>JAWZYV010004694.1:770000-2156651 GCA_038373885.1 Cheiracanthium punctorium | reverse complement strand
GTTACTGATTTTTCCGTGCTTAACCTTTTGATCTTTTTGGAGTAATGGAGGTAAAAGTTTTATATCTTGGATGAATTGCCCGGTGTTTACTATTAGGTATATTGTAAAGTAATGTCCTTTTCTAACATAAAATTCCAAAGAATTTGTTTTCAACAACTATTTCAGCAAGTGATGAATTACAAACAAGCTATGCCTAAGCATGGAACTCATATTTGTTAAATTTTAAAGCGAGAATTTTATAGATACGGTGAAACCTCTATGAGTAACCAATTCTATTAAGCGACCCCTTCCTACAACGACCCATTTTTCAAAGCACCGATTTCTTTACCCTATCGAATAATGCTAAAAGTCCCTCTACGAGAGACCACACAACCCTGTATAAGCGACCGGACCCGGCACCCTGTACGAAAATTTTCTAGTATTTTTTTTCCGGAAGTAAAGGAAACAAAAACCACATTCCAAACCAGTCTCTCTACCGTAAATCGACAGCAGGTGCAAGTACACGTGCACATCACGTGACAAATAAATCTCCTAGGTTAGAGAAGATATGCACGTCACACGAGAAGAGATATGCCTTAAGAAACGAATGTTTTTTAACGTTGGAGCAGAGCATCGATGTGATGGAGTCACACGGGAAAGGAAAATTTGGAGAGGCAGAGGGCGGCTGCTTTTGGTTGTGGGAAAATCCAAAAAGCAACTTTCAAAATATATTGTACTATAGCAAATTCCGAATGCAGGAAAGATATAAGGATAAACGCTTTTTTATCAGATGTAATAAATAAAGCTCAGAGAGAAGTACTCTCGAAGACAGAAAGAAGAGTGAAACAATACGAAACACCTCGTTTTCTTTGCAGTGAGAAAACTCCAGCGATAAATTAACTTCCAGCCGGTCTGAGATGAGACCGCATTTCCTGTACTAGACTGTACTTGTACCAGTAATTGTTGTTATGTTTAAAATTAAAATTTGTTAAGTTTTAACAAGTGTTTTTTATTACACGCTACCACACAGATGATAGTGTCTGCTTACAGAATTAAATCTAACTGTGATCAGATTAGTAGAGCCGCTCCTATTAATCTGAGACGCCGTCACACGATGAACGTTTCGATCGTCCGACCTCTTGCTGGTAGTTAAGTCGAGCGATGGCAACGGCTGCCCTTTTTTCAGAAAGCGGCAATATATCCAGCTGTTATCGCATTCTTCCATTTTTCAGCAGATGTCAGTGCTGTTAAAAATAATCGTGACCATTTTTTTTACTGGAAATGACGTGCTAACAATAAAGGATTCTCGTGGAGCTATGTCACCCGCAACTATTTTTATAAAAATCGAATCTATTCTTCGTGACTGGCAACAGTCAAAACGTCAGAGTTTGGTGTTCCCAGAGCGGGAACACTGTGCGTTAAAGGGTTAAACGACTGAATAAATTTAGAATTCCATAAAATACACCCAAACGCAATATTTTTTTTTTTTTTTTTTTTAAACAGGAACGAAAGTTTCACAGATCGAAACGTAAAAGAAATTGGAAATAAACCTTCCGTTAAAAACGAAAGAAAAAGAAAAAAATCGCTTAAAACATTGTTCCGCTGTAAACAAAAGCGTGTGTTTAGAATTTTCGGCTTCGCGCGGTTAGATCAATAAATACCCGAGGCCTTAAGAACAAAACAGTTTAAAGGAATTTAGGGAGATTGAACTGGGGTCGCCTTATTTTGCGCGGGAGAAAGATGAGCTCTTCCCGCCATAAACATTTTAGGGGGAGCATTAAAATACCGACTGCAGCTAAAACAATAAAGGTTTTGTTTACTCTGGGAAAAGTTCGTCTTCTTGAACAGCCCCTGAGGATAGTTTGGAATCTCGCCGGTGATGGCTAATATAATCTGCAGCGGAGATTAGAGGAAGATTCACTTTCAATTTTATAAATGCGAAAAGGGAAGGAGGAGGGGGAAAATCGAGATTATCCCTTTAACTCGCAGTGTTCCTGCTCTGGGAACACCAAGCTTTGACGTTTAGACTGTTGCCAGTCACGAAGAATAGATTTGATTTCTATAAAAATAGCTGCGGGTGACATAGCTCCACGAGAATCCTTTACATTTAAGGCACGTCATTTCCCGTAAAAAATGGTCACGATTATTTTTAACAGCACTGACATCTGCTGAAAAATGGAAGAATGCGAGAACAGCTGGCCCAATGCTGAAAAAAGGGCAGGCGTTGCCATCGCTCGACTTAACGACCAGCAAGATGGCGGACGATCGAAACGTTCATCGTGTGACACAGATCTAGAGACCCTTTTCTGACGCAGCTGGCTGTGCCGCACAGCCAGCTGTCTGGAATGACATTTCACAGAAGGGTTATTTTTCTTTCACATTTTAAAAATATGCTTTTTATAAATGAAGTATTTATATCGATGTATCCACATCCACGAAACCTTGGTGATAATATTATACGCCAAGAAGGGTTTGTAAAGCGTATGTTGACAATCAATTCTTGTATTTTACACTTCTGTGCAAAATACAAGAAGACTACTCGTTAAATGTGACGATAAAGCACAAGTCTAGCCTTTACGCATTTCTCTGTCATAATCACATGGCTCATATTTGCGTCACATAAACAACTGTTTTTGAATGGCGATGCGTTTTCTAGTAAATCTCTATTTTTTTTTTTACCACAGTGGTTTCTTCAAACTGATAGCACGCTACTACAAATCGCTGAATATCGGTGGCGACTATATAAAAAAGAAAATAGTGAAAGATGGGGGTTCATGATGAGATGATATATGGATATTAAAGTTTTACTGCGAAAAAAATGAGGAAACTTACTTTCGGAACGCCCCACGTAGTTATACTTTACCTTATTTAGTAACACGATCTCCGCACAGAACATATGAGACAAAAAAAATTTCTTTCTTTAACGATCTAAACTAATTCAGCAGCAGTGGGTTAAACATTTTTGTTTTGAAAGGAAGAGTCGTATAAAATTTTACTTCAGAAAATAATTAAAAAGTTTAACTAATTAAAGGAAAATGCTCCGTTGTAGTATACTGTACCGTCTTATAAAATTATAATAGCAAATATTTAAAATAAAGAAAATATGCTTTACGAAAGAAAATTAACTTTTAAAACACTGCATGCTCTCAAATTGCCATTTTAAGAAAATTATTTTGAAATAATGTTTTTTAAATAATAATTATGAAAAATAAGGGAGTGTTTCAGGAAACTTTATTCCTTAAAAGAAAAATTCTTTATTGGCTTCCTTTGCTGTTCGTTGAAACTGAAGCAACACGAACCCCTTAGTTCTGATAGAGAATTAAAAAAATAAATGAATTCTGTCTAGAAACTTTTAAAACGTTTCTGCTTGGGCTGAATTACATATTTTTACAGTTAATAAATCTACAAAATTTAAGAAACTTCTAAAGGAACTTTAATCAACTTAGTAATCAAGCAATTTTTTAAATCTACTAATGTTACATTAAAAAAAGCAAATATAAAAAAGTTTAACGAGAGAGAATGCTAAGTAAAAGTTTCAAGAAACAAACGATATGCGTTATTTTACAATGGTATGAAAATACGAATCTATTTTTAACTCTTTTTATTTTTTTACATATTCCCCTTTAAAGTGTTGCTTCGTAACTTTCAATAAACCGTAATTTTATAGATTTAATTTTAATGCATGATTCCTATTAAAAAAATAAATGGAAAATACATGTTTATTGTAAAAACCGTTTCATCGATTTATCGACTGAATCTTTCTTTCTGTTTTTTTCAACCCTGTGTAAATTCTCTTTCGCAAGATGCTTTCTTCCCGAAAAATTTACATGCATAGCTCCTTTGACAAGGCATAAATTCAAGCTTTTATCTTGCGTTGAAAAGTGTGGGAAAGTCAGCAGAAGATTTGAGTTGTATGACGGCTTTTTATAAAAGAAGAAAATTCTATATCAAAGGGAAGAGAACTTGATGTCTAATTTCCTCGCATCATGTTGACTAATGTCAAATATATTTTAGAATCAGTTTTCGTTCTTTAATCTTGATGAGAGGTCTGGAAAAAGGAATGAAGAAATTGCAGCAATCTTTGTCTGTCATTCCAAATTTCTTTTATTTACGTATTTCAGTCAGTTTTCCAGCGTTTGATAGTTAAACAGTGAATTTAGATTAGAATTCTGGTTCTTAAAATCAAATATACCATACATTTGATTCAAGAAATATTTTTAAATGAATCCCTTTTATCACCTTGGCCGTAACATACACGTTGCGTAAAATAATTTTTTTTTAATGTTACTTAAATTCTATATAACACTTTTAACAAACTTGTAAAATATTCAGAAATTTAAATGAGAGTCTACATTTCAGCTTTTCCTAATGTACTTCATTATTTGAAATTTTATGTCATTAAAATTTACTGCAGTATGTTTCCTGTTGAAACTATCTATACTTAGTATCATTTTTAGCTCTTGTTCAAGGGTGAGATAGTGAAAAATTTTGTTAAAGTTTCCGCTATTAATACTGCTTTTAATGCTTCAAGTCATAAATCTATGAATCATTTTTCTTCCCTATAATTTAGCTATGGACAGAAAAGTTTTTAAAATTCTATCAAACTACTCTGTTTTTCCTTTCAACTCGTAAATCCTCGAAGAAATAGAACAAACAGCATTTTCAGGAAAAAAGTTACAAATAGATACATGACTTTTATATATAGTGTTTGACTGTTGTTCTTATAACAAGTATCGAGTTCCGCAGCGGTCTGGGCGCTAAAGTCCGTTCTCATAAGAACACGGCAAGTGAAGCAGCATCCGGCTGGGCCAGTGCTAGGGAGGGTAAAATCCCTCTCGGTTCGACTGCTGTGAGATCGTGTATGCTAATGGGAGCGGGTGCACTTAAAATCCGTCATGGCTCCAATGTCCTCCAAGTTGTTAAACGATACCTCTGGGGGTGCCGATTTCATAGGCTTGATCCCTCATCTGGAGTTGGTTCAAAATGAGGGGACCACGGGCTAAAGTCGGACTTCCTCCCACTGGGACCCACTAAAAATGGAAGGCACTCCCCCCCTCTGCCCATCGCCTATCTACTTGGGGGGATTTGACACCACATGCGGTTGTCCGAGGGTATAAATACAGCAAAAACATAACAAGTATTAGATTTAAAAAAAAAAGAACACCAGCTTCAAATTACTACAACATCACGATATCGCGGTATCTCATATATCTCGGTACGCTAAGAGATTCACCCGAATTTCACTTATGTGCTCCTAAAAATTAAGAGTTCCATTATTTTTTGGTTGATCATGTCATCAGAACTTGGCCAAATTAATATGGGACCATTTCTAAAGTACAACTTTCCAACAAAGCAAAAATCGTCGAATTGGGTTCACGTGGTAAAACATTATTGTTGAACATACATAAAAATGTCCGCCAACCCTTTCAAGAGCACTTTCACATCGATATAGAAAAACAACTGGATGTACTGTCCCGTAGTGGTCTGGGCGCTAAAATCCATTCCCATTAGAACACGGAGAGTGAAGCAGCATCCGGCTTGGCCAATGCCTGGAAGGGTAAACTCCCTCTCGGCTCGACTGCTGTGGGACCGTGTACGCTAATGGGAGCTGGTGCACGTAAAATCCTTCGTGGTTCCAATGTACTTTAAGTTGTTAAATGGTACCTCTAGGGATGCCGATTTCAGGTGGTGAGTGGTCCCTCATCTGGAATCGGTTCAAAATTAGGGACCAACAAATAGAAGTCCAACCCCCTCGGAGGCAATGACACCCCTCTTTTCATATACAGTGTCATCTATTCATAGGCACGAAAAACAACACCTGGATGTACTTCCCAACGCTGAAAATGTGCAGTTGTTTCCATTATTCGATTTAACCATCAGTAGCATAACGGTTTTGGCTGTGCTGCACTGCCAGCTGTATCAAAAAACATATTTCGCTTTCTGGCAAGCGATTGGCGATTCGATCGACCGTCAATGGGCGGTTACTGGTAATTAAATAGATTGATGGCAACTGCTGCACTTTTTTAGCGTTGGGCTATTTAAATCTATTTTTTGTGACTACCAGTGAAGCGCTGGAATTAGGTGGTTTCACGGCGTGACCACTGCCTGTTAAAAGTTTAAAAAACCCACAAATATTCCCATATACCATCTTGCCTCTTTATCGTTTATTTGGCAGGCGCTATGCTGATAGACTTCACAATTTTTAAGGGATCTTAGAAGAATTGAGAAGCAAGTATACACGTATTTTAGACCCTTGTGGTTTTACATTTTATGATCAAAATAACAGTCACAGCATAATGAAATTTTTTTTGTATAATAATTGTAGCATAACACACCATAAAAAATTCAGACGGAACTCCATTACCTTTCAGAGATGTTTCATATTTTTTTATTTAATTTTTACTATACATACTATATATTTTTGAATAGTACGTGACACTGTCCGTAAGATAAAATCAATTTAAAATACACATATAAACATAATTTTTGTTGCAAAAAAGTAAAATGTATATCTGATAGAAAGAATTAATATTTAAGAATTTTTTTTAAAATGAGAATTTTTTAATTGTATTTTAAATTGAAATTTGAACAAAGTCTAACTGTTCCCGTTACATCTCTGTTAAAATTAAAAAAAGTTTATCTTTCTCACTTTTAATATTAATTCATTCTATAGATACTGATGCAGTTATAATTATACAAAGTTCCGTGAATCATAGCAATTTTTTTATCTTAGAGATAGTTTAGAAAAATACGTTTTGAGAAAAAAGAGTTAAAGTTACCTTATTGTATTCAAATATAAAGATTTCATGAAACGTTTTTAATGTGTATCTCCAGTTCTAGTTGGATTTATTGCATGAAACTGAAGTCAAAATGCTCAGAAATAACTAATGTTTCAAATAAAATTAAAACTGAAAAATCCATTTTTTTGAACGCTCAATCCTTCTATGACCAGTTAAATGAAATTTTCAATTAAGTGCATCAGAAATATAACTTGCAGATGTACAAATAAGTCATGTGGTGTCTACGTCAGACTTCTTTTTACTAACACAAAATATGAGTTTTTTCTCAGAATGCATTTTTTGTCATCTAAAATAAAAGGCAGTTGCGTCGCCTGCGAAAATCCAAATAAGAAGTTCAAAGGGACGGGTAAAACTGTCCAGACGTCAGACATAGGCAAAGAATTTTTCCTTTTTTTTTCTTGTAAAAGACAGATAGGAAAAAAGCCAGAAAGAAAAAAAGTCGTCGAAAATATTCCCTTTATACAGATGTTCTTTCCTCTTGTAAGGCGGAGGAAATATTGAAGGAAAGTGAAAAACTATAAAGATCGTCCCATAAAAAAAGTTCCTTTGAACATGGGAAACAGGAAAATGACCGAGTGCCCGAACTTTTATTCTATTTGGCCTAAAATATGTAGGGAAAGCGAAGGAAACAAAATTCGATAGAGTCACATAAATATCTTTTTTTTTTTCTACAGTTCTTTCTTTTTTAAGTGGGGTGGGGACATTGTGGAATCAAGGGAATAGCGGAGGTGTGCTCTTTCATGTGAATTTCGTGCTCTCTGCTTGTTTTTATCGGAATACCATCAGTAAAGATTGTGGTAAAAAGGGACGAAGTAAATCGAATCGGTATCTTTTTGCATGGGTGACAGTTTTTCTCTACAACTTTTGGATGCACAGTGGAAAAACACGGGCTTCTGAACAGGCAGGTAAACAGGCTTGAGTAAGGGCGAGATTCTCAGGGCAAGATTCAAGTGAAACACAATTCGAACGTTTTCCGCATCGAAGAGGGGAAACTTCGAAATATATCAATGCTTTGTATTCAACTGAAACAAAACAATCGCGTTTTGATCACGTGACAGCGCGATTGGTTTGTTCATTGGAAGCATTCTGGGGACTGAACTGGGAACTGGGGACTGAAAAAACGTTCGATTCGAACTCGATCGCGCTCGTTTCACTTGAATCTCGCCCTCAAGTGAAACACAATTCGAACATTTTCCGCGTCGAACATGGGAAACTTCGAAATATTTTCTTCGAAATATAATACTTCGAGATTTCAAGAAATATTGATGTTACAGCTTCGCTAATCTCATTTTCAATGTTTCAATGAATCAATGTTTGTTATTCAACTGAAACAAGCCAATCGTGTTTCGATCACGTGACAGCGCGATAGGTTTGTTCATTGGAAGCATTCTGGGGAGTGAACTGTGAACTGGGGACTGAAAAACGTTCGATTCAAACTCGATCGCGCGAACTTTCACTTGAATCTCACCCTAAGATAAAAACCTTCATTAGGAAACAGGCTTTTAAAGAATAAACACTAGTACTAGCTGTACAGTGTACAGGAATCTTCAAATCAGGCGTCATTACGGGATTTACGGAGCTATTTCGGAAGACAGGATACAGGTGTTACGAATTTCTGAGCCTTTCTGCCGTTTAAATGTTAAAAATAGTTTAAAATTCGTATTCTAAGGGTCAAACAGTTAAATTTTGCATTTTGTTTCATAAAAATCGGTTAACTAGAACGCGAGATATGCAGTTTTGGGTTTCTCCTTTGGTTTTTATAGGGTTTCCTAGAGATTTCAAGAAATATTGATGTTACAACTCGGCTAATCTCACTTTTGAGGACTTATTTTTGGTTCCAAATTTGGCGCAATTTCACTCAAAAACTCTCCAAGTTTGGCGACATTTTGTATAATAGGCACGATTTTTCCAATGGGACTGTAACGGTTGTTAAACTGCATGTTTTACTGCTGGATGACATCACATCCAGCCTAATATTACTCTTCTGTGACGTAATCAAAACGCGATTGCGTTCGGGGTCTTTCTGAACATACCGATTTTTCTGGAAAGACGAGGGGTATAAAAGGCAGACAGGCCAGGGAATTTAACCCATTTATGCCTAGCGTCCCTTTTATGGGACGGCATTTTCGCTATCATTCGAAAACGTTATTTATTTTTCCTAGCCTTTATTCGCGAGTATTGAACCTCAATTCCACAAAATATTTTAATAAGGCCAAGTAGGACGTTGAAATTTCAATTTTTATACATAATGATTTTAAATGAAATCATCCCTTGTTCAAAAAGTTGACATCAGAAATTTATCAATAACTGCTGGTGTTAACAAAAATCGAAGAAAGTCGCAAAAATATCCAGGCACGAATGGGTTAAGTTAACTGTCATCGAGCTTCAGATGTGTTAGTTCGTTGCGTTGCTCTGTGAATTGAGCTATTGAAAGCTATAGTTTGCTTGCTTTTTTGAAGATTTGTTTTTAAGTGCTGTGTGTAACTTCTTCATTGCGGAGTCTTGAGGGAATATTTACGATTTCCCTCGTAAGTTTCCACTGAATTTTTGCCTGTGGAAGTGTTTTATTTTGTGCGAGAAATACAGCATTTGTGAACGCTTCTGTACTAAGTGGACTGTTATAAGCCCGTTGCTGGCTGATTGTGCCTGTGAATTTTGTATAGCTGATTGTTCGACGAAGTTAGAAGCAATAAAGTACGTGTTCCATCCTGAGTAGTGGACTATTTACTAGAACTTTCTACACCTACTGGACTTTAGAACTACGGACACAGGAATCAAGCAAGAGTTTTCTGCAACACAGACTAGTAGGCACTAGAGATGAGTTCGGGCTCATTTTTTGAAGCCCAAGCCCACCCGAGCCCAAAGACTTTTAATCCGAGCCCGAGCATTATTATTTAAGTTGGAGCCCGAGCCCGAAATTTCAGCTAAAGTTAATAAAATTCAGTTACTTCATTAATACAATCCGATAAATTTTACCGTTTGTGCAAATTTAAGACAAATATAGTTGCACTTTCTAATTCTTTATATCCATGTTTATCAAATAATAACAATAACGTATCAATTTTAAATGAAAAATCCATTGATTAGTCACATCAGTGTTAAACATTCGTACGTACTTAGATATATTACATACAGAAAATTGGTAGTTATAAATCTCGTATAGTGTAATTAAAAAATCTTATATTTAAAACACGTCCAGAAAAGAGATTTTGCATAATAAATTTAAGAAATTTGCATATTTGCATAGAATTGCATAAGAATTTAGTTGGTAGGAACAAAATTATTTTTAAAAAATATTTTATGATAGGATGTTAATATATACATTTAACTAAGATAGACCAGTAAATAATGAGTCCAAAATTTTGAATGAACAGCATTTTAACACACATACGCAAATGAAATAGCACAACACACCATTTAGTAAATTATGTGAAAAAGCTAGCATTTTACCCATCCATTATTTTGTTGCAAGTCCTAGCATCACATCAGTACGTTTATTTTTCCGATGAATCGCTTTTTAAAATCCGTTTCAAGGAGTATGTTCAATAAAGGAGACATTTTTCACGAGCCCGAGCCCGAACGCAATCGTGAATTACAGGGCCCGGGCTCGGGCTCGGGCTTTCGGGCTCGGGCTGAGCCCGTCTCATCTCTAGTAGGCACGGCTGGAGAGGACCAGGCATCAGCTTGGCCACTTGACAAAAAACTTCCCTTTCTTCCAAAGAGCCGGCGCTTACCAAGCACAGTTTAGGATGGCAACGGTCGCCATCTGGGCAGAAGAGAAATCGGCCAACTTGGAATTCTTCGTCCTACTTGCCAATCTGGAACGCACAAAGAGCCTGAAAATATGGTAGAAGGAAACAAAAGAAATAAAAGTGTTAGTAAGGATGCTTAGAGAAAAAAAAACATTCACATTCAACATCAGAAAAAGAAGCTTGTGTTTACAACTGATTTTAGAAAACAGTGTCTCATCCGAGAATACTGTTGTAAAGCTTGCCAAAATGTATAAAATGTAGAATAAACAAGAAATGCAAATCATAATAAGCACACAGGTAATGAAACGCTTTCCGTCACAACTGCCCTTTTCTTTTAACGCTATATTTGGCGATGTATCGTAGCCAAACTCACATATAGGCATAACTTAAAAAAAAAAACGAGTTATTTTCACGCCTAACACTGCAAAAGAACTGTAAATGCTATTTCCATCCATTATATCAGGTTGTACCGAAAGTTTTCCGCCATATCTGCCTGAAATACTAACTTCTAACTCCTTAGATAACTGTTTTTGAACTTTCGGTACCAAACCTGCACAGTGTCACAAAGCAGCTGTAAAGCTCTACTCATAATTCGTTATTATGTAGCTGACTTTTTGCAACACAACTGGAAGTAAATGATGGTTCTAATCCTCTAGCTAGAGTGATAGTCCCATTTGGGACACCTTATACTGAATGATAACTCTATTTTTTACAGATTTCACAACGCAGTGTTATAAAGTAAACCTCTTTCTTTCAAATGCCAAAAATCGTTTGACAAAATATGAGCAAATACGCCAACGAGAACTGTGTGCTGACGAAGTTTGCGGTGGCGGGAAACTTTCATCACAACCTAATATTAAGAGCAGTTTGTTATAAACGTCTACAGACTCTCTGTCTTTTGCTTGGAATGGATGAATTTCCATAAATTACTTCACGTAATAATGTATTAGAATTCCTTTGAGTGCTCCTGTACAGGAGCTATAAATATTACAGACAGTATTTTCGTTGGAGAGTACTACTTATAATCTTTATCTATTTTGTTTTGATTTCTTTCTCAACGGTCCGGCATTTTCATTGTCCACTGCAACTGTCTGAAGGTATTGTGGTCATTTTACTATGCAGGGTAACCAGTGGGCGGCCACCGTTACTCCCTATGAAGGGACGGACAAGTTAACATCCATGCCCAAGCATAGATCCGAACCAGGTCCCAAGGCGTGATAGAATGGTTCTTAACCCCTTCCTTCTCGCTCACGTCAAAATCACGGGCTGAGCTTTTCCCCCCTATTTCTCGTTTATATCTCTCGTGATATTTCCGGGGTAGAATGTTCAAAAGATATTCGCCTGAAAGATCAGAACATTTCAATTCTTTTGCACGGTAATTTTTTATATCTCATTTTACACAACCGATCACAGTACTAGACTATTTTTAAGTTAATTGGAGTTAGTTTATTTTACAATAGATGGTAGCAGTACGGTTACTTCTGGCATGCATTTTACACATTTAGCTCACTCTCTCACCTATGTCCAAAGAACACGTTACAAATATTTATGTATATTATGAAGTAAGTTTAATAAAAATCTCTTTTAGTGTTTAAAAAATATGTTTTTAATTTCCACTGAAAAACACACATTCAGTCACAATAACCCTAAATGTTGGCTATTCCTAGAAATTTAATTTTTTATTTAATGCTAAAATATGTCTCAAACCTTAAAACGAATACATATATTGTACGTACATTAATTTTTATAAATTTTCTTGAATAAAAAAAAATAGGCACATTTATGACCATCTTCTTGATAATAATACGACCTTTAAGGGGTTAAGCCACTACACCACCTGAGCGGCATTTAAAATATGTGAATGTCACAAAAATACGCTTTATCCCTTTAACGCGCAGTGTTCCCGCTCTGGGAACACCAAACTCTGACGTTTTGACTGTTGCCAGTCACGAAGAATAGATTTGATTTCTATAAAAACAGTTGAGGGTGACATAGCTCCACGAGAATCCTTTACCTGTCATTTCCCGTAAAAAATACTCACGATTATTTTAAACAGCACTCACATCTGCTGAAAAGATGAAAGAATGTGGGAACAGCTGGATAGATTGCCCAATGCTGAAAAAAGGGCAGCCATTGCCATCGCTCGGCTTAACTACCAGCAAGATGGCGGACGATCGAAACGTTCATCGCGTGTCACAGATCTAGAGACCAGCTGGCTGTATCGGCACAGCCAGCTGTCGTCAAAAAAGGATCTCTAGATCTGTGGCACGCGATGAACGTTTCGATCGTCCGCCATCTTGCTGGTAGTTAAGCCGAGCGATGGCAATGGCTGCCCTTTTTTCAGCATTGGGAAAGGGTTGCGCCTCAAAGGGTTAAACAGTGACCGGTACGATACAGCGTAATGTACTGGCATTGTTAACGAGCTTCTGTAAAAGAACTGTAAATGATAATTTTCAACTGGGTACATGGAACAGTACCCATATAAATTTTGTTGCAATAGATACACATTTACGGCAGTTAGAGTACTGACTGACAGATAGATAAATAGACAAAGAAAACAAAATCATTAATCCTTTTCAATTTCTCTGTAAAGTGCTAAAAGCGAGAAAATTGAATTATGCAAAAGCTGCCGCGATCATGAGATACTTTCCAAAAAATGATCTACGACATAATGCATAAATAATTTATTTTCATTGTTTTGGGGGCCGAGAGTTATTTTCCCACATTGGTCTTTAGGTGTGTACAGTGCAGAAAAATTTATTTTTGAAAAATCTGTCAATAATCAATCGCTGAGCTGACGCAAATAAAGACCGTGATTCCAGAGAGACAGAAAGATGCCTTCTTTGCCTGTAAAACAACTTTTCCCGTGTCAATAGTGCAGATGCTAGGAAGTATTGATAGAGGACATGTAAAAAGCGTATTGCGTATCCTTGATCAAATTGCGACAGCGTTTACATGCAATGACCATTGAATACATCTTTTTCCGATGTAAAACACGTATATTGAATTGATAATAATTTTTAATTTTTTAAAATAAAAATATACTCATTATTTAGCTTATTTTCGGAAATTTCTTATGTTCGAAATCAGTGAACTTAAAATTTCCTAAGTTGCAACAGGCGCTAAATTCAGATAAAAAATTCTCTAAATTCCTCCAACTTTCTCTATTTTCTTTATTTTCTAATCCATTGTATTAGATTAGATGAAATAAAAAAAAGTGAAATTTATCCTAAATTTAGCGCAAAATCCTCTGAATAGGCAACATTATATATTTCATTTGGCTTATGTGCTTCAGGTTGAAACAGGCGTTAGGTAAACTTTTCTTAAGTTTCATTCTCAGAACTATAGAAAAAACAAAGATGAAATTGTATGTTTCTTTTTACCTCTAAATTTAGAATTTAAAATTATCTCTCGGTATAAACATGAATTGAATTATTTTGCCTGTTTCGAATGTGCCAACCATAAGATTTAACAGTAGAGTCAAAAAAAGAAAAAAAAAAGAAAAGGTTTAGCTTCAAAACAAGGAGACATCATTTTATTTACACCCTGACGGAAGTTTTAATTCTTCGGAATTCATAAATTGTACGACCAAATAGCCAGTAAATATCAGAAAATTACCAGGTCAGACTATTTTCCCAAAATATCCAATATAGTTAATTGGTTTTTACACTCTTAAAAATTTTGTGCAACATTTCACCAAAACATGGTTCTAGGAAAGTTGGCTCCGTAAGACGGGGAAACCTTGTTCCAAAATTTGGGGCCCAGGTTCAACTATACTTTGATGAAGAACCAAATGTTGGAGCAAGGTTTCACTATCTTATGGAGCCAACTTTACAGTACCATGTTTTGGTGAAATGTTGCACTAAATTTTTAAGAGTGTATTCAGTGTTCGAACTAAGTGGTGTCTGCGGTGGAAAAAAAACACCTTGATTCAAACCCGCCAAAGTTAGTAGCTAGAAAAGACGAAATTTTTCGTACGCTTCATAAATACCATCTATAGGATTTAAAAGTCTTCTCAAACATTCCAATGGAAGGTTTAAATTTCTAAAGTAGACAATCTTTTTTTTTTTTTAAATAGGATTGATTATTTTTTATAGGCTACGTATCAAATAGAAATGTCATTAAAATTTATCAATTTTAGACATAACTTAAACAGTATACAATTAAACAAAACAACAACAAAAATAGTAAATTGTTAATGATTAGATAGTTGTTATAAAACCTGCTATAAAACCTGTATTACTGTCATTTGTACGTATGGCCGATAACGTAAAATAATCTTCAGTATACAAGTAAACAAAACAACAACAAAAATAGTAAATTGTTAATGATTAGATAGTTGTTATAAAACCCGCTATAAAACCTGTATTACTGTCATTTGTACGTATGGCCGATAACGTAAAATAATCTTCAGTATACAAGTAAACAAAACAACAACAAAAATAGTAAATTGTTAATGATTAGATAGTTGTTATAAAACCTGCTATAAAACCTGTATTACTGTCATTTGTACGTATGGCCGATAACGTAAAATAATCTTCAGTATACAAGTAAACAAAACAACAACAAAAATAGTAAATTGTTAATGATTAGATAGTTGTTATAAAACCTGCTATGAAACCTGTATTACTGTCATTTGTACGTATGGCCGATAACGTAAAATAATCTTCATGTTTCTGTCTAAAATCACTCAATTAATCAGTAAAATGTGGACGAAATATGGATAGATATGTTTATTCAGTCAAGATGTGAAAGATTTAAATTTAGAAAAATTTACTTCTGGTCGTTTCGTGTTTCATCAGCAGTTTCTGATTGATGACCAAAAATGCTGGCCTTTGGAAGATTCAATATTTATATCAAAACAATCATTAGCATATTCATCACATGGTAGTCTCCATAATATGATCTTATTCTGATAAATTTCAGTTTAAAGTCTGAAAAGTTTTCTCTGAAGCCTGGACTTAAAATACCCCAAACTCTCATTTTACTGAACAAAAGCTCGCGCGACTCAAGAAGCAACTTCCCGTGAAATTTAGGAAGAATTTATTAACATAAACCATTATTTCTGTGTTAGCTGCAGATGGCACTTGTTAAAACCTGGATTCTTATTCGGTAGAGAATAAAATTCATCATCCAATTCGTAGTATGGAATGACCATCGCAGAAGCAAAATTGACTGAATTGCGCAAGTTCTAGAAAGTACATGAAAGGACAATTAAAAATATTAATTTACGGTCTAAACGCTGTTTATTGAAAATTGTTACACGTGCATAAAAACGGTGATCTATGAAAATATCCACACTCGCATAGTTTATACTGTGTTATGAACTGGGTTTAGGAGTGATCATGGCTTAGCTTGCTTTCCCCCATCCCCTCCAAGTCGCCTGGCCGAACACTTTCTGATTTCTTCCTATTTTTAAGGACCTTGTCTATGTACTAGGAACACTAGAAGAACTCAGGAAGCATATCAGTGCAGCAGTGATGATTATTGGCAGAAAAGCGGCGGTGTTAAATGAAAGGAATATGTCCAACGATTGCCTGAATTTGTGTGAACTTTTGCTTCTAGAGCAGGGATGGGCAAACTACGGCCCGCGGGCCAAATCCGACCCGCCGGAAGGTTTTATTCGGCCCGCGAGTGGAATTTTAATTAGCCGGTCCGACGGAAATTAAAAGAATATATATTTTATATATACACGCTTAAATCTATTGAGTAAAATAATAATCAAACGGAGTATATTTTTACTCAATTTTTGACTTCAAACAGCCATTCTCCCGATTGAGTAAAATTTGCTCAATTCATCGACAAAAATCAATGGAGCGAAAAATTCTCAATTTTTGAGCATTCTACAACAGCTCCATTTAGGCTAAATAATAATAAAAAATGAGGAGTGTCTGTCTGTAATATAACTGTACTCAATTCTGATTATTATTTAAGCTATAGAATGAGCGTTTTTGCAAAATCTGCCCTTTTTTAATTAACATATTTGTACTCAATTAAGATTATTATTTTAAGCTAGAAAATGGTTGTTTTATTAAAATTTGCTGTTTTTGATTAATATATTGAATGATTCGTTTTCTTCATTTTTTTATTATCAGAGCTGTAATCTATGATTATAAGCCCGAGAAAATAAATTTTAAATCAAGGCAAATACATTACATAGATCTTTATAAAAAAGTATTTTTTTAATAAATAGAATATAATTTCACTATAGTCTCTCGTTATAAAACGAATTCACAGTACAGTCAAAATGCAGAAATGCAATCATGGTTAAACCAGCTGTGAGATTTAATGAAAGCAGCAACCTAATTTACTGACATGAAAAAGGTAAAATACTACTTACTCACTTTAGGTGGACATATCATAACTTCATTTGTTTTACAAGAGCTTTTTATAATCCAATCGTAAGAAACTATGTCATTAAAGCGAAATCTTTACCTAAAGCATCTCCTCCATATCTAGGCTGAATTTATTTCACAACTCTGAATATGAAAAAGATGAATTTGGTATTCGGATATAACATAAAACTATCACCAGCGGAATACACACACAACTATGGCCTGGCCCCTTTTTTTACTATGAACCGTTATCCGTTAAGAGCGTCGTTGGTCACGTGATATGCAATAGGATATGGGTCGTGGGGGAGAAGACAGAGACAGAATACTCAAGTAGACAAGATTTTTGCGGAAAATGAGTTAAATAGAATATAGCGGATGGGGAGTGCTGGGGCGAATTGAGGCATTCGCAAATTATTGTCTTGAATGAGTATTTTTTGGCGTAAAAGGTTTTAAATCGGCCGATAAGAAATTTAATCAATAAATGAGTGTTAGTTTTAATCAATAGATTTAAGCGTGTATATTATATATCCATATTAAGAATTATGAAGATGGCTTGAAAAAAGGGCATTTTGAGCACGAACGCAAATTTCCAGATTTCAGTGCCATTCAAACAGAATTGGATATTTTTACCATGCCTTTCAACGTAAATTGTGAAGCAGTGAGGTCAGATTTGCAGCTTGAATGAATTGAATTGCAATCTAACAATCATCTCAAGCAGTTGTTTCTAAATATCCCAAAGTTAGAGTTTTACAAATCATTATCGAAAGTAAGTTTCCCAAATTTAATATCTCACGCCCAGAAAATCAGTGCTATGTTTGCTTCATATTATATATAAGAACAAGTGTTTACAATTATGAACCTTTGAGAGAATTCTTTCAGAAGTAGACTCACATATGAGCATTTAGCCTCGTTCCTTAGAATCAGTGCATCTCACTTCGAACCTCAATATAATGAACTTTTAAAAATGAAATCGCAATTTCATTCATCTCATTAACATATTTAAATTGTAATACTTTTATATTGTTCTTGAAATTTTAGAAAAATTTATCTTGGTCCGCCAAAATTTCTTTTTTTTTTTAATTTTTGGCCCGTGACCGAAAAAGTTTGCCCATCCCTGGTCTAGAGTGTGCAAATAGAACTTTCGAAGAGTGTATAGAAAATACTGTTTTGAATTTGCTCTCTTCATAAAACTGATATACCAATCTTGAGGTTTGTAAATGTCAGGGATGAAGGCAGAGGGTGGGCCACGGAGGCTTGTGCCCCTCCCATAATTTCGTGTTTGGATGTCAATAGTAAAAATTTTGTGGAAAATTCTATTTTTTCTGTCTTTTGGACCCTCACCAAGATATTTTTCTGGCTACGCTGCTGATAAATGCATACATTTGCATATATAGCGTTCTGTAAAATAATGAATATAATGAGTAAATAATTTATAAAGACCCTGTAATTTAAACATAACTCATTTTCGTATTATTTCAGACTAAAGATTATTTCAGACTCAGACTTTAGTGCTAAACCATTAATCTTTCCCAACGTTTTGGATTATTAAATGGCTGGATAACATGCACAAATTGAGTGCATTCCATATATGAACAACTCGTTAAACATTAGATATTTGATTAAGGATATCATATCCACTTTAACAGCCCCTGATCCCTGTAAATGAAACACGCGCGTGTTTATCCCGCAGTAGTGAGTGACAGTGACATGAAAGTGCGTTTTATGCGATGGTAACTTGCAAATCAAATACAGCGCCTGATGAAAAGTGAATTCGGAGTACATTCACTGGTGTCAGCTAATTTCCCAGCGGAGCGATGGGAAAATTTTCGGCCCTGTAAACTTTGCGAGGTAAGTTTTGACATAACATATGCAGTAGCCGTGTCCGAAAGTCACGTGTCAGGTGATGGAATAGTAGTTTGGATCGTTAAAATAAGTTTAGGAAATGTATAATGAATGCTAAAAGAAAGAAAAAAAGCTAGTTAAAGTTAGTTTACTTATTCCGTTCTAGATCTTATTCTGTTCTAGTTATGCTTCTTTCACTTTTTACTTTCCGGACATGTACCATGTAAGGAAAGTATTGTAATCATGAAAAAATTCGACTTCGAGATTTTGGTGTATTGACACTTTTTGAGGTCTTCTGAATTCATTTATGCTATTTTTACGAGATGTATGTATGTATGCGTGTGTGTGTGTGTGTGTGCATGTGTATTTGTGTGTATGTGAGTGAACACGATAGCTCCTAAACGGGGTATTCGATTGAGTTCAAAATGGGCATATATGTTACAAACCACCGTCGCCAGACCGGTATTGATTTTGGTGTGTATAGGACTTATAGTTTTTCTACAGGGCTACGACAAAGACTTCTCTTATATTATGGCCTATGGGAAGAAATTCTTGAAAGTGCGCTAGCGTTTAAACAGTACATTCTATTGAGCTCCAATTAGGTATATATGTTATAAACCACCGTCGCAAGATCGGTATTGATTTTAATGTGCATAGGACTTATAGTTTTTCTACAGAGCTACGATAAAGATTTCTTTTACATTATGGCATATGGGGAGAAATTCTTGAAAGCGCACTAGCGTTTATTTAAATGCTTGGAAATGATCGTAATCGTAAGTGTTCGGAAATTCGAGTGGAATCACTCCAGATTTTTTTTAAAGACCACTTTATAGGCTTTAAAGTGTAAAATTTACTTTCATTTCTAAATAAATTGGAAACCAAGAACTGAACGATCTTATTTTAACTGGGAGGTAAGAAAAAATGAAGTAGCGAAAGAAACAAAATTTCCAAATCAAATGTGGTTTTCTAAATAGTAATTTTTACAGGCAATTTGTAAACTTTAAAATCGATCGCTGAAAATATTGTCACCATGCACATAGGAAATCTTTTACTATTGCTATATATATAGTGATTGTTAGAAAATGCTTTTAAAATTGATGGAAGAGAATGTAAGAAAAAGAATCCAATATTTTCCAAATTATAGGTTTTTCATTGAAAATGAACACAGAAATTTAGCTGAAAAGTGCCCACAACAAAACTTTAATAATCTTTGGCAATTTTATTTATTAATAGTTATAGAACATTTCCTAGATAAATTGATAAAGTTTTAATTCCTGGAATTACATTTATTCAAAAAATGAAGTTATATTTAAATAGCATTTTAAAGTTTTTGAAAATTTTGTGAGAGCATTCTAAAACTTTTAAATAATTGAAACCAATAGGTACCTTGTTATTTTATAATTCATTTTTTACACTATTTACAAATAAAACGAAGAATCATATCTTTAAACATTAATCACTTTCAAACATATAATTAATGTGAAAGCTTCAATAGACATTTTTTTTGTCAAACCGTACGATATGCCTTTGTGCTTGCGTACGTGTTGGTGAATGAGATAAATATACCTCAAATGGTTATCGCCTTTTTTTTTTCAAAAGCAGTATAATAATGTGATAAACACAAACAGTTTATTATTGAAGTAAAACTTCTTTAGGGGCAACTAGGGAGTAACTCATATTTCTTTTGTGACGGAAGTAACGCTCAGTAAAGGAAGTGACGTTTATGTCATATACTCCACGCTGACCCTGAAAAAGATGAACCGCAGAAAACGACCGCTCTGCTGCTTTCGCCAACTTCATCCTGTTAAAGTACGCAGAACCTATTGGGGAATGAAACGGCGAGAAAAACAGTCAAGTGCTGTATCTTTGAGACACCAATCTTTATTTGTATATCAATAAGCGTTGTGAAGTTACATACAACACAATATTTTACCTGTAATCCCAATCTCACAGGAGGTTCTCGATAATCCTTACTTTTAGATGAATAATATACATTGTTTTGGAAAAGCACGAAGAAACGGAACCTGCCTGCAATCGAACCGGAACAATAGACAGAACAAACACTGGCTGCAAACGGTTTAAGAACATAATAAAAGAATAACAAATGGACACTCCGTGGATTCTAACCCAACCCCAAGACGGAGGCGGTTTAACACGGGGATGGAACACCACAAAGAAACGGACCCTGGCTGCAATCAATCCTAAACAATAAACAGAAACTGCAGTTTAAAAACACGGATACAAAATAATAATTCGAAACCTACCAGCAGACGAAATCAACGCTTAAGAACACTGTGATAGAAAAACATTAAAAAAAATGACACTACTTGCATTCGAACCCAACAAACAGGGGAAAACATCAGTTAAAGAACACAGTTAAAGTATAATACTAGACTATACACCCCCCCCCTTTCAAACCCAACCTCCAGACGGAACAATAGTATAGGAAAACAGTTAAAGAATAATACTACAACATGGACACTTCATGGATTCTAAGTAATTATCATGAATTACCGATGATTCATACTAGAGATTTTAATGTTAATTTTCGCTCTCAAGAATCTCAGTCGTTAGTTGATTTTTTAAAAGGAAAATTGGATCTATCTATGAATACTTCTCGACTTCAATCCACAACGCTTTTCAGTACAACGATAGAGGCTGTATTTTCAAGAAAATTAGCAAATTTAGAGAGTAAAATCTACGTTTCACATCATAGTTACCACAAACCTATAATTTCATACATAAAAAATTATGATGACATTCAAGTACTTATTTCCAATGAATAACATGAATGTAACATTTATATAATCTTTGTAAAGTATATGCATAATACATATAATTAAATTGTAATATGATATTTATTTTAAGTTTAATCATTTCAGTCATATGTGTCGTAAACGTCAAAGAAGTTTTACTTTAATCGCGCGTAAAGATTACAGGCACATACTTTTTTTGATCAAACTCTTGATTCTGGTAGTATTGTTCCAGGATAAGCACGCCCATGGAAACAAATGCCCTTTCGCTAACTGGACGAGTCCAGAGGCAAAATAGGGCTGAGGATACAAAGCAGAGGGAGTATTTAAAAGTTATGTACAGTTTCGGCAATAAAGGAAAACGATAATCGCAAACGAGATATTTTATTTTCAATAAAGAAAATAAACAAAATGATTTGATATTTAAAAATTGTTTTTCTTCTCTTTAGTAAAAACTTAAAAATTGTTTTTCTTCTCTTCTTCTCTTTAGTAGCGCATCACAATTAGTTCTGCGCATTTCTCTACCCACACCCCCTTCTGCACTTTAAGTTCGTTCTAGCTGGGTCACGTGCTTAACGTGAGGAACAGTATATAGATATACTGGGTTAAATTTCTATTTCCCCCTCAGAATGTCATTAAAGTTTGACAGACTACGGGAAAAAGGATGCGTAATGATCCTATCCGCGATGATCGTTTATCAGTTTAGTTATATGAGAATATAAGTTTTAGTAAAATTACCTGTTTTCTGATATCTGCAGATTATTTTCTGTTTTGCTAGCGCTGTATTTAACCTCACATGTTGTAATGTTCAGTCTTTTTTACTTTCCGAACATGTACCCTGTAAGGAAAGTATTGTAATCATGAAAAAATTCGAATTCGAGATTTTGGTGTACTGACACGTTTTGAGGTCTTCTGAATTCATTAATGCTATTTTTACGAGATGTATGTATGTATGTGTGTGTGTGTGTGTGTGTGTGTGTGTGTGTGTGTGTGTGTGTGTGTGTGTGTGTGTATGTGTGTAGTCAGTGAACACGATAGCTCCTGAACATGGCATGCGATGGAGCTCCAATTGGGTATATATGTTATAAACCACCGTCGCAAGACCGGTATTGATTTGGGTGTGTATAGGACTTACAGTTTTTCTACAGGGCTACGACAAAGATTTCTTTTACATTATGGCCTATGGAGGAAAATTCTGGAAAGTGCGCTAGCGTTTAAACGGTACATTCGATTGAGCTCAAATTGGGTATACATGTTATAAACCACCGTCGCAAGACCTGTATTGATTTTGATGTGTATAGGACTTACAGTTTTTCTACAGGGATAAAATAAAGATTTCTTTTACATTATGGCCTATGGGGAGACATTCTTGAAAGTGCGCTAGCGTTTAAACGGTACATTCAATCGAGCTTCCGTTGGGTATATATGTTTGAATGATTCATCGATTAAAATTTATTTAAATGCTTGGTAATGATCTTAATCGTAAGTGTTCGGAAAGTCGAGTGGAGTCACTCCAGATTTTTTTTTCTTTGGCTAATGTCGTCATCAGGCTTACTAAAAGTATCATTTACTTATTTACTTTTATTTGGAGATTTAGTGCTTTTTTCCTATTTCACAGTAAATTTAACTTTTCATGCAGGAAAAATGAGTTTTACGAGTAAGGGAAGCATTTTCAAAGCTTACGAGAGGAAGGGAGAATTATTATAACTAGTACGTTCTTTCTGCAGCGGCAAAAGAACATATTCCCCCCATATGTTTTATGAATCTAACGTAGAAAAAAAAATCTCCACTGCGTTGAGAATTTAAGGCTTTTCTGCATCAGAACTCATCACGCTGGAAAAGGCGTTTCACAGGCAAGGAAAGTTGAGGAAGCATAATGAAATATAGGAGAGCAATGATGCATTTACAATAACTTGTACTTTTTTCTGAGTTAAGTGTGTGTGTGTGTTGGGGGGGGTGAACGTACCTCCAAACACTTTGCGAATCTATGAAAGAATAGGAAAATATCCACTTCCCTCCACTCCTGGGAATTCAGTGCTTTTCTACATTTCACTGCATCATAACTCGTCACGCAAGAAAAAGAGTTTTACAGGCAAGGAAAGTTCAGAAAGCATTATCAAGTAATAGGAAAGCATCGATGAATTTAAAATAACTTTTTCGGATGGAAGTGGGGGTGAGAAATGTACCTCCAAACAGTTTGCGAATCTATGAAAGAATATGAAAATATCCACTTCCCTCCTCCCCTGGGAATTCAGTGCTTTTCTACATTTCACTGCATCATAACTCGTCACGCAGGAAAAAGAGTTTTACAGGCAAGGAAAGTTCAGAAAGCATTATCAAGTAATAGGAAAGCATCGATGAATTTAAAATAACTATTTCCTTTTTCGTATGGAAGAGGGGGAGGAAATGTACCTCCAAACACTTTGCGAATCTATGAAAGAATATTAAAATATCCACTTCCCTCCACCCCTGGGAATTCAGTGCTTTTCTACATTTCACTGCATCATAACTCGTCACGCAGGAAAAGGAGTTTTACAGGCTAGGAAAGTTCTGAAAGTATTATCAAGTAATAGGAAAGCATCGATGAATTTAAAATAACTATTCCTTTTTCGGATGGAGGGGGGGGAAGAAATGTACCTCCAAACACTTTGGGAATCTATGAAAGAATATTAAAATATCCACTTCCCTCCTCCCCTGGGAATTCAGTGCTTTTCTACATTTCACTGCATCATAACTCGTCACGCAGGAAAAGGAGTTTTACAGGCTAGGAAAGTTCTGAAAGTATTATCAAGTAATAGGAAAGCATCGATGATTTTAAAATAACTATTCCTTTTTCAGATGGAAGGGGGGGGGATGAAATGTACCTCCAAACAATTTGGGAATCTATGAAAGAATATGAAAATATCCACTTCCTTCCTCCCCTGGGAATTCAGTTCTTTTCTACATTTCACTGCATCATAACTTGTCACACAAGAAAAGGAGTTTTACAGGCAAGGAAGGTATAGAAATAGGAAATGTAATAGGAAATGCAGTGTTTTTCGTTTCGCGGGATTTCGGGACTGAGATTTATTGATCCCGCGGAATCCCGCAAGTCCACGGGATTGAAATTTTATTCAGCTAAGAATTCATTTCAACAGAGAAAACTATAAAAAAGTAAGATTTTAAGCAATATCAAGTTTGCCTTTAAATAATAATAATTTATCTTATTTCATAATTAATACAATAACTTACAGAAATATGGAAATTATAGACGTAATATTCAGAATAATATACTAAGTTATTTCTTAGTTGATAATAAAGGCAACGTGAGTCACTCGTCTTCCTAGTCTTGATCTAATGTTGATAGAGAATACAAAAGCACTTGCCAAAAAGTATTTTTTTTTTTTTTGTCGTTGTATCAATCCCTGAGGGAGCCATACACTATTGCATGGTTAACTGAAGTTCACCTTTTAAAGACATCACTGACGTGGGATCCCATATGATTGATTGTGGTAGAGATATGCCAAGGGCTCTATCCAGAAAATATACAATATTTAGCGCTGAAGCACTTCTGCGTTATACCAGTACATAAATCATAACAATATGGGAGCTAGGGGGGGGACTATGGCCCGTCCTTGCCAAAAGTTATGACCGCTCATGATCATTTGGTTCTTATTCTTCATCTTCATCACCGTTTTCTAGGGCGCTGATGATTTGCAAAATGCCACCCCTCCCAATAATTTGTGAATCTATGAAATGTGAGAAGAAAATGAAAATATCCACTTTTTTCTCCCTTGGGGATTCAGCGCTTTTCTACATTTCACTTACTACTTCACACACATAACTCTCCATGCAGGAAAAAGAGTTTTACAGGCAAGGAAAGTTCAGAAACATCAAGTGATGGGAAAGCAGTAATGGATTTACAATAACTAGTACTTTTTTCTGAGGGAAGAGGGGGGGGTGTCGTACCCCTAAAAACTTTGCGCTGAATCTATGAGAGAAAATGAAAATATGCACTTTCCCCCCCCCCCCCTGGGGATTCAGCGCGTTTCTACATTTCACAGCATCGTAACTCTCCATGCAGGAAAAAGAGTTTTACAAGCAAGGAAAGTTCAGAAATTATCAAGTGATAGGAAAGCAGTGATGAATTTACAGTAACTAGTACTTTCTTCTGAGGGAAGAGGGGGGTGTCGTACCCCTAAAAACTTTGTGAATCTATGAGAGAAAATGGAAATATCCACTTTTTCCCCCCTGTGGATTTAGTGCTTTTCTACATTTCACTTCATCATAACTCTCCGTGCAGGAAAAAGAGTTTTACAGGCAAGGAAAGTTCAGAAAGCATCATCAAATAGTAGAGGAGGCAGTGATGAATTCACAATAACTTGTAATCTTTTCTGAGGAAAGAGGGGGGGGGGGACGTACCAACAAACACTTTGTAAATCAAGTAGAGAAATTAAAAGCATTCACCCCCTCTTGAAAATTCTGACCCTTCTTTTGAAAAACCAATTTTATTAATGAGCGTAGTCCTAGGTAAAAGCGAAAATTAATGATTGAATTTTGTGTCATTTTTTTTAATCTAAATCCTCCGTGATCGCTCATGGGATCTTGCCAGTGATAGTGTCCATGGCGTAGATGATAATGAAGAGAGATGTTAGTGATTATTCCTGTCATAGAGGAATAATGCCTGAAAACATTTTCCCAATAATGTTATCCAATTCTTTTTCATTATTGATGTTACTGTCGCATTACAGTTTTGCATCATCTGGAGTTTTGGGAAGTTTCCTCCAGATTAAGGTCGGCTCCGTAAGGGAGCTAAGGCAACCATGACACCCTCCGAAATTTTGTTTTACAGCTTTAGTTTCGCATACTTCACGATTCCACACGTTCAATTCGCATTTTGAACAATTTATAGACCTACTTAAAAAGCTCAATTGGCCTAACCAAGAATTCAGTCTGTGGCCGCCCTTACTCCAGATGTAACTGGAATATCCTCTAGAACCCTTTAAATAAAGTTTCCAGACGAAGGCATCTTACCCTACCTTTAGGAAGATAGACCTCGTATAGCTTTGTCTTAACCCTTTAAGGCGCAGTGCTCCCGCTCTGGGAACACCAAACTCCGACGTTTTGACTGTTGCCAGTCACGAAGAATAGATTTGATTTCTATAAAAATAGTTACGGGTGACCTATCTCCACGAGAATCTTTTACTTTTTAGCACGTCATTTCCCGTAAAAAAATTGTCACGACTATTTTTGACATTACTTATATCTGCCGAAAAATGGAAGAATGCGAGAACAACTGGATAGATTACCCAATGCTGAAAAAAGGGCAGCCGTTGCTATCGCTCGACTTAACTACCAGCTAGATGGCGGACGATCGAAACGCTCATCGCATGCCACAGATCTAGAGACCCTTTTTTGATGACAGCTGGCTGTGACAGCAACAAAGGATGACAGCTGGCTGTGCGGCACAGCTGGCTGTGCCACACAGCCAGCTGTCATCAAAAAGGGTCTCTAGATCTGTGGCATGCGATGAGCGTTTCGATCGTCCGTCATCTTGCTGGTAGTTAAGTCCAGCGATGGCAACGGCTGCCCTTTTTTCAGCATTGGGAAAGGGTTGCGCCTCAAAGGGTTAACCAACACAACAACATCAACCGAACTCGATTCGGTTTTCGGTGTGGGAGCCTAGCCTGTCTACCACAAGCCTCCCCCTTTCTCTCTCCCTGCTTGATCCACTCGCCAAACTTGCTCCGTGCGTGGCTACAGCCTTTTTAATTTGGCGTATTCCAATTTAGCTCCCTTAAATATTCAGTGGATCTTTTCTATTACTTTGTTTACCACCGCTGCTCTTGCGAGAGAGAGAGAGAACTTCGGAGCCGCGGAGAAGAGAAAACGTGGGCGAAAATTGCATCTCCTGCCCCCCCCCCCCTCCCCCGCGCGCTCCCCAGCCCATCCGGCCTCCCGGATGTTTTATTCCTCTCCTTCCATAAAAGGGGAGGAGGAGGGGGGAGGGGGGGGAGAATTGACGGGTGGTCGACGGCAATAAAATGCAAACTGCTGCCCCTCCGGAGGAGACGCGCACACATATACTATCCATTGATTGGTCTGTTGCGTGGGTCCGGGACATAAGGTCCGGACACAAAATCGAAAACCCGGACGAGGATTTGCCTAATTGCACCCATTGGGGATAGACATTGAGATGCTCTATCTCCATCTCCTCTACTGGAAGCAGGGGTGGGGGGGATGAAGATGATTTGAGGGAGCGTGCCGTAGATTAGTAGGAGATTATTTTAGGTCTAAATTTGATGAGCAGCCACCCACCAAATGCAGGGGAGGGGCAGGGGGGCCTAAACTCCCCGATACATATGCTTTAACCCCTTAACGGTCGAATTATTTTCAAGGAAACGGCCACAAGAGTGCCTATTATTTTTTATTTTAGAAAATTTGTATAAAAATACGTGCATGTACAATATCTGTAATCATTTCAAGGTTTTGGTTAGACATGCACCTTCGTAGAATGCTGACGTTCAGATGTGTAGAATCAAGAACAGTACCTTCCGCCAACAGAAAAATTTAACAACTATTCTTTTAATTTTAATTTCCCCCTTCCCCCAATAAATCTTTTCTTTCTTTAACTCCTTAAAGGTCGTATTATTTTCAAGAAAACGGTCATAAAAGTGCCTATTTTTTATTTCACAATATAAAAATTGTATAAAAATAATTGCATGTCCAATATATGTATTCATTTCAAAATTTTGGACTTTTTCTTTATCGCGAAAAGAAAAAAAAAATTACATTTCTAGGAAAAGGTAATATTCAAGGTCATTGTGACTGAATGTGTGTTTTGTAGTAAACAGGGATTCATTAAAAATATATGTTTTAAACACTGAAGGTTAATTTTATTAAATTTACTTCGTAAAATAAATAAATCTCTGTAACGTTTTCTTTGAGTTGACAGGTTGGCAGACATAGCAGATTGATCACTAATGGCGATAAATCTGCATGATTCCACGCCACTCATAATATGATTTTGCTCTTAACAGCTTACTATATTTATCCGTATACTGTAACTTTTAGACCCGTGTCAAACTGAATTTCGCAAACTAAATATTAAGTTTCGATATGTAGCTTGTATAAGTAAAACATTTGAGCTAAGATGGAACAATGCATGCCACAAATACACGTATTTGATAACTGCTACCCTCTATTTAAAAATAAACTGTTTAGGAATTGAGTTAAAAACAGTCTGGTGTCATCTTTTGTGTAAAATGAGATGTAAACAAAATTCGTGCATAAGAATTGAAAGGCTCTTATCTTTCTGTCTCGTAACATTTGAACACTGTTGCCCGAAAATATGACGGGCACGAGAAATAGAGGGAGAATGCTTAGCCCATGATTTTGACGGGAGCAAGGCTTAAGGTTACGATTTTGTTTTAGTGTACATTTTCTTTAAGTCAAATAGCTTTGTCAAATTTGCCTCCCTTTCCCCTCCGTCATGAAATAATTTGTACACGCCCCCGTGTATTGTCTGTGAGTCTCATAGCCGGACGAGTCAATTAGACCATAGACAACCCGTCCCCCCCCCACACACACACTCACCAGGTTTTAGCAGTCCGGAATGGCTTGCATGCTCCATAAACAAACTATTAATGTTATAATTGAAGTTGCTAACAATTAATTAGCAGATCAATTAGCTGGTTTATTGTGTAAACCAAACTGTCAACCAGTGAATAAACATTTTGTACATAGTTAAAAAGAAATAACGCTTGAAGAGTTTTTCAGTCTATGGATTGGCAGCAGTAATTTTCTTCCATGCAGTAAGAAGCTGTTTCACGCTTAATTTGGTCACATTTTCTTCCCTTGAAAAATAATCAATTGTTGATGTGTAGTCTACAATGTTCATTAAATGGGAAAATTATGTAATTCCGGTAAATGCACATTACGATGTCAATGTCTGTTCATTTACTGGTCTACTGTAGCACTTTTTACTTGAATATCCTAAAACCCAAATTTTTGCATAAATTACATACAACAAAAACGTGTTTAAACAGATAAGTACAAACAAAACTAAAAAAAAAATAAAAAAAAAATACGATGATATATTTTAAAACAGATTGTGCTTAGGTAATAATTTCTTTGCCAGGAGAGGACAGCTCAAGTTATTGAATGTGTCGTTTAGAGCTACATAGTCCTTCCCCGAGTGGTGTGGGCCCATGGCTGTGTGGATTTACACCATCTCTATCACCCATCTGCGAGTAGTGATGTCTCGGGTTCGAATCCCGCTAGCCCATGGTTGTCACTTTCCCCCTTCTTCTGTGTTTGTACCGCTGTTGTATTTTTCTGTGATTCGTAATGTTGTTTGCAATTAAATAAATGTTAAAAACGGATGCTCATGGGCATGAAACCATCTTCGAGATTGCAGTCAGAAACCTCAAGGGAAAGAAAACCTCTCAATTACAACAACAAAAACGTTGAGGTGCTCGCATAATTTCTTAATCATTTTTCATACACAACGGGCTTATCTCCAAAAATTTTAACAGTGAAATGAATATTAGCACTACCGATTTCAGTCAGGTCCTTTTTGGGGAAGATAAATTGGTTTTTTGAGCTAATAATGACCGAAAAGTTCTCTTTTATTGTAGAACTTGTTCCAAAGCGATAATTAACAGATACAATGATACGTTTTCCATCTCTCATTGCTATCTGTGTCTAAATCCTAAACATGCACCCTGCCTCTCCTCAATGTTTGTCCCAATCATTATGGTACACCCTGTATAGTTCCGGGATACATCAGCAAGTTCCCGCCCGTTATAAAAAAGTTCCGGGATACAAAAAAAAAAAATAATAAATAAATACATGAAATCAGTTTCTAAAATTCCCGAAAAAACAAAATGGTAGTTCAGACTATTTTTCCTCTCAAAAACAACAGATCATGTGACTTCTGGTCCCCAATAATTCTGGGATGAGCTAAATAATCTCGGAACGTTGTTCAAGAAAAATTACACGAAACCAGTTTTTGAAATTCCCAGAAAAATCACATGATAGTTCAGACTATTTTTTCCTTTCAAAACGAAAGATCATGGGACTTCAAGTCCCAATCATTCTGGAGCGCCCTGATATGATCCCGGACCAGGGTTAAAAAATGTACAAAACTAGTTTTTAAAATGTCCAGAAAAAAAATCCATGATAGTTCACACTATTTTTCCTCTTAAAAACAACAGATCATGTGACTTCTGGTCCCCAATAATTCTGGGATGAGCTGAATAATCTCGGAACGGTGTGCAAGAAAAATTACGCGAAACCAGTTTTTGAAATTCCCAGAAAAGTCACATGATAGTTCAGACTATTTTTCTTTTCAAAACGAAAGATCATGGAACTTCAAGTCCCAATCATTCTGGAGCGCCCTGATGTGATCCCGGACCAGAGTTAAAAAAAAAATGTACAAAACCAGTTTTTAAAATGCCCAGAACAAAAATCCATGATAGTTCAGACTATTTTTCCTCTTAAAAACAACAGATCATGTGACTTCTGGTCCCCAATAATTCTGGGATGAGCTGAATAATCTCGGAACGGTGTACAAGAAAAATTACGCGAAACCAGTTTTTGAAATTCCCAGAAAAATCACATGATAGTTCAGACTATTTTTCCTTTCAAAACGAAAGATCATGGGACTTCAAGTCCCAATCATTCTGGAGCGCCCTGATATGATCCCGGACCAGAGTTAAAAAAAAATGTACAAAACCAGTTTTTAAAATGCCCAGAAAAAAAATCCATGATAGTTCAGACTATTTTTCCTCTTAAAAACAACAGATCATGTGACTTCTGGTCCCCAATAATTCTGGGATGAGCTGAATAATCTCGGAACGGTGTACAAGAAAAATTACGCGAAACCAGTTTTTGAAATTCCCAGAAAAATCACATGACAGTTCAGACTATTTTTCCTTTCAAAACGAAAGATCATGGGACTTCAAGTCCCAATCATTCTGGAGCGCCCTGATATGATCCCGGACCAGGGTTAAAAAAAATGTACAAAAGCAGTTTTTAAAATGCCCAGAAAAAAAAAATCCATGATAGTTCAGACTATTTTTCCTCTTAAAAACAACAGAAGATCATGTGAATTTAGTGTTTCAGTTCTATCCGACTCGCAGAGAAGATAAGGAAAAGGGGGGCGAGCGGAAAGAACCTGGACAAATTGCTTTCATCGAACGAGATCTTATTTTATTTTATTTGTCAAATCAAGTTTTCTTTTCACAGAAAACAGCCATTATTGTTTTTGATTATAACTTTTTTTTCTTTCTTTCTTTCTCAATAACACGCTTTCCCTTCTTGAGCACAAGCTGGTGACAATGTAACGAACAGGCAGCGGAGTGATATTAAATGTTTCATCTCCTTTCCCACAAAAACATGATTGTCACAATTCATGTAACGGAATTATGGGGCAAGAGAAATTCCCGATAGAAATATTGGTTCTTAACTGTCCCACTCTGATTTGTCCATTTTTTTGTTTCTTCACTGTTTGTCCTCCACTCCCCTACCAACTGTTCTTCAGTTTTCTTTCGTCATCTCCGACGATTAGTTGCTTGATAAATATATATATATATATATATATATATATATATATATATATATATATATATATATATATATATTCCTTCGGCTTCTTGAACTGTGGAATCTAATTCTTTTGTTGCAAAAACCGGATGTTACAAAAGTACTTTCAGGAAAAGGCGACTTTTTTTTCCCTCTTAATATCTATTGGAAATATTTTATCCTTGCGTGTGTAAAACTTGATATATATTTTCCTGATTATTGCTACTGCATTCGATTAGTTGGTTTTGGCTCGCTTAGTCGGTTCGATAATTTATTTCCGACTGTTTCAACGCATTAACATAAACTGAAACTACATAAAATTACATCTATGTTTGTTTGTGGGATTACGGCCGATTAGCTACACGTGGGCTCTAGGCCGAAGGGTGGGGAGCCCTCCGTGGGGGTCTTTCTAAGGGGTCCTAACCCGTATTTACGCTAAGTTTCGCAGAAAAACCACGGAAAACTCCGAACGGTTAGGTCGACGGACGCGCGATGGGGACCGAACCCGGGTCCTTCACACTTCGCCCGTCTACCATTTGCAATAATATAGCCACTGTGCCATGGTGAGGCCCAAATTACATTTATTAATGAATGTATTTTAAGTTCATACTTATTCATTCATACAGTGGTTTAGGATATCTGTAGACAGACATGTAAGAGTTTGAAAGAGATTTTATCAAATATTATAATAAGGCAAATGTACCAATAATAAGACATTTACCGTGTTTACTCGGAACACCTCTGGAAAAACCGGATGTTTACCTGGAAAAAACGAATCTTACAAAAGCAGTTTCAGGAAAAGGCGACTTTTTTTTTTCTCTTAATATCTATTGGAAATATTTTATACTTGCGTGTGTAAAACTTGATATATATTTTCCTGATTATTTCTACTGCATTCGATTAGTTGGCTTTGGCTCGCCTAGTCGATTCGATATTTTATTTCCGACTGTTTCAACGCATTAACATAAACTGAAACTACATCAAATTACATTTATTAATGAATGCATTTTAAGTTTATACTTATTCATTCTTACAGTGGTTTAGGATATCTGTAGACACACATGTAAGAGTTTGAAATAGAGTTCATCAAATATTATAATAAGGCAGAAGTACCAATAATAAGCCATTTACCGGGTTTACTCGCGTAACAGTTTCAATTTTCTTGAAAATTTTTCGTGGTGAAAGTCAAGGTGCGACTATTATGCAGGGAAATCTGCTACATAGTATTGTACATTCTACTGCTTATAATTATAATAAAATGACTAATTTAGCAAATTTTCTAGATTACGTGCGGATTAAATAATCTTTCAATTAGTTGCACACAAGAATGAGGGATTTTTCTTTTTTATAGTAATATTTTTATAGACAAAAAGAAGTTCAAATAGATGACTGCGACTTTTACGCGGGAAAAATATTTTGATTTTTTGTGCTTCAAAACGTGGGTGCAACTACTACACGAGTAAACATAGTATTTATCATTAGAATCTTTGTAATGATGAGAACGAACAGGTTAAACATGGGTTAAACACTAAAAATGAACGGAAAATGCCCCACTAGTGGCATAGCGATAGCGCTTTGAACTGGGAGACGAAAGGTACCTGGTTCGAAACCAGCTCGCGTCCGCCGACCTAATCGTTCGGTATTTTCTGAGGTTTTCTCCGAAACTTCCAGAAAATATGGTTTAGGACCCCTTAGAAAGTCCCCCACGGAGGACAATCCCACCTCCCGGCCTAGATCCCAAGCGTAGATAATTGGCCGCAACCCACATTTTTATGAATGAAAAACAGTTGAAAAAGAGAATAGACCTATCTCTGATAATACTTTTCGTCCTCCTTAGCGTCCCTTCCTTTAAACGTTTCTATTGGGTTGTTCTTCTGAAAGTCATGCCGTTTTTTCGTATGTCAATATTTTGTTTAGACAAAACTATGGAAGATAATAATACGAAATTCGTCACGTATGTGAGTTTCCTAGCGTAGCTGCTAGATGAGAAAGCATTTTCCGAAATTCGTAACGTATGGGAGATAGGGGGCCAAAACATTCTTTTCCCATATGCTGCGTCACCTCAAAGAAGAAAAAGTGATATCCATCAAATTCTTGCTGTAAAATACAGCCCTCGCGAACGCCTAAAAATCGATTTCAGAACATTTCGAATAGGATTCTTCGTGGAGGGTAGGCGTGATAAAAGGGGGAGGGTGTCCATATTTTTTAAAGAAAAAAAGTGTTATTTATAAAATTATCCCTATAACCCTTTAACGCGCAGTGTTCCCGCTCTGGGAACACCCAACTCTGACGTTTTGACTGTTGCCAGTCACGAAGAATAGATTTGATTTCTATAAAAATAGTTGCGGGTGACATATAGCTCCTCGAGAATCCTTTACTTTTTAAGCACGTCATTTTCCGTAAAAAAATTGTCACGATATTATATTTAACAGCACTGACATCTGCTGAAAAGAATGCGAGATTGCCCATTGGCTGGACAGATTGCCCATTTCTGAAAAAAGGGCAGCCGTTGCCATCGCTCGACTTGACTACCAGCAAGATGGCGGGCGATCGAAACGTTCATCGGGTGCCACAGATCTAGTGACCCCTTTTTGACGACAGCTGGCTGTGCGGCACACAGCCAGCTGTCGTCAAAAAAGGGGTCTCTAGATCTGTGGCACCCGATGAACGTTTCGATCGTCCGCCATCTTACTGGTAGTCAAGTCGAGCGATGGCAACGGCTGCCCTTTTTTCAGCATTGGGAAAGGGTTGCGCCTCAAAGGGTTAAAAATTTTACAAATACGGGTCCAATGCCCAGACAGAGCTTGTTTATAAATCAATACTTGTTGAAAATTTATTTGTTTGAGTTCTATGTAAGAAAATGACATTACTTTCCGAACAACGCAATAGATTCACCACTGTCCTCCCCCCCCCCTCCTCTAATTCGTACACATTTGCGAGTGGTTTAAAGAGAAAACGCCACTGATTCCTCCCTCCCCCCCCCCTGCCTCCTCCAATCTCTCTTTCTCTTGTGCAAAATAATATCTGTCACGATCCTCTTGCCGTAAAGAATTCTCGTCTTATTAATGGAAACAAAAGGAGCATTTTTCAGTCCGCGGTGTCCCCCCCCCTGTCCCCCCCGCTTTTGTTGGCTGCTGAGTCGGCGGAAATGGTTTCCTGATAGGACCGCGCCGTTTTGCCCGCATTTATTACGGCTGGACGAGGCTCATAAAAGGGAATAATTCACTCGACAAAAGGAACGGAATTTTCTGTGTTGTGCGCGAGGCACGACAGGAAATTTTTCGGGATGGGTGGGGGTGGGGTCGGGGGTGGGACGAGGTTGGAGGGGAGTAGGGATCTCGCACCTATTGAGGTTTCGCTGAGTGGTGGAATTCCTCTTCAGTGGATCTCAACTGCTGGTGAACTGCAGGCCTCTAAAAAAATAGAAGCGGGGTACCCGAGAATTGTTAGACAATTTATAAAATTAAATTATGTAAAAATAAACTTCTAAGCACAATAGCATTAATCCTTTTTTCCCCCCTTGCCTTGAAGGCTTTGGCCACAACAGGCGAAATTTTTGGTCACTTTATTAAGGCCATTACCCACACCCAGCGATTGCCGACGTTACAATGTATTTGAATGGGGATATATGGCCGCGCTTTCCGCCCTGGACCGAAAAATAGATGGGGATTGAAACCGCAATATTATCCACAGTCCCCAATTACCTTTTGTCCGTATTATCCCCCCCTCTTTCTCTGCGGTGCGAAAGAATTATTGCTTACAAGTGATAATTGGCCAAGCGGCGAGCGGTTCCCTCTCGGTGTGGAAAGCGGCGTTTACGGGGGCACCTAGTAGGTGGACCAACGTCGCCCCCCCCCTATGAAGGGACGGACATGACAACCACGCCCAGTCGGGGGATCGAACCCCGGCCGCCGGGAGTCGATCCCGAAACCGGAGTACGGTGCTTAACCCACCATACAACTCAGTCGGCAGCATTAATCCTTACAGCCTTGATTTTTGAATGCAGCAGATAAAAAAATCAGTGAGTGGTTATATGTGCTGCACTACATGCAAACATCTTAAATATGAAATACTAGCTGCCTCCGGTGACCAGTTGGTTCGCCATGTTAATAAATCTTGTTCGGAGAGAATCCTGTTTCTCACCGGCTTCCTTGGTACTGAAATCTCTGAGATTCTGAATGGAATTTAAAATTATGATGGTTACAAACAGGGGCGGCCCTAGGGCAAGGGGCGTCCTCTGCGAACGTATAAAAGACGCTCCCTTTTATGCTCTACTCAGTTTTTTAGTTCGGCGCCCCATGCGATGCTTGCTTTGCTTACCGTGTCCGGTCGCCGCTGGTTACAAAAATAAGATGGTTTATTGATAAAATCCTGCAAAAAGGTACAAATTATTTTCGTACTATATTAATTCTACACGTAAATAAAAAAAAACATTTTTCCTATAATGTATATTATAGGAACAGTGTTTTTTTTCGCAAGGTAAAAAGTAGCCTATATGCTAATCCAGGACAACTGTCTGTATTCCAAATTTCATCCAAATCCGTCAAACCGTTTCAGCGGGAACGATTAACAAACATACATACGAGCATTGAAATTTGTATATCAGTGGGATTATAACATTCAGCCTGTTACCGAACTGATTAAAAAATGTTCCAATAATAGGTCACGAGTGTATAATTGAGCAAAATGAGAAATCTTTTTAGAGTTATTTTATACGAAACCTATTGAAACAATTTCTTTCTGCGTGAAAACATGAAAATATCAGGTTGTAACGAAAGTTTTCCGCCAGATTTGCTTGAGTCAGCTCATGCGGCGGCATCCAGTGATTTAACTTGTACATCAAGTTTATGCGATGCATAGCATGACTAATGAGCATGGCTTTAATGTCTAACTATTTAGCTATCTCTCAAGTGGTTAAATACTGATCTTCTTCCACAAGTTCTCGCAAGTGGCTCTCCTCAACATTAGTAGGCCGGCCAGAGAGCTCTGCTCCTTCATTGCCAAAGACCCTGTTTTTTTTTTTTTTAACTTTCAGTATACCAAACCTTCACAGTGCCATATGATACAAAGGTAGAATCTAAATTACGCACATAATTCTTCTGTAGCTGACATATTGCAACAGAACTGGAAGTCAATGATGGTTCTAATCCAGTAATGTGATAGTTCCATTTCAGACACCTTGTACATAAAGATAACGATATTTTTTAACAACACAGTGTTCTAAAACAAGTCTCTTTCTTTCAAATGACAAAAATTGTTTGACAAAATATGAACAAATAAACCAACGTGCACTGTTTGGAGACGATATTTGTGGTGGCGGGAAACTTTCGTTAAAACCTAATACTTCACACTTCTCATGCATTTGGATTGCATGCATGAATTCATTCATGCATTCATAAAGATTCATTTAACTTTTAGCTTCCAATGGCTTGACACATGCATAATCTTCTCTATTGGAGATTTTCTGCCATCTACAGACCAAAAATGATAACGTTCTGCTATTATGTGCGTGTATTATTAGTAGGACATTAGGTTTTGGTGTTAAAATTCTTGGAAATGAAAAATACAGAGTAATGCAAAGGTGTGTCTAATGTTAGGACATCGGGACCGAAAGGGGTTAAAATGTAATTGCTAACTAAATGCATCGATGGCAGAATCAATAGCGTTCAATACGAGATCCTATGGAAGCTCGTACAACATCTAAACGATATTCTATTTCATTGCAAGTACTTAAAATCATCCGAGGAGTTATGAAATGAATAGCAGCTGTGATTCGCTGATTGGGGAGAGCCTACAGAAAAAGTATAAGTCCTATACACACCAAAATCAATACCGGTCTTGCGACGGTGGCTTATAACATGTATACCCAATTCGAGCTCAAGCGAATGCTCCGTTTAGGAGCTATTGTGTTCACTCACATACACACAAACATACATACACACATACATACACTCATGTCCATAAATTAAGGATAATTCAGAATCACACAGAAATTGATCTCTAAAATAAAAATTTCACCTGTGGAATGATCACACACATCTTGAAGAAGAATATGCAAATTACAGGAAACCACCAGATGGCCTGGATGGTACGTCACAATGACGAGAGTGTAAGAGAGGGGTATATAAGGAATGGTGGCAAAGTAAAATTGTTCACAAGCGCTGTGAAAGCCTTTCAGTGCAAAAACCGCATAGTTATGGCACAAAGGAGGCATTTGGATGATGTTTTACGTGGCAGAATTATCGGACGACTGGAATGTGGACGTACCCAGCTGGAAGTATCCGAGGAACTTGGAATCGTCCAGAGTGTCATCTCTAGGCTTTGGCAACGATTCCAAGATGGTGGTAATGTGAGTAGACGTTACAGCACAGGTCGCCCCCGAGTTACAACGCCGAATGAGGACCGCTATTTGGCAGTTACTGCCAAAAGAAACAGACGGAGTACAGCATCAGACCTGTCTCGTCAGCTCTCTTCAGCTACCGGTACGACAGTTTCAAGGCAGACCGTGTACAGACGCTTAGGGCACATTGGTCTATATGCTCGTAGGCCTGTCAGATGTGTTCCACTTACCGCAACTCACTGTCGCCTGCGATTAACCTGGAGTAGAGAGCATGCATTGTGGACACCGCAACAGTGGTCTTGTGTGATGTTTTCCGACGAGTCCAGGTTTAGTTTGGAGTCTGATTCTCGCCGGACATTCATCTGGAGAGCGCCAGGTACCCGTTACCACCAAGAGAACACCATTGAAAGACACCGTTACGGTGGTGCAGGATGGCTCGTTTGGGGAGGAATTATTCTTGATTCCAGAACTGACCTGCATGTTCAGAGTGTAACGATGACAGGCCACATCTATCGGGATGTCATTCTGGAACAACATGTACGTTTGTTTCGGGGCGCCATGGGTGCTGAATTTGTGTTTATGGATGACAACGCCCGTCCTCACCGTGCAAACATTGTAGACGAATGCCTTCAATCGGAGGATATCACCCGTATGCATTGGCCAGCATACTCACCGGACTTGAATCCAATAGAGCATGTGTGGGATATGCTTGGCCGACGAATTGCAGCCCGTCAACCCCCTCCCACCTGTCTACCGGAACTTCGGAGTGCATTGCTTGATGAGTGGTGTAATATTGCCCAAGATCAGATTGATCATTTGATACTCAGCATGCCTAGGCGTTGTCAGGCCTGTATTGCATCGTCCGGGAGACATACTCCGTATTAACCATCCTACTAACCATGTTATACTGTTTTTTGTAAATAGGTTCTTTTTTGAAATTTGGTCAAGGGAGTAAAACTTGCAATTTTTATTAATTATGTCAAACATATAGCATCTTTTTTGCTCTTTACTTTTTGCTTAATAAATAGACTTTACAAATAAGTCAAATTTGTTTTGATTCTTTCTCTTTCTTTGCCTGAACTTCATTATCCTTAATTTATAGACATGAGTGTATATACATCTCGTAAAAACATCATAAATGAATTCAGAAGACCAAAAGCGTAAAGTTTTCAAAATTATTGGAGGGGCCGGGCCCCACAACTACATATATTCATGTCAGTGGCGTAGCCAAGGAGGGGGGGTTAGGGGGGTCATAACCACCCCCCATGAGGAATTTTTTGCTATACAAAATATATAGGTATTCTTCACTCCCTTATCATACACCCGTATACATATATGTGAGTTGCAGAAGGAGTAACCTCCCCCCCCCATGAAAAATTTCTGGCTACGCCACTGATTCAGGTACATATAACTTACTCATAGCTGTCAACTACTACGAAATATAATTGACCCCTTTTTCTACATGATTTTTCGGCTTAAAATATAGCAAAAGTTTTGAGCTGCGCGCGCGAGCTGGTTACTATTTTGAAAAAAATAATTTAAAAATATACTGTTTACAAAAAGAGGTTAATTATATTCTGTAGTAGTTGGCAGCTATGACTTGCTATATATAAGAGTAAATTATTGGAGGCGCTCGAGCTCTATGGTCCATAGAATTCTACACCTATGTAAGGTAAATATCCCTGTTAGTATCTTCCTACCATGTTACATATAAGTTAAAAATAGAAGCACAGTAAAAAATCCAAAGGAGGAAAAAAAACCCTTTTTCGATGAGATAGAGCATTTTAGACACATCTGGACTTTTCTTCATTTCATACTTTACATTGCATAATATGATTTTAACTAACCAGAGCCTGGCGAGGGCAGCTTATAGTTGCATTATGTGTTACGTGGCGTCACAATCAATACTAAATCATGAATGAAATCAAGAGAAATTTTTTTTTTTAAAGTACAAGTAAAGGTTTTTTTAAAACGTTTGTAAATGGCGTGATTACTTTTTTATATGTTGTATAAATTAGTTTTCTGTATTGAGTGGTAAATTATTGGGTGGGCTCAGCCCCTATTCACAATTTGTTGGGGGGGCTCGAGCCCCACGGGCCCATATAACTCTATGCCTATGCAGAAGACCTCAAAACGTGTCAATACACCAAAATCTCGAAGCCGAATTTTTTCATGTTTACAATACTTTCCTTACAAGGTACATGTTCGGAAAGTAAAAATATCAGTGCTCGCTTGAGGAAGACTCAGAGGAGACAGACCTAAATTAAACAAATTCGAACCGGTCTCGTCTTCAGCATCCAATCTCTATTCTCCACCATTTATTTTCAGAACTATTTCATTCCCTTCAAAAGGGCAGACTCGATATCGGATCTGTGAACTTGTTTCTTTCAGCATTTCTATTTTATTTTTTATTTTTAAATCGATAGCATGTTACGCTGTTTTGAACAGCGGAATGATCTTCAAAAGAAAAGAGGTAAGGGCGAGTTATAAAGAAAAGCAATACATTGGTTTGGTGGCGGCTTGTATTTCTCTCTCTCTCTTTTCGCCTCACCTACTGTTTGAAGAGGCTGGACCTTTATTAGTGCGCTGTGTGAACGTTTCTGGATCGTTTCTTTGTGAGGAGGCCTCTAATAAGGAAGCACCCCTACTTTTTTTCCCACACATGTGATGATCAGTTTTTTCGCGTCTCTTGTTATTAGTTCAAATTATGGTAGCTATAAGTGTGTCTTCTGTGAGCGAGTTTTCCCAATAATCAGGGGCGTATACTCTGGTATTCCCCTCAGTTGAAACTATTGGGGTATTTATTAACCCTTTGGGGCGCAACCCTTTCCGAATGCTGAAAAAAGGGCAGCCGTTGCCATCGCTCGACTTAACTACCAGCAAGATGGCGTCCGCTATCTTGCTGGTAGCATTGGGCAATCTATCCAGCTGTTCTCACATTCTTCCATTTTTCAGCAGATGTCAGTGCTGTTAAAAAGAAACCGTGACAATTTTTTTTTTACGGGAAATAACGGGCTAAAAAGTAAAGGATTCTCGTGGAGCTATGTCACCCGCAACTATTTTTTATAGAAATCAAATCTATTTTTTGTGACTGGCAACAGTCAAAACGTCAGAGTTTGGTGTTCCCAGAGCGGGAACACTGCGCGTTAAAGGGTTAACGGTGTAGTTAAAAAAAACCATGTGGTTTTGGTACACAAATATAAATAAAGTGACTGCATTCCTCTCTGTTGCTTAGATTCAAGAACCTAAATTGGTTTATGCGGCCGAAAATCGCCAAACGTGACAACCATGATCTTTAAAAAAAACTTTTTGTTAATATCTTCCGAAGTAATTCGAATTTAGAAATTTAAATGAGCTGAATGAAATCTCTGAATTTTTTACTTCTTTCTTTTAAACTTATCACGTGTTCGCATATGGCCTAGAGATAAGACGGGCTCAGCCCGATACCGGGCTCGAACCTGGCTCGGGCTCTGTAAATCACGGTTGTGTCCGGGCTTAGGCTTGTGAGAAAATTCTCCTTTATTGAATCTACTCCTCTTGTAAACGGATTTTTAAAAGTTATTCATGGGAGAAAAAAAACTAGTTATTATATTATTTGACAAACTTGAATATAAAGAATTAGAAAGTGTATTAAGAGTTTGCCATTATACTTACCTTTAATTTTTTATAGACCGCATTGAGATCCAGTCATATTTTAAATTACTTTGTTGCATATTTTGTCTCCTAAGGCGTTAATTAAAGGATATTAGTAATTTAAATGGGGGGAAAATATTTTTTTACACAATTTTCACTGTATTTCCAATTGGGAGAATCGGGCATTTCTAACTATAATTTACGTGGTTTCAAGAACTGAATATACTAATAGGTATCTTAAATAATAAGTGAAATATCAAGAAATAAAAAATGATTTATTTTTAAATTTAAGTAAAGATGCGAATTAAGTTTGAAGGAGGGGTAGGGTGTATCAAGATACTCTAAAAATTTATGTAAATGGCTATTTTCATGATTTTTTGTCCAGTTTCCCACTCAAGACAGAAATGCAACCTCTGTTTCAAAAAATCAAGTCATCTTTTAACTTTATTTGCTAATTTTTTCAAGTCAACCTTGATAAAAATTTAATTTTTGAATAAATTTTTAATTGGATGTTCCCAATTGGGAACATCGAATCCCTCTACAAGACCTGTCCGGCAGGCACCAATGGCTCTATTTCCAAAAACTATTCGTTATCCTTGGCCTCTTATGGAGCGTTTTTTTGGAGGACTGTGTCGCTCCTTCGCCTCTTAAGCTATCCATGGGCTTGTAAAAGGTTAATTTGCACAGACGTCAAAAATACAGTTTCTTGGAGGACTGTGTCGCACTCCTACCTCTTAAGCTCTATGGGCTTGTAAAAGGTTAATTTACACAAACGTCAAAAATACAGTTTTTTGGAGGACTGTGTCACTGCTTCGCCTCTTAAGCTCTAGGGGCTTGTAAAAAGTTAATTTACACAAACGTCAAAAATATAGTTTTTTGGAGGACTGTGTCACTCCTTCGCCTCTTAAGCTCTATGGGCTTGTAAAAGGTTAATTTGAACAAATGTCAAAATTTACGATATTCTATTAATGAAGTCATTGACTTTTATTTATCTATTAGCTGATGTTTCGATCTCGGGATAGGTCTTCGGCTTAAATAATATCTCTCGGGCTCGGGCGGGCTCTAATTAAAAGTCCTCGAGCTCGAGCTTTAAAAAATCAACCCGAAATCATCTTTACAGTGGACTTTTCATATTTATAATTTTCTTATTTATAAAATACTTGGGGAAAATATGCAGTCGTGTCTGCTTAATGGAATAGCCGATTTGCCGCTATTCCAATAAGCAAGATACTAAATTATCCAGGATCACATCGACAAAATACTACGCTTTGGTGCACTGAAAATTTATTGCATTAAGCGGGATATTCGTTTAACCGATATTCCACTAAGCGATTTCGCCTGTGATTTAATACTGCTTTTACCCTTTCCAACAAGTTTGAAAAGTGTTTCTGATTTCGGTTTGACTGTCTATTCGTCCGTCCGCTGTAGATGTGCATGGATTTCTACGAAATTTATATATACCATGTGCTGAATGATGTACACTATTAGCGGAAAGGCATATGTGCCATTTATTGCAGGAACAGGAACACCCAAAAGACTTAACAATACATTATGCTCTGTGGGTAATCATTCTTTAGTGCGTATTTTAGAGATGATCTTCATTCAAAGGAAACCAAAATTAATATATGTTATTGAGGATCACATAGTAATGCTCTTCGTTGGAAGCAGTAATAACTGCAGCATTTACAGTTAAGAAAAGAAGTTGGTATACTTTATGACTTACTGTTAAATTGTGATAATACACGAAGAATATTTTATAAAATAACATTAATGGCTCACCGTTGGGAATCCTTACTCTTCGGGGTCTTCAGTAACCTCCTTTTCGTCACTCTCTTTTACAGATTTAGTGATTAACATTCACGGAATCTTGTAGGTTTGCAATCCTGAACAAAAAGCAGTTTCTTCATTTTTAAAAATTGTAACTTACCGAGCCTATATGTTGTTGTTGTTGTCGTGTCCACTGATAGACGATCGCACTATCCATGGAAATAGGTGCTATGGTGCCCCCGAGGGGGGTCAGACTTCTGCATGTTGGTCACTAATCTTGAACCCATTCCAAAGGAGGGACCACCCACCACCTGAAATCGGAAACCCCAGTTGTATCATTTAAATATGGAGGACATTAGATCTCTGACGGAAATTTACGTGCACCACCAAAACTTAGTGGACAGAACATGGTTATGCCAGGAAAAAAAAGTAAAGGCTACATCCTATTATTATTTGTTTTCTCTGGGGAAAACTACTTACAGATTATATAAGTAAAAGACTTATAAAGATTAATTTATGCTACGTTTCGAACAAGTCCAATATTAAAACAACAGTATAAGATAAACAAATAAAATAATTATTAAAAAATTTAACAATTCCTGATTCTTCGTTCATTGTTGCAAGAAATGTAAGCGTACATTCATATTGTTTTAAAACAGAGGATGTTAAGATACTGCTGCGATTGACAATAAAATTTCAACAATCGACTAAAAATGCATATATCATTTCTAACGAAACTTTTTTGAAAGTGTGTTATAAAGCTGAACGTTTGAGATTTCATCTGCAATTTTACTGCGTTTTCTGTGTTTCTAATTAGTTTCACGCTTATTACGTTTTTTCACGGCTTTATTACAACGATTTTTCTTCGTATTTTGCCTTGATAAAGTTTAATTACTACCTCGTCTAAGTTATCATCCAATACTACACCTGCACAAAACTAAACTTTATCGAAATGTCTTCTTCAATGGTTCCCTCTGTTGAAGAAAGTCTGTTGGATACCGGTAGTGACTATTTTACTGCCGTTTCTGGTATAAGTTCGTACGTAACAGCTTTGGCTCCCGCTCCCGCTCCAAGACCTGACCGGCAGGCTCCACTAGCTCCAGAGCCTGTTCGGCAGGCACCAGTGGCTCCATTTCCAAAAACTGTTCGTTATCCTTGGCATCTTATGGAGCGTTTTCTGGAGGACTGTGTCGCTCCTCTGCCTCTTAAGCTGTATGGGGACGTTTATGGTGTCCCGGGAGCATCTGGATGGGATCGTCGACTGCGAAAGGCAGGTCTCGATCCATCTCGTTACGTGAAAAAGAGGAAGTCTAAGTTATTGAAATTTGTGAAGAAAAAGTTTTCTTTTCTATGTGCCAAGGATCTTCAGAGTAATATGGAGTAAAATGAATCATCCAATTTTGACTAGAACTCACGAAAACTAATCGGAGTTCCTAAAAACCTTTATTGTGACTTCCAATTTTCTACTTTTAACAGAAATCTTCAAGATATTAAAGACTGCGTCTTAAAATCACCCGACTAGTCCAGACCAACAACCCGTTTCGAACTTTTTAATCTTGGTACATACTTACATTCGTCTTATGAGTCGTTGATGAACTCTTCTTCAGAGCAGCAGAGATTTAAGACTTTGAAACTGATCAAAACTGTCAAAACGAACAAACTCTTCAATGACTTGATTTTGCTGAAAGGTGAGCGACACACAGAGTCTTCAAATTACCAGAGTTGTCTAGATCAAGATTGAAACAAACCGTTTCGAACTTTATAATCTTGGTAAGCATTTATCTTCGTCTTATGCGTCGTCTATGAACTCTTCTTCAGTGAAGCAAAACTTTCAAAACTGTTTGCTGAAATGTAGAGTCAAAGACAGAACTTCGCTAAGAAATATCCTCCAGAAATGACAGCGACAAAGCGTGAAGAATTCACACATTGTGTCTGAAAATTGCTCCAGACGCCAAAATCAAAGTAGAAACAAATGTTTCGGACTATTTAACCTTGCGAAAGCTCACTTTTAACTTACGAGTCGTTGATGAACTCAATTTTTTTTATTTCAATGGAGCAAAACAAACTTTTTAAAAGTGTTTTCTTCAGTGTAGAGTCAAAAACTAACTCCAAAAATCAAGCCTGAGCATTGAAGCTCGGACTATAGGCTATGATTGTACGAGTCAAACAGAACTCATTAACATTTTTAAGAACTAACTTAACAAGAGTCTGTATTGAACTCAGATTTTTATATATATTTTTATTTCTTGTATTTCTATGTAAATTTAAATCTGTAAAACATATTTCGGAATAAAATCAAAATTCTCATCCGATGTTGTGTGCTTTGATTTATTTAACATTATTTTATAACTAATGCATGTTTAAGTTGGATACTATTAGCAATGTTGTAGTTTAAATGGGTAATTTTTTACTCAAACGACATGCGTCATTCATGTCAGAGAAACGAAAGCCATCAATTCTTTGTGTTGGAGCAGCGGTTCCCAACCTGGTTGTACATGGTAGATTTTGGGGGGTTACGGGAAAAGATTTTAATGCAACGGCAGTAATCACAAATCTAGTTCAATGGAAATTGCCTGAAAAAAGTTGCGTAGTTCTAGATTACAATAATAGTATCAGGTGTAATTTTAAGCTAATTACAAGCAAAAATTATCTCCAATAAAATACAGCTTGCCGTCTTTTTACTTTCCGAACATGTACCATGTAAAGAAAGTATTGTAATCATGAAAAAATTCGAATTCGAGATTTTGGTGTATTTACACGTTTTGAGGTCTTCTGAATTCATTTATGCTATTTTTACGAGATGTGTGTGTGTGTGTGTGTGTGTGTGTGTGTGTGTGTGTGTGTGTGTGTGTGTGTGTGTGTGTGTGTGTTTGTGTGTATGTGAGTGAACACGATAGCTCCTGAACAGGGCATGCGATTGAGCTCAAATTGGGTATATATGTTGTAAACCACCGTCGCAAGACCGGTATTGATTTTGGTGTGTATAGGACTTACAGTTTTTCTACAGGGCTACGACAAAGATTTCTTTTACATTATGGCCTATGGAGTAAAATTTTGGAAAGTGCGCTAGCGTTTAAACGGTACATTCGATTGAGCTCAAATTGGGTATACATGTTATACACCACCATTGTAAGACCGGTATTGATTTTGATGCTTATAGGACTTATAGTTTTTCTACAGGGCTACGACAAAGATTTCTTTTACATTATGGCCTATGGGGAGAAATTCTTGAAAGTGCGCTAGCGTTTAAAATGTACATTCGATCGAGCTTCAATTTGGTATATAGGTTTGAATTATTCATCGATTAAAATTTATTTAAATGCTTGGTAATGATCTTAATCGTAAGTTTTCGGAAAGTCGAGTGGAGTCACTCCAGATTTTTTTAAGCTAAGAAGATTGTGAATTTAAAGAAAGCGTGTCTGCATTATGTGAGTGGGTGGAGTAGTCTTCATAGGAAAGTAGGCACTAATGAAAGAAAAATATAAGCAATGGGTACGTAAAGAAAAAAAAAAAAACGAAATTGTTGAATTGTTGAGAACCGCTGCACCGGAGTAGTGTTAATAACATATGACAGTGATCTTGAATATAAAAAAAAGGTTTTCAAACATCATTGTATTTCTATTAACAAAAAATTAACATAAACATTTATGAACGTTTCTTCACACTTTTATACATTTGAAATTCTTTGTAAAAATATTAATTTAAATGTTTTTTAAGGCTGTAAGGGTATCGCAAATTTATTTATGATATTCTCACAGTTTCACATATTTTTGTTCGTTTGTACACATTTTAACGCTATTTTCACTGGGTTAGCATGCTTAATGCCTAAATTTTTTAAAGAATACTTAAATTTTTTTAAAATTTGCTTAAATGCTTAAATTTAAGCATGTGGCGCATAGCTATCAGCTGTGGCGGATAGCCAGCTGCGTCAAAAAACGGTCTCTAGATCTGTGTCACGCGATGAACGTTTCGATCGTCCGCCATCTTGCTGGTAGTTAATTCGAGCGATGGCAACGGCTGCCCTTTTTTCAGCATTGGGAAAGGGTTGCGCTTTGGTTCCTGAGAAAATCGTGCGATAACGTGTTTTAGTGAAACCCTGTAACTAATGTAATGAGATTGAAATTTTTTTTCTTTATATAGGACCGTTATGGAAGAACAAAATCCCTGCTTATAAGCAAAATTTAAACCAAATCATGCTTTTATATTTAAAAAAAACATAAAAAAGTACAACTGAAACAAGGAACAAAATTTGTGAGGGTATGGAGACGTTTTTGCAACTCCTTGTACTTGTCAGAAGCAGGGGCGTAGCCAAGGGGGGGGTTAGGGGGTCATAACCCCCCCATGAGGAATTTTTTGCCATGCAAAATGTATATTCTTCACTCCTTTATCACACACATGTATGCATATTTGTGAGTTGCAGTAGTCGTAACACCCCCCCCCATGAAAAATTTCTGGCTACTCCCCTGGTCAGAAGTGATTTGTGCATTTTTATATAATGAATATTTTTCTCTGTATCCCTCGCTTGACAAGTTCAAAATGATGAAACTTAAAGAATAATTCAAATCTACATGCTACACTACATGCGAGATGTGCTACTCAATAAGGTGTTTAATATATCCAAAATAAGTTGTCAAAAATCATTTGCAGTAGGCATTTAAAAAAAAAAAACACACACACACGCTTAAACCCAAAGAGCGAAAAAAAACGAAACACTACGGAGCGATCTGTTTCCTTGGAAACCGACCGGTATTTCCGCGAAAGGGCTCTTTACGTAGTCCTTTTTCTGAGAATCGTCTCCTCGCTTCCTATCTTTTCCGAGAATTTCCCCTCCTCGCTCATTGTAATATTCCGACCTCGCTCTTGTGATCGAAAAACGCTCCTAAAGGAGAAGCTCACTTTTGAAAGCTGGCTCACTTTTCGCTCCGACTGATCGAATTTCGTTCGTTTGGTTTAAGCGTGCACATTTTGGTTAATACGATATAAAGGTAAAGGTGGTAGCACGCTTTAATTCTCTATACGTTAGAGAAAAGTAAGCAGTGTAAATTTTAAAATTGTTCAAAATAAGCTCTTTACGCTAATGAAGTGATGTGTAAAATTTGAGAATTATATCCTATAAAATGTCTCAGCGGTAACTTAGACATTTTATAGGATGAGATGGTCAGGTCTATACATCTGTTTGAATGCAAACATTTATTTCTCGAGTGAAAATAATTATTTTCTTTCGTGATTTATGTACGATCCCGGAAACGCAATCATCCGAAGTGATTTTTCCCCTTCGAGAGCCATTTAAAAGTGGTTTAAGTCAGCGTACATTTAACTTAGTGTCTCTGACACATTTTAGGATATAATTCTAAAAATTTTGCACATGTCCTTATTAGCGTATGAGGCACATTTTACTAGCTGGGAATTATTTTGTTCGGGAGCTAGATAAAAATTTAAAAAGTGTACATTTTTGAAAATTAAACGAAAGGAATTTTTCCTCAGTGCAGTCCTTTTCTCTACATTATTTTGAACATATTTTCAATTTACATTGGCCACTTATCTCTAACAGATAATGAAATCCCTAATAGTCTAAAACAGAGGTTCCCAAACTGTGTGTCGCGGCACCCTGGGGTGTCGCGAGCATATACCAGGGGTGCCGTAATCGAGAGGGGGTAATCGAGAGGTAATCGAGAAAAGGGGGTAATCGCCAGGGGTAATCTAGAAAAGTGTAAAGTAAAAAAAAAAATCCCCCTGAACCATTATCCCTTAAAAAAATTAGCCAAGCCGATGCCCAAGTGGCGAAAACAAAAATATTTTAGTCAAGCTCGAGAGAGTTCAGTATTAATTCGCTTCTCTTTTACAGGAACTGACTGAGATGGGGGGGGGTCGCAAAATTCTGTATCCTTTTCACAAGGGAGTACTTTCTTGATAGTTATCGCTATAAACATAAAAGAAATAATGAAAAATGCATATATGCTTCATATTCATATTGCTTTAAAGGTGACCTGTCGCGAAAGTTCTTAGCCTGAGAAGGGTGCCGCGAAATATTTTTAGCCTGGCAAAGGGTGCCGCAGCGAAAAAAGTTTGGGAACCTCTGGTCTAAAAGATAAAGAATTATACAGGGTGTCATCTTTTTGGGTCACGCTGTATGGTTCTAGAACAAAGTAAACTAAATTTTTTTTTAGCTTTAGCATTACATACTGCGTAAACTCATTATGACTTTCTAAACTACCATTGCATCAACTGACACGTGACTTTCAGACACTACTACTACATACATCACGTCAGAACTTACCTCGCAAAGTTTACAGGACCGTACATTTTCCCATCTCTCCGCTGTGAAGCTAGCTGACACCAGTAAATGTACTCCGAATTCACACACACACACACACACACACACACGCATACATACATACATACATCTCGTAAAAATAGCATAAATGAATTCAGAAGACCTCAAAAACTGTCAATACACCAAAATCTCGAAGTCGAATTTTTTCATGATTACAATACTTTCCTTACATGGTACATGTCCGGAAAGTAAAAAGTGAAAGAAGCATCACTAGAACAGAATAAGTTCTAGAACGGAATAAGTAAACTAACTTTAACTAGCTTTTTTTCTTTCTTTTAGCATTCATTATACATTTTCTAAACTTATTTTAACGATCCAAACTACCATTCCATCACCTGAGACGTGACTTTCGGACACGGCTACTACATACGTCACGTCAGAACTTACCTCGCAAAGTTTACAGGACCGTACATTTTCCCATCTCTCCGCTGGGAAGCTAGCTGACACCAGTAAATGTACTCCGAATTCACACACACACACACACACACACGCATACATACATACATACATCTCGTAAAAATAGCATAAATGAATTCAGAAGACCTCAAAAAGTGTCAATACACCAAAATCTCGAAGTCGAATTTTTTCATGATTACAATACTTTCCTTACATGGTACATGTCCGGAAAGTAAAAAGTGAAAGAAGCATCACTAGAACAGAATAAGTTCTAGAACGGAATAAGTAAACTAACTTTAACTAGCCTTTTTTTCTTTTCTTTTAGCATTCATTATACATTTTCTAAACTTATTTTAACGATCCAAACTACCATTCCATCACCTGAGACGTGACTTTCGGACACGGCTACTACATACATCACGTCAGAACTTACCTCGCAAAGTTTACAGGACCGTATACATTTTCCCATCATTCCGCTGGGAAGCTAGCTGACACCAGTCAATGTACTCCGAATTCACTTTATATCAGGCGCTGTATTTGATTTGCAAGTTACCATCGCATAAAACGCACTTTCATGTCACTGTCACTCACTACAGCGGGATAAACACGCTCGTGTTTCATTTACAGGGATTAGGGGCTGTTAAAGTGGATATGATATCCTTAATCAAATAACTAATGTTTAACGCGTTGTTCATTTATGGAATGCACTCAATTTGTGGATGCAATCTTGGCGCTTGATGCTTTAAAATAGAGAGTTGTCTAAATGGTTTTGCACTCAATTGGGACCGTTTTCAATCTCAAATTAACACGGATATTCAATTATCTTTAAACTGTAGGGTTCCTATAAAGCATTCATTCATTTATATAATGCAGTGAAACCTGAATAAAGGCGATCCGTTAGACGAACTATCCAAAAGTGACTGTTCTTAGGGTTGTTATTTAGAGGTTTAATATTTAAAAAAAAATCGAATTAAAAGTTAATAATAGAGACAAAAATGTGTTATTTTAGCATCATTAAATCTCATTTATTACTTTCCGAACATGTATCGTGTCAGGAAAGTATTGTAATCGTGAAAAAATTCGACTTCGAAATTTTGGTGTATTTACACGTTTTGAGGTCTTTTGAATTCATTTATGCTATATATATATATAATATATATATATATATATATATATATATATATATATATATATATAACTAACAAGTAAAACACAAAACATACTACAAATAAGACATATCTCGCATAAAAATATAACAGCTATTAGCAAGAATTAGAAACCAGATTTTGAAGTCAAATAAAGTGCAAGAATTATTGTGATAATATAATGGAACGGAAATTATAACCACTGTCACTATCGTCAGGGGCCACAAACAGTGGATTATAATTTACAGCAAACCAAATAGTAGGGTTTCGGTTGTGTGGCATATCAGAAGAGATATTAACTCCACACATCTGGGCCCTACCCTACTATATAAAGGAAAGAAGAAATCAAAAAGATAACAAAAATTAGAAATAGGAATTATAATTTTACATACCAGACCTTGAGCACATGGAAATTTCATTTGAACAATTGATATGTGTTGCCAATGCTAAGAATTGTTAAAAGTGAAAAATGGTGTTGCCACTAAATAAAAGTGTAAAAGTGGAAAGAAGAAAGTATAGCAGTTGCCAAATACTAAAAGGTAATATTATTAAATTTTAAGAATATCCAGGTATATTAATATAATAAATATATATTGAATAATAATAAATTAAAATGATTGAATAAAATAAATAGTATCGCAAAATTAAATATGACATATTGTTTAAAAAATATAATGATTATTATTATGGACAAAGTATGTCTAATAAGTTATTGTATGACGGAATATTAATCTAGTATATATATATATATAGTGTGTGTGTGTGTGTGTGTGTGTGTGTGAATGCGTGCGTGTGTGTGTGAATGTGTGCGTGTATGTGTGTATGTGAGTGACCACGATAGCTCCTAAACGGGGCGTTCGATTGAGCTCAATTCAGGTATATACGTGATAAACCACCGTCGTAAGACCGGTATTGTTTTTGGTGTGTATAGGACTTATAGTTTTTCTACAGGGCTACGACAAAGATTTCTTTTACATTATGGCCTGTGTGAGGAAATTCTTGAAAGTGCCCTAGCGTTTAAACGGTACATTCGATTCAGCTAAAATTGGGTATATGTATTATAAACCACCATCGTAAGACCGGTATTGATTTTGATGGGTATAGGACTTATAGTTTTCCTACAGGGCTGTGGCAAAGATTTCTTTTACATTATGGCCCGTGTGAGGAGATTCTTGAAAGTGCGCCAGCGTTTAACCGGCGCATTCGATTGAGCTTCAATTTGGTATATACGTTTGAATGATTCATCGATTAAAATTAATTTAAATGCTTGGTAATGATCTTAATCGTAAGTGTTTGGAAAGTCGATTGGAATCACTCCAGATTTTTTAAATTTACAATCAAGAAATTGATTGCTCTCAGCTGCTTTTTTTATTACAGGGTCCCTATGAAATACTCATTCATTTATATAATACAGTGAAACCTCTCAATAAAGGCCATCCGTGGGACGAACTATCCAAAATCGATCGTTCTTAGGAGGGTTGTTGTGAGTGTTTAGAGGTTTAATATTTTAAAAATTCAAATTAAACAAAGTTAATAATAGGGACACAAATGCGTTATTTTAGCTTCATTAAATCTCATTTATTTAATTACATTTAAAAAGCCAGTTTTTCCTAACTGCTTTTTTTAGGCAAATATCCTTGTTGTTTTTCCATACAACTCATCATTAATCACGAAACTAAAATTTTGTATCGCCCGAAAGTTTGTCAGACCATCAGAATATGTTTCGATATTGGCAAGGCGCTCAATTAACAAGAGCCAAGCGGGGCCACGGGTCCCCCAGCGCCAAAATAATATCTATAAAATTCTCAGTTTAAAGTTTAATCAATATGTGTCCTATACTACGCACAGCTTGTTTGTAATCCAATACTTGTTGACAGTTTATTTGTTTGAATTTTTTGCAATCATAGGACATTACTATCTAATAGACCTAAAATTAATTCATTTACTAAATGCTATCTATTCAAGAGTGTTCATTTGTCAGGAGCGTAGCAAAATAAATAAATAAATAAATAAAATAAAAAATAAAAATAAATAAGTTAATCAAAAAATAAAAAAATAAAAAAATCTGAAACATGGCCCTTAACCCTTTATAGGGCCATTTTTTACTAGTAATGTTAAAGTATTTTTGGGACTCATATTAATTTATAAAAGAAATTCATTTAGCTTATTACCTAAAGTTAATTATTATTATTATTATTATTATTATATAATAATTATTTTAAAAACCTAAACTTTTGAGTTATTAGCATGTAGCAGTACAAATCATAGGTGGGAAAAACAGTGTCCCCTACACATTTAAATACTAATGAAGTTGATGGGACGAATACTTCCCACGGCCTTGTAAAAAGTTTTAAAAAGAAGATATCAGAATATTGGCCCTATAAAGGGTTAAGGGCCATGTTCCAGATTTTTTTATTTTTTAATTAACTTATTTAGTTTTATTTTTAATTTTATTTATTTATTTATTTATTTATTTTGCTACGCTCCTGACAAATGAACACTCTTGAATAGATAGCGTTTAGTAAATGAATTAATATTAGGTCTATTAGATAGTAATGTCCTATGATTGCAAAAAATTCAAACAAATAAATTGTCAACAAGTATTGGATTACAAACAAGCTGTGCGTAGTATAGGACACATATTTTATCAGGTGAACTGAAGGGCCAAGGGACCAAACAGAACGAAGTCAACCCCACTTACACTCCCAGTCCATCATACGATATGAACTACGTGAGTGTGGTTATTTCCACCGTTTGATGGGTTCAAATCTGAAATTTTATTTGATAATGCTGAGATTTCCTGTCCTTTGTGTGTGGGCGAGTGCACAAGGAGGTTATAATTAAAATAACCCTGTAATCCGCATTCTGCAATTGAATCGTGTTATCAGGTTGCCACCAACTTTGGCATGTGGACAGTGCATGCGATGTCCTCACGTTTTTTAAAAAGCGGTTTTTTTTTTTTTTATATGTACTCAAGATGGCATTTTGAATGGAAAACCAGTGAATTCAGACTAAGAAGTGACCCAAATTTCTTTATGAATTGTTTGAAAACTATTTAATAAATGTTGGAACTGTTTGTAAATTTCGAGTGAGTTATTTCTATCGTTGTATTTGCTGTTTTTTCATGTAAAAACGCCAACTTGTGCACATTTTTTGTGCTAAACTTTTTAAAATGCTTACATGATTTGACAGTATTTTTATGTTTGTCGTTTTTTTTTCATGCAAAGCGCTAACTACTAGACATTTTCTTAACTAAACTTTTTTTAAAATATTACTTGATTTGACAAAAAAATTTAACTACAGAAAAGGACTAATGTGAAATCTACAAACAATTTCAACATGTATTACATAAATTTAGAACATCTATAAAGTAATTTGGGCAGGGGCGTAGCCAGAAATTTTTCATGGGGGGGGTTACGACTACTGCAACTCATATATATGTACACATATGTGTGATAATGTAGTGAAGTATATACATTTTATATGGCAAAAAATTTCTCCTGGGGGGGGGGTTATAACCCCCTAACCCCCCCCCTTGGCTACGCCCCTGAATTTGGGTCATTTCTTAATCAGAATTCACCGGTTTTCCATACAAAGCGCTACCTAGTGCATATTTTTCGAACTACACTTAAATAAATAAATAAATAAATAAATATATATATATATATATATATGTATGTATGTATGTATGTATGTATGTATATCCTTGGCGCATCCAGTGTACAGTATGTAAGCCAAAGCTGCTGGTAATCAGATCACTCCTTTTTGGCGCAAAATGCTGTACACAAGAAAAAGTTAACTATAACCACCCTGTGTGTCAGTTAGATAAGTACACATTTAAGTTCCTAAGTTAATCGAATATGGAATTTTTAATTAGAATATCTTCCACTGGACTGGTTATCGATGGAAGCTTTTGTAATATATACTTGATTAAAATCATTTATCTTTAGTAAATTACAAGATCTGCAAAGACATTTTTTCATCTATCCACTTGTTTCGTCTCTTCAGCGGGCGAAAAAAAAAAAAAAAAAGCTAAACTATATTTATACCGGTACATGCGCAGTAAATCTAAAGAATTTTTACTGCTGTTGCATGTAATATATATATTTTTCGAACTTTGTCTTTTGGTTTACCTCCAAAGAGGCATCGTTGTTATGATATCGGTTGCTATAGAAACTTCATACATCTTCAGTGCGTTTCATTTATGTCATCCATCCACAATTCGTTCTGTACTTTCTGATTTTTTTTTTCTGAAATCAATAATAATAATGAAACCTTGATGGTAAATGAGATATTTTTATTGACATTTTTTTTTCCTATTCCAGTTTTTTGGAAACCCTAAATCTTAATGTAATGAGAAAAATTGTCAAATAAAAACATAGTTCTGTGACGTTTTAGTGTGCAGATATTTTCATGCATGGATGACCTTTGAAGCCTGTGGAATTATAATTACAGTGAACTCTCTCTATTCTGAACACTCAAAGGACTGACCAAAAGTGTTCAGATTGTTGGTGTGTTCATAATACAGATAGATTGGGAAAATGCATGTACGTTTATATCATTTATAGAGTGCTTAGCTTGGTTAGTCATGGCAATTACCCTGATGTAGGTGCTGAATTCAGATTTTGCAGCTATGTGCAATGCCAAACTAAATTCGGTCGGAACTGTTTTCTACAATCTAACTTCTCAAGCAAGTTTCATAAACAATAAGCTCTCCTCCGGCAATTTCATCAGTGTAATGGGGAAAATATAATCTGAATTAACAATCTTTATGAAATGCAATCTGTGAAAGATGCATTACCTTTTTGAGAATCCGTGGTCGGACAGTTCACAATTACTTGAACACTTCTTCAAAAGTGATTATTAACGGGCATATGAAGACAGCGTTTCCAATTTCAAATCTCCATGTGATTCTGTACCGTATTGTTGTAACCTACCTCTCTTAGAAGTTTATCCCTCTAATTTTGAAACTGCTTATGGCAGTCCAATGTACCGCTCCCGTAAAGTAAAGGGAGGGAGAGCAAGACAAGAATCAAGGTGAAGCAAAGACAGTACATTATATTAAAAAAAAATGAGTAAAATAAGTCTCTTTTTGCATCGCGTATGCCTGTCCAGCATACATTTCTCTGAGGCAATTCACCGAATTCCGATTATAAATACAAGTTCAGTGTACAGAGAGGTAAAGGTAGAACGAAGATCAAAATAGCCTTCACAACACTAGGGTGTTCAGAACATAGAAAGTTCATCTTATGTTAAGTCTGTGAAGATTCGCCGGGACCAACGTAATGTGTTCATAATACCGGGATGTTCACATTAGAGAGTGTTCAGATAGAAATGGAAGTTACGGCCAATTATCTACGCTAAGGATCTAAGCCGGGGTCGGATTCCCATCCGTGGGGGACTTTCGAAGGGGTCCTAACCTTTATTTACGCGAAGTTTTGGAGAAAACCACAGAAAAATCCGAACGGTTAGGTCGGAGGACGCGACCTTGTTCCGACCTTGTTGCACCTTCCGTCTCCTAGTCCAAAGGGCTAGCGTTACTCCACTGGTGGAGTGAGCATTCAGATAGAGTTCACTGTAATTGAATATAAATTGATAAAAATCATTTATACGTTGTTATAGGGACTGTTTAGCTCACCAGTTCCCAACCTGGGGTTCCGTGTTCATTTTTGACCCAGGCTTAACCTCTTGCGCAATCGCTGGGTTCCGGCAGAAATTCACACCCAATCTGAAGCAACGATGTTCACAGAATGGGGGTTCCTCTACCCCGTAATTTTCAATGATGGAAGAGGGCATGTATAACCTAGTTTCAGTGGTTGGTTAGACTTTCTAAGAAATCGACACATTTTTAAGCTCAGCTGTGCCTATAGACATTGAAAGAAAAGAAATATCAGACCTTTGTGCTCGGAAATTTAACCCCTCATCACTTATTTATGATTCTTAATGTAAAACATATTGCTCTTGAAGATATCTGAAAATTCATGGGAAAATCATATAGGAATCTTTTCAATCAAAGGTGTTATTATTTCAGTTAAATTTGATAATAGTTCAATGAAATTAAATCACAGCCAAATATACTATTTCGTGGCAGAAGATTTGTTTTTCTTATGGCAGATATAAATCTGAGTAAAAGAAGGTATTTTTCACTGGCATAGCAGCTGAAAAAAAGGTCATTTTAGTAAAATAAAATGACCAATTTTACTGGAATAGATTGATATGGAGTTTTAATTTCTGTTAAACTAACTTAATTTTACAACACAATCCAACAACACACATTATAATGTAACACAGTTTAGCACAATGTATCATAAGAAAATTCGAATTTCATTTGAAGAATTCGAATACGCATTTCAAAGTACTTCTATTCAGAGCTCTGTCAGCAGACTCACGGGAACAAACAACAAAACAAAAACGCTTTTCTTCGAACGTCAACTTAACTTCCAACGGAAATTTTTGAAACATTCACCTCATCTGAACCCGCTTACATTATTTGCTTAAAAGTTCAAAACTGAGTGGCATTTATTAGATAATGAACTAAACTAAAGCATTTATTCAAGCAAAGAGTTATTTTTCTATTAAAAAAAAAAATCCCTTTCTCCAAATGGGAATACGTTATATCTCGATCAAGACACCCACTTAAAATTTAATTCCTCTAATTAAATCATGTCCCATTTCAAATTCATTCAGCACGATCAATTACGACATCCCCACAATAACCCGGTTCTTTGTTTCTTCGGCGACGCGTCAAAATCCCTGTTTTCGAACGGAATAAAGTCCTGGCTTCTCTCTCTCTCTCTCTCTCTCTCTCTCCCCAACCAACCAACCCTTTTCGCCAAAGTTTATCGCACTCGAGCGTTCGACCGAGCCCGATTCTAAGGTGGTGGTGGTGGTGTGGTGGGGCTGTGCTATTTTATTTATTTTATTTTATCCTTTTGATGGTCTCGTACGCACGTTGTTTCCTCCCGCGAATTAGGAAAATGTATCACGAAAACTGGTTGACAGGTAGAGAGATTTTTCAATGGGCGCCATGGCAACCGGGTGTCATAACAGCGGTGACTGCCTGCTGTGAGGTGTAGGTCTTGAGAGTAGTGTTGAGCAGTATTCGGTCCTGGCTTATTTGTACGACGAAAGTTTTGTTCCCCGAAACTAAATTGTGAGAACCAGGTTCGTTAATAATTCTGTGTGATAAGTCGCACTAAAATTAAAACATTCTTCGTTGAAAGAAGGTTTAAAGAAATAAAAAAAGAAACATAAATCCAACCATACGCATTGATTACAAAACACTTTCAAACACGATAGTAGTTTTTTTTTTATTTTTTTTTTTTTAGCCAAATTTCGTCAAAACAAATTCATAGTATTGTTCCAAAAAGCTTCAAATTTTGTGTTAAAATTTGTAAATGAATTAAATATCATTGTTTAGTGCTAAAATTCATATAAATTAATGTTGCAAAAACCCAAAACTATCAGGGAATGGGCTAAACTGCCACCTGTAAATGGCGATGTTAGAAATTCTTTAAGAACTAGAGTTTTATAAAAAATTTAGTAACCCTAAACCAAATGAAGTCATTTTTGAAGGTCTTGCAAGTTCGAATCTTCCAATGGTACAAAAATAATGAAATAACATTTACGTAACATTTTTGTCAAAAAATTAATTTCCTTTTTCTTTTTCAAGAGAGTTAATGAAATTCCCCAATGATTGGTTTCTTCCCTATTTTCTTTCCTTAGTCCATTAAGTTGGAAAGTATATCATTATTCATGAGTGTGATTAAACAAAATTAAAATTGATATTTCTAACATCCTTTTCCAGGATGTACTACATTGAAAATAGATGAGAAAAAATCTGTGCAGAAACATGCACAATTCGAACTGAATGAAAGTTTCTCAAAAATTTATTCAGGTGTATTTATAATCCAAGTAGCAGATGATAAATTACGCCAAGCGTTAGAATCACATCTCCTCAAAATCATACATCAACCACTTTACTTTTCGCCAAATGAAAAAGTTGCACATTTTAGTCTCGGAAAATTTCCAAATCTTATTTTTCTTTTGAGTATAAAACATTTCATTCCTGCTCTGATTTCCCATGCACACGATATTTTAATTAAAAAATAACCTTACATATAATCTAAACATAAAGAAATCGTTATTCTTTTTATTTTTACTTCAAAAGTCTGAATCATTTAATAAACTCGCCAAATATGGCAACCTAGATATATGCTTAATCCTCATCTTTTCCACTGCGGGGTTACAATTGCGAAGTGGCAGAGAGCAAAAATTAACCTTTTGTTACACTTTTTTATCGATATCTCCTAAAATAATTCGAATTTCGAAAAAATCGCTTCGAGGTATGTCGAGACCCCTCCTGGAAAATTTCCATACAAAATTTGGTAGGTCTACGATCACCCGTGTGGGAGCTACGCGAGACACAGACAAACTAACTAACGGACATTTTACAGTTTGTTTTATTTATATAGATTGTATATTATTATTTGAAATTCTACTCATGTTGAATATCGCACAAAATAAGCCCTTCGTAAAAGTATTCTACATAGTTATTCACTCTTCACCCTTTGTGTCCGTCTGTCTGTCTCCACGAGATGAATGAAATCGTGATTTCTTTTTTTTTTTTCCTTCCTTCACTACTGAAACATGGCCAATTAAAACCCTTTTGAAGCCATTAACAAGGGCATTCTTTCCACATGAGTATACAAACCAGGATTTAGAACGGGGAAAAAAAAAAAAAGTGGACTGACCCGAACAGGTGGAATATTTGGCGATATCACGGAGATACGTGCAGACGCCACCTGTCACCCCCTCTCTCTCTCTCTCTTCCTTCGAAGACGAGATGAGTTGATATTCTGCTGCTTTTTTGTATCGGTCTCTTGTGCTCCAACATGTATATTCGAGCACTGCACACGCATGACTGTGGCCATTAGCCTTTTTTGTTTCAAAGATGTGATGGATGGAAGAAATTCGGGTTTATGGCATTGGGTGATTTCGGATCCCGTCTGGAATTTTATTTTATTACGTTTATATACATAATTCTTTTTTCTTTTTGTTTCGTGAGAAATCCTGGATGTTTTAGTTCGAAATTACTCGCAGCTGTGCCGGACGATCTGATTGGTTTGTTCGTGAACTGGCAGAGAAGGTTTCGCAACCTTGAGGTAAATTCAGTTGAATGTGTGTGTATATATATGTAAATTGGATTTACGGCATACGGCGATGAAAAGCGCATTTATTTTTATTATATCCCAATAGAGAGAATTTGCATTGACAGATTTTCCATGCCTGGGTACTTTACTAAGAGAGAATAAGTGAAATGTATATTGTAATAATCAATGAAATGCATTAAGATAAGTAGAAACAGGTGTTTGGCAGGGTATTATGAAGGGTGATGAAGCAACTTAAACGCTTCAGCAAGTGACGTTTAGACTATTGTGAATAACATCAGGTGTTATTAATGCAATACAAACATATCCAAATTAAGAAGGATAGAAAATTACAGGCAACTAGAAACGGCAACGGGACAAATTTGATTGGCTGCCGAGCGTTGAGCTTTTAAACACACCCGTTTTTACATTAGTTACATCATTAATTAGGGATATTAAAACACCAGATTCTTGTAGTACAATGTATTCGTTATTTACAGCCGTATATTACTTATTATACAAGTAATTACTATCGTTAAAATCTTAATGGGTCTTTTGACACATTGTTACGTCATGTCTGACTAGCCAATTTCAATATTTGTCCCGTTGCTGTTTCTAGTCACTTTATAGAATATTAATCAAAATATCGTCTCCCTGTGTTGAAAATAGAGCTGGAATAAATGAGTTAAAATTATGGCGTAATTTTTACGTATCTTAAAGCATTTGACGTCATAGATCCTCACTTGCGAATTGAAATTCCGATATCCCATTTCAAAGCTCGATTGGTTGAAAAAACCCTTTTTTGTAATCCTTTCTGTGGCAACAACCGAACATAAGTTCTCGTGCCGCGATCGCAATGTAATGAATGGCGTAATATCGTGTTGATGCTATTAAATTCTAAACATTAGGCTGCATTAAAATTCGTAAAAAATCATCTAATTTACATAATTTTTTCGTTTTTATTTTAAAAGAGGGAGAAAAGAATGTTTCACGATTTGTCAAAATATCAAAAAGTTATGACGGATAGAATTCAAGATGGCGACAATTTTAAAATTATTTTACGAAAAATTCGCCGAAGTCGATGCTTAGTAAAAAAATTCCTAAAAATCGGTAAATTATGTTACGTATTCAGAACAAACTGTTTTTAAAAGAAAAATTTCTCCTCTATCCGATGATACAAATGCCGTTTTGCTGCGAGCGTCATTTCCGCCGTTGTTACGAATTAGGTGAGAAAAAATGCCAAAAATCGCATAAAACATAAAATTAAAAAAAATCTAGGTCGAATTTTGAAAAAATCGCTTCGAGGTGCACAACTTCATGTTTAGATCTTCCCGAGTGCCAAATTTGGTGTTTCTAGGTGTAGCCGTTTGTCCGTAACGCCGCCGACACACAGACCCACAGACCCACACACAGACCCACACACACACCCGCACACAGACATCTTCTTTTATAATAAGTAGAGATTAGGGAGACACTGCAAGCGAAAAAAATTTCACCCTTCTGCTGGGTTATGCTGCAAGGTTACTTTCCAGCCATTTGTAGCTTCTGGTAAAACCACGCCTATTGTTGTTACATCAGTATTGCTGCAATGAGCTCCCCTGTAAACAAATGTGTAAAATTAATCAAGAACTTTGCAAAACGCATTTATATAATAAAACTTAGGTGTTTTTTTAAAAATTTCTTAATTAAAACCTTTTAACACTATATTTTTGAGTATTCTTATTAACGAAGGTATAGTTAGTAGACAAAGATGGTTCTTTCTCAATACCCAAAGGTATAATTGGTAGACAGTTAAGCTTCTCCCTTCAGCTTTATCTCTTTACTAGCTGAAGTACCTGTCGTTGACGGGTTAGTACTGAATGGAAATTTCCAAAATGCAAAAACTTTTGTCAGCATTGTAGTAGTACACAGAATGGATGTAGTATGTTGCCAAAGTAAAGAAAGCGAAGTTATAATTTTTATGTATTGTTAAAATATTACAGGTTAGAGAGTCACTAAGTAATATCATTTCATTAGCTTTAGTCGTAATTATGTGATGCGGCGAACTAATATTTACGCATATTGAAATAATTTGTGCAAAATCTAATCAATATTTTTGAAAAATTGGAAGCCTAGAATTTAAGTTGAGTGACAACCTATCATGTCACCCAATATCGTTTCATTCCGTGCAGTTTTTATTTCGTGATGATGGAACAAAATTTCAGCATTTTAAAACGATTTTCAAAAAATCTCAAAGTGTAATCAAAATATTTTTAAAATTCAACGCCTATAAATTAGCAACTACCTATCATATCACTAACTTTCGTATAATTCGTATTAGTTCTTATTACGTGAAGAAATATAAACGTATTTTGAGAGTATAAAGTATTAACGTATAAAAGTATTTTGACATTTTCACAAAATCTAATAATCTAATAAAAATGTTTAAAAAATTGGACACCCATAGTTTATGTTGAGCAACCATCTATCATGTGACCCAATTTCATATCATTCGCTTTAGTCGTTATTACGTAATGCGTGAACAAAGATTCACTCAGTTTCAAACGATTTTCGCAAAATATCGAAATCTGATCGAGTTTTTTAATTAGATGCTTATAGTTTCAGGGGAGTGACCACCTATCATTTCACCAAATATCATTTTTTCACCTTTGCAGTTATTACATGATGTGCGAACACAAATTTACGCAGTTTGAAACGATTTTCGCAAAATCTCAAAATCCAATCAAGATTTTTTTAAAAATTCGACGCCTATGTTTTCAGTTGAGTGACCACCTATCATGACACCCAATTTCATTTCAATCGCTTCAGTCGTTTTTACGTGATGCTCGAACACAAATTTACGCAGTTTGAAAGGATTTTCGCGAAATCTCAAAATCCAATCAGGATTTTTTAAAAATTCGACGCCTATGTTTTAAGTGTAGTGACCACCTATCATGATACCCAATTTTATATCATTCACTTCAGTCGTTTTTACGTGATGCTTGAACAAAAAAAAAGCGCCACGGACAGAATGACAGAGCGATATACAGACAAACTTTTCTTTGAGGGTCGCACCGGATTCCCAAGTTTTTGAAACGGAGAGAAATCGCAAAATTTTTGAATTCCAAGAAATGTACAGACAAAAGTCTAATTTTATTTATATACATAGATATGGCAAAAGGCGATTGTGATCCTAAAACAGTATTCAGCAGTAACGTTGCTCGTTTTCACTTGAGTGACAACCGACTGAGGCTTCTGATTTCATTCACAAAAATATCATCTATTTTTATTTAAACTTTGTGAGATTATTCCGCATTATATGAAGAAATATATTAACTGTACTTTAAAAAGAAAATCTGCGGAGTATCTGCCGTCGCGGACTAAATGAGGTATTAGAAGTACGAGGATGAGCCACTAAGTATGGTACAGGTTAATTTATCTTTTGTGATACAACATTGAAATTTTTTATTATTTTTTTTCACTTAATCTGCAAATTTAGTGTTTATGGAGGATTATTTAGTGAAACCTCATTGCTCCTTAGAGGAAAGTTATTGACTTATATGAATTATAACATATTTCGCATATAACATATTTCGCATGACATTACCGTCGTACTGCTATAAAATTTAGGAGTTATGCTATTTTAAGCATGCAGAAACAAATTGTGAGTTAAATTGTTGACAAGCACCCGGGTTTAAATTCAAGCTGATCATAGACCACCATGTGTACGCAGCGAACGTGCACACTAAAAGTGTGTAGTCCTCTCCTTTCACTGACTAATCGTTGAGTAAGCGTTATCTTCCTTTCTGGTGTCAATGTACAAAATTTAGTAACAGCGAACTTTCAAAGCTGACATCTATAGCTTCTAAGCAGTCTACCATCAAAATTTGGCATTTAACCCCTTGAGGCTCAACCCTTTCCCAATGCTGAAAAAAGGGCAGCCGTTGCCATCGCTCGCCTTAACTACCGGCAAGAGGGCGGACGATCGAAACGTTCATCGCGTGCCACAGATCTAGAGACCCTTTTTTGATGACAGCTGGCTGTGCGGCACAGCCAGCTGCGTCAAAAAAAGGTATCTAGATCTGTGGCACGCGATGAACGTTTTGATCGTCCGCCATCTTGCTGGTAGTTAAGTCGAGCGATGGCAACGGCTGCCCTTTTTTCAGCATTGGGTAATCTATCCGGCTGTTCTCGCATTCTTCCATTTTTCAGTAGATGTCAGTGCTGTTAAAAAATAATCGTGACCATTTTTTTTTTACGGGAAAGGACGTGCTAAAAATAAAGGATTCTCTCGTGCAGCTACGTCACCCGCAACTATTTTTATAGAAATCCAATCTATTCTTCGTGACTGGCAACATTCAAAACGTCAGAGTTTGGTGTTCCCAGAGCGGGAACACTGCGCGTTAAAGGGTTAAGTATGATATGGCACAGTATAAAACCCACGCATAGCTAATAACAATTCGGGAAATAATGCAACTAATTCTGGTCTCTCCTCATAACAATGTTAGGAAGAGTTCGAAAACTGCCAGATTCCATATTCCATGAAAATTAAACTACTCGTATCGAAATGATGGGAAATATATATGTGGACGCCCAATAAAATACGACATTTCTTCCCCGAAGCTGTCAAAATCAGTGATACTGGGGCTCGCAATGCTCTCCGAGATTGAATCTTGGACATGCGGAGTGGGACAAAAGATCTCCCTGAAGTTCTTGCCCCCCGCTACTGAACAATCCCCCCCCCCTCTTCCCTATCTTTTGCATCTGTCAGATATGGGCAATATCTTTCAGGGCCATACGCCGGACAAATCCAGCACAACTGGCATTCCGAATTTTATGGATTCGGCTAACTCCGTAAATTACGTTATTAAAATCTCCCTTGATGAACAGCCCGCGCAGTGGGATATTTAGCAGATTTTTAGATGGACCATAAGTGGATTTTTTTCGAAAAGTAACACGTTTTGAAAAATAGTTAGTAAGTTATAAAGCTAAATAATCATAAAACATCTGACTGGACATTTATTTCGTAAAGTTCCATGCACTCTTTTGTAAGTACAGTACATGTAAGTTTGATCGTTTTTTTTTACGATCAAAGCGTTAAAGAACGATGATACTATTCAAGGGATCACAAATAAAGTAAATTTTGGTCAAAATCAATGTTTACTTTGTTATTGAATTAAATACTTGAAACTTTTATCTTTCCAATGATATATCAGACTTGTTTATTGAAAAAAAAAAAGAAGTGTTAGAAATCATATTAGAAGTATCTTACTAAAGGTATTATTCGAAGTGAGTGAAATAAAGTGTTTTCCGTTATCCCCTTGAGGCACAACCCTTTCCCAATACTGAAAGAAGGGCAGCCGTTTCCATCGCTCGACATAACTACCAGCAAGATAGCGGACGATCGAAACGTTCATCGCGTGCCACAGTTCTAGAGACCCCTTTTTTGACGACAGCCAGCTGCGTCAAAAAAGGGGTCTCTAGATCTGTGGCACGCGATGAATGTTTCGATCGTCCGCCATCTTGCTGGCAGTTAAGTCGAGCGATGGAAACGGCTGCCCTTTTTTCAGCATTGCGCAATCTATCCGGCTGTTCTCGCATTTTTCCATTTTTCAGCAGATGTCAGTGCTGTTAAAAATGATCGTGACCATTTTTTTACGGGAAATGACGTGCTAAAAAGGAAAGGATTCTCGTGGAGCTATGCCACCCGCAACTATTTTTATAGAAATCATATCTATTCTTCGTGACTGGCAACATTCAAAACGTCAGAATTTGGTGTTCCCAGAGCGGGAACACTGCGCGTTAAAGGGTTAAGAGTGATACAATTTAAAAATAAAAAAAATTACATAAATTATTCAGTGATACATATTTTTTTTCCTTATTTGAAAGCTTACATTATGCCATTAAGTATTAAAAATAATATGTTCATGTGAGTACCACGACTTCTCTGTACATAGTGCATTCTGTCAACCCAATTTTCCATCACTCCTTCACATAAATTGGGTGTTATTTCACAAATAACACGCTCAATGTTGGTTTTTAATGGCCCAATTTTTATTGGATTATCGGTATAAACTTGTGACTTAACACATCCCCAAAGAAAGAAATCGCAAGGTGTTAAATCACAAGAACTGAATGATGTCGTCCATGAATTCGCGTCAAATTTCTATCAGTATGACATGAACACTGATTTTAATAAAACAATTTAATAATTTCGAAACGTTGTTCAAGTGTGTATCTTTCCATGATTAAATGCCATAGCATACGAAACATAAATGACACAAGAAATGTCATAAAAGAATAAAGAATACGTAGTATTACCATTCTAACCATTTAAAATTGTATTATCCTTGTTGGAAAACCCTTTATTTAAAGCTTTTTTCCCCAAAAAGCTTGGAATTTTTTTTACGTTAGTTTTTGACAAACAATGACCGGAAAGCTCACTGATGTTTCAGCAACCGTTTCAAAAGGATTATTAACAGCTACACGACGACATCGTTTTCTACCCCGCATTGCTATGTGATTCTGATTCCTTATTATGTGCCCTATCTCCCATAATATTTTGTAGAACCAATTTAGATCCACCCTGTATAGTAGGATTACTTCGTGAAAGAATTAAATAAATAAATAAATGAATGAATAACGCAAAAAAGAGGGAAAACATCCGATTTATTAGGTTGTAACGAAAGTTTCCCGCCACTGCAAATATGATCTGCGCAAACAGTTCGCGTTGGGGTGTTTGCTCATATCTTTCCACACTTTTTGGGATTGGGAAAAAAAGAGATTTACTTTAGAACACTGTGCAGTGAAATCTGTAAAAAATATATCGTTATCATTAAGTACAGGGTGTCTCAAATGAAACTAACCAGGTTAAAAACATTATTTACATCCAATTCAGATGCAAAAAGTCAGCTACGGAACGTCAACGAATTATGTGTGCAGCTTTAGGTACTACTGTTGTATCATATGATACTGTGAAGGTTTGATACCTAAAGTTCTAAAACAAAGACTATTATGTACAAGTTCAATCGCTGGGTACCTCATGAGCTGCGGCAAGCAGATTTGGCGGAAAACTTTCGTTACAACCTGATACTATAGAATAGGAATTGAATTCTTTATGAGGCACTGGTCAGAAAGCAGATGTCCCTTCCCTCTCTAATTGATCCCCGGTTACAACGACGAAAACGACGCTTTTTACAGCCCTTTTTATGTGTTCTCAAACTTATCGGTGTGTGGCTGTGTCTGGGAGGAGAGATAGATCTGAGAACCGGCTAACCGGAGCCAGCAAACGGCTCGTTTACAGAAGATTGACCGATTTTACTGTCAAGTATTTCCGTTGGAAGATCCGAGAACCTCAAAAAAAAAGTTGCTGATTGTTGGGAAGGATTTTTTCTTTTTTATTTAACCCTTTGAGGCGTAACCCTTTCCCAATGCTGAAAAAAAGGCAGCCGTTGCCATCGCTCGACTTAACTATCAGCAAGATGGCGGGCGATCGAAACGTTCATCGCGTGCCACAGATCTAGAGACCCTTTTTTTCACGACAGCTGGTTGTGCCGGCACAGCCCAAAGAGCAACCCAATGTTGTGGCACTTATCCCAGCAGCTGACTTGTGGCATGATCTCACGCGAATAATTCTTCCGCATCCTACTCGCCTTAGTTTTCTATGGAGCATTTGAAGCCAGCTCATTCTTTCCCGTTTCCATCGTTACATTTTTACGAGAAATAAAAAAGGTACATAGGATTTTTCAATGGCAATGCGCTTCTAACTATATTTCTATTCTCTGGTTTAAACACTCATTCCAAATTTGTTTCAGGAAACGACACTTTCAGCGCAGTGTAGGCGCAGAATTCATAGCTAATTCCCAGGGGAAAATAAAACATTGGACTGGTCAAAAATGTTTTTCGGATTTCTTTTTAGAAATATCCAGTGTAAATAATTTCCAGGACTTGAGTTGTGTTTATTGACCATCGGGTACAAGCGTAGTACACGTTGTACCCATCAAGCGTAGTAAACGTTGATGGTTTTCAGTTATTATTTTGACTCCTAAACTTTAATTTAACTTGCTCTTTAAAAAAAAAAGCGAACTTGGCAACGAGAAATCTCCATTACAAAACTTTGCAGGCTTTTTCTGACAATTTCTAACAGTCACAAACTATCTGCAATCCCCGAAAAATTTGTTGCACTTTTGCATGATTTGAAATAACAAAGCGCGAAATTTTTCCTTTCTGTTCTTTATCTTTAACCCATTTGTGCCCAGATATTTTTGCGACTTCCTTCGATTTTCGCTAATACCAGCAATAATAGATAAATTTCTGATGTCAACTTCTTGAATAAGGGATGATTTCTTTTGAAATCATTATGTATAAAAATTGAAATTTCAACATACTACTGGGTCATGTTAAAATATTTTGTAGAGTTGAGGTTCAATACTCGAGAATAAAGGCCAGGAAAAATAAATAACGTTTTCGACTGCTAGCGAAAATGCCGTCCCAAAAAAGGGACGCTAGGCATAAATGGGTTAATATTAAAATAACGATGCAACCGTCAAACGATTAGTAAAAGTTTATTCAAAACAAAAGTCATTTACCTATAGCCAATATGCATTGTGGAATTCCAAATTCGGCTCTTTGCTTTAACCCATTTGTGCCTAGCGTCCCTTTTTTGGGACGGCATTTTCGCTATTAGTCAAAAATGTTATTTATTTTTCCTAGCCTTTACTCATGAGTATCGAGCCTCAATTCCTCACAATATTTTAACATGACCAAGTAGGATGTTGATATTTCGATTTTTATGCAAAATGATTTTAAAATAAATCATTCCTTGTTCAAGAAGTTGACATCAGAAATTTATCTATTATTTCTGTTATCAGTAAAAATCGAAGAAAGTCGCAAAAATATCCAGGCACAAATGGGTTAATTTCCATCCGATAAAAAAAAGAAGATAAACAAAGAAAAGAAATTGGATGAACTTTTTGGCTATCCCAATGACTCATCCTTTGAGCTCTTACAATAGTGAGTAAAATACATTTTAGAGGGATTAAAATATAAAGTATGATATCAGTGTCTATCTATGCGACTATTTGATATCGAATTTTAAGCTCTAAGAACAGTGATTAAAATAATACGTTAGAGTAATACTTTAGTGATTTAACATGTTCATTCTCTTGTTGCAAAGATGAAACGGCAGAGATTCCCCTTCTGTGTTGCAAGGGGATATCCAAAAACCCATTCCACAGAAGTGAACGCAGTATGAAGAACCCATCAATTGCGTTTTCGCAAAGGTTAAGAGCCAACAGGTGTCCGCGTAATAAGACTGTTTCTACCCCATGATTCTGCAATACCAGATTTAGAGATAAGCAGGGCCCGATTATGACCAACAGGGGCACCGGGCTTTGACGAATTTAGGTGGCCCCAGCATGAAATTTGTTTTATTTTTCATGAAATTTTGATATAAAAAAGAATATTTCAGAACAGCATTTGAAGTTCAGGGCCCTTTTGAGCCAGAGGCCCTGGGCAAAGTCCCGATTTGCCCATGAGATGATAAGGCCCTTGAGATAAGACGTAATTCTCTTTGGAGCTCCACTCATTCCAAGACCTCAGTCAGTCACATAAGGCTATTTTGATTAGTGTTTTATAGTCGATGTGCTGGCACGTTTAATCCTTTCGACAAAATCTACGTCTGAACTTTACCAGACCTAATCTAGTAAATCGCAACTACTTTTTTTTTTGTTCAAGACAAATACACCAGCAAGGAGTGAACCAGCCCTGAATCCCCACCGCGAGAAATAACGCATTAAAGTCCTTTTGGAGCTCATTTTACGAGGTGGCAACAGGGACACGTTTCCACCATAATGCCCGGATGTTTCGCTCGGCGAGGAAACGAGAGTTTAATACCACTGCATTTTAAGATTAGAACTACCTTTAAAAGTTTTCACTTGTTTCGCACAGAACTGAATTCACGATTTAAGAGACAGGGAGAGTTCGGCTCTCAATCGAAATTTTCATCACCGTTTCTACACAGTACTGTAGTACTTAACACACTGCTAGTAATTCTTCAGAAAATGATAAAAACGGTCAACAGCGTCAGTTGTTACGGTGCTTTTAAAGTGATCGATTACGAATGTCTCTGAATGCTGTACTGGTGTAGTTCGGTTTGTTTAAATTACTTTTGTTGTGCGCTGAGTAAATCTATTGTTTTATTACCAGTTTAGCACTATCCATTAGGGATGGATGCGAGACGGAAAATAGGGATCTCTCGTCTCGCAAGACAGCCTAAAAGCTTTGTCTCGCCTCGCAAAATTCCTATATCGTAATGTTAACCCTTTAACGCGCGGTGTTCCCGCTCTGGGAACACCGAACTCTGACGTTTTGACTGTTGCCAGTCTCGAAGAATAGATTTGATTTCTATAAAAATAGTTGAGGGTGACATAGCTCCACGAGAATCCTTTACTTTTTAGAACGTCATTTCCCGTAAAAGAATTGTCACGATTATTTTTAACAGCACTGACATCTGCTGGCAATGCGCAGCACAGCCAGCTGTCGTCAAAAAAGGATCTCTAGATCTGTGGCACGCGATGAACGTTTCGATCGTCCGCCCTCTTGCTGGTAGTTAAGTCGAGCGATGGCAACGGCTGCCCTTTTTTCAGCATTGGGAAAGGGTTGCGCCTCAAAGGGTCAAAAAGTTTGTCTCGCCTCGCGAAAAAGTTGTAAATCTCTGTCTCGTCTCGCGTCCATCTCTACTATCTACGGAAATAGGTGTCATTGCTCCCGAGGGGGTTTAACTTCTGCTTGTTGGACCCTAACCAATTCCAGATGAGGGACCAACCACCCCCTGAAATCGGCACCCCCGGAGGTATCGTTTACCAACTTGGAGGACATTGGAGCCACGACGGATTTTACGTGCACCCGCTCCCATTAGCTTATACGGTCCAACAGCAAGTCCAGCCGAGAGAGGAGTTGACCGTCCTAAGCACTGGCCAAGCAGGATACTCCTTCACTTTCCGCGTTCTTAGGGGAGCGAAGTTTAGCGGAGTTAGACCACTGCGGGACAGGACCGGTGAATTTTGTTCCGAATTTGCCCCCACCATGGGCGAACGGGTAAAGTTGCTATCACACGACAGCTCTATGCACTGCAAAATGCATGTACTGCACTTTCGCGCTGCATTTTGCCCGTCAAAAGCAATATATTGGGGTTGTTTTGCAGTACGAAAATACCACCTAGACGAAAGGGGCAGAGTTGCAAACTTGCCGACGTTATCGCTCTTTCTGTGACAAATACCGACTACTACTGGCTATTTTTGCGACGAAGCAAAATTAGATTCGTGATTTCCGCATGTGGGGATTTTATATATGCGTGTCTGCATTCTCAAGTAAAAGAATGAACGATTTGGAGCAACAAAGACTTTGTCTTTCCATAATTGCGGTAACTGATTTCATTAATAAAATTGGCTTCGATTTCTGTCGTCCACATCATAAGCGTAAAGTTTTCAAAATTATTGGGGGGGCTGGGCCCCACAACCAAATATATTCACATCAGTGGCGTAGCCAAGGGGGGGTTAGGGGGTCATAACCACCCCCCATGAGGAATTTTTTGCCACACAAAATGTATATTCTTCACTCCCTTATCATACACCCATATACATATATGTGAGTTGCAGAAGTCGTAACCCCCCCCCCTATGAAAAATTTCTGGCTACGCCACCGATTCACGTACATATAACTTACTCATAGCTGCCAACTACTACGGAATATAATTAACCACTTTTTCTACATGATTTTTCGGCTTAAAATATAGCAAAAATTTTGTGCTGCGCGCGCGAGCTGGTTACTATTTAGTAAAAAATATACTCTTAACAAAAAGTGGTTAATTATATTCCGTTGTAGTTGGCAGCTATGACTTATATATAGTAAGTGTAAATTATTGGATGCGCTCGAGCTCTATGGATCCATAGAATTCTGCACCTATGTAAGGTAAGTATCCATGTTAGTATCTTCCTACCATGTTATAAGTTAAAAATAGTAGCAAAGTAAAAAATCCAAACGAGGAAAAAAACATTTTCGGTGAGATAGTGCATTTTAGACACATCTGAACTTTTCTTCATTTCATAATTTACATTGCATAATCTGATTTTAATTAACCAGACCCTGGCGAGGGCTGTTGAAATCAAAAGAAGATAATTTTTTAAAGTACAAGGTTAGGTTTTTTTTAAACGTTTGTAAATGGTGTGAACTTTTTTTAGGTTAGTATAAATTAGTTTTCTGTATTTAGTGGTAAATTATTGGGTGGGCTCGGCCCCTATTCACAATTTATTGGGGGGGCTCGAGCCCCACGGGCCCATATAACTCTACGCCTATGGTCCACATTGCCGACGTGAAGGCAGCCATCTTGAATTAAGGCGTGGATATTTCTTGGGCTCTGATTGGCTGATTTCGCATTGCATGCCTTACTTTTTCAAACAGTGCTGAAAAAAGTCAGGCTTCAAGAAAAACGCTATCACACGATGTTTTTGTCCGACTGAAGGGCAAAATTGCAATGCGAAAGTGTTAGTGCATTGCATTTGCAGTGTGTAGAGCTCTCGTGTGATAGCACCTTAAGACTCTGAGCATAGAAGATGGCCGAAGTGTGAAAGTCCCGCTTTCGGACCTACCGCACGGATGTTGATCTAATGCTTTGGAGTTTTGGTCAGTTTTCTCCAGATGTAACGCGAAATACTCGTTAGAAATCCTGAAAAAGTCCCGGATGTATGTGTTTGCCCAAGTACTGTGCAGCAAAATTCTACTTTGGAATAGAAAAGTGGTGTACTTAGGAAGAACTGAGATAAAGGCCCCAAAAGTGCCATAGATCTAGATAAACTCTCTCGCTCCCGACCCAACTGTGTAACAAACGTCTATTCCTGATATGACAGCAAGAAAACGACTATGTGGTATCATATCAGAGAGACTGCAGCTCTTCTACCTGCAAAATTCGAAAGTTTTTGCTCCAGAACTTGCCAATTAGGAAAATGAACTTATTAGAAGTGTCTTATTAAAAGATTATTAAAATTTCTTCAATGATTGAAAAAAATTTCGATAAAATATTGCAATAACAGGTCAAAAATTACAAAATTGTTAACAAAAGATAACAGTAAAATTGTCAACAGGTGAAAGTCGATTACAAGATTATGTCATAATAGTGTTCATTTGATTTGTATCGCATTGTTGTTCGATTCAAGGGCTAAACAGTAGAATTTTTCTCTGTTTTTATGAAATGTGTTTGACATGAGAAAATGGAATGTCGAAACATAAATCAATCTCTATCCAATAATTTAGTTAACTTTTACGTTTAACTAAAATAATAACGTTTGAAAACCTTTTTAAAAAACGTTAAATAACGTTTGAAAACATAAAAGTTTTAGTATTTAAAGGCTCACTTCAAATGATTGGTTATTATTTGGCAATCGAGTCTTCAAATACTAGATAAGTTAATTAGCATCAAAATTACGAAAGAACTCTTCTGTAAAGAGACTAGAAACAGCAACAGAACAAAGATTCCAATTGGCTAACGAGACATGACGCAACAGAACGTCACAGGTACCCAATATGATTTGAACGATAATAATTACTTGTATAATAAATAATATACATCTTTAATTAACAAATACATAATATTAAAGAATCTGGTACTTAAATATCACTAATTAAAGCTACAATTTATGTAAAAACCTGTGTATCTAAAAGTGCAGCGCTCGGCAGCCAATCAAATTCGTCCCGTTGCTGTTTCACTTCGCCTGTTTTCTTCTGCTAGAAACTCATAGGACAAAAAATAGAATTCTTTCTTCATTTTGATGGGATCATCGTCGAGCCATATGTTATCATCCGTAACTTCTAGAACTGAGTCTAACGTATCGAAATAACTACACCCAATGAACTTCCCAATTTGAATATTAACATCTCAATGGAATATGCTATTTCAAACAGTGTGCAACATATTATAGGAGTAAGGTATGTATGAAAAAAAAAAACTGTCCATCTTAATTTACCTTCTTCATTTGAATAAAATCCATGGTTATGATTTTTCAAAGAGGAAACTGATGAAGCAAAAATAACCCAGATTTTGTTGGCAGCACTTCTCTAAAACAAAGAAGTCTATAAAAGAGAGAGAGAGAGAGAGAGAATGAAAAAAAAATGGACAAGATGGAAAACTATCAAGTATTTTTCTGCTTTTTGAACGTCGAGCGTGTTCCCGTAATTCAATTACGTTCCCAGCGCCCTAATGAAATACGCGCCCGGGCGACCGTGCCGGGGCTTTAACTTGTCAGTTTTAACCATCGTCATAAGAGGATGCACGATAATGAAATAAAATCAATAGGGCTCTGGGGCTGTGCATTAAAAGTGAGGCAGGTCGACTTGTAAATGTTGTAATTGAATTGGGGAGACCTCGCCTCCCCTATCTCTGTCTCTCCCCTTCCTCCTTTTCTATCTCCACCGCACATTTAATGTTTTGCTGCTCGAGATCTGAAAGAAATTTGCGAATTTGTTTCAGTTCATTTATGCGCGGTTGTGCGACAGCGAGGAATGGCAAAAGCAATTTCTATCTGACTGCTGAATATCTCGACGCTTCATGAATTTTTAGTCAACTGTTGATATGAGCTTTTGGTTTTTTTTTTTTTAATTTAATCGGTTTGGCAGAAAATTATTAAGGCCCGGTTATTTGTTAAATTTCATGGGTGAGATCCGAGAAGGTTTCCTGATGAGTATAAATTAGCAAGAAGGAGCTACTACGCTTCACAAAATTTCTAAATGGTTTGAATAGGAACACTATCATCTCGATTAAATTAACGGTTTTGGTACATAATTACAAATAAACTAATTATGCCAGGCACTTCAGAATTTCTAAACTGTCTCTTTACAAGCTGTACTACATACTGAAATAAACTATCAACCTGCATCAGATTCAAAACTTTTAGAAAAAATTCTTAAAAATCGGATATTTTCTCAAAGCGTGTCACTCTTCGAAAAGTCTTTCAGCTCAAATACATGTTTAAGACTTTTTTCTGAAAATTTCACGAAAGCCACAGCTTTTTCGCTTATTGCAGTGTGTAAAGCAGCATATGAAGAACCATCTAAAATTTTTTGGAGAGCATGGCGCTATTACTTTATTTCAATTTGTGTACCAAGACTAAAAACAGAGTTTTTTTTTCTTCTACATACACCCTTAAACGTTAATCTAAGTACAAGTCACAGGAAGCTTCGTATCTTCTTTTCAAGCAAATACATCTTCTTTGATATGCAGGGCGCTTGAAAAATATCTGGCGCAATTATAAAGAATGGTAGATTGAACCAAAATGACTAAGAAAAACATAGAGAATACAGGCTCAAAAAACGCCATTATTACATACAACTATGGTATTGCTACGGCTATTTTCAGGACACGATTGTCTCCCAGAACACCTACACAAAATCAACTTGGCTCCGGATCCTGCTTGTCTTTTGTACGACTCTGAAGAAGATTGTGACATTTCCTACCTTGCCTCCTGCCCTGCTCTATCTCCTGTGTACTTATGGAAGCGATATTGGATTGCCAGACTTAAGTCGACGGACTAACGGACGTCTTTCCAGCTTTATGTTCTTTTATTTTCGTTGTTCCTTTCCTTTTTTGTTATAGACATCTGTTGTCCTATGTACTTGCCGTTAGAAAAAAAAAAAAAAAAAAAAAAAAAAAAACAAGCATACAACTGTTACCCAGTATGGCCGAGTGGATAAGAAGACACTGAACATGGCGGATGGCCGAAGTGGGAAGGTCTTGCGTTCGGGCCTAACCGCAGCTGTCGATCTAACGACCTGGAGTTTGGGGACTGTTTTCAACAAAAGTAACATGAATGCCCATTAGATCCCTTTATAAGGTCCTGAAACCTAGGCACCCCCTTCCCTAGGCCGATGCATCTCATACGCTTGACATCAAACAAACAAAACCATCAGAAAATTATTTTCTTGGTTTATCGCCAGTTCTCTGAGGTTCCGTCAGTGACTGTTCAATGGGAATAAAAGCAGTAGCGGATGAGGCTTAGAGTAGGTATGGGTAACCTTTGGAAAGTTGCAGGCCAAACTTTAGGATGCTAGCGAAGTCGCGGGGCGTATAACTGGGATTGATATGGGATTCTGAGTGGCTTATATGGTTTTGTATTGAGTTTTGATATGTTTCGCGGGCTGGATCAAAAACCGAGGTGGAGGTTGCCTGTATATATGCCTTACAGGCTAGCTTTAGTTCTCTTCGAAGGATAATGTTTGAGGATAATATTTTGCTTTATTTTGCATTTTGTATCAGTCGAATAAGATCTTCAACGGAATACAGAGAAGCCGCAAACTTTAAAGCATGAAGTGGCAAAGATTGACTTTTTTTTGGATGTAAAAAAGAATATTTTCTGTCAAAAATAATACAGCATTTAGAGCACTTTTACAGAGTCGATCAAGGCAACGCTCATAACGGAATCTCTCAGGGAAAGTATTTGAAAGAAGAAGAATTTTAATGCCTTATTGACTTTAAAAGAGTACGGCGTGCTACAAGCTACGGCGTGCAATTCAGAACAAACGTAGAGGAATGCACAGTAAAGGAATTGTGTTACTCCATGACAATGCTCGGCCTCATACTGCTGGCAACACTCAAAAGATGATTTACAGTTTCGTTGGGAGAAGTTTGATTACCCGCCGTGCAGCCTAGGTTTCGTGTTGTCCAGCTAAAACTAGCTCCTGGACTTGAAGCATGAGCTAGGCGGTAAGCTATTTGAATCCGGCGATGAAATGAAAAGTGCTGTTGAGTCGTGGTTATTGTCACTGTCTGGAAGTTTTTATGAAGAATGTATAGAACAGCTGGTAATCCACTACGGCTTGTACATTGGCAGCAGCTATATAGAAAAATAGTCTAAGGCTCGCTCTTTCTGTAATAATAAAACTGGCTTGAAAAAAATCATTCAGTATTTTTTCTCTTGAAAAAGGGGAACGTGCTTTCCGAATACTCATTGTCCGCCGAATCCCGAAATCGGCCAATTTGCGAATTGGCCGGCTAATTCGCGCTTTGGCCAACGCTGCTGTAAACTTACCACCCAATGTCCGACCTTTTCTTGATTTCGGGCTTTGGCCGGCCAATTTGAGAAGTGGATTGGGACGATCGGACAACGTAGGAAGAAAGAAATCAAGAGCAGATTCTTTTAGACACTGTTAAAAATGAAGTATTTTAAAATGAGTTCTTCTGTGTACTTTTTTTTAAGTACAATTGTTCCAGAAACGAGATCAAATATAAGTGACGCCTCAAAAATAAGCTTGTAATAGATAAAAATATGATCTCGTGCTATTCTGTTCTCATATCAAAGCCATTATAGAAATTATTCTGTGAACGTAACAACGTGATAGCGTGAAGAAGATTATAGATTTGCGCTCTTCAAAATGACATATATTATATCTTGAGCAAACGCTTTGCGTATCGTGCACGAATACAAAGGCAAATTGAGTACTCAGTTTGTCAACTACCTTTAAGGGTGATCCTTAGTCTTTTTGTGCTCCATAGACCTTATGTTTAAGGTCCCAGACCACATTGTCTCCCGAAATATCGCTTGAAAAAAATATGAAATTTTTTGCAAAGGCAAATAGCTGCCGGTCAATCTAACATTATCACTTCAAGCTTTGACCAAGGATTCCCAGCCACTTCGCGAAATGGCCAGCCAAAGTAGAATGTACGTAGTGTATTAATTAGAATTAGTAGAATATTAATTGAGAGCAGTACACTGTTCAAAATACACTGCTATAAACAAAGAATATTGCGGTTTTTGGTGAATCTTGTGGCTGGAAAACTTTTTTAGCTGATTGATACATGGTCGACAGACGTAGTAGGTTATATGAGAATAAATTACACATGTTTGTCAGAAAAAATGCATTTTATTGAGCATTTGTGTAGAAAAGGAAAAAAACACAATTTGTGCATATGAGAAAAAAAAGAATAAGAAAAGGTGTTTTCTTCAAAGGAAATCATTTTCAGTAGGGGGTATGGTTTCCACGGACGGCCAGCAACGTTGAACACCTTTGAGGCATGGAGTCAATGAGGCTATTAATCACGAGTTGAGGTATTCTGTCCCACTCTTCCAGAAGAGCTCTTTCCAGTTCTTGGAGAGTTTGTGGGGGTGGTTGGCGGCCAGCAACTCGTCTTCCTAGAGCGTCCCAAACGTGCTCTATTGGATTCATGTCTGGAGAACACGCTGGCCATTCCATTCGTACGATTCCTTCCTCGAAAAGGAAATCCTCCACCAGGTTAGCACGATGTGGCCTGCAGTTATCGTCCATTAAAATGAAGTCATCTCCGATTGCTGCAGCGTAAGGGACTACAATAGGTCTGAGGATCTCATCCCTATATCGGCGACCAGTCAGAGGTCCATCTCGAATGATGTAGAGGTCTGTGCGCCCGTCAATGGAGATGCCACCATGCACCAACACTCCCCCACCGCCATAGCTGACACTTTCGTGCACGAACGCAGGATTATTCCTACTGCCACGGTCCCTCTAGATGAAAATACGCCTATTATCAGGATGAACTGAAAAACGGGACTCGTCAGAAAAAGGAACATTGCTCCATTCCTTTCTCCTCCAGTTCACATGCTCTGTTGCCCACTCCCTGCGGTCGCGACGATGCCTTGATGTTAGTCTAACACATACCATCGGTCGGCGAGCATACAGGCCTACACCATGGAGCCTGTTTTGGACAGTCTGAGTTGAAACCGTGGTGCCAGTAGCCGAGCGAAGATGTTGTTGGAGAAGAGTAGCGTTCATATTCCAGTGTCTCCGAGCCGTTAATACTAACTAACGATCTTCATTGAGCGTTGTTGCCCGTCTACGACCTGGTCCTGGTCTTCGGCCTGCCCTTCCAGTCGCCAAAAACCGGTTCCAGATCCTGGAAATCACACTTTGTGACACTCCAATGGCTTGCGCTACTTCGGCTTGAGTTTGACCCCCTTCTAACCTACCGACATCTCTCCAAGCTTCTGAATAGGTTAAATGACTTCGCTGAGACATCATACTCATCGAAATAAAGCAGTCACTGAATGCCGGTCATCCTTGTCTTTATTGTCTTTCATTCAGTTGAAAGTCCAATTTCATTCGCTGCCGCTGAAGCGACGTTTTTGACGTCGAACTCAAAATTAGCATACTCCACAGTTTGAAAATCAGAAAAAATTGCATTTGTGATTCTCTTATTCCATTTTCGGCAAAAAAAAATTCCTTATATCTTTATTTTATATAAAACTTACAATATCCTTTAATTGTTTTGAGCAGTGTCTATATGTAAATTAACAGAAGAACGACTGGTAGCAAAGTTGCCAGAAAATGTCCGTTCTGTTTATTATTTTTCCGTTTTCTGGACTTGTAACTTTCCGTTTTACCAAAACTGCGAAATAAAATAGGTTGGCCATCGTTAAGATCAAACCCCGAGCCTACGGATTGGCAGACGGTTGCTCTAACCTCCAGACTCTAATCAACTGTATCTGGTTTGGCCAAAGGGTGAGGTAAATGTTATTTTAGTTTCCTTGCGGGAGACGAATTCGTGCGCATTTCATGATTTAAAATTTCAAATTCGTGACAAAGCGCTGTCTAGTTATTATTACCATAGTCAAATTATTGGATTAGCAAGAAATTAATTTCGATTTTCACAAATGTATGTAATTAGTAAAAACATTTACTCTTTACATATTTGTCATATCGGTTTAGATTATGATTCAGTGTTTGCAGCCATACAGATATGCTGCAAACACTGAAATTCGGAAAAAAATACATTGTCTGCTTTAAAAAAAAAACACTTGATTTTTTGTTCTCAGTTTGAAATAATAATAATAATAATAATAATAATAATATCTAAAATTATTTTCTATCCAGTCCTATACATTTACGAATGTGATTTGAAACGACTGACTCTTTGTTGTGAAAGGGAATTCTTCGTTAAAAAAGTAATTAATTATAGTTTAATTTTTAATTACTCATGAGAATGCGTTTGGCGTCAATATTTTTTTTCCATCTAAAATGTCCAACGAAAATCCATTTCTCAAAAACACTTGCAAAACTTACAAGCCAAACCAAACAGGGAAATTTACCGTTTTCACAAGAAATTTCCGAAAGTTGCACTCATTTTTCTTCGTTTAACGGAAAATTACGAATTCTTGGGGAAAGGCGGTCATTTTCCTGAATTTTTAAACTATTTTTAACAATGTAGAATATTAATTGCAAGTACTTCGAACTTTGTCCAAAACGTGAATTGGTCAGCCAATTCGCGAACTGGCCGAACTTCGGGTTTTGTCCGTCACATATATACAGTAGAATTCGCTTAACACTTTGAGGCGCAACCCTTTCCCAATGCTGAGAAAAGGGTAGCCGTTGCCATCGCTCGACTTAACTACCAGCAAGATGGTGGACGATCGAAACGCTCATCGCTGTGCCGCACAGCCAGCTGCGTCAAAAAAGGGTCTCTAGATCTGGTGTCCTGCGATGAACGTGTCGATCGTCCGCCCTCTTGCTGGTCGTTAAGTCGAGCGATGGCAAGGGCTGCCCTTTTCTCAGCATTGGGCATTCTATCCAGCTGTTCTCGCATTCTTCCATTTTTTAGCAGATGTCAGTGCTGTTAAAAAGAATCGTGACCATTTTTTTACGGGAAATGACGTGCTAAAAAGTAAAGGATTGTCGTGGAGATATGTCACCCGCAACTATTTTTATAGAAATCAAATCTATTCTTCGTGACTGGCAACAGTCAAAACGTCTGAGTTTGGTGTTCCCAGAGTGGTAACACTGCGCGTTAAAGGGTTAAAGGAATGGCCAATTTGCCACGAAAATTTATTCTATTATACGGGATCACAATGACTAATTATTATGGTTAGGTACACTGAAAACTTTTTGCAATAAGCGGGATATTCTTTTAACCCGATATTCCATTAAGCGGGTTTGACTGTACACATTTTACATAATACTTATCTGCATTAAAAAAAAAAGAAAAGAAAAGAAAAGGTGTAGTGAAAAAACCATTCCAAAAATGGTTTCCAAACCATTTCCAAAACCACGGAGTGGTTTTGGAAAATAATTTTCGTTCGGAACCATTCCAAGCAACTTCTCAACTTACGGAACCGATAAATTATTCGGGAAACCGCCTCGAATAGACGCGTCGCCAGTTTCCCCAGCTCGCAAAGTTTCCTCGCGGAAAAGGCCATAAATGCCGGTCGTCACAGTCTGTTTTACGAGGTGGCAACAGCATCACGTTCCCGCGATACCGTTCCTTGCACTGACCAATAGGAACGCAATTTCCGAGGACTTCGCAGAAATGGAACCCCGGACGATTGCTCCGACTGATTAAAATCCAGGCCTAAAAGTTTCCAATTGTTCCGAAAATGTTCCCCCAGTTACCCGGTTTTATAGGTGAAATAAAAAGGCATGTGGGGAACCGGCGATTTTACTGCGCCGGAAGCTGGGGCGCTTTTTTAATTATTCAGGCCTTTAAAAGAATGCTTCGGATGGGAGGTTTTAAGTCTTTAAAGTATGCGACTGCGCCTTAAAAAGTCTTCGGGAATTTCAGGTTTATGCCAGTGAAATATCAGTAAAGGAGTAAACGCGTCGGATGAGCAAAATAATATAAGAAAACTAGCGGCCAAGGGGTGGCCAGCTTTGCTGCCACATATATCTTACTGTTCTTTATACTCAGTACAGTGTTGTACTCAATTTCTGGACTCATTTCAGCGTATATCATGTTTGTTTCTTTCAACAGTACAGTAACACCTCGCTATAACGATATTTGATACAACGATAAATCTCTCTTTAACCCTTTAATGCGCATAGGGATGGACGCGAGACGACTTTTTGCGAGACTAGACAGAGATTTACAGCTTTTTTGCGAGACGAGACACACATTTTTAACATTACGGTATAGGGATTTTTGCGAGACGAGACAAGCTTTTAGGCTATTTTGCGAGACGCGAGACGCTTATTTTTCGTCTCGCGTCCATCCCTAAACGCGCAGTGTTCCCGCTCTGGGAACACCAAACTCTGACGTTTTGACTGTTACCAGTCACGAGGAATAGATTGGATTTCTATAAAAATAGTTGCGGGTGACACAGCTCCACGAGAATCCTTTACTTTTCAGCACGTCATTTATCGTAAAAAGAATTGTCACGATTGTTTTTAACAGCACTGACATCTGCTGAAAAATGGAAGAATGCGAGAACAGCTGAACAGATTGCCCAATGCTGAAAAAAGGGCAGCCTTTCCCATCGCTCGTCTTTACTATCAGCAAGAGGGCGGACGATCGAAACGTTCATCGCGTGCCACAGTTCTAGAGACCCTTTTTTGACGACAGCTGGCTGTGCCCGGCACAGCCGGTAGTTAAGTTTCGAGTGACATAGCTCCACGAGAATCCTTAACTTTTTAGCACGTCATTTCCCGTCAAAAAATGGTCAAACGACGACAGCTGACGTTGTTTTGACGACAGCTGACTGTGCCGCACAGCCAGCTGTCGTCAAAAAAGGGGTCTCTAGATCTGTGGCACGCGATGAACGTTTCGACCGTCCGCCATCTTGCTCGTAGTAAAGTCGAGCGATGGCAACGGCTGCCCTTTTTTCAGAATTGAGAAAGGGTTGCGCCACAAAGGTTTAACGATATAAAATTTTGCGGTTCCGCTGATTTTCCGTACAGTATAATCTCTCCTCGATATAACGACACATCCCTCTAGAACGATAATTTTATTGGGTCCCTTAAGTATCGTTCTGTCGAGGTTTCAACAGTATTTGTCATTCAATTTATTTAGGTTAGGGCTGCTACATATTTCGGATGTCATCACAAAAGCCGATGTTGAAACAGCCAATGGATAAAATGTGCTTTAGTCCAATCCATGACGGCTTTTTTTTAGATGGGCGATTCATGCGCCAAGTATTGTAAAACCGATATTTTTAAAGCTGCGAGAAAATCCGAAAGATCTTGCATTCTTGTCTATCCGTTATTTGTATTTTGTAATGCAGCTATACTCAGAGACATACGCTTGCTTCATTCGACGTCATTGAACTATTAATTTGGTTTTTTGGCTCATGCGTTATTGCTATTGGACTCATGTTTACATCTAGCTCTTACCGTTTCTCAGCGTGGAAATATCGTCGATTTTGGTACCGCATACGTTAGCGTACTGTATACACTGAAGAGCCGAAAAAAATTGGTACAGGTATGCGTATGCAAATAAAGAGATACGGAACCAATCAGAGTGCGGCACTACGGTCGGCAACGCCTATATAAGACAACGAGTATCTGGCACAGTTGTTAGATCGGTTACTACTGCGACAATGGCTGGTTATAAAGATTTAAGCGAGTTTGAACGTGATGTTATATAGCCGGCGCACGAAATATGGGACATAGCATCTCCGAGGTAGCGATGAAATTTGAATTTTCACGTACGACTGTTTCACGAGCGTGCCGTGAATGTCGGGAATCCGGTAAAACATCAGATCTACGAAATCGCTGCGGCAGGAAAACGATCATGCAAGAACGGAACCAACGACGACTGACGAGAATCATTGAGCGTGACTGACGTGCAATCCTTCCGCAAATTTGCTGCACATTTTAATGCTGGGCGATCAACAAGTGTCACCGTTCAACGAAACAATTGCACACGCCATCGAACGTTCAGCGAACCATTCAACGAAACATCATCGATATGGGCTTTCGGTGCCAAAGGCCCACTTGTGTACCCTTGTTGGTTGCACGACGCAAAGCTTTACGCCTCGCCTGGGCCCGTCAACACCGACATTGGACTGTTGATGACTTGAAACTCGCTGCCTGGTCTGATGAGTCTCGGTTACAATTGAATCGAGCCGATGAACGTGTACGGGTATGGAGACAACATCATGAATCTATGGACTCTACATGTCAACAGGGCGACTGTTGAAGCTGGTGCATACTCTGTGATGGAATGGGGCGTGTGCAGTTGGCGTGATATGGGACCCCTGATACGTACAGTTACGACTCTGACAGGTGACAGGTACTTAAGCATCGTGTCTGATCACCTGTACCCATTCATGTCCATTGTGCATTCCGACAGACTTGGGGAATTTCAGCAGGACAATGCGTCACCCCACACGTCCCGAATTGCTACAGAGTGGCTCCAGGAGCACTCTTCTGAATTTAGACACTTCCGCTGGCCACTAAAATCCCTAGACATGAACGTTATTGAACAAATCTGGGATGCATTGCAACGTGCTCTTCAGAAGACATCTACACCTCCTCTTACTCCTACTAATTTATGGAGAGCCCTTCCGGATTCAAGGCGTCAGTTACCTCCAGCACTACTTCAGACATTAATCAAATCCATGCCTAGTCGTTTTGCAACACTTCTGCGTACTCGTGGGTGTCCTACACGATATTAGGCAGGTGTACCAGTTTTTTTTTGGCTCTTCAGTGTAAGTAGATGCTTACATCCGGGGAACCACTCCAAGATAAAACTTTTATCACCATTACTCCAAAAATATTAAAAAGTTAAGCAGCACAAAAAGCGTGATGATGATGCACATCCCCGGGTATAGAGACGAGCTATATCAAGTCTATGAATTTATTCAACCTAAAAAAAAATCCGAAAACAGCAACAGGTTGACAAAAAGATGCTGCCTGGAGAAACCCAGACACGATAGAATACGGACAGGGGAAGCCTGTTCCATAGAACCTTTCCAGCAGACTTCGTAGTGTCTAGAACCCTCAGAGAAAGTCATAGAACGAAGGTGTCCTCTGAGAAAGCGGGTAATTGTTGTAAACGTGTAATAACATCTACACCGTTTGTAAGATACGCTTGAAATTTTCTAAGTACGCATAAAAATATAGAAAACAATCTGCGCTACTTTAAAAATCTGAAAATCCACCCGTTTCCTCGTTTTTAAGCGATTTTTCGCTATCTTCACCTCCATTTTATTTACGAGTGTATCCAGGTGCACATAAGGAAATAAAAAATAATCACTTTGGAACGGTTACTGAAACAGCAGTAAACTTTCCGACCATTGTTTGTCAAAAACTAACGTATTTTTCTCAGAAAACACGTGACTAAAATTCGTTGTTTAAAAATTCTACTTTATTTCTTGGATGCGATTTTTGGAGACAAGCCCATTGCATACGAAATTTGCTTGAGAAATTTGACAAACATTTCAACACTTTTCATAAAGTGATTATTAACAGCTGCATGAAGACAACGTTTTTGACCCCACATTGCTGTGTGATTCTGTTTCCTTATAATGTGTCTTATCTCCCAGAATATTTTGATGAAAGAATTTCGATACACCCTGTATAGACTGTTGCAATGGAAACTTTAATAAACAAACAGTCTCATCTTTATTGAATTACTGTAGATTTTTGTTACAACAGAATCAATCCGCAAATTACACCGGTCAACAAAATAAAAATTTTGGGCGGGGCGGTTCTGTTCTCATGCTTAAATTCTGATTCTAGACATTGAAAAACACTTAAATTTTCATTTTTAGTTCTTAAAGTTTGCTTTTGTCTGATTTACGTCGATAAGTATATTTTAATTTATTTCATAAACGAAAGATGGCAGCACTTTGATTAGCCCGAAAGTAAACTGTATTATTACTTGAAACTCTGTAGTATTGTTTGTAGTATTATTTGCAGTATTATTATTTGTTTGTATTATTATTTGCTCATACGAACATTAAAGAAATACGAAAAATATTCACTTTTAGACATTAGTTTCTTATTATTTTACATTTATATGTTTATCACAAATCTTGAATAAAAAAGGCTTTTATATCCAGCAAAATCTTTTCTGATCATAATTTAGAGTGAAATCATAAAAAAAAATATATAAAAATCAGTGATTTTTGCCAAAAAATTGAAAAAACTGCTTTTCTACAAGAGCTACGAAAGTTTGCTTTTTCTACAAAAGCAAACTTTCATAAAATATATATATATATATATATATATATATATATTTACTTTCCGAACATGTACCATGTAAGGAAAGTATTGTAATCATGAAAAAATTCGAATTCGAGATTTTGGTGTATTGACACGTTTAGAGGGCTTCTGAATTCATTTATGCTATTTTTACGAGATGTATGTATGTGTGTGTGTATGTGTGTGTGTGTGTATGTGAGTGAACACGATAGCTCCTTAACGGGGCATGCGATTGAGCTCAAATTGGGTATATATGTTATAAATACCGTCGCAAGACCGGTATTGATTTTGGTGTGTATAGGACTTATAGTTTTTCTACAGGGCTACGACAAAGATTTCTTTTACATTATGGCCTATGGGGGAAAATTCTGGAAAGTGTGCTAGCGTTTAAACGGTACATTCGATTGAGCTCAAATTGGGTGTACATGTTATAAACAACCATCGTAAGACCGGTATCGATTTTGATGTGTATAGGACTTATAGTTTTTCTACAGGGCTACGCCAAAAATTCCTTTTACATTATAGCCTATGAGGAAAAATTCTTGAAAGTGCGCTAGCGTTTAAACGATACATTCGATTGAGCTTAATTTTGGTATATATATTTGAATGATTCATCGATTAAAATTTATTTAAATGCTTGGTAATGATCTTAATCGTAAGTGTTCGGAAAGTCGAGTGGAGTCACTCCAGATTTTTTTTCTTTAGTTTTGCCGTAAGAGAAACTAAAATTTAACATGTAAAAGTCATACCCAAAAATCGTGTTGACCGGTGTTATCCGTCGAATGTTTTTTCAAGCAATACTTCATTAGGCATATTATTCAAATGAGACTGACTTCTTGAAACCTAACCTCAAAATCAAATATGAATCACAGAGCCCGCCTCAAATCCCTTACACATACACCACATTCGTACACCCATACATAGCACATGCACATGCATGCATATAGATTGCTCCTCTGTAATTTTCTTTGTATACAAGCTTCTTTCCCATTTATCACCCAGCAAGTTTTCTTTTATTTCATATTTGTTGCCGGCATAGAAACGATATGTCATTCTTTTTTCCATCCTACAGACTTGCGCCAAAAATCATCAAAAATTGCAGGTGTGAAAGAAAAAGCGGTAAAAGAAAAGGATTTTATATATGTATATATATATATATATAAATATTTTTTTCCCTTTCTCTCAGCCCCTCAAAGCAGTTTCCTAACCGCAATTTCTGCTCTCTTTTTCTCCTCCCAGCCCGAATTCGAAGTTTTGATTTCTCTGTTACCTTTTTTTTTTTTTTTTTTCTTATCCTTGAAACTTCTGTTGAAATGAAGACCGATTCGGCGCCATTTTGTGCCGTTTAGCAGGATGAGGGATACTGTTAAAGTTCTGTATTTTGATTTTCATTTATTACTTTCCGAACATGTACCATGTAAGGAAAGTATTGTAATCATGAAAAAATTCGAATTCGAGATTTTGGTGTACTTACACGTTTAGAGGGCTTCTGAATTCATTTATGTTATTTTTACGAGATGTATGTATGTATGTGTGTATGTGTGTGTGTGTGTATATGTGTGTTTGTGTGTATGTGAGTGAACACGATAGCTCCTGAACGGGGCATGCGATTGAGCTCAAATTGGATATATATGTTATAAACCACCGTCGCAAGACCGGTATTGATTTTGGTGTGTATAGGACTTATAGTTTTTCTACAGGGCTACGACAAAGATTTCTTTTACATTATGGCCTATGGGGGAAAATTCTGGAAAGTGCGCTAGCGTTTAAACGGTACATTAGATTGAGCTCAAATTCGGTATATATGTTATAAACCACCGTCGCAAGACCTGTATTTATTTCGGTGTGTATAAGACTTATAGTTTTTTTACAGGGCTACGACAAAGATTTCTTTTCCATTAGGGCCTATGGGGGAAAATTCTGGAAAGTGCGCTAGCGTTTAAACGGTACATTCGATTGAGCTCAAATTGGGTGTACATGTTATAAACAACCATCGTAAGACCGGTATCGATTTTTATGTGTATAGGACTTATAGTTTTTCTACAGGGCTACGCCAAAAATTCCTTTTACATTATAGCCTATGGGGAGAAATTCTTGAAAGTGCGCTAGCGTTTAAACGATATATTCGATTGAGCTTCATTTTGGTATATATATTTGAATTATTCATCGATTAAAATTTATTTAAATGCTTGGTAAAAATCTTAATCGTAAGTGTTCGGAAAGTCGAGTGGAGTCACTCCAGATTTTTATTATTATTGTTGTCGAGTATACGAATGGATGACGACTACATTTTATTTGTCGAATATTACTTTTGTTGATGTATTGACGACAGCCGGATGTGCCGGCACAGCCAGCTGTCGTCAAAAAAGGGTCTCTAGATCTGTGGCACGTGATGAACGTTTCGATCGTCCGCCATCTTGCTGGTCGTGAAGTCGAGCGATGGCAATGGCCGCCCTTTTTTCAGCATTGGGAAAAGGTTCCTCAATATTAATGACTATGTGAAAGGATTAATGACTCAAAGGATTGGCCTCAAAGGATTAATGACTATGTCATTTTATCTCTCACCACCTTTATTGAGAATTGTCCCTAAAATGTGTCCCAAAAAAGCGACATAATTTTACACATATTTAAATACTATTAATTCACAACAGCTTTAATCGATTGTTACAGTATTTCGTAAGCTGTAGAATAGGCATTCCATGTATTTTTCCATAAATAGGTTACAATCCTAAAAATTTCAAAATAGGGTTACCAGGCGGAATACACGAAAGATGGGAGATGAAATGACAGAGTCAATTAATATCGTTTTAATATGGCAATAATAATGAAACTAAAAAATTAGGGGGGTTCAGGGGGATCTCCCCCCAACGAGGCTCGAACAGCCGAGGATATTTAAATATCTTTACATTCCGTAGGAGGTAAGAAAGATACGTCATGCCAAGTGTCTAAGCTGTGAAACACCTCCCAGTACAAATTATTTTTTTTGCCTGTATAGGCAGAGACTTTTTTAGCAAATGAAAATAAATGCCGTATTAGAGCGAATATAACTCGATATTTTTTTGACTGATCATTTCACGTCAAAAACCTGAATAGGTTTTGAATGATTCGAATGAACTGAAATTCCAGGTATAAATATAGGATTTTCCTAATTATCTTGATGAAAAATTTCGGGGTCGGGTTATATTCGGGCTAACACGGTGGTAGTTTTAAGCCTGGGATTAATCGATTAATCGATTATTGATTTTATTCGACTAGTAGGAATCGATTATAGAAATGGAACATCACTAGTCCTACAGCATCCGTCTGAAAGGTTGTCAATGTCATCCTCGCAAACGTTAAGTAGGGTTAGCGCCGCTTCACTTTCGGTGTTCTTTTGTTAACTGACCTTGAAATTATACAGTGCTTATATGTACATATAATTTTAACAGCCACCGAAAAAAAAAAGATTTTTTGGTAGTTTAACACTTTATCTACTGAATTAAGAATTTCCAAGAATATCGTCTTGAATCTATTTTTTTTCTTTTGTTATAGTTAGACAATGAATGATAAATACAGATTCATGTAATAAAAAAGAAAATTACAAAAAAATTAATAAGCAATATGTTGGATGACTGGTTTTTAGGGATAGACGCGAGACGACTTTTTGCGAGACGAGACAGAGATTTACAGTTTTTTTGCGAGATGAGACACACATTTTTAACATTATGATATAGGGATTTTTGCGAGACGAGACAAGCTTTTCGGCTGTTTTGCGAGACGCGAGACGGCAATTTTTCGTCTCGCGTCCATCCCTACTGGTTTTATAAACAGTTAACGAGTCTTTTCCAAAAGAGTATAGGACACACTAGTAATACACTTTGAAGGACACACTTTTAGAAAAATCTAATCCTTTAATCATAAAACAGACGTCTGAAAATTCACTGATGCTCTTTTTTGGGGAGGTGGGGACTCGACGTGTTTGGAAAGTGAGCGAAAAGCTGTCTATTTAAAACAATCTACTCTCATAGAACATGCAGTCGTGATGTAAGCTGATTCAATGAAGTATATGGTAGTGATTATTTAAAAGAATGGTTGCAGCGAATATATATATTTTTTTTAAATTTTTTTTTTACAATTTAATTTAACGGTACTTCTAAGTACCGTCAGTAGATAAAGGGTTAAGAAAAAAATCACAGGTGACGTAAAAAATTGTTCAAACAGTGGATTTTCAAGGAAAGGGATAGCCAACTTTTTGCATAGCTTGCGCCAATTATCAGGTTGTAACGAAAGTTTTCCGCCATATCTGCCTAAAATACTAACTTCTAACTCCTTACATAACTGTTTTTGAACTTTCGGTACCAAACCTGCACAGTGTCACATGATACAACAATAGTACTTAAAGCTGTACTCATAATTCGTTGATATTATGTAGCTGACTTTTTGCAACACAACTGGAAGTCAATGATGGTTCTAATCCTCTAGAGTGATAGTTCCATTTGGGACACCTTATACTTAATGATAACTATATTTTTTACAGATTTCACAACACAGTGTTATAAAGTAAACCTCTTTCTTTCAAATGCCAAAAATCGTTTGACAAAATAGGAGCAAATACGCCAACGAGAACTGTGTGCTGACGAAGTTTGAGGTGGCGGGAAACTTTCGTTACAACCTAATATTTTTGGAGAGCGAGTTCAGATGCGCCATGCAACTGAAGAGCCTTTTTTACTTCTTGCTTTCACTGGTAGAGTTGGTAGAGTTGATATGAGTATGTCTTTAGTCTAGGGCAGGAAAAGTAATAACATGTAAACATGAAAGTGTTGACAGTCCAAATAAACAAAACTACAGAAAAAAACCTCAAAATACTGGTGTTAAAAGATAAAATAAATAAAAACTTTGTGTAAAAAACACGCATAAAAGGAGTTCTCCCCCATTTTTTTTAGTGAGACGAACTGTTACGACTGATGAAGACTTAATACATTTTCAATTATATTGTTATAAGTATCATTTTATGTGTGCTTTTTACCCAAAATTTTTATTTATAGTATTTTATGAAAGTGTTGTTTTGAGGAAGGAGTCTAGAATTATTATTTTTTTTCTTTATTTTTTTTTTTTTTTTTGTATGTTTTGTAGGTGCTTAGGGAAGATTCGATCTTTGGAATGTACAAATGGTTTCTTTTATGTGACAAAAATTAATTAATAAATTATAGGGAATCAAATACACTGCTGGCCATCGTAAATGCAACACCCTGAAGGAAGCATGCAAATAATATGAAATTTACAACATGCATTAGCTGAGGTGAGATATGCAAATGATTAGAATTTCAGCGCAGACGCACATCAAGCGCGCCTGTGGCGCCACCTCAAAGCGCTATTTAAGGCTTGGAGATTTCGACGGTTTCAAGTACAGCAATTGTGTTTTTCTTGCTTTTTTTTCAAAAAAACGATAAATTATGCCTCGTAGGAAACAACGATCATCTTTTGATCAAGTATCCGAGTTTGACAGAGGAAGGATAGTGGCATACCGAGATTGTGGGTTATCTTTCAGGGAAATCGGTCGTCGTATTGGACGAAACCAAACAACTGTGATGCGGATATGTGATCGTTGGGTGCAGGAGGGTACGACGGACAGACGTGATCGACCGCATCGACCTCAGTGCACCACGTCACGTGATGACAGGCAGATTGTACGCATGGCAGTGACGGACCGCTCAGTCACATCACGAACCATATCACAGCAGATTCAGTCTGTAACGCATCATCCAGTGTCTGCGCGTACCATTCGACGTCGTTTACAGCAGAATGGTCTGTCCGCAAGACGTCCGTTGCTTTGTCTACCTCTGACGCGGAACCACAGACGTCTCCGCCGCCAATGGTGCGATGAAAGAAGGATGTGGACGACAGAATGGAATGAAATTCTCTTTACTGACGAGTCACGCTTCTGTATGCAACACCACGACGGTCGGATTCGAGTCTGGAGACACCGTGGAGAGAGGATGCTGAACAGCTGCATTATGCACCGTCACACTGGTCCTGCACCGGGTATTATGGTATGGGGCGGTATCGGATATCTCTCTCGCACTCCTCTAGTACGCATTGCCGGTACTTTAACCAGCCAGCGCTACATCTCCGAGGTGTTGGAGCCAGTTGTCCTTTCTTACCTTCAGGGCTTGCCAACAGCCATATTTCAGCAGGATAATGCACGGCCACACGTGGCACGCATTGTCCAAGGGTTCTTCGTCAATCACCAGATTGAATTGCTTCCCTGGCCGGCGCGCTCTCCGGATCTTTCGCCGATAGAAAACATGTGGTCCATGGTTGCTCAACGACTGACCCAGAGTTCATCCCCAGCTGTCACACCAGATCAACTTTGGCAACGTGTGGAAGCTGCTTGGTCTGCTGTACCCCAAGAACACATTCAAAGTCTCTTTGAATCAATGCCGAGGCGTGTGGCAGCTGTGATCTCCAACAACGGCGGCTACTCTGGGTACTGATTTTGGCAGGAACCACGCTTCATAGAATGCTGTAAATTTAATCATTTGTTACTTGGTCAACATGTTATCTACACAATAAATTTTGTTGTGATATCTCTTGTTTTTCTTGGTGTTGCAATTTGGGTGGCCAGCAGTGTACTTCCGGGCACGAAATTACTTCAAAAATCTTAATCTATCTAAAAACAATAACTAGGCAGATGGATGTTATGCACAGCGCATGTGACATGATTTAGCCATCCCTATTCTAAGCGATCTGAACTCTAAAGCACTTCCAGGCATTTATAGTGATTGCAATCATCCTTACCACTGATTCTTAGAGCTTGGAGTTGCCAGAAAATCCACTGCCTGGACATACCTCTATAGGGAATGGGAACACAAAGGCGTCCACAGACAAAGATTCCCCTTTGGTTCACAGTGTTATAAATACACTCATGTCTAAACTATAAATACACTCATGTGCAAAGTTATACATAAAATGCATAGTGACTAAAAAATACTTGGTTTATTGTACGAAATTCGGCACAGAAATGTATTACTAAGGGAGAAAGTATATAGCAGCATAACATTGAAAAAGAAAGTGCAATTGTTAGTTAATATACAGGTTATGTCAAAAATGCTCTGATCCTGATTTTTTAAAGTTCGTGAAAGTTCCACGTGCATGACTACACTGTTAGAAAAATAGTTCAACGTTTCACCAAAATTCCGGTGCGAAGTTAGCTGCAACCGATAATTTGAATAATGTGGTACTAGGATTCACCATTTTAGCGGTGCTTCCTCTAGCACCATTTTTACTGGGAAACGTTGAACCAGGATCTAGGATTTTTCTCTAACCGATTATATGGTTAAAACTTGAACCAATATATAAGATTTTTCTCTAACCAATTATATGGTTAAAGCTTGAACCAATTTATAGGATTTTTCTCTAACCAATTATATGGTTAAAGCTTCAACTAAGATCGGGGTTTTATATCTAACCAAATGTACGGTAAGTGATTGAACAACATCGAGGCTTTTTCTCTATCCAAATGTATGGTATAAGATTAAACCAAGATCGTTTTTTCCCTATCTTTAAGAAATCTTTCTTTATTGATTATACGGTATTAGTGGTTATAGCGGTATACCGTGCACTGCTGTGCAAGCTGCAAAACAAGCCGTCATAGTGTTAAAGAGGGTGCCTGTTAGTTACAGCAGTAGTTCACAACCAGTGGGGCTTGCCCCCCCTTGGTGAATGCAGAGTTCGTTTTTTTTTTGTGGGGGCGGGAAAAACAGGCAAAGAGCAAGTGGTAATTCATGTTTTAAAATTCATTATATTTATTCTTATTTCCGCTTCAAAACACAGGGATCGCGCGGTCGGTCGCATATTGTGAAAAACATATTAGTTTGGCGAAAGAAAAATGTTGTGGCGAAAATATTGGCGGTTGTACTTAGTAAAAATTATATTTTGTGAAAAAAAAAAAATCTAATTTGACGAATGGGTTGTCGAAAATTTAAAGATGGCCAGAGAAACCCCCTAAAAACATATCTGTTTTCGCATAAAATGTTTATTTTAACTTTACTGGTAACATTATACTGTAGAAAAGGCGAGTAAGTGTTCATTGTTGAAGAATAAAAATTTGATGTATGATGAGGAATGTGAGGGGGGGTGGGGAACGCAATGTTAATAGATTGGGAACCGCTGATTTCCAGGATGTCATCTTCATTAGACCGTTTCTCAAATAACCTGTATATTAACTAACATAGTATTTTTTATTGCTATGTTCTACATGCTTTTCCCCATAATAATAAATATACCGTGTTTAACTGAACTGAAAAAACACTCAAAATACTGGTGTTAAACGATAAAGTAATTAAAAAACTTTGTAAAAAAAACACACATAAGAAGTAAAAGGAAAAAGGATACGCGTTTCGTTCAAAAATTGTTTTGAACTTCTTCAGTCCAAGCCCTTCGACGTAAAGAACACAGGGAACTGAAAAGAGAAAAAAACAAGCAAGATGTTGCCACAAGGGGCAAAGAAAAGTCGAACAAAACCACGGAGAGGGGAGAAAAAAATTAAAAAGGGGGATAGAAAGGAAAGGAAAGAAGCACAAAAAATACAGAAATAAAAAGGAATAAAGAAAAATAATAAAAAAGGGAACACACAAGTACAAACACACACACAAAAAAGAGAGAACAGAACAAACAAACAAAAAACAAATAGCACACGTTATTTTTTTTTTTTTTTTTTTTTTTCAATTTCTCATTATGAAAGTCTATGTGCGACTATTATGGGAGGAAAAATTTACTGCATGATATTGTAACTGTAAAGCTATTTTTCCTGCTTCTAAACGGGGTCGTGACTATTATGCGAAGGCGACTATTACGCGAGTAAACACGGTATTACTGCGCCAAATTTGTTTCGATATACCAAGCGTTTTTTCTGTCATTACGTATTTCTTTTTTCCTACCTTAACTTGAACATATTTTTATGTTATATTGACCACTTCTCGGTACACCCTGTACATGAAAGCAATTTACCATAAGCAGAAACAAAATGGCATTTATTCATTTGTGTGCGTTATTTGTATATCCTGGGGTACAAACTTTTGAGAAAGGAAAAACATTTTTGGTTGCCTTTCGATGCCTACTATCCAGAGATATCTTTTCCGCCCCAAATTTAAGCATCTATGTATAAAGCAACACAGTTATTCTCTGAGGCTACTTCATGAAATCTGGAGAAATATGCCAAAAAGAAACAACGTGTTCATGTTTTTTGAATTTATAAAGTTTCTTTCTCCCTTCTTGTTTCAAGACAAGATGCGTTTCTAAGGAGTATCTTTTGAATACATTGTTTTATTTAATTTTTTTTTTTTTTATGCAGAGCGAAAACGTAAAATTTGATTCACGAGAGTTCTTTCATAAAGTTGAAGTTTTTTTTTAGCGGATGTATCTTTAAAAGTGTGTAGAGAATTTTAAACTTTTCACGGGTTGATGCAGGGGTGAAAATATGAACGAATAAATGTAAACTGAATGAGCCTTGATAATCTGGATCAGTTGTGACCGGGCCCTGTCCGGATTTTCGAAAATAAACAACCAAAAAAAGGTAGTTTTAGTTCATAATAAAAAGAAAACTTGCCTAAACCGTTAACTGTGTATTACGAAAAAAATCATGTGGTTTAGCTACATAAATACAAATAAATCAAATATCTCAAGTCCTTCAGAATTTTTAGAATACCTCTTCACAAGCTGTTCCATACACAGTTAAATAATAAACTTGTATCAGATACGACACTTTCAAAAAAAAAATTGAAAATCGAAAATTTAGCAGGATGTGTCACTCTTCGAAAATTTCTGCTGTGCAAATCTACGTTGAAGAATATTTTTTCAGAAAGTTTCATAAAATACACCCTTGTTTTATTTATTAAGGGGTGTAGTCCAGCTTATGAAGAACCATCCTGAATTTTTTCTAGCCTCTGGCACGATTAGTTTATTTTATATTGTGCATGAAGTCCACGTTTGAGATTTCGTTTCTTCGACCAACGCCCTTTATAATTAACATTAAAGGTTAAATAATTGGAGCAGATAAATTAAACCATTAATTGATATGAACTTTATTTTAATGAAAGTATATACATTATGTAATGTACAATATGTACATACGTATGAATACATTTTATGTGTATTTACAGAATACTGTTTAGTTTATACATTGTCAGAACTCTTTAAAAAACAATCTGCTAGCTTGGAAGTTGAATATATTTTATGTGTTTATTTTTTTAATATAAAATATAGGCATGAAAGTAAAAATAGATATAATAAAAGAAAGGAGACAGATGTTTTGGGTCTAATAAGGAAGCCCTTTGTCTGTGCTAATGGCAAGAAAATGAGAAAAATTAATTAAAAGTTTTTCACCAGTAGGCATTGGCAATTGGTTTCCTTATCTATATATCACTTCAACATTTTTTTTTTCACCTGAATTGATTCCAGAAATCGACTGTCCGTATTTTTGACGTTCATATTATCGATACTCAACTGTAATTTGATTAAGATGCAAATTATAAAAAAATACATGAAGTGGTATTGTTGCATTTGCTATTCTGCAGGCAAGTTTAATAATCTCTGTCATTAGAAACAAGATATGTTCTAAGAATTTCCAGTCTGTGAGACTACGACTGATTTTGAAGATTGAACTTAGAATTAACTTATATAAATAAAATAAAATTGCTTTCATTTAAAATATTTTGCGGCATATATTTGTTTATACACCAATGAAAAAAAATTACCTGTTTTCCTGTCCATAACATATTTTTGTTCACTGCTAAAGATTATTTAAATGTTTTGAAAAATAACACAAATGAATAAAAATTAAAGTAAAAAATAATTTCAACAATAAAAGCTTTTACTGGAGTCTTAAAAAAGCACAAAATAAAAATCTATTCTTGCAAATTGCTAATTCAGCACTATTTTATGGTGAAATGTTGAACTACTTCTACTAGCAGCGTATATTTGTTGATTAAAATTCGAGATTTATACTTTCATAGATAGTTTAAAACCTTTATCCAATTCCTTTAAAATGAGGTAAATAAAATCCAGCTCATTCATGCTGTGCATTTTATTACTGGTACTAAAGCAATGAGTAACGGGACTCGTCACTGGTTTAAAAAGCTGTGAAGGGGTCTTAACGGTTCTAAAACGAGCATCAGTCCGTCCATAAAATGACCTCGGGGCTTTCTGGTGATACTTATTTTTCATTGGGACCCAGTGGGATGGTTTATCTCCGGATTTCATTGCAAGGGGTCGGTCACATGAGCTCTGAATCATCTGTGTCAGGTCCAATTCCAAGTCAGAGAGTGACAGTCAGCTGAAATGTCCAAGGGTAGATTTCGACATTCTGACTTACTTTAGGACTTGGATTATTGCATGGTACAAATGACACGTACTCTCTACGTAACGTACGTTTGATTAACGCAGAATTACGCTCCTCCATAACGTAATCCTTTGTACTACTTTGTTTACAATATTAATGTGAGTTATAGGGTTACTTCAAAACATCTTTCCGCGCGATTTACTCGGGAACAAGATCACATGCAAGCACGTGGTTAGTTAAAAAAAAATTGGTAGAAGTTCATAGATGTCAATCAGCTGATTTAGATTTCAAAATTTAAGCTAATTTAGAATATATTGAGAAAAAGCTGAAAAAAACAGCATCATGGTTGCAATATTGGCGACTTTCGGCTGTATAAAATGACTTAAGATCTTGAATATCAACGATGAGGAAAAAAAAAAAAAAAAAAGAATACTCTTAAGTCGTTATTTTAAATCAAAACATCGTCTGCATGCGAAGAAAGGAGTGGTAATTAATCGTTTTAGGTAAAAGAATAAGAATTTTTTTCAATAAAATATATCTAATTTTAGAATTTTCTGAAACAAGACTTCCTGGTTCGCCAAGTTTAGCTATTTTGAGAAGTTAGATTACAGAAGTTGTAAAAAAATAAATAAATAAAAATACTATAGTAATCCTACGTTTATAAATAAAACAGTAGTTTCAATATTAAAGACAAGTAAAATTGTAAAAAACGTTTGTTTCTCTATCAGTCATTTGTGATTACTAAAGCCCGAAGTATTGGCCATTCAATTATAGTGGCATCTAGTTGGCGCCCAACGTTAGTCCTTTCATGAAAAGGTAGAAAAGTTAGCATCCAACCCCAACCCGGGAATCGAACTGGAATCCAAAGTGTGATAGAATTGTTCGTTAGCTACTATAAAATCCAAACCGAGTGGCAGTTATGAACAAAGTTGAAAAGAGTTTATAATTTATCGTACCCGATAGTTGTTTTTCTTTTTTTATTCTTTTTTAACAAAGGTCTACGAAGGATTAGAATACAAAATAGTCTTCATTAGGTAAAGGCTTGGAGTTAACTTTTCATTTACTTTATTTAATCGGCATAAAGTATAGCATGCTAGAGTGAGTAAAAAAAGAAAATTAATTGATAACTTATTTCATTATTAAGGCTGTAGTTCGAAGAAAAAAACTCTGCTTTTAGTCTTGGTACACGAATTGAAATAAACTAATAGCACCATGGTCTCCAAAAAATTCCAGATGGATTTCTTCATAAGCTGTTTTACACACTGCAATAATCGAAAAAGCTGTGCCTTTTGTGAAATTTTCAGAAAAATATCTTAAACGGGGATGTGAGCAGCAAGATTTTTCGAAGAGTGACACGCTTTGCAAAAATTTCCGATTTTAAAGATTTTTTTTCCTAAAAGTTTTGAAACTGATACAGGTTTATCGCTCATTTCAGTATGTAGTACAGCTCTTAAAGAGACAGTTTCAAAATTTTTAAGTGCCTGACACAATTAGTTTATTTGTACTTATTAGAGATGAGACGGGCTCAGCCCGAGCCCGAGCCCGGGCCCGACTCGGGCTCGGGCTCTGTAATTCACGATTGCGTTCTGGCTCGGGCGGGCTCGGGCTCGTGAAAAATTTCTCCTTTGTTGAACATACTCCTTGAAAAAGATTTTAAAAAGTGATTCATGGAATAAATAGACGTACTTATTTTAAAAAATAGCGGCACGGGGGACTAGAAGGTGTGTGAAGCTCCAAAATTTATTGTATCCTATTAATGAAGTAGTTAATTTTATTTGTCTTTAGCTGACATTTCGGGCTCGGGCGGGCTCGGGCTCCAACTTTAATAATATTGCTCGGGCTCGGGCGGGCTCGGATTAAATGCCCTCGGGCTCGGGCGGGCTCGGGCTTCAAAAAATGAGCCCGAACTCATCTCTAGTACTTATGTACCAAAATCACATAATTTTTTCGAACTACACCGTTACAGCTACTCCTATCCGGGATACTTACTTTGACTTATGTACTGTTTAGGTTAGTACTGTTATGTACTGTGCAATACAAATGACTTATGTATTGTAGTTGTAGCTCAACAGGCTACACATACAATGCATTACACTAATTAAACTTTACTATTGAAGCATGAATTCATGAAAACAGAATTACTAAAATTATATAATATATTTTTTTAAGCTCATATGTTTCTAAGAAAAGCTATCTCCACATAAAACTATATGATGGATTAATTTCTAATAACGGGAATAAAAATACTTATCTATAATTGAACTGTTCACACTGTAGATCTCAATTTTAACACGTTTTATGAAATTGTGCATACCTCTTAATTCATTGTATATTCATTTGCCATCGCTGAATTGGTTCAATACAAACTATGAGGCTCATTAACATACAAAGTACTAAATTAAGTGTTGTGTGTATTGCAACAACATTGTATGGTGTATTGTGAGAGACTAATTGTCTCTAGGATTAGATATTATGAGTAGCATTTAACTAAAATCTGAGATGCTTTGATCAAATATCTATTAACAGCTACACAGGCAAAATTATTTAGTAGTAATATTAGATGGCCTTCGGGCGCGAAATTATTTCGGAAGTCATCAATTTTTTTCTGAAAACGATAAACAAGCACAAAGATGCGATGCCCCCAAAAATTGGTTGGAAAAAATGGCATGAGTCCATTATTACTTCCTTGTATGTAGTATAAGGAAGTAATGTGATCCCGAAAAATTTTGGGGGCCAAATTTCGACATAAAAACCGATTTTGACTACCTCTAAATTTAATTTAAAAACTTTTTTCGATGCATCTCATCGTAGGCTAGCATGCACGATCATATTAACGCGTCTGCAACTCATTTTGACCAGTGGCGAGTCTACTGTGGCCAGTTTTTCCATGCCGTCTGTACGTACGTACGTATGTATGTAACTCGCATATCTCAAAAACTATTGGTCGTAGAATGTTGAGATTTGATATTTAGGATTGTTCTATGATCTAGTTGTGCACCTCCCCTTTTGGTGGCAATCGAATGGATAGTTTATGTACAGGACCGCCCAAAAGATTCGAAATACATTACGCTCTATGGGCCGAAATTCATTAAACTCGCCTAACTCAAAAGCTATTAGGCGTAGAATGTCGAAACTTCATATTTTGGATAGTTGTAACATCTAGTTGTGCACCTCCCCTTTTGGTTCCATTCCACTGGATAGTTTATCTACAGGACTGCCCAAAACATTCGAAATACATTACACTCAATGGGCCGAAATTCATTAAACTCGCATATCTCAAAAACTGTTAGGCGTTGAATGTTGAAACTTTATATTTAGGATTGTTGTAACATCTAGTTGTGCACCTCCCCTTTTGGTTCCATTCGACTGAATAGTTTATCTACAGGACCGCCCAAAAGATTCGAAATACATTACGCTCTATTGGCCGAAATTCATCAAAGCGTTTTTTAGAGGTATTGGGCTATTTCAAACGACTCAGAAGTGATATATGCTGTAAAGAGTTAGAAAATGAATTTCTCCATTAAAAAAACTGTCTTTATCATTTATAGTTCTGCTACAGGAACACTCAAAAGATTTTCAATACATTACGGTCAATAGCAATTTTAGGGGCATTCATCCATTTCAAGCATAATACCGTCCTACCACATAAGTTAGGTAATGGTCCGACCACGGTCACGTGCCTCCCTCAAGAACTATGCCAAAAGTCGCCAAGCTTGGCGACTTTTGGTGTACGTGTGTGCATATTTAACTCTCAAATCTCAAAAACTATTATGAAATTTCATATATAAGAATGTTGTAACATCTAGTTGTGCATCTCGATTTTTGGTTCCAATCTACTGGAGAGTTTATTTACAGGACCACCGAAAAGAATTTCAGTACCTTAATGTCTATGGACATCTTCATTATAATACAACTGTAGACAGTCATTGTTTGGTACATACCCAAAATCTCGCCGTCTGTCCTCGACCTTGGCGAGTTTTGGCGAAATGTCGCCAAATTTGGCGATAGTCAGTCATTTGGTCCATACCCAAAGTATCTCCATTTGTCATCGTTCTTGGCGAGTTTTGGCGAAATATCGCCAAATTTGGCGATAATCTGTCATTGTTTGGTTTATGCTTAAAATCTCGCCAAATGTCGTCGACATTGACGAGTTTTGCCGAAATATCGCCAAATTTGGCGCCAAAAATTATTTCCTATTTTGTATAACTCTAAAACTTTAACCAATAGATTTTTTAACTTTTGTATTTAGAACTATTGTAATATCTAACTGTTTTCCATATCTTTTTTGACAGCAATCGACTGAGAATTTATTTACATGGTGAGCCAAATGACTTTAAATACATTGAGGTGTATAGATGCATTCAATTCATTGAAAGTCTGGGGTCAATGACTACTTTGGCTATCCCCAAAATCTCGCTGACTATCTCAAGTTTGTCGGCTTTTGGTGAAATATCGCCAAATAAAGTGTTAGAAGGAAATCTTTCAAATTGAACTCAGCTTGGCGATATCGAAATATTTGGCTAGAAATCGCTAAACCTTACTATTATTGATATTTTATCTCTTTCAAACAAATAAATTTAGAGGAAGTGCGTCGAAAATATTTTTGATCTAATGGACGTGCAAGGAAGTCATGTGTTGGACACATCAGATTTTTTTCTGCATCATAATCTAGTTTTAAAGATGCAGCTATGCGGGTTTTTCAGTGGATCTGTTGGAGGAAAATTAAAAACTTTTCGTAACAGGAAATTGGCATAGAAAGGTCGTGCACGAATTTAAAACGTGTCCCTTTTTGAAAATAAACAAGAATAATTTTTTTCTCAATTTAGTTTTTTTTTTCCTACCTTATTTTAATTTTTTTTTCAATTCTCATTGTCCATTTTCCTCTATTGGATAAAGAAGTAAAGCCTGTTATCATCTCGATGGACAAAGTGTATATTACACAATTTGTCATCGCGTATATTTATTATCATATAAGTTAAATTTACTTTCATTGTATTTTATCCAGTTTGATAATACTTACGAATTTGCTTAGATATGCATTTTACTTCTACTACGCCGTCAAACTAACTTTAGTATTATTTATTTCGGTGTTATTTACATTTACTTTCATCGCATTTTACCTAATTTGATAATTCGTGATCACTTATTTTGATATACCGTATTAGCCCGAATATAACGCGACACAAAAACATATCATCAAGATGATTAGAAAAATCGTATATTTAGGTCTCGAATTTGGTGCGAGTCAGGTTTTTTACGGGAAGTGATCATTCAAAAAAAAAAAAAAAAACGCGTAATATTCGGGGTAGTTTACTTTTATTATATCATCAAACTAATTCGGTATGAAGTATGCCGCTATTATTTACTTTTACTTTCATCGCATTTTACCTAATTTGATAATACTTATTTACTTTCTTTGACATAATTTTTTCTATTACCTCGTCAAACTAATTTAGCATTATTTATATCGATATTATTTACATTTACTTTCATCGAGTACCTATATTTGATAATATAGTTACTTTCATATAATTTACTTCTATTACCAAATGAAAATAACTAATTTGGCATTATTCATTTCAATATTATTTACTTTTATCACCTCCGCATCTTACCTAAACGCACGAACACATCACCTAATGCGTCATTCACCATAACGTTCTAAAAATCATTCCGGCGTAAACCTCCACTACAAAACTCCCTATAAATTTTCGAACATAAAAACAGTTGCCTCCATTTTCACGGTTCTAAAAATTTAAGTTGTTGAGAAGATTTATTTTCCCTCTCGTCTCAGCTTCGTATTATTTATTCCGCACAGCAAGATGCTGGGTATGCAACTGTTCCAAGTTCTGTCACAACAAGAAAACTGCAGCCTGGGGAGACGGAACTCAATGGCGCGATATCCCCGTTAAGAGTTCGCTAAACTGTATTCTTTTTTATTTTTTTCGCCCCATTTTCCTTCCAGAAAATTGAAAACAAAAAGTTATACCGTCGTCGTAGAACCCGCGTGTCTTTGTAGTTCTTTTCCACAGCAGCATCTGTATCTGAAACATGAGCGTGAAGGTTTATAAAAAAAACTTGTTGCTATAGTGACCTTTTATTTCACTAAACGTAAGATAGAGAGAGATAAGCGTTTGCGGAGAGATTTTGTCAGAAACTTGTGTAGTTTTGGAGATGTAGTGAAGTTCGGTGGAAAAAAAGAAGAAGAAGAAGAATGATAAATCATGCCAAATGCATCGGTTATAAAATACTTTCCGTCGAATTAATATTTTTGTCGCCGAAGTTGGCTATGTATTGCCAAATTTGGTGACCGGAGTATGTATATTGTTGCAGAACAATCTGCTAGTTTCTTGGGCTCGTTGTCTAAAGTCCAGTAGGTGTGGAAAGTCCTAGTAAAGAGTCTACTGGTCAGGAATGAACACAAACTTTATTGCTTTGTCGAACAATCTGCTGTACAGAAATCACAGGAAGTAACGGCCAGTAGCTCGTTTATAACAGTCCATTCAGTACCGAAGCTTTCACAATTGCTGTAATTCTCACACAAAATAAAACACTTCCGCAGGCGAAATTCGGTGGAAATATACAAGGGATATCGTACACAATCCCTTAAGACACAGAAATGAAGAATTTCCACGCAGCACTTAAAAATCAGCTTCGAAAAGCTAGAGAAAATACCGCTTAAATAGCGTCAATACAGAGCGTTACACAGCAAACTCACTCGACGAGAGCTCAATGAACACTCACTGGGGTTGTCTGTCATACCTGTATTTATAGGTGTCGCAGAAGCTACTAGGAGCTTCTAGAAGAATGTATCTCTCGAATATTCCACATGAAGCGGGAATTTTGATTACGTCATAGAAGAGTAATAACAGGCTATTATGCATGTTAATGCCGAAAAACTAACTTTACAAGCCTCATTGAGGGAAAACGTGTCAAATGACCAACATGCCGCCAAGATTGTCAACGTTTTGTGAAATATCGTCAAATTTGGCACCAACAATAAGTCCCCAAAGTGAAAATACAAGGCCTAGGACCAATATATTTCTCGAGATTTCTAGAAACGCTATACAAATCAATTGGAAACACAAATCTTCGTATTTCCGGCTCTAGTTGACCGAGTTTGATGCAACAGAAAGCAAATTTTAACTATTTGATGAGTAGAATACGATTTTTAAACCATTTTAAACCCCAGAACAGCGAGGGGGGAACCGAAAATTCGTAAGAATATATAAAAATCTCAACACTACGCCAAAATACGTAAAATTATCTAATGTTTGAAATAACTTACTATAGCATAAACGCTGGTTACCTTGACCCAACTGATGGGATTACAGTGTGATTACTCCTAATTGCATAATCAGGTGGGAGTAATTATGACCGTTTTGTGATTTTTAACCCTTTTAATTATCGAAAAGATATTGCTTTAATTAATTGGAGGGGGGGGGGACTTTGAGCTTTTAGGAACACCAAGTAACACTTCTGTTTTTGTAGGATTACGTGATGCAAACTTGAGGTGATTATAATTACCTCGAAAAAATCACAAAATTACTAAAAAATTGATTAATTATGAACACGTTATTGGGTTAGTTATGGCCGTTTGATTTCTTTTCATAGTTACCTGTGCACCTTTTGTTGGAGCATTTGAGACTACTATACTTTTTTTTTTTGTTAGTATATAAAGTTGCACCGATGCATAAATAACTGATTAAAAATTGAGTAATAATGTTATAATTTCTATTTATTAAATCAAAGTAGCCTCTTGCTGCCAAGATGAGTCGAAAATCATTTTTTTTTTTTTTTTTTTGTAACAGGAAAAATATCAAATTAAAAAAATTATTGAAACATTTTAAAGAAATTTTAAGTAATGTTGACATTTCAAAAGCAAAATAAAGTCAAAATAAATGCTTAATATAGTTTCAAAATACGAACTTTTCTTTAATGACGTTTGCCAGGAGTTTATTTTTAGTGACATGAGTTTTATAATAGAGCAGTTCAAACCATGTGACTGTAGATGGACTGTAATACTTTACGAATGACATGCACTTACCAAAGATATGATCTAACCAATAGAAACACATTTTCATATGATGGCTGTTCACTGACAATGGGTTCTGGAACTGGGTAGTGTGGAACTGAAAGAAATGTACATGGTCTAAATAAGTTTTTTGTATTTATATATGTCATGTAGTGTTATTACAAATTCTTATCTGGTCCACTTTTAATGTTTTGGAAAGCACTTCTAACTCTGTTCACAGGCCATGACAGTAATTTTGAAGGATTTGAATTTTTTAAAAGTAATCAATAGCAAAATTTCTATTTTATAATATATATCTATGTTAAATATATTACATAAGTAATAGAATATTTTAATATAACTTTTTATTAAGATTTTAAAGTGATGTAAGAGACGTGTTTTTTATTTAAGGTTGGAATAACTTTTCTACTATTTTTACACATGGACATAATTACCCTTACTTTTTAAAAAATAGTCGTGTAATTTTGACCATGAATTTAAAATATTAACTAGCCTCACCATGGCACAGTGGTTATGCCACTGAAAATGGTAGACAGCTGAAGTGTGGAGGTCCCGGATTCGGGTCCCATCGCGCGGCTGTCGATCTAACGGTCTGGAGTTGTGGTAGGCTTTCTCCAGATGTAACGTGAATACGCGTTAGAACCCTTAGAAAGTCCTCCTACCAAGGCATCCCTCATCCTTGGCAGATCACCCTCGAGTAGCGTTGCCATAATCACACAAACAAACAAAAATATTAATTATGCCAGAAACAGCAAAAAAATGTTGGAAGCTCTAATATGCAATTCAAATATTTTAATTTGAATTAGATTTCCTAAAAAAATTTCTCTTTACACCAAATAACTTTGAACACAGAACAGCCAAATCCATTTTTTGAAAATTTTAATAATTTGTTAACTTTACAATCGTCACTGACTCAAAAATACTTAAAATTATTTAAGAAAGATACCTGTCATGAAGAACAGATTTTAAGCATTATGCCTTATGCTTCGACAAAATTTGCACCGGTCAACAAAAAAAAAGAAAAAAAATTTCTTTTTGAGTTCCTGTTCTCATGCTTAAATTCTGATTCTAGACATTGAAAAACACTTAAATTTTCATTTTTAGGTTTTAAAGTTTGCTTTTGTCTGATTTAAGTCGATAAGTATATTTTAATTTATTTCATAAACGAAAGATGGCAGCACTTTGATTCACCCGAAAGTAAACTATTATTATTTGTAACTCTGTAGTATTGCTTGTAGTATTATTTGTAGTATTATTTCTAATATTACTATTTGTTTGTATTATTATTTGCTCATACGAACATAAAAGAAATACGAAAAATATTCACTTTTAGACATTAATTTCTTATTATTTTACATTTATGTGTTATTGTTTATCACAAATGTTGAATAAAAAAATACTTTTATATCCAGCAAAAGCTTTTCTGATCATAATTTAGAGTGGAATTATAAAAAATATATAAAAATCAGTGATTTTTTTCCAAAAAATTGAAAAATTGCTTTAATTTCTACAAAAGCAAACTTTCTTAAAAAAAAAATTATTTTCCTTAGTTTTGGCGTAGGAGAAACTAAAATTAACCTGTAGAAGTCAGACCCAAAAATCGTGTTGACCGGTGTTATCATTTAAAGATTAAAAAAAAAAAAAATCTGCTGTTCAATACTACCCCGTGGTCATAATGACCTCACCTGACCATATTCAAGAGTCTTGACTCTCTCTCGGGAAACGATCTTTTCTCCCTTAACAAATTCAAGGTTTTAGAACGATTTATTGAATATCTGCCAAACCATTCTTCTTTCCCTTAGTCTGAAAACTTTCATCTAATGTTTTTTTATGGTACAAAATTTCGATAATTCTGTTAGACGAAGATTAATTCCATTACCATGCGATGTTTCTTTAATGCAGTTAGATGAACATAATTTCCATTATAATTAACGATCTTTCAACTTAATTAGAAAAATTTTGTATCGCAATAATATCAGACGGACGTTTTCAGAATAAAAAAGATTGGCTGTGAAAATTAATCGTTAGTTCGGTCTGAAACATCGAATTGGTAAAGACAGTTTTCTCCATAGAAAAGCGTAGCGATGATTGTATCCGCGGACAGGGTGTGTATTGTGTATTAAGGCAAAGCTACTGGAGGGCTATCTGCCTGAGAAGGGATGCCTTGTAGAGATGAGACGGGCTCATCCCGAGCCCGAAAGCCCGGGCCCGAACCGGGCTCGGGCTCTGTAATTCACAATTGCGTTCGGGCTCGGGCTCGTGAAAAATTTCTCCTTTATTGAACACACTCCTTGAAAAATATTTTAAAAAGTCATTCACGAGGGAAATAAAAGTACAGTCAACTCCGGTTATAGTGAACCTCTGCGGACCATCCAATTTCGTCCACTCTATCCGAAGTTCACTAAAACCCAAGTGTCTTCATGATGGATAGCGATACTGTGTGTGAATCGGCACTAATGGTTTGCGTTCACTATAGCCGATGGTTCACTATATCCGGGTTCACTATGACCGGAGTTGACTGTACTTATAAAAAAAAAATAGCGGCACTGACGCCTAGAAGGTGCGTGAAGCTCTTTGATTATTTCAGAACGGCGGCTTATATTGATTAGTTAGTTAAGAGATCCGACATTATTGGATAAACATGGATATATAAAGAATTAGAAAGTGCATTGAAAGTTTGCAACAATATTTGTCTTTAATTTGCACAAACGGCAAAATTCATTGTATACTATCAATGAATTAATTAGATTTTTTTTTTATCTTGGCTGAAATTTCGGGCTCGGGCTTCGACTTAAATAATATTGCTCGGGCTCGGGCTACAAAAAATGAGCCCGAACTCATCTCTAATGCCTTGGTCGGAATTGTTTTTAACCCTTTGGAGCGCGATGGGTGCGCCGTGAAACCAGCTTATTTCAGCGCTTTCACTGCTAGTCGAAAAAAAAATGTGGTTAAATGATCCAACGCTGCAAACGTGCAGCCGTTGCCATCGAATCCATTTACTACCAACAACATGGCTGTATCAAAAAAATTCTTTAGCTCTGTGGCGCGAGAGGGATTATGCTATAAAATTAAAGTTCACAGTAATTAGCACTGCCCGAAAACGAATCCATGCTCTAACATCTCAAAAACTTTTATTTACAGTTCAACAAAAGGACAGCTTAACTTGCTGTTAAACACACCGATATGACTTTCGGCTAACTAAACGGGCTTCGCCCGAGACGAACAGCAACACTAATCAGGCATGTATGCCTCTCAGCGTTCTCTCTTCTTTCAGTCCGAGTAACACTCCTTTTACGCTTTCTTCATCAAAGACGGCATTTACATAAGCAGCAGTCTTGTTGTGGTTGTTGCCTGGCTGAAAAACCATGGAGGAAGGAAGGAGACTCCGTGACCGATCGCCTTTGATTTCAACAGATTATTCGATCGACCGCCATGTCGTTGGTAGTTAAATAGATCGATGGCAACGGTTGCACTTTTTCAGCGTTGAGCGCTCTGTCCAGTTTGGTCTTCTGTAATGATGTGAAAATGCTTGCACTTCAAAGGGTGAAGGTATTCTAACATTTATTCAATTTAAATCTGGAGAAAACCGCTCAGACCGTTAGATTGATGGCTGTGCGATAGGCTCGAGCCCTGGGCTCTCACACTTCAGCCATCTACCAGTTTTCAGTGTCTTCATCCACTTGGCTACGGAGAGAGTGGACAAGGAAAAGATATTTCTTCACTAGATGTGCTGCTTAGCGAAACAGGTTGTTTTTCGGAATACAGCTGCTTACTACGTTTGGAGCAAAGTAATACTCCAAGATAAAACTAATTGTATTTATGATAAAGCAATTGTATTACGTAATATTGACCTTTTAAAGCCAAAAAAGTCAAAATAAATGTTTAATACAACTTAAAAGCAGAAACTGTCTTTGGGATTCTGCCTATTAGGACTTTTATTTTTTTCCCAGTGAGAGAAGTTTTATGTTTAAAACAGTTCAAACCACGTGACTGCACATGGGCTCCAATATTTTCCGAATTGCACTTACCCACCAAGAATATGAATCAAACGATAGAAACTAAATTTTGATATGAAAACAGTTCACTAGCACTAGGTTGATACGTAATGCACAATTACCCTTTTATTTGATTATGAGAAAGTAACTATTTGTTTTAAGTCCATAATCTGATTCAGACTTTTTTTTTGTACTTAAATCTGTTATTTATTTTTATGACAAACTACAGTGAAATCTCACTTATACGCCTTCAGGGGACGGTAGAAAAAAGTCGTATAACTGAGAGACCGCCTTATTATGCAAGTTTAAAATTTTATATGGATTAATTATTTTACATATAATAAAAAACTGTTACAGTCAACAGTCAATATCTAAGTTCTGGATACTTAAAACATATTTTAACAAAATTTATAAAACACATTAAAAAATGAAGCATAAAATAATTTTTAAAAGTTCACAAAATACATAGTTGAAGTTTACATATCACTATGTTTATTTTAAAGATTTACGTATGAATTTTTTTCAAAAAATGAAGTGGTATTTGCCTCTGTAGTTGACGAAAAGAGAAAATGACTTCTTCTAAGACTGAAAAAGCTTTTAAGCTAGTTTGGAAATAATCAGTTTGATAGACATACAACCACCCTCCCGTTATAGATTTCATCGTTAATAACACAGAAATTTGGGTAAGAAATGTTATTCATTATTGATTATAGATTTTTACAATGGTGAAAGGATAACGGTAAGAAAACAGGCATGATTTGTACTGAAAGATTATAAAATGAATTCTTTGGTGAGAACTCGAAAATCGCCTGAACACTTAAAAACTCCGTATAATGAGAGCTAAGAAACTCATAACTGAGAGAAGTTGAGCATTATTTCTCATAAGGTGTGGATGGGAACCAGTGAATTTGGCGTATAACTGATAGTTCACTGTATTATCTAGTATTCTTTTAACCCTTTAAAGCGCAGTGTTCTCGCTCTGGAAACACCAAACTCTGACGTTTTGACTGTTGCTACTCAAGACGAATAGATTGGATTTCTATAAAAATAGTTGCGGGTGACACAGCTCCACGAGAAATCTTTACTTTTTAGCACGTCATTTCCCGTAAAAAAAATTGGTCACGATTCTTTTTAACAGCACTGACATTTGCTGAAAAATGGAAGAATGCGACAACAGCTGGATAGATTGCCCAATGCTGAAAAAAGGGCAGCCGTTGCCATAGCTCGACTTAACTACCAGCAAGATGGCGGACGATCGAAACGTTCATCGCGTGCCACAGATCTAGAGACCCTTTTTTGACGACAGCTGGCTGTGCAGCACAGCCAACTGCGTCAAAAAAGGGGTCTCTAGATCTGTGGCGCGCGATGAACGTTTCGATCGTCCTCCATCTTGCTGGTAGTTAAGTCGAGCAATGGCAACGGCTGCCCTTCTTTTAGCATTGGGAAAGGGTTGCGCCTCAAAGGGTTAATGTCTGTAATTCGGGCTCTGTTATCAGGGCATGAAAAGTGTTTAAATGTACAGCCTTCCATATTTCATAATTTGTAATTTTTTCATCTCCACTCTTCAGATCTGGATTCCATGCTCCATATGAATGTGTACTGGTTTATGGATGGCAAACTGGAATACACAGAAGAGATTGTGCTTCAAGACATAACAGCTAAGAGCATTGTGCAATCAGTCTGGAACACTACGCTGAATACTGAACACAACAGCGCTATACGTAAGCTGTTTTTTTTTTTTTTTTTCTTTTTCTTTGAATAAAGTTAACGCATGTTAGTAATTTGAACACTTTCTGTTGACTTGAATCTAGTTTTTTGTAAAGGAATGAATTTATTAATTACCGTAAAATTCATCAGTTTTTTTGCCGTAGGATTACGTTCCTACTTAACAGTTCTAAATAAAGAAAAATATTTATTTTTTTCGATGTCGTTTTAAGTTTTAATATTACTCCATTAGAAAACTAACTCGTTGAACTAGCCATGTTTACCTAAGTGAACATCCGGGATCTTTTAGGGCACTCAAGAACGTGACGCCATAAATTAAGTATTGGGTTAGATTGATTACCGTAAAATTCGCGTCATATTCGCAGCTTGTGCGATTCTAAATAGCTTTTCGAGATTACCCAGTTTGACATATTTCACGAGTAAAACAAACTATTTTCTTCAGTTTAACCATTGAAGATTTAAATATTTAAATTGAACAGTTCTAAGGAACAAACAAAGATAGATAGCACTAGGGGAGAAAAGTAATAGGTGGTATTAGCAGATGTATTACAAGAATATGCATTAAAGCACAGTATACTGTGTTGATAAATATTTTGTGTACTAAATTAAAATATTTTCTTAAATTCATGGTTTTTCGTACAACTAATTATACGATAATTGATATTACGTTGTGTTAACAAGCCTTGCAGGAGAGACGAGCAGAAATGAAGCTGAACCCCTAATTCAAAAAAAAATGTCTTTTAACAAAATTTCAGGAAGAAAATCTTAAATATACAACTGAGAGAAATTCTTAAAAACACAATGAACCTGAGAAATTCATTCAACAAAATCATATATTTTCCCAACCGAAATACACCGTTAAGCACAACGTGCTTGTAATGAAACTATTATTATGTCATTATAATGTTATCATTATTAATTACAGGTTGTCCATTTAATGACTGACACATTTTGAACGTAAACAAGAGCATCACGGTTTGAGATTAAACACACCGTTTGCACCATTTTTATTAGAAACCAATAAATTTCGAAAAATACATTTTGTTCAAATTAGTCCAAATATCATCACCAGATGACGCTAATGCTCTAGCCTTCACGAAGCATACAGGAACAGGAATGGGCGGCCCTTCTATTCGCCAGATTTGAATCCGTGTGATTTCTTTCTGTGGGGACTCTTGAAAGAGCAGGTGTACCAGAGAAATCCACAAACTCTTCCACAAGGCCATTTCTACTCAGACATTGACTACTATTCAGATAGATTTAGTAGCTTCCATAAGCGTAAAGTTTTCAAAATTATTGGGGGGCCCGGGCCCCACAACCACATATATTCACGTCAGTGGCGTAGCCAAGGGGGGGGGTTAGGGGGTCATACCCCCCATGAGGAATTTTTTGCCATACAAAATGTATATTCTTCACTCCCTTATCATACACCCGTATACATATACATATGAGTTGCAGAACTCTTAACTCCTCCCCTCCCATGAAAAATTTCTGGCTACGCCCCTGATTCACGTACATATAACTTGCTCATAACTGCCAACTACTACGGAATGTAATTAACCACTTTTTCAATATGATTTTTCGGCTTAAAATATAGCAAAAGTTTTGTGCTGCGTGCGCGAGCTGGTTACTATTTTGAAAGAAATAATTAAAAAATATACTGTTACAAAAAGTGGTTAATTATATTCCGTAGTAGTTGGCAGCTATGACTTACTATATATAAGTGTAAATTATTGGAGGCGCGCGAGCTCTATGGGTCCATAGAATTCTACACCTATGTAAGGTAAGTATCCATTTAGTATCTTTCTATCATGTTATAAGTTAAAAATAGAAGCAAAGTAAAAAATCCAAAGGAGGAAAAAAAAAAAAAACATTTTCGATGAGATAGTGCATTTTAGACACATCTGAACTTTTCTTCACATCATACTTTACATTGCATAATCTGATTTTAATGAACCAGAGCCTGGCGAGGGCAGCTTATAGTAACATTGTGTGTTACGTGGCGTCACAATGAATAATAAATCATGATTGAAATCAAAAGAAAATTTTTAAAAGTACAAGTAAAGGTTTTTTTCAAACGTTTGTAAATGGCGTGAAATACTTTTTTTATGTTAGTATAAATTAGTTTTCTGTATTTAGTGGTAAATTATTGGGTGGGCTCAGCCCCTATTCACAATTTATTGGAGGGGCTCGAGCCCCACGGGCCCATATAACTCTACGCCTATGGTAGCTTCTAAACCTATTGTTCAGTTACTAAGTTAGTAAGTGGGCGGAGATACTAAAAGTTAGTAACTAGGAAATCAGATACATTTAGTGCTAAACACGTGACTATCACCATGGAAAAAATGAGGAAAAGTTAACAGGGAAGTTAGTAGACCAATCAGACCATTGTTCCAGGCGTGCGTTTGTTTACTCGGTGATTTAGCAGCTTGTTTGGTCACGTGACTTTAGCAGCTTTTTTTGGTAACGTGTTTAGTATCTCCGCCTCCAAATTCTATCTGAATCGACTTTACTAAATTTAGCAACTAAACAATAGGTTTAGTAGCTACTAAATCTATCTGAATAAGGGCCATTGCGAAGCATATGTGCAAATTTTGTCTCGCGACTGCGGCATATTATTGCTGCACAGGGTGGCTATATTCAGAGTATTGTCATTTAGTTTATCGGCTGTCAGCGCCATCTATTGGTGATATTTGAAACTATTTAAACAAAATGTATTTTTCGAAATTCATTGGTTTTCTAATAAAAAAGCTGCAAACGGCGCATTTTCATATCAAACCATGTTGTTCTTTTTCACATTCAAAATGGGTCACTCATTTAATGGACACCCTGTAAGTACTCATTTGTTTGGATTTAATACAAAAAATAAAAATAAAAACGACAATACTTTCCGGTATACACCTAATATCGCACAAACAGGCGCCCGAAGAGATATTAAGCCTAATGAGGACTAGGAGCGATACTGATGGGTCCCTAATATATAGGCTTATCCGGCTGGACGTAAACAAATGCGTGCGTGTTGCCACGCCGGCGTCCTAATCCTATTAAAGCGCATCTTCCCTCATTTGACGGCCAGACGGGGGATTGGACGCCCGGATTCGCCGCCGGTTTTCCGTTTCACATCCGTCCCTTTTCGGCCGGTCATCCGCTAATTGCCGAAGCGTGTTTTGCGCCCAACGAAATAATCTGCCAATATCCGGCTCAGAGAGCGGGAATGCGATTACCTACACTCCTCTATGCGCGGCGCCAACAGTATAGATGTATGTATGTATAAATGTATGCATGCATATATATATATATTTATGTATATATTAATGACTGTGTCATTTTATCTCTCAACACCCTTTTTGAAAAACGTGTCCCAAAAATGCGACATAAAAAAGCGACATAATTTTACATGTATTTAAATACTATTGGTTCACAACAGCTTTAATCTATTGTTACGCTATTTCGTAAGCTGTAGAATATGCGTCGCATGTATCTTTTAAATATATTTAAATACTATTAATTCACAACAGCTTTAATCTATTGTTACAATAGTTCGTAAGCTGTAGAATACGCTTCACATGTATTTTTTAAATATATTTAAATACTATTAGTTCACAACGGCTTTAATCTATTGTTACACTATTTCGTAAGCTGTAGAATAGGCATCCCATGTATTTTTCTATAAATAGGTTACAATCCTAAAAATTTCAACATAGGGTTACCAGGCGAAATACGCAAAAGATGAGCGATAAAATGACATAGTCTATTAATATCGTTTTAATATGGCAATAATGAAACTAAATAATTAGGGGGTTTCAGGGGGTCTCCCATTAACAAGGCTCGAACAGCCGAGATTTATATATATATATATATATATATATATATATATATATATATATATATATATATATATATATATATATATATATATATATATATAGATAGATAGATAGATACATAGATATCAGGTTGTAACGAAAGTTTTCCGCCATATTTACCTGAGTCAGCTCACGCGGTACCCAGCTATTGACCTTATATGTCAAGTTTATGCGATGCTTAGCGCGACTAATGGACATGGCACTAAAGTCTAACTCTTTTAGCTGGCTCTCCAGTGGATGAATATTTTATCTTTTTCCACAGATTGTCGTAGCCTGGCCTCATCAGCTTCATTAGGCCGGCCAGGGCGCTCGGCTCCTTTAATGTCCTAGTCCTCGTTTTTGAAATTTCGGTACCAAACCTTCACAGTGTCATATGATACAACAATAGTACCTTAAGCTGTACGCATGATTCGGTGTCATTCTGTAGCTGACTTTTTGCAACAGAATAATTAAGAGTAAATGATGGTTCAATCTGGTAGCGTGATAGTTCCATTTCAGACACCTTATACTTAATCATAACGATATTTTTTTTACGGATTTCACAACACAGTGCTCTAAAACAAGTCTTTTTCTTTCAAATAACAAAAATTGTTTCGCAAAATATTGGCAAAGACACCAACGCCAACTGCTTGTGCAGGCAATACTTGCAGTGGCGGAAAACTTTCGTTACAACCTAATAGATAGATTTACATATACCGTAGAGCCATTACATTATGGCCGCGTACTCGATAACGCGTTGCGCCTCCTTTGGACTTCAAAACAGCTGCAACTCGCCGGGGCATGGATGCCACGATTTCTTGGGAGATAACTGGAGACAGGTTGGACCCAATATTTAAGCAGCGGCCGCGCAAAATTGAGTTATTGGAACAGGGTGATGTTTGAGTTCTGAGCTGCCGAGGAGAGAGGAGCACCTGTTCTCCTGGAAGACATCGTACCTGTGATACCGACATCACATATTGCTTTTTGTCACTAGTATATAACCACTATCCTGTATTTTATGCGGTGCAAGCTATATAAACCCCCACATCCGTTCATAGCCCGTGGTTTATGATCGCAGATTTGCTATTTCTTATTCTGTACGTTAAAAGGAATTTCTTTTGCAGCTGCTCTCTTTGGGCGAGACTGTTAATTTTTGCTTAGTTCAGCAGTCTCCCACAGATGTCATGTTGGCGATTTTCTTCACTGACACGTTTTGGTAACCTTTTTAAATTTCTGCGCCTAATTGTTTTTGTTTGCGAAATTAATACATTGATTTATTCTCAACCGCTCTGGATGTGTTCGCCTATTTTTGCATATTGGTGTATTTTGTGTTAGCGCTGCACTGCCAAGTTAGTAGGTTAAGTCTATTTGTTTCACTCAGTGAGGACATCACTTTAGCACCTGTTTTAGCATCTGGTAGATCGCATGAAATCAGCAGTCCATCCCCACCCCCAGCCATCCAATAAATTTGTAAGATGTCCTTAGGTCCCGAGATCGAGCCCAGTCGCGGACGCTAGACGGAAACAGATTAAAATAACTTGAGGTTTCAGCGTAGCGGGGGAAAATGTGTAGAAAAATAAAATATATGGGGGCTAGTCGCCGACCGGTGCCCCATGTATTTAGGAATATTTTTTTAGGAAAATTTTTTAGAGTATAGTAAGTTTGAATTAAGCTTGCTATGTCAAGCTTAAAGCAAGTTGGGCAAGTGTAAACTTGAACTTTTGATTCAAGCTTGCATTAAGTTTACACGCTTGAAATTTTCAAGCTTAATTGAAGTTTATTGACTTGAAAAATCAAGCTTACAGCAAGTTTGTTGCAAATTTGCTGGGCTGTCTGGATTGGACAATCTATCCATTTGCGTGATGTGAAAATGCTTGCGCTGGATTTGTTAAAAGACTTCATTATTTAAATTTGCAACTTTAAGAATATCTCTTTACAGAGTGTCTTGAAGAAGCGCAATCGCCATACACTTTCTTTGATAAAGTGCTACAATGTGCATCGTCCAGTCTTACTGTCCTCCAAAGTTAAGTTCGGAAATATTCATCACGGTTAAACAAACTCCCTCCCAATATCTTTCTGCCCTCCGAGAGAAAACCTCTCACCCTGGAATTCTAACGATTCGAGCAGTGACCATTGGGTCAGCCTGACCTTTTCCGGGGCCCCCTCTCCATTTCTCTCTGTCAGGTGGGCTATCGGGCGACGCCACTGATGGATTGAGGTCCGATATTGGGAAAATTCTTTCGCTTGTGGTCACTCTTGCCCCTGAGAAATGTTGACCAGGAGGAGAAATGTTCTACATAGCGGCCGTTCAATAAGCATGCGCCCCCGATGAATGAATGATTCGTCAGCGAGAGGGGAGAACTCTCGAGTCAGATAAACAAAGGTTTGGGAAACAAATACCCATGATGCCAGACAAGGTGACGACAGTGTATTACTCTCGGCTGTTGGGAAACGTTATTGTTAAAATGTGCACCAGGATTTGGCCCGTTGGTTATACAGGGAGAATATTTTCAATTAGAGCAGCGTTTCTGAAGCTGTGGGGCGCGACTCCTAAGGGGGGGCGCAGAGCGTTTGCTTGGGGGGCGCTATAAAAACCAAAGAGCAAGTAGTGATGCATGTTTTAAAAAAAATATCATGTTATTGATTCTCATTTTTACTCAAAAAAATTATCTATTTTCGCTTAAAATGTTCATTTAAACTTTACTGATAACATAATTTTGTAGAAAATTCGACTAAATGTTCATTCTTAAAAATTAAAAAACCGAATGTATGCTGAAAAGTGTGAGAGGGGGGGTGCCACCCTAAGTTAGCCTTTGTTGGGGGGAAGCGACGTTAAAAGGTTGAGAACCGCTGAATTAGAGGATAAAGCCCGTTGGTAGGTAATTACAACGGGCGCTAGAAAAAGCATTTGACGAAAATTTGTTTACACACAATATATTTAATCTTCGTCCACCTAAAATAAATAAGTTGATATTAAATTTTTATTTTCTATACTCAAATCGAATTTCATGCTCTTCTGGAAACGTGCGGAAACTTTTCGCATTCGAACGACTTCATTTTGTGTTATATCAATGCTTCAAACAGACGACCCTTTTAATGAAAAAATATATAAATAAGCTGTGTTATCTGGAAAAACTACTTTAAACGAATTGGAATCGCAATTTTCCCTTCAAAGCCTGATAGCCGTGATTTCAGTATGACGTCATCTTCAGCTGCTTCACTGGAAACAGGTAATTTTGTCAAGCAAATGATTCACTTTTTTGACTCTCGGAAGGGAGCTGAAAAGAGAGAAAAAAATTGCTTAGAAATGAGGGAACGCGTGGATTTTCAGATTTTTAAAGGAGGTTTTAAAATGGGTCAATGGCAACGGATGCACTTTTTCATATTTGGGCAGTCTATCCAGTCGCTCTTCCATATTGATTTGAAAATGCTTGAGCTTCAAAAAGTTAAATCATCCACTTGCATCAAAAAATATGTACGAGTCTATTTGCTGTGTATCACAAATAATAGCAACCGGGCCCTATAAATAAATGCAAAGCATATGATTCCCTCGAAAGTCGCAGAATAAATGCTGCATTTATCTGCTCTCGTACACCCCCCCCCCGCACATAAATAACCCATAAAGGATCTCGACGCAAACGGCGCACTCAAAACAGTGGAAAGGGCTTCCGTTTGTTATTTTCCCCGTCCCATTTTGATTCTGAAAAACGATCATAGCTTGCCAGTATACGTCAAAAATTCGCTCATATTCGAAACTTTATTAGCGACCCCGGCCATTTTGGCAAATGTCTTTAGACGTTGCCGATGTCACATTTTTCCCGGGCTTTTATACTCCCGAGTAATTCCATAATTTTTAGTCGGCGGCGGCGGGAGGGGGGGGGATGAATTCTGCACCACCACCCCGCGTGCCATGCCTGGGCCAATCACGACGAGTTGAGATACATGACGTAATTATACTCCATGACGTCAGACTTGGAGAAAATTGAATTTGCAACCCTGGCTTTTCCTAATTTTTCAGAAAACGAAGTTGTTCCGTATCCTTTTATTATTATTATTATTATTAATTTTTTTGTAGAGTACGTACGGCCGATGGCACACGTGATTAAGTTTCAGGAAGATGATTGGTTCGCAGATTTATAGAGATATTTTTGTGCCGTGGTTTTTTTTATTTATTTGTCTATATAGTATTTTCAATTTGTTCTACTGAAAAATGCCGACTTCGCTCTTGGAGGGTCAAATGTGATTTTTAGAATGTGAGTGGCTATGTTTATTGTAAGCATAAAAATAGCCACTGAAACATTAAGCGATATAAACGATAAATGCGGTAATTCGAATTTTTGGGGGAGGTGATAGGGATTAGTATAATAATACAGTATGTCCATCTTACTATATGCTGATCTCTGATTCACTCTGTAACCATATCGGGCAACCACTTCAACATAAATATTTTATTTGATCTCCTGAAAATTTTAAACGATACCATAAAATTCTGTACACTTTCTTTTTACGTAACTTTGTAATTTATTTCACTCATCTATCATCCACATTTAAGTAACAAAAGCCTAAGTCAGTGTTTTTGGGACACCCTCAATAGAAAAATTATTGAGAGAATGAAAATCATAGAGAGAATGAAAAATAGAAATAATAAACACTTCTTCGTTTTTAGGACACCCTGTATAGAAATCATTGTCTGAATCATAATGAAAAAAAAAGTCATAAAAACTTTACAATTTTATTTTTGGGAAACCCTGAATAGAAATCATTGTCTAAATCATAGAGAGAATGAAAAATAGAAATCATAAACACTTCACCTTTGTTTTTAGGACACCCTGTATAGAAATCATTGTCTAAATCATAGAGAAAATGAAAAATAGAAATCATAAACACTTCCTCTTTGTTTTTGGGACACCCTGTATAGAAATCATTGCCTGATAATGAAAAAAGTCATAAACATTTTTGAATTTTATTTTTGGGACACCCTGTATAGTAATCATTGTCTAAATCATAGAGAGAATGAAAAATAGAAATCATCATAAACACTTCACCTTTTTTTTGGGGGGGGGGACTTCCTGTATAGAAATAATTGTCTGAATCATAACGAAAAAAAAAGTCATAAACACTTTACAATTTTATTTTTGGGACATCTTATATAGAAATTAATGTTTAAATCATGAATGAAAAACAGAATACATAAACACTTTTCAGCTTTGTTTTGTGGCACCCTGTATAAAAATCATTGTTTAAATAATAAAGAAAAATAAAAATCATAAATACTTTACAATTTTATTTTTGGGACATTCTATATAGGAATTATTGTTTAAATCATAGAGAGAATGAAAACAAAATTCATAAGCACTTTTTAACTTTGTTTTGAGATATCCTGTATAGAAATCACTGTATGAATCATAATGAAAAATAAAACTCACAAACACTTCGCAATTTTATTTTTGGAAGTCATAGAGAGAATGAAAAATAGAAATCATAAACACTTTTCAACTTTCTTTTTGGGACACAATGTATAGAAATTATGGTTTAAATCATAATGAAAAATAAAAATCATAAACACTTTACAATTTTATTTTTGGGACACCCTGTATAGAAATTATTGTTTAAATCATAGCGAGAAAGAAAAACAAAACTCCTAAACTCTTTTAACTCCGTTGGAAAGTAGTAAAAATAAAATGGAGGCAATTTTTTCTCCGTTCTTCGGTGGTTTCTGCGGAAAGACCGTTTCCGAGCAGCAGTAGTACTGTGAAGGAAAAAGTAGTTTTACAGTTTCCAGAATTAAACTATTTATGCCTAGTGTCACTTTTTTGGGACGGCATTTTCGCCATCAGTCGAAAACGTTATTTATTTTTCCAAGCCTTCATTTACGTGTACGGAACCTCAACTCCACAAAATATTTTATCGTGACTCAGTAGGATGTTGACATTGCAATTTCATTCATAGTGATTTTGAAAGAAATCATTCCTTGTTCAAGAAGTCGACATCAGAAATTTATCTATTATTGCTGGTATTAGCAAAAATCGAAGAAAGTAGCAAAAATAATCCGGGCACAAATGGGTTAACCGGGCAGTACTAGCTCAGGGCACTTTTATTTTCGATGTGACTTCCTTACTTTTTTCTTTTTCTTAATCTATGAAACTTCGTGTAGTTGACTCAACGGCCATAACCTCGAAGGGGAAAAATTGTTTTAAAATTCTTCATGTAGGTTTTCGGATATCGCGATGCCGGGTGTGTCATACCCTGCGTGAGTACTTATAGTATTGTTCTGAGCTATCATCCGTTTTCGATGTACCTTCCTAACATTTTTTTTTTTTTTTTTTTTTTTGAAAATTGATGAAGCCTGTAAGTTCATAACCTTCAAGGGAAAATAAACTCGTGGTCGTATTTTTCATATGGGTTTTTGAATATTGCCATGCTGGTTATGCCACACCCGACGCGAGTACTATTATTCAGAGAAAGGCTCTAGTTCTGAGTGTATAAACACGTTTTCATGTTGTCCTTCGAGTAGTATTTATAAATGTATGGTTACAATTATATTTATTTATTTATTTAAATTTTTTACCCCTCGTGTACTGGTTTTACGATGAAAAACATTTTAAAAAAACTTTTTGGGTATGAGATACCCTGTGCGAGTAATTCTGTTCGTTTTATTTTCCGCGAGTAATCCCGGGTTAATTATTTCGAAACAGCTTTTCCTATGCAAACGAATTCTTTTAGCATTTGAAGCGCAAAAATTTTCACATTGTTATAGAAAACTAACTGGATAGACTGCTCAATGCTGGTAAAGTGCAACCGTTGCCATCTAACCATTTAAATACCGCCTCACCATGGCACAGTGGTAATGTCACTGAAAATGGTAGTCCGACAAAGTGTGAAGGTCTCGGGTTTAGTTCCCATCGTGCAGCTGTCGATCTACGGTCTGGAATTTTGGTAGGTTTTCTTCAGATGTAACGTGAATACGCGTTAGTACCCTTTAGAAAGACCTCCTACCAAGGCACCGACCATCCTTGGCAGATCTCCCTAGCGTAGCGTTGCCATAATCACACAAACCATTTAACTACCAACTACATGGCGGTCGATCTAATCGCCCATCTGGCACCACAATATCTAAAGAAGTTCTCTAGCACAGCTGGCTGTGCAGACGCATAGTAAGTATATTAATATCAGTTTACTTACAGGAGCGCACAAATACTTGTACGTATTATTAATTGTGATAGTATAAAATCGAAATAACTTTGTTCTTTCTTAACGCTATAAGTTTCAAAATGATTCTTCGCACTGCAAATCTAGTGCTAAATCACTGGAAACCTTACTAGTATGAAAGTTTAAAATAGAAAACGTCCCGCATTTTATATTTGTTTTACTTCTAGTGTACTTGAGTGGTCAATATTTCTTACTAGTGAGCAAAGATAATAATCCAAAAATAAACAAGTATACCAGGCCTTTCTCCTGGACCAAAACTGATATACTCAAGAACGATACAACCTAAACATGTCCATGTCCAGTACACTTTGTGAGAATGCAAAACCCAGAGGCAATGTCGTTTACAAGAACCCGTGTTTTGATAAAACTCGACTCTGAAATTACCTGTAAAACTACTTTTTCCTTTAGAATGATAAAGTTGCTAGAAAACGGTCTTGCGGAGACAACAATTTTTAAGCTATTATTTTAACTAACTATATATGTTAAAGTAGGTACATTTTTAAGGATACAAATTACCTTCTTTAAGGGGTACACTGAAAAAAAATATGCTACTGACACCTAGATAATACTTAGTCGAACTAAAATTTATGAGTCTATGTACTTCCTACAAATAATGCATCGTAAAACGTGACACTTTAGAACCCCCTTATCCAATCTTTAGGTACCTCCTCCATAAGCTGGTGCTTGTACCCAGATAAAAATATCCATAAATCGCTGCGTACGCTGACGGGTAGACTCACAAACAGTAATCCTAGTGCTGTTTTATGCAGCTGCCTAGTGCAATAATTGTTTTGTGTGTATCAAATGCATGCATCAGGCTACGATCTAATCTTCTGGTTTTGGAATACAGAAAACAGCCATCTGTTCGTTCTAGATAAGAGCGGTAGTTTTTTTCTCCGTGTACATATTATTTTTTAATGAAATTTGAAAGTTTATTTGGAGCTTCTGGTAACACTGTAGTTTTAAGATGCGCATTTTATGATCACACCTGTAAAAAAAAATTGCTTTTTTAATTAGAAATCTGTATATTTCTTTTTGAAAGACTGATATGCATAAATATTATTTACTTTTAAGACCCGATTAGAGCTATATCTTAACTAACTGCGTAGTCCGGCGCTGTCCGGGTGCATCAGGCAGCTCTATCAGTCAACGAAATCTGCAATCGCAGCTGTCCGATGCTTTCAATCTCTGATGCAATGATATGTTTATTTTTCCGTAAACACTCGTACTTTTAATATCTATGCGTTTTTTTCCATTTCTAACAGTTTGTAATTTTAACAAAAAACCACGAAATAAAAAAGTGGGATAACGCCGTTGCTGCATATAGATGGCGCAACACCTCACTCGGTAGCAGCTGGTGTTGCCATCGAAGAGAAGAGAATATTTAAAAAGTGCTTATCATGATGATCACTCTCAAACGAACAGTAGCTATATTTATTTCACTTGGCGATAAATTTTAACATAACTCTAAATTAATGTTAAAATCATATTGAAATATTAAATTCATGTTACATAAAAAACTCAGTAATGAATTCAAAGCCATTATCTGGCGCAAATATACACCGTAGGAATATAGATTATTTTTTCCTTTTTAATAAAAATTCATTTGTTACTAAGGCAACCACGTAAGCAAAAGTGAAAAAAAAATTAAAATTTAGTGCTCGCGTTCATGATCTTATTCATATGCTAGGTTGGAAAATTAAAAACATACAACACTAGTTAGCAGTTGGCGCGGGAAATGTTTCATTCTTTTACTGCTAGGATAGCTGTACGTTACTAAATTTCCAATAGTTACATAATTGAAACTTAGTTTGGGTACCACAAACCCCAGCAAGCAGCTATGGAGAGTGTCCACTCCTATAGTATGTGCAGAAAACAAATTTAAAAAAATCTTTTATTTAAAAAGATGAATTAATTAAAACTTTATAAAATAACACGCATAAAACGTACTTATCAGTCTGATAAGTACATTTTATAGGTGTTTTTTAATTTTACAGGTGTTAAAATTTTAGAAATTTACAAGATCAATATATTTTTTTCGGTATAAAGGTATATTATTATAAAGGTAGCTCATGTGTTTATTCAGTGTGTAAGCTATCTCCATTTGAAATTTTATTCCAATCTGTCCAACCGTTTCAGGATGAAAGAGTAACAAACATATAGACCAGGGATGGGCAAACTTTTTCGGTCGCGAGCCAAAAATCGAAAAAATAAAAAGTTTGGCGGGCCAAGATAAAATTTTCTAAAATTTTAAAAACAATATATAAGTATTACAATTTAAATATGTTAATGAGATGAATGAAATTAAGATTTCATTTTTAAAAGTTCCTTATATTGAGGTTCCAAGTGAGATGCACTGATTCTAAGGAACGAGGCTAAATAGTGATCTGTCAGTCTACTTCTGAAAAAATTCTCTCTAACACTTGATCTCATATATAAGATGAAGCAAACATAGCTCTGATTTTCTGGGCGTGAGAAATTAAATTTGGGAAACTTACTTTCGATCATGATTTGTAAAACTATAACTTTGGCATATTTAGAAAAACTGCTTGAGATGATTGTTAGATTGCAATTCAATTCATTCAAGCTGCAAATCGGACCTCACTCCTTCATAATTTACGTTGAAAGGCATGGTAAAAATATCCAATTCTGTTTGAATGGCACTGAAATCTTGAAATCTGCGTTTGAACTCAAAATGCACTTTTTTCAAGCCATCTTCATAATTCTTAATATGGATATATCTTATAAATAAAAATGAAATTCTGTTTGTTTGTTTGTTTGTTTGTTTGTTTGTTTGTGGATTTGATTCGTATACAAATCCACAAAAATGGACCTATCGGCCTGAAATTTAGTACAGATATGTAAAATAATATAGAATAACTCATAGTCCACTTTAAAACTTTGAAAGTCCACCCGTTCCCGGAATTTAAGAGATTTTTTCTGCTATTCACGCAAAAAGCTTTCCGTAATTGTAACCCCTGTAGTGAAAAAGTTTGAAATAAGGATCGTGGTTGCCATGTGTGCCGATTTTGCCGAATAAAATGTTTTAAATTCTCAAAGTAAAAATAAAAGAATAATAATGATTTTTTATTGTTAGTTTATATTCGTAAGGTTGTGTTTTTTTTTTTAATTATAATATCGTGTGCATGGGAAATCAGAGCAGGAATGAAATGTTTTATACGCAAAACAATAAGAATTGGAGATTTCCGAGGCAAATATGTAAAATTTTTTAGTTTGGAGAAAAAATAAAATGGCTCAAATGCCCAGAAAGTGAGTTATTCTCATGTTCAAAATATTCTCATTGTTTTTTTTTCAATTATAATATCGTGTGCATGGGAAATCAGAGCAGGAATGAAATGTTTTATACGCAAAACAATAAGAATTGAAGATTTCCGAGGCTAATAGGTAAATTATTTTAGTTTGGCGAAAAAATAAAATGGCTCAAATGCCGATTTTGTGAAAGTGAGTTCTAGCGGTTTGCACAGATTTCGGCTTGGCGCAATTTATTGAGAGCTTAAGGAAATAGATTTTTGAAAACAAGTGCAAAGGTTTTATTAGAATACAGCGTTAAATTTTAATGATCCGTGAAGAAATAATGCAGTTATTAAGGGATTTCAATTGATCTATCTCCAGAATTCTTGCCAAATGAGTACATTGATTTAAGTTGGGGGAATTCCGCCAAATTTCAGAAAATTGAAATCTTCTCATTTAGTACATCGGAGTAATGATGAATAAAACACGTTATAGTTGATAATTTTAAAGAATTCGGCTATATTAAGGGATTCAACTTTTCAAATAAAGGCTTGCTTTACTTTTTCGCGGTCGAACCATTTCCCATACATTATTGCTGCTAAGTCAATGCTTCGAATGATTTCCTGAAAAAACGCTTGCAAAATGGCGTATGTTGGCACTTTGGCGAGGCTTAGATTTGAAACTGGATTTTATTTGAGACTGGGATATATAATGACACTGGTTATAGATAAAAATGAATGTTGGTATGAGTGTATGAGGTTGAAAAACTCCAGCACCGTTGAGCACCGTTGCACCATGAAATTTGGTTCACCTAAGTCTTTTATGATGGAGAAGGTTTTTATGCTATCCGTTTTCCTCTAACTTGCCACCAGGTGGCGCAGCAGAACGTCGAATTCTATTCCGTTTAGCCGTTTGCTATGCGAATATCGTCCAACCGATTTCGATGAAATTTGGTACACGCGAATATTAGAACACGGAGAATATTTTTCACTATCCATTTTGCTGTAACTTGCCGCTAAATGGCGCTGAAAAGCATCAACTTCTATACCGTTCGACCGATCGGCATAAAAATTTTTATACTTACACATTTGAGCACGAAGAATATATTCTAACTGCGTTCCTTTTGATGTTACTCACCACTAGATGACACTGCAATGCATTATTATTTTAAGTCGCCACTAGATGACGCTGCAGCAGGCCAAATTCTTGACCATTCAAACGGTCGCTATGAAAATCAGTATACATAGCTATTTGAACAATGAGAATATTTTGGCGTTATCCATTTTGCTATAACTCGCCACTTGACGGCGCTGTAGCAAATCATTACTTTAATTAACTACTAGATGGCCCTGCAGTGTATCACTTCTTCACTGTGCAAATGATTGTTATGAAAATTGGTATACATAGATAGTTGAACACGGTCGCTTTGAAAATCAGTATACATAGCTATTTGAACAATGAGAATATTTTGGCGTTATCCATTTTGCTATAACTCGCCACTTGACGGTGCTGTAGCAAATCATTACTTTATTGAACCACTGGATGGCCCTGCAGTGTATCACTTCTTGACTGTGTAAATGATCGCTATGAAAATAGGTATACATAGATATTTGAACACGGGTAAGAGTTTGGCGCTATCCATTTTCCTATAACTTGCCACTAGATGTCGCGTCAACACATGAACTTCAGGACTGTCCAGCCGATAGTCATGAAAATTCGTATACATCGATATCTGAATGCGAAAAATATTTTCGCCGTATCCGTTTTGCTAAAACTCGCCACTAGATTGCGCTACGCCGCATGGCCTTCTGCACCGTACAAACGATTGCCTTGCAATTCGGTATGCATGATTATTGGACACAATATAACGCGATATCCACTTTGCTATATCTGTTTATTACAATGAGTAGTAATCACCACAAATCGTAATATCAAAAATTCCATTCATTCCCGTGCGAAGAACGGGTACTTCAGGTAGTAATATATAAATATATATATATTCTTTCAATTTCCGTCGGACCGGTAAATTAAAATTCCGCCCGCGGGCCGTAGTTTGCCCATCCCTGATATACACTGACAAACGTTCAATCAATGACTGACAAACATTCAATTGCAATGAGTTCCTATACCGGTGGTATTGCAGCTTAGCCGTGCGGATTATGAAATGACAACAGTCGAGCCCCGTTATTGCGAACCCAGTATATAACGAACTTACAGACATAACAAACGAATATTTTCGTCCCGCCATTTTGCTATTGTATTTCTTAACGTTTCGGATGCAGTGAACCACCGGATATAGAGAATAAAACTTTCGGTCCCTTATGGTTCGTTATAAAAAATAAAGGTCCGTAAAATACGTAAGTTAAAAAAACTGAATGTTATAAATACCATATTAATGAAACTGAAAGATCAATAACTTTGTTTAAAATTAGAATCGATGTTTTGCGACTGTAACAAAATGCTGTTAAATGTGCCTCGACCGACTACATATTTTCGAACAGAAATCAATTATTTCTCAAAAGTGTCATGTTTATGCTGAATCAGAAATTTACAATCTCTGCTTCTATACTTCTATTTCACTTTTCAATAACGCAGTGGAACTCGCTTAATGGATGGCCAATTCCGCACAAAAATGTATTCGTATAAGCGGGACATTCCATTATACGGGAGCACACTGACTAATTAAGCCCATTAGAACCCAAGTGGTATGACTCCATTTTTTGGTTTTATTGGGTTAGGGTGACAGAAGGGTTCGACGAAGGCCGATCTATTAAAAGCACAAGTTGCAACTCCCTTAGGAACCGTATAGACAACAGCACAGTTGCTGTGTAATGCTGAATTCACTGTGGCAACCCTAATGAAACCTTAACCCTTTGAGGCGCAACCCTTTCCCAATGCTGAAAAAAAGGGCAGCCGTTGCCATCGCTCGACTTAACTACCAGCAAGATGGCGGACGATCGAAACGTTGCGTCAAAAAAGGGTCTTTCGATCTGTGGCACGTGATGAACGTTTCGATCGTCCGCCATCTTGCTGGTAGTTAAGTCGAGCGATGGCAACGGCTGCCCTTTTCTCAGCATTGGGCAATTTATCCAGCTGTTTTCGCATTCTTCCATTTTTCAGCAGATGTCAGTGCTGGTAAAAAGAATCGTGTCCATTTTTTACGGGGAAATGACGTGCTAAAATGTAAAGGATTCTCGTGGAGCTCTGTCATCCGCAACTTTTTTTATAGAAATCAAATCTATTCTTCGTGACTAATGACAGTCAAAACGTCAGAGTTCGGTGTTCCCAGAGCGGGTACACTGCCCGTTAAAGGGTTAAAAATCTCAAAACTAGAAAAATGTGATTTAGACCACTTTTGCCTTAAGGAGCTCAGTTATTATAATATTTGGTACATAGAAAATTTATTGCAATAAGCGGAATATTCCTTTAATCGATATTCTACTAAGCGGGTTTGGCAAAATGAATTACGATTTTTTACATACGTGATTTTTTTTTTATCGAAAATAAAAACTTCACCGATAGCATCCATAGTCTTGATCTTTCAAAAAATGCAATTTTCGACTCTTCTCTAGCTTTTTTCCCCTCAAGATGCATTGGAAAATCGCTTCCAGAGAAGAATTATGAAGTTGTAACGTAATCTCTTCTTTAATTTAAATCAGCCTTCAAAATAATAATAGAACTGTAAAAAAATGGTATCTTTCTCCTCCCCCCCCCCCTTTCCAATTATAAAATTTTGACGTCGGTGCAGGTCTAAGGATTATAAGCGCGGACCTCGTTCATTAGATTATGAAACTTTTATTTTTTTTCCCCGAAAAAGTTTTGTGTTCGCGATTCCCCCTTTTGATAACCGATTTATGCACTTGAGCATGAAAAGGAATAAATTGAAATGGAATTGCGTTTCGCCGACTCTTTTATTTTTTCCCCGTCATTTCTCTCTGAAGGTACCTTCTCTCTCCCCATTCCCCCTTCGGGTATTTTTCCCTTCCTTTTTTAAAAAAAAACTAGAATTCTGCATCCGAAAGAGAACTTAAAAATTGTTGTTTGCGTTCAGTTGGGAAAAAATACGTTATTAACTTTTTGGTCGTGTCTGAGAGAAAAAAAAAGAAAATGTGAAGTTGCTCCCCCACCCCCTTCCAACGAACCACAAAAATTTAGGGCATGCATTTTTCGCGCAGAGGGCGTTTGAATTCAACAAAATCACTTAACTCATGCTAACTTAATTGGTCGCTCATGTCAAAGAAAACACTCAAAGGTGAAGATAATTTTTCTCTTTAATGTAATGTTTTACCTTCCAGGAAGGGTCTTTAACTCCCCCACTGGGCATTGATTTGTGGGTATTGTCTGCTGGAAATGACCTTCTGTGCACACCTCGGCTGCACAAATTTAAAACACAGTGAGGGACAATTTTTTCAAAATGGATTTCTTCTGCATTTTTCGTTCTAAGAGAATTGTGTGAACATGATTTACTTGGTACTTTTCAAATAATTTAATTTTTTTCGTATAGATATCAAAATTGATAAAACTAGCAAGTGCTTTTATTTTTTCAATTTGAAAAATTTTAAACAAAGTAACACTTTCAACAATTTTAAAAGCCTATTTTATTTTCTACATGCTATCATCTTAAGCTGTGACAATAATCAGCGGTTAATTTGTTGTGCTAAAATAGCATTTCATGCGGCTAAAAGAAAATACGTTTTATTGACTTTCTGGAAGATTTTGAATTTATAACTTACTGTATTTTGAATTTGGGCAGCCGATCTTTCTGGATATTGTTTTCTGGGCATTGCCTTCTGGAACATGATTTCTGACACTGCTGTCTGCATATTGCCTTCTGGAAACTGAGTTCTGACACTGTGTAGCTTAGCTGCTGTTGCGTGTGAAACCAGCCGTTAGTTTTCTGAAGTTATTTTTTTGAACGATTCACTTATTCTCCTGCAAAATTCATATGTTTGTGCAACATTTTTTTCTTTAGCCCGTTAGTGCCCAACTTTTTTCAGCACATTCTCAAATTTATGTTGATGCCAGAAGTGATAAAAAAAAATTTCCGGCATTTGTGTACGTAAATCTTTTTCTGAAAACGTGAATAAGACAAAGAAATATTCTCATTTAAACTTGTTATAGCTGAGTATTTTGTGGAAAACAGATTTATTATTCAAGAAATTAAACTGGGAAAATAAACTAATGCTTAAATATTTGAGTGGCTTACAAAATTTCGCGACGGTCTAAAACTAGATCTCTGGGCGTTAATGGGTTACTTTTAACGTCGGAAATTAAAAATGAGGAAAAATATACGAATTTATCCTAAAAATGAGCCAGATAATTCCCAAGTATTTTTAACTTGCATGTAAACTTGCCCATGAAAGGATTAATAAACAAAATTTGGTGGAATTATTGCCTGCAGCGTCATGACGTAGCGCATGTAAAATAAATAAACAAACAAATAAATAAAAGACACTTTGTTAAGGGCAAGTCCATCCTTACAACCCTTTCCTTCATCCAGAAAATATCTCATTAATTTTATAATCATTAGGTTGCGTCTACGAAAGCGTGACACCACAATGAAACAGCACATTTATTTTTCCACCGTAAAAAAAAAGAACGATATAAGTAGCCAAAAAAAAAAAAGTAACCAAACGCCCCCACCCATCATTACGCCTTTACATCCGGGACTTTGTTACGAGTCCTGTCTCGGAAACAGGACAGCTCGTTTAGATTACTTTGGATTTGGAAGGTATCTTATGATTAAGCTGCCATCTCTAATTAGGAAAACAATTAACGAATTTCGTCGTCGGGTTGTTTGTAGAGTGAATGCATGTTCGGAGAGGATAAAAGATGTGTTGACCTCCGTGAAGAGACGTCGAGTCAGTCTTCGAATGCGTCTGAGCGTCTTTGAAAAGGACAAAGATGCAAAGACCTTGCTAAGGGGGTTGAGAGGCACCATGGCCGAGTGGATAGAAGACTCGATATAGTAGATGGCTGAAGTGTTAAGGTCCCGCGTTCGAGCCTACCACGCGGCTGTTGATCTGAGAGTGTGAGAGGTTTTCTCCAGATGTGACGTGAATACGTTTTAGAACCCCTTAAAAAGTCCTTCGATCAAGGCACCACACCCCCTAGGCAATGTCCCTCGTGTAGGCTTGCAAAAACACACAAACTCAAATCCTTGCTAAGGGGAGGTTTAGAGAGGGGTAGTAGAGATGAGTTCCGGCTCATTTTTTGAAGCCCGAGCCCGCCCGAGCCCGAGCAATATTATTTATGTCGGAGCCCGAGCCGGCCCGAGCCCGAAAGTTTAACTAAAGATGAAAAAAAAAACTCAATTACTTCATTGATAGAATACAATAAATTTTGCCGTTTGTGCAAATTAAAGACAAATACAGTTGCAAACTCCCAATGCACTTTCTAATTCTTTGTATCGATTCTTTATCAAAAAATGTCGGATCTCATGACTAACTAAGGAATATAAACCGCCGTTCTAAAATACCCAAAGAACTTCACGCATCTTCTAGGCGCCCGTGCCTCTATTTTTATTTTTATTTTTTTATAAGTAATTTTATTTTCCTCATGAATCGCCTTTTAAAAACTGTTTCAAGCAGTATGTACAATAAAGGAGAAATTTTTCACGAGCCCGAGCCCGCCCGAGCCCGAACACAATTGTGAATTACAGAGCCCGATCCCGGTTCGGTCCCGGGCTCGGGCTTTCGGGCTCGGACTGAGCCCGTCCCATCTCTAAGGGGTAGTCTTCTCCGCTAGTTGGCAAACTTGTAAGAGTAAAAAAATTAAACAAAATATAATTCACTATTTATTTCAGATCGTGAAATTCTAACTTTTTATGGTTTAAAGTTTTTTAAATAAAAATAATGTAACATTTTTTTGATTGTGGTTGACTAGAGAGTATATTTAAAGTGGTCGAGACGCTTGTAAACCTTTCATTTTCTTTAATCAAAAGCTAGTAGGTTTGGCAAAATTATAAACTTGGCTGCATAATTTTAAAATAAGAACTATGATATCGTTTCTGTTCCCGGCAGAACAGCTAAAGTACACAAACCTTTTTGCAAAATTTTTATGAAAGTTGATAAAAACGGATATTTGACTTGGCAGTTATACTATATGAATTATACAAGGTGATCAGTTTAACCCTTTAAGGCGCAGTGATCTCGGTCTGGGATCACCAAACTCTGACGTTTTGACTGTTGCCTGTCACGAAGAATAGATTTGATTTCTATAAAAATAGTTGTGGGTGATATAGCTCCACCAGAATCCTTCACTTTTTAGCACGTTCATTTCCCGTAAAAAAATTGGTCACGATTCTTTTTAACAGAACTGACATCTGCTGAAAAATGGAAGAACGCGAGAACAGCTGGACAGATTGCCCAATGCTGAAAAAAGGGCAGCCGTTGCCATCGCTCGACTTAACTACAAGCAAGATGGCGGACGATCGAAACGTTCATCACATGCCACAGATCTAGAGGCCCTTTCTTCGACGACAGCTGGCTGTGCGGCATAGCCAGCTGTCGTCAAAAAAGGGTCTCTAGATCTGTGGCATGCGATGAACGTTTCGATCGTCCGCCATCTTGCTTGTAGTTAAGTCGAGCGATGGCAACGGCTGCCCTTTTTTCAGCATTGGGAAAGGGTTACGCCTCAAAGGGTTAAAAGAATACCCGATGGTTTTTCTTATCACCCTTACATATATGGCGGAAGTAGGTACTATTTTATCGATGAGGTTCAATTGCTTGAATTTTCTTTAAACCCTTAAATCTGGCAGAAGTGGCAACTATTTAAACACTGAGGTACAATTGCTTGAACCTTCTTTAAGTGAGGGAAACAATTTCCAACACTATTTGGACTGGTACAACTTTACACAGTAAAAAAATTCAGAAACGTTACATACTTATAGCGGAAAGGTTTCCGAAAGTATAGCGTAACCTACCGATGCTCTACTCGAACTCACGATTTCGGAAACATAACCCAAATTTCGGGGTAAAGTATTTACGTTTCTAAATAGTTTACCCGCATGGTTCGGAAACGTTTCCGCAATTTTAAACTACAAGAGCTGCCACATTTTTTGGGGTAACCTTTCTGCATTTTTTTTACCGTGTATTTGTGAGGTAAAACAAAAATGACGACGCACAATATGACTTAATCCTGTGATAATTTTTATTTTTTGAAAAACATAATTTAATTCAATTTTTTTTTACATTATCATTCCTTACAGCAAATGTTGAAAATGTTCGCCACCATTTTGAACTCAAGCATGAAAACAATTTCGTTTTTCCAGAAAAATCGCAAGCATCGATGAATAATATTGCTGAGAAGAGAGTCAGAAAACTTGTTCTAGCGTGTTCACATTTGCATTCAGAATGTTGAAGAACATTTCCAACATCTCCTGTGAGGAATGATAATGTAAAAATTTGAATTAAATTAGGTTTTTCAGAAATAAAATTACCACAGGATTAAGTTACTTGGTGCGCTTCTATTTCTGTTTTACCTCCCAAAATGAAGTTGCAACAGACAGTGTTGGAAATAGCCTCCCACACTTAACTCTTTGAGGCGCAACCCTTTCCCAATACTGAAAAAAAGGGCAGCCGTTGCCATCGCTCGACTTAACTACCAGCAAGATGGAGGACGATCGAAACGTTCATCGCGTGCCACAGATCTAGAGACCTTTTTTTGACGGCAGCTGGCTGTGCCGCACAGCCAGCTTAAACTTATTACAACGGATGGTGGTGGCTCAGCGAAATAAAAAATACGTCATATATAGACAGTGAAATTAAGGTGGAATGACTTAAAAATTACGCCAGCACAGAATTACACATTGGCGAGAACAAACACATGGCTCAGATCAATAACGCCAATTCCCGAGCAACCCTAACAGTTAATCCAATAAAATTAAAATGATGTAATCGCGAGCAAATAATTTTAAAGATGAGGCAGGGAAACAAAAATATAACTTACACCAGCAGGATGCCAAGAGGGGAATCAAAAAGTCGTTGCGATAGCACACGAACGTAATATATCTATTTTTAACACAACGACGGTAGAATGAAGAGACAAATAAACAAAAAGAATAATGCATACGGGAAAAGCGAAAATACAGCTTTAAAAGCCGAAATGGCAGAAAAATGAAAATAGAAGTGATTTAGAATTCTTGATTTTGGATAGACTACATTAATAGTCTAAGGCTAATGGTTTTGCGGCCGCACACAGATGTGTCAGAAAAGTTCTTCAGCCCTGTGACGCCAGATGGGTTGTTCCATCAACCGCCCTGTTGCTGATAGCTAACCCTCTCAGAGTCTTGCAAATGGGCAAAAAGTGTAAAGTTATTTAAACTGTAAAATTTTCATGCAGTTTAAAACTTAATTAAAATGAAAAGATTTCAGTGGGAAGATTTGTAATTATTAAAATTAAGTTCCCAATTTACGCACAAGTTTTAATATCAGAAAAATATTTTATGCTACCTAATTGTTATAGAGGATTTAAATGATCGATCCACTGGAGTAAATGTGTGTTGTGCGATTAAGGTCAATTATCTGCACGAGGAATCTAGGCCTAGGCGTGGGACCCCTTCTGTGGAGGGGGGGGGGTCTTTCTAAGGGGTCCTAACCCGTATTTACGCTAAGATTCGGAGGAAAACTCAGAACGGTTATATCGGCAGACGCGACCGGGTTTCGAACCAGGCACCTTCCCCAGTGCAGTGAAAATTGGTGTGATTGTGTCTGATGAAGGCAAACCTGCGCGAGGGGTATCTGCCTAAGATGATGGATGCCTTGGCAGGAGGACTTTCTAAGGGGTTCTAACGCGCATTCACGTTACATCTGGAGAAAACCTATCAAAACTCCAGACCGTTAGATCGGTGACCGCGCGATGGAACCCGAACCCGGGACCTTCACACTTCGGCCGTCTACTAGAGATGAGTTCGGGCTCATTTTTTGAAGCCCGAGCCCGAGCAATATTATTTAAGTCGAAGCCCGAGCCCGAAATTTCAGCTAAGATAAAAAAAATCCAATTAATTCATTGATAGTATACAACGAATTTTGCCGTTTATGCAAATTAAAGACAAATAGAGTTGCAAACTCTCAATGCACTTTCTAATTCTTTATATATCCATGTTTATCAAATAATGTCGGATCTCATAACTAACTAATCAATATAAGCCACCGCGCCGTTCTGAAATATCCAAAGAGCTTAACGCACCTTCTAGGCGTCAGTGCCACTATTTTTTTTTTTTTTTTACAGTCAGCACTGTCAACTCCGGTCATAGTGAACCCGGATATAGTGAACCATCGGCTATGGTGAACGCAAACCATTAGTGCCGATTCACATACAGTATCTCTCTATCCATCAGGAAGACACTTGGGTTTTAGTGAACTTCGGATAGAGTGGACGAAATTGGATGGTCCGCAGAGGTTTACTATAACCGGAGTTTACTGTACTTTTATTTCCCTCGTGAATCACTTTTTAAAATATGTTTCAAGGAGTGTGTTCAATAAAGGAGAAATTTTTCACGAGCCCGAGCCCGCCGAGCCCGAACGCAATTGTGAATTACAGAGCCCGAGCCCAGTTCGGGCCCGGGCTCTGGTTCGGGCTTTCGGTGTCGGGCTGAGCCCGCCTCATCTCTACCGTCTACCATTTTCAGTGATATAACCACTGTACCATGGTGAGGCGCAGTGAAAATTGGAATGAAGTGGATAGGATTTTACGTCACAACCACTTAGAGGGTTAAATGCAGCGAAGGCAACGGCCGCAGTTTTTCGGCGTTGGGCAGTCTATACAGTTGATCTTCTATATTGATGAGAAAATACTTGCACTCCAAAGGGTTAAGAAAAGTTTCCCGGGCGATCGACCCCAACTACACCTATTACTGTAAGGAGGATGAACGAATCTGTTTCGCGCTTACACACTAACTTAATCTCTCCCCTTCCACGAAACAGAAGGGATAACAAAAACAATTGCCATTCTCGTAAAAAGACATATTTTCAGATATCACCAACATTCCCTTGGCGTGCGGAGGATGCAGACAGTAGATTTTTCACGTAGCGACCTGTTGTTCATGAATTATGCACGAGTCACACCAGACGCCTGCCTGCCTGTTTAGAGATCGGGCCGATTAGAATGGCCAGTGGACAAGCGCCATTTCCATTCTGAAACAAAAAACGAGATCTCTCTCTCTTGTCTCACTTCTCCCCTTGTCCGTTCGTCTACCCAGGAAGCACGGTCTGGTGGCAACACACAAAAGCTGTGACCTCTGGCGATCCAAAGTGTAGTTGGAAAATAGCTAGGAAGCATTCATGTAAGCTTTTTTTTTTTTTTTACAGCTCCGCAGATTCTAAAAGCGAAAGTTTCAAGCGCAGAAAAAGATGTATCCGCCACTAATTAAAAGAATGCCGATACTATAGGGATTTTCAGGCTTCAGAGAAGGATATATTTAACCCTTTGAGGCGCAACCCTTTCCCAATGCTGAAAAAAGGGCAGCCGTTGCCACAAACTTAACTACCAGCAAGATGGCGGACGATCGAAACGTTCATCGCATGCCACAGACCTACAGACCCTTTTCTGACGTCAGCTAGAAAAGAAAAGGGTCTCTAGATCTGTGGCACGCGATGAACGTTTCGATCGTCCGCCATCTTGCTGGTAGTTAAGTCGAGCGATGGCAACGGCTGCCCTTTTTTTCAGCATTGGGTAATCTATCCAGCTGTTCTCCATTTTTCAGTAGATGTCACTGCTGTTAAAAAGAATCGTGACCATTATTTTTTTACGGGAAATGAGGTGCTAAAAAGGTAAAGGATTCTCGTGGAGCTATGTCCCCCCCGCAACTATTTTTATAGAAATCCAATCTATTCTTCGTGACTGTCAACAGTCAAAACGTCAGAGTCTGGTGTTCCCAGAGCGGGAACACTGGGCGTTAAAGTGTTAAAGGCAAGGGGTCCAGTGGGTCAGTGACCCCTCCGAAATTTCAATTTTAGTAAACAAAGTTATAATGATGAAATCTGTTTGTGAAAAATTCTGCCTTTTCCACCGTTAGGACACTCTCCGAATTTTTTCTGGGTATAGACCCGACTTTTCACTACTTAACCTCACCGGCCCTGAATTTTGAACTGGGCAGACAAAAAAAATAAATGAGTCGTTAGATGTGCTACACCATATGTAAGCATCTTAAATATGAACTATTGTAACAGTCAGTCAATTACCAAACTGATTAAAAATGTTCTAATAATAGGACACGAATAGGGAATGCAATGCTCTAATAATAGGACACGAATAGGCAACGCGGGATTAACATTTCATTCAACTAAAAAATAATTTCAATAGAGAAAAGTAGGAAAAAGTACGATTTTCATAACTTTAATAATAATTATTGTGTCCGTCCCTCAGGGCCTGATTACTGAAAAGGCTCGGGAAGCTTGAGCTTCCCCTCACAATTTGAAGGGGGCTCGAAAATGACTGAAAAACTGCTATAAAAATTCAAAATTTTGCTTTTAAATGATCTTTTAAGTTATTGTACACATTTTTAATGAAGAGAAGTGGTGCTTTTCAGAAGTCTTGATACTTCATATCGCAACATTTATAAATTAGTTGTTTGTGATGTCATTGGCTGGGACACCTGCTGCAGTTGAGAGTTTTTTTCTATTATAGGGAATATTTGGCCGGCAGAAAGGGGTAGACTTTTAATATGTAATGTTAAATATCTTCTAAATGTCAAAATTAATTCTCAACTTCAGTGTTGTGATTTTTATGATGTCATCAAAGCAAAGAATTCCTGAAAAAAGCCATGTCTAAATGAAAAATAGGACTAAATTAATAAAGTTTAAAGTTCCAGTAAGGTAATGCTTTTAGTTATTTGTTAATGTTTAAAGTAATTTAAGAAAAGACTGTAAAATCTCGTTACAATGAACTAGTGAACTATTATGAAGATTAATGAATAAAATACTTTTATCAAAGGAAAATTTCAAATTAATGAATAAAATGTTTTTATCAAAGGAAATCATTAGAACTAATTAAATTTAAAAAAAATTATTTTGTATGAATAAAATATTTTTATGAAAGAAAATCATTAAAACTTTACTTTTCCCAAACAAAAAGGGGATGGGGGGCCCGAAATGAGACTGAGCTTCTCCTCACTTCAGAGGTTAATCGGGCCCTGCCGTCCCTACATAGGGGGTAACGTGGCCGCCCAGAGGGTGCCCCCATAATAAAATGGCCACACATTCGGGCTGTTATGACAAAAGGCTTGTGGCCAAGTGCCTACCCATTAGAAAAAAAAAATTATTATTATTATTTATCTTACTTGATAGTTAATACCTGATCTTACTTTACATAAACGTGAGAATTATAGTCATGATATTCATAATAATATACTAAGTTATTTGTTAGTCGATAAAAAAGAAGAATATAATGAAGAACGTAAAATGAGGGACTCGTGTTCCTAGTTTGATCTATTTGAGAAAGGTTTATTTTCTTTCTTTATTTCTTTCTTTTCTTTTCTTTTTTCTTTTTTTTTTTTTTTTTGGATATGAAAACCTGAAGGAGCCATACATTTTTTGCATGGTTATCTGAAGTTCGCTTTTAACCCTTTGAGGCGTAACCCTTTACCAATGCTGAAAAAAAGGGCAGCCGTTGCCATCGCTCGACTTAACTACCAGCAAGATGGCGGACGATCGAAACGTTCATCGCGTGCCACAGATCTAGAGACCCTTTTTTGACGACAGCTGGCTGTGCTCGCGCACAGCGAGCTGTGTCAAAAAAGGGTCTCTAGATCTGTGGCACGCGATGAACGTTTCGATCGTCCGACATCTTGCTGGTAGTTAAGTCGAGCGGTGGCAACGGCTGCCCTTTTTTCAGCATTGGGCAATCTATCCTGATGTTCTCGCGTTCTTCCATTTTCCAGCAGATGTCAGTGCTGTTAAAAAAAACCGCGACCATTTTTTTACAGGGAATGACATGCTAAAAAGTAAAGGATTCTCGTGGAACTATGTCACCCGCAACTATTTTCATAAAAATCAAACCTATCTTTCATGACTGGCAACAGTCAAAACGTCAGAGTTAGGTGTTCCCAGAGCGGGATCACTGCACGTTAAAGGGTTAAAGACATCACTGGCATGGGCGGCCATATGATGGTTTTGGAGATGGAAAAGGGTCAATTCAAGAGTCCTGTCCCAGAGAGATACAATATTTACTGTTGAAGCACTTCTGTGCTGTACCAGTTCGTAAATCATAACAATATGGGAGCTGAATGGGGGGGGGCGGGACTATAGCCCCTCGCTACCAATAGGTATGAGCGCCCATGATCATTGGCTGGTATTCTTCAACTTATGCAAAAAAATTTTGCCAAGTGATGATCGGGAAGGCAACGTGAAATTGTAATAAAAATAATTTATTTCTCAGCTGGACTAGTCCCACAAACATTTGTGCAGGATCCAGTGGGATCGGGACTGCATTTCCTAGACACGAAGCTATAATTGAGCAAAATGAAAAAAAAAAAATGCAGTTATTTTGTATGAAACTTTTTGAAACGATTTCTTTGTGCGGTAAGACATGAAAATACTTCACATTTATCACAAAATGATGTAGTTTTTGTATGTGAACTGAGAACTAATAAATGATGCATTTTAACTTTTGGCTTCAGGTGGCTAGACACTAGAGATGAGACGGGCTCATCTCGCTTACAGAGCCTCTTACTTACAGATCCTCTCGCTTACAGTACATCTCTTACAGAGCCCGAGCCCGGTTCGGGCTCGGGCTCTGTAATTCACAATTGCGTTCGGGATCGGGCGGGCTCGGGCTCGTGAAAAATTTCCCCTTTATTGAACATACTCCTTGAAACAGATTTTAAAAAGTGATTCATGAGGAAAATAAAAGTACAGTCAACTCCGGTTATAGTGAACCTCTGGGGACCAACAAATTTCGTCCACTCTATCCGAAGTTCACTAAAACCCAAGTGTCTTCATATAGAGATACTGTGTGTGAATCAAGACTAATGGTTTGCGATCACTATGTCCGATGGTTCACTATATCCGGGTTCACTATAACCATAGTTGGCTGTACTTATAAAAAAAATATCGGCACTGGTGCCTAGAAGTGTGCGTTAAGCTCTTTGGATATTTCAGAACGGCGGCTTATATTCATTTAGTTAGTCATGAGATCCGACATTATTTGATAAACATATGGATAAATAAAGAATTAGAAAGTGCATTGAAAGTTTGCAACTATATTTGTCTTTAATTTGCACAGACGGCAAAATTCATTGTATTCTATCAACAAAGTAATTGGATTTTTTTTTTTAAATCTTTAACTGAAATTTCGGGCTCGGGCGGGCTCGGGCTCCGACTTAAATTATATTGCTCGGGCTCGGGCGGGCTCGGATTAAAACTCCTAGGGCTCGGGCGGGCTCGGGTTCAAAAAATGAGCCCGAACTCATCTCTACTACACACGTCCATCTCTGTTTGCCATCTACAGAGCAAAAATGATAACGTTTCGCAAATATTGCATATATTATTATTAGGATACTAGGTTTTGGTGTAAAAATTTTTGAAAATAAAGATTATAGAGTAATGTAAAGATGTGTTTTAATATTAGGACGTCAGGGCGAAAGGGGTTAAAATCTTTACTTTAACGCTACGCGCAGTGTTGCTGCTCTGGCAACACCAAACTCTGACGTTTTGACTGTTGCCAGTCACGAAGAATCGATTGGATTTCTATAAAAAGAGTTGCGGTTGACATAGCTCCACGAGAATCCTTTACTTTTTAGCACGTCATTTCCGTAAAAAAATGGTCACGATTTTTTTTTTAACAGCACTGACATCTGCCGAAAAATGGAAGAATGCGAGAACAGCTGGATAGATTGCCCAATGCTGAAAAAAGGAAAAAGGGCAGCCGTTGCCATCGCTCGACTTAACTACCAGCAAGATGGCGGACGATCTAAACGTTCATCGCGTGCCACAGATCTAGAGACCCTTTTTTGACGACAGCTGGCTGTGCCGGGCACAGCCACCGATTGTGCGCTTGATTGTGCAGCCACCAGGAAAGATAAATTGAAAGTAAAATATTAGTCGCATATATTTATTACTAGAGGCTCATGGGAAGTTTTTCTGTGACTGATCAACACACGTGTTGCTGATGTAAAAACCAAAGTTTGTTTTTAGCATCAAAAAGTTATATTTGAAGGACATGTTATTTTTCTTCCATAACTATCAGTATTAAGGGGTTAGGGGTAGTCAGAGGCGTGAAAAAATGCCATTTTTTATTAATTTTTTTACTAGTAATTAAGTTTATTTCACATAAGTAAAAACATAGTATCATTCCATCATACTTTTACATTACTTCACTTAAATTAAAAAAAAATAATAATTATTTTACAAGTTATGGCGGTCTAAGTTGAACAGGTTTTAATAATGGGTCCTTGCGGTGACCATTACAGCTCCTTGGAGATTCATCTAAAATCAATGAAACAAAAAAGATTATTTTTATGGATAGATAATCTTGTGCCTGATCGAAGCTTTTTTTGTTATTTTCAAAATTAACAAAATGGCGGTCTCTGGAAATTTTTTTGCAGATTTTCGGGAAAAAACCAACAATTAATTGTTTATAAAAAATCGAAGTTTAAAAAAAAAATCCTTCGATCAGGCACTAGCTTTTTATGTTTTCTAAAAGCTGTATAAGTTTCATTCAAATCTATCGAGCGGTTTTTGAGTTACAGTGGTCACCAGTTCAAAAAACATAGTTTTGAGAAAAACGCATTTAAAGTTTTACAGTCGATTGATGTACAGTAATACGAATAATTTCAATACTTACACTGAGTCATCTATTCCTGGACCCTATAAGAGTTCTTCAGCCGTGGTAGAACTTTCTAAAACATCAATTTGTTGTTGTCTACGTCGCATTCTACCTTCGCGAGTGTTGTCGTTAGCGCGCTGATCAGCTACTTTTACACGTGCACTATCGGTTTTTTCAGTATACCGATGCGCATTAGGCCCACAACTAAGTCCCAGTGTGTTCATTATTACTATTAATGACTTTGTCCCTTCATTAAATATACTCATAGCTACGTATGGAGCAATTTGAACAATGGTAAAACTAGTATTGATAGTTTTTGGGCATATTTTCCACACTAGTTGGTTGAAGCTCTCATTATTATTTTGATTAAATCCACCTACACATCTTGAAAGTAAATTTTCATTACTAAGATCTTCATAAATAGGCTTGATTGCTTTTAAAACTTCAGGAGGTAAGGGAGAATTATGCCGCTAGCTAATTGTTCTCGGAAATATTAGACCGCTCGAGAGCCTTTTATTCTTCGCTAAATAACTCGAAAGATATTTGTCGGATTCACTTCAAACTTTCAGAGAATATTTTTAAGATACTATACTTTAAGAAAATGCAAAAAAAAAATCAATTTTTTGAAAATTCTGACTACCCCTAACCCCTTAAATTTTGTTTTGAACTATTAATCACATGTTTAAAAGGATGTTTTCAGCTACATTTATGTATATTTGAAAATGGTTAACTCTTAACATAATAAGATATGGAAGCCATTTTGTGAAACACTTGCTTGTGGTGTGCCTTGGAGATAGCTAATGTTGTGTACCTTGTAGGTACCACCAAGGTACACTTCCAAAATTTATTAATAATTATGAGTAAAAGTTGTCAGAAAGTATTTCTTTACTTTAATAACCAAAGTGCTGGTCAAATAGGCCTAAATCTAAATGTAGGACTGTTAAATTCCTGAAGTTGTAGACCTAAATATAAATTGAAAAGCAAAGTTATTTGAGCTTAGTATTAGACAGTAAATAAATATTATAATAAATATATTAATAATTATTTATATATTATTGTTTTATGAATAATATTTTTAAAAATTTTTTAACACTTTGCATTTTTGAAAAATTATCATTTGGAATAAGTTTAGATCACCTGAACGTGGAATAGAACATAGAACTAAATGGGTTACATATAAAAGAGACGATATTAAACAGTGGTTATTTTTTTTTTACTGAACTTTATTTTATGTCTAAACTATTCCAACTTTATTATTTTAGTTATATAAACAATTTTATGTTTTAAAAACTGTAAATTTAAAACTAATTAGACTAATTTTAGACGAAAGTAGGACTTTGCAAAGTCATATTACTGAAAGCAAATAATAAACCAACTTTTCTTCATGCTGTGTAGTACTCTATCTGTTAAAAATACCTCCAAGGTATATCATACCTACCTCCAAGGTACACCACTGGTGGTGTACCTTGGCTGTATTGTAAGCTATTTTTTAAATAATTAAAATGAGTATAGAAATATATTTGGATATTTTATAAAAGTACATGTAACTCTTGATATCCTTAAATTTATGGAAAAAATGTTTTACTGATATTTTCCAAACACATTTTTTTTTTTTTTTGAAAAAATGAAAGTTTGAAAATACCTCCAAGGTACACCACCTTCCCCAACATATTATAACGTACTGTAATGAAACTTCACTTACAAAGAAAAACACTATTTATCATGTTACTGCAGAAAAATGTATTTTTAAAAAAGTTACGAATGGAGATTAATATGAATTAGTCGGATAATATGGAACAGGTACTGTTAAAAAAAATGTACTGTTTAAAAAAAAAACTGTTAAAAAAAATTATACTTCATAAAACATAGTTTATTTTAACTATAAAGCCATGTTTTTAAGTTCATTTCTGCTTCGATTCTGTTTAAGAAAGTCGCAGACACAATCTTCTTTGTCTGTTCCGATACAGTCAGAGTGAGTCCACAGAGAACAACAGCTGAAGCACTGAATCCAAATTTCTCCTCATTGATCTTTGGAGAATTTTTCGTTACAGGAGATTGTTTTCCGGTTATTCCGGTTATTTAGTTGATGGCATGAAATTCGTTGCAGCATCACCTTGTATTCCAGAATACCTGCCCATGTAGTGAAAATGAACCTTTAAACTGATGGGTCAGTTTAAAAGTTCACTGTCAGCTAAAAAACATCCTGGAATCTTCCCTTATCGTTACGCCACTGTGTTCTTAGTCCCCCGAAGGATCTATCCAATTTGTGTGCAGCCTGTACGATTTCAGCAATGTGTTACACAATCGTCTCCCCCCCCCCCCGCTCAAATAAATAAATAAATAAAATAAAATTGCGAAACAACCTCCACGGCACAAGACAAAACTATACAATCTTCTGCGGCAGAGACGAGGTTGGGGGTGGGGGAAGTAAATTCATATCTCTGCTTCCCCCTCCCCATAACACTTTACTCAAATGCCCCATACCCCCACCCCCCCTCCGTCCTTTCGTTTCCAAAGCTTGGAATCGCTCTCTTCTCGAACAGGTTGCGTTGGGGGGCGGGGGCAGGATGAGAGGGATGTGCTGTGAGATATTTTATACCCTCTGGGATACCTCATTAATCTCTCTGTCTGTACAGATTCGGATCACGCGGTTTATGATGGATCTGAGCTCCGGCCCTCTGGGAATCGGATCACTGAGATTGGAAGAGGGAAGTCCCGACAGGGCCCCCCCTTTTCTCTTGGAATTTCTGGAAAAAGATTTTTCCGGAGTGAGTTGTTGTTTGCGTCGTGGGCTGGAATTTCTGGAGGGAATCTTTGTGCACCGCGAGGAAGAAATCATTTTCGTGTGTGGGCTGATGTTGCGTTGGTTTCCTCGGAAGAAATTGAACGAGCTGCAGGATAATAAGACAAGAAGTGTAAATCATACCATAAGCTTCGATTGTGAGGCAATTTCCAACACGATAACATTTAAATATTTGCTGCTGTCTAATGTTCAAACTTAACCTGTTCGCGTCCGTCGTTGAAAAGACTGGACGGCAGAGATTTCTTCTTCTGTGCTCATCTCTGTTCCTTTGCATGGACCTTTTGGATGCTCGTGCACAGTGCATGCGTTCACTATAGCGAACAATGGGCCACATCAGGTCATGTGATATCTTTCTCTATCTGTCTATCTATTTATTAATGACTATGTCATTTTATCTCTCAACACCCTTTATTGAAAAATGTGTCCCAAAAATGCGACATAAAAAAGCGACACAAAAGTATGCGACATAATTTTACATGTATTTAAATACTATTAACTTCACAACAGCTTTAATCTGTTGTTACAATATTTCGTAAGCTGTGGAATATGCTTCACATGCATTTTTCTATAAATAGGTTACACTCCTAAAAATTTCAACATAGGGTTACCAGGCGAAATACGCGCGATGAGCGATAAAATGACTAAGTCAAGATGAGCGAAAGATCGCGAGTCAAGTGAAAGATGAGCGATTAAATGACCAAGTCAATTAATATCGTTTTAATGTGACAATGAAACTAAAAAATTATGGGGGTGTTCAGGGGGATCTCCACATGACGAGGCTCGAACAGCCGAGCTTTATATATATATATATATATATATATATATATATATATATATATATATATATATATATATATATATATATATTATATATATATATATATATATATATATATATATATATATATATATATATATGTAATGTATATAAAGTAATTTGGTTTTACTTGTTTGGGTATTGTTCAAGCGGGTACTTTCACTGTAAGTTTTACTTTCCTGTCATACTTGCCACGCGCGCTCTGGAGCTATGTTTTATTTATTTTGTTATTTGCCAGACATCAGGCCGTCGATTCTGAGTTCTTTAGATGTACACGTGTCCTCACGCCCTTGTAGGCCGGATGCGGGTCATGTTGGTAAATGTGTGTGGTTCGATCAGAGATAAGAGAGAGGAGGAGTTGTGTCTTCGCAGAGCACGTGGTGTGGTAAGCGTAAATACTCCCGCACATGGAAAATCGGGGGACTTCTGCCACTGGAACTGCTTCATGAGTCCATGCTGATTCTTGTACCCGTCTCCCCTCCCCTCTTCTCATTCTAAATTGTAACTTAAATGTAATGTTCAATAAACCATATTACCTGCCTTAACTCTGAAACTTTACTTGAAATATCTGACGTCTCATATATATATATATATATCGAAATGTACGTTTTGTGAATCCAATAATAATGCAGTAGGTCGTGGTAGCCCGGTAATAGCGAAGCTACCCTCATCCCAGAGGTAGACTTTCATAGCCTTAAATCAGTCAAGAACAGTTAAGCTGTAACATTTTGCCAATAATAATAATAATAATAATGAAGTTTTTAGTTGAAACTGATTTATTTAACGTAACACTGTTGTGCATAAATTTTTCAAAATATCTTGTGTAATTTGGGCTGTTCGCTGAAGCAATCGGATCAAATTGAATTACTTTGAGCAGCGGTTCTCAACCGGTGGGGAGTCCCCCTTGGGGGGGGGGGGGCGCACAGAGAGTTTGCAGATGGGGTATGATAAAAACAAAACAAGCAAAGAGCAAGTGATAATGCTTGTTTTAAAAATCATCTTATTCTTTCTTAATTTTACTACAAAAATATATGTATTTTCGCTTAAAATGTTTATTGAAACTTTACGGCTAACATTATTTTGTAAATTGTTTGTATTTATTTTGTAAACATAAGGGTCGTTAAAAGCAAAATTTCAGTTTCCATGCATGTGAAGTGATCAGGACTTTTTAGCAGAAATCATTCTCATTAATAGATCTCTCGACTTCGATGTATTGTAACACTGAAGTCACAATGTCGCACGTAACTCCCACTGATACTTCGCGGTGACGTCACGTTGTGACTTTGCCAAGGAAGGATAGTCGGCAGTCAGGGAGAAACATTTGTGACTCTTTGCGACGTCCCAATGACTTCACATTTATGTTACGTTGCTATTAGAGCCTACAGGGAGGGTTATTAAAAATAAGGATGGATGGAAAAATAGATAAGACAGAATTATTGGGTCATGATAATTACAGAGATTGTCCAAGACGAGACAAACCTTTTCAGATGTTTTAAGAGACGAGACAGGATTATTTTTCGTCTCGCGTCCATCTCTATTCGGTACGGAGTGAAAAAACATGGATTTTATATTCGAAATACGCGTTATGGTATCAGAATATATTCGGAGTACTTTTTTTTTAAAATAAGAAAGCATTATATAAATGTATTATAACCCTTTTAAAATTCAATTTTAATAAACATTAACAGGGTGTTTGCTAAATTTCTGAAAGTCAGTTTCCTGACTTTTTCCAGACTTTCGGGAGATTCCGGAAAAAAATTTCTTGATTATAGATGCGGATTATTTTGGGAAATACCTCAACAGCATAAAGCCCTTTTATACTTAAATATTTTGCTACAACTTACTTGAAATGAATTTTCAACTGTAAAATAATTACCAATATACTTAATTTAGATAGAAAAAAAATTTACTATAAGTTTCAAGTAAGATACTACAGTTAGTTCAGATTTAACGAAGAGACAAATACTACTTGTATTTCAGGCGGTACTTATGTAATATATCTAAACGACAATATTAAATGCAGATGCAAAATTTCAAATATAATTTTTTATCTTTTGGTCTACTGCACTTCAAATCTGTAAGAATACATCGTAATACGTGAAATTTTCTACATTTCATCTCTGGTTGTAGACATATAGCTCTGTCACTGTTGAAACACCTGACCCCAGAATGTGAAACCGGTGTGAGCATCACATACGCCACAAACATTCTGAATTATTCATTCTATTTAAGCATAAATCATCAGTATCCGCATTTTTCACTCTGTAGACTCCGAAAAGATTTTTAAAAAATAATAAGAAATTTTTATAAAGGGAAACTTATTATTTCAGAGAATTTTCCAGACTTTTTCTAGACTTTCCTGATCTATTTCCTGTTTTCCTGGCATTTTCCAGACTTTCCTGATTTTCCTGACTGGTAAACAAGCTGATTAATAAAAGGCTACAAAAATTTAGTATATTTTAGTATTATTCAAAGTAGTATTTTCAATTCAAAGAAAATAAAGAAAAACTATTAAACTATTCGAATAAAAGTAACATCAAAATGAACTACATTCACCTCTAAAATTCTTATTTTGTAATAAATAAGATTTTTAGAGGTACGTAGTGGAATATTTATTATGGAATTTTTGATAATTCATACTGCTATTTTTTAAATAACTGGCCGTAATTCAGAAAATATTACTACAATAAAAATTCTGACAGTTCATGCCCTAAATAACATTATATTGATAAACCCCACAAAATAGCATGAATATCTGATGTCAATATTTTACGTTATCCTTTTTGAAATGAGTACATTTTGAGAAAAACGTATTTAAAGTATAAACAACCGCGCGCTTCCTTGCCAGGTTTCCGATAATCCTTCATATCTCAGTCTCTAATTAATGTAGAGTCAAAAACGAGCCTGCTTTGTAAAGCTAAATAAATTATGTATCCAATGAAAAAAATAAAGTAAATAAATGTCACTTTTGGCCAAAATTCGTCCTTTCAAAGTGGTCGTGTACCTTAATAATGATCAATTTTGAACTTTCCTTGCAACTATACGGGTAATTATAGCGTGTAGAAAATCTGCTTAATCTAACAGAGAAAACACAACTCTCTATTTTTATAACGCAATCATTTTACTAGTTTTTCCCAACACGTGGACTCTGGAAAAAAAAAAGAAAGAAAGAGTTTGTGAACCATGAATGTGTGGGGCATGCCCCCTTTTATTGACTCTATAAACGAAGTTAAATAATTTTTTTTTTAAGCATCACAATTATGATCTTTTTTCCCTGCTGCATTATTCGTTCTGCAAACTGTGTATTTATTTTGAAACATCTTTTGTGTAGTTCTTCATACCGAAAAAAAAAATAAGAGTAAAATAAAATAAATTCATTCATAACTGACCTAGCGACATCCCAGGAAGCACGGTCTAGTGGAAGAGTACAAAAGTAGATCACCCAGCCCCACCCCCACCGTTTCAGCTTCGAACAAATTGCTGTATCACACGGATCCAGACTGTGGTCTTTTTCCTCCTCTCCAATTTGTAGACTGGGAACACACACCACTGAAGGTCCGTAACTATTAGAAATGAGACGGGCTGTTTAACCCGAGACTGGGACCGTAAAAATCTGTAATTCTATAGTTTCTCGCATGTAGTGTTTTATGGGGTTTGATAACAGTGCATTTATGCCTCCCTGCAATGAACGAAATAGTCTAGAAGCCTAAAATGCTGAAGATGGGGTCATTGAATTGAAGATTATTAAAATATGTGACACAAAAAAATCAATCACGCAATGAAAGCAGAAAATAATAAAAAAAATATTAGTACGTAGAAACATATATATACAGGGTGAATCTAAACTTTTGGGCAAAACTTTAAGGGGTGATAGGGCACACAATAAGGAATCGTAATCACATAGCAATCTGGGGTCAAAAACGCAGTTTTAACTTACCCGGTAATAATCACTGGGAAAAGTATTGAAGTGTTCGTCTAATTTTTAAGCAAGTTTCATAAACAATAGGCTCGTCTCCAAAAATTTCATCCATGAAATAAAATAGAATTTTGAAACTATGAATTTTAGCCTTCTGTTTTCGGAGAAAAATACATTAGTTTCTGACAAAACAAGGGTCAGAAAGCGCATTGTTGTTTCAGCACTTTTTCCGAAGTGATTATTAACAGCTACAAGAAGAAGACGTTGCCGACCTTACAATGCTATGTGATTCTGATTCCTTATTATGTGCCCTATCACCCCTTAAAGTTTCGCCCAAGAGTTTAGATTCACCCTGTATATAAAAAGCTAAACTTACGTAGTATGGAATTCCAGGTAATTCATCGAACAAGTGATAGCTCATGATGACAATTAAAAAACTGGAATCAAGGAATAAAAATAGGAAATCCAGTGGGCATAAATATTGTAAAAAACAGAGCTATCAAAGCTAAAGAGAAGTGGGAAAACAAGTCGGGTGAGAACATGTGGGCTTAAGCCTAACTTCATGAACGCAAACAATGATGTGGAGATGGAATAGAAAATTGAAATGGAGTGCTTCATTTTCAAGTACCACTATACTCACATTTCAATTTAAAATAAAGTCAAAAATAGCTAGGTTTCTGGAGGTTACCTGACAAAGGGAGTCGTTTTATGTTACCTGGGGGTACGACCATAGCTATAAGGAAAAAAAAACCAACGTGGAAGCGAACCAAACACGGAGGTCGAAGCTCAATGATGTAGCCAATACTAGAAATCGATGCCAAGAGAGAAAATTAAGTGACATAGACAAAACAGCTAGAGCCAAGGAGTAAAAAGATAGAGAAAGAAAAACAGAAAAAATGCTGCCAAAACGATGTTAATTTATCAAGAAATCCAGAAAATGGAACGAAAAAGATAAATAAATAAAATAAATAAATAACAATTGCTCTAGTATAACTAACCTACGAGCAACATAGTACAAGATTTAATAGCTAAGAAGTACTAAGTAAAGATGTTAAATAAAGAATTAAGGGATAAAAAATTATTGAAATTAACAATAATAATATTACACATGTATTAATTGTTATTAATGCTCAAATTATTCTATGACTAGCTGCTACCCGCGACTTCGCCCGCTTTAGAGTTAGGTCCCAAAAGAAATGAAGCATGTGTGAATAACACAAATGTTTGCGACAAAAGAAACTGCATTTAAATATTATTTGCTTTTTACTTGTTTTAAATGAAGTATAATGCATGGTAGTATACTTCATTTAAAATAAGAGAGTAGGCAGAGTTACTAAATTTAGATTTTTTTTTCAGGCATTTGGCGAATACAGTTACGACAGTATTTGCTAACTGTTTTTGTTGTTCTTGTGAAAGAAATATTTATGCTACAGCATGAATTTTAGCCTACGTTAATCAGGAATAGTGCAGCTTTCTATTAGCGAAAAAGTTTTAGAATCGGTTCTATAGTTACAGAGATACCCAGAGAGCGTAATGTATTAGAATTATTTTGAGTGTTCCTATAAAGGAACTATTTGCACTACATGCATGAATTTTAGCCTATAATACTCAAGAATAGTGTAGCTTACTAACAGTGAAAAAAGTTTTGGAATCGGTTCAGTACTTACAGAGATGCACATAGAGTGTAATGTAATTCCTATGAGTATCCCTGTAAAAGAACTATTTGTGATATATGCATTAAAGGTAGCCTATAACACTCAGGGTCCCACCAGTGTCTAAGAAGTTCTACTCTCAAAACTGGAAGGCTGGAGGTGCCAGGTTCAACCCCTGGTCGAGCCTGTCGACCTCGCCGCTCTCAGTTTTTCGCGGTTTTCTCCAAAACCTCGCGTAAATACGGGCTAGGATCCCTTAGAAAGTTCCCCACAGAGGAATTCCCCATATAGGCCTAGGACCCTAGTGTAGTCAATCGGTCTTAATCCACAAACAAACAAACAATAATACTCAGGAATAGTGTAACTAAGTTTTAGAATCGGTTTAGTAGCTATAAAATTTCCATAGAGCGCAATACATTAGAATTATTTTGAATGTTTTTGTAAAAGAATTATTTATGCTATATGCTTGAAAGGTTGCCTGTATGTTAATCCAGGGCATAAGCTATCTTCATTACGAATTTTTCCAAATCCGTTCAGCAATTTTATATACGTAGATTTGCACTTAGTGAGGCTTATATTTGGTACAGTAAAGTAAAAAATAAAAATACACCTCAAAATAAGTATCAGTAATCAACAATTCTACAGTGTTTTCTTTCTTTCTCTCTCTCTCTTTTTTTTTTCACTCTAGCATTGAACGTTCATTTTCAAATTAATGTATAACTCATGAATTTTATTATAATCCACTTCTCTCTTTTAAATATATCTCCGAGTAGTTTCATAATCAAAGGGTGAAATTTCGTCCATCACCTTTAGTGTATGACGCAGATTTTACTAACTGAGGATTTTTTTATTCGAATGTTGTACACAAATTAAAAAAGTGTAACTTTTGATAAATTTCTGAGAGAATTTTTTTTTTCAATTTTCTCCGTCCTAATATTTAACATTTTTCCAATTTACACTGTCCACGTACCTCTAACACATAAAAAATTAAAGCATTTTACCGCCTTCTTGGGCCACCTTATATATATTTTCGATGCACTTTGTTTACACATAAAGCATTCGAAATCGAGATACAGTACATCAACTATACGAAAGTTTGGAAATTTTGCAACAAATACATAAAAGGAATATCGCTCACCTGGGTTCATTTGTGGAAACTTATATTTCCCTACCTGTATTTTTTCCTGTCTTATTTTTAACATTTTTCAATTTGCATTGACTCCTTATCTCTAATATATATTACCTTTTTAGGATACCCTGTATATGTGTACGTACAGGGTGGACCAGAACAAGGGTTACAAACATCTTGTAGGATGTACAAAAACGATGCGAAATCAGATCGGAACCGACTTAGTCTTCACCCATTAATAATTACAATGAAAATTATTTTGAAGTAATAAATGACATTCGTTACTAAAGTTTGAAAATAGACAAAAATATCACTTACAAAAAGCTTTTCACTAAAATTTAAAGCTTGGAAATATTCTTTGAAATTTAATTCTTAATTTAATCACATCCTTTTGAAAAGAGGAGGCAAATAATGCGAAAATATTGTTTTTAGTTAAATCCGAAGGATGAACGTTTGCCAACAGAGACCTGGTAGGCAGGATAGTGTACAACCATATATACAGTCTCCATATTTCTACTTTACATTAAAGCAAAAGGTTTTTCAGGTACTTTTTACATCATCTTGATATGCACAATTTCTATTTATCGCTCTAATACGATAATTAAATCGGCGGATTAAAGTTTATGCGAAAATTTCGACGTAAATATAAAAAGAATTGTGAATGGGAGAGAATTATGTGAAGCTTACATAACGGTTTATTGTTATTATTATTATTATTATTATTATTATTACTGTTATAGCCACTGAAAATAGTTTGTCATATAGAGGACTGATTAGTTGATACCAAACAGGGCAATTATATATGAACATGGACAAGACTATTAAAAAAACATTATTTTTTAATAAATTGTGTGAGAAATTATTCCAAATTGTTGTAGCTGTGTTGACAACAGTTTATTTTGCGAAGAACCTTTTTATTAGAATGGCAACAATTCAAAGTCAAACATCAGAAAGTTTTGTCATATGCAGCGTTAAATTTCAGCAAAAAATATATATTGTATTTGTAATTTTATAAATTTTTAAATTATATTTTCTGATTGTTTCTGATAAATACACTCATTAAGTTTATAAAAAATAATAAAATAAGGGGTTAGAATCAAAGTAATTACATGTATATTATTCCTAAATGATTTCAGTGTATAGCATATGTAGCAGGCGTCAAAACGTGGATATGTTATCCTTGCAAAAGTAATAAATTATCATTTGCTTTAAAATTCAATGGAATCTGCAGTTTTTAGCCGTTTTAATTAGAAGAAAAACATAAAAAAAGGTAGCATCCAATTTTGTTGTGTTATTTGCATAAAACTATAGCAAAGTGAGTTACCACATGATAACTCATGCTGCACTTAGAAAATGAATTCAGTTGTTTTTTGCAAAAATATCATATGTTTAAGTTACATTACAGTAACTGATCAAGTTAACATAAAAATAGGTCAATTGTTAGTGTGGCTACTCTATCTGGGTAGATTTAAAGGTTTTTTTTAACTTCACAAGTCAGAATTCATAGCTTTTTAAAAGCTCACACAGACAGAAAAAAAATTAGAAAATGGCGATGTTTATAAAGTAAAATTCATGGATTGAAATTTTTAAAATGCAGCTCAGTGCTGCAAACAATCATAGCTAAATATACACGATTTAGCACATTGTACAATTTATCTGAAGAAAAATAATCACATAACAAAATTTTGCCATTATGTTCTTGAGAAAGAAGGACAAAAGGATAGAATTATCTTTAGACCAGATGAAAATGATGTATTCTACGTCATATTTGACCACATTATTCAGACTTTACAGAATACAACCTCGAAAGAGACCCAGGACCGGAGGGGCTTATTTTGGGGGCCTCCGGATTGAGAAGGAGGAACAGTGATTGAAGCAGAGAAGGGGTCCCTTACAGGTGAATTTAGAGGGAACTGATTATTAGAATATGTTATATTTTAAAATTAGACGTACGCGCTTAAAAAACACATTTAACTATTTTAAAGATTTTTGGAGTCGCCGGGATTTCTGGGTTCCTCCACTGCGTTAAAGCGTAAAATTACTGGGAAGCAGATAATCAAATTACTCTTATATATATCAAATAACTGTTATTATAGAGAAATACCGTATATTTCCGTGTATAAGCCGAGAATTTTCGAAACATTTTCGAAAACTAAATCACGGGGGTCGGCTTATACACGGATCTGCCAATCGTGCAAAAAGCATAACTAATTTTCTGTTCGCCGGGCGTAAGCGATAAATCGCTAAACATCGCCAAATATATATATAGCACTTTTTATTTCTGTAATTTATATAGCTTAAACATACACAAGAAATAATATAATACCGTAAATTGCACATAACACACAAAAAGTTTAAATAATTCTCTTTTCGCCGGGTGAAAGCGATAAATCGCTAAGCCGAACAGCACTTTTTATCTCTGTAATTTATATATTTTAAACATGCTCAAGAAATAATAGGATACCGTTAATAATTTGTACATAAAATAAACAATCTAAAAGGATTTTTTTCCGGCTTATACACGGGTTTCGAGTTTTGGTTAAATTTTTGAAGAAAAAACGCTCTTTCGGCTTATACACGGATCGCCTTATATTCCGAAATATACAATATTTCATTTTGGGGGGCTTATCCGGTGCTCCCTTCGGTCAGGGTTCCCTCGGTAATCGCCGACCATTCGACCTGACCAGTCCGAGCCTGAACAGACAGGAAGCCGCTTTTACTATGACTTCAGTGAGAAAATAGATGCGTTTGAACTACGTTGTTTTTGTTATTACTATGAGCAAAACAAATCAATCTAAATACATGTAACTGCTAAATAAATCTAAAAATACAATTTTATTTTCCGTTGTAGTCATTAAAACTCATTTACCTGTGTTGTAACATGAGTTACCATACACTTAGTATATTTTAATTCAATAACCTATTTTATAAAATATCCCATGCAAAAATGGATGATGTTTGTGATAAGAAAGATACATACAAACTACTCATAAAGGTTATAGCACATAAGAAGTAGGGATGGATCCGAGACGACTTTTTGCACATGAATGCGAAAATAAGATTCCTGTTATATCGAGAGTTTAATAGACTTTTCACAAAGAAATAATATTTTCAATTTTTATGAATATAAGAGAAATATCTGTTAAATATCCAAAGATGATAAAATTTTTCTTCATTTGCTGAATCTTTTGGTCTATTCTCTCCACCTCTTTTTCTCTCTTTCTTTCTCTTTTTTTTTTTTTTTTTTTTTTTTTTTGCTAAAGTTTAATCCTGAACGTAACTGCGTACTTTCCTTCGCGATTTAAAATGCTTCCATGGAAAAATTTTTAAAAAGTCACCATTAACATTTTAAATACCAAATTTATCCCTTTTTTCTCCACCATAAATCTCTCTGTCTCCCGGATTTCCCCTCTTTCTAACACCGCCTATGCAAATAATATCTGTGACTCAGCAAAATCCCTACATCAAGGCGACTTTTTCCCTGCAGAAAGTGTGTTTGTTCGTGGAGGGGGGGGGGGGACAGACAGAGAGTGTCCATTCCCCCCCCCCTTCCTCTGCCGACCAATGAGAGTGCGCCGTGCGCGATGTTCTGTCTGACCGTTCGCCCATCCTTTCTCTCTCAGATGCGGAGAGGACTCGGAGGAACAAAGTCGAGTTGAGATGTCTCTTCCCCTCTCTCACTTTGCCATGGAGAAATTTCGGTTGTATGCGGTGTTGAGAAGTCAGTGGTGCGATCCGAGAATCGGACTTAGTATGCATGGATTGGTGCTATCGGAAGTCACATGACTTTTATTTTTAAAAAAAGAATGGAAAGCGATGAAATGCAGGTTAGCTGACTTTGATTTTAATTTTTTTTTTCCCTACCTTTTCGATCCTCTTACCGTACAACTTTTTGTGTTCGCGCAAAGAAATGTGTACGATTATGTAGACAAAGCTAATGTACACCCACTCAAAAAAGTAACAAGTTATGGCCATTTTTTAAATTTTGTGAATAATTAATTGGTTTTGTGGGAAAACACAAAATTTCAAAGAAAAGTGAGAAGTTGTTAGTATTACGTGTACCGAAAATTAAAGTCATTTTTTTTTTTTTTTTTTTTTTAGTATGCCAATACTTTTTCTAGCCAAAAATACTGCTAGCTAATAATTCGAATTTCGGCATGATATTTTAGCCCATTAACACCCAGCGACCTATTTTTAGAAGGCCTCAAAATATTTAATTTATATTCTTATTTTAATTTCTCAACTAATAAATCTTCTTGCCGCAAAATACTCAGCGATAACAAAGTATAAAATTATAATCTTTCACTGTCTCATTCATATTTTTAGAAAAGGAATTACGCATTCTTCACGCCACACAAATGTCGGAAATTTATTTATCACTTCAGGCATTATCATAAATTGTTGAATGAGTTGGTAAAAGTTGGACGCTAATGGGTTAACGTAAATGCTAAATTGGACATCGTTTTCAAAGATTCATAACCTATGGAAGATAGGGAGCCAAAACGTTCTTTTCACATTTCCCACGTGATCTCAGAGGGAAAAAAAGATATTCATAAAATTCTTTCAGTAAAATAATGCATTCACGAATATTTAAAAATCAGGTTCAGAACATTTCGAATATCGTCCTTAAAGGGGGGTAGACGTGAAAAGGGAGGGAGAGTGGTTATTTCTCTTGAAAGGAAATATATATATATATATATATACATACATATTATCTATAAAATTCTTGCTTTAAAATTTAACAAATATGAATCTTATGTTTAGGCACAGCTTGTTTGTAATTTGTTGAAAATTTATTTATTTGAATTTTATGTAAAAAAAGGACTTTGCGGTATACCTAATACAGTAGACACCGGTTATAACGTACTCCCACGGGACCCAAAAAAGTAGTACGTTATAAGCAATACCACCGGTGAGATTCAATATTACACAAAAAAAAAAAGAAAGCGGGTTCTCATAATTTCATTGTAACGTGTGTTTTAAACAGGTCTGATTTTTTAAAATTTAAATAAAGCAGAGAAAATTCTTTATTACTTACAATTTTTATTACGATAAATAATCTGTAATTTTCTTTTGTTTTAAATGGACAGATGCTACTTTAAAAATACCGTTTTGGATATCCATAATAGACTTTTGTAGAGTCTCTGCATCATCACTGCGGCATTCAAAAATTCGTGTTAACGTTTATGCAGCATTGAATGCGTCGGATATGCTTGGTATAGGCTCCTCTGTTTCTTCTTCACTATCATCGGAATCATTATAGATAGGGCTTTTCAGGAGGCATTTACATTCATGAATGACAAATAAAAAACGTGGTCTTGTTCTTATCCCTACCTAGCAGGCGAAAAAAGATAAAATATCGCTCCGTTCATTCATACACAATTCATCTCGCTAGAGAATATTAAAACTCAAAACGAGTGTTTTTGAAGGTACTGAAATTTCCGAAAACAAGGAAATAAAATTTTTAAGAAGCAAAATTTTATTCTTGGCGTTGGTATGAAAAGTACGTTATTGCCGAAGTACGTACTTTTGTTCAGCACGTTTTAAATGAAGTTAAACAACATTATAAAGATAGGACTTCAGTCGGGACCTAGCTTCTAGGTACATTATAACCGATAGTACGTTATATCCCAGGTCTGTTATAACCGGTGCGCACTGTATATGTTTCATTTTTAAGAACAATACTTTAAACATGAAACTGGCGTAAGAAACTTGGCTTACGCTCGAATGCTGTATTTAAAAAGGTTTACTGACTTTTATTTATTTATTTATTTATTTTTTTATTTTTTTGGCTTATTACTTCTCTTCTTAGTCATAAAAGCCCCGCTTTTTAATATTTTAAAATGTGACAGTTCAATAGATTTACGTAAAAATGCATATTTTCGTTTTATGGTAAGTGTTCCTAAATATTGAAAAAGTAGTTTTCAAAAGGAAAATTACATGACAAAATTACGCATGTCTTTCCTATTTCGTAAGTACTTTTTTAGCAGATGTATTATGAAACGTGAATGCGCTAGGAGTCTTTCCTCAAAGATTTAGTGAATGTATATTTGTAGAAAACAAAAATATGGAAAACGATGAAATGCGGGTTCTCTGATTTTAAATTTATATTCTCTTTTCCCACCACACAACTTTTTGTGTTTGTGTAGAGAGACACATACAGATATGTAGACAAAGCGAAATGTAGTTTGAATTTTTTTTTTCTCTCTTTTGTACTTGTTTTCTTAATCGAAAAAAAAATCCGCTTTTTTAATCTTTTTTCAAATCGTACATTTAAATAAATATACATAAAAATCCATATCGTTCGATTCCAACGCTCCGAAGGATTAAAGAATAATTTAAAAAATAAAAGCACCCTCTGAGCATCATCGAAATGTGTAAATAATGTAAAATTATTTTCACGGCGAAATTTTCACGGTTCTTTGAATTTATAAAAATAAAATTAAATTTTGATAGGAAGATATGCAATTATTTAAATAATGAGCTCCTAAATTACTTAACAATCTTTAGTTTCAAAGCATATTTAATGATACCGGTGTGTTATAAATAATTTAAACTAAAGAATCATTGCAGTGAAACCTTGAATGAAGAGGACGGGATTTTACGTCACTGGCGCTTTGAGGGTTAATAATAAAATTACGCATGCATTTCAGATTTCGTAAGCACTTGCGAATATTCATAACAGATATTTATATATATATATATATATATATATATATGTCAACTCCCATATTTTCTTCTTTCCACTTTTACACTTTTATTTAGTGGCAACACATATCAATTGTTCAAATGAAATTTCCATGTGCTCAAGGTCTGGTATGTAAAATTATAATTCCTATTTCTAATTTTTGTTATCTTTTTGATTTCTTCTTTCCTTTATATAGTAGGGTAGGGCCCAGATGTGTGGAGTTAATATCTCTTCTGATATGCCACACAACCGAAACCCTACTATTTGGTTTGCTGTAAATTATAATCCACTGTTTGTGGCCCCTGACGATGGTGACAGTGGTTATAATTTCCGTTCCATTATATTATCACAATAACTCTTGCACTTTATTTGGCTTCAAAATCTGGTTTCTAATTCTTGCTAATAGCTGCTATATTTTTATGCGAGATATGTCTTATTTGTAGTATGTTTTGTGTTTTACTTGTTATATATATAGTAAAAAGCATAACTTACGAATCAACGTAGCATCCACTTGGCAAATACAAAATTCTAAATATCCATGGAATGAGTGATGAGCAAAACAATGAACTCAAAATCTTAAGTAAAAACAGGAATAAGCAGGCACATGCAGAAGATAGAAATCCAAACAATGGTAAATCAGAAAAAGAAAATGGAATTGGATGGAGTAAAACAATGGGAAGCAAGCATCGGCGAAACTCTTCAGGGGCCCCACGAACCGAATACTTGCTAAAGATAAAAAACGAAATAACAGGATTTCAATGCAGTTACTTAGCACAAAGAAAGCTAAATATGTAACTAGCTGGGGGCTATCCTGTTAAGAAGTAAAAAGTAATAGTAAAGAGATACCCAGAAAAAAAGTAATTATGAAGAGGAAATGGAGATGTAGAAACCTAAGCATTAAGCCTGAAAACATGGCTCAACCATGGAGCTGTTGCCAATTGAAGCGGGAAAATTATACGTTGCCAGAAAAAATTGGAGAGAAGTTGAACTAAAAGTAAAAAGTAAGAGTTAGTAGAAAAAAAATAATAATATAATACAGTAAATTAAATTTTAAAAAAAGTTAATTAAAAATTATTATTAAGAAGAAGAAATATTGGCATAATATACATTTGGGCTATGATATTTTAAAGGATTACGTCTAACTGCTTAAATAGCTATCTATTATATGCCTAGAGATATTTCAGAGATTATACTAATTAAATGAAGAGCGATTATATTTAGATGATACCTGTGATCATTAGTTCATTTGTACATTTCTTTTTCAGTAAAACATATACTAAAAAGCCAGAATTTTATCGATTTTTTTTTTAAATTTTATTATATATATATATATATATATTATATATAATGTCTATATTATATATTATATAATTAATGTGTGAAATTTTAAGTCTGTAGATCAACGTTTGAGTTTGCCTGGAAAGGCATAAAATTTAATTTTTTTCGAGAAAATGCGTCATTTTCGGATTTACTGATTTTTTTTTCAACATTTCCCCTGCCTTTGAATTAAGTTTTTATGAGTTCTTAAGTCTTAAAGAAGTACGGATTTGCATATAAATAACATTCATATAAATTTTAATCACAGCAGAAATCACTAGAATTTCAAGAATGAAAATGGAAAACTCAAATCCCTTCACTTTGAACTTTTTTCTCGTACCGATTATAAATGTATATCGATATAATAATTTAATTCATAATGAAAGTATTAGAACATTGCTATGTATTAGGTTGTAACGAAAGTTTCCCGCCACCGCAAACATCGTCAGCACACAGTTCTCGTTGGCGTATTGGCTCACATTTTGTCAAACGATTTTTGGCATTTGAAAGAAAGAGGTTTACTTTATAACACTGTGTTGTGAAATCTGTAGAAAATATAGTTATCATTCAGTATAAGGTATCTCAAATGGAACTATCACTCTAGAGGATTAGAACCATCATTGACATCCAGTTGTGTTGCAAAAAGTCAGCTATATGATATCAACGAATTATGAGTACAGCTTTAAGTACTATTATTGTATCATGTGACACTGTGCAGGTTTGGTACCGAAAGTTCAAAAACACTTATCTAAGGAGTTAGAAGTTAGTTTTTCAGGCAGATATGGCGGAAAACTTTCGTTACAACCTGATACTTTGGCATAGTAACAAAATACTATCTGAAAAAAAAAAAACACAAAATATATATTTTACGAATACGACTAAATTTTAAACTGAGTAAAAATTCAAGTAATCTATTGTAAAGTAAAATGAAATTCCTATATAAGTGCACTTAGCACTTAAAATCTTACAAATTTTTTAAACAGAATTTAGAGAAGGTTGGTGCTGATTTCCTAGATTGTTCAACCGATTGTTCTTCATCCTTCGTAATTTTCTGAGAAAAATCCTGCACGGACTTGACTCCGCGTTCTGCTATATCGTTGACGCATTTTAAGTTTCTTACAACTAATTTTATTTCATTATAGTCAGCATCCTCCTCCCATGTCAATGGAAATTTTTACTTTCCGAACATGTACCATGTAAGGAAAGTATTGTAATCATGAAAAAATTCGAATTCGAGATTTTGGTGTATTGACACGTTTTGAGGTCTTCTGAATTCATTTATGCTATTTTTACGAGATGTATGTATGTATGTGTGTATGTGTGTGTGTGTGTGTATGTGTGTTTGTGTGTATGTGAGTGAACACGATAGCTCCTGAACGGGGCATGCGATTGAGCTCAAATTGGGTATATATGTTATAAACCACCGTCGCAAGACCGGTATTGATTTTGGTGTGTATAGGGACTTACAGTTTTTCTACAGGGCTACGACAAAGATTTCTTTTACATTATGGCCTATGGAGGAAAATTTTGGAAAGTGCGCTAGCGTTTAAACGGTACATTCGATGGAGCTCAAATTGGGTATACATGTTATAAACCACCATTGTAAGACCGCTATTGATTTTGATGTTTATAGGACTTATAGTTTTTCTACAGGGCTACGACAAAGATTTCTTTTACATTATGGCCTATGGGGAGAAATTCTTGAAAGTGCGCTAGCGTTTAAATGGTACATTCGATCTAGCTTCAATTTGGTATATATGTTTGAATGATTCATCGATTAAAATTGATTTAAATGCTTGGTAATGATCTTAATCGTAAGTGTTCGGAAAGTCGAGTGGAGTCACTCCAGATTTTTTCAGCTAGGATCCATTCTGCTTAAGTAAGTAGCCATGGAAACTCAATGCCACTCAAAAAGTAGCCATGGACTGGGCCCTACTAGCTTGAATAATTTTGTTTGTAAATTTAAATTTGAGAATACAGGAACTCCTTTTGGTAACGTTATCGATTCATTCTTGAATTTCAACAATGAAGAGGCGATATTTTCTTCTCGGTTTCAGAATTTGTTTTTTGAAAAGGGAGAAAATGGTATTGTCTCCTCTGTCAAATACCACAGGTGTCGATTTAAGGCTGCCAGAGCAGCCTGAGTAACCTCAGGATCGACAGCTGTGTAGCTCTTCAAACTATTCCAAAGCATGTCATTCACAGGAGCATCTACTGCTTTAGAGCATTTAATATAAAGAGAATTAAAAAGGCACATTTTAAGCAGTTTTTCAACTTTTTTTTGGATCATAACCCAATTGCATATTAAATGCGTACATTTTTGCCCCATAAATTACTGTTGACTTCCTTCCATCTTGCTTTATGGAAAGCTCCAGGCTTCTTTCCTTGAGGTGGAATTTCACCTAATATTGTAAATCAGACTTACAATACTAGTAAAGACTAGAGACTATAAGGACCGCAAATTCCTTATAGCCTCTATGAAGAAAGAGCTCCTTCTTTTTGCTCAAAGCAAGTTTTAAGAATGTGATGACTTCCTCTTTTAAAGATTTTAGATTTCCTGACACTAACTTCAATCTTTTTAAAATTATCTAAATTGTTGGACGAATTGTTGCTAAATTGTTAGACACAGATGGAAAAGTATTGCCATTATGTAGTAGTAATGCTTTCAATCTGGTTAACTACCAGCAAGATGGCGGACGATCGAAACGTTCATCACGTGCCACAGATCGAGATACCCTTTTTTTGACGCAGCTGGCTGTGCGGCACAGCCAGCTGTGTCAAAAAAAGGGTCTCTCGATCTGTGGCACGCGATGAACGTTTCGATCGTCCGCCATCTTGCTGGTAGTTAAGTCGAGCGATGGCAACGGCTGTCCTTTTTTCAACATTGGGAAAGGGTTGCGCTTCAAAGGGTTAAAATCTAAGTTATCTGGACTTATAGATTGTCCGAAAATAGACTTCCACACAGCAGACTCAATTAACTCTACCACATGGTGTCGACAAGCGAAGTAAAACAATTTCTTTTCCCAAAGTGTTTCTAGCCGTACACATGTTCCATTTATCCACCCACTATTTGATGTAGTTGCGTCAAAGGAAAGGCCAATTATACTTTCTGATACACCCCATTCTTGAGTCAATTGAAAAACTCTTTCTGCTTGTACTTAGCAATTTCGTCAGGCATATTTGGCACCCCTAATAACTTTCCCTCCATATACTCGGACTGCGTGCCCTTGAACTGAAAGCAGGGGATAAAAGTTATGATTATTTGACGGGTTAAAGCAAAAGCGTATAAAAGAAAATTATTGGAGTACGCAGAGGTATGCACATAACACAAAGCACACACACACGCAATATGTATACATATATGCACACATATATAGTTAGGGGGTACATTTTATGATTATTTTCATAAAATAATCATAAAATGTACGTGGTCAAAAACGTTTGGAGACTGATTAAGCATAGTAGGATCGCTTGTTTTTCTTAAATTTCCGCATAAATTAACTCTTTCTTGTTGTGATTGCACTTGATATGCACTATATTTTTATACATAGATAATTTTTCTTAAATGTAGCGAGTAAGAAAAAAAAAACTATTTCCTTAAGTTGAAGGAACATATTTTTAAAACTTTTTAAATAATTACGAAATTTTACGTTTTTCGTATTTTTAAAAAATCTATAAGGCCTTACAGGCAAACTCTAACGTTGACCTAGAGACTTCAAATTTCATACATTTTAATTTCTTACCAAAAGGAACCAGAAAAACCACGGGGAGCAAACATTTTCAGACATTCCTATTTTCCGAGACACCCTAATATATATATATATATATATATATATATATATATATATTATATAATTCCCCATTGTGTCAGAAATTTTTTAAACACTTTAATAACAACCTTAAAAAAATAGCAAAAACGAGAACAAAATTAAATGCAGAAGGAAAAACGTATTTTGCTAGACAGAGCAAAAACTCCCGATTCAAAACAAAATACATTTTAAAATCTTTTCATGTCTTAGCCATAAAAAAATATAACTTTTTAATACATGAGTAAAAACTCAAAACTCCTATTTTCTTTTGTATTAACTATTTACTATATAAACACAAACAGAATATTTTGTAAAAATGATGAATCATCGATCTGTACTGTACTATTTGCCTATATTAAAGAAATGAGAACAAAAAAAAAAAAGTACCTCGAAAAGATGTCCAGTGTTTCACTTTTTAAAATACGTAGTAGTTATGTGTAAATTCAAAACTGTTTAAGCATTTTATTTTTTCATAGTATAAAATAAAACATTTTTTTTTCTCTTTGTAATTAATTTTGTTTTAAACGCCCTTCAAATTGGTACTGTTCTAGTCATCAGTAATAAAATAGCATTGTAACAGATACATTTAAAATGCGGAAATGAAAGCATAGTACGAAATAAATTGCCGTTAGAAGCTCATTGAGAAATTAGGATTTGCGCTTTAAATTATTCAGTACTTACAAAAGAGGAAGGGGGTGCATTTGTATGTTCTAATATTAATGTTCTAATATTAATGTAATTAATATTAATGTAATTAATGTAATTATGTTCTATAAATTTTTAAATAAAAAAGAATTCTTTACTTCTTATCTTGAGGTACCATTTACATAAAACAGATATACGTAACATAAATTTTCGAAGCTCACATGAAAATTGCTTTTACATAGTTGAATTCGGTATTTCAAAATATGTCAAATGATTTTTTCGTTGATTTTAATTGAATACTCAATGAGCCATAATGGATTTTAAAAAAGCAATGCTTTAATTACAAAAATTAAATTGAAAGTTATAGTTATTAAAGTGACGCATCTAGTTCTTTAGTTTTTGTTCCAAAGGAATAATAATATAAAAGCCACTTTAACGCGACGCTTTTACATTATAGTGTTTTTTTAACCCATTTATGCCTAGCGTCCCTTTTTTGGGACAGCATTTTCGCTATTAGTCGAAAACGTTATTTATTTTTCCTAGCCTTTATTCATGAATATTGAGCCTCAACTCTACAAAATATTTTAACATGACCCAGTAGGATGTTGATATTTCGATTTTTATGCATAATGATTTTAAAAGAAATCATCCCTTGTTCAAGAAGTTGACATCAGAAATTTATCTATTATTTCTGATATCAGTAAAAATCGAAGAAAGTCGCAAAAATATCCAGGCACAAATGGGTTAAGTATCAGTTATGGACAGTAGAACTCGCTTATAATCAGCGAAAAGGCACCTTAATGTTTGCTCTTTATAACCGACTGCTCGTAAACAAGTTCGTGAAAAAAATCCTAGAAATTCATACTTATTTACTGTCTTACTTATTTCTTACTCCTGCATCAAACTAAATTCTTTAATTTGCTTAGAACTGAATTACTGTCTTTTTCTTGTGCTCATGTCTCCAAAAAACATTATCATTTGTATCCCTGGTTTCGAAAAACGTTTGATTTTCTTCTTTTCCTGAATTTAAAAGGCCGTTGAAGATATTAATTGCGGTTCAGGTTGGCATTCTCTGTACTCGTCGTCGTTATCACCGTCGCTTTCCTTGACTTTGGAAAGACTTTGGGATTCGGAAAGATTTCGGAACTTTACCAAGAAAGTGAACTGGAAGTTTGTAGAAATATTGAATCACAAAAATATTGCTCGCTACAACAAGGATTTACTCGTTAAAAGAGAGTAATGCATACATAGACGCACGGAAGTAGCAATAGCTTTCTCATGAGAGAGGTCCTTTTATGGAGGTTGCGGGGGGGGGGGTCCATTCTTACTTTAAAATTTGATTGACGCTAAAATTTGCTATAAATATCTGATTAAAATTTTTAATAGCACTAAAATTTTTAGAATTCTTTACGGTAAATTCTGTTTGTTAATAAAATTTACACAATGGATGCAATTTTTAAAACTTTTAATAAAAAGTTACAAAATTCATGTAAATTTAAATCTTTTGCAGCATACTATTTTGGCGGAAAATATGAGGTTATAATTAGCGTTTGCGAGTAGACTAAGGGATGTGTCCAGACCCCCTAATCCACCCACTACTTACATACGTCCATGCATATACATAACATTGTGCCATACAAGTATTTCCGATTTCCTCTTTAAATTCGGAGTCTTGTTGAATGAGGCCTCGCTACAAACGAGTTTAACTGTATTATTTACTCACATTTTTTAAAAAGTACATTTTGCTTCTATTCTCGAGTGTAGTTATTAAAACGGAAATTTATAGGAAACAGAAAATCGTGGACATAAATCTAAGCAGCTTTCTTCTAAGGCTATTAAAACTTAAGATATTAATTGTGATTTCAATTAATCATTTTTTTTTTAGTAAAAGAGTGCTATGTAACTAAACAATTCATTAAATCACGCACGCTGAGGGACGATAACAATTACAAAAAAAACTATATATTCGGAGAGCAATACATTTGCTTTTTAATCAATAATGTACGCAACACTGTTTCAAATAAATTTAATCACGGGATACTACATTTTTTTTACTATCTTTTATTTTAAAAATCACTAAGTATTTCCATTCGAAAAAATCAGTTCTTATGTATCTAACACCAGGAAAAATAATTCTTATTGAAACAACTTATAATTACTTATTTTTCATTCTTCAAAAGCTCTTCCGCTTACCTTTTTCAAATATTTAGCTTTTGATCTTTTCAATATTGAAAAAGATGATTGATGAGAAGAAACTCTCTTTTCGTTAGAAATTTTTATGCTTTTCATTTTACGTTTTGATTCAAAAATTCCAAATCCTTCAACTCTTTAGAATTTTAAGTTTAGATTACAGAACTTTCGCCTTTTTTCGAAAATTATATATTTATTATTATTATTATTAAAACATCAACAGCCTAATTTTTCATCTCTAAAAGTCGATGATATTGCACTGCAACACATTTTAAATCCGTAAATGAACTAACAAAAATGTTCCCAAATATTTATGTTTATAATATTTTTTAGAACAATAAAAAAAAAAACTCATTAGACAGAATTTTTGAAAGTTTCATGGTGAATTTTTAACATATGGTGCAAAATATATTACCCGATAAGGTTTAACTTTTTAATTTACTGAATTGCTTGTCTTGGAAAAATATTAAAATATTATATTCACAAATGAATAATATTTCGCTATTGTTCATACTCCCCCCCCCCAGTCGATTTTAAAAATACTGTATCACTGCACTAAACAATATGAATTCTTGGTTAAATATATTCCACACAGAGGCTTATATTGGGTTCTAAAGGTGGGCTATCTCAATTCATTAATGAAATGGAAGGAAACTTGCTGATTCCTCTTTCGTGATCTTGTTTATTGATATTGAAATGCGTCAATTTTAAGATATTAGGCAATTACTTTAATAGAAATTGATGTGGTCGTCACGTTTCACTGGTTGTTGTTGTTGTGAACATGTATATCCGATTTGTGTACTTGGCTCGAGTTCCGCTTATAAATCCTCGTCAGCAGAACAACATTAGTTGTTGCCCATCGTGGGGGCCTTTCTAAGGGGTCCTAACCCGTTTTTACGCTAAGATTCGTAGAAAACGATGGAAAACTCCGAACGGTTAAATACTGCGAACGGAACAATTTTTTTCCGGCTCAGTTCTGGTTCGAAATCCTGGTTACATAGACACAATAACGAAGAAGATTCCCTTCTGTCCTGGTTTGGTTTCTCATATTGCATATTTCCCGCTGGTGATCGCGAGAACGGCTTCTCCGAACTATTTACCGCTTTCTCACACTGCTTTTTTTAACAGTGTAAGAAAGTTTCAAACTTATTTCCTATAATAAATAAATAAATTGAGGACATAAGGAGTTAAATTAATGTTAGTCATTCATTCCAAAATTGTAAATTCTATTTAAAAATATTTTTCACATCTTGTAATTTTATCTCTCCAAGTAACTAAATATATTCTTCAAACTGCCTTTCAGTATTCTCGAATGTTCCTTCACTTGAAACGCTCATAATCACACACTGTAATAACATAATAGAAGCACGTATTTTTTCTTTAACTTTTGAAATATATATATATTTTTTTAGTTTAATAATTCTTTTAAAGTTTTACGAAGTTGCTTTGGATCCACGGTTATGAACGATTTTCGTTTTTATATTGAGTAACGAATACACTCAAGTTTTCAAGGTTTAACTACAGTTAATAATCAATGAAATCCATTATTATTTATTTTTGTTGGAAGTTTCTTTTATTCATTTCGAATGAAATGAGCCAGAAGTAAAATAAATAGGTATTTTTATTTTAATATTTATTTTTATTCTGATTAAAAAAATTATAATTTTTCGATTAATTTCAATGTATTTCTCAAAACGTTTCGCGCCTTCGACTTTACGCGGTTTAATATTTTTCGTTTTTTTTTTCAACTGAAGTACTTTATAAACAGCTGAAATATTTTTATATAAGCATAAAATGATGTAAAGTTTTAGAAAATATATTATAATGGAAAATTTCAAATAATTAAATAAGATGAAGCACATAAATAAAAGTTTAGAATATTATTAATTTTTTTAACTTACTTTTCATTGAATTAATATTTAGTTTTGCCGCTCAATTTACTTTTCCGAGTTTTGATACCAATAATTAGCAATTAATACTATAAATTAATTACACTTAAATAATTTTAGTTATTTAATCTTCTAAATGCAATAATAATGTAATGATGATTGCAATAGTAGCCAAAAATAATTATAATAAAAAGCGTAGAAGTTTCAATGTTAGCAATTATCTCATTTGCACATAATTAATTATTCTAACAGCATTTAAATTGTAATTTAGGAAATATAACCTATAAATTTGAGTACTCATCCATATTTTTTATAACATTATATATTCTTAGTTTATATTCTTATGTTTCCATTATAGTTATATCTTATGAACAAAATATTTAATAATTACGTATTGAAAATTATTTAAAATTTACACACCATATTTAAAACATCAATTTTAGTTTGTGTTGAATAAAATCTGTAATTGTACATTTTCATATAAACATTTTTGCGCATAAATAATCCTATGAAATAATTTTTATTAATGTTAAATCTGTGTTTTTGTTCCCTCACGTAATTTGACTTTGAATGATTACGAAATTTTCGAAAGATCAATTCCCAAGTTCATACTCTTTAAATTCTAGAAACTTGAAAATACTTTTATTTATTTGTGTTTAAGCAGTTTTGATTGTGTTATTTTGTGCAATACTTTTCACATCTTTAAAAACTTTGAAATCTGCGCATTTGTTCCGTTACGTAATTTGACTTTGAATGATTACGAAAGTTTCGAAAGATCGATTCTCATCTAAGTTCATACTGATTAAAGTTTTAGAAACTTAGAAAAGTAATTATTTATTCATTTATATATATATTCGAGCAGTTTTGAATGTGTTATTTTGTGCTATATATTTCACATCTTTAAAAGTTCCCGCAATTTTTCAAATAGGTTTGTTACATTTTAGGTATGGCAGAAAGCTGAATTTTTGAAAATGTGAATTTAAATAAGTTATTAAATGAGGCTTCATGTATAAATTAATCATAATTTTACGTCAAATTTATTTTATCGAAAGGATGTGTCTCTATTCTAAAAAAAAAAAATGTTACTCCCGCCCCCTCTGTCAAACGCTTGTCATGTTATCTCCTCCGAAACCGTAGGTGTTTTAGTTTCAACGAAGGTGTTCAAGGATTCGGAAAATTCCGAGGAATCCGTTAAGTTGACATGATTTCGAAATTCGAATTATTTTAGATTTTAATAAAACCTGAAAAATGAGCATCTTGGTTTCTATGCGTCATTTTTCGCTAGCAGAAAGCATTCAAGCCTTTGCAACAAAGCAAAAAAAAAAAAAAAAAAATGCAGAATCACGTGAAATTGGCAAACATGAAGTAGAATTACATCGATTTTAAGCCAAATTTAAAAGGTACCCATGCATATATAAATACGCTCAGGTAAAACTTTGTGTCCCTTTTGCAGCACATTGCGCGAACGGATGAGCGCGAAATTCGGCACAGTTAAAGTTCGTATGGAGGTGGTTGTGAGCATGCTAAAATTTTTGTGTAATATGCTATTGCTCCGTAAAAAATTAAAGAAGTAATTTGTCGCGCAATATTTCTCGTCAAGCCGGGCGATGGTTCCATTGTTGTGTCAGTTTTGAAATACATAACAACACTAAGTTTCAGCAGGACTATAGGGTTATAGCATTACAACAAAATTTGCAAAAAGTGAAATTATTCCCCAGTTTGGTAAAACGCCAATGACTAAAACGTGCTTTATCCCTGTGCTTGGTGACTTTTTTTAGACGGTCGATAAGTGCGCGAAGTGTTGTAAATTCCATGTTTTAAAGCTGTGGAAAAACGAACCGAACAGGGCAGTTTGCAATCCAAGAGACGCTCCTCAAAAACGCGCCAATACAACAATTTCTTTACAATTTCTCGCCTCGCAATATGCTAAAGCAAATTTTCTCCGAAAATATTATTGAAAAAATGCCTCAGCTATTAATAGGGAATGAAAATAATTTTATTAATGAAGTATATGGCAATATTACGCCAGCAGGGCAGTTGCTTCTATTAATTTTTACAGAATTTTACATCACAATTTCTTGAATTACAAAAGGTAATACATATCAAATACAATCTGTAAAAAGTTAGTTTACAATAGTTCACAATATTGTGATTTTGAAAGAAATCTGAGCAGATATATATGTGCATGTAATCATTTTAAAATCATTTTTAATCATTTTAAAATCATTATAAATCATAAAAATGGTGAGCATAGCTCGCTTTTAGCGAGTGAATGTCGTTTATGGCGAATAATGTTTTTGTAGTATCAACATAATTGAGTAGGATGTTGTATGACAATGGAAAAAGGAAGATTCGAGAAATTTTCGCTGGGGTCTGGGATTCGAAAAGTTTCGTTGGGGGCTACACCCTAAATTACTCTACAGTTCCCAGAGAGAAGCAGTGGAGAATTAATCCTCCAGAATAGACTATAATTTATGGTAGAATAATATTTCCTTTATTGTGTAATTTTAGGTCAGATATATATAAGTTTTTTTTTTCTCGTAAATCATCCCCTCTTCAGAAAAAAAATATTAAAAAAATATAAAATAAAATAAATAAATAAATAAAAACTGCGTCAATGATTATGATGAAAAATAAATAAATAAAATAAAAATTTTAAAAAATAATAAAATTTTAAAATTGAAAATTAACACTTACGTCACATTTTTTTTTAATCCGAGAAATATCAAGTACCATCTTAAAATTTCACAAAATTGAGAATGACTTTTTCAGTACAGCAGTCCTAAAACCAAACAATAAAAAGCAAACGAAAAAAAGAAAATCCAGGTATTTCCCTAACGTATGTTTTATTGTTTCAGCTCCTCCAAAAAGAAGACAAGTTACTAAAAAAAAAAAAAAAAAAATCTCAGTTACGTACCTTACTGTTTCTTTCAATTTTCCCCCCCATCTTTTTTCTTAAATAAATCACGTACTTTTACCCATACATTACCGGATCGGAATCAATAACGGGAGAGGGGGGGGGGCGGTGGAGTCCCACGTGATCCCTGCTTCCTCTCTTCTCTTCTAAAACTGTTGTCTTCGGCTTGTAAAACAGTCCCAGACACATCATTACACGCATGAGGGAGCCGCTTTGTACACTTTCTCTTTTTTTTAATTCCTTAATGGCTTAGTAGTTATATACACGTATTAATCGGTTGGGAGTTCCATGTATCTTTCCCAGAACTCTATTATGATTTTCTTTCTTTATTCATTGGCTTGTTATTTTTATTCATTTTTTTTTTTTGCTCGGGTGTCTCTGTCGGAAAACAGTTTTCTGTCTGAAACACCAAATGGAGATCAGGGAGAGGAGATAGCTTATTGAGATCTGGCTTTCTGAAGCCTTCATCTCAATTCTTCCTAAGTTCATCTTTATTTCTAAGTACAATCTACGCCACAACGATTGGACACGCATACATCCATAGGGCACCGCAGTGGTCTGGGTGCTAAACTGCGTTCCCATAAGAACACGGCAAGTGAAGCAGCATCCGGCTTGGCCAGTGCTTGGGAGGGTCAACTCCCTCTTGGCTCGACCGCTGTGGGACCGTGTACGCTAATGGGAGCTGGTGCAGGTCAAATCCGTCGTGGCTCCCATATCCTCCCAGTTGTTAAGCGATACCTCTGGGGGTGCCGATTTCAGGGGGTTGGTTCAAAATGAGGGGACCACTTGGCTCAAGTCGGACTTTCTCCGGCTGTGCCCACTGAAAAGGGAAGATGCTCCCCTCTGCCCATCACCTCCCTATCTGAGGGATCTGGCACCGCGTTGCGGTTATCAGGGGTCATAAACAGCAGCAATATCCATAGGCTTAACGGGATTCATCTTATCAAGTTTTATAACATATGATTTATTCTTTGGCAATCATGCAACATAATCTCGATATCTCGAACAACAGTGTTTCTCCTTAGAAACTAACTTCCCTTGTAATCTCAAAAACTCGATATTTCAATTTTTTCGGTATAGAGATTTTTTCGAGTTCTAGAGATTAAATTGTATTATTCTAAATAAAATAATATTTATAGTAATGAATTTTAGCGCAGTACTTTTTATTTCAGTATTCTATTGCGTGCTTATTCTCTAAACTGTACTTTAGTTCTTAGGAAGCCAAATAATTTATAATCAATCCAAAAAATTCTTTATTTTTTGTTGCAAAACTGTTTTTTATTATTTGTTGCAAAACAGTAAAAGGAAAACTAAGCTTTATCTTACATAAATGCATTTTTTGAAACACTATTTACTCATTTCTTCCTGATAATGATACAAACAATGACTTAGACAAAAGGCAAGAATTGTTTGATTTTGTATTAAAAGAAATTTAGGACTTATAGTTGCAACCGTGTCAAAATATTTTCTTTAAAACGCAACTAATGTATCTGTACAGGTTATTCCGAAAATAGAGCGACAAACAGTTAGGGCATTTAGGGAACATAAAAAAGGATTCGGAATCACGTAAGAATGTAGGATCAAAAACAGTGTTTTAAAAAATCGGTTAATGATAACTCTCACAAAAAGTGTTGGGGTGCTCGTTAACTTACCTTATGCAGTTTTATAACAAATAATTTCATCTCAAACAATTACAGAATTTAAAAAGAAATGCTATTTATAATGATCATTTTTAGTTCAGTTTTTGTTACGAAAAAAATTAAATTTTGGTAAAGCATGGTAGGAAATTTCACTAACGGCTAAACACTTTGAAGAGAGATTTTTTAAACGGAATACGTAAACAACAATTTTAATTAGACTTTTTTGGGAGATATCCTGTACATGCTTGTGGGAATAACGTAATTTCACGTTAAAACTTTATCTATACTGACGGTACGTAGAGGTAGCGTTAAATTAAAATTGTGAAAAAGAAAGAAAAATCTATTAACTCTAACCATTCCTTTGAAAAATGACTACCAAATACTTCATTTAATCGGCTTACATCACGACTGCATGTTCTATTAGCTTAAACTGTTTTAAATAGGCAGCTTTCCGCTCACTTTCTAATCGTTCCGAGACCCCTCGTCGCCAAAAAAGAGCATGAGTGAATTTTCAGACGTCATTTTTATGATTAAAGGATTAGATTTTCTAAAAGCGTGTCCATCAAAGTATTACTTGACTCTTTCAGATTGGTGTGTTCTATACTCTTTTGAAAAAGACTCGCTAACTTATAACTTATGCTTATTAATTTTTTAGTAATTTTCTTTTTTAATTACATTAATCAGTATTTATCATTCATTGCCTAACTATACCAAGATAAAACAAATAGATTCAAGGTGATTCTTAATTCAGTAAATAAAGGGTTAAAATTTTGGGACAGCCGTTTTTGAAATCAGCACATCTCTAGTTCCAGGCTTACTAATTTTTGTAAACTTGTTGTTCTTACTTATGCCCTTTGACAACCACATGCGGTGACAGATCCCCATAAGGTAGGGAGGCGATGGGCAGAGGGAGGGCGCCTTCCATTTTTAGGACCCCAGTGGGAGGAAGTCCGACTTAGCCCGTGGTCCCCTCATTTTGAACCCATTCCATTGGAGGGACCAGGCCCCTGAAATCGGCACCCCCAGAGGTATCGGAGGACATTGGAGCCACGACGGATTTTACGTGCACTCGTTCGCATTAGCGTACACGGTCCCACAGCAGTCGAGCCGAGAGGGAGTGAGTGCACCCTCCCACGCACTGGCCAAGCCGGATGCTGCTTCACTTGCGGCGTTCTGATGGGAACGGTGTATAGCGTCCAGGCCACTGCGGGTCTTTTGTAAATTGAAAAGGTATATATGAAAAGGGACCCTCTCCCCCGACAAATGCCTGCCTCATGCTGGCTTGTTCGGGCTCTGGTAATTCTATCAACATTCTCTGGAGCTCCTCGTAAGCACTCTCTGGTTGTTAAGTTCCTCCCGTTGCCCGTTATGTCCTCAAATAATCTTTTCCCTTTCCCCCACAACAAACCAGACAGCATCTGGCAACGCGGTGGCGTGTTGCGTCCCCCAAAACTTGCCTAAACGGCCGGCGTCAGATTTTATTCCTCTGTATACGCTTAGTTCTTCGCTTTTTTTTTTTTTTTTTTTTTTCATATATTTATATATAACGGCTAGGAGGGAGATTTTGCGTCCGATTGCTGCCTCAATGCCTTTTCCTTCTTGGCATTAATATTTATAATCTTAGCCGGAATTCCATGCATTATTTATATATGAACGTATGTGCGCCTCACTCGCCATTATTTGCTTCTGTGATGCCTTTGCCTTACCCCTCTCTCCCCATTTACCCAGTTTCGATGGAAAGATGAGGGAGATTTTTCCGTTGGCTCTCGAAATCGGCGGATGAAATTTGCTGCGATGTCGCTGATACCACCAACCAGGCCCCCCCCATCCGAAGAAAATCATCGAGGTGGAGTCAGATTATCTTCTAAAGGAGAGGCGATAGCCATTTTTTTCTTTTTGGTGATAATGACGTCGGCATGACGAAGTACAATGAAATTACAATGTGTGTATATGTGTAGGAAAGGTTACATGCAGAGACTGATCAAGAAACTGTGGTTCCCGGGCAAAGAAAAGAATTGGACCCCCACACGAAAACAATTTGACCCTTCCCAAGGATAAAATTAAGATCCCTATCTGAAAAGCTTTAAATACCTCCCCCCCTCCCCACTCCCACCCAAAATTTTAGTCTTTTGAAGTATTTTGAAATAACAGAATATACAGGGTGTTCGAGAATTATTTAGCACTTTATAAAAGTAAATTAACGGTGTTATTCGAAAAAATCATGTGATTTTGGTACATAATTACAAATAAACTAATTATGCCAGGCACTTCAAAATTTTGAAACGGTCTCTTTACAAGCTGTATTACATACTGCGAAGACAGGCCAATCTGTATCAGTTTCAATATTTTTAGAAAAAAATCTTAAAAATCGGAAATTTTCGCAAAGCGTGTGACTCTTAAAAATTTTGCAGCTCAAATCCATGTTTAAGAATTTTTTCTGAAAATTTCACAAAAGCCACAGCGTTTTCGCTTATCGTAGTGTGTAAAACAGCTTATGAAGAACCATCTGGAATTTTTTGGAGACCATGGTGCTATTAGTTTATTTCAATTTGTGTACCAAGACTAAAAACAGAGTTCTTTTTTTTTTTTTTTCGAAGAACAGCCTTAACAATATTCTAAGCACAGTTAAAGCCGTTAGAGCCGCGAGGTAAGCCAGAACGCGGGATCTTCACACTTTAGCTGTCTACCATGTTCAAAATCTAATCCATTCGGCCATGGTGGTGTTCTTATATTACTTACATTGTCGTGAACTATAAATGCAAAATTAATGTATTCCTTTGTCCAAGTATAACGCTCAATGAAATGCAATATTTTTTTTATTATTATTGCCTTGCTTTTAACGCTATTAATCTTTTAAAATAGTTAATTAGTGATTCCAAAATAGGATAGGGGTGTGTGGTCCGGTTGCGGCTATCGGCTCTCGTTCTATTTATCCTCAGAAGGGTTATATCTATCCTGGTCATTAATATTAAAGGAAGAGTTCATCGATTCCAAGAATGAAAAAAAGAATTCCATCTTCAGAAATTTTTGAAAAAATCAAATACTAGAGGTATTAAAATTCTTGTTGAATTGTGATTGCATAAAATACTATTTTGTAAAAAAAAAAAATAAAAAAATTAATAAAATGCAGCTTATTTACATCTTAAAAACACATAATTGTAAAGCAAATTTTCGGGTCTCCAAAATTTCTGTAGGATAATAAGAAAAGTTTTCAATATTTTCCAACAAACTTCACCTTAAGTTAAAGAAAATACTCTTACTAATAATTGGAACTACAATCATTAAGATATTTAAAAATGCAAAAACAATATTTAATTTTAATTAAGAAAAAAAATTCTTGCATTTACCTTGGACTTTTTTATCTATAAGCATTTTTCTCTGTACTTTATCATTGTAATTATGGTTCATTTTACGCATATAAATATTATGGACAAGTTATGAAAATTTTAAAATAGTCCAAATATTACATATATTTGTATATTGAAGAGTGTCAAGGATATGTTGCGCGGAATGCCAAATTTGAGATATAAGGATTTAGATAAAATTTGGAATTTTTTTCAGCTATATCTCATGAAATAAATGTCGTTATGATTGAAATTTTAATATAATTTGTCCACAATGAAATAAATTTTACTTTAGTATTAAATAACAAAAATCGATTTTTTCAGTGAACTCTCTCCTTAACCTTTTACAGACGGAACTCAGACCCATGCATATTTTAAATTAGATTTTTTGCCTATTTTGTCTTCTATGCATTATTGGAAGGGTATTAGTCATTTAAATCGGGAGAAAAAAAAAATTATACAGTTCTCACTGTGTTCGCAATTGGGAACATTGGCCATTTCTGACTCTACTTTTACATAAGTTTCAAAAACGGAATATATACTGATGGGTAGTTTAAATAATAAGTGAAATATTAAGAATCAATAAAATATTTATTTTTAAATTTAAGTAAAGATATTAAGTTTGAAGGGAGGCGGTATCAAGATAGCTCTGTAAAAATTTATGAAAATGGATAATTTTAAGATTTTTGTCCAGTTTCCCGCTAAGGATAGAAATGCAAATTCTATTTCAAAAAATCAAGTCATCTTTTAACTATATCTGCTAATTTTTTGAAGTCAATATTGATAAAATTTAACTTTTCAATAAATTTTTTATTTGATGTTCCCAATTGGGAACATTGGCTTGCAAAAAAAGGTTAATACTACTGCCGTTGCACAATTTTTAAGAACTATCAAAACAAGATAATAATTCGTTTTTTTAACCCCATGACAAATATTTAAAGAGCACACGTGTATAAACTGGCCACCCAGCTGCTACTATCCTTTTTTTTAAAGCGTCGGTCAAATACCTGACCACTGACCCATCACGCGAGGACCGTGTTTGTCGAACATGCAACAATGGGGAAAAAGGGGGTTGGAAGTCTATTATCATTTACTTTTCCCCCCCTTGTAAAACACACAGAGGTTGTTCTATCCTCAATAATGCTCACACATATTTCTTTTTCTTTGCCCAATTCATAGTTTTTGCGAGAGAGATAAAAAAAAAATAAGAATAAAATATATTAAATCACGTTTTTTCCCCCTTGTGCGAGAATCATTAGTTGGAAGAAACAGAGTAAAGTCGACCGATTGTTTTCTCATTCGATTCAAGGTCGATTTTCCATAGGCATCCCGCGGCTATATGAGATTTGCCGCCGCTGCCCATATCCGCAATACAAGGCGCATATAAACGGGAAGCATAAACAAAACCGAAATAAAAAAAAAAGGCCACCTTTGATTTTTTCATCAGGTAGGGAGGAATTTGCTTTCCCCTTCCCCCACCCTCAAACAATACCCGAGTGTGTGTGTGTGTTGGAGCATACCAGGCGCAGATGAACACGATGCAAATTGCATTATACAAACATGTATTACATATACCGTGGTAACGAACGCCCGTGTATATCCGGGCACCGTGGGGTATCACAAGGGCTCTCAATGTGCGTTTTTTAGTAAGAGGAATGTCTGTTAAATTAAGAGGAATGTCGGCAATTTTCCATGGTATATTTTCCACATATTTCACCGATTCTGTTGTAAATTAGGGTAGCTTTGTGCTGTGGTTGCTGAGATGCAAGATTTTCACTGTTTGTTTCTTTTACCCAGCCTCATTCATTGGCGCCGACTTATACAAAAATAAAACTCGGCTGTTCGAGCCTCGTTAGGGGGAGAACCCCCTAATTTTTCAGTGTCATTATTGACATATTAAAACGATGTTAATGGACTATGTCATTGTATTTCTCATCTTCCGTGTATTTCGCCTGCTAACCCTATGTTGAAATTTTTAGGATTGTAACCTATTTATAGAAAAATACATGGGGTGCCTGTTCTACAGCTTACGAAATAGTGTAACAATAGATTAAAGCTGTGGTGAACTAATAGCATTTAAATATATGTAAAAAATACATGTGATGCATGTTCTACACCTTACGAAAAATTGTAACAATAGATTAAAGCTGTTGTGAACTAATAGTATTTAAATATATGTAAAATACTCAACAACTTTAATGTCGTATACTTTATTATGTCGCATTTTTTGGGACACATGTTTCGGTCAAATTTCAATAAAAGGGGTGAGAAGTAAAATGACATAGTCATTAAAAAAAACTCTCAATTTTACCAAATATTGGTAAAAGTTTTTTGCCAATATTTCACTTCATGAACTTTTTTTATTTTTGTGGGTTGTGCAATTTCGGGGTATATTGCGGAGCGGCCATTGCTTCAGTGGCTCGAATTTTTCACTCTATGAAAAAAAAAAAAAAAAAAAAAATTAGAATTCGGATTGTTTACACCTGTCATGCAATATGTCGGATTATGTGCATTTTTGGATTATAAAGTAGTCGATTAGACAGGGAGGTTCATCTGAGTCTTAGGCAGTGGCAGCTTGTGGGTTATTTAAATTTAGGTTCACAAAATAAATTTCGGAAATTAAATATGCAGATACGGCGCACCTTACAAGTTAAAATATATTTGTATTTCCGGCTGTTAAAAGGAAAACAATGCATGCAACTGAAAGAAAACAAGCCATCTTCGGTCTTACATTTCATCACCAAGATAAGTTTTAGCAAAAGTGTGTTGTCTTGATTTTTTATTTCATTTTTTTTTTCGAAGGATAATATTGAAAAATGTCATTGCTTTAGCTCCGAAACACTTATTTTACTCCAATCTTAATTATTTAGACTAGTTCGTAAAAAAATACTGTAGTAAAAATTATAAAAATAAAGAAAATAATAAGAAAATGAAAAAAAAAATGGATTGACTAACCGAACATAACGAACCAAGGGAAAATCAGGAAGAGATAACGGCAAAAAAGACGTCCGTGAGACAACTAAAAATGTGCGAATGGAGTGATATCAGCAGCGCCTTACTTCTCCCGCAACTCTCACCGCGTCTTTTCTCAGACAGAGGTTCAGAAGGCCACTTGTCAGACCGCACGTGCGATCGACGAAAGACTATGCTGTAGTAACCTGCGATACAGTGCATTAGCTGTAATAAGCGTACTTAATAATAGTGGGGGATCACGTTTTAAATTCACAAAAATCAAGTGTACTTAATTATTTTTTAATTTAATTTGTTATTGTGTTTATTTTTAATTTTTTTCATCTGGGGGGGGGTTCACGTGCTCATGAGCTCAAATGGAGGCGCCGCCACTGGTCTTAGGGGCAGTCACAATTATTTGCGATATGTTAGTTGGGGTGCGCTTGACTGCAATTTGAAGTGGTATAGCGTTGCTGGTATGAATTCACAATACTCATATGTCTACACCTCAAATATTAAGTACAGTAGACACCTGGTTATAACGTACTCTCACGGGCCTAAAAAAGTAGTACGTTATAAGCAGTACCGCCGGTAAGATTCAATATTACACACAAAAAAAAAAGAAAGTGGGCTCATAATTTCAGTGGCGCACCCAGGATTTTAGTTTAGGGGGGGCTGGACAACAAATTCTGCTGAACTCGGTTATAGCGACCTCGATTATATTTATGACTCTCTTATAACGTCAAAATATTATGTGCCACTTGACTTGCTGATCGAACAGCATGCCCACAGGCAATGTAACTCGTTATACTCAAATAATTGTCTGATCTTTCCAGCATCCTTGAAACCGAGTTTAACTGTGCTTCGTACACTAACTGTACGTATTTATTTAAAAACTAACGTGTTTTGTTTGTTTGTTTTTTGTTTTTGTAAAAAGTACTTCAGAAATAATTTAAAGACAATTTTTAAAAAGAAAAATTTAATTAATATGGGGCAATTTTCAATTTTTATTGCTTTTCACTTCTAAGTTTCCACCTTTAGGGGGGGCTTGAGCCCCCATAGCCCCCTCCGTGGGTGCGCCTATGCATAATTTCATTGTAATATGTATTTTAAACAGGTCTGATTTTTTAAATTTAAATTAAACAGAGAAAATTCTGTAATTTCTGTTTGTGTAATTTTCTTTTGTTTTAAATGGGCAGATGCTTGTTTAAAAATACCGTTTTGGATATCGATAATAAACTTTTGTAGAGGCTCTTGCATCATCACTGCGACATTCAAAAAATCGTGATATAATGTTTTTTTTTTTTTTTACAGCATGTAATGCGTCGGGTATGCTAGCAGGCGAAAAAGATAAAAGATAGCTCCCTTCATTCATGCACAATTCATCTCGCCAGAGAATCTAAAAACTGACAACGAATGTTTGTGAAGGTACTGAAATTTCCGATAAAAAAGGAAATAAAATTCTTAAGAAAAGCAAATTTTATTTTTGGCTTTGGTATAAAAAGTACGTTATAGCCGAAGTACGTACTTTTGTTAAGTACGTTTTCACCGTAAGTTAAATGACATTATAAAAATAGGACTTGAAATCGGGACCTGACTTCCAGGTACGTTATAACCGATAATACGTTATATCCCAGGTCCGTTATAACCAGTGCGCACTGTAATGGAAGAAATTTATGTTTCAAAATTGTTTGATTGTAAAGAAACTGCAGAGTTGATAAGACGCTTTGGCATCGGTATGCTAGCAGGTGACATAAAAAATGTGACATAAAAAAAGCGACATAATTTTACATGTATTTAAATATTATTAGTTCGGAACAGCTTTAATTTATTGTTACAATATTTCGTAAAATGTAGAATAGGCATCACATGCATTTTTCTAAAAATAGGTTACAATCCTAAAAATTTCAACGTAGGGTTACCAGCCGAAATACATGAAAGATGAGAGATAAAATGACATAGTCAATTAATATCGTTTTAATATGGCAATAATGAAACTAAAAAATTAAGGGGGTTCAGGGGGGCTTCCCCCTGACGAGGCTCGAACAGCCGAGTTTTATATTATTTATTTGAATAGATGTTTTTAACTGAAAACCAAGAGAAAATGTATAATAAGTAAACATGAAACCATTTTTCCTAGCCCAAAACAGCGTTTTTCTAATTCTTTTTCCTCACTACTGCCCGAAGTGTTTTTTTTTTTATTTTGGTGGAGAGGAGTCTTTATTAATTTGGCAACCCATTGTAGGGAGAAAATATTTCTATACTATTAGATTCTTAATTAAAAAGTGTATACTGTAGCCGAATTCCTTGAAATGTCAATCTAACGAATTTCACGGGATCGAAGATCAGATACGTATTACTGAAAGATTATTTAAAGGGAAATCTAGGTAAAACTACAAATATTTTTCAATAGAAATATTTTATTTATTAATATAAATTAAATATAAAAATATAAATTAATATTAATATTAATATAAATTAATATTAATATAAATATAAATTAATATTAATATAAATATTCGTTATAGCAAAGTTCGTTATAACGAGATTTTGCTGAAAAATTCGCCAAAGTTAATCGTTATTAAAACTGATATTGTAGTAATATAACTTTCTTTAATAGAAAAAAATTTGTTCGTTCATCTAAAATATTCGTTATAGCCAAGTTCCTTATCACGAGATTTTATTATAACATGATTTTGGAAAATATTTTATATCCGATCCATACAGAGGATTCAGATAGAAGATTCAGATCGGAAAGAAAAAGATTCAGATCCCAAAAGAAGATTCAGATCGGAAAGAAAAAGATTCAGATCCCAAAAGAACATTCTTTTCGGAAACCTAGCGCGTGCTTTATCTCGTGTCTCGTCGCAGTCTTTTTTTATCATTTTCGTGCCGGCATCTATCCGAGCCTCGTTATCTTCCAGGGAGGAGGGGAGTCGGTCTCGTTTTAGGGATAGGTGGAACAGGGCCGGTTTGTTTCGGCGGTGTTCCGGGCCGGTGGAGCGCGACATTACAATGTAACGTGGAAACACGTCGCGGAAAACGCCTTTTCCCCCCACCCCCGTGCCGAGCCGACTGTGACGGCAACAAGCCGATGCTGCTGCAGGCGAATCTTCATCCCGCGATCAGATAGTCTATTACAATTTTGTTTTTTTTTTCTTTTGGTTTCTTTGTCCGTCTACAGGGTGTTTCGAAAGTCAGGGGGCAAAAATTTAAAGGGGTGGTGTTGTAAACCTAGACGGTTCAGAAACACATGGCAATGTGGGGTCAGAAATTTTGTTTTCATTTTACTTGTTAATAATAAATCTGTTGTTGTTGATATTAATGCCATCTCATAACCACATGCGCTGAAAGATCCCCGCCCGGAGGGGGGGGGGGTTGATGGGTAGAGGGGGGCGTCTTTAGTGGGGCCCAGTAGAGATGAGTTCGGGCTCATTTGTTGAAGCCCGAGCCCGAGGACTTTTAATCCGAGCCCGCCCGAGCCCGAGCAATATTATCTAAGTCGGAGCCCGAGCCCGAAATTTCAGCTAAAGATAAAAAAAAAAATCAATTACTTCATTGATAGAATACAATAAATTTTGCCGTTCGTGAAAATTAAAGACAAATATAGTTGCAAATTCCTAATGTACTTTTTAATTCTTTGTATCCATCCTTTATCAAAAAATGTCGGATCTCATGACTAAGGAATATAAACCGCCGTTCTAAAATACCCAAAGAGCTTCACACACCTTCTAGGCGCCCGTGACGCTATTTTTATTTGTTTATTTATTTTTTATAAGTACTTTTATTTTCCCCCATGAATCACGTTTTAAAATCTATTTCAAGCAGTATGTTCAATAAAGGAGAAATTTTTCACGATCCCGAGCCCGAACACATTTGTGAATTACAGAGCCCGAGCCCGGTTCGGGCCCGGGCTCGGGCTCTGGCTTTCGGGCTCGGGCTGAGCCCCTCTCATCTCTAGGCTCCAGTGGGAACGACAGCGGTGACGTCCCAGTGGTGACGACAGCTGGCTGTGCCCGGGCACAGCCAGCTGTCGTCAAAAAAGGGTCTCTATACTCGGGGCAAACCTTACCTGATAACAGAGGAGAAGGCTAGAGGAGCCTTTTCACTACTTTCCGAATGTATCACTCCGACACTCGTTTCTCTTTCCAATTATTTGGCTGTCAATATCACAAAGCAACCCAATCGCAACGCGAATCTGGATTTCTGATTCCCGCCAGCACGAAAGAGGTCTATCATTGGTCAAGCGTCTGTGAAGGCGTTACATCTAATTTCTGACTTAATTTCGTAATCCTTTTAATTACTGAATTCAAATAAGATAAATATGCAATTATTTTATAACATACACTTTATTTTAGCACTTAATAGTTGATAAATGTCTTAGTTCTGTAAAAAGCAGGGCAAACGAAAAGAACTATTTGAAAGCGGCGGAATCACACGGTCTGCAGCATTCCCTCCATTATCAGGTTAGCTGTGCCCCGAGTATAGTTCTGTGGCACGCGATGAACGTTTTGATCGTCCGCCATCTTGCTGGTAGTTAAGTCGATCGATGGCAACGGTTGCCCTTTCTTCAGAATTGGGAAAGGGTTGCGCCTCAGAGGATTAACTCAGAGTTCGGTTATCCGCTCCGTTTTTCTCTCCTTCCGCTGGCATCACTCTTCAACTGACTCCCTTTCACAATTTTCGTCCGCTCTTCCCCCCTCCCCCCCGGATCTTCCTCAATTATTATCAATCCGGGTTTTTGGCTCCGTCCGTGCGGACTCCCACAATTCCCTCTCTCTCACTCCATTACCAGCATTGCAGGACGGGCACGGGTGAGTCACACGGATAGCACTAGGATCGACGTGTCGGGGGGTGGACACTGGGAGTCTCTCTGTGTGCCAATTTATTTCTTTTGAGTTCTGATACTTGCAGAAGTGTGACTGAAGCACTCGCCTGCCTGGCGACAATCCAAATGTAATATACAGGGTGTCCCCGAAAGTTGGTAACACGTTTTTAATTCTTTATCTATCAGAGATAAAGTAGCGATGTCCATTGAAAAAAAAAATTCAAAATAAAGTCGGAAATAAGACTACGCTAAGAAAAGTATCCTCTTGTTGATTATCAAGAAGTTTCACTTTTTTAATTTGTGCACAATCCCTTTACAAAAAATTAAATTAGCAAAATGGGCCCCATACACTCATGAGGTGATGTACCAAATTCGAGCATTTCATCATACAACGTCTCAGAGATATCTTTAAAGAGAAATGATCGGGGTTCTATACATAATTTTGAATGCAAACGTTTATTCCTAGAGTGGAAAAAAAGAATTTGTAAACGACACCCGAACAGAAAAATTCCCCGGTTAGTAAAGTGTGCCCCATACACTCATGAAGTGACTTACAAAATTTGAGAATCATATCCTAAAAACTGCCAGAATTATGAATATAAATATAGGCTGACTTAAACCACTTTTCATTGCTTCTCGAAGGGCAAAAAGCAGAACATCGCATTTTAGGGGTAGTTCAGAAATTACGAAAGGAAATATTTTTCCCCACTCTAGCAATAAACGTTACATTCCAGTTCTTATACAGCACAGATCATCCTTATTTAAAGATAGCTCTGAGACGTTTTATGATGAAAATCTGAAATTTTGTGCATCGCATCTTTAGTGTATGGGGCACATACACTAAAGACCACTTTACAATTTGGGAATTTTTTTTGTATGGGTGTTGTATAAAAATTAAAAACAGTCACTTTTTTGAAAATGAAGGAGAGGAATATTTTTCTTGATGAAGTCTGATTTCCGACATTATTTTGAAGATTTTTTTCAATTTACACTGCCCATTTATCTCTTATAGATAAACTGCCTATGCGGGGCAAATGCCTATGCGGGTTGTGCCTTGGACGGAGGACTTTTTAAGGGGTTCTAAAGCGTATTCACGTTACATCTGGAAAGAACCGCCCAAAGCTGCTGACCGTTAGATCGACAGACACGCGGTAGGCCCGAATGCGGACTTTCAAACTTCAGCCGTATACCATGTTCAGTGTCTCATCCGCTCAGCCATAGTGGGACCCACCGGTTATTATTAATCAGTACACAAACAAGTGCTTTTTTATGCCCAGTACGGGATAACCCATAACGACTGACACAAACTTTAACGCTTTAGATCCCGTAATAGCTGTAAGCGCCCGGCATAAAGTGGATCCCGAATCGCCCGAAGACGCCTGGGAAAAATTGCCACCCCCTAATTTTGAAACATGATAAGTGGTTAATCTTTTCAGGGATAAGAGAAGGGTAGCTCCTGTTCATAGGACCACGATGGGCACTGCCGATTGCTTTCTTCTCAATTACCGGTAGGTAGGTAACCCATCCAAAGAATAAGCTATTATTCGCACCTCACGTGTACATGCAAAAGGCGAGAACAATTTGGTTACTGATCGTCCTTAAAATAAACCGAAATTTCTCAAGGGGGGCAGGTGAAATATCGGGCGAGTCTTTGGGACTCTTGAGTTCTTGAAAATATCTGTATCCTGGGGATGAAAGGGTTAAGGGGAGGTAGTGCACATAACAAGGAATCACATAGCAGTGTGGGGTCAAAAAACACCGCTTCAACTTCCCTGTTCATAATCCCTTTTGGGAAAAGCGTTGAAGTCTTCGTCTAACTTCTTAGCTAAGTTTCATAACTTGGAATTATCTTCAAAATTTTCGTCAATGAAACTAAATAGAACTTTTAAACTATCGATTTCAATATCGAGTTTTCTGTGATGGCTGCCCATACAGCGTCAATACACGTTAAAACGTAATAGACTCATGGATTGCAAACCCCTTCAAGATTTATTAGTCTGAACCGTTCTGTCGATGTGTGGTTAGGAATGCACATCATGCATCATCGGCCCATGTTTCTTCATAGAGCGAGCGCACTGTTACGGGAGACGTTTATCGTTATATGCTGAAAAACTTTGTGGTTCCTTAAATTCCACCAGGTTACCTGTTTCAGCAGGATGGCGCTCCGCCCCATTATCACAGCGATGTTATCAACTTTTTGACTATGTCATATCCTTCCCCGTTGGATTGGAAGAGGGGGGGGGGACCCATTGCCAGGCCACTTAGATCTCCGGATTTGACTCCGTTAGACTTTTTTGCTTGGGAATTTATGAAATGCGTTGTGTGTCAGCAAAGCTTTTCAGCCGTGGATGCGTTGAAGGAGCGTATCACTTCCGATATGCTACGGAACACTTGGAGAGAACTGGACTACCGTTTAGACATGTGTCGTGCTACCAAAGGAGCACACAAAGAAATCTATTCATAAGTGAAAACTTGGTGTGAGATGCTCTTTCTATTTCTTTATTTTTTTTTCAGAATCTAAGGGGTAGTTCTGCCATAATAAGCCATTACTTTAGGATACTTTCAGCCCGGACACCCTGCATAATTCATAAAAGCCCAAAGCGAGCGATAACGAAAATTCTTGCATTACTTTCTTTTTCATATTAGTTATGAATGGACATTTTGCATGGTGTCTGAGGTCGAGGCTAAAATTCGTCTGCTGGCGGTATTTACATCCGCCAGCTCCTATTGAAATGCATTCAGTATCCATTTTATAATGACTGTTTCTCATTATTAGAGCCGCTCGGAATGAGTTACTGTCTTTTTAATACTTAAATAGATGGTTTAGAAGACGATGATATCGCATTTCGCTTCAAAACTTTGTTAATAAAAAGAATATTAGTGTTCTAAAATTATTACGTTATTGCAAACACGTTTAAATAATACATCATTGAGTTGATTTAGAGTTTTCTGAGTTTAAAATAGTACAAATATTCATTAAAAACCTCCCACACTTTTTTAAACTACGATCTTTTAAATTATTTTTAGTATTTAATTATTATTAACATTTTAAATAAAATCTCACAATGAAGATAAAATTCATTTATAAAAAGCTATTATTTGTTAATGACTAATATTCTAGCTTCTTTTGCAACTACTAGAAAGTGTTTTACTACATATTTCTACTAGAAAGTGTCAAATAATCCCTTAGGTCCAAACGAGCTGAAACCGAAACTAATAATCACCGTAAGATCGTGCACGTGGAGTATCAAATACCGCCAATTGACGTCACGTGCAAAATGTCCATTATTAAGTTTAATTTTTAAAAAAATCATTGATATAAACACGTAAAAATTTATTTTCATTACGACTATTACGTCGAACCCACCGAAAAAATTGAGACTCCAGAAGCGATATAATAATAGTAATAATAATAATAATAATGTATTTTTTTTTTTTTTTTTTTTGGAATTCCAAAGCTAATTTCCAAAAGTAAGCATGTAGACTGCCGCTCACAAAATTATATTTCATGCAAAAAGATTGAAAAATAAAATCTTAAAAAAAAAAAAAAGCTTAATTCTGTTTACAATTAGAACTTAATGATATCTTGCAGGTTCATTATTTTTCTTTCTGTTAAGTGTCGCGGTTTAACTGTAATTTGTGGTGGCGGGGGCAAAAAAATTACGTTTTGGAGCAGATCAAGAGAAGAAAATAAACCTCCTCATGAAGAACTGAAGAAAAACTTTTTAAAAAATGGGGGAAAAAAAACTTAATTCAAATATCGAATCAGATTTCTTTGCTGTCGTTTCGAAGGAAGCTGAGAAGCCATTTGGACTACTAAGAATTCATTTTAACAGTTGTACGTGACAGGAAAATTACGGGTTTTCTAAGAATCGATATCGATTAAATGATAAATATGTCATCAAAATTTTTCTGAACGCGAGTAGAAGGGGAATTTTAAGGTCTCTTAGCGGGAGAGATGGCTAAGAAAAATATGTTTTTTCCAGAACATTTTTTAAGTGATAGAAAAGAAAGTTTTTTTATCATTAAGTATAATATTTACCCACTTAGAAGCATTAACGGGTGTTTTATCTACGTTTTCCAAGAATGCTTTATTTCGAGATTTCTTCAAAATCTGTTAAAGAGATGTTTCGTTAAAATTCTTGTTAGTGACTAATTAAATATATCCACGCGATTTGAAACTTAAACTAAATTTTGCATGATTTCGTTGAAGATGCAGCACTTAAAAAGAACAAGCCTTTTTCCTTTTAAGGAGAGGTCGTCTGCAAGACGTCTTGTTACTTTTCGTTAAAATTAAAAAAAAAAAAAAAAGTTTTTAGAAAAAAGAAAACCGACTTCAAATTTTTCTACCATAACAAAAAATAAATCAGGAACAGATTGGATATTTTCCACCAATAGTGACTTTGAATTCTTTCTGGAATTGAGCATGCACATAATCGATAATCCTTTCCCATTAAGGTTGCCATGTAAATAGTTTTCCATGTATTCTTATGCATAATCCTTGGAGGAATGGCATAGTGCTACCACGAAGCAGTAAAGTAAAAAAAAGTTCATTTGATAAAGCTTCTCCGAATTATCCAATATTTTGTTTGCGTGAAACCTAGAAGTTTGAATTAATTTAACAACTTAAGTTGCAACCAACATTGTTACTTCGGTCACTAGAGTAATAAAAATAGATTTTTTTCTTTCTAATGGCCAGGTCAGTGAGCCTACCTGGAGGCTTGACCACTATGACGGCCGGAGATGTTGGTCATTTTCATTATGGGACATCTTGTAGGCAAACCAACGTTGCCCCCTATGAGTGGTCTCCTACTTTTGAACTAATTTCAGATGCGAGACCTAGTACCTGAAATTGGCCCCCCAGAGGTATCGTTTAACAACCTGCAGTACATTGGAGCCACGATCAGATTTTACGTTCACTACATCCCATTAGCGTACTCGGTCCCACAGCAGTTCACCCTCCCAAGTAGGGATGGACGCTAGACAATTTTTTGCGAGACGAGACAGAGATTTGCAGATTTTTTTGCGAGACGAGACTCACATTTTTAACATTGTACGATATAGGGATTTTGCGAGACGAGACAAACCTTTTAGGCTGTTTTGCGAGACGCTAGACGTCTAATTTTTCGTCTCGGGTCCGTCCCTACTGGCCAAGCTTATGCTGCTTCACTTTCCGTGTTTTTAGAGGAACAGAGCTTACACACTAGGCCTTTGCGAAACTTATAAAAATAGAATATTAAGTTATTAATTTCAGTATTAATTTCGAGTGGATAAAGATTATGTATTATGTGTAGACATTTTTTTTGGGGGGGGGGGGGGGGGTCAAATAAATTTTCTGTCGCCCTGTTGAAACAGCCTCCAGGATTTTATCTTCTGGTAATTAGCCTTTTACAGACCGCATTGAAATCCAGGCATATTTTAAATTAGTCTTTGCTTATTTTTTCTTCAAATACGTTAGTTAAAGATATTAGTCATTTAAATGGGGGAGAAAATTTGTATACAATTTTCACTTTATTTCCAATTGGGAGCATGGGCCCTTTCTGACTATAATTTACACTGATTTCAAAAGACTGAATACAGTAGAATCTCGCTACAACGATATCCTCTATAACGATAACTCTCTCTATTACGATATTTTTTCATAGTCCTGGCTGAATTTGCCTTTAGATTAATGTAAAACAGTTCTCTGTATTACGATACCCTTTAAAACGATAATTCTCTCTACAACGATGCTAATAATTATCACTTACATCACAATAATTCTCTCTACTATGATATATTTTTTTTCTACGATGCATCAGAAGCCCAACTCATGCACAGATATTGAAAGCAACACAAAGAAAGTCGAGGTAAAATGTGGTTGGAACGGGTTGGACCACACCTCTGCCAAAGAACGTCTTCTAAGTTTCGTTTTGCTGATGTAACACTATGGTAATGAGAAAGTGCATTTCTCGTAAGGTGGAAGGGCAGTTGGATGACACATCTTTGATTCCTATCCCCCTCTTTAAGAAATGGTCAAGGATTCCTTTCACCGGAACTGATATAGAAAACGATACGTTCTTTTGTCTGAACTTGAGTAAGAATTTTAACCTCCGATAAATCCTATCGAGGTCGATTATTACACGAGGATATTTTAAATCATTTATGAGTTTTGTTTACTCTGAAGTTTGTTTAGTGAAAATCGAAAGCAAATGGCTAAAAGAAAACAAATATCTATCGAAGTGAAATTCAACATCATAAAAGATTTTGATAAAGGCATGAAGCAAAATAAATAAGGATAAATTAATGGGTATGTATTTTCAATTAATATCTAATACATTTTAAAAAACGCTTTTGCGGCATTAAGGTATTATTTATTTAGACATTATATATTTGTTATTCAAATATGTAAATATTTATAAGCTATATCTCCGCTAGAATCCCTGGCGAGGCGGCAAGGGTATTTAACTAAAATTTGTGAGTGTTGTGAAAATTACTGAAAACTATAAACATGTTTTTCTCCTTTTAATATATTATATATTACTTGCGAGGGTGTGATGAATGAAAACAGAACACTTTCTGGTGATACCGCAGGGTATGGGATATATGAAGAACAAAAATCAAAAATCTTTTCGTTCCAATATCGATTCTCTCTATAACGATAATTCTCTTTACAACGATATATTATTTTGACCCCAAAATATCGTTATAGAGGGATTTCACTGTATACACATGAGTAGTTTCAATAATAAGGTAAATAATAAAAGATTTATTTTTAAATTTCAGTAAAGATGTGAGAATTAAGTTTGAAAGGGGAAGGGTGTATCAAGATAGCTCTGTGGAAATTTATGAAAATGGCTATTTTCATTACTTTTTTTTCCCCCAGTTTCTTTATACTGATACAAATGCAACTTCTATTTCAAAAATCAAGTCATCTTTTAACTTTATCTGCTATTTTTTTCAAATCAATATTGATAAAATTTCACTTTTGAATAAATTTTTAATTCGATGTTCCCAAATATAATTTATGAAATTTGCATTCTGATATTGTTACGAATTTTCGCGGCAACCCGCTGTTCTGGGGGTTTAAAATAGTTTAAAATTCGCAATCTACGCTTCAAATAGTTAAATTTTGCCTTTTTTTTTGCATCAAAATCGGTCAACTAGATAAGGAGCTTTGGGTTTCCCTATTGATTTGTAGAGCATTTTCTAGAAATCTCGAGAAATATTGCTCCTAGGCCTTCCGTGACCTCACTTTTGGGAACTTATTTTTGGCGCCATTTTTCCAAAAGTCGCCAAGCTTGGCGACATTTTGGTCATTTGGCCCGATTTTCCCAGTGGAGCTAGTAAAGCTAATTTTTCTGCGTTAACACGCATAATAACCTAATATTACTCCTCTATAACGAAATCATAATCAAGTCTGTTCTAATACATTCCACGGATGGTTCTCTGCGGAACCTTCTACGGTGTTCGTCGGAACCTATAAAAGCAGCTGGTTACCTAGTTCAAGTCGGTGTTGCTTCTGCTTCCGCCAAGAGCTATGCTTAGCTTGTTCTTGGAGCTTTGTTTTTAAGTGCTGAGTGTAAATTCTTTATTGCTCGGTCTTGAGGGACTGTTTGCGGTATCCCTCGTATGTTTCCACAGAATTTTTGCCTGTGGAAGTGTTTTATTTAGTGTGAGAAATACAGCATCTGTAAAAGCTTCTATATTAAGCGGACTGTTATCATCACATTACGAGTTGTTTGTGCTTGTGAATTTTGTACAGCCGATTATTCGACGAAGTTGAAGCAATAAAGTTCGCATTCCATCCTGCCAAGTGGACTCTTTACTAGAACTTTCTACACCTACTGGACTTTAGAACGACGAACCCAGGAATCAAGCAAAGTTTTCTGCAACAATATTATGTATAAAGTTAATAATTGCAACAGTATTATGTATAAAGTTTAAAATTGAAAGTTCATTATCACAGAGCACTGAGAGCGAACTTTTAAAAGAAAGGGGGAAAAAAATAGCCTAGAAATCTTCAGTTAACGATTACCATTCCATTTTGTTTTCCCTCCCTCCCCCTCCCCCCCCACTCCGCCTATCTCCGCTACTCGACGCACGACGGCGTTTTCCGGAGAGTTCTTATCTCCCGGGCCGAAGCTCCCCCGTGAAAAGAGAGGAGATCCATTTGGCATGGCACAATCAGAGAACATTCTGTTTTCTCGCCACTGTGCCCCCACGCTTCTTGGCAACACGATGACGGGAGTTATCGATACCGCCGAAAAGTTTTGTGTGTGTGGGGGGGGGGGATACGAAGCGGGTCCGAAATCGATAGCTGATCGGGGCGTAAAGGATGACACTTACTCGTTCTTTAATTTTGCGCCATTAGTCACGGCAGGGACTCTCTCTCTCTTGGGCGATAGCGGCTCCGAAAATTAAATAAATGTAAGGGGGGGGGGGTGTTCTGCCGCAATGAGGCTATCGGAGTTTGAAATCGCGTGTAACCGTCGTCCTTCTACACCCCCACCTCCCTCCCCCCTCCTTCTCTTCAAGTTACGACATGCATCTTCTTTTTATTTTGCAGCTATCCAGGTAGTTTCTTTTATGTACCTCGCCAGTTGGATATTATTTAGCGCCGCAAGATACCTCCATGGGTCGATTTTCTCTTGACTAGTGAGGGTCATGAATGAATGAAACTATTCGAATGCTAAATCCGATTATTATTATTATTAATAATATATTTTTATGAATCGATTATTAAATCTATTCGAATCAATAATAATCGAATCATTAATAATCGAATAGATTCGATTATTAAATCTATTCGAATCTATTCGATTCAAATCTGTTCGAAGATTTCGAAAAATTCGTTCGAACGCTCAGCACACAGCATTCGAATAGCATTGGTGAAACGATTAATCGTGATTAATCGTGAATACAATTCGAACAGTTAAACGATTAATCGTGAATACAATTCGAATTGTGAAAACGATTAATCGCGATTAATCGTGAATACAATTCGAGCTAGTAGAAACGCATTAATTGCGATTACAATTCGAATTGTTAAACAGTTAATCGCGATTAATCAAGAATAAAATTCGAATACTAAAAGGATTACTTGCGATTAATCGTTTCGCAATTAATCGTGAATACAATTCGAATTGTGAAATCGCCATTAATCGCGATTACTATTCGAACAAAAACTGAGCTGCAAGAATTTTTAACCATCGTTCCTTCAAGGCTTGGGTCCTTTTTCACATAAACTATCTATTTCAGTCTGAAATTAAAGCTCATAATCACAAGTCAATCTAAAAGAAATGCCTTGGTGGAATTCCGACCCCCCCCCCACCCGAATTTTCGCTATGCAGATATATGTTTACATGGACGACAATTGTGTTGGAAGGGGTGCTATAATTCATGTTTTTAGCAAGATTTAGCTTTATTATTATTTATTTCCTTATACGGCTTTACTGATCCGATTTCAGCAACACTTTAAAAAAATATTCGGTTTTATTTGGGCCCTAAATTCATCGGTCTCACTTTTTCATACGATTTTAAAACAAAAAATTATCCGGCTCATTGAAAAAGATTCGACTCGTAGCTTTAGGAATCGGATTGAAGCTTTTATGTTACCACCAATGTTTTTGGGACATCAAAGGAGGCGTGTTTTACGTAAGCCCCCTAAATATTTTAGAATAAATTGAACTACTAATTTCGGCCACCTGTGCGGCGAAGTGGATTCCGTGTTAACTCATAACCTAGCGGCCCCGGGCAGTAGCGGATGCAGGGGAGGGGCTAGGGGGCTTCAGCCCCCCAAAAAGATTGCTAAAGGGTAACATTCTGCTTTATTATACACTTTAAGTAGATAAAATGATCTTTTTTTTATAACTTAGCCCCACCCAAAAAGTTTTACATTACTTTATACTAAAATTTTGCTTCATCGTACTTTTGTTTCGGTGAAATAAGCTTTTTTTAAAGTTTAGCCCCTCCCAAAAATAATTTCTGGATCCGCTACTGGCCCCGGGTTTAATTCCGGTGGAGGTATAGATTCTAGTTACATAAACAATAAAGTCTACGTCTTGTCTGGGTCCATGGGCGCCGCAGCATAATTCAAGGCGGGGCAATAGCCCCCCCCCCTGAATTTTTGTATGCAGTGTTTTTCCTTGCTTTTTTGCTCTTTCCAACATGGTAACCATACGTTGAAGTAGTCCCCCCTTGAGTAGTCTTTGCCCCCCCCCTCTTGGGAAATATTCTGCCGGCGCCCATGTCTGTGTCTGGTGGTGCACTCTTAATCCAATGTCGATATGCCTCGTAGTATGCGAAATGTGTGAAAAGAAATAGTTGCGTTGCATCTGAAACCCCTGGGGGGTCAAACTCCAGGGGTTATTTTTTAATTATTCGATATTGGGTATAGGGATGTTTACACAAAAATTTCTATTCTGGGGGGGGCCCTTCCCTAAACCCGGCCCTAGTTACCACCCTCTTCTTGCTTCACGAATCTCAAAATTGACTCGAAAGAAATAATACAGCAGAGCAGGGGCGTGGCCAGACCCCGAAATGGGACCCTTTACTTAGTTTATAATTTGATATTTAGCTTTAGAATTGAACTTTTAGCTTATTAAATGATAACCCCCCCCTCTCCACAAACACACACACACACACTAGAGATGAGTTCGGGCTCATTTTTTGGAGCCCGAGCCCGCCCGAGCCCGAAGACTTTTAATCCGAGCCCGCCCGAGCCCGAGCAATATTATTTAAGTCGGAGCCCGAGCCCGAAATCTCAGCTAAAGATAAATAAAATTCAAAGTAATTCTTTGATAGAATACAATAAATTTTGCCGTTTGCGCAAATTAAAGACAAATATATAGTTGCAAATTTTTTATGCACTTTCTAATTCTTTATATCTATGTTTATGAAATAATGTCGGATCTCATGACTAACTAAGCAATATTAAGCCGCCGTTCTGAAATACCCAAAGTCCTTCACGCGCCTTCTAGGCACCCGTGCCGCTATTTTTTTTTATAAGTACTTTTATTTTCCATATGAATCACTTTTTAAAAAATCTGTTTTCACGGAGTATGTTCAATAAACTAGAAATTTTTCACGAGCCCGAGCCCGCCCGAGCCCGAACGCAATTGTGAATTACAGAGCCCGAGCCCGGTTCGGGCTCGGGCTCGGGCTTTCGGGCTCGGGCTGAGCCCGTCTCATCTCTAACACACACACACACACACCCTGGAAATGAAATCCTGACTACGCTACTGCAGCACAGAGAAAATTGCTTCACTTCGAGAACGCGATTTCGGAATCGTCTCGACAATTTATCCGGATTCACTAAAATGAATCGACTCCTACGACTGTACGGATCCGGGTCGGGCATTATATATATATTTTTTTTTTCTTCCAAATTAATCTTTCACGCTTTATTGCCAAATAAAATTATTGAGAGAGAGAAAAAAAAAAAAAAAAGGGAATGGGGCGGGGAGAAATAAAGTCAACAAATCGCCCGGCCGACCACTAAAACGGAAGGAAAAACCTGTAGCTATGCGCCGCCGCTCCATATCGACTATAAATGTTTAAACGAGAGCGTCTCGATTGAGAGAGAGAGAGACCTCTCTCAAAGTTTTGCGACCTTTACCAATTTTATTACATTTTTTATTTTTATTTTATTCTTCTTCTTCTTCTGTGCTCGCATTTATTAAATTCCTGGCGGAGTGACGGGAGAAATTAAATTTCAGGGGAGCAAAAGGAGGGGGGCGGTAAAATAAACACAGGTGAAGTGCCTTCATTCCTCAGCGAGGCGCCGTCTAGTCGTCTCCCCAAGATCTAGAGAAAATCCCTAGGGTTGGGGGAAAAAATCAGGGTTGCCACAAGTTGAACCTTCTGTCGCCAGCGCTTTGACGTTCTGCCAATTTTATTCATAATTTAAACCATCGTCTCTTCTCCCTGACATGTGAATTATGAAATACGTTAAAGACTGGATTACTCATTACGGTTAAGTCTATGGAGCTCGACCATTTTAGAGGTCCCGGGACGTAAACCTAAAAGAAAAAAAAATTCAAATGAAACACTCAACGTTATTTTAAAGGTTTAGAAACTTGTATTCTAAGAAAATAACGTATGAAAAACTTGTTGGTACAACTAAGCATATTTACTTTCCGAACATGTACCATGTAAGGAAAGTATTGTAATCATGAAAAATGTCGACTTCGAGATTTTGGTGTATTGACACGTTTTGAGGTCTTCTGAATTCATTTATGTTATTTTCACGGGAAATTCCGGAAAGTGCGCTAGCGTTTAAACGGTATTTTCGATTGAGGTCAAATTGGGTATACATGTTATAAACCACCATCGTAAGACCGGTATTGATTTTGATGTGTATAGGACTTATAGTTTTTCTACAGGGCTACGACAAAGACTTCTTTTACATTATGGCCTATGAAGAGAAATTCTTGAAAGTGCGCTAGCGTTTAAACGGTAGATTCGATTGAGCTCAATTTGGGTATACATGTTATAAACCACCACGTAAGACCGGTATTGATTTTGATGTGTATAGGACTTATAGTTTTTCTACAGGGCTACGACAAAGACTTCTTTTACATTATGGCCTATGGAGAGAAATTCTTGAAAGTGCGCTAGCGTTTAAACGGCGCGTTCGATTGAGCTTCAATTTGGTGTATATGTTTGAATTATTCATCGATTAAAATTGATTTAAATGCTTGGTAATGATCTTAATAGTAAGTGTTCGGAAAGTCGAGTGGAGTCACTCCAGATTTTTTTTTTAGTAGTAGTCGTGATTGATATGAGCTGGAAAATTTAAAGATGACAACAGAGATGAAGAGTTATCTATGTACTTCTATGTGTCCTAGGCTAAATTTAAAATGTAATAATTGTAAACTGTGTTAAAAAAAACTATGGCGGGAAAACACTTGTTTTTTTTTGTGGGGGGGGGAGGGTGAAGGGCTAGGGGCGGGGGGGGCATCTCAAACTTTGCCCAGGGTCCCGAAAATTTCCGGCCTCCCTTTATCAATCCTCTGGGCTTAATATTGCATTCACCCACCTCCTGTTTTCAGCTACATCTCTTAGCAATGAACAGCTACATCTCTTAGCAATGAAAATTTGATAATCAAGAACTGTTTTTCAACTTTTAGCTTTTAAAAAGTAGTATTCGTTACTATTATAACATGAATTATTTTTCAACTTTAAACTTTGAAAAAAAAAGGAATCAGAACTGATTCGCTATTTTTTTTTTTTAAGTATCTTTCATCCAAATTTATTTTTGATGGTACTAAAATAACAATTTTTTTCCTCAGTTTTATTCATAAACTAACATCCGCCTCATTTACCTAAATAAGTTAATCCCCTGAGACGTTACATTTCGAATGCTGGCCACCAAGTTTCCCTCAAATGCATTTAAGGGAGAGGGGGGCACAGTGGGAGGATATATATTTTTCTATGATTCCAAAGCTTAGAAACTAGGAAAAAAATATCATAATTTAGTTATCCACTATTGTAACACTGTAGAAACTAGTCACTGTTACAGTTCGTCTGGGAAGTTGCAGCTATTTTTGTTTCTACTATCACTGCTGAAACAATCAGATAAGTTCTACTTTTTTGGGGGATTTGAGCAGTAAATTACTATCCAATAATCTGTATCTTTGGTTTAATTTAAACTTTCTTAATTGCACGTATGTAATGATCTTTATTCTATTGTTAAATTTTGCACAACTTTTTGCAGCGTTCGTATTTAAAAAGACTTCGTGGGGGGGGGGGTACATAGCGATGAGGACTTTTAACCCTCTCGTCACCGAATTATGAAAAATCAGAGAAAAAAATCTGTCTAGTATTTAATGCATCTGAAATACTATTATAAATCATGCAAAAATATTTTTTTTCTAATGTCGATTAATATTAGATTTTTCTAATATTAATTTCTGCATTTTCGAAGCACTTTGTCATGCTAAATTTAATTTAAAAGGATGCACATATTAGGTAAAGGTTGAGGAATAAGAAAAAATCTATACTTACCTTAAGAAGAAAAAAAAAAAAACGGTAAAAAAGCAGCGTCAATATTTTCTTAATTTTTCTCCTGAAACAATGAAGCGAAAACTGTAAAAAATGATCTACATGGACTAGTACTGCAATCTAGGCATGATTTATGCATCTAGTTAAGAGCCTCATATACTTTCTGCATGAATGAATGATATTGATATCACTGAAAGATAAAAATACTAAATTGAATTGTTTTCTCTCTAAATATTGGTATTGGAAGTAGGAGCCTCATATGAGGTTCAGGGTGACGAGAGGGTTAAAGCACATAAACGTTCAGCTTTGCCTAAACCAACCACACACACACACACACTTATTTCGGTTCAAAAAATACATTTGTCATACACTGCCTTTCAATTTTAAAGCATCACGTAGTAAAATGTATGATAACTGATTAAACATATTGAACATTATTGCTTTTATTCAAATTTTCTATACATTGCTAAAGCAGCTTAAACTCAGTGGCACACGCATAAATTTTTCGAAATGTGGGACAAAAGTTTTCACTTTTAATCTTAAACGCAATTCAGACTGTTCGCTGTTATCATTGCAAACAAAATCGCAACATTTGTTGAAACTACTCCACTCTGTAGCAAAAAACCGTAGTCAACAAGAATGTACGGACGGAACAAGCATTCCGGCCGTAGAACGTGTCGTGTATCTACGGACAGCAGGGGGGAAAGGGCGGGGGGAGGGGAGAAAAACGCAAAAACGAAAAATCCTTCAGAAATTAGATAACCAATCATTGACTTTCCAAAAAGCATCGCTCTCTCTCACATCAATAAATGGTTGATTTACATCATCCCCTCTCGGCTTTCTCTAGTACATATATATATGTACACGGCGAGAGCAGCTTTCACAAAACGACGGCGAATTAGCAGTAAATTAACGGCGCCATTCAAGCAACTCATTATTTCGCGGGGGGGGGGAGAGATCCTCTCCCCTCTTCCCCATAGACGCACGCACAAACTCTCTCACCGAGAGCAAGCGGCGCGAAATTAATTTTGCGAGATTGGCGCAATTAGAGCCGGCTTCGTCTCCTCTAATTCAAAAACAATGGAAGGGATTGCGCAAGCACTACGAGCGCTTGTTATACACACAGAGTCCCCCCCGCCCCCACCCCCCCCCGTTTTACTCCTCACGCCCGTGTAACACTCATTTCAATTCATTTCGTTCCAAATTCGGTCCCGTCGAATGGAAACAATTCGATGGATGCTGCGTCGTGAATTCGAAAACCATTCGTCCCCCCCCATCCCGCGGGTCTCCCTCTAATTAGTAGCAACACACGTCTCCTAGTTCTCTGTCTGTCTGTCTCTATCTGCCTGCCCTTACCTGTTTCTAAGTGAGTGACGCTTTTGTAGGGCTATACCGTTTCAGAGAGAGAGAGAGAGAGGGGGGTTCCACGTCTGAATGGGTAATATGTCTTTTACAACTCAAGGTGGCTAATTATATCGGATTGTGTGTGGCTTGTGGCGCATAGACAGATGCACTGTGTGAGTAGTGCACGGACTAAACAAAGGATGTCAGTGCGCCGAACACTTAGAGGGAATAATAATAATTACTATAATAAAGCGGGCTTTCGGCGTTAGGTTGCGCAAATAAGCGTCTGGTGTTTTCAAGTGTGCGTCCGATTTTCAATTCGGTTAGAGAGTTATTCATTCATTCAGCGAACCTATTCGTCAAACCAGCCATGAAAAAATCGGGAAATTTTGAGGATCGCTGTCATGGTTTGGGGCAGAAACGGGTTGAGCGACCGTCAGAAAAGTTCCTAATTCAGATAGAGGCAAATTTTTTAAAAAAAAAGTAAATAAATGTAGATGGAAACTGCTGTACTGAAGGTATAAATGACGAAATAAATATTTTTTTTAAAAACTGTAACTGGTGATATGAACACAAACAAAAAAAACTTGGAAATCAAGGAACAAAGAAAAGTAAGAAAAGAAATGCAATATAAGAAGCTGTACACTGTAAAAAAAAAAAGCCATGAAAATGCACAGAATGTTCTGGCAAATGGGGACTATAGCATCGTTTCTGTACATTTACAAAATTTTATTCCATAATTTACAGAAGAAATTTCCTTCCAGAGAGGAGCTGACTTCCGATAAACGGAAATTGCCCTACATTCAAACAGTATATACGGAGAATTTCCGTAAACGTTCCACTAAATGTACCGTTATTATTTTAGAGTATTACAAATGCTTTAATATACACCTCCAAATCAAAACAAACTTATTAAAACTGTTGGTGACAGAGTTGGAATGTCAATATATGTGCATGAAAAGAAAGTCTTCTGTGAACGAATTTCAAACAAACCCTAACGGATTATTTAAAAAAAATTACAAATGATTTTGTTAGCTCAAAGCTACATAATTTAAACTGATATACATTTTATAATGATCAATTTATATCTACTATTATTTTTTTGGAAAAAGAAAATGTTTAGTTTTAGAAATTGCGTAGTTTCAAAGTTTCACTAACATTTAATAACTTTTCTGAAGTCATTATTTACCCTTTAACGTACTCTGTCTTCGCCGCGAATACTTAAGCTCTGTTATTTTGACTGTTCTGATTCACGAAAAATAAATTTGACTTCTATAAAATACGTAAGAAGGACGCAAGTCATACGAGAATTCTACTCAGCACATAATTTCCCGCTATCGATTATTTGTAAAATGGATGTCAAAATCATTTTTTATCAGTCCCGGCATCTGATGAAAACCGCAAAATGTGATGACTACACACATGGATATAGATGAAACACTGGATAGACTGCTCAATGCCGAAAAAGTGCAGCCATTGCCATCACTCTATTTAACCGTTTAACGCGCAGTGTTCCCGCTGTGGGAACACCGAACTCTGACGTTTTGACTGTTGCCAGTCACGAAGAATAGATTTGATTTCTGTAAAAATAGTTGAGGGTGACGTAGCTCCACGAGAATCCTTTACTTTATAGCACGTCATTTCCTGTAAAAAAAATGGTCAAGATTATTTTTAACAGCACTGACATCTGCTGAAAAATGGACGAATACGAGAACAGATGGATAGATTGACCAATGCTGAAAAAAAGGGCAGCGGTTGCCATCGGTCGCCTTAACTACCAGCTAGAGAGCGGACGATCGAATCGCCCATCGCGTGCCACAGTGCTGGAGAACATTTCTGAGGTTCTGCGGCAGGGCGCGTGATGGGCGATTCGATCGACCGCCATGATCCTGGGATAAATTTACCACACCTGGCACTAAATTTACTACACGTGGGCAACTTTGTCCATGGTAAAATTTCTAAAAATTTTCAGGCCCCGGGTCAGTTGTATCTCCCGTGTCTCTCTCTCGGCAATGCACAACAAAGGTGCTGCTGTTCTTGTGTCCATAGATCGATGTTTAGACTGTCCATGGAAGATGTGCCACCTAGGGTTTTGGACGTCTCCTTGTTGGTCCCTAATTTTGAACCCATTCCAGAACAGGGAGCAAACCCCCATCTGAAATCGGCACCCCCCAGAGGCATTGGTTGAGCCACGATTTATTTTGCGTGCACCAGCTCCCATCCAGCGTTCGTCTCACAGCAGTCCATCCGAGAGAGGAGCTCACCCTCCCAAGCGCTGACCAAGCCAAGTGCTGCTTCATTCTCCGTATTCTTACAGAAATAGAGTTTAGGGACTAGATGGAGTTGTACGGTAGATAAAGCACCGTACTCCGGTTTCGGGTTCAACGGCCGGGGTCCGATCCCCGGCTGGACGTGGCGGTCATTGTGTCCGTCCCTTCGTAGAGGGCAACGCTGGCCGCCCACTGGGTGCCCCCATAATAAAATGGTCACATTTTCGGGCAGTTGTATGGGACAATGCCTAATCGGCAAGTTCCCGCTCGTAGAAAAAAAAAAAAAAAAAAAAAAAAAAGCTAATACGAACGATGATAGATTAATTTCTGCTGTCAACTTCCTGAACAAGGGATGATTTTTCTTTTAAAATCTTCGTGTACAAAAATTGAAATGTCAACATCCTACTGGGTCATGTTAAAATATCTTGTGGAGTTGAGGTTCAATACCTCGCGAATAAAGTCTAGGAAAAATAAATAACGTTTCCGACTGACACCGAAAATGCCGTCCCAAAAAAAAGGGACACTAGGCATAATTGGGTTAACTTTTTACAAAAATCGCTATCGATGTATTTTTTTACCGATTTAAAAAAAAAAGAGAGATACAATCCTATTCTTTTTTCGTTTATTCGCTTCGACCCTGTTACAAATAATATATGAAAACACAAGAAGGAAAAAAAAAAAGAGAACAGAACAAGCACTCATATCCTCTGCTATCCCGACAGCGTTTTCGCTCCGTATTCGAAAATTGAATTTCAGGTAGAGCTAAAAATTGCGCGACAAATATTGTCTTTCCGAATGTGATTGGCGCAAGGATAAGAAGAGAACAATGTAACTTCGTACGTCTTCGACGACAAAAAAGAAAAAAAAAAAAAAGATGTTCACATTTTTCGCCTATTTATCAGAGCACCAAACAATGAATTCGATTTTGAGGAGAGTGAAATATATACCCCCGTCTGGGACAAATATGTCAAACCCGTAACTTTCCGGAAGGAAAAAAAAATTTTTGAATATTGATGCGTCGCCTTGTCTTATTTTAGCTTTAAGTAAACGTAGCCATTTTTTCCCCCCCAAACTTTTAAAGATGGGATATAAAGTTACGCAGGAAGAGAGAAAAGTGCCGTTCCTCATACTTAAGTGAGCAAACACTATTTTTTCTTCTTTTTTTATCTTAACTCTTCGATTTTAATGCACTTTTAAATAAAAGCTCGTGTTCTAATTTATATTAGTTGATTTTTTACTCTCCGAACATGTACCATGTAAGGAAAGTATTGTAATCATGAAAAAATTCGACTTCGAGATTTTGGTGTTTTTACACGTTTTGAGGGCTTCTGAATCCATTTATGCTATTTTTACGAGGATGTATGTATGTGTATGTGTGTGTGTGTAGTGTGTGTGTGAGTGTTGTGTGTATGTGAGTGAACACGATAGCTCCTGAACGGAGCATTCGATTGAGCTCAAATTGGGTATATATGTCATAAACCACCGTTGCAAGACCGGTATTGATTTTGGTGTGTATAGGACTTATAGTTTTTCTACAGGGCTACGACAAAGATTTCTTTTACATTATGGCCTATGGGGGGAATTTCTTGAAAGTGCGCTAGCGTTTAAACGATACATTCGATTGAGCTCAAATTCGGTATACATGTTATAAACCACCATCCTAAGACCGGTATTGATTTTGGTGTGTATAGGACTTATAGTTTTCCTAAAGGGCTACGACAAAACTTTCTTTTATGTTATGGCATAATGGCATATGGGGAGAAATTCTTGAAAGTGCGCAAGCGTTTAAACGGTGCATTCGATTGAGTTTCAATTTGGTATATATGTTTGAATTATTCATCGATTAAAATTTATTTAAGTGCTTGGTAATGATCTTAATCGTAAGTGTTCGGAAAGTCGAGTGGAGTCACTCCAGATTTTTATCTTAGCCCTCCCATTTTAGTGCACTTTTAAATGGAAGCTCGTGTTCTAATTTATATTAGTTGAATTTTTACTTTCCGAACATGTACCATGTAAGGAAAGTATTGTAATCATGAAAAAATTCGACTTCGAGATTTTGGTGTATTGACACGTTTTGAGGTCTTCTGAATTCATTTATGCTATTTTTACGAGATGTATGTATGTATGTGTGTATGTGTGTTTGTGTGTATGTGAGTGAACACGATAGCTCCTAAACGGGCATTCGATTGAGCTCAAATTGGGTATATATGTTATAAACCACCGTCGCAAGACCGGTATTGATTTTGGTGTGTATAGGACTTATAGTTTTTCTACAGGGCTACGACAAATATTTCTTTTACATTATGGCCTATGGGGGAAATTCTTGAAAGTGCGCTAGCGTTTAAACGGTACATTCGATTGAGCTCAAATTGGGTATATATGTTATAAACCACCATCGTAAGACCGGTATTGATTTTGTGTGTATAGGACTTATAGTTTTTCTACAGGGCTACGACAAAGATTTCTTTTACATTATGGCCTATGGGGAGAAATTCTTGAAAGTGCGCTAGCGTTTAAACGGTACATTCGATTGAGCTCAAATTGGGTATATATGTTATAAACCACCATCGTAAGACCGGTATTGATTTTGGTGTGTATAGGACTTATAGTTTTTCTACAGGGCTACGACAAAGATTTCTTTTCATTATGGCCTATGGGGGAAATTCTTGAAAGTGCGCTAGCGTTTAAACGGTACATTCGATTGAGCTCAAATTGGTATATATGTTATAAACCACCGTCGTAAGACTGTATTGATTTTGGTGTGTATAGGACTTATAGTTTTTCTACAGGGCTACGACAAAGATTTCTTTTACATTATGGCCTATGGGGAGAAATTCTTGAAAGTGCGCTAGCGTTTAAACGGTACATTCGATTGAGCTCAAATTGGGTATATATGTTATAAACCACCATCGCAAGACCGGTATTGATTTTGGTGTGTATAGGACTTATAGTTTTTCTACAGGGCTACGACAAAGATTTCTTTTACATTATGGCCTATGGGGAGAAATTCTTGAAAGTGCGCTAGCGTTTAAACGGTACATTCGATTGAGCTCAAATTGGGTATATATGTTATAAACCACCATCGTAAGACCGGTATTGATTTTGGTGTGTATAGGACTTATAGTTTTTCTACAGGGCTACGACAAAGATTTCTTTTACATTATGGCCTATGGGGAGAAATTCTTGAAAGTGCGCTAGCGTTTAAACGGTGCATTCGATTGAGCTTCAATTTGGTATATATGTTTGAATTATTCATAGATTAAAATTTATTTAAATGCTTGGTAATGATCTTAATCATAAGTGTTCGGAAAGTCGAGTGGAGTCACTCCCGATTTTTTATCTTGCCACTTTCATTTTAGTGCACTTTTGAATAAAAGCTCGTGTTCTAATTTATATTAGTTGATTTTTTTTTTTTCAATTAAACGGTTGAAAGTAATTTGTAATGAATTCTTTTGGCCATTCTAAAAAAAAAAAAAAGAGAGAGACAGAGAGAGAGAGAGAGCAAAGAATGTACCTTGCATACAATGGCATACAATTTTCTTTGTTCTGGTGTTTACAACTTAGTTTGATACTTTAGTTGCTACTTAGTTTGTCGTTTACAAATGAGCACAAAGAAGATAGTCTTAACTAATTATACGGTTTGTTTTAAAATAAAAAATCGCCCGACCAGTGGCTGATGGCGTTTGCGCTCTAATCTGGGAGACGGAAGGTGCCTGGTAGAGATGAGACGGGCTCAGCCCGAGCCCGAAAGCCCGAGCCCGAGCCCGGGCCCGAACCGGGCTCGGGCTCTGTAATTCACAATTGTGTTCGGGCTCGGGAAAAATTTCTCCTTATTGAACATACTGCTTGAAACAGATTTTAAAAAATGATTCATGAGGAAAATAAAAGTACTTATAAAAATAAATAATAAATAAATAAAAATAGCGGCACGGGCGCCTAGAAGGTGCGTGAAGCTCTTTGGGTATTTTAGAACGGCGGTTTATATTCCTTAGTTAGTCATGAGATCCGACATTTTTTGATAAAGGATGGATACAAAGAATTAGAAAGTGCATTGGGAGTTTGCAACTATATTTGTCTTTAATTTGCACAAACGGCAAAATTTATTGTATTCTATCAATGAAGTAATTGAATTTTTTTTTTAATCTTTAGCTGAAATTTCGGGCTCGGCCTCCGACTTAAATAATATGGCTCGGGATCGGGCGGGCTCGGATTAAAAGTCTTCGGGCTCGCGCGGGCTTCAAAAAATGAGCCCGAACTCATCTCTAGTGCCTGGTTCAAAACCAGGTCACGTCTGCCGACCTAACCGCTCGGAGTTTTCCGTGGTTTTCTCCGAAATTTCGATTTAATAAGGGTTAGTTTCCCTAGAAAGATCCCCATGGAGGAATTTCTACTCCCCCCCCCTCCCCCTCAGCCTAGATCCCTCGCGCTGATAATTGACCGTAACACCACATTTTTTAAAAATTAAAAAATCAGAAAAAAGCGAGGAAAATATATCCGTAATATTTATTACAGCCTCTTTAAAAGGTATTCGAGTAAAAGCGAAATTTCCTATTTTAGCTTTGAGGATATATTAACCCATTCGTGCCTGGATATTTTTGCGACTTTCTTCGATTTTTGCTAACGCCAGCAGTAATTGATAAATTTCTGATATCAACTTTTTGAACAAGGGATGATTTCATTTAAAATCATTATGTATAAAAATTGAAATGTCAATATCCTACTTGGCCATATTATAATATATTGTGGAATTGAGGTTCGATACTCGCGAATAAAGGCTAGGAAAAATAAATAACGTTTTCGAATGATAGCGTAAATGCAGTCCCAAAAAAGGGACGCTAGGCATAAATGGGTTAAGTTGATTTTGAAAAACGTACCACTCCACAGAAATGTGAAAAATGTATAGTTATACATTACCTAATTCATATTGCACGATAAATAATTTTTAATGTATGAACCAACGTAGGAAGTTTGACTTTTAATCGAATTTCTTTTCGAGAGGGTGTACTTTCTCTTTCTTTCTGTTATTTTTCTCTCCTAGATTTCCTTTTCAATTATGTTATCAAAATTTTTTATAGCGGAATCTCCTAACGTATGGCTGTTCCTTATTAATTATTCACCTTATGTTGATATTAATATCTTAAGTGGCTTCCATCCTTGAAAGAAAATAAATCGATTGAAATATTAAGATGCGTACTTTGTTTGATGTTCCACTACAGTGCTGAAAATAAAAGACATTTAAATGGGGCAGTATGATGTTGACAGTTAAATTTTGCTTAACCATTTGAGGCGCAACCCATTCCCAATGCTGAAAAAAGGGCAGCCGTTGCCATCGCTCGACTTAACTACCAGCAAGATGGAGGACGATCGAAACGTTCATCGCGTGCCACAGATCTAGAGACCCTTTTGTTGACGACAGCTGGCTGTGCGGCGCAGTCAGCTGTCGTCAAAAAATGGTCTCTAGATCTGTGGCACGCGATGAACGTTTCGATCGTCCGCACTCTTACTGGTAGTTAAGTCGAGCGATGGCAACGGCTGCCCTTTTTTCAGCATTGGGCAATCTATCCAGCTGTTCTCGCATTCTTCCATTTTTAAGCAGATGTCAGTGCTGTTAAAAAGAATCGTGACCATTTTTTGACGGGAAATGACGTGCTAAAAAGTAAAGGATTCTCGTGGAGCTATGTCACCCGCAACTATCTTTATAGAAATCAAATCTATTCTTCGTGACTGGCAACAGTCAAAACGTCAGAGTTTGGTGTTCCCAGAGATGGAACACTGCGCGTTAAAGGATTAAAAAAAACCTGTAGTATGTTTTCATGGAAATGCGGGCGTGAGGGTATAATGATCGTGCAATTATTCAGGAACTCTGGGGGTATTTGGACTTATTCGGGGTTTAAAGAATGCTATAAATATGACTTGATATAGGTGCGCAAGCATGATCGTTATCCACACCGGTATTCCTACGAAAACATGAATAGATTTTTGGAGCACAATTTAACTGTCCACACTACTACTGCCAAATAAGAATGATTTTTGCGGTTACTATGTGTTATCTTCATTATGTTAAACTGCTCCACCACATTACATTACATTCTGTGGTTAGTCACAGTTTAAAGTGTATTTTAAAGATATTCAGTGATTTCAAGTAAAGTAAAATTGACGTATATTTCTCAGGATTACTAAGTAACGTCCCTCATGAAGAATTCCTGTTCTTTCACAAGAACAGTTTTAAAAGAGTTCCAATACATCACGGATTAATGGAAGTTTAAAAACAATCTTCCATTTCAATCACCATATAACAAGTCCATAGACGTTTTACAACAGCTTATTCTTCGTTTAAAGGGTGGAATAATATTTAAAGTTCTTTTACAGGATCTTACGAAGTTATATCAGTAGTGATATACTTTGCTGAAAATAAGCCCAGAATTTCGTGAAGTTTGACGACGATAGATCGTTGCCAACGATTGTTACATATTGATATATCGCCGAATTTGGCCCAAAAAGTAAAAAAATACAGTCGTGTTTGAAAATGCATTCGTTTGGCATGATAAAAATTTCTTCTTTCTTTTTCTAGTTTAGCACTAAAGTGTTCACTCCAGGATTTTCTGTCGACGTAATCTGCCGACATGTTTTTGTGGAGCGATTTGCGTCGACACGTTTCCGTTGAATTTTTCAATAGGGTTGTCATTATCGTCCGGGAGGGGGAATAAAATGTTTCAAGGTTTGCAATTTTTGATGATTTATCACCAAGTTTGGCGCCAAAAAATAAGTCCCCAAAGCGATAGATTTCAATTCCGAAGAAGTGTTTTATCGAACAAGAAAGACAAGCACGGCACACTCATGGATTATGATGCACATTCCAAACAGCCTTCATAAAGGTAATGTATAGTTAGAAATGCTTGGCGAAGATTGTAAAGCAGTTTTATTGGGAAGTTTTAATATAGATTTCCATTCCAAAAAAACGTTTTATGGTACAAGGAATAAGTATACGCTACAGTTATGAATAGTGATCCACTTTCCAACATAATAAGTTAGGAAAATAGGGAATACACATGGATTATGATATGCTTTTAATGTATAGCATTTAAGTGTGCGTTTATAATATGAAAGTGTTTCAGATTTTTCTTTTTCTTTTCAGTACTGTACACATTCTGATCAGTACAACAGACAGACAGCTTGTGATGGAGATCACATATTTAATTTTAATAATCATTTACTTTGTCTTTCTTTAAATTTAATCGATCCAAAATCAAGAATTCTAAATCTTTTCTGTTCTTATTTTTCGGTCACTTCGGCTTTTAATCTGTGGCGACCTGGTGGCGTCGTTCTGAGCTAAAAATAGATTACATTACGTCCTTTTGCAATCACAACGAACATTTTTTGATTCCCCTCTTGGCACCCTACTGGCTTAAGTTATATTTTTGTTGCCCTGCCTCATCTTTAAAATTATTTGCTCGCCATTACGTCATTTTAATTTTATTGGATTAAGTTTTAGGTTTGCTCTGGAATGAGCGTTATTTATCTCAGCCAAGTTGTTGTTCTCGCCAATGTGCAATTCTCTGCTGGCGTAATTTTTAATACATTCCATCTTAATTTCACTGACCATATAGGACGTTTATTTTAATTCGCTGAGCCATCACCAACACCGTCCGTTGTAATAAGTTTATGTTTCAATAGTATCTTTTAAATAAATAGTTTTAAGCATTCAAAGTCTTTTTCTTACTGCAACTAAGTGCATCGAACCTGGATTTCTAGCCAGTGACAACGCCATTTAATAATTATACAATAGCCAACCAAACAACTTCGTTATACAGCTTGCTGGTCATCTCTCGAAGCAGGGATTTAAGTTCACCGAATCCGTCGATACAAGTCGAACAGAAAACCGCACTTCGCTTCCCTGCTGTCTTTTCTCTCTTCCTGCGTATATACACAGCCCCCGCAAAAGCTGTGAGCGCAGCAAGCCGTTTCTTCTTTCTTCCCCTTTTTAAAGTTCCCGATCACGGCGCCTAATCTTTAATTCCTTCTGTGACACACGAATTCCATTAGACACACGTTGGGGGGGGGGGCGAGAAACAGAGAGGAGGAGCGAGCGAGAGAGAAAGAGAATTCAGACTCGGAGTCGTTAATCGTAATCGCATTAAGGTGCGTTGCCATTCTTCGGCTCCTAAATGAAGTTAGAAAAATCAGTTTCCCCGAGAAGGTTGACACACACAAAAGGCGATGGGTAAAGTACTTTTTAAATATTCATTTCAATAAAGAGAGTGAGTGAGAGAGAGAGAGAGAAGGAGGGGGGGGGGAAGAGGAGGTAAGACGTGGAACATTTCTGAGAGATGCGATTGGATTGTGTGCTGCTTGCTACAAGAGAGTGTTGAATACGTCTCTGAAATGGCTTCAAATGGGAGAAGGAGTTAACTTTTGATGAGGGAGGTTCTCGCGAAAATGGATGAAGGGAAAAGAAAAGAAGAAAAAAATAATGTAAGATGCCTTTACGTGTAAGTTAATTGCCTTTAAGGCAAGGAAAAGAGCCTCGGTACAACAAATATCAATTTAACAAACATGGAAATATTTACCGAAAGAATCTTTTTTTTTTTTTTCAGCGGGCATATTGTCTTTAATGATATTAATGGAGTTTGCGTTTCTCTCTTTTGTGTAAGGATTATTGTGTTCAACTTTTCGAGGATGTCCGAGAAAAGCATACCAGTTATTTTGCAAATTTTGACATTTTCATCAAGATCGCCGAGTAAATCATACGTGCAATTTTACCAATTGTGACATTTTTCTCAGGATCATCAAGGAAAGCATAACCAATTCTGATATTTTTATAACAACCATGGAACATTATATTAGTTTTGATATTTTTATCAGGATCATCGAGTAAATCATACAAGCAATTTTACCAATTCTGACATTTTTCTCAGGATCATCAAGAAAAGCATAACCAATTCTGATATTTTTATAACAACCATGGAGGAAAAAATACCTACCATTCTATTAGTTTTGACATTTTTATCAGGGAGGGAAAACGTGTCAATTCATATAATTTAACAGTTCTTCAATGACTATAAAACCTATCAAAGACTGAAAACAATGCAAAATATCGCTCATTACGGCAGTAAAGGAAAGCGAATACCAATAATAAAAAGTTTTAGGGGGGTAATTCAAGAATTTGTCAAGAAGAAAGCAAAAGAATTCTGTTATAATATTAGCATTTTTTTAAATTAGTGGACAGTTACTCTTCGTATAGAAGATACAATCATCGATCAAATATGTTTTTATTTTAAGCTACATGCAACGTGAAGACCTCTATCCTTAGATCTAAGTAAAGAAATAATACCCTTCATGGATACTTTTTGAAGTAACGGCAAGTGCCAGCCACCAAAAATAAAATTAAAAATTAAAAAAAAATTTTGAAAAAAATTTTATAGCTAAGAGAACTTTTGTTTTAGTGGTGTACATATAATATCTTCAGACGACAAAATGTTATACACCCATACTAGCAGTATTCGAGTAATTTGATTAGGGAGTTCACAGTGATGCATCTTTAAACTAAACTATCCATCATTCAACACGAAAAAAGCATAACTAAATAATTTAATTAATACCAGAAATAGAAAACGTAATTATACATTCGAAACAACATCAAACGTCTGTATTAGTCCTAACTTTAGAGCTTAAAAATTAATGATTTATTAAAAACAATTAGAGTTAACGAAATTCTAGAACTGATAAAAATATAAGCCAAATATATAATGCGAAGGTTTGCACAGTTATTTTTTTATTATTTATTTTAATCTATGCAATTTTGATTTAATTAAATATTTTTGATTGTTTATTTTTATTTTATTTATTTGCATCCAGCAGAAAGAAATTCGTACTTTTCCAGCGTTAGCATGGATAAGAAGGAAAAAGTAGTTTTACAGGCATTGTTGGAGAAAATATTAAGATAATATAATTTTTTCTTCAAACGGCGATTGGAGAAACTAAGTTTAACAAATAGTTTAATGAAGCATTTTAACCTTTAAAAAATAATGAATTCAATTTAAATACGTATTCATTATTATTTCAATTAAAAATAAATAATATTGCAAAAAATGGTTTTATCCATTTTTAACCCTTTAACGCGCAGTGTTCCCGCTCTGGGAACACCAAACTCAGACGTTAACCAGAAAAATTCATAAAAGCTCGTTATGACGAAATTTTACCGTATTCTTTAATAGGAAATACTCGTAAAAATGTAGTTAGTTCTAGCGAGACTTTGCTGTATTTTCTTAGTTAATCGGGCATATTCGTAAAAGTGAAGTTTTTTGTAAAGATATTTTTACTGTATTAAATTTTTTTTTAACAATCTAACAAAATTGTGTTTTATTACAAATATAATAATATTATTACATGTGTCAGAAGTAAAGCTATGTTTGCTACATTTATTTATGGCTAATTTACATTACCTAGACAATCTTTTCAAAGAAACTATAACCACGTGGGATTAGACACACTTATGCATGTATCTCATGTTTGTGAGTGGGCAGAATTCCTCCCCCCTCATGTTCAAGCGCTCTTTTCATAATTAGCAGCACAATTTGATTTATGCGAGCCCTTACTCCCCCTTCCCCTTGCCCCTTTGATCTAGAATTTAACGACACGGCTGATAATAATGGGGGGGGGGAGACTCAACTCCACTCTGTCAAGTTCACGTATTTGAAATTCCCAGCATTCCCAAGCGACGGAGTTGAGTAGTCGCCCACCGCCGTTAGAAGTATCTTCAGTTTTATGAGCTTATAGTACGTCTGGATTCTCCTATACTCATTTGAAACTGGATAGGGTAAAAATTTATGCGTCCAGTAAGAAAGAATCTATTATTTTTTTTTTTTTCAGAAGTACGTATTTTGACCCTTTAACGCGCAGTGTTCCCGCTCTGGGAACACCATACTCTGACGTTTTGACGTGTTGTCAATGACGAAGAGTAGATTTGATTTCCATAAAAATAGTTGCGGGTGACATAGCTCCACGAGAATCCTTTACTTTTTAGCGCGTAATTTCTCGTAAAAAAAATGGTCACGATTCTTTTTAACAGATCTGACATCTGCTGACAAATGGAAGAATGCGAGAAGAACTGGATAGATTGCCCAATGCTGAAAAAAGGACAGCCGTTGCCATCGCTCGACTTAAGTACCAGCAAGATGGCGGACGATCGAAACGTTCATTGCGTGCCACAGATCTAGCGACCCTTTTCTGACGCAGCTGGCTGTGCACAGCATTAGGAAACACAGCCAGCTGCGTCAAAAAAGGGTCTCTAGATCTGTGGCACGCGATGAACATTTCGATCGTCCGCCATCTTGCCGGTAGTTAACCAGATTGAAAGCAGTACTACTACATAATGGAAATACTTTTCCATCTGTGCCTCCGGCTCATGCAGTAGACGTGAAAGAAACTTATGAATCTTTGATCCATCGTTTGATATCAGACTGACAAATATCGAGTTAGCGGGTTGGACCTCATTCAAACCAAGTGGGAAGGGCATTTTGGACAGGAAAAAAGATGATATCTATGTTGGCATGTGTATACATATAAATACGAATGTATACATATAAAATAATATTGATTTATTAAGTTCTTAACCCATTCGTGCCTGGATATTTTAGCGACTTTCTTCGATTTTTGCTAACGCCAGCAGTAATTGATAAATTTCTGATGTCAACTTTTTGAACAAGGGATGATTTCATTTAAAATTATTATGTATAAAAATTGAAATGTCAATATCCTACTTGGCCATATTAAAATATTTTGTGGAATTGAGGTTCGATACTCGCGAATAAAGGCTAGGAAAAATAAATAACGTTTTCGACTGATAGCGTAAATGCCGTCCCAAAAAAGGGACGCTAGGCATAAATGGGTTAATATGAATTTCTTGTTAGTTTCAATTCTATTAAATTTTGCCGGTATTGCTTCTGATTTTCCTGTGCCTCTTGGAAATGTGACATGATAGACATAAATTGGTTTTACCAGTGAATTCAGCACCCCAAAATTAAGTAAATCCACCCATTTACAAACCAGAGGCAGAAAAAAAGTTTAAATTTGTTGACTAGTGTAATGAGAAAGCCGTTTCTGAATATTTTCTACAATGCACTAAAACCTAATAACTCCAGTTGAAAATGTTTAAGAAACATAGAAGTCTTTTTAGAATAAATGAACCCCAAAGTTCGCATTATATAGGTTTAACCCTTTGAGGCGCAACCATTTCCCAATGCTGAAAAATAGGGCAGCCGTTGCCATCGTTCGACTTAACTACCAGCAAGATGGCTGACGATCGAAACGTTCATCGCGCACCACAGCTATCGTGTGCCGGCACAGCCAGCTGCCGTCAAAAAGAGGTCTCTAGATCTGTGGCACGCGGTGAACGTTTCGATCGTCCGCCCTCTTGCTGGTAGTTAAGTCGAGCGATGGCAACGGCTGGCCTTTCTTCAGCATTGGGCAATCTATCCAGCTGTTCTCGCATTCTTCCATTTTTCTGCAGATGTCGGTCTGTTAAAAAGAATCGTGACAATTTTTTTTACGGGAAATGACGTTCTAGAAAGTAAAAGATTCTCGTGGAGCTAGGTCACCCGCAACTATTTTTATAGAAATCAAATCTATTCTCCGTGACTGGCAACAGTCAAAACGTCAGAGTTTGGTGCTCCCAGAGCGGGAACAGTGCGCGTTAAAGGGTTAAGTGAACCAGTATTATATTTATTTTAGAAGGATTAGTTCGTCATTTAAAGCTTCCATGTAGTAACTAAATCGACAGTATACTACTTGCTTTTACCCATCCCCTGATGTAGGAAAGCCTACACCAGTTCCAAATGGCCCCGTCGCGTGAGAGCATGAAAAACTTCCCCCTGCGCAACCAATAGCTAGGAGGTGCCTAAACATATGCAAGAAGGTGAACAGGACTTACAGGGAGGGAGATGGAACAATGAAAAAAATCCTTTTCCCTCATTCCGAAATTTCATGCAAAGTACGATAACCCAATATGTGCTTCACACGATAATACGCTGCACACGATAACTAAATATTCATCAAAATTGGCACGACAGCCCTTTGTGGGTCTTGGCCTTCTTCAGAAGTCTCTCCCATTCCACCTTTTTCCCTGCAATGGACCTCTAGTTTCGTACATTCAATTTGGCAAAATACTCATCCAGGCTGTCCCTCCATCTTTTCTTAGGTCTTCTTCTGGGTCTTTACAGAAAGGAGTAGCATCGAAGACCTTAAGAGCAGTTCTCTCGGCAATCATTCCCAGAAGGTGACCTGCCCATCTCATTCTATTCAGTTTTATGTACTTAATAATGTCATCATCTTTATAGATTTTATAGATTTCGAAGTTATATCTTTTACTCCAGGGTATTATTTTCTAAAACAGCACCAAAAAATAGTTCTTAGAACCTTTCTTTCGAAGATTGACAGTGCTTTTTCCTCCACAGTCCACGTTTCTGAGGCATAAGTTAAAACGGATCTTATTAACACCTTGTGCAACAGAATTTTTGTTTTTCTCTTTATTAGATGGGATTTTTAAAAAGGATCTTAAACGGAAGAAACGGCGATTTGCGGCAATAATCCTTTTTCTGATTTCAGGATTAATATCATTTTGATTGTTGATCTCAGAACCCAAATAGGGGAAATTTTTCGCGGATTCAAATTTAAATGGGCCAATCTCAAAAAAAAAATTAGGATACTGTAGGATACTACCTTCAGGAACGGCCTACCTATTTGGTTTAAAGCCTGCTTTAGTTTTTGAATTGTCACTGTCCTGCTGAACCCTAGCTCCAGGCTCAGGTCTAGCAAGCAGCGGTTTCCCTCATTTTTATTTTATTTTCTTTACAGCACAATTTTTGGATTACAATTGGTAAAATACATCAGTGTTATACACTATAAAAGCAGTTAGTTTACCATGGTTTACAATTGCTCGCAATATTATTCTTAGTAACATTTGACCATAGATACATATATTTAACACGTTCTTTAAATATATGTATCTATGAGTCAAAATGTGTTAACGTAAGTAATAAACTGAAAAACTATAGAGTAAGGAGGTCGCACGTGCAAAATGTTGACTTCAGCCACCTTCGTCGTAAGCACAGGCTGACGTGTCACGAGGGTTGATGAGATCCAATTTTGACGAACGTGTTCTCTCTTTACTCTATGTGTTTTTACAAGTTTTAACTATAGTACTAGTCAATGTTCTAAGATATTGTGCCATGTCATCCCAGTACATATTTTGTTTCTCATTCTCTACAATTCGCAGCCTGCAATGCCAAAAGGCCTCTCCAAGCTCAGCTGCAGATCTTGAAATTACACCAAATATTACTTGATTTTAAATTCGTCCGGTTTTTTTTAAAATCAGTTTTACCTAATCTCTATTGTTTAACAGATCGGAGCACTATAATCTACATGGAAGCATATATAATCTACATTACAAGATGCTGCATGTACCAGGTCAAACTCATAGAGAAGGAATAGGTGGAGAAAGCAATTGTAACCCTAATCGGAAACAAGTGCACAAGTCACGTGACTTATGGAAACAATGCTTTAAAATCTGTTTTATTATCTCCCTCGTCTCACGTTTTGCTTTCTAGCATAGTAAGATGATGATTTATTTTTTTTTGGCAAAACAACGTGGCGATAAACAGTCAAATCCGTTTATTTTCTTACCCTGCGAAGCTGTTACCTTTGCTTTCATTTGAACCGGGAAAATATAATAGGATGCTCAATCCACCTATTACTACTCTATGGTCAAACTACGACAGTCACCTATTTCAAGTTCCACTAAACGGATTAATGTGACTTTAATCATTTAAAGTGAGCTACCTCATTCCTGGATTGTTTATATACCTTCTAGGAATGGCCTGGGGGGGGCGTATTTCGTACACAAAATGCTCGTTTTGGAACATTTCCTAACATAACCTCAGTTAGAACAACACTCTAATTGGATTAATCCGGAAGTTTACAGTTAAAATCTATTTCAATTAGCTTGGCTAATTGAAATTAAGGCAGTACTGCGCGCGTCTTTCCTCAAATATATGTGTAAGAACTCCTGAAACTTGCCTAGAACATCAATCCAGTTTAATTATAGCTGCTCAAAATAATTTAATTTAAATAAATATCATCCCTCCCACCTCGTAAAGTCACCCCCTTAATTTTTCTTCGGAAGGGGGGAGGGGGACTGGCTTGCCACCCGTCTCAAGAAAAGGTTCTACCAGCGAAATAACTCAAAGACACACTTTCTCTTAACTCTCTCTCTTTTGTAGTAGGCTAATATTAGGTTTTGCGACTGTTGCCACTCTCTCCCGCGTAAATACCGCTCTTGAATTGCCCCCACCCCCTCTCCTTATTAGAGGCGCTGCCTCCTAACAAGATTCCACGGGCGCCTCTCACGGGAGACGAAGGAAATTAAATTTAAAGGAAAAGGCAACGTGAAAGTTGCCGTAATTAAATGTGGTTTTCAATAAATGGCTGTGCAGATGAGTGACTCCAAGCTGCTGTATTTTTAATTGCGTTGCACTGCCTTCTGCCGATACTTTTCTGGTAATGGAATATTTTGTGACTTCTTTTTATATATATATATATATACCCCCCCCCCTTCCCCCCCAAACATTGCCCTCTAGTTCTCTTTAAAAAGAAGGGAAGAGTGTGTGGGATGGGGAGGGGAGGGAGGGAAAAGATGCTGCCTCATTTAATGTGCTCTTAAGAGATTTTTTTTTTTTCACATGCAGTTGATGATTGTTGCAAATGTGTAAAGTGACTTAATTACCGAGACCTCCTCTTCTTTTGCTCCTTGGTTCACCTTGATGCGAATACTTTTCCCGGAGTAATGGAGTAAAATCTCTGTGGCGGTTGTTTTTATCGAGGCGTTTTATGTTCGTGGAATGGCAACGGGAAGAAATTTAATATCATTTGAGCCGCAAATGTGTCGTTATGTTTTAAGAATTTAAAAAAAAATCGGCAAGAAATTTTCTAGTTAATGAATTCTAATTATGTGTCAAAGTGTAGCTAGCACGAATAGCAGATGAGCATTTGTCTATAACATATATATTTTTTTTTCTTCTAATAATTACGGTTGTACCGCGTGTTTTTGAATTTTCTACTTGAATAAATATATTTCTGGTTACTTTTCGTAAATTGTACCGAATTTAATTGTTTATTTTACGCATTTAAATTTCCATACCAGAACGATTACATTTAAATTGGTTAAGTGAACTGATGCGTTGTTTTTATTCGTTGTTCTTAGCGTAGCTCTGCCATGGCAAAACACAACAATAACCAAATTTGAGTTCGTTTATTTATTTTCACAGTTAAACGTAGTAAATCCCTGTTTGTGGGGAAAAAAATCTTAATTTTTGATAAGAAAAATCCAAAATATTTTGGGGAGCCGTGTTGTTTCGCAACAATTAATTTAATCAAGTATTGCTGATAACTATTATGGGCGTTGCCATAGCTGTGCGAGCTCCTTCCTTGTGCCCACCCACTGCGTTCGGAGACGGAAATCCGACACTATTTTTTGAAGGGAAAACTCGAATACGGAAGGTAAATCGTTCTAAGCACGTCTTTCAAATTGCACTTTTTTAACCATTTGCGTTCGTTTAATTTAGGACATGTGCGTTGTACCGGGGCCTTCGCAATTAGTAACGGGCCTGCGCGTGTATTTTGATGAGCCATCCAAAGAGGCCTACGGATGCTCGAGTCTTCAGGTATGCATCAGGCATTTCTTAAGCTTCCCAGTGCTTTCAAACGTTATTTAATGTAGTTTTAAGTAGTAATTGTGTTACTAATTCAAGTACGAACTCATGATTAATTTGTTTGTTATGATACATATTTACATAAAGAAAATAGATGCATATAATTTGAAAGAAAAACAAAGTAGCGCTTACTCTCATGATTCACGATTGCTTATTTTAGTTTCACAAGTGGATATTTAATATACTTTAAAATAACTAAATACGCAAATGAGAAAGACATTTTTATAATGAATATTTCATGAACGTAGTCGTATTTCCTACGTTATTTTAAACAATTCAAGATTAATCTTTAACAAATGATGTATTAAAGCGCATTTCAGTGTTTTCGGGATATCCTGTATATTGGAGAAAATTGATAAAATACGCTCTATAGCGCGATCCCTGAATTAATTATTCTTTAATAAAGACATTTCATGTAGTATATATTATTCTTTTGTCGCTTTCTCAATCGAACTTAGGAATTGAGCAAGCATAATAAACGCTTTTACAACGGGCAAAAATCAATAATTTATAATTTACTGTATTTCTGCACTGCACCAGATGTAAGTCTTAATCACATAATCAAGGCATATATAACTGATAAATAACATTTTCAACTGGCAAAATTAAATTGTCTAAATAGTATCACAACGTCATGCTTATTTACAAGAATAAAAACTATTATATGGGGTTTATTTTCATATATCATAATTTTCAACGTAAAAATTGGATTTGAGTTTCAAAATAAGTCTGAAGATAAAAGGTCTTTTTTTTATTTTAAGCTGTTTTACTTTACACTGACACCGACGAACACAGCTTCGATACCTTCGTAACCAACATATCCGGACTGGACCTCGTAGTGGTCAAGCGTACAAGTAGTAGGAAATGCAATCCCATTCCCACGGGAACACTATATCAGGAATATAATTTTCATATTTATAGAAGGTATTGTGTTAATTATCGAATAAGATCAAGCATTCAACTTGATAGTGCTTACAATCTTACTTTTTTTATACTTTTCTCTATTAAAATCAATTTTTATTTGAAAAAAATGTCAATCCCTCGGGACCAACAAATCTCGCGAAACGAAATCCCGGAAACGAAAAACAGTGTGGGATTGCATTCCTTAGCTACTGGAAGACATACATCTACTGCATCTAATTCTATACATGGGAAATATTTTATTTTAGGGTAAATCGTAGTGGAAGCAATCCCTCGAAACGAAAAACAATGCGGGATTGCATTCCCCAGGTACTGGAAGACATACATCTACTGCATCTAATTCTATACATAGAAAATATTTTATTTTGAGGAGAAATAGTAGGGGACACAGCAATAGACTAGAGATGAGTTCGGGCTCATTTTTTGAAGCCCGAGCCCACCCGAGCCCGAAGACTTTTAATCCGAGCCCGCCCGAGCCCGAGCAATATTAATTAAGTCGGAGCCCGAGCCCGAAATTTCAGCTAAAGATAAATAAAATTCAATTAAATTCCACAAAATTCAAAGAAGTAATTCTTTGATAGAATACAATAAATTTTGCCGTTTGTGCAAATTAAAGACAAATATAGTTGCACATTTTTAATGCACTTTCATAATTCTTTATATGTATGTTTATGAAATAATGTCCGATCTCATGACTAACTAAGCAATATAAGCCGCCGTTCTGAAATACCCAAAGAGCTTCATGCGCATTCTAGGCACCCGTGCCGCTATTTTTTTTTTTTTTAAGTACTTTTATTTTCCATATGAATCAATTTTTAAAAATCTGTTTCAAGAAATATGTTCAATAAAATAAAAATTTTTCACGAGCCCGAGCCAGCCCGAGCCCGAATGCAATTGTGAATTACAGAACCCGAGCCCGGTTCGGGCTCGGGCTGAGCCCGTCTCATCTCTAAAATAGACGCAATTTTTTATTAGACTCTAGGACTTTATTGAGTCCTAGAGTCAATAAAGAGTGACTATTCCTGATGGTTGACTTGCACACCTAGCTGCAACAGCAGAACATTGACATCTCTACATACTCATATTGAATTCTGCATGTTCAAATATTGAGCAAATGAAGTGCCTTTTGATCTCAAACAGGAAATTTTTGTACCTGGAGGTAGAAGGTTTCGTTGTTGCAGGCTCGACCCCAAAAGTTCAGCTTGCTGTTTTGAAAGTTTTAGATCGCGAACCAAAATTTTCAACTCCTTTTGATTAAAGGGCTGAGGCGAAAAATCTTGAGAATGAGGGGAATATTTTCTACAGGTTCTTCATCAGCGTCTTCAGATTCAATTGACATTGTTTCTGATTCTATGTCTTGCAGATTACAGGCAGGAACAGGCAATCTTTCATTATGTCGCCGGCAAATGCTGAAGATACATTTTATGCTTTATTTTATGTCCAGTTTTTAGCATGAGAATGAAGTTTTTAGCATAGAGAATGCCCTGCAATATTTGTGAGAGAGAAGTTATAGGCTGGGAAATGACCCTTAGGCAACTCCACACCATAGGAATTGAGAATTGCATAGTTCGGCATTTTCCTTTCAGTCACTCGGTTAACCCTTTGAGGCGCAACCCTTTCCCAATGCTGGAAAAAGGGCAGCCGTTGCCATCACTCGACTTAACTACCAGCAAGATGGCGGACGATCGAAACGTTCATCGCGTGTCACAGATCGAGAGACCCTTTTTTTTACGACAGCTGGCTGTGCGCGGGCACAGCCAGACTGTGCCCGCGCACAGCCAGCTGTCGTCAAAAAAAAGGGTCTCTAGATCTGTGACACGCGATGAACGTTTCGATCGTCCGCCATCTTGCTGGTAGTTAAGTCGAGCGATGGCAACGGCTGCCCTTTTTCCAGCATTGGGCAATCTATCCAGCTGTTCTCTCATTCTTCCATTTTTCAGCAGATGTCAGTGCTGTTAAAAATAATCTTGACAATTTTTTCTACTGGAAATGACGTGCTAAAAAGTAAAGGATTCTTGTGGAGCTATGTCACCCGCAACTATTTTCATAGAAATCGAATCGATTCTTCGTGACTGGCAATAGTCAAAACGTCAGAATTTGGTGTTCCCATAGCGGGATCACTGCGCCTTAAAGGGTTAAGGTAGTAGTACATGTTATGCGCGAATATGAAGCGCAAAAGTTTTATCTTGATCACCAAGAGGACTATCAAAATATAATTTATAGGCCTTATTAATCAAAACAGTAATTGTCTTTTGGGGTGAATTTTTCACAGACATAAGAAAAGTTGTCGGGGTGGTCAGGACAAAAACTATGTTTACTAGCTGTTATTTTTAGTAAATATAAGTTTTAAATATATCTATACAGCAATTTTAAAATAAAAAATACCTCTCAATAGAAACACTCACTTATTAAAAAAAACTCTCAATGCATTCTTAAGCTGAGATAAATACGATAGTAATTGCACCATGCATGTTTCAACATTCTCTAGGTCATAATGTTTATTTCGCACTACTGGATTATCTGTCCATCTAATGAATAACACTTGCCTGTGTAACATCTGACATCAAGTGACAATTTGTTGATCTTATACCAAACACTTGTACCAAACTTTAGAAAAAAAATTAAATATTAAATATTAAAATAAAAGAACGGAAAGTAGTAAAATTAAGAAAAAATAAATAAAAATCCCTTAAAACTCAAAAATCTTACGTGCTAGAGCATTTTGAAAGGTAGATTCGGATTCTACACTCCAAAATACATACTAATTAATGTATCACATCCCAGAGGCAAAACGGCTGTTGAGTAGTGTTATTAGAATCACATTTATACTTACTGAATGATATATCTTATGATCAGTCTTTCGAGAAAAAATTTCAAACGAGACTCAATTTACCCAACTTCCTGTAGAAAATAAGATTTTTTATTTGTTATCTATATAAATAAATTAGACTTTTGTCTGTATATTTCTTGGAATTCAAAAATTTTGCGATTTCTATCCTTTTCAAACACCCGGGAATCCGATGAGACCCTCAAAAAAAGTTTGTCTGTCGTTCTGTCATTCTGTCCATGACGCTTTTTTTGTTCAAGCATCACGTAAAAACGACTGAAACGAATGATATGAAATAGGGTGTCATGATAGGTGATCACTCAACTTAAAACATAAGCGTCAAATTTTTTAAAAATCTTGATTAGATTTTTAGATTTCCCGAAAATTGTTTCAAACTGCGTAAATTTCTGCTCGAGCATCACGCAAAAACGACTGAAGCGATTGAAATGAATTTGGGTGTCATGATAGGTGGTCACTCAACTTAAAACATCGATGCTCGTCGAATTTAAAAAAAATCTTGATTAGATTTTTAGATTTTCAGAAAATTGTTTCAAACTGCGTAAATTTGTGTTCGCACGTCACGTCAAAACGACTGAAGCGATTGAAATGAAATTTGGTATCATGATTGGTGGTCACTCAACTTAAAACATAGGCGTTGAATTTTTAAAAAATCTTGATTAGATTTTGAGATTTTGTGAAAATCCTTTCAAACTGCGTAAATTTGTGTTCGAGCATCACGTAAAAACAAATTCTCTTGCTGCCTAAGCATGGCTTGGGGTTAGGCCAGGAAGGAGCTGGGACACAAAACTGAGTTCTCAAGGCACATCAATGATAGGATATAAGAAACAGTAATTAGGAAACTTGAGAAACACATTAATGGCCCGGATGGGACAAACATTACACGTGACAAACATTAAACACGTTCGACAAACATTAAACACGTGAGTTAACTCAGCAGACTGAGTTGCTTCATAGGTTAGCGAAAAAAAATGGTAAAGGGTTACTACGACATCGGACGAATACGATTTTCTCGTTATTTATCAGCGGTATTCACCAAATTCGAGTCAGGTAACCTGAAGGGATAGTTTTTGCATCGCCGAGATCAAGCGGGAACTGTATTGGTCAGATGTCATGGTAACCCTCGTATTTGGCCAGCGCCCCCTAGAGAGGAAAGCCGCGGCGCTTACTTGTGACGTCACACCGAGTAGGTAAAGCACACCGAGTAGGTCACCGAGTAGTGACGTCACACCGAGTAGGTCTCCCGCGGCGCGGGAGAGAGGAGAAACCCAATGGAAACGCTTTGCTTTATCTACTCGGTGTGACGTCACAAGTAAGCGCCGCGGCTTTCCTCTCTAGGGGGCGTTGATTTGGCATGCTGAATAACATTTTCCCCCGCTAAATTTTGAAGTAAACACCTTTGCTGAGTTAACTCCCAGGTGCTTCTTGATATGGCCCTTACGTCTGTATTCACCAAGAACTTGACACCCGTGTTAACCCCTTCAGACGTTAAATAGACATCAAATATACATCCATTCAACATCTGACCCTCGTTTTAGTGGATCAACTCGGGAGTCAGATATTTGGTGAACACGGCCTTTAAAGATTCAAACCGCCCATCGAAGTTTCCTGACTTGGGAAGGCATGGATTTTGGTGAACACCGCTGTTTTGTAAATTTTCAAAAATCGCATAGGGAAGAACGGAAATTCTAGAACAAAATCATTTTGAAGACCACCGAATTAAACACCGTAAAAAAATGATTTTCAAAAAAACCACCTTAAATCAAACTGTTTCCATTGGGATGTGAGGGAAAGATCGATCAAGACCAAGGGTGGCCAACCTTTTTGCACATCATGCGCCATTTTGTTTTTCCATAGAATTCTTAAGAGGTCAGATGTGTCATACAACTAACTCAAATACCAGTAATAACGTGTGAACATGATATTGAAATTCTTGTTCTCAGGAAGAGAATTCTAGAATTAATGTTTCGTAGGTTTAGTAGGGGATCAGAGATGGTTTGATTTTAGATGATAGTGTGTTTTGGAATGTACAAATTTTCCCTTTTTGACGTAGTATTATGAATTATGAGAATTAAATATTTCCGCGAAGGAGATTATTTTGAAAGTCTCTCTATCTGTCTTAATACAATAGGTAGGTACAAGGATCAGATGCGCCACTTAACCCTTTAACGCGCAGTGATCCCGCTCTGGGAACACCCAACTCTGACGTTTTGACTGTTGCTAGTCACGAAGAATAGATTTGATTTCTATAAAAATAGTTGCGGGTGACCTAGCTCCACAAGAATCCTTTACTTTTTAGCACGTCATTTCCCGTCGAAATATGGTCACGATTCTTTTGAACAGCTCTGACATCTGCTGAAAAATGGAAGAATGCGAGAACAGCTGGAGAGATGGTCCAATGCTGAAAAAGGGGCAGCCGTTGCCATCGCTCGACTTAACGACCAGCAAGATGGCGGACGATCGAAACATTCATCGCGTGCCACAGATCTAGAGACCCTTTTTTGACGCAGCGGGCTGTGCCCGAGAACAGCCAGCTGCGTCAAAAAAAAGGGTCTCTAGATCTGTGGCACGCGATGAACGTTTCGATCGTCCGCCATCTTGCTGGTCGTTAAGTCGAGCGATGGAAACGGCTGCCCTTTTTTCAGCATTGTAAAAGTGTTGCGCCTCAAAGGGTTAAAATCGTCGAATGTGCCAAGTTTGGCGCATGCGTCGCAATTTGGCCACCGCTGGCTCTAAGCAAAGTGAGAACTTACGTAGCTATTTGCGTACTTTATTCAAAATGTTACTAATAAAATATGAATAAATAAAATGTATTATTGTTAATTCATGCTTCTTTATCTTTCAGGTGTTATAGTCAACACAGGACTTAGAACTTTATCTATCTCGAAAACAAGTTTTGAGTTACTGAATCCTGCTGCAGTCAAACGTGAGCAGACCGCCATAAAGGATTCGTGCTTGTTGCAATGTTCTGTCGGCTCGCGGTCCTTTATGGTCAAACTGAAAGACGTCATGGACGTTATAGAAAAACGTTTACCCCTTAATCGGATTTTCGAGCTTCTGGAAAAGTGTGCCTCTACAGTGGATACGTTTTCGTCCAAGGTGAGATTTTTTTTTTAATCCTGAAGAACATTTAACCCCTTAAAGATCGTATTATTTTCAAGAAGATGGTCATAAATGTGCCTATTTTTTTTTTTATTCTAGAAAATTTATAAAAAATAAATGTACGTACAATATATGTATTCGTTTTAAGGTTTGAGACATTTTTTAGCATTAAATAAAAAATTAAATTTCTAGGAATAGCCAACATTTAGGGTTATTGTGACTGAATGTGTGTTTTTCAGTGGAAATTAAAAACATATTTTTTAAACACTAAAAGAGATTTTTATTAAACTTACTTCATAATATACATAAATATTTGTAACGTGTTCTTTGGGCATAGGTGAGAGAGTGAGCTAAATGTGTAAAATGCATGGCAGAAATAACCGTACATCTACCATCTATTTTAAAATAAACTAACTCCAATTAACTTAAAAATAGTCTAGTAGTGTGATCTGTTGTGTAAAATGAGATTTGAAAAATTACTGTGCAAAAGAATTGAAATGTTCTGATCTTTCTGGCGAATATCTGTTGAACATTCTACCCCGGAAATATCACGGGCACGAGAAATAGGGGGGAAAAGCTCAGCCCGTGATTTTGACGTGAGCGAGAAGGAAGGGGTTAAAAGAAGATTTAGATTTAGATTTCAAGAGATGCATCGAGCGACGTTTTCGATTTGCGGGCTGTGAGGCGACCAGAGAGTTTGAAATATCGCCATGCAAAATCCCGTTGGAAATGTGAGGCAAGGATGAACCGAGTGACTTTTGGCACGGAAATGCGCAGAGAGGCTAGAATCGGGCTTTTTCGCCACATTTGGCGAGTTTGAATTTGAATTTGAATACCACAGGTTTGCCGGCTTGGTCGGCGGAGCGGACCTTCAAGTCTTTAGCGGCAATCTGCGGAGTTTATTGGGGGGAAAAAAGAAGGATTTTTACAAAACATAGCTTTGAAGACCGGACACAGGGATTTCCCAAGCAGGGGCCTGTGTCATATAGTATCCCCGCATAATTTACATGTCATCTTCATGTTATGCGGGACTGGAGGTCCTGTATTGAGGATTTCATCTGTTTGCGAGATGACCTCCTTGACTGGGCTACTGCTATGCTATTACCTGGGCTGTATTTGTTAAGAGAGTACAAATTCTCCCCGTTTTACCTGTGGACACTTTGCTGCGAAGGACACTTAGAGTCCACGTCTGAGCATGTTCAAAATAATAATAATAAAGCTGCATAATTTTTATAAATTAAATTACAGACATGTTATTTTACTGGATTATATTCTTACTAGCTGCCTTCGGCAAGTAGTTGGTTTGCCATCTTAATAAATCTTGTTCGGAGAGAATCCTGTTCCTCACCGGTTTCCTTGGCAGTGAAATCTCTCAGATTCTGAATGGAATTTAAAATTAAGATGGTTACAAACAGGAGCGGCCGTAGAGTAATGTAAAAAAGAGCCCCTTAAATGCGCTACTTAGTTTTTGAGTTCGAAATGACGCCCCTTCGAAGCCGGCGCCCAGATGCGATGCTTACCGTGTCGGGCCGCCCCTGGTTACAAAAATAAGATGGTTAAATGATAAAAACCTACAAAAAGGTACAAATTATTTTCGTCCTATATTAATTCTGAAAAGCTTCTGGATATACTGGCCTTTGTCAAAAAAAAAAAAACGGAAAGAAAAAAATGTAAGAAAATCTGAAACACTTTCAGATTTTAAATACGCACTAAAGTGCTATGTATTAAAAGGGTATTATAATCCATGGGTCTTCCCTGTTTTCCTTCCTTATTCCATGAAGCTGGAAATTATATCATTATTCATGAGTGTGATTAAAAAAATTAAAATTGATATTTCTAACATTCTTTTTCTGGATGTAATACAGTAGAAATAGAAGGGAAAAAATCTGTGCAGAAAAATGCACAATTCGAACTGAATGAAAGTTTCAAACACTTATTCAGGTGTATTCATAATCCAAGGTTTTTTTTTTTTTTATAATGGCTGGCCGCTGCTTTGGAAGGCTTTGGCCACAATGGGCAGGAATTTTTGGCCACTTTATTATAGGGGCACCTAGTAGGTGGACCAACGTCGCCCCTATCAAGGGACGGACAAATGAAAACCACGCCCAGTAGGAGGAATCCCCGACCGCCGGGATTTGAACTCGAAACCATTGTACGATGCTTTACCCACCATACAATCCGACTGACATTCATAATCCTGTCATTCATAGCATTTATAGCAGACGATAAATTGCGCCAAGCGCTAGAATCACATCTTCTCAAAATCGCATATCATCAACCATTTTATTTTTCGCCAGATTAAAAAGTTTCTCATTTTAATCTCTGAAAACTTCCAAATTCTATTTTTCTTTTGAGTATAAAACATTTCATTCACGCTCTGGTTTCACAATCACACGATATTTTAATTTAAAAATAACCTTACAAATAATCTAAAAAGACCGTTATTCTTTTATTTTTACTGCAAGAGTCTGAATCATTTAATAAACTTGCCAAATATGGCAACCTAGATATGCTTAATTCTCACTCTTTCCACTGCGGGGTTACAATTGCGAAATGGCGGAGAGCAAAAATTAGCCTTTTGCCGTACGTTTTTTAATCGATATCTCCTAAAATAATTCCAATTTCGAAAAAATCGCTTCGAGGTATGTCGGGACCCGTCCTGGAGAATTTCCATACAAAATTTGGTGGGTCTAGGATCACCCGTCTAGGAGCTACGCGAGACACAGACAAACTAACTAACTAACCGACTGACATTTTACAGTTTGTTTTATTTATTTAGATGGTAAAAATTTCAACATGCAATTTTTATACTACAGCTTCGTACCAGTAACGTTTTATTTACATTTTTCTGTTGCAAACTTTCCTCATTTTTCCCACAATATTTATCATCTTACTTTAATGGTACATGCTGTGGCGTCATAAATAAAGAGATGGAGCCAGGGGCGTAGCCAGAAATTTTTCATGGGGGGGGGTTACGACTACTACAACTCATATATACGTGTGTGTGATAATGTAGTGAAGAATATACATTTTGCATGGCAAAAAATTCCTCATGAGGGGGTTATGACCCCCCTAACCCCCCCCCCCCGTGGCTACGCCCCTGGATGGAGCCCTTTTGCTCACAGAAAACACTTTATTAGACGGCACACACAACATATAAATCATGAGTTGGAAATTGCACAGTCAGATGGCGGGTTCTGAAGAATCTGGCCATTACCGGCGTAACACCAGAGGAAAGTTACCTCTACACTGTTCACTGTCTGGAAACGAACTCTTCTGCCTTGGTCTGTTCAACTCGGCTGATCGGCTGGAATCTCAAGTGGATTTCGTTCACGTGAGATGCTTGAAGTAAGTGTTCGAAAGTTATGAGATTCCTCACGTCGCTATAGCATCAAATTCTGAAGAGCCCTTGAAACACACACCCTCTCAGGGATTGATTCGTTCTATAACGTCAGAACTGCACATTATCAAAGATCTGTAGCTTCTTGTCGAAGACTTTACGATACCGCAAAGACCAAAGGTTATCGGAGAGATTCAAGTATTGAGGAGTAAGAAAAAGGGAGAATCACAGATATATAGCTATAAATACTAATTATTCGTAATTATTCGGACAGCGTCACAATGTCATATAATTTGATCTATTTAATAGTTTTATAATAAGTATTTACAATTTTAATTTACGTATTAATGTAAATGAATTATTTTGCTCTCATTTCTTTTGTTTAGCAATTTTGTTTTTAAATCCATGTATACGGACCAGTGATAAATGCCACTAATCAGGGAGCTCATGGAGTCACTGGTCTAAAGGACTAATGATTAAATATTCTAAATTCTACTTCTACTTCTATTATCAAAAAAATTATGAAGTTACTCATAGTTATCCATTTTAACACTTATCTTACATAAACGCATACCTGTTTATGTGTTTATATATCTTGTACTTATTTTATTACTATTGCGGTATCAGTGAATGGCTGAATGTATTCTAAAAGTCCTTTGGTGATGTGATCTGCCCTCCATTTGGTTCTTTTTTATCAATGTTTCAAGTCATAAAAAAATATACATACATAAAACTACCATGTCAAAGAATCTGTAAAATTTCAAAAATGTTATGCAACAGGGAATTCAAGAAAATATGTTCATACCAAGGCTGACTTACAACGTAACACTTTTTTACACATATTTCTTTCAACCGCTTTCACATATATATATATGTTTTCTCTATCTATGCTTTTTTGTGTGTTAAAGATCTGATAGGGAAATAGACGTTTCCGGATATTTCCAATTGCTTATTTTGATTCTGAGCCCGGAAGATATCTCAAAAAAAGAACCCCTATTGTGTGTGGTGTAGGGGTGGGGGGGAAGCTATATAGTATAAAAAATTGCATGTTGAATATTTTACCGTAAAAATATAATCCAGTAAAATAACATGTCTGTAATTTGATTTGCTAAAATTACACAGCTTTTTCATTATTATTATTTGCTCGTATTTATTTTGCTTCTTTTCTAAGTATGAAGAAATCGAACATTTCGAGACAAAATTTCTTGCCTTTTTTTTTGTATTCAATCTCTTTTTTTTTTCCTTACTTATCTTATAAGGTTTTGGATAAGGCCGGCTGGTAAGTGCATCCACATATTTATGATACAGAAATCACTTGTTCGATGATTTTTTTTAAATAACTTCTCGCTTATCATTCTCTGTTATACATCGAGCATTTATACTGTAGTAAATTTTGCTATCCTATTTATTTCGTGCTTATCTGACTATTCTAAAAAAAGCTTGTTCTGCTTTCTCCTCCGTGGGGATTTGAGTTTGGAGGAAGGTGTCCACAGATTCGGAAATATTCAGGGAAGCTAATGTAAGCTGACTTAACAATCTAAGCTTGACTTAATAAAAAATCTGAATTCTTCGGATTATTTCAGAAGATATTAATAAAAAGCTGAAAAAATAAGAATAATGGTTGCCAGGTTTGCCATTTTCGCCAGCATAAAAATCATCCATGCCTTTGCAACAAAGCAATTTCAATATGTAGAATCGCTTGAAATTGACAAACATGAAGTAAAATTACAGCAATTTTACGCCAAATTAAAAAGTATGTGAAATAAATAAGTCAAAGTGTGTGTTACAGAAAGTTGACAATTTTCAAATAGTAAGTTCTCTTAGATAACAAGAGTTTAGAATTACCGATTATTCGTTTTTCCAAAACAGAATAATTAATTGTAACTGATTTAAAAAGGGCCATCTTGGCATTAGGTACGATCTGGCAAAATGGCATCTTTCCAAGCATGGTGGATCTAAACCGCGAGTTCCGAAATGTTAGAACCCAGTATCTTGGGAATGAAAAATAATTAAAATGAAGATTATTTTAAAGCCGGTTCGGTCCAGCTGGAGTATTTGCTACCAGTAGAAATGTTTGGTGGTGTTCACTATGCCATTTTGGCAGTTTACAGTACACTTTGGATATCTGCCAGCGCGGCGAGATGATATAATTCGTGGTACTAAATACGCCAATCTGCAAAGGATTATGTATATGAAAATATGGATAACGGTTTTCCGACAACCTTACATGAGCAGTAATTATAGGTTGTGAGCATGTGTAAATCGCCAAATAATGAAAAGTCGCCATGGGTGGCAAGCCGTCCTAGCTGTTCCGTAGTTTTTATCAAAGAAAACTTGCGGAGTATTGTTTTCTTTCATCTTATATACGCAAGTCGCCAAATTATGAAAATTCTCCATAATTGGCTAACATGCAAGGCCATGTGTTTTCATAATTACAAATAGTGCGAGGTTTAAATTTTTATGTTCCAAGCAACATGCACGAACCAAGCAATGTGTAGCTCGATAACATTCTATCTTATCGAACCTTTGGGTTTGGTTTGTTGAAATTATGTCTTTTTTACAAATAAGTCTTTTTGGGTGTCGAATGCCTCATACGAAATGCAAGCGTAGCGAGTCTAAGGGCCTTGGCCCCCTAGTTACCCAAATCATAATTTTCTTCTTAAGAAGCCAAAATTATAGCCGATGAGCTGGGGTAGGAATTAGAATATTTAGTTAGTGATCCAAATCACCCCTGACTCCATGACTTCCCTGGTCCGTAACATTTATCTGGTCCCTACACCTGATTTAAAAAAAATGCAAAATAAAAGAAATTATATGAGCAATATCTACTGATTTCCATTAAAAGCTCAGTTAAAAATACCTATTATTATTAGGTTGTAACGAAAGTTTCCCGCCACCGCAAACATCATCAGAACACAGTTCGGATTGACGTATTTGCTCATATTTTGTCGAACTATTTTTGACATTTGAAAGAAAGAGGCTTACTTTATAACACTGTGTTGTGAAATCTCTGAAAAATATAGTTATCATTAAGTACAAGGTGTCTCCAAATGGAATATAGCTCTAGAGGATTAGAACCATCATTAACTTCCAGTTGTGTTGCAAAAAGTCAGCTCTAGAATATCAACAAATTATGAGTACAGCTTTAAGTACTATTGTTGTATAATGTGACACTGTGCAGGTTTGGTACCGAAAGTTCAAATACAGTTATCTAAGGAGTTAGAAGTTAGTTTTTCAGGCAGATATGGCGGAAAACTTTCGTTACAACCTGATAAAATATTAAATTCATCAACGACTTGATGATAACTTACATGACATATATTGGTAAATTTAGATGACATGCATTGTGGAACTAAATAAGGAAAGTTTGCAAGAAAGAAACATAAATAAAGCGCAACTGATACAACAGCCCAACACATTTTGGTTTCTACAAGTCCGTTATATATTTTTAGTGGTCTCTGACTTGCGGATCATCGTTAATTTCAAGCCACTGAGAGATATGAGATTGCTTATGTGAAATATAATGAATCCAAAGAAATTCAGATTTATTTCTAAAATTATAAAAGTGAAACGATACAGTATATTACGCAAATACATTAGTTGAAAAGTTATCTATTTTTTTCTACTTATATTTATATGCAAGTAATTGCTTAGAAAAAGCTTAGAGTCGTTTCATTTTGAATTAAAAGTAATTTAAGACTTATAGTTGCAATCCGTTGAGATCTCTTCAAAAATACTTACTTTAAAATGCGATTGGAGGAATCTATACGGGGTGTATGGAAAATAGATCAGCAGACTTTTAAAGAAGGTGAGGGACATAAATAGCAACCAGAATAGTTCATTCTCCGACTATTAGAGAATTCAAAACAAAAAAAAAGTGTGTGCGTGTAATCTTTGCGCGCAATTGAAGTCAAACTTCTTTGACATTGGATTCAGTTACAGCCAGATTCATTTTCTTTGTGGTGTTCATCCCCGTGTTCTTAAACCGTTGTTCCGTCTGGAGGTTGGGCTAGAATCCAGGGAGTGTCCATGTATTATCCTTTAACTGTGTTCTTAAATCGTTTGCAGCCTGGGTTTGTTTCTTTGTGGTGTTCCATACCTGTGTTCTTAAACCGTGTTCCGTCTGGAAATTGGGTTAGAATCCAGGAAGTGTCCATGTTGTAGTATTATTCTTTAACTGTTTTCTTATGACATTGTTCCGTCTGGAGGTTGGGCTTGAATGGGGGTAATGTCCATAGTCTAGTACTATACTTTAACTGTGTTCTTTAATTGATGTTTTCCTCTGTTTGTTGGGTTCGAATTCAGGTAGTGTACATTTTTTTGTGTGTTTTTCTATCACAGTGTTCTTAAGCGTTGATTTCGTCTGTTGATAGGTTTCAAATTATTATTCTGCATCCGTGTTTTTAAACTGCAGGTTCTGTTTATTGTTTAGGATTGATTGCAGCCCAGGGTCCTTTTGCAGCCAGGGTCCCAGGGTCCGTTTCTTTGTGGTGTTCCATCCCCGTGTTAAACCGCCTCCGTCTTGGGGTTGGGTTAGAATCCACGGAGTGTCCATTTGTTATTCTTTTATTCTGTTCTTAAACCGTTTGCAGCCAGTGTTTGTTTCTTTGTGGTGTTACATACCCGTGTTCTTAAACCGTTGTTCCATCTGGATGTCGGGGTAGCATAAAGGAGACCATACGTCTTCGAAATTCGAGGACAGTCCCGAAATATAGATTTTTTTTTTGCTTTGTCCCTAAAAATACCTTGACTTCTTGGGGACGCGAAAAGTCCCCAAATTTAAAGATTTGTACTTTTTTCCCCTGAAAGTTTCCGTTTAGTTTATTTCTTTCAGAAAAAATTGAAGAAATAAGAAAAATAAAACAACTAAAAGCGCCTTCTACTCAGAGAAACAATGAAATTCGATCTCTGAAAACGTTTGTTGTCATTGTATGTGTAGCGTGTACAGATATTCAATAAAGTATTCGACTATGAGTCAAATTTCCCATTTCAGTTTTGTTAATGATTAATCACTTTTCAGGAACAACCATGCTTTAAATATGAAATTGAAGTACGGAATTTTTCTTGCACTGGAATACTTTTTTTAGAGGATGTAAAAGGTTTCATGAAAAATAATCACAAAACGAGCCAATGTAAAAAGCAATGTCTTCTGAAAAATACAAATACTATGCCAAGTATTAAATTATGAATAAATTGCAACATTTCAACATGGTTTTCCTTTCGTATTTCTGGTTTAAATAAATATTTATAAATACTTCCATTAATTTATTAGAAATAAGAATACACAATTGATATAAAGAGCTATTAGCGTGGTAATATGTTGTGTCCTCGAATAAGTCCCCAAAGATATTTTCTAGTGTCCCCAAGTTTTCCTTGGATTCCAGGACAATGCTTGATTTGTCCCCAAAATACTGTTTAGAAATATGGTCACCTTAGATAAAGTAAATAAAAAACTTTGTAAAAAACTCCTGTTGGCCCTGTAACCTGCTGGTCACCTTAGGTTAGCAACCAGGAAGTGTCCGTGTTGAACTATTATTCTTTCACTGTTTTCTTAAAACGTTTTTCCGTAGGATTTGAATCGAGAGAATGTCTATGTTGTGGTATTTTTCTTTAACTGTGTTCCTAAACTGGTGTTTTCTTCTGTTGGTTTGTATCGAACGCACATAGGGTCTATTATTGCGTTTTTCTATGGCAGTATTCTTAAACCTTTGTTTTCCTCTGCTGGTTTTGTTAGAAGTATTATTCTGTTTCCGTACTCTTGAAATGAAGTTTTCGTCTGCTAGTTTGGCTCGATTGCAAGTTCCATTTCTTCATGTTTTTCTATCACCGAGTTCTTAAACCGTAGTTTTCGCCTGCTGGTTGGGTTCGATCGCAGGCAGCTTCCGCTTTTCCAAAACCACGTGAGGGTTACTTACGTCAGAAAAAATATCTGAGTTACTCTGAGTTACTTCAATAATATATTTGTAATTATCAATTTTAGCTTAGTATTTTTACAAAACCATACTTTAAATTTGGTAAAGAATGATTGGAACTTCCATTAACACTCCAACACCTGTCATGGAGCTATAATTAACCGATGTATGGAAGCAATGTTTTCTGACCCCACATTCCTATGTGATTTTTATTCCTCTTTATGTTTCCTACTTCCAATATTTTTGGGATACCCTATATATCTAACTCTATTTAACAGATGCTTGTTATTCTTTATGCTTCAAAGAACATAAACAGCAGCAGTATTTTTACTAGACACGAACGACTGAATGACCTAAATAACTTTTTGTCCTCTTTTACACAGCAATATCCCTTGTACATTTTAAAAATAAAACACATAAACAGTCCCAATAGTTTCTTTCCTAGCTTCAAAAATAGTCTTACATTAAAGATTGTGGGGGGGGAGAGGGGGAAGAAAAAAGGGAAAATTGTTCTTCTGGTTTCTTTCGTAAGCATTCTGTAAATAATTTAAGATCAGTCAGTTTCTTCCAGTGTAATTCTTTTATTCTGGAGTCGTATTTATTCTGCCATTTTTTTTTTACGACTGCATAAGTGCTCTTAAGTTTCTTTTTAAGTTTCTACATAAACTTTGGGATATTTGTGTAGAATCGGAGAACTTTACCGGGTATTTTATGGATAAAAATAGTTCTGTAAAACTATAAACGCTTTTCTAAGGAAAAAAAAAAGTTTCAAAAACTGTTGGCTTGGAATTATCTGGAAGTTTTTGTGCGACCAGGGATTCCTTAGGAAGAAGTGAAATGAGTCCTAGGGGAGATAGTTGTGTACTAATTAGATATTTCTTTTTGACTAGATCAAATAGAGCTCGTATACCGATTATCAGATGTACCGGTAAGCAGTGTCCTTTTATTACATAAATTTAAACAAATAAATTTTCTACAAGTATTGAATTACAAACAAGCTGCGCCTAAGCATAGGACTTCTATTTCTTATATTTTAAAGCAAGAATTTTACAGATAATTTTTTTTCTTTCAAGAAAAATGGCCAGACTCTCCCTTTTTTTCACGTCTACCGTCCTTGCAGGATTCTATTCGAAATATTCTGAAATCGATTTTTAGGTATTCCTGAGTTTTGCATTTTTGCAGTAAGAATTTTATGGATATCTCTTTTTCTTTTTTGATATGACGCAGGATATTTGAAAAGAACGTTTTGGTCCCCTATTCCCCATAAGTTACGAATTTTATTCGTTGAAGAAGTGCTCGCAGTTGGGTTAGGTAAAATATTGACATGCACATGATATTACTTTCCTGTACACCTAATATAGAACATGTATTATAATTAATTCAAAAGAGTTTAACTCTTTTCAACCTAAACATGTACAGTTAAAACGCTTAAAAATACCTGAATACAATAATTAGATGACTAAAACAATATATAATAAATAAAATAATTTTTAAATGCTCAGAGAAAATAATATATTTAACTAGTATACAAATTAAATCGAATGAAATTTAATGATTGAGAGAAACTACTTTCAATTCGGCTGATTTTTTTTAAGCTCGTTTAAATTGAACACGTACATTTAAAACTCTTTAAAAAATACACGTTTAACTTTACTTGTGAAGTAAAGTCCTTACGCAAATTATAAATTGATTCATCTTTTGTGGATGTATTTTTCAAATTTCCAATACAAGCTATTTTTTTTTCACTGAATCTATAACCTCGTTTAATCAAGAAGAGAACTTCAAGGCACTGTAGTGAAAAATCGTTAACCAAATTATAATTTTATATCACTTTTATGACCTAATTACTAAATTACCATCGTGTCACATCCATTGTTGCTCTGCCAAAACATATTACAAAATGTACTGATCTACAATGCCGGCTAGAAAAGAAAAAATTTTGCATTGTAATTTGGCAGTAACAATGCTGACAGCTAAACTGCAAGATAAGAAAGCTATTGCCTTTCTTTTCATGGAAATGCGGTATGGGTAATGGTCATGTGATTAATTCGAAATGCTGGGAGGTTTTTTTTTTCGGTACAAGATTGCCACCGGTCATGGAAAACCTGTAGAAGCCGAAGTAGTTTCGGAAATTTTATTTTGATGGAAATATTGGAGAAAACTGCTAATTTTGGCTACATGCCATGCGAATTCTTGAAACGTGATCTGCAAAATTGTCGGAAGTCAGCATTTATAAATAACTTTTTATTTGCCGTATATGTGGAATGCTATAATTAAGACTTAATATAGGTGTGCAAAAATGGCAGACACAGAATTTTACAGGGGAAGGCTTATTTAAAAAAGGAAGAAAAACATTGTTGTAGGGGAATATTTTGCTCTATTGTACATTTTTTTTAGGTGAAACAAGTTTTTTCCCCTTAAAAAAAATAAATAAATAACCTAGGCCCTCTCTAAAAAATACTACCGTCTCCGCCAATGTTGCTCACCTATGTCAATGGAATAGCGCATGAAATTTTCATATAAAATTCTTAAAAATCGAAAATTGTTGGTAGTACTGTTGGTAGTCACGAAAAATGAATTTGACTGCTACAAAAATACTTGAGGGCGTCATAGTTGCACAAACATCCTTAACATTTTAGCACATCATTTGCTGTATACATAATCGATTATTTGTAAAATTGTCAGGATAATTTTTAACAGCACTGGCACCTCGCTGAAAAAGGTATAATTCGCTGGAAATAGATTGATACAGAAAAACTCCCAATGCTTGGGAGTTTTTCTGGATAGACTTTCCAATGCTTGGAATAGACTTCCCAAGACTGGATAGACTTCCCAATGCTTGAGAAAAGAGCAGCCGTTATCATCGCTCTACTTAACTACCAGCGACTCGGCGGTCAATTGAATAGTTCATCGCGTGCCACAGATCTAGAGATAATTTCTGACACAGCTGGCTGTGCGTGCACAGCCAGTTGTGTCAAAAGCTGCCAAAAACGTTGTCTCAAAAGCTGCCAAAAAACTCTGTCAAAAGTGTCAAAAATGGTCAGTAGACCAGTGGCACACGATGAACGATTCGATCGACCGCCATGATGCTGCCAGTTAAATCGAGCGATGGCAGCGGCTGCCTTTTTTTCAGCATTGAGAAATGGTTGAGCTTCAAAGGGTAAAGAGCCTTTTCTGAAAGCTTCATGAAAGGTTATGGTTTTATCTATTTATAACAGCGTGCAGTACAGCATATGAAAAAATCCTCCTGAATTATTTCGTATATTCCTGGTTCAAATAGAATTTTTTAATACATATATATATATATATATATATATAATTTTGTGCCAAGACCGAACTACAGCAAGTTCTACGAACTACAGTATTAAGCTACCTCAGTACTAACAATCACACGATCCAATGTTCCATCAGCTCCAGAAAAACTTCACACTCCAAAACAATATTACTGACGAAAGGCTTGGGGAGTGGGAAACATATCGAAAATCAGAAAAAAAAGAAGAAAGTTTACCACAGCTAATAAACAAAAGGTGCCAAGGAAATAAAATAAATCTCCACCAACCCTAAAAATAACATCCTCCACCACAGCCAAGGGGGAAAAGAAAGAATCTTTGCGGGCCTTATATATACTTTATGGGAAGGTGCATAAATATGGCGTCTTCATAAATAAAGGGGAAAGCACGGCTTCGTCATTATATCATGAAATATGCAAGCACTTCGCGAAAATATATTTTCAATCTCGGATGGCGGATTACCGTCTGCAGGCCGTGCCTGTCGAGAGAGAGAGAGAAAAACATCGGGGGGGATTCGCTGCTGAATTATATGTCCTCACGTTCTTGATAAATTGAAAAATAAATAAATTACGAGATGTTACTTTTTTTTAAATGCTTTTTGTTCTTTTTTTTTTTTTTGCTTTAAGATTCATACACATTTCTGCGGGGTTTTGTTTTCTGAGGCGAAGGAAATTTCGGAGAGTGGAAAATGGATTATGTTCTACAGGTGCTTTTTCGAAGGCAGTTGGGTGTCGTAAGAGGGTGACCCCCCAAGGCGAACCTGCGTGTAATAGGCGTATACAGGGCGAATCTAAACTCTTGGACAAAACTTTAAGAGATGATAGGGCACATAATAAGGAATCAGAATCACATAACAAAGTGGGGTCGGCAACATCGTCTTCATCTAGCTGTTAATAATCACTTTGGGAAAAGTGCTGAAACACCAGTGCACTTTCCGACCGTTGTTCGTCAGAAACTAATGTATTTTTCTCCGAAAACAGAAGACTAAAATTCATAGTTTAAAAATTCTATTTTATGTCACAGATGAAAGTTTTGGAGATCAGCCTATTATTTATGAAAATTGGTTAAGAAATTAGACGAACACTACAATACTTTTCACAAAGTGATTATTACCGGGTAAGTGAAAACTGCGTTTTTGACCACACATTACTGTGTGATTCTGATTACTTATTATGTGCCCTATCACCCCTTAAAGATTTACCCAAGAGTTTAGATTCACCCTGTATGCAAGGTGTTTAATAAACACTGACCTAGGCTTTTATTTTATTAAATATTGATCACAGACATTGGCAATTGCTTACGAAGTCACGTAAAATAAGGGTACAGATTTGGATAGTGTCGATTAAAATTTTTATCAGGTATCTTTGTCTGTATGTGTGTCTCTGTGTGAGAGGGTGTCTCCCAAACGGATGAACCGATTTCAACGATGGTGTTCATTGTATTTTATTTCAACGGGTTACTGGATGATGAAGTCGACTTGGAAAAAAAAAAAATTAGCCAATTTTATATTCAAAATATTTGTTTAACATTGCTGATAAAAATAAATAAATAATTTTTATCATTTTATAGCTTTGAATCACGCGCTTAAACCAAACAAGCGAAATTCGATCCGTCGGAGCGATTTTTGGTCGAGTTTTCAAAAGTGAGCTTCTCCTTTAGGAGCGTTTTTCGATCACAAGAGCGGAGCGGACTATAACAATAAGCGAGTACGGAAATTCTCGGAAAAAAAGAGGAAGCTAGGAGAGGAGTTCTCAGAAAAAAGACTACTTAAAGAGCACTTTCGCGAAAATACCGGTAGGTTTCCATGGAAACGGATCGCTCCGCAGTGTATCGTTTTTTTTTTTTCGCTCTTTGGGTTTAAGCGTACTCCAACAGTGCTTTAAGTGTTTGATTTACAGTTAGGTAATGAAATCTTTAAAACGCATTTTCTCAATCTGTCAATTTCGCAGACTCTCTAATTTCAAACTTCATTTTCTCAGACTAAAATGTATCATGCGCACATGACAGAACCGGCCCTTAACTGACCCAACTTTGTAAATATTTTTTGAAATATTAAAATACTGATAGTAGGATTGATAACTATGTGCAATTAGCCTGAGCTAACTAATTTTCTCCACAATACCAAGCAGTTTTCTTTTTCGAAAGTTCGTGCGTATTAACCCTTTGACGCGCAGTGTTCCCGCTCTGGGAACACCAAACTCTGACGTTTCAACTGTTGCCAGTCACGAAGAATAGATTGGATTTTTATAAAAATAGTTGCGGGTGACATAGCTCCACGAGAATCCTTTACTTTTTAGCACGTCATTTCCCGTAAAAAAAATGGTTACGATTCTTTTTAACAGCACTGACATCTTCTGAAAAATGGAAGAATGCCGGAACAGTTCGATAGATTGCCGAATGCTGAAAAAACGGCAGCCGTTGCCATCGCTCGACTTAACTACCAGCAAGATGGCGGACGATCGAAACGTTCATCGCGTGCCACAGATCTAGAGACCCCTTTTTTTGACGACAGCCAGCTGTAGGAGCAGAAGGGTTAAAACGCTTTTTCTCAACTTGTCAATTTCGCAGACTCTCTAATTTCAAACTTCACATTTTCTCAGACTAAAATGCATCATGCGCACATGACAGAACTGGCCCTGGACTGACCCAACTTCATAAACATTTTTCAAATTTTAAAATACTGAAAGTAGGAATGATAACTATGTGCAATTAGCTTGAGCTAACTAATTTTCTCCACAATACCAAGCAGTTTTCTTTTTTTCGAAAGCAACTGCGTATTAATTGCCAAACGAATTTTTTTAAAATAATAAAAATCCTTCAAAAAACGACGTCATCTCAGCCGTTCAACTCATTCCTTTTCCGATCTCCTAAGAAAAATATCGTGTCTTTTCGAACACTAAAATACTTCTTTCTAAGGAAAACCGTTAGAAATCAAATCATTTATTTATAAATTGAACGGGAGAAAAGCGGGAAACATTTTTCAATTTTCGAATGTCTGGCTGTCATGTCGTTCTTTTTACATCAATATCTTATAAAGAGCTGTACTTCCTTTCTGAAAACAAGTGTTTGTTAGTGTTTCTCAGCTAACCTGAATATAGTGTCTTGTTTTGTCAGTAGTTAAAGACACTTAACCCTTTCACGCGCAGTGTTTCCCGCTCTGGGAACATCAAACTCTGACGTTTTGACTGTTGTCAGTCACGTAGAATAGATTTGATTTCTATAAAAATAGGTGCGGGTGACATAGCTCCACGTGAATACTTTACTTTTTTAGCACGTCATTTCCAGTCAAAAAATGGTCACGATTCTTTTTAACAGCACTGACATTTGCCGAAAAATGGAAGAATGCGAGAACAGCTGGATGGATTGCCCAATGCTGAAAAAAGGGCAGCCGTTGCCATCGCTCGACTTAGCTCGACAGCTGGCTGTACGGCACAGCCAGCCCTTTTTTCAGAATTGGGAAAGGGTTGAGCCTCAAAAGGTTAACCTAAACAGCTTTTACTATTAGATGTACCGGAAAATGTCTTTTTTTTTACATTAAATTCAAACAAGTAAATTTTGTTGCTGTTACTTATGCCTAGATCCCCCCCCCCGGTAGGGAGGCAATGGGCAGAGGCGGGGGACGCCTTCCGTTTTTAGGGGCCTCAGTAGGAGAAAGTCCGAATATAGCCCGCCGCCGGAGGGGGGACCACACCCCCCCCCTGAAATTTGCACTCCCAGAGGTATCGTTTAACAACTTGGAGGATATTGGAGCTACGACAGATTTTACGTGAACCCGCTCCCATTAGCATACGCGGTCCCATAACAGTCGAGATGAGAGGGAGTTGACCCTCTCGGGCGCTGGCCAAGCCGGATGCTGCTTCACTTGTCGTGTTCTTATGGGAACGCAGTTTAGCGCCCAGACCACTTCGGGATAGTTAATTTTGAACAAGTTTTATTGTCAAAGCTATGGTACCTAAACAAGGGATTCATATGTGTTATATTTCATAGCGAGAATTCCAAATATAGCTGGGTTTATTTTTTCCTCAAGAAAGATATGGAAGAAATTTAAATTTTAAATTCGTAATTTCAAATACGGTTAGGGATCATATTATCATGCTGCAAAACATATGAGCAACATATACACGTAATATATAATACATTATACATAGTGCATTATGCTTGCATTAATACACATTAACAGCAATCTAGAGCACTAACATGCAGCATACAGATACACGGAAGACAAATGAAAATCAGAACAGCTGTTTTATTTTAATAAGAATAAATAACTGTGCATAGTATACATTATGCGTATGTTTAACTTAGACTAGAATGTCTTCCCCCCTTGGTATAAGCTGCGTATAGCACAGCTTACGCCAACACCATTTACGTAGGAATTTAAAAAGAAATCATTTTTTAATGCTAAAAATGATGGGACATTCCTGAAAAGATTTTTATAATCATTGACTATTAACTCAAAATGTTTGAACGTCAACGAAATAAAGCTAAAATTTCTGTCAGTAAATTGTCCAAGAGCAAAAATCAGGACGAAAAGTTAAAAAAAAAATATCCATAAAGACAAACAAGCTACATTGTTAATGGAAGCATCTTTATATAAAGCTTTCTCCAGAATTTATATGCACTAAAGAACTTCAGAATAAAGCGTAAACAATGTAAAAGGTTCTCTGTGTCTATAACCTGGAATAAACACGATTTTTATAAGAGGGTTCTTCTAAAATTTCGCTGAATATTTCATAGTATGGGTAATTTTTCCCCTTATTTATGGATCGTTGAAATTTTGTTTGTATTGCTATGTATTTTCTGTGGAAGTAAAATTTTCAATAAGCTAAAAAGGAAAAAAAAAAGTTTTGTATCGTGCTTGTTTATTGATGCATGCAAATGCTAGTAGGTATTTTTGATGTGCTAAATTTGAGACTGGTAAAGTTTCAAGAATGCATAATAACTTTTATTTACATTTTTGTTTCTAAACTATGTTAAAACTTTGTGGAGGTATCGCTTTGAATATTTCCTGCGAAATGTATTATGTCTTATTGATAACTTAATGTTACGTAACTCCTGATGTTGCTTAAGTATGTATGATCATCAGGGTGATTTATTTTTGGAAATTGAAATATAAATATTTTTTTTCCACACTTTTAAATAAAACGTATAACTTATGCATTTTTAATGTACAAATTGTTTCAGTGCAAGTCAAATTTGTTAGTTTGATTTTTGGAAAAATAATTCTTTTTAATAAGAACAATAAAAACAATTCTTTTTAATAAGAAGAACTGAATGTTTTACGTTTTCATATCAGATCTTTAATTAAATAAGAAATTTAAAATACAGTCTGATATCCTTTTGAAACTGTTAATGGTATCGTGTACTCTCTATTTTATGCCATTAATTTAAAGTATTTTTTTTTCTGCCATTCTTTAGAATGAATATCCAATGATAAGAAATGTTAGTTATGTGTTAATGTTAAGAATGTTAATGTTAAGAAATATGAAAATATTAAACATATTTCATTCAATTTACATTAGGATTTTTAAATTAAACATCTAATTGCATGTTAAAAAGTTATTTACAAAAGCTATAATAAATTGCCTGACAAAAAAAAAATTAAGTCACTTACGCGTGACAAGGTTATAAAGAACATAAAAATTAAGAATGGCATCTTTTTTTTAATTTTTAAAATAATTATGAAATATTTAGACCTCAACGCTTACTAATATCAAATAATCCAGTTGTTGGAAGATTCACAACAGAGTTTCTTTAATTTAAATTTTATTTGAATTTAGAAATATGAATTATTGATTTTATTGAATCGTGATTTTCTATAACAAAGATTCAGAAATTTTTAGAATTTACGTTATAGTCTAAGGCAATTAGAATTACCTAGAAAAAAAATTAAAGCTAATATCTTAGTATAGCTTTTCAAAATATTCCTTGTTTGTTACTACATCCTTAAATTTCCTCCAAATTTAAAATTTATCTTTCACATGTCCCAAAAGCGATAATAAAATGTTTTTAAGAAAAAAATGCTATTTTGACTAGTATTTATTTATGTGTTAATATTCCCAGAAAACATTGCTAGAAATTTATTTTATTCTAAGATTTAAAATATATCCTTATTAATAAAAACTGTCCTGCTACAAGTGAAAGTAGTATTCCCTTAGGCTATTTTCAATTAAGATCTATTGTAATGTAACTTATGGTAGTTATTTTAAGAATTCTGAAAGATGTTCTCTTTCATATTACTACATTTCTAAAGGTCTTCAATTTGATAACAAATTAATTTATAACTCAAAATATTATTTTTAATATTTATTGTTCCTTTAAATATGAAAAAAATACTCGATGGACTATAAAAATTTAATTCGTATTAACCCTTTAACGCTCAGTGATCCCGCTCTGGGAACACCAGACACTAACGTTTTGACTATCGCTAGTCACGAAGAATAGATTGGATTTCTATAAAAATAGTGGCGGGGGACCTAGCTCCACGAGAGTCTTTTACTTTTTAGCACGTCCTTTCCCGGAAAAAAAATGGTCACGATTCTTTTTAACAGCACTGACACCTGCTGAAAAATGGAAGAATCCGAGAACAGCTGGATAGATGGTCCCATGCTGAAAAAAGGGCAGCCGTGGCCATCGCTCGACTGAGCTACCCGCAAGAGGGCGGGCGATCGAAACGTTCATCGCGTGCCACATATCGAGAGACCCTTTTTTGACGCAGCTGTCTGTGCCGCAAGGCCAGCTGTGCTTCAAAAAAGGGGTCTCTCGATCTGTGGCACGTGATGAACGTTTTGTCCGCCCTCTTGCGGGTCGTTCAGTCGAGCGATGGCAACGGCTGCCTTTTTTTCAGCATTGGGAAAAGGTTGCGCCACAAAGGGTTAATCACATTTTTTAAAATCTCTTTTAGTACAAAATATTTCTTAATTTATTATTAGGAGTCAGTAATGCTCAAGCAAACAATTAAAGAGTGTATTTATGTCCGAGTGCAATTTTTTAAAACTTCCTAATTCATCTTGAGTTCGGTGGAATATATATATTTTTGGGCTACTAGATACGCAAGGTTTATCTTTCTAAGAAAATACTCCATTTTGATAGAATAATTCACAAATTGCTTATTGTAGAAATTATTTTCAAACTGAGCACATTCGAACAGAAGACTTTAAAATGAATTTAAAAATTCAGTCAGTTAAAATAATAATTAATTAATTTAACAGGATAAAGGTAACATGTACCCACATTCTTTATTTTTTAACGATTAGTAACGTGAGACGGAAAATATGCGTCTCGCAAAACAGCCTTAAAACTTTTCCTCGTCTCTCTAAATCCCTATGTCGTAGTGTTAAAAATGTTTGTCTCGTCTCTCTAAAAATCGTCTCGTATCCATCCCTATTTATTTTCAATTTATTTTAATGCTCTCAAAATTTGCTTATGTTATGAAGCAAATATGCCCCCCTCCCCCCTTTTTTTTACACAAAGTTTTGAAACTTTGTCTTACCCGAAAAAATTCATGTAAGTACATTCAATTCTACATGCTTAGACGAATACTTCGGAAAAATCATTGAATATTTCACAACAGTGCCAGTTCTTGTCTTGTTTATGGGCAAACAATATTTTGTTTACTATGTCATATACTTTTTGTCCAGAAACATTTTCCGCAATTGGATTTCCAATAAAAAGAAGGAAGCGTTTCTCAATCATGTTTATTTATCGTCAAATATATAGACAGTATAGATGTTTTCTTGGGGAGTGGGGGGAAATATAGTACTACAATACATTTCAATTAAATTTAAAAAAGTAAATTAAAATCTGAAACACTTTCATTTTTTAAATACGCTGTGCTGTATATTAAAAGCCTATCATAATCCATGCGTCGTCCCTGTTTTTCTTCCTTATTTCACTAAGTTGGAAAGTGTAACATTAATCGAGTGTGCCATATTTTTCTTCCTTATTCCATAAAATACTTCTTAGGAATCGAAATCTTTATTAAATTCGCCTACTGTAACATTTTTACGATCTTCGCCAGGGATAGTCTAAATATACTTCTCCTTTGAAATAAACTGTAGTATATCAAAGTTTCTAGCCCCATTTGGGAGGTAAGCTCCAAGGCCACAAGCTTGGTTCAGTTTTGAGGACTTATTTTTGTTACGGCAAACTTGGCGATAAATCATAAAAAATTATAAACCTTGGCGACTTAAAACGTTTTACACTCCCCCCAACCCGCGCCGATATACATCGTTTTGGCGCATTTGAAAAGTTCCTGGCTGTGACAAATCGTGTAAACAAGTTATGTCGACGCTAAAAAACGTGATTTTTGTAGCACTCAATTGCTAAAAATCTAAGCACAATATCGTTAAACTGGCTAATTGGATACGTAAGAAAATTAATAGATTTCAATGTGAGAAGCTTTGGTGACCCGTACAACATTTAAACGATACTCTATTTCATTTCAAGTATTTGGAAGCATCTGATTAATTATGGAATGACTAGGGTCTATGATTCACTGCTCGAGTTCCTCTACATTAGGGCACATGGAGTCCTATAAACAACTTCTTTGATATAACCCCTCATAAAAAAATCCAAGGGGGTTGAATCTGGCGAACGAGGAGGCCACTGAGTTGAAGCATCGCGACCCATCCATCTGTTTGCGAAATGCATATTGAGGCAACAGCGCATACACGTCGACCCACGCGGAGGTGCGCCGTCCTGTTGAAAAGTAACATTGCTACAGTTACTTTTCAGTTTACCAAGTCTACTGTGCTCTCCTGAATCTCTTGGAAGTCCTTGACATCTACCGCGATCTATCAGATTTTTTGGTACAAAATTACAGGATACGAAAATGTAGCAGTTTTGTAAATCAATCATCGTACAAATACCTGGTTCGTACTTACAGGCCTTTTTATAATTTAATTTTCTGAAGTGTCCAACAATTCTCGGGCACCCTGTGTTATGCTTGTATAGTTTAAATAGTTAAAAATAATATGCAGTTTCTTTTAAGCACTTTGGTATGATATTGAACTCCTCTTGTAAATATCCCTGTTATTTCAGAAGTTTAAAATGTTGACGTAACTGAAATAAAAAAGCCACAGGCATATGCAATATTTCAGAGAAAGTTTACTGACTTCTTTCTAAGGCAAAAGCTAGGCAATTCAACAAACGGAAATTTTTATGGGCATAGTTAAAAAATAGTAGGTAAACTGTTAGTAAAGTCTCGTAGTTTTATTAGCTTTTAAAAACAGTTCTGATGCCATCAAATGTTAAGTTAATGCACAAAAAAAAATTCTCACCTTAGGCTGTTTTTAAATTTATAGTGAACGCAATAAAGAGAAATGCAACTTACAGAACAGTCTTTGCTCGAGGCAATATTTGTGGACAGTATTTGTAAGATGAGTTTTTATACGAGGAAGCCAAAAATTAGCAAAAAATGACAGTTTAACTAGGAAATTAGGATTTTAAATTACAGTGTTAAACTTTTTTGCTAAGTATTATTTAATTTTCAGATACATAAGTTGAAGCGTTATGCAAAATGGAGGATTGAAAAGCGAGATAAATTTTTTGTCGTGGTAAAACATTATAATATTTAAAATAAATAAAAACTTTGTGAAAAAAGCACACAAAAAATGTTACTTATAAGAAGTTATGATCGTTTCGACCATAAAATTCTTTCGGTCTTCGTCAGACAAGTGCCTCTCGACTCGTTGAGCAGAGTAAAATTTTACGTGTGCTTTTTTTCACAAAGTTTTTATTTATTTTATAATTTATCACCAGTATTTTGAGTGTTTTTTTCGCATTAGAATATTTCTTAATCATACTATTTAAATCTAAAATGGTTTTTCATTTATCAAATGTAACTTATAAGCAACAAAATGACTGCATTCATTGTTCATTAAACATTTGTTTGAAATTCATATTCTATTTCAAATTCAGTTGCATTAATTTCAAGCTTTATGGAAAACATGTACTCACTTTAAAAAAAGGTCAAAATTAATAATTTTATTATTTATTACTTTTTATTTATTTATTTATTTATTGCTAGTGAAAAATACTTATCGTGCTTTTCTCTCTTTTTTAGGTGAGTCAATTTTTCATTTTCCTAACACGCATACTCTTTACACGATTATATGGGATTATCTCCTGAACATGTAAGCGAATGGAACTTGTACTTATCATAATACATTTCTATTTAAATAATGGTCTTTGAATTGTGAAAGTAACTAGACAAAGTGCAGGTAATTGTTATCATATATTATGGATGCAATGGACAAATTTAAGAGTCGTGGAATATTATTTTGCTTATAAAGATAAGAAATCTCAAATTATGGTACTTTGAGTCATTCTCAACCATAAAAGCAGTTTTATGTCACTTCTCAGTGTTTTAAAATAAAGCATTTCCGAACGTATCTTATAATAATTTTTTAAATTAAAATATAATGACAAATGTAGGAAGCTGAAGGCTGATTACAGTTAAATAAATAAACAAACTAATAAAAAAAATACTTTTTAATTATCAAACAAGCCCTTTTGGCTAAACAGCACTTATGCTATACACACTCAAAATCTATAGAACAACCCGATCTTTATATTTTCACGTAGTTAATAAATTTTGTGCGTGCAACTTTTTGCTATGCACTTTAAGATCTTGAAATGTCTCGTTTTAAATAAAACCAGTGAGTTTATTGGAGTCAGTGACTAACCTGAAACCAGTGAGTTTATTGGAGTCAGTGACTAACCTGATCCCATATAAATGAAAGTTTTATCGACATTTTTTTAAAATTAATTTTAATGAAATTTGCAGGGCAGTATTAACTTGATAAATAGAATTTTTTTTAAAATCAGGTTTGAAAACGGTTAAGAATTACGATTTTTAACAACTTTCGGCAAAAGCATAAACATAGTTTGGCTCCTCGAATCACGATCATCGTGAAAATAATCACAAACCTTTTTGGAGCTTGTTAGCTTATAAGATACTGCAAAAGATACGACTATTTAAACAACTGTAAAATTTTCAGCTTATTTATTTTTTTGGTGAATTAAAATCTTACACTTTGCCTCTCTTTTCTAAAATTGTAAGGAAAACCGGCTTGCTAAAATAAATAAATAAAAATCTGGAATGACTCCACTCGACTTTCCGAACACTTACGATTAAGATCATTACCAAGAATTTAAATAAATTTTAATCGATGAATAATTCAAATATATATACCAAATTGAAGCTCAATCGAATGTACCGTTTAAACGCTAGCGCACTTTCAAGAATTTCTCCCCATAGGCCATAATGTAAAAGAAATCTTTGTCGTAGCCCTGTAGAAAAACTATAAGTCCTATACACACCAAAATAAATACCGGTCTTGCGACGGTGGTTTATAACATATATACCCAATTTGAGCTCAATCGCATGCCCCGTTCAGGAGCTATCGTGTTCACTCACATACACACAAACACACATACACACACACACCCATACACACATACATACATACATCTCGTAAAAATAGCATAAATGAATTCAGAAGACCTCAAAACGTGTAAATACACCAAAATCTCGAATTCGAATTTTTTCATGATTACAATACTTTCCTTACATGGTACATGTTCGGAAAGTAAAAAGAAAAGGAAAACTATCTCAATAATTATGAATTTTAACAACTTTCGACAAAAACGTAATTAATGAACGTGAAACGTAAACAATTATCGTGATCATCGTTTTTGGTACTTGCTTGCTTATGAACTCTTTAACGCGCAGTGTTCCCGCTCTGGGAACACCAAACTTTGCCGTTCTGACTGTTACCAGTCACGAAGAATAGATTTGATTTCTATAAAAAACAGTTGCGGGTGACATAGCTCCGCGAGAATCTTTTACTTTTTAGCACGTCATTCCCCGTAAAAAATGGTCACGATTCTTTTTAACAGCACTGACATCTGCTGAAAAATGGAAGAATGCGAGAACAGCTGGACACATTGTCCAATGCTGAAAAAAGGGCAGCCGTTGCCATCGCTCGACTTAACGACCAGCAAGATGGTGGACGATCGAAAGATCCATCGCGTGCCACAGATCTAGGGATCTATTTTTGACGACAGCTGGCTGTGCCGCACAGGGTTACGATATTGCAAATCGTCCGACATTCAAACAACTTGCAAGATTTTAATTTTCACTGCATTTATTTTTGGTGAATTTCAGTCGCAAACTTTACCTCTTTTTCTGAAATTGTAAGGAAATCCAGCTCATAAAGAAAAAAAAACCCTATCTGAATGTTACAGTCGCACAGCCCTTCTTTATATCACATCTTCTTTATGTCGTCAAATGGACCGTTTGAAATGACGCTTTCCTCCATGTTATGTTTGTAGCTTTGCCGTCCCCTCCCCCCCTCTGCAGAAAAACGGCACACTTACGGAAAACAATGCCTACCAAAATGGTTACTGACATCATTTCAAAATACCCTAGGCGGCTATCAATACCGCTGGCAACCTTCCAGGAAAATAACGGTCTCGCGAGACAACGACGCATCTCGCCAAGATATCGCCAGATGGCGATTGCCAAGATAAATAGCATATGAGGAGGGTTTTGTTTATGGGGGGGGGGGGAGGAGGGCTTTTTTCGGAGGCGGAACCTGGAGCTTCGAGAAAAGAGCCGAAACTGTTTTCATAGGACAATCAGGACACTTGCTCAGAAGCCGCTTATTTCAGGGACTCGAATTTTTTTACATTTTTCCACAAATGGTACATTAAGAAAATTTATTTTCTTAAAAATGTTTATTTTCTTCTTTCAATAAATAAAAAATGCAATAAATTTTAAATTTCAAATGGAGCAACACCCGCTTGGCCAGTCTTTGGGAGGGTGAAGTTCACGCTGTGCGGCACAGCCAGCTGCGTCAAAAAAAAAGGCCTCTAGACCTGTGGCACGCGATGAACGTTTCGATCGTCCGCCCTCTTTCTGGTAGTTAAGTCGAGCGATGGCAACGGCTGCCCTTTCTTCAGCATTGGGAAAGGGTTGCGCCTCAAAGGGTTAAATGCGTGTTATTGAATTCCTCTTAGAACATGTGATTTGGCAAGGCAAAAATATATTTTTTCCTTTGACTAAGTGCGGTGAATATTAGGTCCTGGGAACTATGTGTCACAGACCGTTTGAGATTGATAAAATTACTGAAAAGCTGGTGTTAAGAACATGGTAAAAACAAATAAGTTTGTTTAGATCCACGTTAACCGATATAGAAACTTTACGTACTTATAGAATGGAACAAAGGGTCTAGCCTTCCCCTAAATCATGTCCCAATTGAATAAATTCTACAATAGATATCTATTATTCGAATAGAAGCAATAGCCAATTAATCGAACAGTGAATGAAAGCTGGCTGAATTATTTAACGGTAATCGTTTGATAGTGAATTTTATTCTAGATTTCATATTCGAATATGATACTAGTTCGAATGAATTAATTCGATGGAATTGCATTTTTAATTGATTTGAAATAATTAGAGAATAAATTAAATTTAAAGATAATTTCATTGAAAATAAACTCTTACGAAATTTTTAAGAGAAATGTTTCGTTGAAATCTGCGTTTACGAGAGGTACATACTTTTAGATTTTTGTAAGAGGATAAAATTCTGTTCCATTTGGATAAATTTTATAGAAATCTGTTGTAAGTATTATTTAAAAATCACTTTAGTGAGTAGCTACAATTTGAAGAATTCTCAGTATTTTTATTTGTTGTGTTTAAGTTTATGGCCTCTCGTTTAAAAGGTGTCTCATCCGCTAAATGCAGTGCAATCTGTGAAACGGTATATTATCATTTATATTTTTAAAACCCCTCCCCCCTCAAAAAAAATAGGAAAGAGCAAAAGAAAGATTGGAGTTTATTCTTTTATGTACAGTAAAATATTTGTCTACTCGTAAATGTATTTTTACTGCAGTTCTATATAGTATAAACTGAAGAAAAGAAATATATAGATATAAATGAAAAGCACAAATTAGTAGCTTTACCATAGTATACAGTTAAATAATCAATTGTCTGTACACGTCTTTTCTCTATAGTTGGTCTTGATATGCTGTGCAGATAATAGGAAAGAAAAGCAATTTGTGCAGGGAAGAAAAGGAATTTATTGATATGAATGAAAAGCACAAATTTGTAACTTTTCCTTAATACCTAGTTAAATAATCAATTGTCTGTACTCGTATTTTCACTGTAGTTGGTCTTGGTATGCTGTGTAGATAATAGAAAAGAAAAGCAATTTCTTGCCTGTACATGTACTTTCACTGCAGATAGACTTACGATGCAGGGAAGAAAAGAAATTTACTGGCGTGGATGAAAAGCACAAATTTGTTGCTTTTCTTTAACATATACTAAAATAATCAATTGTCTGTACTCGTATTTTCACTGTAGTTGGTCTTGGTATGCTGTGTAGATAATAGAAAAGAAAAGGAATTTCTTGCCTGTACATGTACTTTCACTGCAGATAGACTTACGATGCAGGGAAGAAAAGAAATTTACTGGCGTGGATGAAAAGCACAATTTTGTTGCTTTTCTTTAACATATACTAAAATAATCAATTGTCTGTACTCGTATTTTCACTGTAGTTGGTCTTGGTATGATGTGTAGATAATAGAAAAGAAAAGCAATTTCTTGCCTGTACATGTACTTTCACTGCAGATAGACTTACGATGCAGGGAAGAAAAGAAATTTACTGGCGTGGATGAAAAGCACAAATTTGTTGCTTTTCTTTAACATATACTAAAATAATCAATTGTCTGTACACGTCTTTTCACTGCAGGTGGTCTTGGTATGCTGTGCAGATAATAGGAAAGAAAAGCAATATCTTGCCTGTACATGTACTTTCACTGCAAATAGACTTAGTATGCAATGAAGAAAAGAAATTTATTGATATGGAAGAAAAGAAATTTATTGATAGGATAGAAAAGCACAAACATGGAACTTTTCCTTAGTATATAGTTAAATAATTAATTGTCTGTTCACATCTTTTCACTCTAGTTGGTCTTGGTATGATGTGCGCATAATAGATCAGGAAAGCAATTTCTCACCTGTACATGTACTTTCGTTGCAGATGGACTTACTACCCTGTGAAAAACAAAAAATATACTTGATACACTTGATAAACTTGAAATATTGCATTAAAACATTTCTCTAGAATATAACAGAACATGTAAAAGTGTAAATGCTCTTTCACTGCAGATGGGCGTAGTATGTTGTGTTGTATACAAAAATATGGTATGACTGAAAAGCGTGAAGTCATCTCTAAGTTAATCAAATGCCCGCAAATGTTTCACTTCTGAAGATAGCATTGATATGAAAAGCAGTAAAGAGAGTGCTTGTTTGTTTGTTACGGCAAGCCTGCTCGAAGGGCACCTGCCTTCGCCGGAGGACTTTTTAAGGGGTTCTAACGCGTATTCAGGTTACATCGTGCATCAAAGAGAAAAGATAATTACTTGTTTGTTTCTATATGTAATTTCATTGCAAATTGAAAGTGAATACATAGCGAAGAACTATGAAATGTGTGACAAATACCCGCTGAAAGCATTTTCTTAGCATGCAGATCAGATAAACTCTGTTTCAATGTAGTTGGCAGCATACATCTGTCGTGCAAAAAATATGGATATGTGAGTTAAATACTGCGTTAGAGTGTATCCTTAGCATATAGTAGGCTGATTAAAGTGGCCAATCACCCTTTTACAGTGGAGGATATGATACGTCATTTCTCGTAATACTTCATCAATTATTTGAACATATTTTTATCAATCTTTGGTATCTGCTGAAAACTACAGAATATGATGAAAATGCACCCTTGAAGAAGAGCAATTGGAATAGACTGTCCGAAAGGTTCCTACTCCGAAAAAGTGCAACCCTTGCCTCTGCTCCATTTTAACTTAACCCTTTGAAGCGCAATCCTTTCGCAATGCTGAAAAAAGGGCAGCCGTTGCCATCGCTCTGCTTAACTACCAGCAAGACGGCGGACGATCGAAACGTTCATCGCGTGCAACAGATCTAGAGACCCTTTTTTGACGCAGCTGGCTGTGCCGCCATCTTGCTGGAATTTAGGTCGAGCGATGGCAACGGCTGCCCTTTTTTCAGCATTGGGCAATCTATCCAGCTGTTCTCGCATTCTTCCATTTTTCAGCAGATGTCAGTGCTGTTAAAAATAATCGTGACCATATTTTTTTTACGGGAAAGGACGTGCTCAAAAGTAAAGGATTCTCTCGTGGAGCTAGGTCACCGCAACTATTTTTATAGAAATCAAATCTATTCTTCGTGACTGGCAACAGTCAAAACGTCAGAGTTGGGTGTTCTCAGAGCGGGAATACTGCGCTTTAAAGGGTTAAACCAACAACTGAATAGAGCGATGACAACGGCTTCACATTTTCAGCGTCGGGCAGTATATTCTATTGTTCTTCAACACCGATGCGATAATGGCTGCGCTTCAACGGGTTAAGGAACTTAAAAGGTTAGATTTGCTTCAGATTTGATCTTCTGGGCACAAACAGCGCCAGGAGTGACAAAAATTTCTACTACCGTCAAACAATCGTTCGATTTGACGACTTTCTCTTTCGTCAAGTTTACCGATATCTTCACTGATGGTTTTCTCTTCCCGTTTTTGACTTCCCTGAAGAATGCATGGATGGAAACAGTAAAATCGAATGAAGGTTTTACAGCCCTCCTTTTCGCCGCTATTTCAGAGAGTACCGTATATCGTAGCTGTAAATCGTGTCCTCTTTGATTCGTTCTATAGCACGATTTGAGAGTGTGGAGTTTGAAACTTCCGGGACCAGAAATACATGTTCCTAGGCACCCCGTGGCTCCAGGCTTATAAAACATCGTTCGTAAAATGCGGACGGTTAAAGTGCTTTTCAGACGTGATGGGTATGTGTGAAATATCTTCCTATGGGGCAAAAGAACCACTCTGCGAAAACAGGGAGACTTGTAGGGGAGAGTAAAGGGGGATGGGTAGTTTTAAACAAAAGCATTTCTTAAAAATCAGCTTCTACTTGTATAACTTCGGAAATTTCAAAATAACATCTTGAAGCATTTTAACATATTGTTACGAATTTTCGGGGCAACCCGCTGCTCCGTGGCTTAAAATGGTTTAAAATTCGTATTCTACGCTTCAAATAGATAAATTTTGCTTTTTGTTGCATCAAAATCAGCCAATTAGAACCGGAGATATGGAGGTTTCGGTTTGCCATTGTTTTTTAATGGAGGTTCTAGAAATCTCGAGAAATATTAGTCCTAGAGCTTAGATCTCTTCACATTTGGGGACTTATTTTTGGCGCCAAATTTGGCGATATTTCGCCAAAAGTCGCCAAGCTTGGCGACTTTTTGGTCATTTGGCGCGATTTTCCCAATGGGGCCTGGAAGTTGTTTTTTCTGCATTAAAACGCATAATAACCTAACATTTCTCTTCTATGACGTAATCAAAATTCACGCTTTATGTAGAATCCTCGAGAAATTGACTCTTCTGGAAACCTCTTGTACCTCCTGCGTCGGCTATTTATAGAAGCGCGCGTCGCCCCGACAGTTCAGTGCGAGTTGAACGCTCGATGTGTGAAGAGCTCTCAGTACGCTTGCTTGATAGTGCATAGAAGCTGTGTTTTAGCTTGCTTTTCGAAGCTGTTTTCAAAGTGCTGTGTGTAAATTCTTCATTGCTGTGTCTTAAGGGATTGCGTACGATATCTCTTGAATATTTTCACTGAATTTTTGCCTGTGAAAGTGACTTATTTTGTGTGAGAAATACAGCATTTGTGAGAGCTTCTGATCCAAGCGGATTGTTAAAAGCACGTTACTGCTAGATTGTGCTTGTGAATTGTGTACAGCTGATTGTTCTACGAAGTTCTAGAAGCAATAAAGTTTGTGTTCCATCCTGACAAGTGACTTTTTACTTGAACTTTTTACACCAACTGGACTTTAGAACGACGAACCCCAGGAGTAGCACAGTAGTTCCGCAACAATATGGTGGTTATTATTAAAGTCTTAGTTATACAGGCAGATTAGAAAAGTGAGAGAGGGATGGGCCATGTTTTTAAAAGTTGAAATTTATGCAGAATTTTCATTATTCGGAAAAAATGACAGTGTATAATTGAAGTCTGAAAAGTGTAAAACACTACATGATGAAGTTTATGATAAATAATTTAGCTTATAACCCCTTGAAGCGCAACCCTTTCCCAATGCTGAAAAAAGGGCAGCCGTTGCCATCGCTCGACTTAACTACCAGCAAGATGGCGGATGATCGAAACGTTCATCGCGTGCCACAGATCTAGAGACCCGTTTTTGACGCAGCTGGCTGTGCCTGTCGTCAAAAAAGGGTCTCTAGATCTGTGGCACGCGATGAACGTTTCGATCGTCCGCCATCTTGCTGGTAGTTAAGTCGAGTGATGGCAACAACTGCCTTTTTTTCAGCACTGGGCAATCCATTCAGCGGTTCTCGCATTCTTCCATTTTTCAACAGATGTCAGTGCTGTTAAAAATAATCGTGACCATTTTTTTACGGGAAATGACGTGCTGAAAAGTAAAGGATTCTCGTGGAGCTATGTCACCCGCAACTATTTTTTATAGAAATCCAATCTATTCTTCGTGACTGGCAACAATCAAAACGTCCGAGTTTGGTGTTTCCTGAGCGGGAACACTGCGCGTTAAAGGGTCAATTAAACACGTATCGCCAACTATTGAGCGGTTACACCATTACAAATGTGGTACATCTTCATTCTTTCGAATTCATCCTAGTTCATGAAAATCGGATGGCAGGTATCGAATCGATTTCTTTTTAATGACAGGAAGTTGGATACTCGTCTTGAACAATAAGTAATGGTTGCAGAACAGACGAAGATATTTTATCCGCTTAAATAGCTAAGGCACGACATCCCTAAGTCTTATTAAAGTAAATGTGTCCATTAGTTCATCGTTTGTTAACTTATGAGAGTAGGAAGAGTGTAAGGAATGAGTAGGGTGGGATGGGACATTAAAAAAAAAGTATTTCGTATAAATTATGCTTTACTTGCACAATTTTAAAAGCTCAAAATAGCATATCGAAACATTTATTATAGATGAACATTTATATATGAACTTCTTGAAACATTTATTAAACATTATTTAAAATATATAAACTGGATGGTACTTAGTAGAGATGAGTTCGGGCTCATTTTTTGAAGCCCGAGCCCGAGGACTTTTAATCCGAGCCCGTCCGAGCCCGAGCAATATTATTTATGTCGGAGCCCGAGCCCGCCCGATCCCGAAAGTTTAACTAAAGATGAAAAAAAAACTCAATTACTTCATTGATAGAATACAATAAATTTTGCCGTTTGTGCAAATTAAAGACAAATACAGTTGCAAACTCCCAATGCACTTTCTAATTCTTTGTATCCATTCTTTATCAAAAAATGTCGGATCTCGTGACTAACTAAGGAATATAAACCGCCGTTCTAAAATACCCAAAGAACTTCACGCATCTTCTAGGCGCCCGTGCCTCTATTTTTATTTATTTTTTTTTATAAGTAGTTTTATTTTCCTCATGAATCGCCTTTTAAAAACTGTTTCAAGCAGTATGTACAATAAAGGAGAAATTTTTCCCGAGCCCGGTTCGGGCCCGGGCTTTCGGGCTCGGGCTGAGCCCGTCTCATCTCTAGTACTTATCCATAAGTCAGTTATGAGCAAATTAAAATAGCATGGAAAGTGTCACCTCATATACCCTTACTTGAGGAAGGGGTGGGACATGTTTTTAAAAGCTGACACTGGACCTTGTGCCGTTAAACACCAACCAACCAATACTTGTAAAAATTCTGCATAAATGTCAGCTTTTTAAAAAATTAATAAATATTAGGAAAAAAATGACAGTGTACAGTTTATTTTCCCAAGGTCTCTTGCATATTATGACATGCATTTATTGAACAGATTGTCCAAATCATACAAAAAGCATGCCTGTGCACAACTAGTTCCACCAGCCGTCTTCGGTGGGTGCAGTTTTGTGTGGCACTATCTTTTTTACCAATGATGGACCAATCAGTTTTTACGGTAAAATTTTTTTTTTTTTCTCACCATTTTAACTGCCTAATCGTCCCATCCCTACCTTTTACACAACATATCAATAAAATAAATTCCCCAAAATAGGCTGCTGCTAGGCATCACTAAACTACTAATTTTTAAAAGTTAACATAATAAGGTCCTCAAAACATTAAGAATTTTGTTAATTACAACAGATAAGATAGAAAACTTGCATCAAAAATAAAAGAACTTATTAGCAATAGTAATTACCTGGCACAATTTATTTTTTAATCTGTTCAAAAGCTGCATGATTAAAAAAAAAAAATAGCCTTAATAACAATTTTTCAGGACTCCGTAAACAAACTTTAAATGATATTTCCATCTTTTAAGGACTAAGGTGTTATGAACGCTTGTATATCTTATTTTGAGTGTACTGGATGAATGTCCATAAACTGTTATAGACCGTATTCTTTTTCTTTCTTCTTTTGGGAATTCTTCTGGGTGATACTGCAAATGAACTATAGATGGTACGAACATTAGTTTAAGTAGATATAATTATTTTGTAATCCTTAATAACGTACATAAATTAGTTTTGCTTTAAATAGACGGATATTTCGAAATTACATTTAAAACAAAGACTGCCTACAGCGCAATGTGTTGGAATTTTTTTGGGTGCTCCTGTAAAAGAACCTTAAATGTTATAGACACCGTTTTCAACAGGGTACATCGTACAGTACATAGGAATAACATGTATACATTTTTTAGTAACCGATGCACGGACAGACAGAAGGGCAAACAAACCACAATTACACATTCAGCTTTGTTGGGAAGCTTTAGTAAAAAAGTAAAAAATCTGGAGTGACTCCACTCGACTTTCCGAACACTTACGATTAAGATCATTACCAAGAATTTAAATAAATTTTAATCGATGAATCATTCAAATATATATACCAAATTGAAGCTCAATCGAATGTACCGTTTAAACGCTAGCGCACTTTCCAGAATTTCTCCCCATAGGCCATAATGTAAAAGAAATCTTTGTCGTAGCCCTGTAGAAAAACTATAAGACCTATACACACCAAAATCAATACAGGTCTTGCGACGGTGGTTTATAACATATATACACTTTGGAGCTCAGTCGAAAGTACCGTTTAAACGCTAGCGCATTTTCAAGAATTTCTCCCTATAGGCCATAATGGAAAAGAAATCTTTGTCGTAGCCCTGTAGAAAAACTATAAGTCCTATACACACCCAAATCAATACTGGTCTTGCGACGGTGGTTTATAACATATATACCCAATTTGAGCTCAATCGCATGCCCCGTTCAGGAGCTATCGTGTTCACTCACATACACACAAACACACATACACACACACACACACATACACACATACATCTCTTAAAAATAGCATAAATGAATTCAGAAGACCTCAAAACGTGTCAATACGCCAAAATCTCGAATTCGAATTTTTTCATGATTACAATACTTTCCTGACATGGTACATGCTCGGAAAGTAGCAAAGTATTTGTGATCAATCTCGGCCCGTATAACTATCAAGAAACGCTTTATAAACTTAGAAGAAAGCATTTTTTTTTTTTTTCGTGCCTTTTAAACCTTCCCATCATGTATATTAAATAACCGATGTAGAACAACGCTTAACATTCTTCATAAACCAACCAGCACATAAAACGGCGATTTAGAGGGGAGGGGGGGAGGGGAAGACCACGAACTTTTTTCAAAAAATATCCCTCAACAATCTCGAGATACATTCATAGACTGGGAAGGGAGAAGAAATTTCGCCTTTAAAAATCTTTTACTGCCTCATTTTATTGACATCCAAATATGAGAATTTAAGCTGCAAAAGCGCCAATAAAACTTTTATAACTCTCTCCCCCTCCCCCCCCCCCCCCCCACCACACACCTCCCGACGCGAGCAAACATCCCTTGTGCTCCTCCGACACATACGCAGACACACACACACTGACACTTCTCATGTTAAAAGATGATTCAGTGCCCCCCCCCCCCCTGCAAAATAGGGCTCCAGGCCAAAGAGAGAAACTGCGTGTATTTCTCAGGCTTTAAGGCACCGAAGGGCTTAATCTTTAAAATATTACTTAAAAGCGGATGCAGTTTTAAAGAGACGCTTTAAGCAGATGATGAACGGAATGGAGGTTGGGGGGGGGTTTGTGTTATTACTTTCCGAACGTACCATGTAAGGAAAGTATTGTAATCATGAAAAAATTCGACTTCGAGATTTTGGTGTTTTTACACGTTTTGAGGGCTTCTGAATCCATTTATGCTATTTTTACGAGATGTATGTATGTATGTGTGTGTGTGTGTATGTGTGTTTGTGTGTATGTGAGTGAACACGATAGCTCCTGAACGGAGCATTCGATTGAGCTCAAATTGGGTATATATGTCATAAAGCACTGTCGCAAGACCGGTATTGATTTTGGTGTGTATAGGCCTTATAGTTTTTCTACAGGGCTACGACAAACATTTCTTTTACATTATGGCCTATGGGGGGAAATTCTTGAAAGTGCGCTAGCGTTTAAACGGTATATTCAATTGAGCTCAAATTGGGTATATATGTTATAAACCACTATCTTAAGACCGATATTAATATTTATATGTATAGGACTTATAGTTTTTCTACAGGGCTACGATAAAGATTTCTTTTACATTATGGCCTATGGGGGGAAATTCTTGAAAGTGCGCTAGCGTTTAAACGGTATATTCGATTGAGCTCAAATTGGGTATATATGTTATAAACCACCATCTTAAGACCGGTATTGATTTTGTATGTATAGGACTTATAGTTTTTCTACAGGGCTACGACAAAGATTTCTTTTACATTATGGCCTATGGGGGGAAATTCTTGAAAGTGCGCTAGCGTTTAAACGGTATATTCAATTGAGCTCAAATTGGGTATATATGTTATAAACCACTATCTTAAGACCGATATTAATTTTGATGTGTATAGGACTTATAGTTTTTCTACAGGGCTACGACAAAGATTTCTTTTACATTATGGCCTACGGGGGGAAATTCTTGAAAGTGCGCTAGCGTTTAAACGGTACATTCGATTGAGCTCAAATTGGGTATATATGTTATAAACCACCGTTGCAAGACCGGTATTGATTTTGGTGTGTATAGGACTTATAGTTTTTCTACAGGGCTACGACAAAGATTTCTTTTACATTATGGCCTATGGGGGGAAATTCTTGAAAGTGCGCTAGCGTTTAAACGGTACCTTCGATTGAGCTCAAATTGGGTATATATGTTATAAATCACCATCTTAAGACCGGTATTGATTTTGGTGTGTATAGGACTTATAGTTTTTCTACAGGGCTACGACAAAGATTTCTTTTATATTATGGCATAATGGCACATGGGGAGAAATTCTTGTTTTTTTTTAAACCTCCCTTAACACCCCCTTTAAAGATGCGAATTTCGATAAAAGTGAAATGTAACGGCAGAGCCCGATCAAGGCAAACTGGGGGCCCTGGGTAAAAGGAAACGCTCTTCTGCTCTAGCTTGGTGACCACTTCCAGTACCAGCAACTTGGTACTGGAAGTTTTGGACGTTCCCGTTGTACAGCGTGTAAGTTAAAGCTATGTTTTTTGTGATATTATGGGGCGTTCTGTAATATTTCTCTGATTATAAGGGTGTTTGTACAAGTGTACAGTGAGAGAAAACAAGTACTAACGTTTACTCGTGTGACAATCCTTCAGCACAGGGCCGTGGTAGCCGAGTGGTTAAGGCGTTGGACTCGTAACCGGAAGGTTGTGGGTTCGATACCGGCGTACCACTAAAGACCACGGTGTACGTGCACGTTAAATCCGTGGTTCCGAAAGTCCTCTCGGCGGTCGCCAGCAGTTTCCGAGGGGTGCCAATATTCAGAAGTACCCACCCCCCACCTTCTGATGAGGTTCCAAATTGTGGCGGGAAATTCCGGGAAGGACGTACATGTAGCTCTAAGCGACACGTTCAGTGACGCGAGCTGTCCTCTCCTGGCAAACAAACAATCCTTAAGCTCTTTTTTATTTGCAGATGATAGGGAACATGCGTTAAAAAAGACAGCAAAACCTACTGCAATAATGAAAATAAACACTCAAAAAACTTGTGTTAAAAGATAAAATAAATAAAAATTTTGTGAAAAAAACACACATAAAAGGTTACTGCAAGGCGTAACGATCGTTTCCACCGAAAATTCGTTCGGTCTTCGTCAGACAAACCCTTCCGTCATACAGAGCAGAGGGAACTGTTCCCTCTGCTCTGTATGACGGAAGGGTTTGTCTGACGAAGACCGAACGAATTTTCGGTGGAAACGATCGTTAGTCCTTGAAGTAACCTTTTATGTGTGTTTTTTTCACAAAGTTTTTATTTATTTTATCTACTGTAATAATGTCATTTTAATATACGTAATGTAACGTTCTCAAACGTTCACAATAAGCTGTCATAAATTTTCTTGTTAACTTTTCCCCAGCATTAAAATATTTTACCTTATTGAGGTATTTTAGAGTAAATAACAAGCTTTTTAACATTAATAATTTTTATATACAGCCAAACCCTTTAAGACGAATTTCAAAGGACCATCAAAATTTGTTCGTCATAATCGTAGTTCGTATTAACATTAGAGGAAAAACTGAAAAATTTGAAACACAATCATTCGTCTTTATTTTGTTCGACCTGCAGCGACAATTTGTTCGTCTTAACCGAAAATTTGTATTAATCGAATTCGTCCTAAGGAAATATTTTAACATTACACTTGAATCTGTTTGGTCAGGGATTATAATTTAGTTCGTGTTAATGATAATTCGTCTTAAGCGAGTTCGTGTTAACGAGGTTTAACTTAAATATGCCTTCTTTTTTAACGAAGACGTCCCAATACGTTCCTTCTTAATTCCTCTACGTAAAGATTTTTTTTTCAACGTCGTCAAACGTTTTCATACTACCTTGTTTGAAAAAGTAATTGTGCCAAATAACCAAATGAACTCGCTCAACTAACCGGGTTTAATTTTACGGCAGCCAGAAATGCGACATCATAAATTGAAAACTGCTTGAGATTCATAAACTCTGCGACAAATTTTACATCCTATTCGCAATTTGTGATATTCTATATACGTTCTTAGAGATCGCAAAGTTCGATATTTTCCATAAGATGGAATCGTGGAATATTTAAATTCAGGATTTAAAGGGATAGTTCAAGAGTAAAAGTTAGAAAACTTAAATTTGATAAACCGTAAAATTGTTATAAACCACACAAATTTTTACAAAATAAATTTTATGCCTGGCAGTTGGGGGTCCTCACTCTGTGGAGCTCTCCGCTACGCCACTGACTTATACAGATTTTGTGATTAACATTCACTGACTTTTGCAGACTTGCAGTTCTGAATTAAAAAAAAAAACTCTTCATAAAAAAAATTGTAACTTAGTGTACTTAAATGTAAACAAGGTATTAATTTCAAACAATAATTGAGAGAGAATCTATTTAATGGTGTTGCCAGGGAAAATAATTTTAGTGTTTCAGGCAATCGCGTAACAGAACGGCTCGGTAACTGAATCAGCAAACTTCTGAAAAGCCCGTTTTCTGGGGTCTGTCTTTTGTTTTTGTTAGTAATGACCGCAAAGTCCCGGAACTTAGTGTTCAAAATGGGGTTAAGCTCAGAAAAATAGTAAAGATGGGATCCCATGGTTATTTGCTGCTTCAAAGGGAAAATCGTTTTGGGTTGTAAGGACTAATTTATGCCACTCGTCGAACTAGTCAAATATTGAAACGGCAGTATAAGATGAACTTTTATTAAAAAAAAATGAATAAAATATAACAATACCTCATTCGTTATTCATTCTTGCAAGAAATGGAAACCTGCATTCAAACTGTTTTAAAACGGAGAATGTTAAGATATTGTTGTGAATGCCACTAAAAGTTCAACAATCAGCTAACAATACGCATAGCATTTCTAACGAAACTTTTTCTGAAAGTGTGTTGAAAAGTTGAACGTTTGTGATTTTAACTGCAATTTTACTGTGTTTACGGAATATCTGATTATTTTCACGTTCATTTCGCCTATGTCGTTGTTATAACTAACTATTACTAATTTTCTCCGTCTTTTTCACTGATAATACTTTAACTACTGCCTGATCTAACTTCTCATCAAACACTACACCTGCATCAAACTGAACTTTGTCGAAATGTCTTCTTCAGTTCTTCCCTCTGTTGAAGAAGATCTGTTGGATACCGGTAGTGACTATTTTACTGCCGTCTCTGGAATAAGTTCCTATGTGACAGCTCTGGCTCCCGCTCCAAGACCTGTCCGGCAGGCTCCACTAGTTCCAGAACCTGTCCGGCAGGCACCTGTGGCTCCATTTCCAAAAACTGTTCGTTATCCTTGGCATCTTATGGAGCGTTTTTTGGAGGACTGTGTCGCTCCTCCTCCTCTTAAGCTGTATGGGGACGTTTATGGTATCCCGGGAGCATCTGGATGGGATCGTCGACTGCGAAAGGCAGGTCTGGATCCATCTGGTTACGTGAAGAAGAGGAAGTCTAAGTTATTCAAATTTGTGAAGAAAAAGTTTTCTTTCCTGTGTGCCAAGGAACTTCAGAGTAATCTGGAGTAAACTGAATCATCTAACTTTGACTGGAACTCACGAAAACTAATCGGAGTTCCTAAAAATCTTTATTGTGACTTCCAACTTTCGACTTTTAACATAAATCTTCAGTGTCAAGACATAAATGACTGCGTTTTAAAATCACCCGACTAGTCCAGACCAAGATTGAAACAAACCGTTTCGAACTTTTAAATCTTGGAACATACTTACCTTTGTCTTATGAGTCGTTGATGAACTCTTCTTCAGAACAGCAAAGACTTAAAACTTTCAAACTGTTCAAAACGTTAGCGTCAGAAGCGAACTCTTCAATGTTCTAATTCTGTTGAAAAGTGGGCAATTACACAGCGTCTTCAAGTTACCCGACTAGTCTAGACCAAGGTTGAAACAAACCGTTTCGAACATTCTAAACTTGGTACATACTTATTTTTGTCTTATGAGTCGTTCCTGAACTCTTCTTTAGAACAGTAAAGACTTAAAACCCTCAAACTTCTCAAAGTTCTCAAAGCAACGAACTCTCCAAAGTACTAATATTACTGAAAGGTGACGAACTACACAGAGAATTCAAGTTAGCCGACTAGTTTAAACCAAGATTGAAACAAACTGTTTCGAACTTTTTAATCTTGGTAAAACTGTTATCTTTGTCTTATGAGTCGTTTATGAACTCTTCTTCAGTGCAGCAAGGACTTCAAACTTTCTAACTGTTTTGCTGAAATGTCGAGTCAAAGACGAACGTTGCTAAGTGATGTTGACGAAAGCTGACAACACCAAAGCGTGAAGAATTCACTCATTGAGTCTGAAAATTGTTTCAGACCCCAAAATCCAGGTTGAAACAAAAGTTTCGAACATTTTAACCTTGGAAAAGCTTACTTTGAACTTACGAGTCGTTGATGAACTCAAATTTTTACTTCATAGGAGCCAATGTAAACTTTTCGAAAGTATTTGCTGAAGTGTCGAGTCAAAAATGAACTCTAGAAATCAAGCCTGAGCGTTGAAGCTCGGACTATAGGCTGTGATTGCAGGAGTCAAACAGAACTCATTCATATTTTTAAGAACTAACTTAAAGAGAGTCTGTGTTGAACTCAGATTTTTATTCATCTTTTCCTTCTTGTATTTCAATGCATATTTAAATCTGTAAAACATTTTTTTTTTGAAATAAAAACAAAATTCTCATCCGATAAAGTGTCGTGCCTTTTGATTAATTTAATATTATCTTACAAGTAATGCATGTTTCAGTTAGATGCTATTAGTAATGGTGTGGTTTTAAATAAGTGATTTTTCACTAAAAAGACACGTGTCATTTATATCAGACAAGCGTAAAACCTTTATTTATTTATTTACTTATTTATTCGCGAAAGAGCAACGGTTCACAAACTGGGACACGTGGGCGATTTCGTAGGGTTACGTGAAAAGTTTAATGTAATGGCACTAATCAGACACACAAAAAAAATAGTTCAATTGAAAATACCTAAAAAAGGTTGTGTTTTAGATTACAAAAATAGTCTGATGTGTAATTTTTTAAAAATAATAACAATCAAAAATCAACCCTCCAATTTGAAAACAGCCTTTTGCCCCCTTTTAAGCTTGGAAAATTGTGATTTTAAAAAATAAAAATCATGCCTGCATTACGTGAGAGGGTGAAGTCGTCTTTATAGGAAAGTGGGTACTATTAAAAGAAAAATATAAGCAAAGAGTGCATAAAAAAAGAAGAAAAAATGTTGGAAGCCGCTGTATTGGAGTGGTATTAATGGCATATGGCATTGACCTTGAAAGTAGAAAGAAAAAAATATGTAAACAATTTTTTTGCCAACGTAAAAATATGCTGTTCGTTTATACTCGTAAGGCTCTGAAATAATATTTCATTCTAAAATCACATCATATCTTAATTTACGAAGATAAATAGTATTAGTAAAAGTAATACGTGGTAGTAACCAACTGAGGAAATTAATCAGATAAACTGTTTCAACTACCCGAGGTTTCTTTCTGCGGTAGTCAAAATGTGAGGTCAAGCATATAGCACTGTGTGAGATTCATAAACTCTGCCACAAAATTTACGTCATATTCGCAGTTTGCGCGATTCTAGATAGCTCCTCGAGATCACACAATTTACGATATTTAACCTTGGAGGGTTTAAATATATTTATATTGGTACAGTTAGGATAATTGCCGGAAATCTGACAAGATTTATGCATAAGAATATACGGAAAACTGTTGTAATAACAACCATAATGGGAAATGATCATCGCTTTTTTTTTTTTTCCATGCGTAAATCGCCAGAGTGTGTACCATTGGTGGCAAATATATCCAAACTGTTCCTTTTAAACCGAGCATTTAAAGGGGGGGGGACGTAGATAATAGATGGTGTAAAGTAACAGGGTTAGGTAGTTCTATTAGTAGATATGTTGCAGTAAAATGATTAAATCAAAATATACCATAATTTCATGAAACCAAACGTGTTTGTTATATTCATCATTTTTCAACACGCGCCTCACAATTAACTGAACGATAAATAAATCTATGTTAATGTTTTCCGCGGCAGTTTCAGCAGAGATTATCTGCATTTTTTTTTCATAATTTTTTATTTCATAAAAAATTTGAAGTCCAATAATGATTAACCCTTTAACGCGCAGTGTTCCGCTCTGGGAACACCAAACTCTGACGTTTTGACTGTTGCCAGTCACGAAGAATAGATTTGATTTCTATAAAAATAGTTTCGGGTGACATAGCTCCACGAGAATCCTTTCCTTTTTAGCACGTCATTTCCCGTAAAGAAATGGTCACGATTCTTTTTAACAGTACTGACATCTGCCGAAAAATGGAAGAATGCGAGAACAGCTGGATGGATTTCCCAATGCTGAAAAAAGGGCAGCCGTTGCCATCGCTCGACTTAACTAAAAGCAAGATGGCGGACGATCGGAACGTTCATCGCGTTGCACAAATCTAGAGACCCTAAAAAAGGGCAGCCGTTGCCATCGCTCGACTTAACTACCAGCAAGATGGCGGACGATCGAAACGTTCATCGCGTGCCACAGATCTAGGGACCCTTTTTTGACGACAGCTGGCTGCGCTGCACAGCCAGCTGTCGTAGTTAAGTCGAGCGATAGGTGGTAGTTAAGTCGAGCGATGGCAGCGGCTGCCCTTTTTTCAGCAATGGGAAAGGGTTGCGCCTCAAAGGGTTAATGATTGTTTCGAATGGCAGAAACGTTTCACTTTCTGCAGTTGCAAAAAGCTTTACCATCCACGCTGGTAAAATGTACCACTTTTCTACCTGTGAGCATTGGCAGATCTAAAGGGGAAGGACACAGAGTCACGGACCCCCTCTCACACTAAGTTTACTCTAAGGAAAATTAACCTGTTTTGTCAATTCAAGTTATTTTATAAGAAAATACGCCAAAAAAAATGTTTTGCATCCCCACCAGAATTGTTTTCTGGATCCGCTACTGCCTGTGTGGATGCCGATGAACTTCTTTACAAATTTGAAAAAAATTGAATTTGTCAGTTTTGGCCTTTCTACCTAAGTAAATGTGGAAACTTTTTTATAATTGGAGAAGGTGGACCTTTTCTAATACTCAAAATGATCGTACTCAGAAGTATAATGTTTTATGCATGTTATTTTATAAGCTATTAAATTAATTTTTTGATTAATTTTTTTGTTTGTTTCTAATGCTTCTATAAATATCCATAGGATCATTTATTGGTGATTAACGTAACATTTGTAGCTGCTTTAGAGTTATGTGTTATAAGATCACAAATAACGACATATAATTGATTAATTTTTAATTTAAATAAAATATTGGTCTTTTTTGTGTGATTCACATTAACATGCTTGATGTGACTAACGTTAACATTGAAACTACCAAATTTTACGATAGTAAGAACTCTTAAATAACCAAAATTACCAGTATCTAATTAAGTATCGAAATACAAACTATTGTTTCTTTATTGAGGATTTTAACATGTATGCTACAAAGCTGCATTCTTTTACCTTCACTTTTAAATAATCAATAAAAAACCATTTGCATTTTTAGCTTTTTCTATTACCGTGATATGATCCTAAAATAAAACCAAAGTTAATAACATGTAATAGAAGAGGTAATGAAGCATCCTTAGTTCTTGTCGATCCATTTGCTGAAACGTCAAACAACAGTTTTGTCATTCTCTTAATAAAGCTCGTACTTTATTTATAACATGATTACGCAACTTGAATTCACAACTGTCCAGTTCATTCGCAAAAATGCAACATCGCAATTGAACGAGAATAAAACAGCTTCAAATGAAAAAACATGAAAATGAAATTTTCCCCCCTCTCCAGTTCTTATACACGGGTTTTTTAATCTATTACCCCTACCTTAGCATATTGAATTTTTACGGTAATGAGAATTTTGAAAACGCTTCTTACCCATTAACTGTAACCGTTTTAAAATTCGATAAATGGACGAAATCATCATCAGCGCCAAAATACATTACGTGTGTCTTTTTACATTTACCCCTCTATTTTGCGAAATTCTTGCACAGAAAAGAAAAAAAGAAAAAAACATTAAATCTTTATTTAAACTTTTATGGAGATATACATAACTTTTTGCAAGGCATTTTATCAATGTTTTCTTGACTTTCTTTTTTAAAATTTTATTTTCTTTCTGTCTGTCTGAAAGATATTCTCTCACTTTCTTGTCTGCGTGAACCAAAAAAGTGCTCGTTAAATTAAGTTGATGTCGTTTCTCCGAAAGGCTTATCAAATATGCGAAGCATTTACGCACGTTTTTAGATGGGGGGGGAGGGGTGTTGATTTGGGCAGATTTTTTTCCGCCAGTAAATGAAACTGAAAAATATTCAGCAAACTGTTTTGTGTTTTTATTGCACGCAATTTCGCTTAGCGTTTACTTGCAAAGAGGTGAAAAGTGCTCTATATAGCTTAATTCTTGAAAAATCCCTAATTCCATAGTTCTTTGTGCTACTTTGATATTTCGGTTTAAACTTTCACGATTGTTATGGTTCGATATTTAACGACTATTGGCATTATCATATAATTATTTAAATGAATAGAACACTCGGCAAAAAACTAATGTTAAAAGGTAAAATTAATTAAAACTTATTGGATCAAAGAACAATATACCGTGTTTATAAAAATGTCGTGTAAATACAAAATTAAGTAATGGTTATATTCTTTCATTTTTCATAGATCACTTTACAACTAACTAAACGATAAGTAATCCTACGTTAATATATCCCGCCGTAGTTCAAAAAAAAAAAAAAAAAAAAAAAAAAAAAAAAAAAAGAGAGAGAGAAAACCTAAACTTATTTTTTCCATTTAAAATTATCCCGTCTCTCCGAAGTTTGTGCTAGTATTTCATATAGGAAATACTTATAAAATAGTGTAGATACAAATAATTGTTGTTACCACAGACAAACTTTGAAATCATTAATCGTACATTATAATTCTCCATTTGGATTATTTCTTTTTATTTTAAAAATCTGAACAACTGATATTAAGAGACTAAGATTTAAAATTTAAAAACTAATCGTATTTAGGAGGCGTATAAAATTATTTAACACTTACAGAAAAATTGCTTCGCTTGCTTAACTTTGTGAATGTGATATTTTTGCGTTCTTATAAGTTACTTTTAAATTATACAGCATTTTGAATAGTACTACTACATTCGATTGTTCAGTCCAAAGCATTCTGTTGAAGATTTCTAAAATTGTGTTATTTAATTACTCAAATTTAGTATGTTACATTAGTTAGTTTTTATTCCTTTCTCTCACAGTGTATAAGTTACTTGTCTAGTGGAACCGAGAAGAATGTTAATATAGAATTTATTTTTTATTTCATAAAATGGAAACGCCACGTACTTAATGTGATAAAGCGTAAATAGCCAAAAACAGTGTCTTTCAAAGTACAATCTAGAAATTCGATCGCTATGAAAAAGTTTTAGCAGTTAATCGATAATACACATACATGATCTATATAATTTAGGAAAAAAGAATAGCAATAAACATAAGTAAAGGAAGTAAAAGAGTCCTAAAAGAAGTAAATAGTTATAAACTTTTTACTTCTTTTAGGACTCACGAGGACTTGTGCAATAAAATATAATGGAACCAAGGCAAATAAAGCGGAACCAAATAACCGTTAGATGAATACATATAAACCTATATACAGAGTGTCCCCAAAACACTGATTTGGCATTTATTTAAATATTGATCATAGATATATACAGTAAACTACAAAATTTACGTAAAAAAAGTCCAGTTGTATCATATCAATAAAAATTTTCAGAGGATTAAACCTAAATAAATACAAAGTTAAAATTTTTATCGGCCTCGTACAAAAAAATTCCAAGTTAGTAAAATGTGCCACATGCAATGAGGTGATGGACAAAATTTTACTCTTTCATCATAAAAAGACTCAAAAGATATGTTTAAACGAAATTGGTGAAAAATTTATAGAATACCAATTATAGCAAAAATATGTGTTTATGCAATCATTGTATTCTTTTGAAAATTTTGTATGATCTCTCTAACGCGACCATTCGACGTAATTTTTCCCTTTAAGAAATACTAAAAAATGGTTTAAGTCAGCATATATTTATTTTCACATCTCGGACACGTTTCAGGATCATATTCTCAAATTTTTCACACTATACCCTTAATATATGGGGCGCATTTTGCCAATTGTGAAACTTTCCGTACTGGGCTGTACAAAAATTTAAATTTTGTATTTAAATAGATTTAATTTCCTAAATATTCAATCGATACCATAAAAATTTGTACCTTTCTTTAATTCGTAATTTATTGTATATGATCAGAATTTAGGTAACAAAACCCTATGTCGGTGTTTTGGGATCGCTCTGTATATTTCCTAATCAAGAGAACATGAATATATATGTAGCATTAAACGGCTACGGGAAGGTTGTAGTCGTGGGAGGCGAGGCTGTTTGAGACCCATTCTGGGCATTTGCGAGGCTGCTCGGGACTCTGGATTAGAGCCGTTACTGTTGTATCCTGGCCGGCAAACGCTGGAGCGAGCTGTGATAATCCTTGGGCCGTTATGGCCATCGGTGGAAGAAATAAGTCGAACTGTGATTATATTATTTAACTGCATGATTCCATGCATCTTTTCATGGCAGTTGCGGTCACGCGGAAAAATCTCTGCTGGGCTGCATCAGCCCCTATTATTAACTTTTGAGGTCGTGTCACATGATCCATGCACGTTGCAATTATTGGCCAAATCCAAAATCTGGGCAGCGGTTTTTCAAGGTTTGTTATGGTTTTTTTTAAGACGCCAGAGTGGCTGAAAGCGGGGACTGTCTACAAAATTACAAAGGAATTGCAAGGGACCGTGTAGTAATTGCAGTTTTTGAAAGCAGGTTCCTTTGTTCCAACTTAATTAAAACTGAGTAGTTCTAGAAATGTGGGATTTTAGCGGGCTATATATATATATATATATATATATATATATATATATATATATATATATATATATAATATATATATAATATATATATATATATATATAATATATATATATAATATATATATATATATATATATATATATATATATATATATATATATATATATATATATATATAATATATATATAATATATATATATATATATATAATATATATATATAATATATATATATATATATATATATATATATATATATATATATATATATATATATATATATATATATATAGCATTACAAATCATATATTGCAGTAACATTCATTATTTTACTTTTTGATTATTATATATATATATATATTACTCTACACTGTCTAAACATATTAAGTTTTTAAAGATAAAAAGAACTTTGAAAATGCTTTTACCTATTAGCAATGTCATTTTAAATTTCAGTGAAGAACAAAAATCACCATCAACGATAAAATACATTATGTTTGATTCCCCCCCCCCCTCTCTCTTTTAGGAGAATTCTTATTCACAAAAATAACCGAAAGAGAGATAAAGAACGGAAAAAAAGAAAAAAAAAAGCACATTAAATCTCAATTTAAACTTTTAGAGAAGACTCATAACTTTTGGCAAGGCTTTTTATCAGTTTTGTTGTTTCAGTTTCTCGTTTCAGATTTCCTCTCTGAAAAATATTCTCCCACTTTCGTTTTCTGCGAGAGAGCCGAAAAAAAAAAAAAACGAAATCCTCGTTAAATTAAGTTGACGCCAACGGGAGGCTTATTAAATATGTAAAGCATTTTGTGCAAGTTTCGGAGAGGCTAATGTAATTTTGGATACATATTTTTTTTATTTGCTTGTAAATGAAATTGAAAAGTATTCAGCATGCTGCCTCTTTTATGTTTTTGTGCATTCAATTTCTTGTAGCGTTTGCAAGGGGATGTTAAAAGTGTTTAACGTAGCGTTGAATTGAAAATATTCCAAAAAAAAAAAAAAATGTAGACTTAAATAATGGCACGTTATGAAAGGCTAACCGTTCAGTAAGGTAATTTGAAATGCAGTAGAGCTCACTTAGTAGAATATCAGTTAAGGGGGTCATACGAGCATTAAGGATTCAATAAATCGATTTTTCTACTTTAATTTTATTTGAAACCTTAGTTATTTCTGAGCATTTTGACCACGATTTCGTGCAGTTATTCCAGCTATAACGGAAGATACACATATAAATGTTTTACGAAAGTTATATATCCGAACACAAAACGATAACTTTAAACTGTGTTTTCTGAAAACGCATTTTTTGTGAAGTATCCGTAAGATAGCAAAGTTTCCAGGATTCATATCTCCACGAAATTTAATACCACGTTATAACTGGTATCCGTATCTATAGGATGAATTAATATTAAAAGTGAGAATGAAAATTTTTGCAGAAATATAAGGGGGAAAATAATTTTTTTTCAAATTTCATTTTAAAATGCAATTTAAAATATCTAAATTTTGAAAATTCTTAATATTAATTCATTCTATAATATACATATTTCACTTTATTCTACAACAAAAAATTTTGCTTATATGTGCATTTTAATTTGACTTATCTTAAGTATAGTGGTATGCACTATTGAAAAAAAAAATACATGCAGAGTAAAAATTAAAATTTGTCTTTGAAACATCTGTGAAAGGTAATGGTGTTTTACCCGAAGTTTTATAATGTGTTATACTGTATTATTATTCAAAAAAAAATTCATTATGCTGTGACTAGTAACTATATCATAAAATGTAAAATCGCAAGGGTGTAAAATACGTGTATATTTGCTTCTCGATCCTCCTAAGACCCCTTAAAACAATACCCCGCTTAATCTAATAACTTTTCGGTGCGCCAAACAGTAGTAAATTGTCAGTTTGTTCCCTGATAATGGAATATCCCGTTTATTAGAATATTTTTTCGTGGCAAATTGGCTAGTCTATTAAACCTGCGCACTGTGGTTGCGCAACTACCAGTAACATGTGCATAAAGCAAAGATATAACTTATGTGTATTGTTAAAAGATTACAGGTCAAAGAGTAACTAAGTGCTGAATGAAGTTATGAAGAGAAATTTTATTTTAGCGGAATGAGTTTTTAAAGTCAAGAGGTTATTCATCACCTTTAACTGAGTTTTGTTTGATTCATTGTAGATATTTTATCATCATCCTACCAGAAAAAGTTGCACAGTTTTCACAAAAAAAAGCAAATAAAGATTTGTAAAATATCAAAGTAATTTGTTTTTATTAAACCTATTATGTCAGCAAATTTCATTTCTTTCGCTTTAGTCGTTTTTACGGGATGCGTGAACGAATATTTCTGGATTTTGATTAATTTTTCGCAAAATCGCAAAATCTAATCAATTCTTTTTTTAAGTTCGTCGCCGATAGTTTAAGTTGAGTGGTCAGCGATCAAATTGAGTTGAGTCACCAAATTTCATTTCGTTCGCTTCAGTCATTTTTACGCGATTCGCGAACAACAACAAAAAAAAAAAAAGCTTTACGGACAGAATGAAAGAACGACAGACATGCAAACGTTTTTGACGGTCGCATTCGGTTACTAGGTGCTTGAAACGGACAGAAATCGCAAAATTTTTGAACTCCAAGTAATGTGCGGAGAATCTAATTTTATTTATATATAGGTAAGTGAGCGAATTTTTAATTTTCAAGTTTTTTTGGGTGAAAAAACAATTGAATATTCACTTATCATTACCTATATCTATCTGTTTTAACATTCAGCAAGGGACAAAATCATCCTCAAAGTCAAGATGTGTAATGTACACTACCAACCTCTCTTTACAGAGAAATTTCTTTTTTGTATCCATTTTAAGAATGATCGATAGATTTTTCTAGAACCCAAAGGAAACTCAGTAATTCAAACCTATTTTAGTAGCCATGCATTTTGTATAAATTAATTTATTTGTTATTACCTGACAAAAGTCTGAAAATTAAGCAATTGATAATTCATTTTAATAGTCCAGTAACAATAATTAATTTATATTTTAAACCGATGCCCTTATAAGGATTAACTATTCTTCTGCATAAATTGTGTCTTACAATATCTGAAAATAGATTTTAAAAAGTAAATCGTCACCCAATTTTTATTTTTTCTTTAAAGGAAGCTCATTACTTTTCAGAGCGTTATACATATACGTACTTCTTTCTTGTCTTTATTGTTAACTTTTAAGAAAAGTTAATAATGAAAAGCTTCTCATTTTAAAGAAATTGAGTGATGATTTTATAATCGTTTGTTTACATTTTTTTTAATAAAAACCTGACAAAATCATCTTATAATCAACCAAAAATAACACAGTTTTAAAACATTCACCCAAGTGCATAAGAATTTCCTTTCTTAGATGTCTTGGAAATTATTTTTTATGTAGTACAACTACCTCAGCATATTGAGCTTCAGGGTAAATGAAGAAAAAATTTAAAAATATACCTTTAACCATTATCTAGACCCGTTTTAAAATTCAATAATGCACGAAAATCATCATCAGCAGGCAAAACACATTATACAAGCATTCCACTTTCAAGAAATTCTTTTCTTGCAAAACAGCCAAAAGAAAAAGAAAGAAAAACCACATTAAATCTCAATTTAAACTTTTAGGGAGAGACTCATAACTTGTGCGAGGCATTTTATCAAACTTTCCTGTTTTTATTTTTATCGTTAAATATATATCTATATATATATACATTTTTTTCGTCCGCTCCTGTAATACATTCCTTTTTTCTTGTCTGTATATAATACTGAAGCGTCGTTAAATTAAGTTGGCGTTGTATGAAGGCTTATCAAATATGCGAAAGCGTTTGTGTTAAGTTTTAAGGTGTCTAATGTGATTTTTCCCCCACTGTCTCGCATGTGTAATAGAAATTTTTAAAATATTTAGCATGCCGTTTTATGATTTTGTGGCGTGCAATTTCTTTCAACGTTTTAGAAACGATTTAAATTATTCAGTGCGAAGTATAAATTTGGACAAAGAATAATCTGATATGTACATTACATGACAGTAATGTACGTCTATTAAATTGTGCACATTTTTGAAGCATTTCATTTAAAGTCAGATACTATATTTCGGTAACATTAAGATTTGGCGATTTTTTGCCAAATAAGTAATATATCGCCAGCTGGATTCAGATTTATTTTAGAAAAATGTTCACTATTTTGCTGAAAATCGCCAAGTTGGTTGCAGATGGCGAGATTTTAGATGTGGCTCAAACAATGACTATCATCTGAAGATTAATGTTCTGAATGTGTTTTGGGAGATCCTGCAAACAAACAATAGGTTACAATGCAAAAGGGAAATACACAAGTAAATGTTACAGTTGTTCCTAAACGCAAAATTTCTTCATTCTGCAGCTGATAGTTTCAGAGTTAATGCGTACAGACTTTACACGAAAACTAGTCAAGACAGACTCAAAATAGCGAACAGAATTAAAGAAGAAACTTGGAATCAAAACGGATTCAGGGATGATCCAATTGATGATGTAGATTTGAATTAATGAAGCAGGTATTGGATAATTTTGAAAGTCAGTGCATGGCATCAAAATAAAGTATGCCAAAATAAACGGCAACGGAGGGGAGTGAAAACCACGTTACGATTGCAAACTGACGTCAGGAAAAACTAGTTTTAGCCCAAAATGCGCCGCTTAGTCTGAGATAAACATTCAGTGACAGGTTATTGCGTGCGGTGAAAAACGAAATACAAATTTTGAAAGAAGTATTGAAAAATGAGACCAGAAATAAAACTGAAAATCCTTGATTTCAGATTAAATTTTCAAAACCGAAAACAAATGATAGTGATATCAAATATGTTATCTACATCACACGATCAAAATTTGAGCTACATTACCTTTATAAAATAATAAAAATCTTTGTAAAATAACATCATAAAGTTTACTTCAACGGCCAGACAGCTGTTTCGAGCAAAAACTCTTTTGCTCTTGCTCAGTGACAGACACCTGAATATCGAGGTGATTGTCACTGAGGAAGGGCAAAAAAGTTTTTGCTCAAAAAAGCTGTCTAGCCGTTGAAGTAAACATTATGGTGTTATCAGTTTCCCGTTCCTATCTTCAGCTGATTGTCACTGAGGAAGGACAAAAAAGTTTTTACTCGTAATAGTTGTCTGACCGTTGAAGTAAACGTTATGGTGTTATCAGTTTCCCGTTCCTATCTTCAGCTGATGGTCACTGAAGAAGGACAAAAAAGTTTTTCCTCGTAACAGTTGTCTGGCCGTTGAAGTAAACGTTATAGTGTTAGTTCCCCGTTCCTATCTTCAGGTGATTGTCACTGAGGAAGGACAAAAAAGTTGTCTGACCGTTGAAGTAAACGTTATGGTGTTATCAGTTTCCCGTTCCTATCTTCAGCTGATGGTCACTGAAGAAGAGCAAAAAAGTTTTTACTCAAAACAGCTATCTGGCCATTGACGTAAACTTTGTGATGTTATTTTACAAAGGTTTTTATTATTTTATGGTTTAAGCAACACCACTTATTTGGAGTGATTTTATTATAGCACCTTTACTTTGCACAAGGAATTTACAGCGCCCCCCCCCCTTACTCAATTCCGTTACTTATCCAGCAGCTCAGCCTGTCTTTTCCAGCATTTTCTTATTTCACGGTTAATTCTTCAACTAGGTTTAAAAATCACTTGTAGATTTAAAAAAAAAAAAAAAAAAAAAAAAAAAAAAAAAAAAAACTCACTTTGGACACGTGCCAGACGTTTTTGACAAGAGCAGACCTTCTCAAATTTTAACTGCAAAGACAATACCCATTTCTTTTTCTTTTTTTTTTTTCCCCATCTTCGCGTTTATATCAAACGTGAAACAGCTTTCCGTGAATATTCGATCAACCTATCTACGAAAAGACGAAAATCGAAAAGGGCCGAAACTCATTATCTCCGAGCCCCCTCTTTTCCCAGGGTAAAAATCGACCCGGAGCCACACCCATAATACATCAAAATTTTCGAACTAGCCTTACCGTTATTAGATCACGCCCATACAAGAGTTAAAACTTTGTGACTAACAGATTTATAGGCGCTTTGCTCATTATAGCGCTTTAGCACGTGATTTGATAAAATGCTCTCCCCCCCCCTCAAGTCCTCGCCCCCCCCCCAAAATGACGATATGGTGGAAGATAATCTGGAGGTAAAGTTATAAAGCATTTGTTAAGGGTAATTTATGGTGCTGAGTGGGAAATTCTCTCAACTTGAGACGTGCCTGCGAGCAGGAGTAGGCTTGTACATTTTGATAATTATAGAACTAATTGGAGAACATACATAGTTTGACGTAGTTCTCCTTAGAATTTTTAATATGTATGCTGAGCTAGGGATAGAAATTAGGATATTTAGTGGTCCAAGGGATCAGCGACTCCTTGGCTTCCCCGGTCCATAGCATTTAACACTGGTCCGTACACGCGATTTTTTAAAAAATTGCATAACGAAAGAAATTATATGAGCAATATATGCTGATTTCCGTCAAAAGCCGATTTTATTTTTCCAATGGGCGGACATTTTTGGCCATTAGCCCGCACCACTGGCCATTTTATTACGGGAGCACCCTATGGGCGGCCAGAATTACCCCCTATGAAGGGACGGACAAGTTAACCCTTTATAAGGCGAGTGTATGTGCAGAGAGTCGAAATTACTTAGAATTTTTCTGGCCCATTTTTTAGGATTAATTCATATATTTTCCCTCTACTCTAATATCCCGCGTGAAAATTGGAGAAACAAGTATTAAACAAACATAGAAATTTTGCAGGAGAATACATTAATTATACACAAAATCAAAGTCGGAAAACTACCTACAAGAAATTAAACGCAAAAATAAATAATTAAAAGCGATGATTCTTATGCTCAATTTTCGAGTAACTATTTGAGCTTTCTTTAAAATTGCCAATGAAAGAAAAGTTTATAATCCAAATATAATTTAGAATTTAGATGTATGGAAAAAATATACATCCAATATAAGTGAACAAAAATCAGAAAATTAACTAGTAATAATTGATTTCTGTATTTAATAGACCGTAGGTGGTAAGTATTTTACCATGGCCTTATAAAGGGTTAACGTAAGGCCATACTCAGACTTATCCAGAGATGGTAACACAAAAGGCTTTGTTCTAGTTAAACTGTTTCCAAATACATTTTACATCTACAGAAAAGGAATAAACTCACGAGAAGGCAAAATAATACGTTTTTAAATTTTTATAAATCTCTTCAGTGATTTCCTTTCAACATTTTAGTGCAATTTTTGATGGATCATCTTAAATAAGGCTACGTTTCTTTATTCTTCCATCAAACCAAAGAATCGTATCCTTTATTTCCTTTTTTTTTTTTAGCTGTACTATTTTCGAATGTCGGAAAACATAGCTGTTGTTGAAGAAGAACATGACAAAAACTCAACAGAAAACAAAATCATTTCTGTAAACCAAGAGATATATCTTTTCCTCTCGTCAAAGAATCTCAAGCGACATTATCGATGCTTAAAAGTATTTGAATTTCACGCTCTCTTGATAATTCTCTTTCTGTCATTCTTCCCCTTACATTCTGAATTCGAATGTTCGGAATGTTTCGACAGATATTCTCTTTTCGTTTCCGGGCACGATATTTGTCTTACGAAAAATAGGTCACGTGGAATGACAAAGACATTTTAATGAAAGATACCCCAGTCACTTTAAAAAAAAAAATACGGCCTTTAAATGTATTTTTGCTAAAAAGCTTTTTAATCAGCGATTCTCGTGAAATTTATTCTTCAAATCATCTCCGTTTGCGTTAAAATTGTTTGATTTCTGAAGCTTTTTTCCCCGTTGTTTGAGGGAGATATTATTATCTCAACTAAAAAAAATGGCAAATCACATTAAATAACAATGAATTTTAGAAGATTTTTAATGATAAAAAAACAAGGATGGTTCAGTTCTTAAATTTTAACTCATCAGTTTTTTTTGAAAAAAAATGATATTTCATATTTTCTGTACGATCCCAGAAATACGGTCATTGGACATGATTTTTCCCCTTCGAGAGCCCTTGAAAAGTGGTTTAAGGCAGCCTTGTATTTCTCTTCATATCTCTAACTATTTTTAAGGCATAGTTCTCAAATTTTGTATGTCACCTCGTTAGTGTATAGGGCACATTTTACTAAATGGGAATTGTTTCGTACGGGGGTCGTATACAAATTTAAAATGTGTAACTTTTCGAAAATTAACGAGAGGATTTTTTCTTTTTAACAAAACCTTACTTCCAACCTTATTTTTTAATTTACACTGCCCACTTATCTCTGATAGCTAAAGAATTAAAGCCCGTTACCACCTTTTTGGGACATCCTGTAGAATGCCAGAATGAACATCGATACTTCCAACTGTAATTTTTCCTTCTTTAAATGAGGTAGATGTAGCTTTGGAATGTAGAATGCTGAACTGAACATCGATGCTTCCAACTTTAATTTTTCGTTCTTCAAATGATATAGATGTAGAAAGTATCTTGGAAAGTGCATTTAAAGTAGAATAAGATATAATCTGGACTTTTCCAATATTTTACCAACGATCTTAATCTCAAGAATCAGAAAAACGTGACCACAATAATTTTAAATCATAAAGGAATGAGTGTGGATGGTGAACTACAAATACATATGCTTCTTATGGGCACGCATTGCGTACAATATGGTAAGGTGGTACATGGGTATGCAAACAGGAATTTTTTTATTCACTGGCTGTTTTCTGTTACTAATTACCTTAAACATGCAAATATTTTTGTTACTTCATGATCATACACTTTACACCTGAAAATATTTTACATAACTATATTAGTGTTAAATGCAAATATAGTAAACTTTATTAAGAGCTGCTTTTTCAATAAAAGACGGGGAGGTGTAAAATGCTTAATAGATTTTTTAAAAAGCCATAAAAGTTAACACACATTATCAAGTTTTATTTATTTCTTATCATGACTTACAAATTATTCAAATTTAAAAATAGTATGGCAAGGGCTGTTAGACTTAGTTTCAAGATAAACATTGTATTCGACCCTCATTATGCAGGGTTAAGTGGGGGGTAAAACGAGTACGCTTTTATTAATTCAAAGTATAACTAGTTTGTTTTTTAAATGACTCTTTTTTTAGACTGTATTTTCAGACATCAGTAGGCAACATTTACGCCCATCAAAAGTTTATTGGAGCATTTGGAAACATAATATTAACTAGCCTATATGTATATACTTATTTTTCCCTACCACAAAGATATGTTTTTAAAAAGTTATTACTTTTTTCTGGTGCAAAGCAGTTTAGACCTTTTTTAATTAAAATTAATTACAGAAATTCTCAAATTTTCAGGAATGTAAGCATTTCCTGAAAGTTTTTTTGGGATTCAAGAAAACAACATTAATTCAATAAGCAGATAAATGCTGTTATTTTGTTTCCAAATCCAATTAATAGAGCATAAATCTTTTCCAACTACTGTCTAAAAATATAGGCTGAAAAAAAATATCATTTGAAGACCGTTTATTTTTACTTTTTATAAAAAAAATTACCTACAAATTTTTCACAAACTTTACACTAATGTTTTACTCGGTTACAGTGACCTCGTTTATAGTAGCAAATCTCTTAGAACATTAACCTACTGTATTACTGTTCAATCACTCGTTAATAGAACGCAGACTGAAAAGAAAAAAAATTGTTTGTGTGTTCATAGTATGTAGCGTACTTCGACAGTTAATGAAATTTAACACTTTGTAAACCGCTTCGTTCTTGCAAAAATGTTTTGTCAGTGATGTTTTAATTTTATTCAATTAAATTTATTTACAATTTTTTCATCTGCTTTGTAAACACAAGGAAATTTTCGCGACTCACAAATTGGATACCTCACACTGTCTTAAAGTACGAGGGTGAAGTAATAATTCCTTTAACCAAACAAATTTATTAACGAAATCCCAGTGATACACAGATAGAGCAAGGCATTTGGTATAGATTATTTTTCACCATAGCCTCCACTGGCATCAAAGTTCCATCTGTATGCCGATCTGTCGAAACCAGCACTGAAGAAATCGGGGCCATCCAAGTCATTTACCGACGACCCGAAGAGTTGGAAGTCACTGAGTACGAGATCCGGGGTGTAAGCAGGACTTCTGCTCTTCCTTTCTGGAGTTCATTCCGCCAAAATCACACCTGCTTTCTTGGCGATAAACTTTGTTGCTGATGACTAGTTGACCACTAGTTGTTGATGAATTCCCGCTAGGGAGCTTTCCTTGAACGATAGAAAATGGGATTCCACCTCATACTTCAATAGCTGACCATGTGTCCGTCAACGCCTCCATCTTTTCTATCACAAATTTCAGAGCTTTATGGCACTACTAGCTCCATCTAACGGCATTTGATTAGTGGTATCGTCTGTTGTACCTAGGCATGGAATTTCATTTGATCGGGAAATGTACCCGCGGTAGCTCTGCTTATTTTAATTTTCGAACTGCCTACGTGTAATATACGCGTGCGTCTATAAAATATGAAAGAGTTTCTATCGGACATTTACATTTTGTTTTTTTTAATTGCTTCTTTTGGATATTTTTTCAAAAGTCAATCTCTTTCCACAAAATTTCAATCTGCCATTAAAAAAAAAAAAATCATAAGGTTTTTGGAGATTCGATGCTGATAAACTCATTTTTTTCAAGTTTACGATTTCTCAGCACATTCTGCTTCAAATTTTTATTGCAACTTCTGATAGATCGTGTCGCAAATAATACAGAATTGCTGTTTCCTTCTGTCAATTTTAGATCCAAATCATTTACTCTTATTTTTACTGTGTTTCTTTTGGACCGTAATATATCTTTGTCTGTTCGAAAACAGATCCGTCTCTGTAGGAAGAGAACATAGGGAAGAGAAAAACAAAATCACTTTTGTAAACCAAATGATTTTCTGGTTTTTCGAAGAGGAATTTCCTGTGACGTTATCGATGCTTAAATGGGGAGTTGGGATTTGAATTTCTCCGCCCCCCCCCCTTCTCTTGGTGTTTCTTTTCTGTTCTTCCTCCTTTTCTAAATTCATTTGTTCGGAAATTCTTTTCGGAATTTGCCGAAACACCCACAATCTTTTGAAGATAAGGTATTTTTGATAAATTAACCTGTTTCTGTCCCATGAAAAATAGATTTATCAAAAGACGAAAACGTCGTGCAGTTTTATTTCGAAAAATTATTTTTTGAAAGCATACGATTCATTAAAAGGGCAACTCAAAAGTTCAACTTAAAAAGCAACTCAATCGCTTATTAAATTCATTAGAAAAAAATCTACAACCAAATTATCTAATAGAGTTTTTTGTAAAAAAACAGCAAACGAGTGTCTATTAAAAAAATTTTGGAAGAACCAGCAACTAAACTACTTGACAGAAGCAATAGACAAATTACCCGATTGGTATCTCAGAAAGAATCGGCAATCCAATTATCTAATCGGGTTCCTTGTAAGAACCAGCTTACAAATTGGCTAATAAGGCAGTTCCAAAGAACCAGCTTACAAATTGGCTAATAAGGCTGTTCTAAAGAACCAGCTATTAAATTGTTTCACAGAAGCACTAGACAAACTGCCTAGTCAGGATCTCAGAAAGAACCAGCAATAGAATTATCAAATCAGGTTTCTTGAAAGAATCTGTTAACAAATTGGCTAATATGTTTATTCCAAAGAACCAGAAACCAAATTGTTTTATAGAAGCGATAGACAAATTGCCGAATCGGAATCTTAGAAAGAACCTGCAAAACAAAATTATTTTATCGGGTATTATTTGAAAGAACTAGCCAACAAATTGGCTAGTATGGTTCTTCGAAAGAAACATCTACCAAATTACTTGATAGGGTACTTAAAAAAATCAACTAATTTATTACCTAATATGAGACAGAACCAGAAAACAAGTTGTCTAACAGGATTCTTCAATAGAATCAGTTACCGAATTTTTAATAGGGCTCTTTGAAAGAAGCAATAGACAAACTAACTTAATTGGGCTCTTTGGAAGAACCATCAGACTACCCACACTGCCTATAAGAAGTCCGATTCTTGACAGAACCATACACAGAATTGCTTAATAGGTTTGTTTTAAAGAAGCAACAGACAAATTTTCTTATCTTGCTCTTAAAGATAAACAGCAAACAAGTTGTCTTCGAGGCTAATTGAAAGAAACTGCAGAACTTAATTGTCTTGACAGATTTACTAAGCATAGAGAATTAAGTCTCCTAATCCAGTTCATTGATAAAAACTTTGTCTTGTAAGTTCATTAATAGAAACTGCAACTAAATTGTTTTATCAAGTTTTATCAGAAAAAAAAATAATAATCACGTAGTCACATCAGGCTCATTCAAATAAACAGAAGAAAAACCTTATGATGCTCTTTTTTTTAAGAAACTGAAAATTAATTTTCTCTAATCAATTTCAGTGACAAACATTATAATCAAGTCATCTTATCAGGTTTGTTTAAAAATTGGCAACGACGTTGTCTGTTCTGATTTGTTGGAAAAAAAAAGTATCAACTGTCTCTTGTTTCTCAACTTCGCAGCAAAAAACAGAAATTATTAAATTTAATGTTAATGAGCGTGAATTTACGCTCTACTGCTTCGATTTCTCTTCATTTTATTAACAATTTTTTAGTGTCCGTACCCCTCATGATTGGAATGTACTAATAGTACTTGTCCCCTTGTACAATTGGTCTTTACAGATTATTGACCGCAGTGCACTTCAACATCTTAGTGATTGGTCCTCTGCAGTCGATGAAACCAGTATATCTATCCTGCTCAAACTTAAGAAACTTTCTCAGAACCACGACATCCATCTCCAATGGATCCCATCACATGTAAACATTAGTGGTAATGAGGTTGCTGATAGATTGGCAAAAGAAGGCAGTGAGGACGAAACGACCACTGGTGTTTCGCTTACTCACCAAGAACTGTACTCAAATGAAAAATCTAAATTAAATTCAATTTGGCGCATTCCACCTGCGCACCAATGGTTACACCGGAACATCCCCTGGCTTTCTACTGGAAATTAAATGTGATCGTGGCTCCCAGACTGCACTTGCTAGACTTAAAAGTGGCCACCTTAAGTGTCTTTCGTAATTACACCCCACTTGCAAGAAATTCCACCATTTAATGGCAAGAAATTCCACCCCACTTGCAAGAAATGCTGTGATCATTCAGCCTCTCCAGAGCACACACTGAGTTGCGTCGGACTTTCTAAGGAGGACTTAACATCTGCTCCCCTTTTAGTTATAGACTTTCTGTCGGTCAACAATCTATTGGAGTTGATCTGACTTATGTCAGATCTTTAAAGAGGATAAGCAACAACAACAACAACACAGATTATTGAGCATCCAAATAACAGACTCTTAAACGTAGCATGCCTATGTAATAAAGTAAGCCATTTTAAACATTTCCTAAAAAATTTACAATGTATACAAAATTTCACAACCACGGATCACAACAAATGCTGAAAGACCAAAACCAATTACGCTGTAGATCTGAAAAACTAAAATAAAAATACTGAAAGGAAGTAATTCTACTGGCATTTCGTTTCTTTCCACTATCATTTAGTCTCAGGGCTTCAGCGTTCTAAATAACATTGGCTGATTCGAAATTCTGCAAATGGAAATTTTCTGGAGCAAATACGTTTCTGCATTGCATGCTAGCATGCATATGCTCTGATGGCGAAAATATCTTTGGTAAAACTATTCCTGTGGCCGAAAAGTTTCTCCTGGAAAAGCTGTAAAAATATTCCTTCTTATTTACTGCTCGATTTAGTTTTCGGGAGGGGAAAATGATCGAGGCCGGACCTCCCCGTAAACTACCCCCCAAGGCCCCTTTCTCCGGCGCTGAAGATCCGAGTCAATTTCGGGAAAATCCGGACGTATGCGTCTCGGATAATGGCCGCTCAGCGGTAGACAAGATTCTGGCAAAAATTCGCTCCTTCCAAGGGGGGAGCAAAGCACACATGTGTGAAAGCACAGGGAGTAAGGAAGCTAGAATAAAATGACTCTCCCGATGTGACCAAATGGAATGGTCCCACGAAATTGAATTGCCAATAAGTAAAAATAATTTTTCGAATGGTGAAATTTTAATGCTACTCGCAGAGCTTAGGTTATCTCTCTATGGACGTCACTGCATGTTAAATTTTTGTGTACACTACTGGCCAAAAGTATTGCAAGTTTCAGAAATCTATAAAAGATTAAGCCCCCTCTCCCCCCGTCAAAATTAAAGATCAATATAATTGATATTTTTTAATGTCAGCATGTTAAATTAATTACTTCAAAGATAGTATTAAGTTAAAGAACAAAAATAATTATTTAATTTATTAAAAATATAGCATAAAAAATATATAGGTTATTATAGAAATCATAATCCATTTTAGCTTGCCGGAATAAAATTAAATAAAGAATTAATTTCAAGTTATTCTGCAAAAAAGAGGATAATAAATAAATGAAATTGAACTAAAGAACATTTATTATGTTGCTGAGCAGCCTTGACTTTGATCACAACAGCCACTCTTTTAGATATGGATTCCACAATGTTTTACAACTCTTCCTTCGGTGTTTCATCGTGCCAACTTAAATTATGGGTTCCTGAAGCTCTCATTTCGTTTTTTGGTGATTTTCAGATGTATTCTTTCCAATTATACATAAATTATCAAAAATATTTAAATCGGGCAAATTTTCTGTCCATTTTTTCCTGGGCTTATTCTTGAAAAGATAGTTAGATTTCTAAAACTTGCAATACTTCGGTACTAACTCTTTGGCCAGTAGTGTAGATGTATCGGAGTTTAATTGACGCAATCAGTATCTGAATCCTGCGCAGGCTAACTAGGCCACAGCCTACCCTCACCCCACCCACACACACACACACACTCATACCCACTTCCTGGATGTATTAAAATACAGTAGAAATATCTGAACAAGGAATTTACGCCCCTTGTTCAGATATCTTTACTGCATAATGATCGACTGTTAGATAGTTAACGAATAGTTGATCATTAGATAGTTAATAGTAGACTATTAGCTAGTTAGCTAATAATAGATCGACTATTAGCTACTTAGCTAATAGTTGATCATAATGCAGTAAAAAAAAAAACTGATTTTTAAACCGTTTTCAATACATTTATCTTTGCAAAGACAAGATGGCAGTGACACTCTGTTTATCCCATCGTGGCTGTTCGCTAAGAGTCTTTGAATGTTTTCTCTGTGGTACAACTATTGCGCTTTCAAGTACGTGCTGATAAGAGATTGTTGGTTAAAAGGTAACTACTTCCGAAGTTCAAATTTTAAGATTTGTAAGTAAAATTTACTGCCTCATTTATTTTTTTATTCATACCTTATACGAATGACCTTAAAATACATACATTCATTGACTCATTTTGTTTTTGAATAAAGAATTTCCAATAAATAATGAAGATTTAATTATAAATATCTCAAGGACTTAAAGTATTTTTACGTATGACTAAATTATCGTCATTCCGAGTATTAATTTACGGAAGCTTTCGCTAGGATACACTCTACAAAATTAACTGAGGGAGGGAAAAGAAATTCGCGACGTTTAGGGGAATCGCACTTTCTCTGGAAAACTCTATTTATTTTTCCCTAAACTTTTACGAAGAAGAAAGAAAAAAAATTATTTCAATTTGCAAAGTATTTTGCTGATCTATTCAGGAGTTTTATCTCAGTCTTCTTTTTTTTTTCTTCTTTCCCAGACAGGCAATGAAACTACAACTAATGCCATAATTAGAAATTAATTTTTTCCCTTTCGAATTGCTGCGGAGTTTCTTTTTTTTCCCTCTTCTTTTTCTCCGCCATTTTCGCTATCATCCGCTCACGAAAGAACTTCGTTATAATTAGGGCTTAATTGAAAATTACATCAGATGCAATTGTCACTACAAATGCGACCTCTGGGAGATTTTTTTTAAAAACTCGTTTAACTACATAGTGACGCTTTAAAAAAAATCGAAAATTGTTAGAGTTCTTTTCTACTTCATCATTTCTCGACATTCTGGAATCACGTCCTGTTTATGATTTCGGTTTGTCTGTCTGTCCGTCTGTCCGTGATCAAACTGTCTTAAATATGCTACGATTACTATGGAATTTTCGTATCGTCGTTGTTTGTATCGTAAAAGGTTTATTTATAATTATTTGACAATATTCTGGCTGATTTACATGGCAAATTTTTTTTAGCGATCGCAATTCTACTTATAATGCTTAGTGTCACATATAAGTCTTTTTATACGAAAATTTAGTTAGTAAACTAGTCATAATATTCAAAATGTTGAAATCTCCAAAAAAGTGCACACAGCAAATATTCATTTGACAACGACGGTATAGTAGTCTTATGTGCCGTATCATTAAAGGATAATGATTAATGATTCCTATGTAATGTATTATAAATATTACATGCACTACTGAAAATAGTGCATGCGGCAATTATAGTTCTACAGGGACCCTCAACATAATTTTAATATGTTAGCATTTATGGAAGTATAGAGGCGTCTTTCTTGTCTTTCTTTTATGGATCATGGGGCAGGTGGATTAAGCACTTCTGCTTTTACAGCATTTTTTACCAACCCCAAATCAAGATTAGATCGATTGCGGCAGAACCAGTCAAGGTTGTTAATTTCTACCACAGAATCCCGAAGAGTTCGTTTCTACCTCATTCGGGAGCCTAGAGATGGCAGCACTACCGATCGTCAGCCGGGGGGGTGGTGGGGTGTTCTAATTTTGAAGCAAATTCCAAGCAGAAGACCCCAACCAAGGCTTAGTTTTGCCACCTCCAGAGATATCGATTTTTATGGGAACTTGGCGGACATTGCGTCCACGACGTATTTAACGTGCCCCAGTCGCCATTAGCATGGTTGGTCCCAGGATCGAACCCACAACCTTTCGGCTGCGAGATCGACGCCTCTCCCAACGGGACTACCACGGCCCGTAGAGACGTGAATTCATTTCAAGTGCAGTACAATAAGTATACAAACTTTTATAACAGATGGAGCCTCACCATGGCACAGCGGTTATATCGCTGAAAATGGCGGACGACCGAAGTGTGAAGGTGTCCCATCGTGCGGTCGTCGATCTAACGGTCTGGAGTTTTGGTAGGTTTTCTCCAGATGTAACGTCAATACGCGTTAGAACCTCTTAGAAAGTCCTCCTAGCAAAGCATCCATCATCCCAGGAGGCAGATATCCCTCGCGCAGGTTTGCCTTAATCACGCACAATCACAATCTATAACAGATTGCTCTCTATGCCATATGAGGAGATTACTCTCTATGCCATATGATGGCCATATGAGGAAAGTGTTATGTAATCAAAGTGTTGGCATGATTTATCTTCCTTGTTCCGCTTGAAATTAGATTAACATGTCTCCGAAGTGCACAGGGATTGTTTATACACTTCAATGTATTAAAAGACTTTTAGAATCTCCCTGTATTCATGCTACCCTTGTCTCATTGGGGTATATATGTTAACCACAAGGTAAATAAATATATTTCGTCGGAATGCTGAACACTGGTAAGAGCACAGACGGACAGACAGGCAAATTGAAATCATATTATTCCACTTTTTGCGTTGTGGCAAGCCTACTCGAGGGGGTATCTGCCTACGGGGGGGGATGACATTGTCGGAGGACTTTTTCAGGAGTTCTAACGGGTTTTCACGTTGCATATAAAATCATGAGGCTATTTAAAATCATAAACACATTTAAACTTTAATAAAGAACTTTCTAAAAACACTAAATATGAAAATAACACGGTAAGACGGGGTTTCGGGTGGTACAAAATTTCTACCCTTCATCGCCTTTAAAAAGTTCCAACATCCAAAAAGAGGCAAAAAAGTGGAAAACTAAACATTAAACTAAGTGTGCTGGAAAAACCGTTGCTCTTCGCAATAAAATTATTTTAACGTTTCGCTATGATTGGGTTCCATTGATAAGTTAGAGCACCAAATCATGGTTCAAAGTCTCTCTCTAGAATGGTTGCAGCTAATTCAGCACCATTTTATGGTGAAGTGTTAATTACTTTAATATACATAGCGGAATAGGGTGGGAGGGGCAGAGAAGAAACAAGCAAAAAGAGGATTTAAAAGTACAAAATAAAAATGAATGAATAAAATAAAATAATAAAATTAACTATAGAAACAAAAAATAATAAAAAGATTAATTGTTTTTATTACTTTTAAACACTAAAATCAATTCCCGACGTTGGTAGATTGTTACCAAACTTTCATTAAGATTAATTCAAGTAACTGCACATGCCTTGGAGCCATCTTTTACTGTTCTGCAATCTATAAATTAATAATTTACGGCCATATCGGCGAACCTCACATTATTACATATAATGAAAGGCTATAAATTGTCTATAATCTCCAGCCAAAAATTGCTTGGACAAGGAATTGTTTTCAATTTTCTGTTACATATACATAATACTATGTTTTGATCATTTGACACCATAAATCTTTGCCTTCTCTGTTGTGACATAAATTTTAAAAAATTGCCAGTAAATATGCATTATTTTCATATCATTTTATCTGTACATGATTTTTTTTATTCAATTATCATGTATTATAACATCGTCTGATTCAGTGATAGAGTACAATAAAAGGATTTACCTTCCACCATAATAGTCGTACGTAAAGATATTTTTTTTTTTACAATGTCGTAGCAAGTTTAAATATCTCTTGGTTTGTAAACTAACTGAGTGAAATAACCAGATCAACGACCCGGGGTTTCTTTTACGGCAGTCAGATTCGTGAGGTCATACATCAAAGACTGCATGTGATTTATAAACTCTGCCACGAACTATTTGCAATTTTTGCGATTCTAAACAGCTCCCAGAGATGACACAATTCTGAGTTGCAGAAACGCAGAGAGCCAAGTCGGGGCCCCGGAGATAAAATCTTTAGGGTCCCCGAACTACCCAGAAGCCCTTTTGATCTTTTATAACATCAATCATTTATTCCCTATTTAAAAAAAATTAAAGAAATTTTAAATTAATGGTAATTGAAAAATAATTATTACAATCAAAATTATTAGTAATTTAAAAGCAATATACTCTGAATAATCATCCATGCTCTAAAAAATGCCAACATTTTGTTTGAAATTTTAATTATTTATGTCACCACAACAGAGAAACTATTTGGTACGCTAGCAACATTTTTCACGACTGTGTCCTCACTATTGGAAAAATTAATAATGTTATTCATACTACTATTCAAGCAGGCAGCCAAAAAAAAAAAAAATTCAGAAGTCCAAAAAAGGGGGGGGGGAATCAAAATTTCTAAGAGAAAGTCGTGATCTCGTTAACATTTTGTTAACGAAAATTCAAAATTTCAGAGGTTGGTCGAAATTCTCTTCTCTGGCTCTGTACTTTCTTCCATTATCTAACAATGTGTCCTGAAAAAAAAAAAACTATTGTTAAATAAATCTTTCCTAGCTTTAGTCATGTCAAACCGTTGAATAAGACCGTCAAAGTCTACTTTTCTTGAAAATGAAGACTCAATCACTAACACTTCTCGTTTTTGTGAAGTTCGTGGATTGTGCTACCTGTATTTTTGAAATTTCATTCAAAAATTAATTTGAAACTTCCGAGGACTTAATTTGTATTTGGTCTTTCTTTTTTTTTTCAAAAGTGACATCATGAAATTAAGTATTATATGCAAAGGAGCAAAAGGGGGCCCCCTTCACAAGGTGGGGCCCTGGGATTTTCCCCCTGCTTCCCCTCCCTCTCTGCGCGACTGCTGAGTTGTTTTTCACGAGATTGATTTACAAAGGATTTGAATTCAGCATTTAAGGGGAAGAAACTAAGATAGTATCAGTGTAAATAATAGGCTGAATTAGTAGTATATTTCTTAATGATAATGTAGATTAAAACACAATATAACCTTTTGATAAATATTTCGCGAAAGTGTTTGTTATTTTCACCATTTTTCGATGGCCGCCTTACAACTAACTAAACGATCAGTAAGCTTTTGTTAATATACAGGGTAGCTATAATTAAACTTCCCCTACAAACATCATACTGCAGATGAAATGAATGAGCTGATTGCCCCCAAATTTGGTCTATGAACTCTACACGAGATGGGCTCAAAGAAGTATTTTAAAAAGTTTAGTTCAAAAACCGGAGGTGTCGCTTTACATGGTGACATAAGCTCAAATATTACCTATATCAGTTAATACACTCTCAGAAATTATTAAATAAATGTTGTAATTGCTTGTATATTTCGAATTAACCATTTCCACTAGGCTTTTTTGTAATTTTTTTTTCACACTTCCTTGGGCACATCTCATGCACAGCATATAAACCCAATTTGGTTACAATTCTTTCACCCATTCAAGCTGTAGAATAAAGGAAGTTTAATTACACTCCCTGTAGACTTCCGTAATTTCAACTGAAGAAACTACCTAAACGTTTCTTCAACGAATTTGGCAAACTTTCGAGCCAAAAACAGTGAGACTGCATGCAGACGCTTGTCCGTACAACATCATATTCCTCCGTTACTCTGTCTCCATCCCAAGCAAAGAATTTCGAGTCCTTCTTTTACCAATTCACTTTTGTTTGAACAATTTCTCGTCCACACTCACTTTTCTTTTCTTTTCTTCTTTTTTTTGGTTTGTGTCCTCAAAAGAATAAAACAAAGACCTCCACAGTGTCAGGAGGACATTATCGGCAATTGCAGTTGGAAATTGGAGAACGTCCATTTCTTCGGCACACAAAGAGTTCCGGGGGTGGGGGGTCGAGGGGGAAAAAAAATCTTCTCTAAGGGTTTTTGTTTTGTTTTCCCTGAAAGTTTTCTTCTCCGCGAAGCAGATATATCGCTTCTTAATATCATTACTTGGAGATGATTTGCCGAGGCACTTGTATCCTCTTACAATCTGAACCACAAACGCCGAATTTTGTTTGGATAGTTTTATTTCTCCTTTCAGTTAAGTTCTGAAGATCTAGTTGTACTTTTCATTGAAAGTACTCGTTTTGTAGACCAATATATATATATTTTTGTTGTTGTTGTTCCTATTTTTCTGAGCGTTCAAGTCTGAAATAACTCATGAATTTCTCCGTATTTATTGGCAGTAGATTGCAGCTAATTTCAGACAAGTAAAATGTGCAGACAATTTTGCGTTTGACTTTTCAAATTTTTATTTGTGTGCGTGAATTCTTTAACTAGTTCTGCGAGGAAGACATGGGGTCGGCATATGCATTATGATACGCTTTCCAACCAAATAAAGCAAAATAGACATATAGAGTCGATGCATGAATTATGATGCCCTTTCAACATAACGAAGCAAGGAAGACGAATAGGGCCCACGCGTTGATTATGGTGCACATTCTAACATAATGACGCAACAGGGGGGAGGGGGGGGTAGAGTACGGGGCTCCAATAATGACAAAAATATCCACACCGCAGCTTGTGTACTCTGGGCAGGCACGTGTAGCGCTATCAAGAAATCAACTTTTAATTGCATCGCATTAACTTTCTGGTGATCTTTTCTCAAGCATTAAAATATTTTACTTAATTGAGGTCTTTTAGAGTAAATAACAAGCTTCTTAACATTAATAATTTCTAAATAATGCCATATATATATATATATTCTGTCCTAAACATTATTTTTTATTTTTTCTTATTTACTAGATTAATCTTCTGTCATACAATAACTTATTATACATACTTTGTCAATAATAATAATCATTATATTTTTTAAACAATATGTTATATTTAATTTTGCTATACTATTCATTTTATTCAATCATTTTAATTTATTATTATTCAATACATATTTATTATATTAATATACCTGGATATTCTTAAAATTTAATAATATTACCTTTTAGTATTTGGCAACTCCTATGCTTTCTTCTTTCCACTTTTACACTTTTATTTAGTGGCAACACCATTTTTCACTTTTTACAATTCTTAGCATTGGCAACACATATCAATTGTTCAAATGAAATTTCCATGTGCTCAAGGTCTGGTATGTAAAATTATAATTCCTATTTCTAATTTTTGTTATCTTTTTGATTTCTTCTTTCCTTTATATAGAAGGGTAGGGCCCAGATGTGTGGAGTTAATATCTCTTCTGATATGCCACACAACCGAAACCCTACTATTTGGTTTGCTGTAAATTATAATCCACTGTTTGTGGCCCCTGACGATGGTGACAGTGGTTATAATTTCCGTTCCATTATATTAACACAAATTCTTGCACTTTATTTGGCTTCAAAATCTGGTTTCTAATTCTTGCTAATAGCTGTTATATTTTTATGCGAGATATGTTTTATTTGTAGCATGTTTTGTGTTTTACTTGTTAGTTATATATACATATATATATATATACATATATATATATTAACCATGAGTGTTTTTACATAGGATTAAGTTCCTCCTTATCTTACATATGTAAAGATATTTTTTTCAACTTCGTCGAAAGTTTTCATACTACCTCGTTTGAAAAAGTAATTGTATCAAATAACCAAATGAACTCACTCAACCAACCGAGGTTCCTTTTACGGCAGTTAGAAACGTAACATCATAAATTAAAAACTGCGTGAGATTAATAACTCTTCCACAAGCTTTACATCCTATTCGCAATCTATGGGATTCTAAATAGCTCGCTCCTCTAGATGACAAAGTTTTATATTTTTCACGAAATTTAACCAAGGAGGATTTAATTTGAACATTTAAAGTGGGGAGGGGGGTAGCTCCAGAGGAAAAGTTAGAAACTTAAATTTGATAAACAGTGAAACTGTCGTAAGCCATTTAACATTCTATAAAATAAATTTAATGTTTGGCAGTTGGGTTTTTTTCGATACGCCACTGATTTTTACAGATTTTGCGATTAACATTGACGGACTTTTGTTGATTCCCAATTCGGAACAATAAAAACAAATCTTCATTTTAAAAATTGTAACTCAGTGTACTTTAAAACTTTGGCGAACCTTCCTGTCAACAGTCCGTGATCGCGCATGCGCACAAGTTTAACGCTTCCCAGAGAAACTGGATGAAATTAATGTGAACAATTCAGCATTAAAGGCACCAAATACGGAGTTTGACGACAATTATTAAAAATTAATTAGTTGGCAAGTAAAATAAATGTAATGATGTACTTAAATGTTCCAAATGACTTCATTTGACAAGAATTTATGAGCAGATTCTTTAAATTTATATGTATTTCCTTTATTAAAAGCGGATTCGTGAATTTTTACTTTATTTTAACCAGTGAAGTATGTTGAATCGCAACAATTTTAGGAAATGGAATCAGAATGTTAAAATAATTAACAAAAGAACTAATTCTGCAATGATTTTTAAAAATTTGCAAGGCAAATTTAAAACACCTCACCAAATTAAGAAACAGAATAGATAAAATCACCGAATCCGCTGTTTAGAAATAGTTATCAACTAATAAATTCGAAAAGAACTCAATTCTTTTAAGTTAAAATATTAACATTTAAAATTGTCCTGGCAACCAATTTTCAGATGCCAGAAATTTTTGCGTCCGTGATATTAAATTATATCATTAATGCATAAATAAAAATACATATGTATACTTTAATATTTAAAGTTACCCTAGCAACCAAATTTCCCGTATCAGATTTATTTGAGCTTGAGGATGCTAATATAAATGAGTTGAAATCGTCTGCTCCTATTAATACGTACCAATATGAAAATAAAACAGCAATTTAGTATCCAGTGTTGCGAAATTATACTTTACTGGGTAAAAGCCAATAGAAATTTTCTAAACTCAGATCGAAAAAACGTAAAAGGATACTAAACCTTATCGTTGCCTACGTAATACTACATATTATGAGCATTTCGTAGGAAACGGCCTTATAAATGATCAAAACTCATGACTGATCACGTGCAAAATCAACTGGAATACCGGCTGATTACTGAGAGAAATTTACGAATAAACCCTTTGCCGTATGGCTGCAATATGAATACAAAAAATCGTAATGGCAACTGTACATCAATATTTATCGTCGCGTTGGCGAGAGTGGGGGTCCTAAAGTAGGAATCAACCAACGTCGTTCATCCTGGAATGAATAATAAAGGCTGGATTCCATTATTATTTCTTTCCTTTGGGGAAAACTATTTGAAGATTATGAAGACTAATTTATGACACGTTTCGAACAAGTCAAAAATTGAAACAACAGTATAAGACGAACAGTTATAAATAAACATTAAAAATTCAACAATACCTGATTACTTTTTCATTGTTGCAAGAAATGCAAAAACTTGCATTCATATTGTTTTAAAACAGAGGATGTTAAGATATTGTTGAAATTGCTAATAAAACTTCAACAATAAACTAACAATGCATATTATTTCTAAGGAAACTTTTATTGAAAGTGTTCGTTAAAAAGTTGAACATTTGCGATTTCAGCTGCAATTTAACTGCTTTTACTGATTGTCTAATTATTTTCACGTTTATTTCGTCTTTTCGAGTCGTTGTTACAACTTTATTCCTCAGTCTTCTTCACTGATATCGTTTTAACCACTGCCTCATCTAACTTCTCATCAAATACTACACCTGCGCCAAACTCAACTTTGTCGAAATGTCTTCTTCAGTGCTTTCCTCTGTTGAAGACAGTCTGTTGGATACCGGTAGTGACTATTTTACTGCCGTCTCTGGAATAAGTTCGTACGTTACAGCATTGGCTCCCGTTCCAAGACCTGTCCGACAGGCTCCACTAGCTCCAAATCCTGTTCGGCAGGCACCTGTGGCTCCATTTCCAAAGACTGTTCGTTATCCTTGGCATCTTATGGAGCGTTTTCTGGAGGACTGTGTCGCTCCTCCGCCTCTTAAGCTCTATGGGGACGTTTATGGTGTCCCGGGAGCATCTGGATGGGATCGTCGGCTGCGAAATGCAGGTCTCGATCCATCTCGTTACGTGAAGAAGAGGAAGTCTAAGTTATTGAAATTCGTCAAGAAAAAGTTCTCATTCCTGTGTGCCAAGGATCTTCAGAGTAATCTGGAGTAAACTGAATCATCTAACTTTGACTTGAACTCACAAAAACTAATCGCAGTTCCTAAAAACTTGTGACTTCCAACTTTCGAATTTAACATAAATCTTCAGTGTCAAGACATTAATGACTGCGCCTTTAAATTCCCGAATAGTCCAGACCAAGGTTGAAACAAACCGTTTCGAACATTTTAATCTTGGTAAATACTTATTTTTGTCTTATGAGTCGTTCCTGAACTCTTCTTCAAAACAGTAAAGACTCAAAACCTTCAAACTTCTTAAATCTGTCAAAGGAACGAACTCTCCAAAGTACTAATATTGCTGAAAGGTGACGAACTACACAGAGAATTCAAGTAAGCCGACTAGTTTAGACCAAGATTGAAACAAGCTGTTTCGAACTTTTAAATCTTGGTAAAACTCTTATCTTTCTTATGAGTCGTCTATGAACTCTTCTTCAATGCAGCACGGACTTAAATCTTTGAAACTGTGTTGCTAAATGTCGAGTCAGACGAACTTTGCTGAGTGATGTATTGACGAAAGGTGACAGCATCAAAGCGTGTAGAATTCACACGTTCAGTCGGAAAATTGTTCCAGACGTCAAAATCCAGGTTGAAACAAACGTTTCGAACTATTTAACCTTGGAAAAACTTACTTTGAACTTACGAGTCGTTGATGAACTCAAATTTTTACTTCACGGGAGCAAATGCAAACTTTTAGAAATTAGTTGCTGAAGTGTCGAGTCAAAAATGAACTCTACAATTTAAGCCTGAGCGTTTGCGCTCGGACTATAGGCTATGAATGCATGAGCCAAACAGAACTCATTCACATTTTTAAGAACTAACTTATCGAGAGTCTGTTTTGAACTCATATTTTTATTTATTTTTTCTTTCTTATATGTCAATGTATATTTAAATCTGTAGAACATTTTTTGAAATAAAAACAAAATTCTCATCCGATAAAATGTTGTGCCTTTTGATTAAGGTAACATTATCTTACAAGTATTGCATGTTTCAGTTGGATGCTACTAGAAATGCTATGGTTTAAATGAGTAATTTTTCACTAAAAAGACATATGTCATTTCTTTCAGACAAGCGAAAACCTTTATTTATTTATTGGCAAAAGAGCAACTGTTCTCTAGCTGGGCCACGTGGACGATTTCTGAGGATCGCGTGAAAGTTTTAAGTAACGGCAATCACAATGAAATAGTTAACTGAAAACACCTAAAAGAAATTGTGTTGTTTTAGATTAAATTTAAAACTTTTTTTAAATAAAAAAAAATTTCTTATCCGATAAAATGTCGTGTGTCTTGATTTATTTAACGTTATTTTACAAGTAATGCATGTTTCAGTCAGATAACATTAGTAATGCTGGTGTTTAAAATTAATAATTTTTCACTAAAAAGACACGTGTCATTTTTGTCAGACAAGCGAAAATTCGTTATTTATTTATTTATTTTATTTTATTATTATTATTATTTTTTTTTTTTTGACGATTGGACCACTGCAGTGGAGTGGTGTTAATGGCATATGACAATGATTTTGAAAGTAAAAACGAAAAATATGTAAAATGCTTTTCGCCAACATAAAAAACTCTGAAATGATGTTTCATTCTAAAATCACAACTCTTATCTTAATTTAGGAAGATAAATAGTATTAGTAAAAGTTATAGGTAGTAGTAAACTAAATGAGTGAAATAATCACATAAACTGATTCAACTGCCCGGTGTTTCTTTTTGCGGCAGTCAAATACGTGACGTCATACATTAAAAATTACATGAGTTTCATAAACTCTGCCGCAAAATTTAAGTCCTATTCGCAGTTTGTACGATTCTAAACAGCCCCTCACTATGAGACACTTTGTTATTTTTCACGAGAATGAGCCATGGTAGTTTTAAATATTCGTATTGGTACAGTTTGGATATTTGTGCTACCTTGGCGAGATGAAATACTTCGTGGTATTAAATTTGCCAATCTGACAAGAATTATACATAAGAATATACGGAAAACTGTTCTAATAAATACCATAATGGGAAATGATCATCGATTATGTCCATGCGTAAATCGCCAAAGAATGAGAATGTACCATTGATGGAAAATAGCCAAGCTCTGCCTTTTAAACCGAGCATTTAAGGGGGTAGGGGGGTGGAGGGAGAAACAGGGGCGACCCTAGGGTAAGTGGCGTTTCTCTATAAACGTTAACCCTTTGAGTCACAACCTGTTCCCAAAGCTGAAAAAAGGGCAGCCGTTGCCATCTCTCGACTTAACTACCAGCAAGATGGCGGACGATCGAAAGATTCATCGCGTGCCAGAGATCTAGAGATCCTTTTTTGACGACAGCTGGCTGTGCTCGTGCACAGCCAGCTGTGCAAAGAAGTGTAGAGCTACAAACATAACATGGAAGAAGGCGTCATTTCTAACGGTCCATTTGACGACATAAAGAAGATGTGATATAAAGAAGGGCTGTGCGACTGTAACATTCAGATAGGTTTTTTTTATGAGCTGGATTTCCTTACAATTTCAGAAAAAGAGGTAAAGTTTACGACTGAAATTCACCAAAAATAAATGCAGTGAAAATTAAAGTTTTGCAAGTTGTTTAATGTCGGACGATTTGCCATATCGTAACCCTGTGCGGCACAGCCAGCTGTCATCAAAAATGGGTCTCTAGATCTGTGGCACGCGATGAACGTTTCGATCGTCCGCCATCTTGCTGGTAGTTAAGTCGAGCGATGGCAACGGCTCCCCTTTTTCAGCATTGGGTAATCTATCCAGCTGTTCCCGCACTCTTCCATTTTTTCAGCAGGTGTCAGTGCTGTTAAAAATAATCGTGACAATTTTTATGGGAAATGACGTGCTAAAAAGTAAAGGATTCTCGTGGAGCTATGTCACCAGCAACTATTTTTATAGAAATCCAATCTATTCTTCGTGACTCGCAACAGTTAAAACGTCCGAGTTTGGTGTTCCCAGACCGGGAACACTGTGCGTTAAAGGGTTAAGAAGACTTCCCCATTTTATACTTTTTTCAAGCTTTTGAGTTCGAAATGGCGCCCCTTTCTCACCATGTCAGGCCGCCCCTGTGAAGCAAGGAAGAGGAATAGGGCCCTCGCTTGGATTATCATAAACATCACAAAAAAGAGGTGAGAGTGGTTTACCCATAGGAAAACCCTCGGTTTGTTTGCAGAACGAACCATTAAATACGAAAGCTGTTTGATTAACGCAAACGCTTACTAAAATGACAAACTCCTCAATCTCGACTGAATAATAATGTAAGTCCCGTAAACGCTTTTCCCAAACAGTCAATCGCACCCAGGACAGGAGCATTAGTAAATAGAAATTTAACATCAAGAGAGAACATTTTACAATTAGTTGGAAAAAGAAGTTTAATTTTGTTAGCAAATCATAAGGTTTTTTTGGCAGTATTAGTATTACGAGCAGTCGAAGGTGAAAGAGTATGTGAAAGGAAACGTGCAAGGTTATAAGAAGCAGTACCAATATTAGAAACAATAACTTACAGTCAAGTCATATAAAATAAGTCATATTAGTAATAAAGTAAATAAAAAAAAATTGTGAAAAAAAGACACATAAAATGTTACTTGTAAGACGTTCGTTTCGACCAAAAAATTCTTTCGGTCTTCAAGACGAAGGCCTTTGTCTGATGAAGACCGAAAAAATTTTTTGGTCGAAACGATCGTTACGTCTTATAAGTGACATTTTATGTGTGTTTTTTCACAAAGTTTTTCATTTATTTTGTCATTTAACACCAGTACTTTGAGTGTTTTTTACATATTAGTAATACCTCCTTCAACAACAAAAAACGTCAACTTTCATCTTTTTCTTGCTGAAGAAAGGTTGACTTTTTGTAACGGCTAAAATAATCGTACTGTGACATGTAACATTTTTTTTTCTATTTATTCGTGTTTTTTTTTTTACAAAATTCTATAATTAATTTTTTAACCGTCAACGATAATTTTCTTAGATGGTCTTACAACTTTTAAACTTGCAGCTATCCCGAAAGACTAGAGATGGACGCGAGACGAAAAATAAGCGTCTCGCGTCACGCAAAATAGCCAAAAAGCTTGTCTCGTCTCGCAAAAATCCCTATATCGTAATGTTAAAAATGTGTGTCTCGTCTCGCAAAAAAGCTGTAAATCTCTGTCTCGTCTCGCAAAAAAGTCGTCTCGCGTCCATCCCTACGAAAGACTGCAACCCAACAGATCAGACTATCACCAAATCCATATTCGTGTCACACGTCCCAATTCTTTTTTGCTACCGTTACATCCTACCCTTGTAAAACAAGGGAAACTAGAGACCTAGCATGTCCTGCAAATCGTTCCCACACGCGAATAAGTAATTGAAAATTGTAACGAATACCTCTTACTTTTAGGAAATAATCTCCACACACACACATACCTGTACCAGTCCATTTGTATTCCAAAGGCCGTCCTAAAACACCCATGACGTAGGCACACACGTAGCAAGCACCAAAGACATATTCGTACGATGAGGGGGGGGGGAGGGACTTTCGCAAAGCTCTCTTCTATTTTAGACGGGGAAAAAAATTGTTCTTTCGCTGGATGCATATATGTTCTTTTTTTTTTTTTTCACTGCCGATATACTTCTTACCAGTACGTGTACGGGTTTCTTCCGTTTTATTCTATCGATTGCATTCGCAATCTGAACCACCTTGCAATGTCCGACAAGGTTTGAATTGGAATTTGACGTTTCGTATAGTTTTCAATTCCCTTTTGTATTATTATTATTTCTTTTTTTTTCCCCGCAGTCGTTCTATTTTTCCAATTTTTGTATTTATTTGATTTTTTTTTTTTTGTTTGTTTCCCAAGCTACACAGACATTGTGACATTTGCTTTTATTTCTGATACTTAAAATTCTGCTTTTCATCTTAACAATTCCAGACAAATTTAAAACTGTTAAACCCTTTGAGGCGCAACCCTTTCCCAATGCTGGAAAAAAGGGCAGCCGTTGCCATCGCTCGACTTAACTACCAGCAAGATGGCGGACGATCGAAACGTTCATCGCGTGCCACAGATCTACAGACCCATTTTTTGACGACAGCTGGCTGTGCGGCACAGACAGCTGTCGTCAAAAAAGGGTCTCTAGGTCTGTGCCACGCGATGAACGTTTCGATCGTCCGCCATCTTGCTGGTAGTTAAGTCGAGCGATGGCAACGGATGCCCTTTCTTCAGCATTGGGCAAGCTGTCCATCTGTTCTCGCATTCTTCTATTTTTCAGCAGATGTCAGTGCGGTTAAAAATAATCTTTTTACGGGAAATGACGTGCTAAAAAGTAAAGGATTCTCGTAGAGCTATGTCACCCGCAACTATTTTTATAGAAATCAAATCTATTCTTCGCGACTGGCAACAGTCAAAACGTCAGAGTTTGGTGTTCCCAGAGCGGGAACACTGCGCGTTAAAGGGTTAATAATTTCGATTTGTCTACCCGTCAATACGTCCGTGCACAAATTACTGTGAATATCTGTCAATGTCAAGGAACTTTATTCGTGTTATTCTTACTATGTACTTCGTACTATGTACACCACTGAAATTGGTGCATGTATTATTTAGTTCTTTTATTGAAGCACCCTCAAAAATTCCCATTTTATACCCAAAATCTTAAAGGGAAAAGTGACGATAAATCTCCAAAATCTTTTTTTTTTTTTTTTAAAGGAAAAAGAAAAAGACTATGTGGCGGAAAATTTTTTATAGTCGATGCATTTACCATGATTAACCTTCCTTGTTTAATGTGCTCTATATCGTTTTGGTTAACATTTAAAAACATTATGAAAAGTTAATACTTCAAGACAAAATGTATGTACCTGCATTTTTTTGTTTATTGTGAGCAGATTTTTACAATATTTTTCATGTTTGTGCATAGCGGAGAAAATACAAAATACTAGGGTCTTCAGTTCCTTGTAAAAGAATTTTATTGTATTTTGTTGTTTTAAAAGTTTGGAAAAATTTAATAAGTCATGAATTAAAATTTCGAGTGTCCCATTTTGAAAGCTCTGTTATACCAATCAAAGCTACACGACGAAGTATTACCAAATTAAACAAGAAACAAGAAACAAGAAACAAGACATGCGCTAATGAGAACATATGTAACACTTTCAAAAAGAATTGAAAAGTGTTTATGATTTTTGCTTGTTTGTCTTTCCACTGTCCAACTTCTGCCAATATTTATCGATGCTTAAATGGTGTCTCAAAAACATCTAATATTTCAATTCGTGAATACATAAATCGATCCATCAGCATTATATATTTTTTATTCTTTTTTAACTGCTTTTTTTAAAAGTATATTTATCTTTAAATGTATTATTATCGAATAGTTAATTATGAAAATTTCCTAACAAGGTTTCAATTTAAAGTGTTCAATAAAGTGTTCAATTTAAAGGTTTCAATTTAAAGTTAATTTTTGAGCAGATGATAGTTACCTTTTAAATTTTTGAAATCAACCTCTAATGTACAAAAACAAATTGCCAGAAAAAAGCGTCACAAAAGTTTACAAATATTGGTATGAACAACTAAAAAAAGTTTATAAATTAACACCAAGCTATGCTTTTGTGTGAAAAATATATGTATGTTTTTTTTACAGGATCATGCAAAACATAGTGTTCTTATTTCTTTTTTCTCTAAAATTATTATCTCATTTTGTTTTCTTTGGCAATTGTCCGAAAAGAAAATGTAGTCTATTCACTGTAGATGTTCGTATTTAATAACCTGGAGAAAAAAGAAAATGAGTTCCCAGAATTCTGTACTTAATTGGGTGAAATTTGATAAACTCAGTTAAGCTACTTACCCTTTGCTAAAAACATTTAATTGTTCCTTTTTTAGTTTATCCCAGAATGCTTACAGTATGCGATATGTCTGAAATTTTTATCTCTCTTCTAACTAAAGTCATAAAAATGTTCTTTTTTTTCCGCTTCTAATGGCCTCCTTTTAATCTCTTCTCCCATTTTAAAACGCGTTACATAAAAAGTGAGGGTTTTTTCCCCTTTTTATTTTAATTTATCTTTGTTTTCATAAGTTTTTTTTTCGATAAAAACGTTGTTATAAAATAATTTAAATGTTTCAATTTTTTTTCTCTGCTTGCTTGCATTTCCGCAATTTTCTTGAAACTTTCTTGGATGAATTGCATCACAGTACGAGCAAATGTTAGCTGTCTTCTTTTCTTTTCATACAATCTATTACTAAATTAATATTAATAGTTTATAACACATAAAACATTTTACAGCACATTCACCCCACCGTTAATAATTAGCACAACCCAATAATAAGCATATTCACTCCCATCGTTAACCCTTTGAGGCGCAACCCTTTCCTAGTGCCGAAAAAAGGGCAGCCGTTGCCATCACTCGATTTAACTACCAGCAAGATGGCGGACGATCGAAACGTTCATCGCATGCCACAGATCTAGAGACCTCTGCCAGTCTAGAGGCTGTGCCGCACATCCAGCTGTCGTCAAAAAAGGGTCTCTAGATCTGTGGCACGCGATGAACGTTTCGATCGTCCGCCATCTTGCTGGTAGTTAAGTCGAGCGATGGCAACGGCTGCCCTTTTTTCATCATTGGGCAGTCTATCCAGCTGTTCGCGCATTCTTCCATTTTTCAGCATATGTCAGTGCTGTTAAGAATAATCGTGACCATTTTTTTGCGGGAAATGACGTGCTAAAAAGTAAAGGATTCTCGTGGAGCTATGTCACCCGCAGCTATTTTTATAGAAATCAAATCTATTCTTCGTGACTGGCAATAGTCGAAACGTCAGAGTTTGGTGTTCCCAGAGCGGGAACACTGCGCGTTAAAGGGTTAAATAAAACTGTAATTCTTTTTTTTTTTTTTTTTGTGCCTATCGTTGCTTCACAACAAGGTTAATGTCCCCACTACTCCTTCACAACGAGTGGAAAAAACACGCTAAAACTAACAAGACAGTAAATTACATAGTTGAGATTTTTCATCTTTCAGGTTTTTCAGTTTCACAAGTCAATATTAAGTTGAAATAACACAACGAACACATATTTTAAATTTATAGGCTAACTGATAAATTCATTGACGACCTCTAAATGACTAAGCAATTTGTGGATAGCTCTTATAAAAGCAGTCGTGTAAATTCCTTAGACAAAATTATAGCCAGCAAAGGTATTTTTCTAAGATAGACAGATAATTGGAAAAATGGGTTTTTATAATTAATAGTTTTTGGATGTTCTATGAAATGAATTTGTATTGCCAATATTTAATTGCATCTTCAATGGTTTTTAGAGGCGTTATCATTAACTCCTATACTATTTGAAATCCTGAATGTGAATGTTTATACTGCGTAGTATAACATTTAACAGTAACAAAAATTTAATTTCAAACCCTCAGTTTACTTTTTATTTGTATAAACGTTTAACTTGGATCAATCCATTACTTCGGAAAATTAACTTTTTTTCCCCTTTATTCTTTGATAAACATATTTCATCTTTTCGATATTTTTTGTTGTTTTGTAATTTGACGACAAAAATTTTGTATTTTGAATTTCTGATGATGCTCTGTGCTTCCGAGAATTATTCTGATGTATTATGCATAAAATGTTTATTTCTCATGTTTTCCAGTTTATTAATAAAAGAGCACAAATTTAACTCCAGCCATTGAAAAAAAAATATATAATGAAAAGCTGTAAAATGGTATTTGAATATTTTTCCACCATGTGTAATAAATATTTGAAAGCAAGAACAAAAGTACGTATGCTTAAGATTTCAAAAATCCTGTAAAACCAATATAGAAAGACGTAGTCAGTACCCTGTGTTTTTTCCAAACACAAATCTCTAGTATGCTGAAACCCATAAAAAAGATTCCCATTTCTGATGCATTAAAGCTATGAATCTAACTTTACCTTTTAATAAAACTGATTTTTTAAAAAAGCAGATATTCGTACATATTTAAAACTAGCTGAAGTACCCGTCATTGACGGCTTAGTACTGAATGCCAATTTCCAAAAAGCAAGAACTTTCGTCAGCATTGTAGGGGCACACAGATTGAATGTAGTATGTTGCTAAAGTAAAGAAAGCGAAGTTATAATTTTTATGTATTGTTGAAATATTACAGGTTAGAGAGTAACTAAGTAATATCATTTCATTCGCTTTGGTCGTAATTATGTGATGAGCGAACGAATATTTACGCATATTGAAATAATTTTCGCAAAATCTCAAAATCTAATCAATATTTTTTTAAAAATTGGAAGCCTAGAATTTAAGTTGAGTGACAATCTATCATGTCACCCAATTTCGTTTCATTCCCTGCAGTCTTTATTGCGTGATGCTGGAACAAAATTTCAGCATTTTAAAACGATTTTCACAAAATCTCAAAATGTAATCAAAATATTTTAAATTTTTAAAAATTCAACGCCTATAAATTAAGATTAGCAACTACTTATCATATCACCAAATTTCGTTATCATTCGTATTAGTCATTATTACGTAATGCTTGAAGAAATAGAAACGTATTTTGAGAGAATTTTCACAAAATCTCAAAATCTAATAAAATTGTTTACAAAATTGGACACCTATAGTTTATGTTGAGCAACCATTCATCTTGTGACCCAATTTCATATCATTCGCTTTAGTCGTTATTACGTAATGCGTGAACAAAGATTCACTCAGTTTTAAACGATTTTTGCAAAATCTCGAAATCGGATCGATTTTTTTAATTAGATGCTTATAGTTTAAGGTGAGTGACCACCTATCATTTCACCAAATATCATTTTTTCACCTTTGCAGTTATTACGTGATGTGCGAACACAAGTTTACGCAGTTTGAAATGATTTTCGCAAAATCTCAACATATAATCAAGATTTTTTTAAAATTCCACACTTATGTTTTAATTTGAATGACCCACTATCATGATACCAAATTTCGTTTCATTCGCTTAAGTCGTTTTAACGTGACGTGCGAACACAAATTTACGCATTTTGAAACGATTTTCGCAAAATCTCAGAATCTGATCAAGATTTTTTAAAATTCGACGACTATGTTTTAAGTTGAGTGACCACCTATCATGACTCCAAATTTCATATCATTCGCTTCAGTCGTTTTTACGCGATGCTTGAACAAAAAAAAAAAGCGTCACGGACAGAATGACAGAATGACAGAACGACAGAACGACAGAAAGACAAACATTTTTTTGAGGGTCGCACCAGATTCCCAGGTGCTTGAAACGGATAGAAATCGCAAAATTTTTGAATTTCAAGAAATGTACAGACAAAAGTCTAATTTTATTTATATAGATATTCATCTTTGCGTGTTCATCGTTAAAAATGAGTATGTTATCTAAAAATCTTTACTTGAACCTTCGAAGTACATCAATAGAAGACCAACTGGATGGACTTCCCAATGCTGTGAAAGGGCGGCCGTTGCCACCGATCCCATTAACTACCAACAACATGGCGGTCGATCGAATAGCCCGCCTGACGCCACAGAGCAAGATGTTTTCTGCCACAGCTACAGCTGACTGCACGGCCTCACATAATTTTGCGGCCATAATTTTAACTTTATCTAAAAATCTTAATTCAATTCGTCTAACTGTAATAAACTCTATATAGACAACTTATTTAGAAAGCTCATTCCTTCCTTAAAATATTTAAGAGCTGCAGTATTTAACTCAGTTACCGACCAGCAGGCCTGTCGAGAAGTGGGGGGGAGGGGGAATTCCCCCCGGGACCCTGTTTTCTGGGGGCCCGGGCTACACTTTCAAAAAAATTTTCTGTATAGACAGAAATAGAATTCGCCAAAACCAACACCGACTGGAATAAATAAAGACGAGACGAGGTCCTAAACGAAACTGGATTGCTGACGTCAAGTACGTTCTTTTATTTATTTATATTTTTTTGGGGGGAGGGGGTAAACGCACCACCCTTTGTGCTCTCATACACGTAGAATCACCATGACAACTCCAGGCCGGCAGGTGCAAACTTGATAATAGCGCGGAAAAATTCATTCATCCCCAAAATGTTCTTGGAATAAAATTTTTCAGAATTGCTCTTGGATTGTGGACTTTTTAGTTGTTTGCGGTGAGTTTACTTACCCTTTTACACTTCTTATTATCACAGTGATTATTTACTTTTATTTTTTAAATAAATAATTATTAGTTATAAAGTATGCTTATTTCATCAGTGCTTCATGAATAGGCTTAATTTCTCACAGCAAACTTTTGAGGTTAAAATTATCTTATTGCTAATGAAACATTTCATTGAAGCTTTTTATGGTAGTGATTCTGTAAAGCTTTTCACATATTTATTTTTACATATTAAGTATTCATTAAATCGTTTTCTAAACTTATATCTTTTACGTTTAGCATACTATTAATTTTGCCTAAGAGCCAAGTGAAACTGTTCGGAACATTTATTTTGCATATTTGTAATAGCTCATTAAATTTAATAAGAGCAGCGGTTCCCAACCTTTTAACGTCGCACTTTCGACCCCCTCTAGATATTTTTCAGCATATATTCAGTTTTCTATTTTTCAATAGTGCACATTTAGTCGCCTGTTTTAAAAAATGACGTTATCAGTAAAGTTTGAAGAAACATTTTAAGCGAAAATCAGTATGACTTTGAGTAAAAATGAGAATGAATAAGATGATAACTTTTGTGTGTGTGTGTGGGGGGGGGGGGCGGGAGGGCTTGGCAGATATCCACCCCCCCGGGCCCGAGTCTGTCTCTCGATGGGCCTGCCCACCAGTGACGCTCAAAATTTTATATCTTTCCTAACGAATGTCATAAAAAAGTTCATTTTCTTTTTCGTGAGGCACTTCTCCTCCCCTCTCTTCTCTCTATGAAAAAACCTAAATAGGAAAACAGGAAAAACTATAATAGGAATGCAAAGGAGAAAAAAATAGGTTGCCAATATTTTTTCCTCCTCCTTTCTCTGTGTGTGTGTGTTTTAATTTATAGCTACTTTCACGAATTTTCATTTAGATGAGAACGCTGTTATAAACTAATTTAATTATTTTTCTGCTTCGTTCCCTCCCCCCTTTGCTTATATTTTAATGATTTTTGCAGAACTTTCTCGGATGGATGACGTCACGTAGGAAACAAAAATTCATTTGCGATTTCTTAATGCTTTCCCCCCCTCTTTGTGAAAACTGTTTTTAGCATGAAAAAAAAAATAATAAAGACGCCGTATAATAAATTTTAATGGGGAGGGACTATTTTTTTACTTTCATTTCGAAAGAGACGCAAATTTACGACTGCGTCCCTCTTTGTTTAGAGATCCCAGCTTGGTCGTAAAATGGTGCGAAAACTTCGTTACTCAGTCAAAGAAAAACGTTAAATTTCTGGAGACCCGATAGCGTTTATCGGAAATGTTAGAAATGTGTTGCAAATTCAGTTAAAAAGAAAGTATTTTTTAATAACAATTTTTATCAAATTTTTGAGGAAACAAAATTTTGTACAAAACTATGTGTTTTGTGTTATGGCTAGCCTATTCAAAGGGTATCTCCATATGTTGGGGTGTGAATTGGGCGGAGGAATTTTTAACCATTTAATGCCTGAATTTTAAGGGGTCATGGGACTATTAAGAATTTAAAAAATCGATTTTTCACTTTTAATTTCATTTGAAACCTTAGTTACTTCTGAGCATTTTGACCGCAATTTCATGCAATAAATCCAACAAGGACTGGAGATAGACATAAAAACGTTTTACAAAAGATTTATATTCGAACGCAATAAGGTAATTTTAAACTGCGTTTTCTCAAAATGCATTTTTGTGAACTATCTATAAGATAACAAAATTTTTATGATCTGTATCCTCACGAAATTTTGTATAGTTATAACTGGTATCAGTATCTAAAGAATGATATCATCTCATATCATCTGTCTGATCAGTGAGAAATCGATAAAAGTCTGAAAAAATTAGTTTTAACCCATTCGTACCTGGATATTTTTGCGACTTTCTTCGATTTTTGCTAACACCAGAAGTAATTGATAAATTTCTGATGTCAACTTTTTGAACAAGGAATGATTTCATTTAAAATCATTATGCATAAAAATTGAAATGTCAACATCCTACTTGCCATATTAAAATATTTTGTGGAATTGAGGTTCAATACTCGCGAATAAAGGCTAGGAAAAATAAATAACGTTTTCGAATGATAGCGATAATGCCGTCCCAAAAAAGGGACGCTAGGCATAAATGGGTTAACCATGGTGGGCCCTATGGAACTATTTTTACAAATTTTCAAGCCGATTGGCTTAGTAGTGTAAAACTGTACATGATACAAAGCTGCTAAGTTTTCTGCTTCATGTAGATTTTGAGTGGAAAATCGATTTCTGCCTTGTACGAAAGAAGTATTGTAATCCCGAAAAATTTCAATATTCACATTTTGAGGGGGGGAAATCAATTTTGACCGCCATTAAATTTACTTTGACAAGTTTTGCAGGACATCTCTATGTATGAATGTACTGTTCGCCCAGCATATGCGCGCCCATGGACGCAAACACGCATGCGCTAACTGAACGAGTCCAGTAGCAAAAAAAGGGCGAGTATACGAAGCAGTTGATATGTTTACAAGTTTTAGACTGTTAATCCAAGGAAATTCATAGTCAGCCACAGACGTGCAGTTTTGTTTTCGAAAAAAGGAAATTAATAATGATGGTTTAATACTTAAAAATCGCTTTTCTCCCCTTTAGATCGTAGTCCAGCCCAATTAGCTCTGCACATCTTTCTACCCATATCCCCTTCTGCGTTTGAATTCGTCCTTCGTAGCTGGCCGTGCTTAACGAGGGGGGAACAGACGTTTTGAAAGGGTCACCCAAAATTTCAATATAAAGTCTACGGACAGTCATTGTTTGGGCCATGCCCAGAATCTTGCCGAGATTGGCGGATTAGGGCGAAATATTGCCAAATTTGGAGTCAAAAATAAAGCTGAACCAACACCTCCTAGATATACAATGCCTGAGAACAGAAACGTTTACGTCATCACTAGGTCCACTAAAATGACGTCATCACACATTTAATCATTCACAAAGTAAAACTATTCAAAGTTTGTGGTGAATTTACTCCAGCATAAAACATTTTAATGATTTAAGATAGAAAATTTTATTTTACGACAAATAGGAAAATTTAACTATCACTAACTGTATAATATGATATAGAAATAGATCATAATAAATTATTTTTCATCAGAAAGGTATTTTAATTTTTATCTTCAACTTAAGATATTTTGTAAAATTTGTATCATTCGCCAGAAAATTTTAAATGGTTTTACTTTGGGAAAGTAAAAACTGTGATGACGTCATCTTAGAAGACCTAAAAATGACGTAAAAGCTCTGTTCTCGGGCCTTCTACATCTAGGAGGTGTTGGCTGAACTCAGCTTAGCGGTTTCGGTTTCTGCGTATGGAGATGGCTAACGTTTTTGAAGTATTGTATCTAACTTTTGCACCCAGTCAGTTCAAATGAGGTGCTTCAAAAAATCGTATAATTTAATTCACGTACAATTAAGTCAAGCGGTCTCCACATCAGATATTTTTGGATCGTAATGAAAATAAAATGTTTGAGGATGATTAATTTATATCATATTGTGTTTGTGTGTTACGACAAGTCTACACTAGGGTCATCTGCCTATGGGGAGGGGGGGGGGAGGTCTTGGACAGAGGACTGAGTTCTAACACGTATTTACGTTACATGTGGAGAAAACCGTCCAAAATTCCAGAGCGTTAGATAGACAGACGTACGACAGGACCAAACCTGGGAACTTCACACTTCAAAATTCTACCATGTTCAGTGTCTCTTATCCACTCGTACTTCTTGGGGCCCTTTATAGCATATTATTGAATACAAGTGAAAATTATAAGCTACTTTTCTACTACTATAAGTATATTTTTTTCATTTCTTTTTATAAAAAGAACGTTAAATAACATCTAAACATGAGATACGACTTCTTTTCTGCATTTATTTTACAGTAACATATTACAATTATTTATAAATACTTTAATTAAATATATATATTTTTTTTCCTTTCACAAAGTATTTGTCTCACTCCCCCCAAAAAATGAGGAAAGTTGTCCGAAATAAAAGCGAATAAAAAAGAATAAGTAGAACATTTATTCTTGCAGTACCCTTCTATTTAGAGTTTTATAGCTTTTTTTTTCTCGTGCTTACATTTAAACGAAGCCGTTTTTATGTGAGTTAATTAAAATCGTTTCCTTTTTTTTCGTAAAAGAACTGAACAAAGTGAAATAAATTCTGTTTTTAGTGAGCCTCGGTGAAAAAAAAATGGATTGTGTTTTGTTTATATGTATTACTGATGATGTGTGTGTATTCATGTGTAAAAATATATAGAGTGTCCCAAAAATACTGAGCTAGTTTTTTGTACCTTAAATAGGGATTAGAGATATATGCAAAAATTAAGTATTAAAAATGGTACAGAATTTCTGGTATCGATTAGAATTTTCGGGAGATTCAATCTAATTAACCCATTTGTGCCTAGTGTCCCTTTTTTGGGACGGCATTTTCTCTAATACTCGAAAATGTTATTCATTTTTCCTATCCTTTATTCAAGATTATTGAACCTCAACTTCACAAAATATTTTAAGGTGACTCAGTAGGATGTTGACATTTACATTTTTATACAGAATGATTTTAAAAGAAATCATCCCTTGTTCAAGAAGTTGACATCAGAAATTTACCTATTATTGCTGGTATTAGCAAAAAATCGAAGAAAGTCGCAAAAATATCTGGGTACAAATGGTTTAAAAAAGAAACTTTAAATTTTTATACGGCCTCCACACAAACAAATTACTACTTGGTAAAATGTGCCCCATAATTAGTTAGGGGATGGACAAAATTTGAGAATTTTATCCTAAAAAGTTTGGAAGATATGAAAATAAATATAAGCTGACTTAAACCACTTTTAAATCGCTCTCGAAGGGAAAAAATCACGTCCGATGCTGACGCTACAAGGGTCGTATGAAATAAAGAAAATAAGCAATGATTACATAAATGCATAACAAATTTGCTCTTGCAGGCATTATACACAGGGTTTATACATGTTTTTAATTCGCTAAAATTCCGAACTTTTGAAAAACAGCCCCAAAACGTGCTGCTGTTTGGGGTACTCGAAAGAACCTCTTTCCGGACTTTATATAAAAAAGAGGACCACTTTTTAAATATCACAGTATTTTAGGGCAATATTCCGAAAATTCGGAATTTTAGCACATAAAAACCACGTAAAAACTCTAAATAGAACAATTTTTTTTAATTATGAATTTATTAGCATTATTCCCTGACATAGAATTTTTGTTGTTGCTCTTATTTCGTTAGATTAAAAAAATGCACTTCTCATATTGAAGCCTAAATTTATTTTTCAGTATACCCTATACTATACTATACTATATTATTATATGTATATGTACGCTTTCAAAATTTAAAAAAAAAAAAAACTTTTTTTCTAAAGCACATTTTTGAATATTAGTTGTATTTATTTATGTTTAAATTTTTCAAAATTACTTTTTAAGTTTATCATTCTCAAGCCTATTGTTTACTTTTAGATATTTATTTACTTTTTTTAACTTTCAAAATTGTAAAAAAAGAAAAAAAAAGAACGTGTTAAATATATGTATCTACGGTGAAATGTTACTAAGAACAATATTGTGAGCAATTGTAAACCATTGTAAACTAACTGCCTTTATATTGTATAACACTGATGTATTTTACCAATTGTAATCCAAAAATTGTGCTGTAAAAAAATAAAATAAAAATGAGGGAAACCGCTGCTTGCTGGACCTGAGCCTAGAGCTAGGGTTCAGCAGGACAGTAGGACACTTCAGGAACTAAAACAGGCTTTAAACCAAATAGGTAGGCCGTTCCTGAAGGTAGTATCCTATAGTATCCATTAACTAGGTCCGCAATGGCATATCGCGCATGCTATGTTGAGCTGAGCGAATTTTGTGCAGCTATCTCTACCTCAAGTTGCATTTATTTCGGTGATTATTCCTCGATGGTATGTCCGACTTTCTTCTTCTTTTAAGTGATCGGCATCGTGACCTTGACCAATGTCATAGGTTCAATGAGCGCGCGGAGCGAGTTATTGAGAAATAGAATAAATAATTCTTCTAATATCTCCATTGAAGTGAAATGGCAGCAGGTTTCTCGGTGATGATTCCTCCGTTTTCAACCCGATTGGTGATTAAGGGGACAAGGGACGTTAAAACTGAAAACTGTCATTTCTTAATTTTTAGTCTCCAATCATACGTAAAAATGTTTAACACAAAGGCTTACATTTACATTAACCCATTCGTGCCTGGATATTTTTGCGACTTTCTTCGATTTTTGCTAACACCAGCAGTAATTGATAAATTTCTGATGTCAACTTTTTGAACAAGGGATGATTTCATTTAAAATCATGATGTATAAAAATTGAAATGTCAACATCCTACTTGGCCATATTAAAATATTTTGTGGAATTGAAGTTCAATACTCGCGAATAAAGGCTAGGAAAAATAAATAACGTTTTCGACTGATAGCGAAAATTCCGTCCCAAAAAAGGGACACTAGGCATAAATGGGTTATAACTGAAAACTGTCATTTCTTAATTTTTAGTCTCCAATCATACGTAAAAATGTTTAACACAAAGGCTTACATTTACATTAATACTAAAAATAAAAAAAAATTAAATATTATTTTAAAAAATATATTAATATCTTTGCGAAAAAAACGCGCATACAATATTTATTTTCAAAATATCCCATGAGCATTCCAAATTAATAAAAATCTGTTATTTTTTTACAGTGTACTTGCAATGCATATATGAACATAAATGCGCATTAAATTTTCAAACAAAAATTAATTAATAGAGATATAGGAATTTAAATGCAACAATAGGGTGTAAATTTGAAAAAAAGCTACATCTCACATGAATTTATTTTTTCTATAAAGCTTACCCTTGTCACACATAAAAATGAATGCGCAGATATGTTCATATATATAATCCAAATGCATACTTAAAAAAATTATAGCTTTTTATTAATTTGGAATGCGCATGGGATATTTTAAGTAAAAAAAAAAGAAGGCGTATTTTTTCAAAAAAATATCAAGTTTTCATTTTTAAAAATATTTATTTTTTAATTTTTAGTTTCAATATAGATGCAAACTATTATGTTAAACAACTGTGATTTTATGTTAAACAACTTTACGTATGATTACAAGTAAAAATTGAAAATTGAAAATTTTGAATACTGAACGTCCCTTGTCCCCTTAATTTCAGATTGATAACTTTGCCACCATGGGCACCTATGACCATGCCAAATTTGAACTCAAGCGGTTTAGGAGGAGAAGCGTTACGTTAAAATGCCTGTGTGTAAGTGTAAGAGATTCGCTCAATTCGCTCAGCTCAATAATATTAGGAATATTCTACATAACGAAGAGGCTGCCTCCTTAAAACTAATTTTTTCAGACTTTTTATCGATTTCTCACTGATCAGACAGATGATATGAATAATTTGGTGGTGGTGGTGGGGGGGGGGGAGGGGGGTCGAGATCTGGAACACTTTCACATTTTAAATGCGCACGAAAGTGCTAAATATTAAAAGCATCTCATAATCCATGCGTCGTCACCACTTTTCTTCCTCATTCCATTAAGTTGGAAAGTGTATCATTATTCATGAGTGTTCCGTACTTTTCTTTCTTCTTCCATAAAACACTTCTTTGGAATCGAAATTTATATTAAAATCGCCTGCTAAAACTGTTTTACAGTCTTCGCCAAGCATATTCTAGCTGTACTTGTACTTTATAAAATACTGTCCTGAATGTGTATCATGATCCATGAGTGTGCCGTGTTTGTCTTTCTTGAACCACAAAACTCTTCTTTGGAATAGAAATCTATATTAAAATCGCCCGCTAAAACTGTTTTACAATCCTCGTCAGGCATATTCTAACCATGTTCCTCCTTTGTGATAAACTGTAGGGCCTGCCAGTTTTTCGCCAAATATGGAAGATGTCGCCAAGCTAGGTTCGGTTTTGTGGACTTATTTTTTCGATATTATGGGGGATTTTTTTCCTAATGGCCGGTTAAGCGGCATACTTGGCTTGACCGCTACGATTGTCGGAGATGCTGATCATTTCATTATGTGGGCGTCTAATAAATTCAGTTTTGGGGACTTATTTATTGGCAACAAACTGGGTGATAAATTGTCAAAAAATTGTATACCTTGAGGACCGACCCCCTGCTATCTGGTAACCCTGGTGAAAAATGGTGTCTGGTGAAAATGAAACGAAAGCGTCTCGAAGCAAATCGGTCCACAAAAATATGTCCATGGACATGTCCACAGAAAAAGTAGAAGTAAACGAAAGCCCTCTTGTGCTAATAAATAAAATAAAATCTTAAATTTTGAAGTATTTCTTATTTATTCAAAATAAGTTCTACATGCATATAAAAAAGGGAAATCTTTTGGGGGGCTTATAAATGCCGCAGACTTTTATTAGAAAATTATATCCAAAAAGAGTTACTGAATTCTTTAAACATTTTTCTTACTGTAAGTATGGATTTCTCTTTAAAACTCTCATTAGGGAACATTTTTTTTTCTTTTAATATTACAACTCATTTAAAAAACGCTTACTCGGCGAAAGTGAAACAAATACAAAAAATTATGTACGATAAAAATAAATAAATAAATAAAAAATAAATTGGTTTAAGTTTTTCTGCAAATGAAAACAAGACCGAATACATATTTCTAAATATAAAAAAAAAGTCTATATTTTTTCACTTTGCAACATCTTTCAAAAAAAGAAAATTGAGCAAATATTTAGATTATTTTTTTTAAAGAAGCAAGTTTTTTTGTATGATTGTAGCATATGAATGGGAAACGAGAAAAAAAAATATTATGTAACTGTTTCTGAATATTATCTCCAAAAGAACTTAAGTGTTTTTTTGGGTTTTTTTTTAAATAAAAGGTAAATATTTTAAGAAGATTTATCATGTTACGTTCAACTGAATTAAAACCGTCTGGAATAAATCTCCGATTTAGCCATGTTGAATCTGGAAGACAATTTTCTTTGGATAGAGAAAATTAGAGGTTCGAAAAGATTAGAATTTGCTAAGACAGAGTTAAAGCAATTGTTTTATTTTGTTGTGGATTTTACGAGCGGAAGAAACAGTAGAAGTATGTTTGTACTAGGAATGTCTTCGTTTTTTTGTTCATCCGTAAAATATAAATTCTGGTGATAAAGGTAAATTGTAAATGTTTTCACTTTCGTATATGAAGTTTGATTATAGACGAAGGTCACAAAAATTGGACCCTAAATAATTGCTTCCAACAGATTTTAAAGAATCGAAATATATTCGAGTCATCCTGTACATGGGCGTACATATGAGTGTTTGTAGAGGTCGTTGGAGGGATCTTCTGTAGCCGTTTTGCATAAAATATGAGGCTAAATCTTCATGTTCAGGTATTGATCAATCTCGCAGAGATACGGTCGCATTTTCGATTAACTGCCTTGATTTGGACGTTGGGGGATCATTAGTTCTGATGTCTCTAACTGCTTGTATATAAGCACAACATTCTAATCGGCTCAGTTTCAAAAAGATGGAACCATTCACCGAACTTTTCGGACACACCTTGTACATTGTATATGCATTGTAGTTATAGTAAAACTTCCCTAATAAATGGAGTTCTACAGCTAAAATGGGTAACCGCATTGTAATCAAATGTGGTATACATAAGACTATGCTTGATATTCTCTCGAGGAATTTCGAAAAAAAATATACTAGTTGAAAAAATGTCCATTAGGTGGCGCTTTGCATGGGAGAAAGAGCAAATTTAACAATGGGAATGGCTAATTCGAAATGTACAAACCATTCTAGCATTTATTCAATAGCTTTTTAAACATTTATTAACTGATTTTGTTCACGATTTTTAGCTGATTTCACAATGCAAAGCGCCACCTAGTGTAAATTTTTTTAACTAAACTTTCCAAAAATCTTCTTTGAGTGAATTTTGTGTTAATTCCGTATGTGAAATTCGGTGGCGATCTACTCAGCAGAATGCTATTTATAGGGGAAGTTTAACTATAAGCACCCTGTGTATGACAGCAGTTTTTTATCTTAAGAGTTGTTGTTTGCTAAGTTTGCAGCTGTCCATTTATAATGCTGCCACGGACGTATATAAGGGTTGAGGGGGGTCTGTACCCCCCCTCTTAGTCTACGCAAAAACGCTAATTTTAGTCGCATATTCATCTTATGTATCCGTACCTCAAAAAGATATACGATAAAATACTTTTAAATTCAACTAAATTTTATATTAATTTACAAAAATTTGATTTATTTTATAAACTCTACAATTCAATGAGTAAAAAAAAAAAAAGAAATTTATTCCCCTCCCCCTATAAATAAATCCCCCATAGCTGGACCCCTCCCGCGTGAAAGCTTCACCCGTGAATGCTGCCCACCCTAATTTTTTTCAGATAAGCAACCACTCACTTCTAATTTCTAATTTATAACATGGCGTATAAAATTAATAAATTTGTTATCAATCAGCGTAATACTGACCTTGGCGAGAATAAACTTTTTTCAACTTTTTTATTTGCGGACGTTAAAAATTAGTTAAGTTAAACGAAATCGTTAACTTAAAAATTAATCTAAAAGCTGAAATTTTTAATTAACAATATATCGGGTATTGAATATTCAATGCTCTCGTTTACGGAGTTTATTCATTTATGTTCATGCATTATCGTCCATCTGTATACTATAGTACAAAGTAACTGCTAATTCATGGTGCAAACTTTGAGGGCTAGTACAGGACACTGTAACAATCACATTTTGTATAGGAATGTATGGTCTAAAGTAAAGCTTCGAAGCACAAACACAGGAAAGAACAAATGCAGGAGACGGAGGAGAAACGGAGTTAGTAGTTGCTTCCGTTGCCGGTAGATGGCCAGATGGCATTGATTAGTGGAAGAGAGGCCATACTCATTTCAGTTTTCGTCCATTCACCATTAGAAACCGCATGTGGTTTCAGCATGATGGGGCGCCAGCCCACTTCACCCTAGATGATCGCCAGTAGTTGAATGCGACATTTGGCATGCGATGGATTGGACGTGGTGGATCTATCTCTTGCACCCCCCCTCCCTGTGTAACGATCTGACGATTTCCTTTTATGGGGACATTTGAAGAATGGAGTTTATGCCACTCCAGTAGACTCCGATGAAGATATCGTTGCTCGATTATCCGTAGATGCTGCACGTGTTTGTGAAATTCCTGGTGTTTTTGAAAGTGTACGACGTCAATCGCTTCACCGACGCTGTCAAGCATGTATCAATGCCCGATGGACGCAATTTTGAACACTCATTGTAAATTAATTTCCACTTGTAAACGAGGTTGTGAAAATAAAACACATTCCCAGTCATTTGTTCTTTCCTGTGTTTGTGCTTCGACGCTTCACTTTTGACCATACATTCCTGCACAAAATATGATTTTTACAATGTCCTGTACCAGGCCTCAAAGTTTGTACCATGAATTAACCCTTTGAGGCCCAATCCTTTCCTAATGCTGAAAAAAGGGCAGCTGTGCCGCACAGCCAGCTGTCGTCAAAAAGGGGTCTCTAAATGTGTGGCACGCGATGAACGTTTCGATCGTCCGCCATCTTGCTGGTCGTTAAGTCAAGCGATGGCAACGGCTGCCCTTTTTTCAGCAAGGGGCAATCTATCCAGCTGCTCTCGCATTCTTCCATTTTTCAGCAGATGTCAGTGATGTTCAAAATAATCGTGACCATTTTTTTTTACGAGAAATGACGTACTTAAAAAGTAAAGGATTCTCGTGGAGCTATGTCACCCGCCACTATTTTTATAGAAATCAAATCTATTCATCGTGACTGGCAACAGTCAAAACGTCAGAGTTTGGTGTTCCCAGAGCGGGAACACTGCGCGTTAAAGGGTTAACAATTATCCTGTATATACAATTACACATGAAGAAAATTACCTGTCCTGAAACTAAATGCTTGAAAATTATTTGAATTCTAAAAAACAGTTGTTTTGATAAAGCAATTATCTTTTTCAGCTTTTGCATCTTTTTATTTTATTTTATTTTATTTTTCGTGCTTTTATTTTCTTTTTAAAAGTTTTATTTATTGTCCTTACTTACGAATGATGCCAGCTATGGAATAAAGTGTTGAATTTCAGATGCAAATTCCCCCCCTTTTTTCCCCCCTTCCAAACGACGTTTTCATTTTCATTTGGAGATTTAAAGTAAATTGAAAAATAATTGGATTTCGATAAAGGTAATATCTGTTTCCAATTATTGGTTTAAGTACACGTGTAAAGAATCTTTAATGAACGGTTTTAAGCTCGAAATAAATGTGTGCAGATTTCGTGAATTTCGTTTTCTTTTATTTAGATGGTTTTTTTCTAAGGCTGAATTCAGGCAGATTTTTTGTAGCAGTTTATTTTAGTTTTAGTTTTTAGTAAAAACGAAGTTCGGCAAAATATTTCATTTCCAAGTTTATGTACTGGAAGAGTGTCGGTAAGTGCTAAACGGTGCTAAATTAGTGTTAACTAAATAAACCTGGAAATGTCTTCTTTTTTTTTCTACATTACATTCGAGCAAATAAATGTTCAACATATTTTTAATCACGAAAAAGCTATGCTTAACAATTCAAGCGGCAGTGAAGTATAATTTCGTTCATCAATTTTTCAGTGCAATGCACCAGCGGTTTTTATTAATTGAAACACACGTATCGCGAAATATGTTCTAATTTTAAAGCTTGTAAGTAATACTAAGAACTTATTCAACTCATTATAAATTCTCCACTTAATTTCTTTTAAATTCTTTTTATATTAAAGATTCATTGAAATTGTACCGTTAAAAAAAAAGAAGAAAGTACGTTACTTGTCCATCTCCAAGGCGCTAAGAGGGCTGGACGTAGGATTCATATGCGTTGCATTTTAATTGTATTGTGTATTAAGGCAAAGGTACTCGAGGGTTATCTGCCTAAGGAGAGGTGCCTTGAGTGAAGGATTTTATAAAGTACTGCATTTTAATGATCTTTTTTTTTTAATTCTTTCGAGAAATTCTACAGCAAGAACTTTATGGATCTCTCTTTTTTCCCCATGAATTCAAGCTGGAAAATGTTAAAAGACTGTTATGTCTCCTACCCCACATAGGCTGCGAATTTCGGAAAATGGCGTCTAATCTAGCGCATTGGTTAAAAAAACTCGCGTGCATACTATATTTCGTATTATTGACTGCAGTTGTTTTGTCTAGCGGTAATATTGGCATGCGAAAAAAACAATTCTCACAAAAATTACTGCTTTGAGGCTTTTTAATTTTAATTTTAATTTTAATTCTATCGCTAATTTCAAAATAACATTCTTATAAACTCTTTAATTCCTCTCGTCCATAAAAATACATTTTTAAAAATATATAATTTTTAACAACACTCTTTACTTAAGGATTTTGTGATTTCTAATGCATTCTTAAAAAGAAAAAAAAATCATAATGCTTCTTAACATACTCCCAGTACAATGCATTAAAATAAAATATTCTTTCATTTCTCAAAAGATTTTATTGCCAATTATATTTTTCGATTTCTTTATACTTTTAACGACCGGATTTAATAACCTAATTACTCTGCTAGTACATTTTTTTTTTACCCCTCTCTTTGTACTTTTCAATTTCCTCTTGTGTAAAATTTAGTTTTTTTTTAAATATTTTATTTCTTAAGGGAATAATTGGAAAGTTAATAAAAATGATTTTTCGGACTTGAAGTAATGTAGGTGTAAGATCAGATCATTTAATTATGACTGCGCATGCGTCAGAAAGGAATTAAAAAGAGTCTACGCAAGACAGTTCTTCATTTTTTGATCATGTCTTTATAAAATCAAAATCATGAATTTGCTTTTAAAATTTTTATTAAAGAAAGGTGTAGCATATAAGAAATACATATATTGGAAAAAAATCCACTTTAAGCTCAGTTTAATAATTAAATGAAAGTACACATCGAAAAATTAAAATATTTTTTTTAAAGTTTAATTAAATTTTATGAAATGCAATGAGTTAAGCCAGACTATTATTTTCAGGCATTTATATTTTTTCTCTAAATTTTAAAACTCCCAGTTTTCTAAATTTTAAATTAACCCGACGAAATAGTGAAAACCAATAATACAACCCAACGACCATCGCGAAGAAGCAACTGTGGTGAAGAAATTAATTAAACTAAACTATTTTTAAATTTCGGGATTAATTAGTGCTGTGGTTGCAGAACTCAGATTCAAAACATTTAGCTATTATTTAAAGTAAAAACTTTGACACTGGAGGGTCTAGAAATCGATATATTGAAATAAAAAGAGGTTAAATTAAACAATTAGGTATCACGGTCTGGGGGGTTACCAGCTTGATGAAATGTGTATTAACTGAATAGTGGTGAAGTGACTGAAAAATCCAAACACCAACATAACTTCTCTTTGGCGAAAAGCGAGCAAAACAACCGCCAAATAAAACGCCAAAAACATTTAACACTGAGCAAGGCGTTACATGCTCAATGGTAAATGTTCTTTAGGAACGTTAGCGATTAACTATATCAATCATTCTGAAAAACAGACACGCCAAATGATAGGGAAAGAAATTGCCAAAAAGTTTGCTTTAAAGCATTTCGCATAATATATCTGATGCAGTTCATATCAGCAACGCTAGCCACAGAAGAGGGAACAAGATGAACCGATTATTAACTAATGATAATTAGCTTAGTAACCAATAACTCACAGTAATCCACCTCCCCTAAAGAATGCATGTACAGGGCGTTCATATCTAAATTTCCTTTATAAAAATAATTCTACAGCTTAAACGGGTGACTGGATTGTGACCAAATTTGGCTCACTGGAGATGTCTTCAAGGAATTAAAAAAAAAAAAAAAAAAAAGTTTTAAAATGCCCACTAGATGGCGCTTTTCAGGAAAAACTGCAATTAAACAATGGAAATGACTAATTCGAAACAGGCGAGAAATTCCAACGCTTATGAAATATTTTTTGAGCATTTATTAACTATTTGGGTCTTTTTATGAGCTAATTTCGTCTTGGGAAGCGCCATCTAGTGGATATGTTTTGAACCAACCATTTTTTAGAAACTCCTTTAAGGGTGTAGTTCGAAGAAACAAAATCTCCCTCAAGGTCTAGGTACACAAATTGAAATAAAATAATTGTCCCAGGGACTCGAAAAAATTCAGGATAATTTCTTTATAAGGTGTATTACCCTCCGTAATAAATGAAACAGCGGTGCCTTTGTAAAACTTTCAGAAAAAATCTGTAACATGGAATTGCACAGCAAAAAATTTTCGGAAAGTGACACATTATACTAAATTAACGATTTTTAAGAATTTTTTTTTTTTTAAGTCTCGCTACTGATACAGGTTTCTCATTCATTGCAGTGTACAGTAGAGATGAGACGGGCTCAGCCCGAGCCCGAAAGCCCGAGCCCGAGCCCGGGCCCGAACCGGGCTCGGGCTCTGTAATTCCCAATTGCGTTCGGGCTCGGGCTAATGAAAAATTTCTATTTTTTTTAACATACTCTTTGAAACAGATTTTTAAAAAGTGATTGATATGGAAAATAAAGTACTTATAAAAAAAAAAAAATAGCGGCACGGGTGCCTAGAAGGCGCGTGAAGCTCTTTAGGTATTTCAGAACGACGGCTTATATTGCTTAATTAGTCATGAGATCGGACATTATTTCATAAACAAAGATATAAAGAATTAGAAAGTGCATTCAAAATTTGCAACTACAATATATTTGTCTTTAATTTGCACAAACGGCAAAATTTATTGTATTCTATCAAAGAATTACTACTTTGAATTTTATTGAATTTTATTTATCTTTATCTGAAATTTCGGGCTCGGGCTCCGACTTAAATAATATTGCTCGGGCTCGGGCGGACTCGGATTAAAAGTCTTCGGGCTCGGGCTTCAAAAAATGAGCCCGAACTCATCTCTAGTGTACAGTACAGCTAAAAATTTTGAAGTGCATGACATAATTAGTGATTTGTATTTATGTACCAAAATCACATGTTTTTTTTTTCGAAATACACTGCTAAGCTTATTTCATGTACAGTCCATAAGGCAAATTTAGTCGCAATTTTCTCAATCCGTTTCAGCTGCAGAATGCTGTTTTCAGGGGAAGTTTTACTATAAACGTCCTGCATATTTAGCAGTTACAGCTTAAAATTAAAAATTTCTTCTTAATGTTTGAAGTGTACCTTCTCGATGTTTTGAAACTTCTGCACTATTCATTGAGAATAAATAATTTTTTTTTTAACGTGCTGATTTTAAATATAAAATAAAAGGATAAGGTCGCCATTAAACTTTCAAAACTTTTGATATGTTTTAGTAGGTACATGACCGCTGGAGACAAAAATGAGTGCATATGCAATTATTAAAGAGGATTACATAAATGCGACATGTGCCTTCCCTCTGTAGGCCAACTAAACCCAAAACTCCTTTTTATTTCGGGGGGGGGGGGAGGATGGGCGGATGAAAGGGATATTCTGCGTAATAATAATAAAGATCACTTTAATAGCATAAATTTCGAAAGTTTTAATTATTTATTATTTGTCTTTTTCTATTTGCACTATTATAAACACGAGCGCAGCTGTTATATTCTCATCTAAGGTGTCCAGCTAAAAGAAAGAAGAAGGGGGGGGGGGGTAATTTTACTATGAAATTCTATTGACACTCAATTTTATTATAAACGCACTAAATTATAAAATTTACAAAATTTATATATTTTATAAAAAATTTTTAATATAAAGTTTTCAAAATTTTTATGAAACTTAAATATTTTCCACCTTACCCAATTTTGAGCGCTGCATCCAAAAGTAAATACTTGACTTGAATTAGCGTTTGTGCGTAGACTAAGGGGTTTTTCCAGACACTCTAACCCTCCCATATTATATATATATCCGCTATTATAAACGGAATAAACTGTAAAAATACCGTTAAGCGATGAAAAAATTGTGTCAGTGTAATTATAACAGAGAAAGAGAACTTACGGCATTTTGTGGCCAAACATGGCAACTTCCATGTAGAGGAACTACTGCCACCGGATTATTTTTCAATAAAAAAAAGGCTCAAGAAGAGAAAAAAAACCCTCCAATTGATTTCTTCTCCTTTATTCATTTCCTGCAAGTCGCCTTTGCTGTATTTTCGTGTCATGTGTTGTACTGCACAACCATATATCAGAAATCTTGACAAATTGTCACCAGAAAAAAATTGGATTTCATTTTTTTTTCTATACTCTTTGTCCCAAGAGTGGGTGCAAAAAGAAAAAAAAATACTCTGGAAACGAGAGTAACTGGCACCAAAGAATTTTTGTTAAAAAAAATGGTGACGTAGATCAAGAGAAAATAAAATAAAGTAGATTTTGAATCCACCAGCTGGCAACATTTGAGCTTACAACAAAAGAAAAAGAATCACAGGATCTGTACTAGTGCCAAGAATTATTTTGTTCTATTGATATATGTTTAATTTAGAGAGAAGTTCAGTTATCTTTATCGAGTTTTTATAGATTAAGTCGGTAGACTGCCCTTAAGAAAAATACTAAGTTGATGTTATCCACATAATTAATAATATAAAAAAGCACACAAAAATATCGGTGCTAAAAGGAAATAAATTTAAAACGTTGCGTAAAATATACGTAACGTAAATAAAAGCTGCAATAATTAAATGCTTCAGAAACCTTTAAAAATGTCAGTAGGATTTTTTAACTTTTTTTTGTGTGTATGTGTGTGTGTGTGGGGGGGGGGGTTATGAAATTTTCTAAATAAATTCCTAATCAAAAATTCTATTCTAAACGTTCACTGAATTGGTGCATTCACTGAACACTCGGTTATTGTCCTTAAAACGTCAAAATATTCTGTAAAGTTAATCACTAGCCCAAGGAACATACTCGCTTATAACGTTATAAACAATCTGTTCTCTTCAATGACATTTTTAACAACTATTAGACTGTAATTAGTGCTTTTAATTACACAAGCGCAAGTGCTATAGATTCATTGAAACTTCGAAATACTGATGGTAATTAAAATTTTATTTTTTAAAGTTCAATTGCAAAATGTATCTTCTTTTCATTTTTCCAATTGCATATAGACTTCTATTTTATAATCATTAATATCATATATCAATTTTGTCTTGCTTGAAAAAACACAAAATCTCTAAAATACGCTTTAAAGGACTATCCATAGAACATAATGTATCGGAAATCTTTTAAATTCTCATGTAGAACTGTAAATCTTACGCACGACAAAAAAAGTTTCTGAAACTAAAAGCAGCCTGGCGATATCTACTGTATTTGGCATCAAAACTTTTGCCACTTTCCTCACTTTTAAATGTAATGTGTTTAAATGAATTTCTTCAAAAATATGTGCAGTTTAAAAGACCTGCAAGAAAGTCATGTGGTGTTCACATAACATTTATTTTTTAATTTATCGTAAGTTTAACTGCTGCATTGAAACCAGGCGTGTTTAATTGTTGTCTAATAATTCAAAATCAACAAATTTAGATTTAAATGATCTAAAAACGAAAGAGCACATGTAGTTTTTTACTGCCTCGAAAGCTCCCCCCCCCCCAAAAAAAAAGAAAAGGGAAAAAAGGAAGAAAATCTGAAGCACTTTCAGATTTTAAATACCGCTTAAGTGCTATATATTAAAAGCGTATCATAATTTATGCGTCGTCCCTGTTTTTCTTCCTCATTCCATTAAGTTGGAAAATGTATATGTTATTATTCATGAGTGCGCCGCATTTTTCTTCCTTGTTTCATAAAATCCATCTTTAGAATCGAAATCTACCTTAAAATTGCTTACTAAAACTATTTTACAATCTCCGGGAAGTATATTACAACTATACTTCACCGTTTTAAATATTGGTTCGAATGTGCATCATAATCCATTAGTGCGCCGTGTTTGTCTTTCTTAGGTTGATTCCTACTTTAACGCCCCCGAATCTCGCCAAGGTGGCGATCATTAAACATTTGCAGTTACCATGACGATTTATGGTATTTATATGGCAATCGGAATTTAGAATTAAAATGGCGATTTAGAACAACATGTAAGTACAGCATTCCATTCCATTTTTATTTATTTTGGGTTGCCAATTAATGTAGTTTTAATAATTAAGTGTCTCCAAATTCCTTAAATGGCGCGTTTATCGCTAATAGTTTTCATCTAGTTCTTTTAGGAGCGTAGAAACTTGTGCATTACTAGTAGAACCCATGACTGCATAGCTCGCCAAAGTGCAGGGATTTTTTAGGTTGGCGAGAGTGGGGGGCGTTAAAAAAGGAATCCACTCTTTCTTGTACCATAAAACACATCTTTGGAATCGAAATCTATCTTAAAATCGCCTACTGAAACTGTTTTACAATCTTCGCCAGGCATATTCAAACTATAGGCATATTTCAACTATATCGCGTAGACAATCGCGTAGACAACTATATCGCGTTTAAATACTGTTTGGAATGGACATCCTAATCCATGAGTGTACCGTGTTTTCCTTCCTTGTTCCATAAAAAACTTCTTCGGAATAGAAATCTACATTGAAATCGCCTACCAAAACTGTACAACAATTTTCGCCAGGCATAGTCAAACTATACTTCACCTTTATAAATATCCTTTGGAAAATGTATCATAATCTATGAGTCTACCGTATTTGTCTTCTCTGTCCTATAAAACACTTCTTCGAAATTAAAATCTATATTAAAATCGCCTACTGAAACTATTTTACAACATTTTCCAGGCCGTTTTCTAACTATACTCGAAGTATATTTATGATAAACTGTCGCATTTTGGCATCAAATGTAGCGATCCATTATCAAAAATCGGAACCCTTGTGCGACTTTCAACATTTTATTAACGCCTCCCCCCCCACCCTCCCTAAGTTATCTGGCAAACACATTTGAAAATATCTTCACCGTGACAGTTCATATCTGCAAAACTTTTGTAGACAAGATCGCGTAGAGAAAATACCGTAGACAGAATTCTCATACCGAGCGAAACAGAACTAGTGCTAAAAAAAAAAGATAGAAAAAGGTTCGGAATTGGTTCTTAGTGAAGATGCTGTTTTTCAAATTGTGTCTGTATATTATTAGGTTATGAAAGTTTCCCGCCTCTACAAATATCGTCTGCAAACAGTTCACATTGGTGTGTTTGCTCATATTTTGTCAAACAATATTTGTCATTTGGAAGAAAGAGACTTACTTTAGAACACTGTGTTGTTAAAAAATATAGTTATCATTATGTACAAGGTGTCTTAAATGGAACTATCACGTTACTGGATTAGAAGCAATCATTTACTTCCAGTTCTGTTGCAAAAAAGTCAGCTACAGAATGTCAAAGAATTATGCGTGTAATTTAGATTCCACTCTTGTATCATATGGCACTGAACTGGAGGTTTGGTAGTAAAAGTTAAAAAACTGGGCCTATAACATTCAAGGAACAGAGCGTTCTGGCCGGCCTACTGATGTTAATGAGGGCCACCTGCGAGAACTTGTGGAAGAAGATCAGTATTTAACCACTTGAGAGCTAGCTAGCTAAAGAGTTAGACATTAATGCCATGCCCATTAGTCATGCTATGCATCACATAAACTTGATATGTAGAAGTTCAATCGCTGGATGCCGCATGAGCTGACTCAAGCTGATTTGGCGGAGAACATTCGTTACAACCTGATATATCCTCATTTCTCCGTTACTTAACTGATCATACCATTTGTCCTAAAAACATTGGACTAGGCTTTTATTCCTTAAATATTCACCATAGACAAATTACGAAGTCACGTAAAGGAAGGTACAGAATGTTTTAAAAGCATCACCAGTATAGCTAAAGTTTTGCGTATCTATGCAATTATTGTTTTCTGTCTTGCTTTGTGCACGAACCCTGGAACATCATCATCCGGCGTGATTCTTTTCGAGCGCCACTGAAAGCTGGTTCGAATCAGAATATATTTATTTTCATATCTGTGGCATTTTTTAGGATAAAATGCTCAAAGTTTGTAAATCACCTCATTAATGGATGGAGTACATTTTACTGATCTGGAAATTCTAAAATTTTATTTCATTTTACTTACTTATTTATTTATTTTATTTTATTTTATTTATTTCTTTATTTTTCTTTTATTTTATTTTATTTTTTGTACGGGGATGTATGAAAATTTTACTTTATTTTTATCTCCTGAAAATTTTAATCGATATAAAAAAAATCTGTACTTTTTTTTACGTTACTTTGTAATTTTTGTACCAGGGCCGGCCTAAGGGGGTGCGAATGTAGGGTATCGCCTAAGACCCCGCCAGGCGCGCACACAGGATTTTTGGTTGGGGGGGGGGTCCAACATTTACAGTTTGGGGGGGTCCAACTTTTACGGTTTGGAGGGGTCCAACTTTTAGGGATGTTCCAGATTGACAAAAATCAGTGATGAAAGAACTCGTTTTCATTAGATGGAATTCATCAACACTTGTCCCATCCAGTTCCCTAAGAATACACTACACAATATAATAGGAAGCAAAATAATAGTTGTACAGTTTTGAGAACAAGATGGTGTTTTATGTTCGCTTTCAGTTCGTTTTTGAAAAGTTGAGGAAAACGAGAAAAAAAATTTCTTTTTTTATTTATTAGAACTGAAACTATTGCTACCTTTTTTTTTTGAATCATTTTATTTACTATAGATATAAGGTAATAATCAATCGAAAAAAAAATCAAAGCCGAAGGGGGGGTCCAGACCCCCTGGACCCCCCCCCTTGTGTGCGGACTGGACCCCGCGCTTAAAGAGGCCCCGTTCCTGGACCATTTTTTTTTTCTACAACACGACCGAGCTTGGTAGATGGTTGCGATATATCCCAAAAAGCCGAGAAATAAAACCAATTATGTACTAGCAGTACTAGTAGTAACTTACATAAGATATGATAGAAAAGAGGCCCCGCACACCCCTCGGGCCCGGCCTTGGTTGTACATATATCTATGATCAATATTCAATAAATAATAGCCTAAGTCAGTGTGTTTGGCATACCCTGTGTAATGCACCGTTGCCATTTACGCTTGCAAATTCAACCTAAAGGCGCGTTTACACCAAAGTCTTCCACTAAGTTTTCCACAAGTTTCGGCAATTTGTTGCTTTTTTAACAATATACAGCAACTTTTTCTGTCTTCCACTTGTGGAGAGACGAATCTTCCACTAAATTTTGGTTTCCCGCGGAGTGTCGGTAAAGATCAAAGAAAGTTGACAACTATAAGTGGAAGATTTGTTGCTGCGCGCTTTGCGCTAGAAACTTGTAGGAAACTAGTAGAGAATAGAGATGAGACGGGCTCAGCCCGAGCCCGAAAGCCCGAGCCCGAGCCCGGGCCCGACTCGGGCTCGGGCTCTGTAATTCAGGATTGCGTTCGGGCTCGGGCGGGCTCGGGCTCGTGAAAAATTTCTCCTTTGTTGAACATACTCCTTGAAACAGATTTTAAAAAGTGATTCATGGGATAAATAGACGTACTTATTTCAAAAAATAGCGGCACGGGGGACTAGAAGGTGTGTGAAGCTCCAAAATTTATTGTATCCTATTAATGAAGTAGTTAATTTTATTTGTCTTTAGCTGAAATTTCGGGCTCGGGCTCCAACTTTAATAATATTGCTCGGGCTCGGGCGGGCTCGGATTAAAAGTCTTCGGGCTCGGGCGGACTCGGGCTTGAAAAAATGAGCCCGAACTCATCTCTAGTAGAGAACTGTTCCCCCTACACGTCTTCTTCGTGTTACATCCTTGACTTGAAACTACCGCCTTTCACCGCCAACTTGTTGCCAATTCTTTGGCAACAAGTTTACCAGTTGTTGCTCTGAATTTGAGAAGAGCAACTTTTAGTTTTCTACAAAAAAAAAACTTCCACTTATTGCCCTAATTTGAGAAAAGCAACTTTTAGTTGACAACTTTTAGTTTTCTACAAACAATGTTTTGTCAACTTTTAGTTGTCAACTTTGGTGTAAAACGCGCCTTTACTCCTCGTTGAAACGTTCTAAATTGCACGACATTATACTGCAGCGAATCAAGTAGTAACAATGTAACAGCTTTCCCGGTCTGAAAAATTATTTCGTATTGAACAACTTATTTTTTTGTTAACTTTCCCAGTCCGTACAAATGGCTGTTATTACAAAAATGTCACAGGGAGGCTGATGGGATAGATCGAATCGATACGAGCAAAACTGAAATAAATGTCTATCGATGGAACGAGAAAATTTATTTTATTCTTATCTAATATACAGTGCTCTTTCTTTCTTTCCTTCCCTGTTAAAGATTAATTCGGCGGCAAATTTTTCTTCATTTTGTTTTTTCTCCGTCTGTACGATGATAAATATTTAATGGAGGCTAGACAATACTGCATCTCGATTTGCTGGGTTCATAATTTATTTACGTGGTAGATTATAATTAAAGTATGTGTTCTGTAACCTCGAGTATATATTCGTTACTTATCTTTTAAGTGAAGGAAAAATGTATATAATCTACAAATAAAATATGCCTGATGATCTAAAACCGAAAGAAATGCATACTGTAACGATATTTCTTAAGCGATGCTACCTCAAGGCGGTTGTTAAAGCAATATCCCTGCTTTTCCGTTGCTGTTCGCAGCAATTAACCTGCGGAATTTGTTTTCCAGATCGTGAACGCACATTAAAATAGGTCCTTTTTACTTTCCGAACAAGTACCATGTAAGAAAGGTATTGTAATCAGGAAAAAATTCGACTTCGAGATTTTGCTGTATCGACACGCTTTGGGGTCTTCTGAATTCATTTATGCTAGTTTTACGAGATGTATGTATGTATGCGTGTATGTGTGTTTGTGTGTATGTGAGTGAACACGATAGCTCCTAAACGGGGCATTCGATTGAGCTCCAATTGGGTTTATATGTTATAAACCATCATAGTAAGACCGTTATTGATTTTGGTGTGTATAGGACCTATAGTTTTTCTACAGAGCTACGACAAAGATTTCTTTTACATTATGGCCTATGGGGGGAAATTCTTGAAAGTGCGCTAGCGTTTAAACGGTACATTCGATCGAGGTCAAATTGGGTATATATGTTATAAACCACCATCGTAAGACCGTTATTGATTTTGGTGCGTATAGGACTTATAGTTTTTCTACAGAGAACGATTCTACAGAAAACGATACAGAAAACTTCTACGACAAAGATTTATTTTGCATTATGGCCTATGGGGGGAAATTCTTGAAAGTGCGCTAGCGTTTAAACGGTACATTCGATCGAGGTCAAATTGGGTATCTATGTTATAAACCACCATCGTAAGATCGGTATTGATTTTGGTGTGTCTAGGACTTATAGTTTTTCTACGGGGCTACGACAAATAGTTCTTTTACATTATGGCCTATGCGAGGAAATTATTGAAAGTGCGCTAGCGTTTAAACGGTACATTCGATTAAACTCAAATTGAAAGAAAATAAGATTTTTTGCTGAATTATTCATCGATTAAAAATTAGTTAATGCTTGGTGATGATCTTAATCGTTGGTGTTCGAAAAGTCGAGTAGGGAGTCACTCCAGATTTTTTTACAACGAATTCAAACGAATACATTTTTAATGTATTCAAACGAATACATTTTTAAAAATCTGGAGTGACTCCACTCGACTTTCCGAACACTTACGATTAAGATCATTACCAAGCACTTAAATAAATTTTAATCCATGAATAATTCAAACATATATACCAAATTGAAACTCAATCGAATGCACCGTTTAAACGCTTGCGCACTTTCAAGAATTTCTCCCCATTTACCATAACATAAAAGAAAGTTTTGTCGTAGCCCTTTAGGAGAACTATAAGTCCTATACACACCAAAATCAATACCGGTCTTAGGATGGTGGTTTATAACATGTATACCGAATTTGAGCTCAATCGAATGTATCGTTTAAACGCTAGCGCACTTTCAAGAAATTCCCCCCATAGGTCATAATGTAAAAGAAATCTTTGTCGTAGCCCTGTAGAAAAACTATAAGTCCTATACACACCAAAATCAATACCGGTCTTGCAACTGTGGTTTATAACATGTATACCCAATTTGAGCTCAATCGAAACTACCGTTTAAACGCTAGCGCACTTTCAAGAAATTCCCCCCATAGGCCATAATGTAAAAGAAATCTTTGTCGTAGCCCTGTAGAAAAACTATAAGTCCTATACACACCAAAATCAATACCGGTCTTGCGACGGTGGTTTATAACATATATACCCAATTTGAGCTCAATCGAATCTACCGTTTAAACGCTAGAGCACTTTCAAGAAATTCCCCCCATAGGCCATAATGTAAAAGAAATCTTTGTCGTAGCCCTGTAGAAAAACTATAAGTCCTATACACACCAAAATCAATACCGGTCTTGCGACGGTGGTTTATGACATATATATCCAGTTTGAGCTCAATCGAATGCTCCGTTCAGGAGCTATCGTGTTCACTCACATACACACAAACACACATACACACACGCACACACACACACACATACACACATACATACATACATCTCGTAAAAATAGCATACATGGATTCAGAAGCCCTCAAAACGTGTAAAAACACCAAAATCTGGAAATCGAATTTTTTCATGATTACAATACTTTCCTTACATGGTACATGTTCGGAAAGTAACAAGTACTGAATGACGAATCATCTATGTAAGCACTGGACTCGAATTTGTTAAAGTTAACCCCCCTAAGCCTCACTCTCGTCAAAATCGAGGGCTAAACTTTCTTCCTCTGTTTTTCGTGCCAGTCGTATTTTCGGGCACTAGTGTTCAAATGTTATGAGCCAGAAAGATAAAAGCATTTCAGTTTTTATGAACGGATTTTTTTATATCTCATTTTACACAACAGATGGCAGTACCAGACTATATTTTTAACTTAATTCCGAGATAAGTTTATTTTTAAATAGATGGAAGCGGTGCTCAAATACGTGCATTTCTGATATGCATTCTGCAATTTTAGCTCACTTTTTTTTACTCACGTTTAAAGAAAACTTTACAAATATCTATTTATTCTACGAAGTCAGTTTCATAAAATTCTCATTTAGTGTTTTAAACATAATTTTAAATTAGTGGTTTAAACGTTTTAAATGACTCCCTGCCTACTATAAACCACACGTTTAGTCACAATAACCCTGAATGTTGGATTTTCCTAGATATTTAACTTAGTATTTTTGTTTTGCGCTAAAAAAAAATGTCCAAAACCTTAAAATGAATACATTTATTATACATACACTTATTTTTATACAATTTTCTAGTTTGAAACAATAGGCACTTTTATGACCGTTTTCTTCAAAATAATGCGGCCGTTGAGAGGTTAAAACTGGAATTTTATAGACAAGATGTCCACCGGGGACTAAAAAGTCGATTTCTGCTTCTAACTTAAAGGTAAGGCGACTTAGGGGCGACTTTTTTTTTAAATAAAAATCAACATTTTCATCCTATTTTCAACTTTTTAGCTACTTGTATCTTACTTCAGGTGGCTCATTTTTCAGATTCCGGTTTTTGCCAAATTCCTTTATTACTTTCCGAACATGTACCATGTAAGGAAAGTATTGTAATCATGAAAAAATTCGACTTCGAGAATTTGGTGTTTTTACACGTTTTGAGGGCTTCTGAATCCATTTATGCTATTTTTACGAGATGTATGTATGTATGTGTGTATGTGTGTGTGTGTGTGTGTGTGTGTATGTGTGTGTGTGTGTGTGTGTGTGTGTGTGTGTGTGTGTGTTTGTGTGTATGTGAGTGAACACGATAGCTCCTGAACGGAGCTTTCGATTGAGCTCAAATTGGATATATATGTCATAAACCACCGTCGCAAGACCGGTATTGATTTTGGTGTGTATAGGACTTATAGTTTTTCTACAGGGCTACGACAAAGATTTCTTTTACATTATGGCCTATGGGGGGAATTTCTTGAAAGTGCGCTAGCGTTTAAACGATACATTCGATTGAGCTCAAATTTGGTATACATGTTATAAACCACCATCCTAAGACCGGTATTGATTTTGGTGTGTATAGGACTTATAGTTCTCCTAAAGGGCTACGACAAATCTTTCTGTTATGTTATGGCATAATGGCATATGGGGAGAAATTCTTGAAAGTGCGCAAGCGTTTAAACGGTGCATTCGATTGAGTTTCAATTTGGTATATATGTTTGAATTATTCATCGATTAAAATTTATTTAAGTGCTTGGTAATGATCTTAATCGTAAGTGTTCGGAAAGTCGAGTGGAGTCACTCCAGATTTTTTTTAATCGTACAATAAAAATGAATGTTACTATATGCTCTGTTATATAACGTATCAATGACTGCTGTATCAATGTCAATGATAAATGTATCAATGACTGTTTTGCGCAAAAAATAATAAAGTAAGATAAATTTAAAACATTGACATTTTTGTATAAATTTTTAATATTAATGCTCAAGTATTGAGATTGCAAGATAATCTAATTTGCCATAAAGTTTATTTTCATTATTTTTAGTTATTTATTAATTAACTTATTTTTTGTTGTTGTTGATTTCGATGACACTATCTTATTTAAACGGGATAAATCCGCCCAGGCGGTGTGGTAGCTAACACGCAATTTTATCATCCTTTGAGTCCGGTTTCGAATCCTGGACGGGCATGGTTGTTTGTGTTTGTCCCATCATCGTCCTGTAGAAATATGTACTTGGAATAAATATAGAACTTGTAACTTGGAATAACTGAGATAAAAGGAATTCGAAAGAATGTAGCCAAACGTTCGCCGAACTCTCTAGTGTAATGCAGCGGGATAAGATGTAGCTAACACGCTTTTTACCGGAACTCTGATCTTATCGATAAGCGCACATTTGACAAAACGCAAAAGAAAACCAATGTCGTTTTTTTTAATTGCAGATTCAATTTAATATAACAAAATTAAATAAATCCCACTCATTCAAAAGTAAAAAAATATAAAATAAAATATCGTCCTTTTAGTGATCTTCAACCGAGCGTACACTTTATTTTTTCCCCTTACCATACATTCACAACTTAAACATTATTTCACGAGCATGCTAGTTAATTTAAACCTCTACTTAAAATTCTTTTTTCTAAACTACAGTAAATAAACTTTAAAACAGCTTCATCCACATTAAACAATTTCGAAATTTCATCATTCGTAAAAATTCAACTGTCGAGTTATTCCACGACTGTGCATATATATATATATATATATATATATATATATATATATATGTATGTATTATGATAATAAATATCAATTAAGGAGCGGAGTTTGAATTCTGGATGTAATATCCGGCAAATTTTCTCGATTAAGAAACAAAATTATAGTGCATTTCATTTAACTTCCCGACGAAATTGAGTGTTTAAATATTTTTTAACGACGTCATTTGTAAATTGGGTTACGGAGACGTATCAAATAAGAGATTAGGGGGACTTTTTTGGATTTATTAATTACATCGAAAATATATGATAGGAAATATATTTGGAATGACAAGGACGTATTTTTGTGAGTGATAATGCTCGTGCTTAGCTGGCTTCCTAGTTGTGAAATATTTTTGGATAATGATGCTTTAAATTTTCAAAAATATTAAACAAGAAAGAAAAATCATGTCAAATACATCGAATATTCGAACACCTTCCAGCACTTTGAACTTTAAAATTAATACACTACGTAATAGATAATAAAATCGCATTACTTTAAATCTCATTAATTTATTTTTGTTGTTGCTGTTTGAAATATGTCTCTACAGCGTGTGCACGATAACGTTCAGAAACCTTTATTTTAGCAACTGTTAAAACTAGAGAAATATTTCCAACTACACAAATGGTTAAAATTAGATGCAGATTGAAGATGCTAAATGTTTATGGCGAAAAAAAAAATTGTCTAAAAATACACAGTGAAATTAATACATAAGCCGCAGGTTCCTTCATCCATATTTTGGAAAATCTTGTCCATAAAAAATATTTTTTTTGTCCATTAAAATTTAAAGCATCATTATAAGATTTTCGGCATTGGTACGACATTGGTAGAATTATAGCGGTGTCATTAGATAAACTAATGCCAGGATCAATCAGAATCAAAAAGTCATCGTAAAAGGTAACAGATGAAATGTGCTTTTCATAATCTCGGTTTATTCAAATACAATTTCAGCCTTCAAATTTATACTTTTTATGGGTATACTGCCTGTTAATTGTGACTAAAATCCGGAGAGTGTTTTGTAAAAAAAAACATTAAATAACTGAAATGGAGATTAACAATCGTAAATGTTTTCTTTATATATGTATATATATATAACTTACAGTTCATAAATAAGTCTGTTAAGTTCGACACTGTTTTGTAATGAAAAACACTTATATATTAAATAGGACTAAATGTTATTTTTTTCTTCTTCTAGACTTCTACAAAAAATCTCAACACTGCCGAGGATTGCGCTGTCTTGCATTGCTCCGATGCTGAAGGAAGAGTATATTCTACCCCACTGCAAAATACTCTAAGCAATCCACAGTGGACTCTTCAACTGGACTGCGTCTTTCCCGCTGAATTTCACAGGGCAGAGGAAAAGGGTAACTCATGTCACGGGCAGTGCCAAAATACACAAGAACGTTTAAACACTTCTGATGATTACCATTGCTGCCTGACTTTCATGGACAAAACAACGTCACTCCAAACAGCAACATGCCTGAGGTGTGCTTCCTTAGAGTCCGTTGTCATATCAACCCAATCGCACGTAGCAACCAAATCGCAAACATATTTCTCCGCGGAAGTCTTTCCAAAAAGTAGCAGTTGGAACGGTCGCGTTTCTTGGAATATGTATGATGAAGCCGGAAGAACCATCTTCAAGGGCAAAAACGCACTCTCGTTTAACTATACCTTCGGAGCTCCAGGTACTTATAAAATTACGGCTACAGTCAAGACTCCATTCGACGCAGCAGTGGATGAAGTGTACATCACAGTGCAAGATCCCGTTTTCGAAATGAACATAATATCACCAAAGCCAGTTGAGCATGTCTCGGTGCATACCTCTGTTCCGTTCTTCCTGAAAATCGTCAGTGGTACTGACGCTCACTGCTTGTGGGAACTACACTGCACGTATTCCTCGAACCCGAAAAAATTCAGCTATGTGACGCGTCTCGAAGATTGCGATTCGCCGCACAAATTCAGAACGCCCGCAACCTGCCTCGTGACCGTGACAGCTTTCAACAAGGTCAGCCGGGTCGAACTCCGGGACAGATCGAAGATACTTGTTGAAGAACCCGTTTCGGTTCTTCAGTTCCATGTCCCGTCCAAAGTAAGGTTGAAATCGCACGCCGATTTCTCTGTCTTCGTCAAAAATGTCCACCAGCGAACGGCTGTCGACATAAGTGCGAATTCTTCCACGGCAAGAGCTGCGTACGATGATCGCATTCTCGGGTATCGATCCGAGTTCGTGTTTGCAACACCAGGTGCCCAACTCGTCAGACTGAGGGTGTACAATCACGTGTCCAGTGTGGTGTTGAGAAGACATTTGCTTGTCTTACCTGAAATTGGAAAAGTCGATTTGGTAAATGTAGGGTGCATCGGTGTTGGCTTTCCAGCGAGATTTCTTGTACGCTTGGATGGTAAGTTGAATTTTTTCCATAGCTTCATATTTTTTTTCAAAATTGATGCATAATTTTTTTGTATGTTCAGTCTTTACTGGCAAAGGTCTTGCTGTTGAACTTTAAGAAGAACATACCTAATTTGTAAATGTACAAAAGGAAAACCCTTATTCATAAATGGTAAGGCAGAGTTAGTACAAAAACTTCGAAAGTCTTTTAGATTTTCATTAGTGATGCAGAAGGTTACATTTTTAAAAACTGATTGAAATAATTATTTAATACTCATTTTAAAAAGTTCCTGATTATTATCGCGGTCAAAGGATTTCTCATTGGATTTGTTTTTCTGTTTAAAGTGTTTGTTCGGAAGGGGAGATATTGGAAGTTTTGATGATTTTTCTTTTGTCTGGTATATTGTAAATAATATCTGTTTCCTTGGAAGATCTAACTCCAAAGCATCCTTCTTTTTAGCTTGTATGCATATATAAATAATCACTTTTAGCAATTAAAATTAAATACCACGTTAGAAAATCGTTTTGCCTAGCACTTCTCTTTTGCAAACATTAATCTTTGTTTTTCATCTGCATGCGAAAAGCTCTTTCTGATCATTGAAAACAAATTGCTTGAATATGACTATAAGTTAAAACCAAAAGTTATTTATTTTTTAATTTAGTCCAATATTTATCGCATGGGAGCATTTTTTAAATACACACACGCACTTATATATATATATATATATATATATATATTATATATATATATATATATATATATATATATATATATATTTGCATATTCTTAAAAAATTTGAAAAAATTATTTATTATAATTGAAAGTGGGTTCTTTTTTCCTTCCAAATAGAATAGAACAGAGTATTATAAATTGTACTAAATTTCGGAATAACAAATACTGGCCATTGGTAAGTTATGCAGCAAACATGATGATTGAAGGTACTATCTCGGCGGTCATTCCCGCCAAACTATTTTTTCGCCAAATGTGCTGGCAAACTGTTGCCAATCGTTATGAACCAATTCACGCTAAATCGCTCGTTTAGCGGACCGCCGGGATAATACGTAAATACCTAATAGAAGTTCGATTCCAGGTTCATCAAAGTTCACAATAAAGGTGTGCATTAAATGTTGGTGAAATCCTCTTTGCTGTTCCTAGCAGTTTATTAAATGTAGAACTTCTTCATACGCTCCTGAAGACTGATTACAACTTACAGTTCTGGCTGATTTTCGTTAACACTGGCTTGTTTTGAGAATTTTTGTCGCCTGCACCCGGATTCTGATCGCCAGGTGCAGTACCGAAAAAAAATCATGTGACAGCGAAAAAGCAGCCATAGCTCTAAACGGCAACCAGTCTTCAGGAGCCTGCATTTCTTCAACCTTCTGATGAAAATGGAAGTTGTTGAAATATTTTGATGATCGCTTTGCCAATTCTGGGCTATTTCCAGCATACTAGTATCAGAATCCGGAAAGATTCCCAAGTTTAGAACAGGAGGACTTTCATTTCACATTACTTTTAGGAACTATTTGCGTCCGCATTTCGGATATTGGATGCAGGATATCCGACTCTGATTTCGTGGGTCGAAATTGTGGTAGGATCTTGATGAATGCTTGTAAACGATTCTTGGAGATCAAGAACGCAAATCCATCACTCAGAAAATAAAACCCACAACTTCTAAACTTTTTTAGACGCGAATAAACTCTTTAAAAGCACCACATCCAACCGCAATTATTGAATACACTGCTGGCCATCGTAAATGCAACACCCTGAAGGAAGCATGCAAATAATATGAAATTTACAACATGCATTAGCTGAGGTGAGATATGCAAATGATTAGAATTTCAGCGCAGACGCACATCAAGCGCGCCTGTGGCGCCACCTCAAAGCGCTATTTAAGGCTTGGAGATTTCGACGGTTTCAAGTACAGCAATTGTGTTTTTCTTGCTTTTTTTTTTCAAAAAAACGATAAATTATGCCTCGTAGGAAACAACGATCATCTTTTGATCAAGTATCCGAGTTTGACAGAGGAAGGATAGTGGCATACCGAGATTGTGGGTTATCTTTCAGGGAAATCGGTCGTCGTATTGGACGAAACCAAACAACTGTGATGCGGATATGTGATCGTTGGGTGCAGGAGGGTACGACGGACAGACGTGATCGACCGCATCGACCTCAGTGCACCACGTCACGTGATGACAGGCAGATTGTACGCATGGCAGTGACGGACCGCTCAGTCACATCACGAACCATATCACAGCAGATTCAGTCTGTAACGCATCATCCAGTGTCTGCGCGTACCATTCGACGTCGTTTACAGCAGAATGGTCTGTCCGCAAGACGTCCGTTGCTTTGTCTACCTCTGACGCGGAACCACAGACGTCTCCGCCGCCAATGGTGCGATGAAAGAAGGATGTGGACGACAGAATGGAATGAAATTCTCTTTACTGACGAGTCACGCTTCTGTATGCAACACCACGACGGTCGGATTCGAGTCTGGAGACACCGTGGAGAGAGGATGCTGAACAGCTGCATTATGCACCGTCACACTGGTCCTGCACCGGGTATTATGGTATGGGGCGGTATCGGATATCTCTCTCGCACTCCTCTAGTACGCATTGCCGGTACTTTAACCAGCCAGCGCTACATCTCCGAGGTGTTGGAGCCAGTTGTCCTTTCTTACCTTCAGGGCTTGCCAACAGCCATATTTCAGCAGGATAATGCACGGCCACACGTGGCACGCATTGTCCAAGGGTTCTTCGTCAATCACCAGATTGAATTGCTTCCCTGGCCGGCGCGCTCTCCGGATCTTTCGCCGATAGAAAACATGTGGTCCATGGTTGCTCAACGACTGACCCAGAGTTCATCCCCAGCTGTCACACCAGATCAACTTTGGCAACGTGTGGAAGCTGCTTGGTCTGCTGTACCCCAAGAACACATTCAAAGTCTCTTTGAATCAATGCCGAGGCGTGTGGCAGCTGTGATCTCCAACAACGGCGGCTACTCTGGGTACTGATTTTGGCAGGAACCACGCTTCATAGAATGCTGTAAATTTAATCATTTGTTACTTGGTCAACATGTTATCTACACAATAAATTTTGTTGTGATATCTCTTGTTTTTCTTGGTGTTGCAATTTGGGTGGCCAGCAGTGTAGTTTAACCCTTTGAGGCGCAGTGATCCCGCTCTGGGAACACCCAACTCTGACGTTCTGACTGTTGCCAGTCACGAAGAATAGATTGGATTTCTATAAAAATAGTTGCAGGTGACATAGCTCCACGGGAACCCTTTACTTTTTAGTACGTCATTTCGCGTAAAAAAATGATCACGATTATTTTTAACAGCACTGACATCTGCTGAAAATGGAAGAATGCGAGACCAGCTCGAAAGATTGCCCAATGCTGAAAAAAGGGCAGCCGTGTTGCCATCGCTCGACTTAACGACCAGCAAGATGGCGGACGATCGAAACGTTCATCGCGTGCCACAGATCTAGAGACCCTTTTTTGACGCAGCTGGCTGTGCTCGCGCACAGCCAGCTGCGCCAAAAATCAAAGGCCTTTGGAAAAAGGGTCTCTAGATCTGTGGCACGCGATGAACGTTTCGATCGTCCGCGATCTTGCTGGTAGTTAAGTCGAGCGATGGCAACGGCTGCCCTTTTTTCAGCATTGGGAAAGAGTTGCTCCTCAAAGGGTTAAATACTTAACAAAGTGCAAAGGCTTCTAAGCAAGCTTACTAAGTTAGTTCCACTTTACAATCGAAAAAAAAAAATATTTCGGTTGCCGAAATTTTCGCTCTCTGGAATTTCAGTCCGTCAGCGCGGACAGTTTTTGTATTCAGGGTCGTGAGAACTCCGTTCGTCCATCCATGCGTGGCAGCCGGAAACTGCTGGAATGCGGATTGGTGCATTTTCAGGGCTAGTGGACCGTGGTCAAGCACTTAATTTCGTCTACACAGCATAGTCTGCCTTCGGCATTAGAGGATGTTTTACCATTGTCTGAGATCTCAGATGATTCGAAGGTCAGCGGGATTCTGAGTAATAAGAGAATTTCTTTGCGTGGTTTCTGTTTTTTATCGGTCAGTCACTGCCCCCCATCCTCCCCACCCTCTTCCACACGCACACACACACACCTCTCTTTCGTCTGTCCGATGCGTGTTTTCGTCTGTCATTCTCTGTTCCGAGTTATTTGTATTGAAAGTGGAATGAATAGAAGGATGGAGCATCAGATCTATTTTATTATTATTTAGTTTGGCTTTCCTCTAGACACGTCTTTGTTGTCTTGAGGCCTTTGTTTGGAGAGCGCTGTAAGCTGCGGTGGATTTTAGAAAAGTTTCAAGAGGGAGAGGGGACGATAAGTATGGCGAAGCATTTTTATCGTTCCATTTTTGTTTTTTCTATTTTAATCTTTAATCAAGCTTAACGTGATCTTTGTCATCAATGGTAAGACGCAGCCCACATTCTTGAAAACAAAATAACGCGTTCAAGCAACCCAATCCAAATATGCAAAAATATTTTGTGAGGCAGCACTGTGATATGACTGTCGCTGTTTTTTGTTTTATTCACTTAAAATCCACTTTAGGAAAAAGTGAAGTTTGTGTGTGTGTCTGTATATGACAGCCGTAAAAATTTAATCCTTTCAGTGTAGAGTAACCCAGGTTCAGTTGTCATGTTTTTATCATTTCTTTTTAAAAAAAATATTTTCAAGATAACACACTTTTAGACAATAGTGCCGTAATCGTTATCAATAAAAAGAGTAACAAAAGATTTAAATTTAAATTTATTTATTTCATATAAAATAAGTATATATATATATATATATATATATATATAGTCTACTGTCTTTGTTAACTTACTGGAGGTTGGGTGGGGTTTTGGTTTTAAGGTTGTAATTGGATGGATGGGTCGGGCGGAGGAAGTTTTTTCTCATAAAAAAGAGTAATATGTATAAAAACAATCTGGATGTGTATATGCATGCATATATATAACCGGAATAAAAAGGGGGGGGTTCCTATGTTGTGATTATTCTCTCCTTCTTATATATTATAATACAAAAACATTTTATTTATTTATTAGATTAATCTTCTTTTATAAATTAACTTATTATTCATGCTTTCTCATTATTAAAAATCATTATAATTTTTAAAAACAATATGTTATATTTAAATGGCTATACTATCTATTTTATTCAATAATTTTAAATTCATTATTATTCTGTACATCTTTAATTTAATTAATATACCTGGATACTAATAAAGTATAATAATATTACCCTTTAGTATTTAGCAACACCTTTACATTCTTTTTTCCAGTTTTACGCTTTTATTTTGTGGCAACACCAGTTCTCACTTATTACAGTTTAGAGTTCCTCGTAAAGTAGAGATATCCTGATGTAAATGGTGCTATCCTATAGGTTTTTTAATGCTCTTTCTAAATATGTGCTGATTTTGCACGTAGGTCTTTCAGAAAACTCAAAATTTGGTTTTTTTCAGACGGTATAGAAAAAAAAAACAAAATTTTCTTCTTTCCGCCATAACTCGGAAACGGTTAGAGATATTACAGGGTTTCTATGGTGTTTTATGCTCCACATGGGTTGTTCTTTCACATCTTTTCGTTAGTCAGATTATGTCAAATTCACCCTTTATACATATATATTAGGGTGGATCGAAAAAAAAAAAAATTTCGAAATCTTTTTCTCCTGAGGTTTCAAAAGTTGTATATTGATATAAATAAGACGTGTGTAAAATTTGAATGTTCAACGATAACGTCTTGGGGTTGCGCATTGAGCTTGAAATTTAGAAATTTTTGAAAAATATGGCTTTTTAAAAATATCCACCAAAAAAATTCTTTTCCAAATAATCAGGCTCCCGAGGTTTTAAGAGTTGTATATTGTTATGAATAACACGTATGCAGAATCTGGAGCGGCTACGACAATTTCTAGGGATTGCACATCGAGCTTGAAATCATCTGAAAATTATGTGTTTTTAAAAAAAATTAAGTAGAAAGCAAACTTTATTTGTTAAAAATAATTTGGCCCTTTTTACTTGTTAAAAAATGTTCAGAGAAGCTCAGTAAATCCCCAAAAATGGCTTTACGAATAGTTTGATACAATGCACACACACGTTATGCTGTCGTTTTGTCTTGGGCGCAGTACGCAAGCTGTGCTCTAGACAACTAGCGCCTCTTTGCCTGCCGAGTGATGGCGATGCATTCGGTTAACTCATTTGTGCCTGGATGTTTTTGCGACTTTCTTCGATTTTTACTGATAACAGAAATAATAGATAAATTTCTGATGACTACTTCTTGAACAAGGGATGATTTCTTTTAAAATCATTATGCATAAAAATCGAAATATCGACATTATACTTGGTCATGATAAAATATTTTGTAGAGTTGAGGCTCAATACTCATGAATAAAGGCTAGGAAAAATAAATAACGTTTTCGACTAATAGCGAAAATACCGTCCCAAAAAAAGGGACGCTAGGCATAAATGGGTTAAACCAGGCACGAGATATTTCGTTGAAATGGCGTTTAGTTTTTTTCATATAGATGATGCTTTCAGTTTACTCTCAAAAAAGCTAAAAGGTGGTTGCCTTGCACTGTTACGATTCTGAATAGAGTAAAATTGTCTGCAACAGGGTATGGAACAAAATCGCTGTTATTAGAAGAGCTGGAAATATCGAAAGAATTACCTTGTACCAAGTTACCAACCCAAGAAGACATACTCGTACTTCTATATTACTATTTTGTACTTCAGAAGAAAAATTTCTGAATTAAGGGCAGGATCCACCGGAAGGAGAAGTAACCTTAGTGTTGGCGATCAAAGTACAGGAAATGTGTATGAAGGCCAATATCCCTACCGCGTCAATCTAAGGAATTTAAGAGATAGTTAGAAAAGGTCATGAGCAAGTTCAGCAGCTAAATAAATCGTGCGTTAGAGACAGGCCTTAGGAATTGTTTATGAAGAAAGTGGGAAAAACTCTCCCTTACCGAGCTGTTAGATATCACACTTGCAAATGTTCTGACTTTTTCCGGAGCAGGTGTGGCTCAGAGCCTCGCATACCTCATACAGAACGGGAGTCATTAGCAGACCAGAGGGGAGCAAGGTATGTGGTGACAATTGATGGAGTAGTAAAGAAGAGAAGTTTATGGAGAATGAGAGAAAAGTTGGAAAGAGAAATTTTGAGATATGTGGAGAAAGAGGTGAAAGTTCTAATATCCAATCTCCAACTTTAGTCATTGATTTGGAAAGTGAAAATAACGAAAGACTGAAGTAAACGCTGAATGCCTATCTACCGCCACTTTGTGAGATCCGTTCACAAATCACCAAGTTAGAATAAAAATATCAGTGCTTTCACAAGTCTGCGACACAAAGTTATTACAGACTGGGCAGCAGCAACTTTGGTATCAACTTTATTTCACAATCTAGAAAGCGGAAGGGATGCAGATGGAGAGAAATCTTCTCAACTAATTCTCCACCCATATAAAGTTAGAGGAAGGCTGAGATGACTCACAGTGAAAGAAACGGAAGAAGGCTTTAAAATTTTCTTGGGATTGTGTTTTGATAGGAGGAAGAACAAAACCAGATACATAGAAAAATTTGTTGACGGCAAATTACACCCAAGTGTTTGTCACAAGGAACATATCTCGCTGATAGTGGAATCTGGTTCAACATACTCTGGCCATATGTCACGATCTGATTTTAAGAATTTCACTGGAAATTTGGAAGAGTTTGACACGAAATCCATTGATCTTGAAACCCTCACATGCATTGGCAATGGTGGCGAATTATCGAATTCTGCAAAGAACAAAGGCGTTCTCCGAAATCTAGAAACGCAGTTCTCTAATCTAGCTAAATCTCTGTAATGTTGTATTTGCCAACTTCACACCATAGCAAACAGCCACTCCGAAATTTGCTGTCTATCCATCTACCAGATGATGTTTTTTTACGATCTAGATTATAACACTTGACATAAAATGCCACAGTTTGATTTGAAGTCGGGCTTTACATTATTCATTAAAACGCATGCTCCAATAACTGGATGCTTGGGCTGGCACGGGCAGGACTCGGATCGCTGGTAAATCAACGAGGTGGGTCCTGGATAATGTAGTTGCGATTATGGTTGTACTAGAGAAGAGCTGCCAACGTTACTGACTATTTTTCAAAGGGACTAATTCATTAAAAATATAATTTTTGCTTTCTACATAATTTTGTCAAAAAAGCATATTTTTCAGATATTTATAGATTTTAAGCTCGATGTGCAACTCCTAGAAATTATCACAGCCCCTTCAGATTTTGCATACGTCTTATTCATAATAATATACAACTTCTAAAACCTCGGGAACCTAACAATTTGGAAAAGATTTTTTTTGGTAAATTTTTTTAAAATGTCATATTTTTCAAAACTTTCTAAATTTCAAGCTCGATTCGCAACCCCAAGACGTTGTCGTAGAACATTCAAATTTTACACATGTCTTATTTATATCAATTTACAACTTTTGAGACCTCAGGAGATAAAGATTTCGAAAAAAAGTTTTTTTCGATCCACCCTAATATATATGTATATAAAGGTGCAAACGTCTTAGCAATTATTTAAAAAGTTAGTGGTAAAAATTAAAGAGCATTACCTGTAAGCAATTACATAAATTACCTGTAAAATGAATCACAGTATCTGCAATTTATTCTAGTTGTGTTGTGGGACTAAGTTGCCTATCATTGCGTCTGATTCACAAAACTATTTCATATGTTTTCATTATGAGAAAAGATTGTTTGATACTCAATAATTCTTTTAACACTCTCTGTCACTATCAGTTATTCTAATTAAAAAATCTATAATCTAGTCTTATTTTTATACAGACAGTATTTTATTACTGTATTTTACTGTTATTCAATTGTTTTTTTCTGACTTACTAGTTTTTAGTTTAGTATAAATGTTTATTTCTATCTGCCAATCCTCAAAACCTTTTATAAATATGCGCCAAAATTTCGTCGATTACACTCTACAACAAATTTTATAAGTTCACGGAAACCTTATGCATAAGAACCCAGTTAAGGCAGTATAAACAATGTAAAAATGACTAACCTTGGTGGTAATAGCAACGGCAATCGACTCGGTCATTTTGAAAACCATATAACTCTAGATTTTTTCACAAAAATGTAAAGTGATTAAAAATTTTTTGAATAAATGTTAATAAAATAAAACTATAACATGCCTAAACGCCTAATCACTCTAATAAAATAAAACAACAGCTATTTCAGAATCTACATGCTCGAGGGTTGTAAAAGTTATACGGATTCCTGAAAAATTGTACTTTCACTAGTTTTTGAATTGACCAATTCAATCGGAGAATATAAGTTTTAAATAGTGCTTTCAAGCTTCAATGTCAAAGTAGTCAGAGCGTGTGCATTTCATGAGTAAAATGTTTTATCGTGATTTTTTCTCAATTTAAATTTTAAAAAATCTTTTTATTAATCTAACTCCAAATATTCTTAAAACATTAAATTATTCTATTTAAATTTCGGAATTTATTAAGATAGTGATCGAATTAAAACTTTAATTCTTAATTAGAAAATATTAAAATTGTTATGTGAGGTTTTATTTTGTTATTTTGATTCACAGTGGCCTTATGATATTGTATTATTTCATAACTACACCCTTATCCTAAATGTATATTTGTTATTGGAAAGCTAAATTTTACTTCATCATTTTCAAAACATCACACCCCATTCCCTTTTACATAAAATTTTAAAAAAAGTTTATATTTTGTATAATTATACATAAAAGAACTATTAATAAATAATATAATTTATTGATGTAATCGATATTTAAAAATGATCATTATTATTGATTTACCATTTACTAATTGAAGTATTTATCTATGTTTAATAAAATTGTTTCTTTAATCAAATAGTGTCTCTTTTACTTTTTTAGTTTACTGTTTTTGTGATGCTTAAAACCTTTAGTAATTAGAATAATAATAATTTAATTAATTTAAGAATTAGCATTTTCAAAGAAAAGTTGTATTCTTCAGACCTTTCAAAATATTCTGTTTCAGAAAAAAAAAAAAAAAAAAATGATTGTTTAAATTTTGCAAATATAGCATTGTTACAATCAGTAAGTCACATTTCAGTCATTCTGCAAGCTACATTTATTTATATCCATTTACTATAATTAAAATAAACTAATTTCACCTCCGATTTCTATACTAATCCTATGGACTAAGCGCTCGAGAAAGGGTGTCTGCTGTGACGTCATGAAGAGCAAGGTTTCGGCCCGGTACAGGAAACTTGCTATTGCTATCTCGCGTGGCCCCGGTGCAGGCGTATTTACGTTAACATAAAATGTTGCTGCATTGCAGTGAAAACTGTTCAGTGAACGAAGCTTTCAAGTTTCAGTCTAACAGAGAATGGCTTCAAACAAATTCCATTTTCTTTCAAGCAAATATGTCGTTAATGTTTCGATGTTCCCGCAAGAAAAAAAAAATTAAAATAATGTTAAATATTCTGTATATTACGAAACGAAATATTAGTGTTTTAAATGAAAGGTTTTTTCTTTCCTTCAAGCATACAACTAATCTTACTTTAAAAAAAAAATCAATGTGTTTTGTTAATTTGTGCATTACACGAAAAGGGGGAAAATATATTTTTTCACTGTCATTTTAACAGCTACTTCCACTTTAATTATCTTCGAACTAGTAACCCCTTATCACATAAAAAAATCTAACTGATGACACGACATCAAAATTAATATCCTTTTCGTGTCGTAGCCATAACTAATGCGGAGTTAAAGTCATTATCTCCCTAAGCTCCTTCTCTCCTTTTTTTTTCTGTCTTTTTAACAAACATTTAAGCTCATTTCCATTCTTCTCTTAAAGTCATCTTCGATCTTACACTTTTTTTTTTTTCGTCTAGTTTTATTTCCTTCTTAATATCGTTTTCTGCAAACGATTTTTTTTAATTTAATTCTTCTGTCACCGATTTTATGTCTTTTGGTTTATTTATTTATTTTTTTTATCCAAGTTCCTTTTCTTTTTCACTAGCAAAACGCGTTATTTATTATTGATGTTGTTCTACATGTTTTTTTTTTTTTTTACACTTTTCAGTTCAACTTTTTTTTTTTCCTTTAAATAGTATTTGCAAATTCATCCATTCTCTGGAAGTTTAAACAAAACACTTTTCCTTTTCAGAATGAAAAAAATAGAAATAAATCTGTAAAGGCGAAAACTTTTCAAAGTTGAGATTTATTTCTTTATTTTTTAAAGCATAAAAATTCGTGGGTTTTCGTTTTTAGTATTATTTAATGTTTCATTTCGGTATTTGATGGATAATTTAACATAGGATTTACAGCATATTGCTGCAAATATTGAAACTATATGGTCTAGTTTTATAAAAATTCTTGCAGTTTCTTTTCCTTTTAATATTTTTTTAAAGCATAATTTAACAGAGGAAATACAAGAAGCATTTAATTCTGTGCTTTTAAAACCCACTAAAATCACATCACAAATTTTCAAGAACCAATAAAAACTTTACAAAGACTTACTTGGGATTGCCAGTGTCAGAATTATTAGGATTCAAATGTACGTAAGTTGTTTTCAGTACTTATTCCGCTAACACTGATGCAAAAATTATGCTAAACAAGAAAGATAAACCATGCCAAGTACATCGATTTTAAACACTTTTTCCCCACTAAATTTTGCGATGCACTGCTGTTAAACTTGGCGTGGTTTTGGGGCATACTTTAGAATTTTGATTAGAATCTCGGAGATAGTTTCTAATGCTACGTAAGGTAACGCATGATTTTGAAATCGTAATGTTTTAAAGATTTCTCAAGAGGAAGCCTTGGAGATATTTTCAAATGCAACGAAAGGTTACACCGGATGTTTATCAAAGATTCCTGTAAATATTGGTGTAAGTTGGGAGGGGATGCTATAGGATACTACCATCAGGAACGGCGGTTCAAAGCCTGTTACACAGTTCCATAAGCGTCCTACTCTCCTGCTGAACCCCAGCCCCAGGCCCGGTTCTATCAGAGAACATTAGGGGGTGGGGCAAAATGTTTATTATTGTAGACAATGTTTTCTAATACATGATAATCTGAATTTTCTTGATTTTTTTTTTTTGTTGTTGTTGTTTGAGGAGGGGACAAATGCCCCCTCTCCTTGCTTTTCGTAAATTACGCCTTTGTCTGTGAAACGCTAAAAAAAATGTTTGAAATATTTCTTACACAGGCACACAATATCCGACTTCCCAGAAAGAATGAAATTATCAGTCAGTTAAAGATTCAAAGGGAAGCATAAAAGCTTTTTTTAACTACGCAAAACTACATGGAATTAGTTTTTCAATCGCTGCACTCTTCTTCCTTCGTCCGTCTGTTTTACACGTTGCATACATAAAGCTGGATCAAAGTCTCCACTGTCTATTTGGAAATTTATTCGTACTATTTCACCTTCCACTGGATCTCAACCAGCTATACAATTTAACTTCACGCGTGCCTATTGCCCTTTGGGGGTATAATGTTCTACCTCCAACCCCTATATTTTCTACTTCACAGTTCCTCAGTCAGCTTTTGAGAAATGCGTCTGCATTATTTGACGTTCATATACCCTGAAGGCAGAGCGTGGTGGAGAACTGTTTTTGATCCCGCTAATTCCACGTGGTAGATGAGGGCGTTATCCAAACGAGCAAAAGGTACCGGCATGCTCGGCTTTCAGTTGCCGAGGTGTAGCATCAGGGGAGACGATCTTCTGCGGCCGCAATGCTTAAAAATCCCCAGACCATTCACTGTAAGTAATAGAAATTTTTAGAAAGTCATAGATTATAACCTTGCAACGTGTTGGCGTGAAGAGTTAAAAGTACATGGCTCTACTATGAGACAATTTAGAACTAATATAATCCCTTTGTTAAATAATGGATAAATGCTTATCGTAAACAATTACGCTTATCATACACTCAATATCTAGACCGATTTATCATTTCTAATATAGAGTTAATTCAGTTAACATATCATTTCTAATTTACAGTTCCGGGATCACGTTGACTAATTATTGCGGTTTGGTACATTAAGAGGTCTTAGGAGGATTGAGAAGCAAATATACACGTATTTTAGACCCTTGCGGTTTCACATTTTATGATCAAAATAACTGAAAGAGCATAATGATATTTCTAATAATAATAAAGCAGTATAACACATCATAAAACTTCAGATGTAACTCCATTATGTACTCCATTCACGGATGTGTAAAAAATAATAATAATTTTTACGATATATGTATTTTTTTCAATTATGCGTATCACTATCAGTCAGACAAGTCAAATTAAAATACACATATATACAAAATTTTTGTTGCAAAATGAAATAAAATATACGTATTATAGAATGAATTCATATTTAAGAATTTTTTTTTAATTTTAGATCTTTTAAATTGAAATTTGAAAAAAATCTCACTTTTCCCCTTATATTTCTGTTAAATTTTTCAGAAGTTTTTCTCTCTCACTTTTAATATTAATTCATTCTGTAGATACTGATACCAGTTATAACTATACAAAGTTGATGTGAATCATAGAAATTTTGTTATCTTACGGATAGTTCATAAAAAAAATGCGTTTTCAGAAAACGCAGTTTAAAGTTACCTTATTGTGTTCGAACATATAACTTTCGTAAAATGTTTTTATGCGTATCTCCAGTTCTAGTTGGAATAATTGCATGAAATCAGGGTCAAAATGCTCAGAAATAACTAAAGTTTCAAATAAAATTAAAATTGAAAAATCGATTTTTGGATCCCTTATAATCCTCCTATGAAACCTTAAAAATTTATTGCATTAAACGGGATATTCTTTTAACCGATATTCCATTAAGTGGGTTCAACCGTAATTTCCATTTTTAATTAAAGAGTAATTATTTTTTAAATCCTCTTTCATAAATATCTCTTTCCATTGCCCACTGCCATCCACAATGAAACAAACAAAAGGAAATTTTCATCCCAATCCTGTTTTATATTCCTTCATTTTTCATTTCAATTTCAAGAAACCGGTAGCATGCATGCATACAAGCAAGCATTAACTAGGAGTTAAATGCCAACTTTTACATCGATGTTTAGCCGGAATGAAACTGTAGAAAAAACTCATTAAATTTCTGTCGAAGATTTTTTTTTTCTCCTCTACAACCCCTCCCTCCCCCCTCAGCAAACTGCATTCCCCCCCCCACGAGAAACATCCTAGATTACTTTTTATTCTAGTAAAATATTCGCGAATTCTTTCTTTGGTTTTTCTATTCCCTTTTTCTTTCCTGTTAATTTCCATCTTGCTGTTATTTGCTGAAGCATTGTACGTGTGTTTTACTTCTATGTTTTACTTCTAGAAAAATGATTTAAAATCCTTTATTACGAACTCGTTTTCGCCCATGCCCGCATGTTATTTTAAACAGGGGAGTCGGTGGGTTTAGAAGAGCATGTCATGGAACAAAAATCGATTTTTTTTTTCCAGGATCTTTTTTTTTTTTTTTCAACATGTTTGTCTAGAGCATGGGGAGGGGGGGGAAAAAAGGGGTTGGGAGGGGTCGCGTTGGAAGATTCTTTCCTCTTTCTTTAGTTTGACTTCTGGGGGTGAGTATCAGTTGTTCTACAAAAAAACATGAAATTTAAATATTTGTTCTGGAGGTCGGTTAAAAATGGAATTAAAGTTTGATTTGAAAGGAAGCGAAAAAAATTTCTTCCCCCCTCAACCCCTTCCTTCTTTTTTTTTTATGCTGCGTATGGTATAGGCTTATGTTCATCGGATATTTTGCAAACATGAAGGAAGAGAAAAGTGTGAGACATGATTGTTTAAATTAAATTCCGAATTTCGTGAGATATTTTCTTGTGTGGCTTTTGCTTTGAAATTGAGAAATGCATCATTTATGAATGAGAAAGTATCATATTATAACATTGTTGGGTTGTGTTGTGGGAGTACGGCCAATTAGCTACACGAGGGCTCTAGGCCGAGGGGGGGGTCATCCTGAGGGGTCCTAATCCATATTTACGCTAAGTTTCTGAGAAAACCACGGGAAAACTCCGAACGGTTAGGTCGGCGTACGCGACCTGGTTTTGAACCAGGCACCATCCCTCTGCCAGTTCAGCGCTCTATGCTCTATGCCAATGATAGGGCTCTCATTGGTGGAAATTATAATAGTTTTTTCTAATTTCTACTGCCCCACCAATGGCCCAGCGCACAGCACAGGCACGGAAGTACCTGGTTCAAAACCAGGTTGCGTTTGCCGACCTAACCGTTCGGAGTTTTTCGTGCTTTTCTTCGAAACTTGACGTAAATACGGGTTCCCTTAAAAAGACCCCCCCCATGGAGGACACCTCACCCATCCGTGTAGAGTCCACGTGTAGCTAGTTGGTTTTTAATCGCACAGCACATTAAACTTCTACTTTTCGATTATGATTGTATGACGTATGCACCAAAGTTTTTTATACTTTCAATTCGTGAAAGCCCAGTGATTAGCAGTTTGAGATCATGCCATGGGTCCTGCGTTCGATTTCCAGGCTGAGTTAGTTTCATCTTTTGCGTTAGGCCTATAGAATTTGGGTCCAGATTGTTTGGGTACTAATCTCTGGGGGCTTCTCGTCAGGCTGACCACCAGGCATACGCTTCGGAATCCCTACAACCCTGGATTGCGAATGCGTGGATTAGGCAGTGCAGGGGCTCTACTACTATGGTGTCGTAGAATATCCGTCCAGGGTCGTAGCCAGAAAATTTTCATGGGGGGGGGGTTACGACTATTACAACTCATATATATGTATACGTGTGTGTGATAATGTCGTGAAGAATATACATTTTGCATGGCAAAAAATTCCTCATGGGGGGGTTATGACCCCCCTAACCCCCCCCCGTGGCTACGCCCCTGTCGTGACGGATATTTCTCGCTCACGGATAGTCCGATACTTCGAATAAATAGCCGCGACTCTCCTTTTGGCGCTACCACGATGAGTGTCGAATAAAACAAGCGAGTATTTTTGTGCTTGCTAGAGGTCTATCCGACACTCGGAGCGATCAACCCATCAAAACACTAGGCTTTTCCCCCTTTTTCTTAAACGAAGGCATTGTCTTCAGAATTTCCGAAAACTCCGGAGACATCCATCACGAGTGGAAGCAACGCCTCTCAGAGAGGAGAAACCCAATGGAAACGCTCTGCTTTACCTACTCGGTGTGACGTCACAAGTAAGCGCCGCGGCTTCCCTCTCTAGGGGGCGTTGGTGGAAGCCCGTTTTTGACAGACCCAACATGCTAGGGAGAGGGGTACTTTTTGTGGAAGTACTTGACACTCCGTGATCCACGCAATAAAAACCCATCCATCTTGTACTCTCCGGTACGGGAATGCGAGTTTTCGCCTTCATCCAACGTTTCGAGAAAAAACAGCATTATTTCCGATAGTCAATACGACAGTGAAACAAACACGATAGGATCGTTGTAGGGCATATCGGATATTTCTCGGATTGTGACGTCATGAGAAGAGAAGGCTCGATATATTCGCTAGCGAAAGCTTTCCGATACTATGGTGCTAGAGACCCAGGCCTTGATGCCACAGGGGCTGTTGCGCTAGTGTTCAGTTCAATATGTGTTGCGCCGTCATTTTTTTCCGTTTTAAAGTGTCTCTTACTCGGTTCAAACCATTTAAATAATCTAGCTCCGCAGTTTGTAGCCAGGTGCGGATATAGTTTCAGACATTTTTTTCCAAGCACTAGAATGATAGTGGTTAGGTCTTTGGACTCGTAACCGGAAGGTTGCAGGTTCGATTGCGACGTACCACCAGACCACGGTGTACGTGCACGTTAAGTACGTGGATCCGAAAGTCCTCTCAGCGGTCGGTAGCAGTTTCCGGGGAGTGCCAATATTCAGAAGTCTGCCACCTTCTGATGAGGATCCAAATTGGTGTCGGGAACTCCGGGAAGGACGTAGGTAGCCCTAAACGACACTTTCAGTGACGTGGACTGTAATCTCCTGGCAAGCAAACAAGCTAAATCTCGAAAATGTGTCGACAATTTCGCGAAATTGAATTCTTTAATTTTCAAACTATACTCATGCATCATGGTTGTCATGTTTTGCAATTTTAAAAAGATCTAAGAAAAATGACAGAAATGCAATTCGTGAAGGAATAAAAGAAAAAAGAACTCTCGTTTATTGTGTATAAAAGCAAAGTTACTCAAATGTCATCTGGCTAAGAAAAGATGTCTTGGGCAGCGCACTTTTTAAGGGATTCTAATGCGTATTCACGTTACATCCGCAGAAAGCCGCCCATGATGTAAGGCCATTGGATGGCCGCGCGATAGGCCCGAACCCGGTAAGCTCACACTGCAACCATCTCTCATGCTTAGTGTAATTATCTACTCGCCCATGGTGACACCACAACAAAGAAGGAGAAAATAGTAATCAAAGAAATTATTTTTTGGTTCAATCAAAAACCGTTAAGCAGCATATCGTTTGCATGTAAAAAGAGAGAAACAAATCGCTTTAAATAAATTTTAAATAATACCTTACATGTGTTCTGATTCCTACATAGCGAACACAAGAAAAACAAATAGGGCAGATCCATGGGTTGTGATAGAATTTTCACGGATTTGGAACAAGGAAAAAAAAAAAAAAAAAAAAAAAAACTAAGCCCGACGAATGAATTCAAAGATAATGAAATCAGACATACACATTAGAGATGAGTTCGGGCTCATTTTTTGGAAGCCCGAGCCCGAAGACTTTTAATCCGAGCCCGCCCGAGCCCGAGCAATATTATTTAAGTCGGAGCCCGAACCCGAAATTTCAGCTAAAGATAAATAAAATTCAATAAAATTCCACAAAATTCAAAGAAGTAATTCTTTGATAGAATACAATGAATTTTGCCGTTTGTGCAAATTAAAGACAAATATAGTTGCACATTTTTAATGCACTTTCATAATTCTTTATATCTATGTTTATGAAATAATGTCCGATCTCATGACTAACTAAGCAATATAAGCCGCCGTTCTGAAATACCCAAAGAGCTTCACGCGCCTTCTAGGCACCCGTGCCGCTATTTTTTTTTTTTTTTTAAGTTTTTATTAAAAACTTTTATTTTCCATATGAATCAATTTTTAAAAATCTGTTTCAAGAAATATGTTCAATAAAATAAAAATTTTTCCCGAGCCCGCCCGAGCTCGAATGCAATTGTGAAATACGGAGCCCGAGTCCGGTTCGGGCCCGGGCTCGGGCTCGGGCTGAGCCCGTCTCATCTCTAATACACATAGGTCTCGGCACGTGGATTATGATATACTTTTGAATTGTAGCACTGTAGGATGATTCTACGATAACTCATACAACGCTTTTTTAAAAATCGTACTTTTAAACATGGCTTGGAATGAAAAATTGTGTGAGAAAATATTCCGAATTGCTGTAGCTGTTTTGGCAACAGTTTATTTTGTGTAAAAGTTTCTTTTTACCACTATGGCAGCACTTCAAAATCAGATAGAGAAAGTCAGACATCTATGCTGCAGCATGAACTACCATACACTTAGTATTTGCTTTCAACAAAATTCATGTTCAAAGTTGTTTTCTTTTTCTTTCGATAAATCATTAAAAATCTTATAACTAATTAATTTTTTGAAACATTAATTAAAATAGCTTGATAACTTATGCCATAAAAAAAAGACATTGGAGTATGAGTAGAAAAAGTCAGAGTTGTATTTCCGATAAAATTATACTGCTTAAGTGCTATATATAATCTTTATGAGTACCTTTGTATGAGTACTTTTCTATGAGTTTGTATGTGTCTTTCTTATCGCTAAACACCATTTAATTTTACATATAAAATTGGTTGTTGAATTAAAATATACTAAGTGTATGGTAGCTCATGCTACAGCATAGATGTCTGACTTTCTGATATCTGATTTTGAAGTGCTGCCATAGTGATAAAAAGAAAATTTCACACAAAATAAACTGTTTCCAAAACAGCTACAGCAATTCGAAATATTTTCTCACACAATTTATTAAAAATAAAAGTATTCTTTTTAATGGTCATGTCCATATTTTCGTATTTTCGACGATTATTTTACAAATTATGTAAATATCCAAGCAAGCTTAGTTATATAAAAAATCTGGAGTGACTCCACTCGACTTTCCGAACACTTACGATTAAGATCATTACCAAGCATTTAAATAAATTTTAATCGATAAATAATTCAAACATATATACCAAATTGAAGCGCAATCGAAAGCGCCGTTTAAACGCTAGCGCACTTTCAAGAATTTCTCCCCATAGGCCATAATGTAAAAGAAATCTTTGTCGTAGCCCTTTAGAAAAACTATAAGTCCTATACACATCAAAATCAATACCGGTCTTTCGATGGTGGTTTATAACATGTGTACCCAATTTGAGCTCAATCGAATGTACCGTTTAAACGATAGCGCACTTTCAAGAATTTCCTCTCGTAGGCCATAATGTAAAAGAAATCTTTGTCGTAGACCTGTAGAAAAACTATAAGTCCTATACACACCAAAATCAATACCGGTCTTGGGACGGTGGTTTATAACATGCATACCCAATTTGAGCTCAATCGAATGCCCCGTTTAGGAGCTATCGTGTTCACTCACACACATACATACGTACATCTAGTGAAAATAGCATGAATGAATTCAGAAGACCTCAAAACGTGTCCATACACCCAAATCTCGAATTCGAATTTTTTCATGATTACAATACTTTCCTTACATAGTATATGTTCGGAAAGTAAAAATATATTTCGATAAAGCAAAACTGTCCTTAAAGGGAAAAAATATATATATAATATGGGTTCTGAGTGCATCTTTCAAACTATAGAGTATTAAAATTTATGATGAATTAATTTTAACTACTGAAAGACGCACGTGTATTGCAGTATTGCAATATGTATTACAGCAATCAGACGTCGCAGACAGCTAGTTAATTGGGAAAACGATTCATTGTTCTTAAAATAAACTTCTTTTGTTTAGAAAACGATCGTTGATGGACAATAATCGTGAATGAAACAACTTTAATTTCGTGACGAAATAGTCCATTATCTCTTTTGTCAATTGGTTGAAGAGCTCATTAGCATCACGCCATTAGTTTGCTATCTCTTTAGTATGAAGATTTCAAACGGTCACAGTGCGTTGTTATCTATGGACGTCTATTTTTAATTAGGGTGTTTTGATTTTTACTTTCCGAACATGTACCATGTAAGGAAAGTATTGTAATCATGAAAAAATTCGACTTCGAGATTTTGGTGTTTTTATACGTTTTGAGGGCTTCTGAATCCATTTATGCTATTTTTACGAGATGTATGTATGTGTGTGTGTATGTGTGTGTGTGTGTATGTGTGTTTGTGTGTATGTGAGTGAACACGATAGCTCCTGAACGGAGCATTCGATAGAGCTCAAATTGGATATGTATGTCATAAACCACCGTCGCAAGACCGGTATTGATTTTGGTGTGTATAGGACTTATAGTTTTTCTACAGGGCTACGACAAAGATTTCTTTTACATTATGGCCTATGGGGGGAATTTCTTGAAAGTGCGCTAGCGTTTAAACGGTAGATTCGATTGAGCTCAAATTGGGTTTATATGTTATAAACCACCGTTGCAAGACCGGTATTGATTTTGGTGTGTATAGGACTTATAGTTTTTCTACAGGGCTACGACAAAGATTTCTTTAAGATTATGGCCTATGGGGGGAATTTCTTGAAAGTGCACTAGCGTTTAAACGATACGTTCGATTGAGTTCAAATTCGGTATACATGTTATAAACCACCATCCTAAGACCGGTATTGATTTTGGTGTGTATAGGACTTATAGTTCTCCTAAAGGGCTACGACAAAATTTTCTTTTATGTTATGGCATAATGGCATATGGGGAGAAATTCTTGAAAGTGCGCAAGCGTTTAAACGGTGCATTCGATTGAGTTTCAATTTGGTATATATGTTTGAATGATTCATCGATTAAAATTTATTTAAGTGCTTGGTAATGATCTTAATCGTAAGTGTTCGGAAAGTCGAGTGGAGTCACTCCAGATTTTTTTAACTGTAAGCAATAACATTGGAAAATGACAAGATTGTGTGTGTGAATGTGTGTTATTATAGCAACGCTACACTAGGGCGATCTGCCAAGGATAGGGAGGTGCCTTGGGAGGAGGACTTTTTAAGGGGTTTTCACGCGTATTCACGTTAAATCTGGAGAAAACCTACCAAAACTCCAGACCGTTAGATCGACAGTCGCACGATGGGACCCGAACCCGGGATCTTCACACTTCGGCCGTCTACCATTTTTAGTGACATAAACACTCTGCAATGATGAGGCCTGAACAAGAAAACTTAATAAAAACTTGTTAACCCTTTGAGGTGCAACCCTGGCTCAGCTGGCTCTGCCGCACAGCCAGCTGTCGTCCAAAAAGAGTCTCTAGATCTGTGGCACGCGATGAGCGTTTCGACCGTCCGCCATCTTGCTGGTAGTTAAGTCGAGCGATGGCAACGGCTGAGCTTTTTTCAGCATCGGGCAATCTATCCAGCTGTTCTCGCATTCTTCCATTTTTCAGCAGATGTCAGTGCTGTTAAAAATAATCGTGATCATTTTTTACGCGAAATGACGTACTAAAAAGTAAAGGGTTCTCGTGGAGCTATGTCACCTGCAACTATTTTTATAGAAATCCAATCTATTCTTCGTGACTGGCAACAGTCAGAACGTCAAGAGTTTGGTGTTCCCAGAGCGGGATCACTGCGCCTCAAAGGGTTAAACTATTCAATAATTGCGGTTGGATGTGGTGCTTTTAAAGAGTTTATTCGTGTCTTAAAAAGTTTAGAAGTTGTGGGTTTTATTTTCTGACTGATGGATTTGCGTTCTTGATCTCCAAGAATCGTTTACAAGCATTCATCAATATCCTACCACAATTTCGACCCACGAAATCAGAGTCGGATATCCTGCATCCAATATCCGAAATGCGGACGCAAATAGTTCCTGGTACCACCCAATTGTAAATTCCTTCGAAAAGCGCCAAAAAGAGCGTTAATTGAGACAAAATTGAGGCAAATAAAATTATTGTTAATTGAGACAATGTTGGTAAAATCTCCGTGTACTCAAAAATGGTGACTTGCGACATCCCGTATTTTTAGGAACTCTAAACTACAGTACACCCACAAGTAAACTCGAGGACAGTGAAAGGAATTTTCCGTCGCTCAGAGGGTTAATATATGGCCATCCGATAGCTAACGAAATATAATTTTTTTTTAGAACTGTAGGATCTTTAAATCCCCGCTTTAGAAAACTCAGTTCCCCGAATGAAAGTGGATTACTCAATGTATCCCACCCCACCCACCAGGGATTAGATATTTAACAGGATAGATGGCTGAAGTGTGAAGGTTCAGGGTTCTGGCTTACCGCGAGGCAGTCGATCAAACGGTTTGGAGTCTTGGTCGGTTTTTCTCCAGATGTAACTTGAATGTGCTTTAGAACCGCTTAGAAAATCCACCGCCCGTAGGCAGACAGCCCACACGTATGTTTGCCTTAAACCAGCGTTTCTTAACCTGTGGGGCGCGATCCCCAATGGGGGCGCAGAGCGTTTGTGGGGGGGGCGAGAGAGAAGCCAAAATGCAAGTAGTCGCAGGAGCGTAGCCAGGAAAAATTTTCGGGGCGGGGGGAATATGAGCTTATATGTGTATAAATAGACGGAATTTCATCACTAATCCAAAAATTTTGCCCTCCTCCCTGGCTACGCCCCTGAAGCTACGCCCCTGAATGTTTTTTTAAAAATCATCGTATTTGTTCTCATTTTTACTCAAAAATATATCCATTTTCGCTGAAATGTTCATTCAAACTTTACTGATAACATTATTTTGTAGAAAATTCGACTCAGTGTTATTGTTGAAGATTAAAAAATTGAACTTTTATGTAGAAAAAGGTGAGGGGGGTGGGGCGCGCCACCGTGTTAGCCTTTGTTCGCGGGGCGCGACGTTAAAAGCTTGAGAACCGCTGCCTTAAACGCAATCACATATTCTCGCCAAGTAGGATAGCCAAGTATCTGATTTTCGCTATTCCACTGCCACCGCCCGCTTTAAAATTTACGTATTCTCTGAAAAAAAAAAAAAAACAAACAAACAAATAAAAAAGCAACGAAATACTACGGCAAAGGAATACACTTAACGCAAACGGAAACGAAGCCGAAAGCGTCGGGCGGGGGGGGTTTAGTCGATCCCTCGTTCATCCCTCCCCCTATAATTCTTACAGAAACGAATTCGGAAAGACGCGGGGGACCTCCCAAAGAACACACAGAAATCTGCCTAATTAGGAGCTCTCATTAAATTGTTTGCAAGCCGAATCCGCTCCTCCTACCCCCACCCCCCTCTCTCCCCACCACACCACAGCCCGGGATTATACATTTATTCAAAAGAGGCCTGGGACTTAGGCCAAGCCCCCCTCGACCCCCAAAGGCGATGACTAAATGAGCTTGCAGTGATTTGGAAGGTAGCATGTAAATGGATCAGCGAGGAACACTTATTGGCACATTTCGAATGTGTGCTTTCTTCGGAGAAGGCTATCACGCTGCTTACTTTAACCCTTTGAGGCGCAAACCTTACCCAATGCTGAAAAAAGGGCAGCCATTGCCATCGCTCGACTTAACTACCAGCAAGATGGCGGACGATCGAAACGTTCATCGCGTGCTGGCTGTGCCGGCACAGCCAGCTGTCGTCCAAAAAAGAGTCTCTAGATCTGTGGCACGAGATGAACGTTCCGATCGTCCGCCATCTTGCTGGTCGTTAAGTCGAGCGATGGCAACGGCGGCCCTTTTTACAGCATTGGGCAATCTATCCAGCTGTTCTCGCATACTTCCATTTTTCAACAGATGTCAGTGCTGTTAAAAAGAATCGTGACCAATTTTTTTACGGGAAATGAACGTGCTAAAAAGTAAAGGATTCTGGTAGAGCTAGGTCACCCGCAACTATTTTTATAGAAATCAAATCTATTCTTCCTGACAGGCAACAGTCAAAACGTCAGAGTTTGGTGATCCCAGAGCGGGATCACTGCACCTTAAAGGGTTAACCCTTTCCCAATGCTGAAAAAGGGCAGCCATTGCCATCGCTCGACTTAACGACCAGCAAGATGGCGGACGATCGAAACGTTCATCGCGTGCCGGTGTTCATCGCGTGCTGGCTGTGCCGGCACGGCCAGCTGTCGTCCAAAAAAGGGTCTCTAGATCTGTGGCCCGCGATGAACGTTCCGATCGTCAGCCATCTTGCTGGTCGTTAAGCCGAGCGATGGCAACGGCTGTCCTTTTTTCAGCATTGGGCAATCGATCCAGCTGTTCTCGCATACTTCCATTTTTCAACAGATGTCAGTGCTGTTAAAAAAAATCGTGACCATTTTGTTTACGGGAAATGACGTGCTAAAAAGTAAAGGGTTCTCGTGGAGCTATGTCACCCGCCACTATTTTTATAGAAATCCAATCTATTCTTCGTGACTGGCAACAGTCAAAAGGTCAGAGTTTGGTGATCCCAGAGCGGGATCACTGCGCCTTAAAGGGTTAACCCTTTGAGGCGCAACCCTTTCCCAATGCTGAAAAAGGGCAGCCATCGCCATCACTCGACTTAACTACCAGCAAGAGGCGGACGATCGAAACGTTCATCGCGTGCTGGCTGCGCCGGCACAGCCAGCTGTCGTCCAAGAAAGGGTCTCTAGATCTGTGGCACGCGATGAACGTTCCGATCGTCAGCCCTCTTGCTGGTCGTTAAGTCAAGCGATGGCAACGGCTGCCCCTTTTTCAGCATTGGGCAATCTATCCAGCTGTTCTCGCATACTTCCATTTTTCAACAGATGTCAGTGCTGTTAAAAAAAATCGTGACCATTTTGTTTACGGGAAATGACGTGCTAAAAAGTAAAGGGTTCTCGTGGAGCTCTGTCACCCGCCACTATTTTTAAAGAAATCCAATCTATTCTTCGTGACTGGCAGCAGTCAAAACGTCAGAGTTGGGTGTTCCCACAGCGGGAACACTGCGTGTTAAAGGGTTAAAGTTATACTTTTTAATCAAGCAATGAATAATAAAAAAAAGCTAGGTAAGGCTGTGTCGTAGACACAGGGCCGTGTGTTTTACATGAACGGCCGTGTGTTTTACGTAGGTCTACCGGTCTACGGTGTGTCTTACGTAGGTCATGAACGGCCGTGTGTCTACGTAGGCCGTGTGTTTTACATGAATACGTGAACGTAGTAAATAGTTTCTTTGAATTTCATCGGGTTCAGAAGAGAAATAGAGTAAACAAATAATTACTGTGTTATAACTTTATTAAAGATAGATCTGTTTTAGGTAAAATTACAAAAACAAATGGCATATAGGATACATCGAGATTTCTGGTAAACGTTAAATCAATACAGGTACTGCCTAGCGTTGTTGGGAAGTTTAAAATGTACGAACTGTCCCGCGAGACTGTAACTACAGGGTTGTCCAAATTAAGCTTCCCCAACTCAGAGGCCTGTTCAGGATGTTGTATGGGTCATAATGTGGTGAAATTTTGAAAACAGACACTTCAGATCACGCGCTCGTGATTTATTAAAAAGAAATTATTAGTGCAAGAAGTTGCCGATACGTGGCGCTGCATACCAACAAGACGTTCTACAGATGTTCAGCAGCACGAGAAACAGTTGGCGCGCTGACAACACCGATGTGGCGATTGGCTAGCGGCGTCCATGACCGCCAAAGCAACGTCTTGAACGCGTGCAGAATCCACAACAGGTCGTCCTCTACCTGGTAAAATTCCCAGCTGTCCGGTTCTTTCGAACATCATGTCTCGTAGAGCGCGTGGTGTCATGGGGCCTCGGCGTAAGTTCTTTAGCCGAAGGAATGCTCTTATCGCAGCACAGGAGCAAGAACGTACCCATGGGGGGTGGTCCAGGGGGTCCGGACCCCCCTCCGAAATTTCAGTTTTTGTAAACAAAATAATAATGATGAAGTTTTGTTGTATAAAATTGCGCCTTTTTCACCGTTTGGACCCCCTCCGAAATTTTTGGACCCACCCCGAAATTTTATTCTGGGTACGTCCCTGCACAGGAGTTCTCCTGTGGTAGAAAAGTTTCACTAACAGAGCTTTGTCTTTCAAAGCCGCCCTTGTGCATCAGCGAGCTGGAAACAACTGCCTGTGCAGCGCCTGTCTCCCACTTTTGTGGGGGCTCTCTTTTGGATACGTTGCTCAGACGCTTTATTTCTGCGAATCACGTTATTGCAATATGCAAATTACAGCGCCACCTATCGGCAATTTCTTGTACTAATAAAAAAATTTTAATAAATCACGGGCGCGTGATCTGAAGTGTCTGTTTTCAAAATTCCATTACATTATGGTTCATGCAACATCCTGCACAGGCCTCTGAGTTGGGGAAGTTTAATTTGGACAACCCTGTATTTCCCCCACACATGTTTTATATGCGCTGTGGATAGACGAGAGTTAGTGATTGAGGCTTAATCGAACGACCTCGAAATGGCGGCGCTACCACCTGCGCCGCAAGCGATACGTCACAGTCCTCACTCAACGTAACTAATCCTTCAGCTATCGAGTGTGCGTCATTAAATTTTGGGTGTCGATGATAGATATATACAGGGTGACTGCTAATTCATGATACAAACTTTGAAGGCTGGTACAGGACACTGTAACAATCCCATTTTGTACAGGAATGTACGGTCAAAAGGGAAGCGCCGAAGCACAAACACAGGAGAGAACAAATCCAGGAGGCGGAGGAGAAACGGAGTTAGTTTAGTAGTTGCTTCCGTTGCCGGTAGATGGCGGTAGATGGCCAGTCGGTGTTGATTTGGGGAAGAGAGGACATTCTCGTTTCAGTTTAATCGTCCATTCACCCATAGAAACCGCATGTGGTTTCAGCATGATGGTGCGCCAGCCCACTTCACCCTAGATGTTCGTCAGTACTTGAATGCGATGTTTGGGCATGCGATGGATTGGACGTGGTGGATCTATTATCTCTTGGCCACCCCGGTCTCCAGATTGGACGCCCCTCGATTTATTTTTATGGGGACATTTGAAGAATGGCGTTTATGCCACTCCAGTAGACTCCGATGAAGATATCGTTGCTCGAGTATCCGTAGCTGCTGCACGTGTGCGTGAAATTTTTTGCTGTCTTTGAAAGTGTTCGACGTCAATCGCTGCATCGACGCAGTCAAGCATCTATCAATGCCGATGGACGCAATTTTGAACACTTATTTTAAATTCATTTCCACTCGTAAACGAGGTTATGACAATAAAACACTTTCCCTGTCATTTGTTCTTTCCTGTGTTTGTGCTTCGACGCTTCAGTTTTGACCATACATTCCTATACAAAATGTGATTGTTACAATGTCCTGTACCAGCCTCAAAGTTTGTACCATGCATTAGCCATCACAATGTATAGCTGCAACATCAAACTGTATCCCCCGATTTTGTATTCATCAGTTTTCTGAATTGCTTCCCACTATGGAAGCAAATTTAACTCTTTATCGCGCAGTGTTCCCGCTCTGGGAACACCAAACTCTGACGTTTTGACTGTTGCCAGTCACGAAGAATAGTTCCGATTTCTATAAAAATACTTGCGGGTAAGATAGCACCACGAGAATCCTTTACTTTTTAGCACGTCATTTCCCGTAAGAAAATGGTCACGATTATTTTGAACAGCACTCACATCTGCTGAAAAATGGAAGAATGCGAGAACAGCTGGATAGATTGTCCAATGCTGAAAAAAGGACAGCAGTTTCCATCGCTCGACTTAACGACCAGCAAGATGGCCGACGATCCAAACGTTTATCGCGTGCCACAGATCTAGAGACCCTTTTTTGACGTCAAAAAAGGGGGGTCTCTAGATCTGTGGCACGCGATGAACGTTTGGATCGTCCGTCATCTTGCTGGTAGTTAAGTCGAGCGATGGCAACGGCTGCCCTTTTTTCAGCATTGGGAAAGGGTTGCGCCTTAAAGGGTTAAATACGTATTCCCGTCCAAACTTTACAGTCAACATTTCATCTGGTGTAAAAAATATAAGGAAAAAAAACAAACAAAAATAATAATCATTTAATAACTAAATTATGACCCTTATAACCATTTAAAACCAGGGGCGTGGTGCCGTCTCTCCATGTTATTCCGAGAAAATGCAGCACGCCCCTAACTTCGGCCTAATCTGTCCGCTCTTTCGGGAGACAACGCCCTGCGCGTAGACAGTCCCCTGGGACAGGGACAGCCCTGGCCGGGGCGCTTTTGGATGTTATTAGACGACGGAGGGTTAATGAGACTGTCTGTAGTAAAGGGCCGATTATTAGCTACAATTACGCTGTGCTGAAAGGCGTGTGTTACGGGAACAAAAAAAAAAATGCTTTTGTGATCTCTTTTACTGAAGGTAGTAATTATTTCATGAAGATAGTTTGGTGTCCATAAATGATTTTTTAATTCATCCGCTGTGCGATAGAAGGAAAATTTGCAATTTTTGTTGAAAAAGAAAAAGAATTTATCTTCTGTAAATCTTTTTCTAAAAATGTGAATAAGACAAATAAGACAAGAAAATATTCTCACTTGTGATCTCTGGGTATTTTGTGGAAATGAGATTTATTATTCAAGAAATTAAACTAGGAAAATAAACAAACGCTTAAATATTTGAATGACTTACGAATTTCGAGACGGTCTAAAAATAGATTGCTGGGAGTTAATGGGTTAACTCTTAAATGCATAGCGATGCATATATGCATCATATTTTTCAGTGCCCAGGCCTCTCAATTGATCCTCTTTTTTTTAAATTTCTACCTTCATCAAAGTTTTATTTATATAGCCTCGTATTTTAATTGTTTGATAGACGAAACCTTAACATCTAAAAGAACATTTAACAACTGTTGAAGAAGCAGAACATTTTACTCTATTATTTATAGAGGTAGGAATTTTAAAAAAAGAGGACCAATTGAGAGGTCTGAGTGCCGGATTAGAGTAGAAGCCAAATTTCTTACGCCAGTTTCATATATAAAATATAGTTTTTTTTTTTTTTTAATAATAAATGATTCATATGGATTCATTCAGATGGAATGATTTATATGATTCATATCGTGATTAATAAAAGTTTCACATAATTCTTTCAAACTGTTTGTCCTTGGAGAAATGAATTAGTTATTCATAAAACTGATGTAAGAAATTTAACTTATACTCGTAGCTATCGTGCGAACGAGAAAAAAATTCATGCATTTAAGGGTTAAAGGTTAACCCATGATGCCCTGATATTGTTGCGACTTTTTGCATCGATTTTTGCTTATAACAGACAATAATAGATACAAATTTCTGATGTCATCTTCTTAAATAAGGGATGATTAAAATAAATCGTTATGTATAAAAATTGAAATATCAGCATCCTACATGGTCATGTTAAAATACTCTGTCGAGTTGAGGTTCAATACTCGTAGCCTAGGAAAAATAAATGACGTTTTCGACTGATAGCGAAAATGCCGTCCCAAAAAAGGGACACTAGGCATAAATGGGTTAGTACTCATGAATTAAGGTTAGGAAAATAAAATAGCGTCTGCAAATTTCTGAGACTGACAGCGAAGATGCTAAAAAAAAAATGGAACGCTAGCCAAAAATGAGTTTAAAAAGAAAAAGTTCAGCTGCAAAATGCGTTCCTTCCAAATGGACGATTTATATATATATACATATACGCGTCCGAAAATTCATGCATCCAAGCTTTACGCGAAAAATTGACATCCACATATCTTACCCCGTGCAGACGGCCCAAAACAAGCCATAGGGACATACGTGCATTTTGGATGCCTGGGAACTCCTTTCCTAGGCGGAGGAGTTCTTAGGCGGCGGGGGGAGGTCAAGATAGATATTCAAATATATTTCTGAAAGTGAAATATGATTTCCGGCTAAAAGCGTAAGAGTTTTTGACATGTAGACAGGAAATATGTGCCTCTCTCTCTCTCTCTCTCTCTCTCTCTCTCTCCGTTGAAAGAATAGATGGACCTCAAAAACTTTTTCGCTGAACAGTTGATGGCTGAAGCGAAGTGATACATGAACGTACAGAGAGGTTTTCGGATGTCGGGGGATTTTTTTTTTGTTTTGTTTTGAGAGGTTTCGTTGTAAAATTTAGAGTGGAAGTAAATGTTTTTCCATTAAAAAAAGATTTTCTTTCCTTTGTTACTGTGTACGCTGTAATTTGACCCTTTATCTACTGAATGAAGAATTGCCTAGAATATGAAATCTATTAGTTTTCTCTTCTTATAGTTAGACAATGAATGATAAATACTGATTAATGCGATATATTAGGTTGTAACGAAAGTTTTCCGCCACTGCAAGTATTGCCTGCACAAGCAGTTCGCGTTGGTGTTTTTGCCAATATTTTGCGAAACGATCTTTGTTATTTGAAAGAAAAAGACTTGTTTTAGAGCACTGTGTTGTGAAATCTGTAAAAAAATATCCTTATGATTAAGTATAAGGTGTCTGAAATGGAACTATCACGCTACCAGATTGAACCATCATTTATTCTCAGTTCTGTTGCAAAAAGTCAGCTACAGAATGACACCGAATCATGGGTGTAGCTTAAGGTACTACTGTTGTATCATATGACACTGTGAAGATTTGGTACAGAAAGTTCAAAAACGAGGACTAGGAGATTAAAGAAGCAGAGCGCTCTATCTGTGCCTACGACAATCTGTGGAAGAAGATAAAATATTCATCCACTCGGGAGCTAGCTAAAAGAGTTAGACTTTAGTGCCATGTCCATTAGTCGCGCTAAGCATCGCATAAACTTGACATATAAGGTCAATAGCTGGGTACCGCGTGAGCTGACTCAAGCAAATCTGGCGGAAAACTTTCGTTACAACCTGATAAAAGAAAATTACGAAAAAATTAATAAGCTATACGTTAGATGACTGGTTTTATAAACAGTTAACGATTCCTTTGCAAAAGAGCATAGGACCCACCCATCTGAAGAAGTCCAGTAATACTCCGATGGACACACTTTTAGAAAAACGAATCCTTTAATCATAAAAATGACGTCTGAAAATTCACTAATGCTCTTTTTGGGGACTGGAGGGAGCTCGACGTGATTGGAAAGCGAGCGGAAGGCTGTCTATTTGAAACTATCTACTCTAATAGAACATGCAATCGTGATATAAACTGATTAAATGAAGCATTGGGTAGCGATTATTCAAAGTAACGGTTACAATGAATAGATTTTTATAAACAGTTAACGAGTCTTTTACAAAAGTGTATTGGACCAACAAGTCTCAAGGAGTCAATTAATACTTTGACTGACATACTTTTAGAAAATCGAATCCTTTAATCATAAAACAGACGTCTGAAAATTCACTAATGCTCTTTATGGGGAAGGAAGGAGCTCGACATGATTAGAAAGTGAGCGGAAAGCTGATTACTTAAAACAATCTGCTCTAATGGAACATCCAATCGTGATGTAAGCTTATATTATAAGTATTTGGTAGTGATTTTTCAAAGGAACGGTTACAGTGAAAAGATTTTTCTTCTTTTTTACAATTTTAATTTAACGGTACTTATAAGCACCTTCAGTACATAAAGGGTTAAAATATCGTGAACTGCTCAAAAAGGAATTTTAATTCCTCTCCTTCATAAGTGTATGCAGTCGAATCGGCTTAATGGAACATCGGTTAAAGGAATATCCCACTTATCTTAATACATTTTCAATGCACATTCACTCAAAACAAATATTCAGAGTAATAGCCAAATTTTATTTAAAATTATTTTAGTTTTGTCAATAATTAATAAGTTTTTTGGAAAAACGCATCATTAGAAATATGAAAAATTATTATTGTGTATGGCATGATTCACTCTTACGGAGAACAGTATTTTAAATATGAAACTGGGACAGGAAATTCGGCTTATGCTAGAATACTTTTTAACCATTTATGCCTAGTGTCTTTTTTTGGGGACGACATTTTCGCTATCAGTTGAAAACGTCATACGTTTTTTCCTAGCCTTTATGCGCGAGTATTGAACCTCGACTTCACAAAATATTTTAACATGACTTAGTAGGATGTTGGCATTTCAATTTTTATACGTGATGATTTTAACCCATTCATGCCTGGATATTTTTGCGACTTTCTTCGATTTTTGTTAACACCAGCAGTAATTGATAAATTTCTGATGTCAACTTTTTGAACAAGGGATGATTTCATTTAAAATCATTATGTATAAAAATTGAAATGTCAACATCCTACTTGGCCATATTAAAATATTTTGTGGAATTGAAGTTCAATACTCGCGAATAAAGGCTAGGAAAAATAAATAACGTTTTCGATTGATAGCGAAAATGCCGTCCCAAAAAAGGGACGCTAGGCATAAATGGGTTAAAAGAAATCAGCCCTTGCTCAAGAACTTGACATCAGAAATTTGTCTATTATTGCTGGTATTTTGCAAAAATCAAAGAAGTTCGCAAAAATATCCGGGCACAAATGGGTTAAGAGGGTATATATATCAAACCGTATAATAATTAGTCAGTGTGTGATCCCGGATATTGGAACACCCCATTTAGTATTATTATGATTATTATTTTATTTTTATTTTATTTTTATTTATTTATTGACAGATCGACTGTCCCATTAAGAGTGTTCGACTGTACACTCTAATTTAAGATATCTGCTCTCCTTAGAGGAATTTTTAATTTTAAACAATGTTGTTTTGTGAGACAAAGCATACCAGGGCAATCTGCCAAAGGTAGAAATATCTTGAGTGGGAGACTTTTTAAAGGGGGTCTAACGGGTATTCACATTACATCTGGAGAATGGACTTGAATATAGGAGAATCATTGACGTATTCTGAAAGAGCTATATGAAATCTGCCTGTAAGATAGCGCCGTGAGTTATAATCATTAAGTTTATGTTGTGCGCATGCATCCATTAGAAGTAGATTGTATCATGCTTCGTCGCTATGTGCCGCTAGAGGGCGCTCGTGTAGCTAATCATTAATAGGAGGTCGGGTATTTTCCTTCGAAAGGCTGACGCGATTTCGCCCATCTGCGGATAGTCGATGATCGTCCTATATCCAAATCCGTGGTGTTTACGCTATCTGTAAGGTGACCAAACGTCCCCATTTTCAGGACGTTTTTCAAATTGTCCCCAAAATGTAAAAATGGAACTGGGGACATTTTTTAAATTATTGCATTGTTTTTCAATTATATTACTGTTAATTATTGCATTCATTATAAATGTCCCCAGTTTTGTTGTCAGAATCGGGGACATGTCCCCGATTCTGACTACAAAAATCTGGTCACCTTAGCTATCTGGGATTTTGATCGCAAAGTTTTGTAAACAGTTGCCAAATTTTTCATCTCTATTTCACAAATAGTAGATTTGATTTACAAAAAATGATTAGATTGAACCCTTTTTTTTTCTTTTTTAGCACATAATTTTTCTAAAAAACCTATTAACGGATTTCGCAAAATGGCAGAAAGATAGACTAGAGTTAAGAACTGGAAAATGGAATGAAAATTCTTCCGTTTGAAAAGATTAAGAACATTATCCTTAAATTATTCAAATTTCAAAGATTATTCATTAGAAAAGGGAAGAAAAACCATCCATAAGCTGTTAAAAAATAAGACATTTTATACATTCTTTTGAAGATACAAAATTCTAGCAATTCCCGGACATGTACCACCATTACACACGTACTAGGAGAGTGAAGAATATTTTTGTCTCACTGTTCATCACTTAATAACTGTATGATGTGTTGTTGAAACTATGCTACTCTGTTGAAAGTCCATTCACCGTTAGGTGGCGCTTCCGACTTTAGATTTCTGTTTTGTAAACTGTTTCCTCCCATATAAAAGCTTATCGGAACCATCGTTACCAACGTCAGTGGTTAACCCATTCGTGCCCAGTTATTTTTGCGACTGTCTTCGATTTTTGCCAATACCAGAAATAATAGCTAAATTTCTGATGTCAACTTCTTGGACAAGGGATGATTTCTTTTAAAATCATTATGTATAAAAATCGAAATGTTAACATCCTACTGGTTCATGTTATAATATTTTATGGAGTTGAGGTTCAATATTCGTGAATAAAGGCTAGGAAAAATAAATAACGTTTTCGACTGATAGCGAAAATGCCGTCCCAAAAAAGGGACGCTAGGCATGAATGGGTTAAAGCCACTGACATTAGTAGATGGCTCAAGTGATGGAACAGGGCTCCGTCCTCTCGCAGGGCCTTGTTTTTGTCCTTTCTTTGACGTGGATTTATAAGCGGTTCCTCGTGAAGAAGCACACAAATCCGAATACATGTTCCAACAACAACAACAAAGCTTATCGGATGTTATGGTACAACTTTCACCTTTTGTGTTGTTCGGGAAACTAACACTATTTACATGTTACTCAAAACTGGCATCGTAAGCACCACCTTCAGCACAAACTACCAGGACAGTAGTTGTCTGTGTTCTATAGTTTCGAGGTACGTAAAATATTTGTAATCGCTTCCCATTAACCACTGGATACGTGCGTGCGTGTGCTTGTCCATATATTGTACTGTAAAAATGGAAATAAAAATGGGAACCAGTATGCAAAGACACAAAAGGTCTAACACATCTAGCCATATATCCAGATACTCTCAGTCTTGTAACAGTCGACATTAGTGGTTACAGATCTCGCCTCACAATATAAAATTTATATAAAAAAATGTTCAGTATAAAAATTTCTCCGTATAAACTTTTAGGGAGGGGATAATTTATGGAAAAAAGCTCATTTTACCCAAACAAAGTATACATTGAAGCTCAATGTCACCCTTGAGCAATGTATTTTAACCCTTTGAGGCGCAACCCTTTCCCAATGCTGATGAAAGAGCAGCCGTTGTTATCGCTCAACTTAGCTACCAGCAATATGGCGGACGATCGAAACGTTCATCGCGTGCCACAGATCTAGAGACTCTTTTTTTGACGACAGCCGGCTGTGTCGCACATCTTGCTGGTAGTTAAGTGGAGCGATGGCAACGGCTGCTCTTTTTTCATCATTGGGAAATATCCAGCTGTTCTCGCGTTCTTCCATTTTTCAGCAGATGTCAGTTCTGTTAAATAGAATCGTGACAATTTTTTTACGGAAAATGACGTGCTAAAAAGTAAAGGATTCTCGTGGAGCTAGGTCACCCGCAACTATTTTCATAGAAATCCAATCTATTCTTCGTTACTGGCAGCAGTCAAAACGTCAGAATTTGGTGTTCCCACAGCGGGAACACTGCGCGTTAAAGGGTTAAGAAGTCAGTAAAGGAAGAGATGCGATCTTCATGAGACTCGTCTCTTCGTAGAGGTGGTCAGTCCCAGGGGTGAACTGTAGTTTTTTTTTTATGATAACACCGATAAAAATAAGGAAACCTAAGGGGGGTGGGATAGCTAAACCTACCCTAGTCCCTCATCTGGATCTACTGCAAGGAGCTGACGACAGATCTTGACCTATGTGGTTTTTTGAAATGACAGATTCAATTAAAATGGAGGAGGAATTTGGAGAATAATCTTGACTAATGTTGTTTTTGAAATGATTCATTTATTTAAATCTTATAAGAAGTTAAAGATATGTCTTTTGTGGTTTTTGAAATGACGGATCGGATTAAAACTGATAAGAAACTAAGGGAAAATCTTGACTTGTGTGTTTTTTGAAATGACAGTTTCAATTAAAACAGATACGGAATTGGGGGAATAATCATGACTAATGTGGTTTTTGAAATGACTAATTTTTATTAAATCTGATAAGAAGTTAAAGAAAGATCTTATGTGGTTTTTGAAATGACGGACTGGATTAAAACTGATAAGGATCTAAGGAAAAATCTTGACTTGGTTTTTGAAATGACGGATTCGATTAAAACTGATAAGGATCTAAGGAAAAATCTTGACTTGGTGTTTGAAATGACGGATTCGATTAAAACTGATAAGGATCTAAGGAAAAATCTTGACTTGGTTTTTGAAATGACGGATTCGATTAAAACTGATAAGGAGTTAAGGAAATATATAGTTCAACCATCACGAATTGGCGGCTGTGATGTATATCACGTAGTGTTTTGCAAGCTTATTTCTGCGTCTAAGCTTAAGGAAGTAGAAATTTATGAAGTAAATCAGGATTGATCATATAGATAATCCTAATTCACTTTTTAATTTCTCCTTTCTTTAGCTAAAACATAAAAATAAATCCTAAAAACATTACGTGAGTCATACGTCACGTCCGCTATTTCGTGATAGTTGAACAGTGCTGACTTCTGTATTTTTAGAAATGAGCGATTCAATTAAAACGGATAAAAGTGCACAGGGAAATCCGCTCGCGTGAATAACACATTCCACGCAAATAAATTCTGACACCGACCCCTAAAATTCCTCGCAACCCAAAAGCCGACTGCTTATGCAGATAATCATTCGTGGCACAGGTGTATTTATGGCACGCGATATGAGTATAAATCACCAAGCGTGGTGTGAAAATACGGACTCGTATAGGTGTGTGCCAGTTTCTGTCGTGTATATATATATATATTTCCACGCTCGGGTGAGTATTATTTTTTATTATTATTATTTGTAGGTGAAAAGGGGGGTAGGGCAATTCTACTGCGGATGTATTTACGTAAGTGTAAATTCGGCATGACTGTTTTTTTTTTTTTTTAACGATCATGTCAGAACCGAGAAATGGGAAAACGTATGTCACGCGTGCCGCTTCTCTAAATTGTTTGATACGTTGAGGAGGGTGAAGGCAATTTGCAAGGCGTTTTTTTTTCGTGTCACAATCGATGTTTGGTTGGTTGGGCTCTCTCCGTATGCTGTTTATCCCTTTCAAAGAGCAAGCATTTTCACATCAATATAGAAGACCGACTTTGATGTGACTTCCCAACGTAGTATGTAGACTTCCCAACTCTGAAAAAGTGCTGAAAAGTTGCCATGGATCCATTTAACTACCAGCAGCAGGATGGTCGATCGAATCGCCCATCTGGCGCCACACAGAAGTTTTCTGACGCAGCTGGCTGTGTCGGCGCAGCCAGCTGTAGTTCGATGGCAACGTCTGTCCGTTTTCAGCGTGACAACAATCCTAAATATAATGTTTCAACATTCTACGACTAATAGTTTTTGAGATATGCGGAGTTACGTGTATGCAGACACCCCAACGTAATGGCAGCTAATTGCGCGGCCGCACAGCCAGCTGTGTTAGAAAACTTCTTTAGCTTTGTGGCGTCATATGGGCTAGTCCACCGACCGCCATGTTTTTGGTAGTTAAATGGATCGATGGCAACGGGCAGCACTTTTTCTGCGTTGGGACCATTTAATCATACTTTTTCGCGACTAGCAGTGACAGCGCTGAAATGACGTAGTTGCACGATGCAACTACCGGGCACCAAGGGTTAACAGGAGAAGTTTGGCACTTCGTCGTTAGATGGTGCTAAATTTGCTCCAACATTTCCCCGGAGAAACGCTGCGTGGAACTGTATTCTGAAGAACAGTGTTTCTATTGAAAAGTTGCTGTTTATTTAGCCCCTATTTTTTTGATAAAATTTCTACTTACTGAGTAAGCAGAATGGCGCAAACACAGTAGAAAGCGATCGCAATTTGGAAAGGCGTAGTGACGTCTCAAATCTGATGCATTTAAATTGAAGTCCGAAAGATAAGTCAAATCGGAACATACCTTTCAAAATGCTTTCGGGGACCCCTGCATGGCTGAGTGGATAAGACACTGAACGCGGTAGTGATGGCTTAAGTGTGAAGGTTTGGGATTCTGGCCTGTCGCGCGGCTTTCGATCTAACAGTCTGGGGTTTGAGTTGGTTTTCTCCAGATGTAACGTAAATCCGCGTTAGATCTTAAAAATTCCTCGGGCATATCCCATTTAGGCAAATATCTCTTGTGCAGGTTTTCCATAACTTACACAACAAGAAATAAAGTGCTTTCAGATGCAATCTTATTTAGGCAGCATATACTTAACCCTTTGAGGCGCAGCCCTTTCCCAATGCTGAAAAAAGGGCAGGCGTTGCCATCGCTGCGCACAGCCAGCTGCGTCAAAAAAGGGTCTCTAGATCTGTGGCACTCGATGAACGTTTCGATCGTCCGCCATCTTGCTGGTAGTTAAGTCGAGCGATGGCAACGGCTGCCCTTTTTTCAGCATTGGGCAATCTATCCAGCTGTTCTCGCGTTCTTCCATTTTCCAGCAGATGTCAGTGCTGTTAAAAAGAATCGTGACCATTTTTATACGGGAAAGGACGTGCTAAAAAGTAAAGAATTCTCGTGTAGCCATATCACCCGCAACTATTTTTATAGAAATCCAATCTATTCTTCGTGACTGGCAACAGTCAAAACGTCAGAGTTGGGTGATCCCAGAGCGGGATCACTGCGCGTTAAAGGGTTAACAAGCAACTACCTTTTTGCTTCCTTCGGCAAGGATTCTCTTTCTGTTTCCACCATTTCTTCCTTGTTTGGTTCTTTCAATTCTCTCCTGGCTATCCAACTCCCCCGGAAGGGTATTGATATTGTGAGTACTAAGGCAAAACTACACGAGGGGGTATCTGCCTAGGATGGGGGGATGCCTTGGCCGCGGGACTTCTAACGCCCATTCAGGTTCCATCTGGCCCGACCAGTGGCTGAAAGCGTTTGCGCTCTGAACTGGGAGACGGAAGGTGCCCGGTTCAAAACCGGGTCGCGTCCGCTGACCTAACCGTTCGGAGTTTTCTGTGGTTTTCTCCGAAACTTCGCGTAAATAGGGGTTAGGATCGCTTAGAAAGTCCCCCTCAGGGAGGGCAATCCCCCTCGGCCTAGATCCCTCGCACACATAATAGGCCGTAACACCACATTTACATTTATTCAGGTTACATCTGGTGAAAAACGACCAAAACTCCAAAAGATTGCTGGATCGACAGCCAAGCGAGTAGTCCGAACCCTGAACCTTCCCACTTCGGGTCATCTACCATTTTGAGTATTGCCTTGTCCACTTGGGCATGGTGGACGAAAGAAAAAATCATGTTTTTATTCCTTACATTAGCCACGATCTCTATTATCTTAATCCCCGAGAGGTGTGTGGGTCATTTTCAAAATTCGATGGCATTTGCTGTCCGTGTACAATTTTTACTTTCCGAACATGTACCATGTAAGGAAAGTATTGTAATCATGAAAAAATTCGAATTCGAGATTTTGGTGTATTTACACGTTTTGAGGTCTTCTGAATTCATTTATGCTATTTTTACGAGATGTATGTATGTATGTATGTGTGTGTGTGTGTGTGTGTGTGTGTGTGTGTTTGTGTGTATGTGAGTGAACACGATAGCTCCTGAACAGGGCATGCGATTGAGCTCAAATTGGGTATATATGTTATAAACCACCGTCGCAAGACCGGTATTGATTTTTGTGTGTATAGGACTTACAGTTTTTCTACAGGGCTACGACAAAGATTTCTTTTACATTATGGCCTATGGAGGAAAATTCTGGAAAGTGCGCTAGCGTTTAAACGGTACATACGATTGAGCTCAAATTGGGTATACACGTTATAAACCACCTTCGCAAGACCGGTATTGATTTTGATGTGTATAGGACTTACAGTTTTTCTACAGGGCTACGACAAAGATTTCTTTTACATTATGGCCTATGGAGGAAAATTCTGGAAAGTGCGCTAGCGTTTAAACGGTACATTCGATTGAGCTCAAATTGGGTATACATGTCATAAACCACCATTGTAAGACCGGTATTGATTTTGATGTTTATAGGATTTATAGTTTTTCTACAGGGCTACGACAAAGATTTCTTTTACATTATGGCCTATGGGGAGAAATTCTTGAAAGTGCGCTAGCGTTTAACGGTACATTCGATCGAGCTTCAATTTGGTATATATGTTTGAATGATTCATCGATTAAAATTTATTTAAATGCTTGGTAATGATCTTATTCGTAAGTGTTCGGAAAGTCGAGTGGAGTCACTCCAGATTTTTATTTTAGAAGTTATAAGGAAATGTAAATGATTTTTCTTTTTATCCTGGTTTTTATCAGACAGTTTCTGGTAATGAAACAATAAATTAAAAAACATGCTATTTAATAATCTTAAAAAAGAAAAGAGTAGAGAAGATGCTGTATAGCATAAAATGTGCTATGCAGAGAATTACTGGCCTAACACTAAAATGTATGCCCTGGCATGCTTTAAATTACATTATGAAAAGGTTTTTTTTAAAGGTTTTACGAGACTTTTGATAATTAAAAATCTGGAGTGACTCCACTCGACTTTCCGAACACTTACGATTAAGATCATTACCAAGCACTTAAATAAATTTTAATCGATGAATAATTCAAACACATATACCAAATTGAAACTCAATCGAATGCACCGTTTAAACGCTTGCGCACTTTCAAGAATTTCTCCCCATATGCCATTATGCCATAACATAAAAGAAAGTTTTGTCGTAGCCCTTTAGGAGAACTATAAATCCTATACACACCAAAATCAATACCGGTCTTAGGATGGTGGTTTATAACATGTATACCCAATTTGAGCTCAATCGAATGTACCGTTTAAACGCTAGCGCACTTTCAAGAAATTCCCCCCATAGGCCATAATGTAAAAGAAATCTTTGTCGTAGCCCTGTAGAAAAACTATAAGTCCTATACACACCAAAATCAATACCGGTCTTGCAACGGTGCTTTATAACATGTATACCCAATTTGAGCTCCATCGAATCTACCGTTTAAACGCTAGCGCACTTTCAAGAAATTCCCCCCATAGGCCATAATGTAAAAGAAATCTTTGTCGTAGCCCTGTAGAAAAACTATAAGTCCTATACACACCAAAATCAATACCGGTCTTGCAACGGTACTTTATGACATATATATCCAATTTGAGCTCAATCGAATGCTCCGTTCAGGAGCTATCGTGTTCACTCACATACACACAAACACACATACACACACACACATACATACATACATCTCGTAAAAATAGCATAAATGGATTCAGAAGCCCTCAAAACGTGTAAAAACACCAAAATCTCGATTTCGAATTTTTTCATGATTACAATACTTTCCTTACATGGTACATGTTCGGAAAGTAAAAATATAGCTGCCCGGACACGGATGTCATGTCTGTTATCATACATTATTTTCAACATTTTAAACAACAAAACTGAAATTTGAGGATAGCAACACCTGTGTATCATTAGAGTGTGGTCAAGAAAGAAATGTAAGGAGACATCTTGAGTTTTTGGTATTAGGATGAAAAAGCAAGCCAATTTGTGATAAACATTTTTATTGCATGTCATCTCTTTTACCTTAGTTAGTTGTATAAAATATATCTATTTATTTGCTAATTCAGTTCGTAGATTCAGATCTTCAGTTTTTTTGGTCTAAATTAATGTCCCTTTAAATGTTCTTGTGAAATTGTTTAGACTCATGGATTTTTGTTCTTTGAAACGTCATGCCTGTTTCTATAAAAAGTAACAGGCATGACATCTATTATGGATAAGTGGGCAATGTAAAATGAAAAAAAAAAAGTGTTCAAAATAAGGTCGGAAATAATACTTCATTAAGAAGAACACACACTTCTTGAATTCTTATACCACCCCCGCACAAAAAAAAAAATTCTCAGTTAATAAAATGTGCCCTAATACACTAAATATATGATATACAAAATTTCAGCCTTTCATCATAAAACGTCTCAGAGATATCTTTAAACAAACATGATCGGAGGCTATACATGAATTTCATGTAAACGTTTATTACTAGAGTGGCAAAAAAATATTTTCTTTCATAATATCTGTACAACCCCCGACGGGCGATCATCCAATGTTCTCTTCATTCTATTTTTTCCCAACGAGAGCCATTGAAAAATGATGTAAGTCAGCATATCTTTAACTTCATGACTCCGATACTTTTTAAGATATAATTCTCAAATTTTGTAAGTCACCTCATGAGTGTATGGGACACATTTCAGTAATTGAAAAATCTTTTTGTAAGAGGGTTGTATACAAATTTAAAAGGTGTCACTTTTTTCTAAATGAGCAAAAGGAATTTTTTCTTAACGCAGTTTTACTTCCGACCTCATTTTGAACGTTTTTTTTTCAATTTACACTGTCCACTTTTCTCTTATAGATAAAGAATTTAAAGCTCTTTACCACCTTTTTGGGATACCCTGTTTTTATACGCATACACACACACACACACACACACACACATATGCAAATAAAAAATTCTACCACACGAAAATCTTCCTCCAGTCAAAGTTACATACATTTTCATGCTCCTGAATATGACTGCATCAGGAAGAAAAAGTTGTAAAGATTAAGGCTTACTGATATCAGTACGGGAAAAGGAATGTGTGTGTGTGTGTGTGCGTGTGTGTGTGTGTGTGTGTGTGTGTGTGTGTGTGTTTGCCTTTAAGAAGATGCACCTCTCAGAATTCGGGAGTTACACGAAGTTTTAGTCCAAATAATCTCTTCCCGTTGCTATGGCAACAGCACCCGTGTTCAAGAGCACTGAACTGAAACAGGAAAACTCAGGTGATGTAAGGGTTTGTTTGTTTTTATTCTGTTGATGTGAATAAAAAGAGCTGCACGTTCCAGTGGAGATGTGTGTAAATTTATGTTGGTTATGGAGTTGGTTTTTTTCCTCATTCTTGTAAAGAATTCTTTGCGAAAGTTAACTCCCCAAAAATTAATTTTACAACTCAACATGCAAACCTATCATGTTAGGCTGAAACTTTTGGTCTAAACGGTTTATTTTGTAAGATTGTTTTCTAAGTTAATTCGTATTTTTTTGTTCAATGGCACACAATGTCGTCTAATTCTGACTTATAGGATGTATTAAGGAGCTTGTTTTGGTTAAAGCAAAGCTACAGGAGAGCTATCTCTCTGAGGGGTGGTGAATGACTAAGGCAGGAGACTTTCTAAGGGATTCAAACGCGCATTCACATTGCATCTGGAGAAAATTTCCCTAAGCGCCTTATGTCGACAGCCACGCGAGAGCCTAGAACTCTGGACCTGCATTCTTCAGCCATCTCCCAATGTTCAGTATCTCTTCATTTCGGCCATTGGTAGGCGACATATTAGGACCATTAGAGTTGTTAGTTTTTGTTTTTATAATTGTTTGTGTTAATTATCACTTATAAATAGTCAACTGATTTACAAAAATGCAATTGAATTGAGTAATTTAATGTATTAATGGAAATTTATGAATATAATTTCAAACTTACAGAATCTCTGCGACAATCTAGAACATTCTCTCTTAGAACATTCTATAGCATACTTAAACTTTCTTTCAAATGTTTAAGGCTGTTCTTCGAAAAAAAAGAACTCTGTTTTTAGTCTTGGTACACAAATTGAAATAAACTAATAGCACCATGGTCTCCAAAAAATTCCAGATGGTTCTTCATAAGCTGTTTTACACACTACGATAAGCGAAAACGCTGTGGCTTTTGTGAAATTTTCAGAAAAAATTCTTAAATATGTATCTGAGCTGCAAGATTTTTCGAAGAGTGACACGCTTTGCGAAAATTTCCGATTTTTAAGAATTTTTTCTAAAAGTATTGAAACTGATACAGATTGGCTCGTTTATCGCAGTATGTAGTACAGCTTGTAAAGAGACAGTTTCAAAATTTTGAAGTGCCTGGCATAATTAGTTTATTTGTAATTATGTACCAAAATCACATGATTTTTTCGAATAACACCGTTAAGCTCAATTCTCAGCTGCTTCCCACCAAATTCCCACTAGAGAAACATTCTACATTGTTTTCGAACATTCTTTATGAAAGAATCGGGAACATTCTGGTCAGACTCAGCAACTTCGGTTCTCGATTCCTAGCTGCTTATTTAGGTCCATTTGTTGGTTTGATGCCCATTTTAAACTCTGACTGCATTCCTAAACCCAACCCCTGCACTTGCTAACCGAAACCTTACTTCATATAAGAGAGAGAATTATTACCATTACCATATTAAGCCCCATGAGGCTTATTGCGGAGTTTTGGTGACCCACGCATAAAAAAATTTCCTTCATTACAAATATTCATTTATTTTATACTTAAAAATTCTAATTTAAAATAGATATTGAGATTCTTTTAACCCTCCAAGCGGCTGAGACGTAAAAACCCCTCAACTTTGTTCTAGTTTTCACTGCAATGCATCTATAACTTGAATTATTTATAAAAGTCAGATATAAAATATGTTCCGATGTCAACGCTTGTAAGCAATTTTGGAATTTTCTTTTTAGTAATTAGAAATCTTTCTATCGAAATTTTATTTATTGTATAATTTTAAAGCTTAATGAAAATTTTAAAGTAAAAACAACTTTACATTATTTGCCTATTTCCAAGACACTCAGACTGTTAATATTTGTATTTATTTATATTGACTGCTTTTGAATCATTTTTAAGCCTTTGTATCATTGTGTTGCAGTTCTGTAACATACTTATTATTAAGGAATCATAGTGTATTAAAAAATTTTTGAATGACTGTTTTATTTCCGAAAACGTGGGTATACAATAATTTTAAAATACGTCTGAAAAGTTTGCACTATTTTATTAATACTGTGACACCAAACTGTATTATGCCCTTCAGCAGTCGCGCTATTGGTTATTGCAGCTCTTATAGAGTTTTATCATGGGTCAACTTTACAGGAATGTCATTTTTTAAAAAAGATTTCTCAGCTTAACGGTGTTGTTAAAAAAAATCATGTGATTTTGGTACATAAGTACAAATAAACTAATTATTCCAGGAACTTCAAAATTTTGAAACTGCCCCTTTACAAGCTGTACTACATACTGATATAAACGATCCATCTGTATCCGTTTCAAAACTTTTAGAAAAAATTCTTAAAAATCGGAAATTTTCGCAAAGCGTGTCACTCTTCGAAATATCTTGCAGCTCCGATACATATTTAAGAATTTTTTCTGAAAATTTCATAAAAGCCACAGCTTTTTGCAGTGTGTAAAACAGCTTATGAAGAACCATCTGGAATTTTTTGGAGACAATGGTGCTATTAGTTTATTTCAATTTGTGTACCAAGATTAAAACAAAGTTTTTTTTTCTTCGACATACACCCTTAAACTGTTCCTAAACACTTCAGTAACACTTTTGCATACTACAAATATATTTTCAAATCATACGAAAATAAAAATAATCCTTTTATCGAACTCCACAACAAACACATTATTGCCAATAAATTTTACATGAATTACAAAACTGGGAAAATAAAAACTTTCAAAATACTTATAATCTGTTTCTGCACATTGCAATAAAATATTTCGATGGAAATTTAGGTTACGGCCCTATAAATTATTTATGCGAGGGATCTAGGCCGGGTGTGGGATTGCCCTCCGTGGGGGACTTTCTAAGGGTCCTAACCCGAATTTGTGCGAAGCTTCGGAGAAAAGCCCGGAAAACTCCGAACAGTTAGGTCGGCGGGCGCAACCTGGTTTTGAACGAGGCACCTTCCGTCTTCCAGTTTAAAGGCTATCCCCATTCCATTGGTGGGGTGTAAAATATTCTTTAAATTTCAGTTGTTCAGATATGAAGGGTTGAAAAGTTATTTGTTGATTTCTATTGTATTTCATAAGTTTTACTTACTTTCCAAGTAATTTTAGATCTTGATTTTTTCTGGCTGCTAAGAAACATTCATCATCCAGTCGTTTAACCCTTTGTGGAGCAATCCTTTACCAATGCGGAAAAAAGGGCAGCCGTTGCCATCGCTCGACTTAACTACCAGCAAGATGGGGGACGGTCGAAACGTTCATCGCGTGCCACAGGTCTAGAGACCCTTTCCTGACGACAGCCGGCTGTGCCGCACACTATTCTTCGTGACTGGCAACAGTCAAAACGTCATGAGTTTGGTGTTCTCAGAGCGTAAACACTGCGCGTTAAAGGGTTAACGCGTGTAGAATCAACATGGCGTAGTCGACAGACCCAGCTGAAATGCGTGTGGGAGATAGAGATGAGTTCGGGCTCATTTTTTGAAGCCCGAGCCCGCCCGAGCCCGAGCAATATTATTTAAGTCGGAGCCCGAGCCCGAAATTTCAGCTAAAGATAAATAAAATTCAGTTACTTCATTGACACAATACGATAAATTTTGCCGTTTGTGCAAATTAAAGGCAAATATAGTTTCAAACTCTCTATGAACTTTCTAATTCTTTATATCCATGTTTATCAAATAATAACAGTAATGTTACTATTTTTATTAAAAATTCCGTTGAGTACTCACATCAATGTTAAACATTCCTATGTACTTAGATATGTTAGATACAGAAAAATGGAAGTTATAAATCTCGTATAGTGACATTAAAAAATGTTATATTTAAACACGTCCAGAAAAGAGATTTTGCATAATAAATTTAAGAGATTTGCATATTTGCATAGAATTGCATAAGAGTATATTATTGCATAAGAATTTAGTTGATGGGAACAAAATTACTGTTAAAAAATATTTTAAGATAGGATGTGAATATATACATTTAACTAAGATAGACCAGTAAATAATGAAGCCAAAATTTTGAATGAACAGCATGTTAACACACATACGCAAATGAAATAGCACAACACACCATTTAGTAAATTATGTGAAAAAGCTAGCTTTTTATCCATCCATTATTTTGTTGCAAGTCCTAGCATCACATCAGTATGTTTATCTTCCCGATGAATCGCTTTTTAAAATCCGTTTAAAGGAGTATGCTCAATAAAGGAGACATTTTTCATGAGCCCGAGCCCGAACGCAATCGCGAATTACAGGGCCCGAGCCCGGTTCGGCTCATCTCTAGTGGGAGAGGGGCTTTTACTACGATATATGCGATGCAGGTTCTGGAATACGGTACACCAACCAAACACTTTTTTTTTTCCAGGGAGTGAGGCAAATTTACGATATTGACAAGATTTATACATTCCAACGTCACTCTGGACTCGCTCCGTTTACGATTCCTTTCATCAGCACGTCATAAATACGTCATTTACAAAAGGTACATATTCCGTAAGAAAGAAAAAAAAAAGAAAAAGGTGTATATGCATATGAGCTACACGCAGAAGGGGAGGGGAAAGGAGCCTTGATAGGTGCTTATCTCCCTGGTTTTTCTCTCGCACGAGTCCCCCCCCCCACCCCCAAGTTATCTGCAACCGTATCCGGGAAAAAGAGGAGCAAGTGGAGGAATACGAAAGGAAATCCCGGAATCCGGGAAAGGGGGGGGGCGGTAAAAAAAAAGTAAATAAAATGAGGGGCTAGAAGCATTTCTGTGGTCGAGTTTTACAGCGGGGTGGCAGAGAGAGAGAGAGAGAAAGGAAAAGAACGCTGGTGGATGTGCAACGACGCTAGCGCACAGAAACTTTGCACACTACACAGTAAGAGAAAATCTCTAATACTTTGTCGATAAGACAGCGAGGGGGGGGGGATGGTAGGAAATGTTATCTGTGCTAGCGGAGGGGGGGCGAAAAAAATAAATAAAATAAGGGAAGAATATCGGTACGGGATGGTTACAGTGAACTCGAAAGAAAAGTAGGAAAATCTGTGAAAAATAATCTCCCGTTGTTATGGTTACTGAATTGAGGAAAAGTTTTCTGGCGGCGTGGTTTTTTAGTTGTTTTTTTTTTTATATAAATATACGTTATTTTCCGCTTGCTTATATCTGAAGCGTTTTTCTCTGATTTCGAGTCAAACAGTTACGTCGTGGCTGATCCCTTTTGAAGGCCCACTAGTACGTTTTGCTAGGATTCCGATTTGAATATATATTCCTTGTATTTATCCGGGTTCGCTTTGCGTGGGATGAGATAGGGATGCGAATAGAGGCATGGAAAAGTAATAGAAGATATTTGTATGGTTCCGTGGAGCCTTGAGTTGTATTCGGAATGTACGAATTTTCGGGGGCAGAATTTTTCTATGGTCTTAAGGTGAGAGTGCATTTTTTTTTTAAATACTGGATTTACGTTAAGAATAATGCTCTTTTATGGAAACTATGATATTGGAATTTAAATATTTTGCGACGTGTTCCGATAGTTGATTTTTTTAAAAGTCACGGTTAAGTTATACTAGAGGGTGACCAATTTTAACCCTTTGAGGCGCACCCCTTTCCCAATGCTGAAAAAAAGGGCAGCCGTTGCCATCGCTCGAATTACCAGCAAGATGGCGGACGATCGAAACGTTCATCGCGTGCCACAGAGCTAGAGACCCTTTTTTTTTTGACGCAGCTGGCTGTGCCGCCATGCCAGCTGGAAGCCGCACAGAGAGTGTTGGAAATTGTCTCCCACTCTTAACGGTGTAGTTCGAAAAAAATCATGTGGTTATGGTACAGAAATGCAAATAAACTAGCATGCACTTCAAAATTTTTAGACTATCTCTTCACAAGCTGTACTATACATCGTAGTAAACGATAAATCTGTATCAGTTGCGAAACTCTTCAGAAAAAAATCTTAAAAATCGAAAATTTAGCAGGATGCGTGACTCTTCGAAAATTTTTGCTATACAATTCCATGTGGAAGAATTTTTTTTTGCACGAGTTCTATAAAAGGCATATTTGTTTCATTTATTACGATGGGTAGTGGACATCAGAAAGAATAATCCTGAATCTTTTTTGAGTCTCTGCACAATTGGTGTATTTTTTGTGCCTACACCGTGAGGGAGATTTTATTTCTTCGAACTACACCCTTAAAGAAGGTTGAAACAATTATACTTAGATAATTAAGTATAATTGTTACCTAATTATCTAAGTACAACTGTTTATATTTAACATATATAAACAGCAGTGTGTATATGTCAAGTATAAACAACATATACACACTAGAGATGATACGGGCTCAGCCCGAGCCCGGGCCCGAACCGGGCTCGGGCTCTGTAATTCACAATTGCGTTCGGGCTCAGGCGGGCTCGGGCTCGTGAAAAATTTCTCCTTTATTGAACATACTCCTTGAAACAGATTTTAAAAAGTGATTCATGGGGAAAATAAAAGTTCAGTCAACTCCGGTTATAGTGAACCTCTGGGGACCACCAAATTTCGTCCACTCTATCCGAAGTTCACTAAAACCCAAGTGTCTTCATGATGGATAGAGATACTGTGTGTGAATCGAGACTAATGGTTTGCGATCACTATATCTGATGGCTCACTATATCCGGGTTTACTATAACCGGAGTTGGCTGTACTTATAAAAAAAAATATCGGCACTGGCGCCTAGAAGGTGGGTTAAGCTCTTTGGATATTTCAGAACGGCGGCTTATATTCATTAGTTACTCATGAGATCCGACATTATTTGATAAACATGGATGGATATATGAAGAATTAGAAAGTGCATTGAGAGTTTGCAACTCTATTTGTCTTTAATTTGCACACACGGCAAAATTCATTGTATTCTATCAATGAAGTAATTGGATTTTTTTATAAAAATGTTTAACTGAAATTTCGGGCTCGGGCTCCGACTTAAATTATATTGCTCGGGCTTGGGTGGGCTCGGATTAAAAGTCCTCGGGCTCGGGCTTCAAAAAATGAGCCCGAACTCATCTCGAATACACACTAGTATATGTTGTGTATATCTAACAACAGTCGTACATAGTTACGTTTAGTAAGTTATAAACATATTATAACGTAATAGTTATTGTACGTTTACTATAGAGTAGAATAGTCGTCGCATCTGTGGACTGTTACAGATGTGACGACTGTCGTCATCTAACTAGACGACATGGGTAGTCTAGTTACACAGATGTTAGTTAAGCGTTATAATGTTTAATAACTATACTAGAATAGTTATTGTAGTATAGTAATTACTATTCTAAAGTTACTATACTGGACTGACTCTGGAATAGTAATTACTCTACTAGAATATTATAGTAATTACTATATATTCTAGTATATAGTAATAGAATATTTAGTAATTATAATTACTATCTAATTAGATTTCTAAGATCTAATTAAATAGTAATATAATTAGATCACAGATTAATTAGATTACTACCTAATTAGTTACATTACTAATTATATAGTTATTAGTCATATCTATCTAATTAGTAATTAGATAGTTTAAGTTAGAAGTTAGAATAGTCGTCACATCTGTCAGATTTAAGGGTAATAAGAAAACACCATCGGGTATCCCTTTAAATTGATCACCCTGTATATTCGTATAAATGTCAATTACATAGTATGGATCTCTTAGTACCAAATAATCTCCGAGCTTTCTTATAAATTTCTGAACTACGAAAGCGCTTGAACTGGATCAGTGATCTTTCAAGAGAACCATGTTGCTTCTTTGCCTGTAAAACCGTTTTTCCTACACTATCCTCCTAATGCACAGGAGAAAAAATAAAGGCGCGTCTCGAGTGAACTAATAGAAATGAAACTTAACGAAAGAGTTTGTCTAAGTGACTGTCAAATAAGTACTTTATGAGGTATACTTGGTATTTATTCACTAAAAATACCTTTAAAGAAATAGTATGATCTAAAACCGGACAGAAGTGATGGGTGTTGCTGACATATTTGCAGCAAAGCTCTGCGATAATGTTTAAAGTACTGCAAAAAAAAAAAAAAAAAACTATTTATTTTTTTAATATTCTGAAGTAACACTTTGTTGATTTCGGAAGCTTTGTTATATTAAAAAAAAAATAAATTTAACTCATAATTTTCCACATAATCCTCAAATATTGAATCTTTATTATAAAAGTTTATTAACTTTTTATGTGCACCTTGTAACGCTACCCAAACAAACTCTTAAATTCAACTTTTATTTTTTAAGTTTTCGTACCAACATAATTGGTAAAAAGTATTTAATTTTATGTAGAAAGCTTATTAAATTAAAAAAATTTTATGGATTATAAGTCATTTTGTATTTTTTATAGAAATTGTTTATCGATTTGCTTAAAATCTTAAATATATTTACCTCATACGTAATTTAAAAGAAAGAAATAAATGGTGCTTAGTAGAGATCATATCTGAAGTTTAACTACATGTAATCTGCAGTTTAGCTACATCTATGTACTGTTCTGCATGCAGTTACTACAGATGTACTATTTTTGTTTCAGTAACAGTAGCTCAGTATGTGAATTATAGATATTTCCTTCTTAGACAGTTAATTTATTAAAGTAATGTATTTATTTTCTTTTTATTATAGTCTGTTATGCATTAGAACCCCTTAAAAAATCCATTCCCTTAGACAGATACCCCTTGTGTAGGTTTGCCTTAACACAACACACTTTTATTATTTTATTTATTTTTTGTGAGACGTTACTATTTTTTACTTGACTTTTCTGCTAAGGTTTCTATCGTAACAAAGTATTTACCGCTCGAAAACTCAAAGACGAGATTTTCCAGAGAGAAACTTGTTTCGATATGTTAGTTTTTGAACTATGTGCCGGCACAGCCAGCTGTCGTCAAAAAAGGGTCTCTAGATCTGTGGCACGCGATGAACGTTTCGAACGTCCGCCATCTTGCTGGTGGTTAAGTCGAGCGATGGCAACGGCTGCCGTTTTTTCAGCATTGGGCCATCTATCCAGCTGTTCTCGCATTCTTCCATTTTTCGGCAGATGTCAGTGCTGTTAAAAATAATCGTGACCATTTTTTGACGGGAAATGACGTGCTAAAGTAAAGGATTCTCGTCGAGCTGTGTCACCCGCAACTATTTTTATAGAAATCGAATCTATTCTTCGTGACTGGCAATAGTCGAAACGTCAGAGTTTGGTGTTCCCAGAGCGGGAACGCTGCGCGTTAAAGGGTTAATCTCACAAATAAAATTGCATTAATCCAAAGATGCTGTGAATATTTTCCCACTCTTAAACAAAGTTCAAACTATTAAAATTCGAATAGTTGCCACATCCATCAGATTTAGGGGTAACAGGTACTCTTTTAAATTGATCACTCTGCTTTAATTAACCTTCTAAAAATGCTTAGTAGTCAAAAATAAAACAATTACGATATTTTCCTCTTATGCCTCCAATTGACTCTAGAAAATAGGCTTTTTCATATTACGGATGCCTTTCTTTAATTAACTGATCGAAAAGCTTTCACAACGCAGCCATACGAATAGATCGCTAAGATAGCACTAAAACTTTATTTCGCCCAGCATAAACTATATTACGGCACGCATTTATACGCGATCTACACCCTAACTATTTGCGAAAAGCGCGAACGATCGTAAATGGTCGGCCAGCGCTCACAGAAAACCAAGTCTGGTTTCTTGCGGGAATGACGAAACGCAAGTAAATATGACTATAAACTCCGGCCGAAATGAATCTGTTTCTCGAAGTTCTCTAGAGTCGTCGTCTAACTTCTGCGGTTGCCAAGGCAACGGATAGATTATTTTTACGGCCCTCCCCTTTCTTCGGAGCATCGCTTTATGTTCGACTTTTTCCCAGCGCCGATAATATCGCCCCTGTAAATTGTCGTCTGCTTTTCTAGGGGCAAATTTTCTGGCGTTTTCCATGGTATTTTGGGTAAAATTTTCTGTGAACGGGATGTCCCTAAAAAGTGGTAAGAAGCTTTAATTCTTTATCCATTAGAGATTAGTAGGCAGTGTATTTTTTTTTTTTTTTAATGTTCAGAATAAGAGCAGTTTAAAAAAAAAAAAAAGCAAAATGATGATACATTTTCTATGTTTTTAAATTAAATGGGACATAAAACTAAGAATTTAAGTGCAGTGTTAATTAAATTTTAATTTTGAAATATCGGCACATTTAAGTAAAATTTTGGTAAAAAATTGCACTTTGCCACACCTCGTGTAACAAATTCTAATAAATATATCTAAATTATTTTTTCACAGTACATAAATAACATGTTTATCTGTGTTATGAACTAACAGACCTGCAATAGTTCTAATATTTATGAAAAAATTAAAATTTTTATATGAAAACTCCAAAAGCATTTTTAAAAAAGCATTTTTTTGAGTAGAAAATGGTCATAAAGTTAATAAATAATTCCGGAAAACTTGGATTCTAGTTGATGACATAGCTAATCGTGATCAAAATATCCTGGCAAAATTTCAATTTAATTTCCGCATTCGTAAACGCCAAACGAATTTCTATCTATGGTGTTCGTAAAGGAAACTGAGTGCATTCAGTTTATAAACTAGAGCGTTCGTATACAAAACTGAGTGCGGTTAGTTTCAAACAAAATAAACTGAGCACGAAGCAGGTATACAGAACTCTGACGTTCTGCCTGTAGTCAGTCACGAAGAATAAATTTAATTTCTATTAAAAAACATATATGATAGTGACATAGCAACAAGAGAATCCGTTACTTTTTAGCTCATCAGTTCCCGTAAAAACATGTCGATTATTTGTAAAATTGTCAGGATTATTTTCAACAGCACCGGCATCTGCTGAAAACTGGAAAATACGATGGAAATACATGGATATAGAACAACTGGACAGACTGCCGAATGTTGAAAAAAAGGCAGCCTTTGCCATCGCTTGATTTAACTACCAGCGACACGGAGGTCGATCGCATCGTTCATCGCGTGATACAGATCTAAAGATCATTTCACAGATCTAAAGACACAGCCAGCTGTGACAAGTTAAATCGAGCGATGTGGCAACGGCGGCCCTTTTTTCAGCATTGGGAAATGGCTGCGCTTCAAACGGTTAATTTACCCTGTGTAAATTAACCCTTTGAGGCGCAACATTTTCCCAATGCTGAAAAAAGGGCAGCCGTTGCCTTCGCTCGACTTAACTACCAGCAAGGACCAAGGCGGACGATCGAAACGTTCATCGCGTGCCACAGATCTAGAGACCCTTTTTTGACGACAGCTGGCTGTGCCGCACAGCCAGCTGTCAGGATGTTGCAAGCTGTTCGCGATGGACGTTTCGATCGTCCGCCATCTTGCTGGTAGTTAAGTCGAGCGATGGCAACGGCTGCCCTTTTTTCAGCATTGGGCAATCTATCCAGCTGTTCTAGCATTCTTCCATTTTTCGGCAGATGTCAGTGCTGTTAAAAATAATCGTGACCATTTTTTTACGGGAAATGACGTGCTAAAAAGTAAAGGATTCTCTCGTGGAGCTATGTCACCTGCAACTATTTTTATAGAAATCAAATCTATTCTACGTGACTGGCAACAGTCAAAACGTCAGAGTTTGGTGTTCCCAGAGCGGGAACACTGTGCATTAAAGGGTTAAATGATAACCTATTACATTCCAGTATACCCAATACTTCTACGTTTCATCAGAACAATTTCTCGGTGAGTTTCCTCATCAACTTTCAAATAAAATTCCTCTCGGTTATTTCTGTTCCGAATCTTCGCTATATTACCACTAAAAACTTTTATCTCATCGAATATTGGCTACATTGCGGCTGCGCGCACGATCTCCAGAAATATGTGGAGAGCGTGAAAAACCATCGTAAATGGTTGACACCTCTTCCGAATATCTTGGGACCTGGTATCTTCTTGGAGGAAGGAGGTGCAAATAAAAACGACCGTAAAACTTGGGACGAAATGAATCCGTTTCTGGAACTTTCCTTCGGTCATCGTCGGTCTCTTTTAACTTCTGCAGTTGCCATGGAGATGGACGAGATTATTTTTACTACTCTCTCTCTCTCTTGGAGCGCAGTTTTATGTTTTGCCCTTTTCCAACTGTTGTTATAGAGGGACCCCCCCCCACGTCGTTGTATATCGTCGTCTGTTAACGGGAAAATAGGTTCGGAGCTTTGATATAGATTTCATTTTTATTTTTATTTTATTTACATTTTTTTAGGGGGTAGAGGGTTGTATTTTTTGACGCAAGATGTGTGTTTTTATTTATCGAAGTTTATTAAATTATTAAATTATTTCCTGAAGTTACTGAACTAGTTAATTTTATTCCCCACAGTATTACCCTTAACGTGCAGTTTCCGCTCGGAACACCCAGTTATTAACGCGTTAGTGCGTTTCCCGCTCTGGGAACACCAACCTCTGACGTTTTGACTGTTGCCAGTCACGAAGAATAGATTTGATTTCTATAAAAATAGTGGCGGGTGACACAGCTCCACGAGAATCCTTTACTTTTTAGCACGTCATTTCCCGTAAAAAATGGTCACGATTATTTTTAACAGCACTGCCATCTGCTGAAAAATGGAAGAATGCGAGAACAGCTGGATAGATTGCCCAATGCTGAAAAAAGGTCAGTCGTTGCCATCGCTCGACTTAACTAAAAGCAAGATGGCGGACGATCGAAACGTTCATCGCGTTCCACAAATCTAGAGACCCTGAAAAAAGGGCAGCCGTTGCCATCGCTCGACTTAACTTCCAGCAAGATGGCGGACGATCGAAACGTTCATCGCATGCCACAGATCTAGAGACCCTGTTTTTGACGGCAACTTGTCGTCAAAAAAGGGCCTCTAGATCTGTGGCACGCGATGAACGTTTCGATCGTCCGCCATCTTGCTGGTAGTTAAGTCGAGCGATGGCAACGGCTGCCCTTTTTTCAGCATCGGAAAAAGGTTGCGCCTCAAAAGGTTAAATTATAGTTACTAGCTGAATTTATCAATTAGTGAAGCATGAAACATTACTCGAATTTACTAAGTAATTGTTCATTGTGTTATTAACTGAACATTGTGTTATTAACTGAACTTGTGTTATTAACTGAATTTACCAAATTACTAAACAGTGAAATATATTGTTATCCATCCGAATGTACTGTAATGTACTGTAATCCGAATGTACTGTACATCCGAATGTAGAAATTGTTCTGATGAAACGTAGAAGTATTGGGTATACTGGAATGTAATAGATTATCATTTAACCCTTTAAAGCACAGTGTTCCCTCTCTGGGAACACCAAACTCTGACGTTTTGACTGTTGCCAGTCACGAAGAATAGATTCTGATTTCTATAAAAATAGTTGCGGGTGAGATAGCTCCACGAGAGTCCTTTACTTTTTAGCACGTCATTTCCCGTAAAAAAAATTGTCACGAATATTTTTAACAGTACTGACATCTGCTGGAAAATGAAAGAATGCGAGAACAGCTGGATAGATTGCCCAATGCTGGAAAAAAGGGCAGCCGTTGCCATCGCTCGACATAACGACCAGCAAGAGGGCGGACGATCGAAACGTTCATCGCGTGCCACAGATCTAGAGACCCTTTTTTGACGTAGCTGGCTGTGCCGCACAGCGTTTTATGATAATTACAAGAAAGTTTCATAAAATAACTTCATTTTTAGTTACTAATAAAACTTGTGTTTTATTTGTAGCTAAAAAGAAAATAATAAAAAGTAAGTGGAAATACAATTTTTCGAAGTAGTAGCGTTTTATTTTGGAGCCAATGAAAGTTTCAAAACTAATAAAACTTTTGCAAGCGGTGAAAATTTTTAAATGTTCAAGATATTATGAAAGCATTCGAGACCAAAATTCCCCTTGAGCTGTATTTGCTTTTAAGACATTGATTTATTCATTAATGTCTGCTTTTCAGAGGTCTGGAATGCTTTTCACAATATTTTGAACATATAAAATTTTTCATCTCTTGCAAAAGTAAAATATCTAAATTTTTCAGTTTTGTTAGTTTTGAAGCTTTCATTCATTCATAGTACATATTTGCAAGAATGAAATTTTATTTTGTGCCTTTTAGTTCTACTTTTAAAAATTGCATTTTTACTTAATTTTTATTTGAGTTTTTTAGAATGATACATAAAGATGCTTCGAAAGTATGTAAAAGACCTTTATTTTTATGTACATTGATACAAAAACTAGTTTAAAAAACTAATAGTCTGTGCTCTGGAAAAATCATAATATTTTTAAATGGTCAATCTGGCTATTAACTGGATTTACGGATAACATTAATAGCTGAAATAGGACTAATAAATTAAGTGATATGTGAATATAATAGCAGCCGTAATCGTATAATTATACAGATATGCTAAGTTCTTTATTCAATTAATTGTTAACTTTCAATAACTATCTGAATAAAATTTAATGTATTGACAGTGGTATTAAAAATAAAAAACTGCACTAAATTAGTTAATTACTGGTTGAGAATTAATTAAATTTTTTTTATAAATTTGTTGTACAATTAATCTAATTAATATATACTAAAGTAAACTATCAATTCGATTTATTGATGGACCATTAGTATTTCAACAGGATTAGGATTATATAAAAATAATAGTGATGTGTAAATAAAACAATATCTGTAATAACTATAAATTATTTTATTATTTATTCTATGTTCTAAATTAGGGTTAATGTTTTTAATTAGCTTTATATAGTGTTTAAAAATAGGTAATAATAAATAAATAAGAGGCAGAATAATAACTGTATTAAATTAACTAGTTATTTATTTTGAATTAACTACATTATTTCTTTGAGATAAATTTATGAACTATTTAGTTAGTTTATCCAATAACCTTCCCCAACTTATGCAGCACTATAAAATATAAGTAAATTAAATTCTCCTTCAAATAGACTTGTTTACATCCACTTTAAAAAAAATATCTCAATTATGTGCAGGTCCACCACAGTAACATCAGAAAATCAGTTCACTTAGTAATGCGCCCTAAGTCGATACCTATGTTTAAACCTTAAAATAAATACCCCCTTATTTAACCAAATGTTATGTGAATACTTTAACCCTATTCTTAAGAATAAAAAAGCAGCCCCTTTACATCTTTATCTTCCCTACAGTAGGATTTTCATGCATTTTTTTTTTCTTGTTTCGCTTATCCCCATGACAACGCGAAATATATATTTTTTCTCTCTCTCCTCCAGATCTGTTCTCCTTTGAACTACACTTTTATGTCGCCAACAGTCTTCCTGCATCGATAATATCCCGGCTGTAAATAGCAATTTTCCGCGCAAACTTTTCCGATTTCTGTCTTTTTTTTTTTCTTCTTCCCGACCAACACTTGGCTGCATCTTTATTATTAAAGATTAAGACGTGATGCCCCACCGCATCGAACCGCCCAATGTGGCCGCCATTTCGTTGCCTTCTGAGAATGGGTGTTGGGTGCTTGGAGGAACTCTCCTCCAAGTTTGGGTAGGACCCCCCCCCATTAACCCTTTAACGCGCAGTGTTCCCGCTCTGGAAAACACCAAACTCTGACGTTTTGACTTTTGCCAGTCACGAAGAATAGATTGGATTTCTATAAAAATAATTGCGGGTGACATAGCTCCACGAGAATCCTTTAGCACGTCATTTCCCGTAAAAAAAAAATCTGGAGTGACTCGACTCGACTTTCCGAACACTTACGATTAAGATCATTACGAAGCATTTAAATAAATTTTAATCGATGAATTATTCAAATATATATACCAAAATGAAGCTCAATCGAATGTATCGTTTAAACGCTAGCGCACTTTCAAGAATTTCTCCCCATAGGCTATAATGTAAAAGGAATTTTTGGCGTAGCCCTGTAGAAAAACTATAAGTCCTATACACATCAAAATCGATACCGGTCTTACGATGGTTGTTTATAGCATGTACACCCAATTTGAGCTCAATCGAATGTACCGTTTAAACGCTAGCGCACTTTCCAGAATTTTCCCCCATAGGCCATGATGGAAAAGAAATCTTTGTCGTAGCCCTGTAGACAGAGGCGTAGCCACGGGGGGGGGGGTTAGGGGGGTCATAACCCCCCCCATGAGGAATTTTTTGCCATACAAAATGTATATTCTTCACTCCCTTATCACACACATGCATGCATATATGTGAGTTGCAATAGTCGTAACCCCCCCCCATGAGGAATTTTTTGCCATACAAAATGTATATTCTTCACTCCCTTATCACACACATGCATGCATATATGTGAGTTGCAATAGTCGTAACCCCCCCCATGAAAATTTTCTGGCTACGCCTCTGCCTGTAGAAAAACTATAAGTCTTATTTATACACACCGAAATCAATACAGGTCTTGCGACGGTGGTTTATAACATATATACCTAATTTGAGCTCAATCTAATGTACCGTTTAAACGCTAGCGCACTTTCAAGAATTTTCCCCCATAGGCCATAATGTAAAAGAAATCTTTGTCGTAGCCCTGTAGAAAAACTATAAGTCCTATACACACCAAAATCAATACCGGTCTTGCGACGGTGGTTTATAACATATATACCCAATTTGAGCTCAATCGCATGCCCCCCCGTTCAGGTGCTATCGTGTTCACTCACTCACTCACTCACTCACTCACTCACTCACTCACTCACTCACTCACTCACTCACTCACTCACTCACTCACTCACTCACTCACTCACTCACTCACTCACTCACTCACTCACTCACTCACTCACTCACTCACTCACTCACTCACTCACTCACTCACTCACTCACTCACTCACTCACTCACTCACTCACTCACTCACTCACTCACTCACTCACTCACTCACTCACTCACTCACTCACTCACTCACTCACTCACTCACTCACTCACTCACTCACTCACTCACTCACTCACTCACTCACTCACTCACTCACTCACTCACTCACTCACTCACTCACTCACTCACTCACTCACTCACTCACTCACTCACTCACTCACTCACTCACTCACTCACTCACTCACTCACTCACTCACTCACTCACTCACTCACTCACTCACTCACTCACTCACTCACTCACTCACTCACTCACTCACTCACTCACTCACTCACTCACTCACTCACTCACTCACTCACTCACTCACTCACTCACTCACTCACTCACTCACTCACTCACTCACTCACTCACTCACTCACTCACTCACTCACTCACTCACTCACTCACTCACTCACTCACTCACTCACTCACTCACTCACTCACTCACTCACTCACTCACTCACTCACTCACTCACTCACTCACTCACTCACTCACTCACTCACTCACTCACTCACTCACTCACTCACTCACTCACTCACTCACTCACTCACTCACTCACTCACTCACTCACTCACTCACTCACTCACTCACTCACTCACTCACTCACTCACTCACTCACTCACTCACTCACTCACTCACTCACTCACTCACTCACTCACTCACTCACTCACTCACTCACTCACTCACTCACTCACTCACTCACTCACTCACTCACTCACTCACTCACTCACTCACTCACTCACTCACTCACATATACATACATACATCTCGTAAAAATAACATAAATGAATTCAGAAGCCCTCTAAACGTGTAAATACACCAAAATCTCGAATTCAAATTTTTTCATGATTACAATACTTTCCTTACATGGTACATGTTCGGAAAGTAAAAATGGTCACGATTCTTTTTAACAGCACCGACATCTGCTGAAAAATGGAAGAATGCGAGAACAGCTGCAGAGATTGCCCAATGCTGAAAAAAGGGCAGCCGTTGCCATCGCTCGACTTAACGACCAGCAAGATGGCGGACGATCGAAACGTTCATCGCGTGCCACAGATCTAGAGACCCTTTTTTGACGACAGCTGGCTGTGCGGCACAGCCAGCTTAACTCGAGCGATGGCAACGGCTGCCCTTTTTTTTCAGAATTGGGAAAGGGTTGCACCTCAAAGGGCTAATACTCTACAGATGGAGATAAGAAAATTGTTTTCCATTCCCCCCACCAAACTTTTGAATTTATCACAAGGTATCTGCAACGAATTAAATCTCTCTACTCATTCACGCTGTTGTCGGATATTCTTTTGCAAAAGTTGCAGAATTTCTATAAAAGCCGCTTTATTTATCTAAAAGCAATGTGTTAGTTCCAAAAGTTGCAAATTTTAGTGAAGATCCCCAAAATGTATTGAAACTTACAAAATTTAGAGGCAAATCGCAAAATGTGATGAGAAGACCCAAAATTTAGTGACAAATTCCAAAATGTGTTGAAAAGTTGCTAAATTTAGTGCCAAATTCCATTATTTAAAAAAAAGTAATTTGGAAGTCTTTATTAAAATAGATTAGAGGACCCAATATTAAAATAATTTAGAAGTCCCTAAATTTAGAGAAAAATTCCAAAATGTGTTGAAAAGTTGCTAAATTTGTTGACAGATTCCTCGAACGTGCGTTCCACTTGGTCTTTATCGTCGTGGATTTCTCTAGATTAGCTAAATCCTCTTAGTTAAGCCGTCTCTTTCTTCTTTAAAACTGTTTTTTCGTCATTTGGGAACATTTTATTTAATGTCGCTAAATTCACTGACACCAGCAGCCAATGGGAAGCTGTCTGAAGTAAGCAACGCGCCCTCAAGCGCTCTAATATGGCGGTCGCGGATGTCCAAGCTGACCGCAGGGACAGAGAGCTACATATTTTTTTTCGTATGAGGTCTCTAAGCAGCGCTGTCCACATAGGTTGTTGCCCTCCTGGACGCTGATCCAAATGGCCATTGCATCCACCTCGATGTTCTTATGAGATGCGACCTTCAACCGACTGTGCAAAAGCTGGGCCCAACAGTTAATTAATCAGTTAAAGTAATAAATAAAAACAGTTGGTGAAAAAAGACAGTTTTTTGATATTTCAAGGCATTTTTGTGAAAGTTCGAGATGTTAGCAGACCTAATATTTAGCTGTATCCAATTCCTATATCCAATAAGCCGTTGACGTCATATACGTTGCTAATATATAAGGTATTATTACACTACAAAACCATTCACAAGCATAATGTCGGATGTACGTATTGTTTCCATGCCTAAAGAAAAACAGAAGGGGAGAAAATTCTTAATAATTAATCTTCCCCTTCATCAACTACAGCCGAGCAAGTGAAGGGGGGGGGGTAAATCAACAACAAAGGTTATTTTTATAAACTCGCGTAATGCGAAAGTTATAATTACTCTCCTACGAACGGTATTATCTGAATTTACTTAGTCCTTCCTGATGTAATTATTGAAAGAAACTAATTATTATCATAACTTAATCAAGATTAAACTGCTGCCAAAACCATCTACTTACCTCCCCCCCCTCCCCTTTCTCTCCCTCTGCTTCAGGATTAAAAGCACGTCCTGCAAAAATAAAGTAATTATTGTCTGCGAAATGAAATAACGATTTCTGCACTACCGTGTATGTTTATTTGTTTTTTTTTTAAGCGTGGCTGAATTAAAATAATTGGGCTAATTAAATCAAATTAGATACAGTGCGTCTTGGCTTGATTCCAAAAATTTTAAATCGTATTGAATGATGTGTGATTTCGAAGACAGGGCTGTTTTTTTATTTTATTCTTTAAATTTGACGTTGTTCTAAAAACCAGATACAACGAGAACTAAATTGTTTGTTCGTTAAGTAACAATATGCATTAAACAAATTGATCGGGAGAATCTTAAATAGAACCGAGAAAGCTTTGAAATTTCGCCATTTTGAGACTGTTTCTTTTAACCTTTCGTTCTTATGCCAAGAAAAAATCCTGTAATTCCTAAATCTCTAATTAATTTGGAATTTGAAGACACAAGAACTGGCAACAGTTACAAAATTACTGAAGACGGTGTGTTAAGACATAAATTGTTCTTTTATAGGACAATTCCAATAGTTTCAATAATCTCGATAGAATTACAATATGCTATAGCTCGTGTTCGTAAACTCATCAACTGACGCCACTAGTTTTCGTACAAGAAACTGGAAGAAATGTGATTAATGATTCTAATTTCTTTCAAGTTTAAGAACGATTTCAGTTTATCCAGTCACCCGAGTAATGCGTGTGCTTACCGAAACGTCCTCGGATAAACTGTAAATAAACTACCGAAAACTGAATCAACTGGTTCCTCCCTCAGTTGGTTTAGTTTTATCGAACTCAGTTTACTTTAAGAACGATGATTAAACTGTTTGAGTTTAAAAACTGACAGCATAAGTACATCTGAAACTAAAACTAAGCTTCTCGAGTGGAACTGGTTGAGCGTTTACGAATGCTCCCGTAGACTACACATGCGTAAAAAAAATAAATAAATAAAAACATATTTCAAAGATTCTCATCTTTTAATCTCAAATTCAATTCTACAGAGAAGCGAATCGTCTCCTGAATTTTGGTAGCGCTCCAAAGCTGCTATTATGGCCAATATAAAATCAATTTTTTTTCTAGCTTCTCAATCTCGAAATTGTGACATAATTTTATGTCATATCAATGTTACATTGATGAGCATGCTAAAAATTAAGTATCGGGGAGTACAATAAACTAACATTTGTTTAACGATAATCTCACGTTTTTCACATAGCAGTACAATCTTTCATAACTGTTCCATATAAAGAGAAAAAAGATGACGTCATCAAAAGCTCCAAAATTACTCTTTGAAAACTAATTGCTTGAAAGAAAACAGATGAACTGACTCAACTACTAGGGGTTTCTTTTACGGCAGTAAAAAAAAAAACGTGGCATCGTAAATTAAAATATACGTGAAAATAATAAACTCTGGCACAAACTTAACTTCCCATTCGCAGTTTCCGAGGCTCTAAATAGCTCTTGGAGATGACAAAATTTGATATTTTCCACGAGATTGAGCCATGGAAGATTTAAATTGAACATTTAAGGTGTAAGGGGAATTTTTCCCAAGAAGAGTTCATCATAAAGTTTGCTAACTTTTCTTTGGAAAGAAGTTAGTAAACTTAATTATTAACCGTAAAAATTGTGATAACACACGCAAGTTTTACAAAATAAATTTAATGGCTTGCTGTCAGGGGCCCATATTCTTCCAGGGTCTCCGCTGTGGCTGCCACTGTCTTTTACGGATTCTGTGATAAGCATTCACTGACTTATTAACGCAAACTCTCCATTTTAAAAGTTGTAGCTTACGATACTTATATATAAACAAGATATTAAATATAAACAATAAATGAATGCATAAAGTGGTGCTTCTAGAGAAACAAAAAATCGGTCTTGTACATAATGATATAACAGAAAATGAGACTGAAGTAGTAAGCCTCAGATAGATTTTTTTTAACAGGATCATAAATAGAACAGAGGCCCTGACCTTAATGGGCAAAACGTGATTAAGCCCGGAAGAAATAGTAAAGGCTAGACTACATTATTATTTGTTTCTCCGACAGTAAACTGTTTAAAGACCATAAAGACTAATTTATGCTACGGGTCGAACAAGTCAAATCTTGAAATAGCAGTATAAGATGAACATTTATGAATAATTCTTATAGCAATTCCTGATTCGTTCATTGTTACAAAAAATGTATCATTGCCTTCATATTGTTTTAAAACTGAGTGTGTTGAGATATTGTTGTAAATGCAAATAACATTTCAACAATCGGATAACAATGCATATTATTTCTAAGAAACCTTTTATTGAAAGTGTTTGTTAAAAAGTTGAACATATGCGAATTTAGCTGCAATTTAACTGCATTTACTGATTATCTAATTATTTTCACGTTTATTTCGCCTTCATACGTCGTCGCTACAACTAACAATTACTAATTTTCTCCGTCTTTATCACTGATAATACTTTAACTACTGCCTCTTCTAACTTCTGATCAAATACTACACTTGGATCAAACTGAACTTAGTCGAAATGTCTTCAATGTTTCCCTTTGAAGAAAGTCTGTTGGATACCTGTAGTGACTATTTCACTGCCATCTCTGGAGTAAGTTCGTACGTAACAGCTTTGGCTCCCGCTGCAAGACCTGTCCGGCAGGCTCCACTAGCTCCAAATCCTGTTCGGCAGGCACCCGTGGCTCCATTTCCAAAAACTGTTCGTTATCCTTGGCATCTTATGGAGCGTTTTTTGGAGGACTGTGTCGCTCCTCCGCCTCTTAAGCTGTATGGGGACGTTTATGGTGTCCCGGGAGCATCTGGATGGGATCGTCGACTGCGAAATGCAGGTCTCGATCCATCTCGTTATGTGAAGAAGAGGAAGTCTAAGTTATTGAAATTTGTCAAGAAAAAGTTTTCTTTCTTGTGTGCCAAGGACCTTCAGAGTAATCTGGAGTAAATTGAATCATCCAATTTTGACTCGAGCTCACGAAAACTAATCGGAGTTCCTAAAACACTTTATTGTGACTTCCAATTTTCTACTTTTTACACAAATCTTCAGTGTCAAGATATTGAACAGTGCGTCTTCAAATTACCCGACTAGTCTAGACCAAGGTTGAAACAAACCGTTTCGAACATTTTAATCTTGGTTAAAACTTTTCTTTTATGAGTCTTTCCTGTACTCGTTTTCTGAACTGCAAAGACCAAAGACTCTCAAACTGCTCAAAACTGTCAAACGAACGAACTCTTCAACGCACTAATTTTTGTGAAATGTGAGCAACTAAACACAATCTTCAAGTTACTTGATTAGTTTAGACCGAGGTTGAAACAAACAGTTTCGAACTTTTTAATCTTGGTACACACTTATCTTCGTTTCATGAGTCGTTCTTTAAACTCTTCTTCAGAGCAGCAAAGACTTAAAACTTTCAAACTGCTCAAAACTGTCAAAACGAACGAACTCTTCATCGTGTTAATTTTACTGAAAGGTGAGCAACTACAAAAGTCTTCAAATTACCGCCTAGTCTAAACCAAGATTGAAACAAGCCGTTTCGAACTTTTTAATCTTGGTAAACACTTATCTTCGTCATATGAGTCGTCTACGAAGTCTTCTTCAGTGCCGTTAAACTTTCAAAACTGTTTGCTGAAATGCCGAGTCAAAGACGGAACTTCGCTAAGAAATATTTTAGAAAGGTGACCATGACAAAGCCTGAAGAATTCAAACATTGAGTCAGAAAATTGCTCCAGAAATCAAAATCAAAGTTGAAACAAAAGTTTCGAACTATTTAACCTTGGAAAAGCTTATTTTGAACTTACGAGTCGTTGATGAACTCAAAGTGTTTTTTCACGAGAGCAAATGCCAGCTTTTAGACTTTTCAAAAGTGTTTGCTTAAGAGTCAAAAACGAACTCCAAAAATCAAGCCTGAGCATCGAAGCTTGGACTATAGGCTATGACTGTACGAGTCAAACAGAACTCTCAATTTTTATGAACTAATTTGAACAAGAGCCTCTGTTGAACTCAGATTTTTATGTATATATTTTTTGTTCATTTTTATATTTCAGTGTAAATTTAAATCTGTAAAACGTTTTTTTGAAATAAAAAGCAAAATTTTCATCCGATAAAATGTTTTGTGCTTTTATTTATTTAGCATTATTTTTTCCAACTAATGCATGTTTCAGCTAGATATTTACTAATGTTTCTTTTTTCTAATTGGGTGACTTTTCACTTGAAAGAAATGCGTCGTTTATATCGGACAAGCGAACGCCTTTTTTTTCATTGAAGCAGCGGTTCCCAACCTGGGGTATGTGGATGATTTCTTGAGGTTACATGAAAAAAAAATTATGTAACGGTAGCCATGACGAAAATAGTTCAACTGAAAATACGTAAAAAAAAAATTGTGTGACTTTAGATTACAAAAATAGTTTGAGGTGTATTTTTTAGCTAATTATGTCTACTGAATATGGCTACTAAATGCTCAAAAAGTAATTCTATTCCATATAGCTCCATGTACTTAATCCTGTTTGATGCTACCATTTACTTTTATCATTTTTTAAAATAAGTTTTGTATATTATATTTGAAAGGACAGCAGCATTATAGAAGATGACCCAAAATGGTGGTAATGGGCTTTAATTCTTCTTCTATTAGAGATAAGTAGGAAATTTAAATTTAAAAAATGTATAAAATAAAGTCCGAAATAAGATTCCGTTAAAAAAAAAATTACCAAAAGTCACATTTTTAATTTTTATACAAGCCCCCCCCGTACAAGAAGTTCCGAATTAGTAAAATGTGCTCCGTACACTAATGAGATTATGTACAAAATTCGGGAATTATATTTTTTAAAATGTCAGAGATATGAAGATTAAAAATATGCTGACTTAAACAACTTGTCAGTGCCTGAAACTTCCCAGACAGCACAGCAAATTTGCATCAACCTGCAGTAAGCTTGATTTATCAAGTCAATAAACTTGAATTAAGCTTGAAAATTTCAAGCGTGTAAGCTTAATGCAAGGTGGAATCAAGTGTTCAAGTTTACACTTGCCTAACTTGCATTAAACTTGATTCAAACTTAAAAAAATTTCCTGAATGCATGAGTCCCACCATGCCAACCTGACTCGAGGTGACATGACTAAAGTATGAAGTGACTGTTAGGGTTGTCACGCCGTTTTTTGGCGAGATTGATCAATATTGGCCGATGCCGATCTGTTTCTTTTATTTTTCCATGGGATGAATCAAAATTAAAATAATCTTATGTGTGATTTATAGACTCTACTAATAGGGAAATAAGCATAATAAAAACTTAAAAGCAGCACACGTTTTAAAGCTTTCAATATGTTGGGCAATATTGTCCAAAATCGAGACGATCGACTGATTTTGAAATCAATTTTGCTGTATATTCGTATTTTATTTTGAAGAATTTCAATATTTGGAAATTTAGAACCTTTTTTTTAATTCTATGGTCAAGTATGTTTATGACTGATGATAAATTATTTGTTATGGGGATGTGGCTTTCCAAATCAAGCAGTCATCCAGTTGTATTCAAGCTTGACAGTTCCAATGACTTAAATTCGACGGGAAATTATTTGCTAACTCATTTTTTTGTAATCTCCAAGCTTGTTGACTTAAAACGAATTGAACGGGCTTAAAACGAATTGAACGGGCTTAAAACGAATTGAACTGTCAAGCTTGTATTAATACGTCAAATTCAAAGAAATGTCAAGCTTGATTTAAGCTTATGTGCTGTGTGGGTTTTTCTCCTTTGTTATTTTATTGTAAAATTACAAAAGTGTAAAACCCTCCAGATTTTTGATCCCTTGAAATGTACGGGCCCTGGGCGTATGCCCTGCTGGTAATATGGAACTGGGGCTTGGACCTCAAAGTGTTAAAACTCTCGATTATCCTTCTTCCCACCGTCTGTCCATCTCTTGTTGTATTCTTCGAAACTTCACCGCCACTGAAAAATAAAGTGGCCAGACGTATATATATTCTTTCAAAGAACCTCTTACCTATCTCCCGGTTTTCTCCTTGTCATGACCGAGAACAAGGGGCGAGCGAAAACTAATTAGAAATTAGAGAACCGCACTCACTCACTCTGTCTTTTCCTTCCATCAGCGCACCGAACCGGATACCATGACGCTCATAATAATCCAGGAGCGCAGTTCCCCTGGAAAATTCTTCCCCCCTTTTCCTCCCCCGATCCCGTACGTATAAAATGTGGGGGGGGGGGAGTTCTTTTAATTAAACCCTGATATCCGTGATATCGGGAGGGTCCCCACCCCCATAATGAGACGTGCGATCTCGCTAACTGGAGACGTTAATGGCTAATGAGTGTGTTCCAACTCGGCCCCCCCGTCCCTTCTTCCCCCCACACACACTTTTCTCCCCGTCTCTCTTTTCCCTTTAACTTTGTTTTAGGTGGTTATTATTTCGACCACCCCCCTTTTATTCCGTTTCGCAAGAATCTTGGTGTAGAGCAAGCGGCGATCTGGAAGTTTTTAATTCTTGTGGGTGGTTAACCCTTTGAGGCGCAACCCTTTCCCAATGCTGAAAAAAAGGGCAGCCGTTGCCATCGCTCGACTTAACGACCAGCAAGATGGCGGACGATCGAAACGTTCATCGCGTGCCACAGATCTAGAAACCCCTTTTTAGACTAGCTTTTTAGATCTACCTTTTTAGATCTAGAGACGCAGCTGGCTGTGCCCGGCACAGCCAGCTGCGTCAAAAAAGGGGTCTCTCATGGAAGAGTATCGCCGAATCAGTTCTTTGACCAAACGGAACCTAAAAATTGATTGTGGAGCACTGGTGTATGTAATGGGGGTGGGTTTAGGGGGTCTGAACCCCCTTAGTCTACGCACAAACGCAATAGTTATAGCTTAAAATTCACCTTTTGAATTTATCGCTCGAATTAGTCGACTGTAAAATAGCTTTGTATTTTATTTAAAATTTGAAAACTTTAAAATTTAGAAAATAAATACATTAATTTTGTAAATTTTATAATACAGTGCATAACAGACACAATTTACTATAAAAAATTTAAAACATTTTAGTTCTATTGAACATTTTTAATAGATATATATAGCAAAATTTTCTTTACTGTCAATCAAATTTTATTGGCAATTTACAGCCGCAACTGGCTGTGCCGGGCACAGTCAGCTGCGTCAAAAAAAAGGGGTCTCTAGATCTGTGGCACGCGATGAACGTTTCGATCGTCCGCCATCTTGCTGGTAGTTAAGTCGAGCGATGGCAACGGCTGCCCTTTTTTTCAGCATTGGGCCATCTATCCAGCTGTTCTCGCGTTCTTCCATTTTTCAGCAGATGTCAGTGCTGTTAAAAAGAATCGTGACAATTTTTTTTTACGGGAAATGACGTGCTAAAAAATAAAGGTTTCTCGCGGAGCTATGTCACCCGCAACTATTTTTATAGAAATCCAATCTATTCTTCATGACTGGCAACAGTCAAAACGTCAGAGTTTGGTGTTGCCAGAGCGGCAACACTGCGCGTTAAAGGGTTAGCTTTCTTTTAGGTGGTTATTATTTCGACCACCCCTTTATTCCGTTTCGCAAGATCTTGGTGTAGAGCAAGCGGCGATCTAGAAGTTTTAATTCTTGTGGGTGGTTAAAATACTTTTTCCCCCTCTTTTCGGGAGAGGAATTCGGGGAATGTTAACCTTTTACAGGCCAATGTCCCCAATTTGGGAGCATCGAATTAAAAATTTATTCAAAAATGAAATTTTATCAATATCGACTTGAAAAAATTAGCAGATAAACTTAAGAGAACTTGATTTTTTTTTAAAAATAGAAATTGCATTTGCTGTCATTATTGGGAAATTGGGAAGCTGGAAAAAAAATGAAGACAGATATTTTCATAAATTTTTACAGAGCTATTTTTATAAACCCTACCCCACCCTTCAAACTTAATTCATATCTTTATTTAAATTTCAAAATAAATCTTTCACTTTTTATTTAAACTATCCATCAGTATATTCCGTTTTTGAAACCAATGTAAAAGTAGAGTCAGAAATGACCCTTGCTTGCAATTGTGTTAACCCAATCATTGGACTCATTTCACCGAAAATCAAGTTTACTTTTGTAATTTATGTACGACCCCTGAAAAACGATCATCCGACGTGATTTTTTTTACCCTTCTAGAGCCATTTAAAAGTGGCTTAAGTCATCATACATTTATCTTCATATCTTTGAAACTTTTTAGGATATAGTTCTCAAATTTTGTACATCCCTTCATTATGAGAGTAGTATATGAGGGACATTTTATTTATTGAAAGTGTTACATTTTGAAATTTAATGAGAGGAAGTTTTTCTTGACATAGTCTTTTTTCCTACCTTATTTTAAACATTTTCATGCAGACGAAATCATTTTATTTATGAAAAAAAATTAATAACCTGATAACCTGAGAAAACTATTAGGAACTATTGAAATCGAATAAAGCGTGTTACCATCCTTTGGGACACCCTGTGTATATGCAGTAGCGGATCCAGGGGAGGGGCTAGGGGGCTTCAGCCCCCCCAAAAAAAGATTGCTAAAGGGTAACATTCTGCTTTATTATACACTTTAAGTAGATAAAATGATCTTTTTTTATAACTGAGCCCCTCCCAAAAAGTTTTACATTACTTTATACTAAAATTTTGCTTCATCGTACGTTTTGTTTGGGTGAAATAAGCTTTTTTCAAAATTTAGCCCCTCCCAAAAATAATTTCTGGATCCGCTACAGTGTATATGTGATAAACAAACAAGGAATTTAAAGTCTATGCAGTTGTATTCGTTCAATCTGTTTATGTGTGTGTGTGTATGCAAGCATTTTAACCCCTTCGAAAACTAATCCCCCGGGTCGAAATGAGCCTGAGGACGACGGCTATTTTCCCCGGGAGCTATTACAGCCCTTAAACCCACGTCTGCACTGCTTGCTTAAAACCGATCGATCGATGGTTGCTGCTGGGGGGTGACAAATGGTCTCCCACTCCGAATCTGATTTATCACACTAATGGTGATTGCATCCACTCTGATATCCACTCATTATCCCTAATTATTCTCCAAACGAACACCGCGTCTTTTCAGAGATACCAGGGACTTTTCCGTCCAGACAGATTACGGCCGACAAGTTGTTGGAAAGACTTTTTTTTTTTCTTTTTGTGTGTGTGATTTACTTTTATAAAGTTATGAATGAGTTCATAACTTTGTTTTAGTTCCCTTCCTGTAATTCTATTAGGTTGTAACGAAAGTTTTCCACCACTGCAAGTATTGCCTGCACAAGCAGTTTGCGTTGGTGTCTTTGCCAATATTTTGCCAAACGATTTTTGTTATTTGAAAGAAAAAGACTAGTTTTAGAGCAACTGTGTTGTGAAATCTGTAAAAAAAGATCGTTATGATTAAGGTGTCTGAAATGGAACTATCACGGTACCCGATTGAACCATCCTTTACTCTCTGTTCTGTCGCAAAAAGTCAGCTACAGAATGACAGCGAGTCATGTGTACAGCTTAAGGTACTACTGTTGTATCATATGACACTGTGAAGATTTGGTACCGAAAGTTCAAAAACGAAGACTAGGACATTAAAGAAGCAGAGCGCTCTGGCCGGCCTACTGATGTTGATGAGGATTTGTGGAAGAAGATAAAATATTCATCCACTCGAGAGCTAGCTAAAAGAGTTAGACTTTAGTGCCACGTCCATTAGTCGCGCTAAGCATCGCATAAACTTGACATATAAGGTCAATAGCTGGGTACCGCGTGAGCTGACTCAAGCAAATATGGCGGAAAACTTTTGTTACAATCTGATACATTCTTGGATTCTTCTCACTGTAATACGGAGGAAACCTTAGTATAAAGCGCACATAAATTTGGTTTGGTGTGATTTACGGCAACGCAACGCTAGGGCAATCTGCCAGGAATGGGGGGGAATGCCTTAGTAGGAGGACTTTCTAAGGGGCGTATTTAATACGTTACATCTGGAGAAAACCTACCCAAAACACCAGACCGTTAGATCGACAGCCGCGCGATGGGACCCCGAACCCCGGACCTCCCCCACTTCGGTCGTCTATCATTTTCAGTGACGTAACCACTGTGACATGGTGAAGCCACATAACATTTGAGTAGAATTTCGTCGATAGGAGTAAAACTACACATTTCGAACACAAAGGGTGTACCCATAAATGCTGGGACAAACTTTTCGAGGATCTTTGGCGGATAAGGAATCAGAATTAAGCTTCAATGGGGGGGGGGGTCGGAAACGTCGTCTTCATGCAGCTGTTAATAATCACTTTGGAACAACTACGGAAATAATAGTGAACTTTCCGACCATCGTTCGCCAAAAATTAACGCATCTTTCACAGAAAAGATGAGACTAAAATTAATAGGTTAACCCTATACTTGGCAAGACTTTTTTATATTTTTTCCTGGAATTTTGATTATAGCTTATATGTGTTCTTACGTGTTCATGGGTGTCGGAAATAATAATAATAATGATAATAATAAATGTCTATTTGTAAAATTAAGTTTTATTGAGCGTATAACATAAGGCGCACTGCCAGACATAACTGTATAGATTTTTGGAAAGCGCAACGTATCAAATCATGCACTGTTCCAAGAATATGACTAAAAATAAAAGTTCTATTTCGTTTCCTTGATAAAAAAATTTCAGTCAAGTTCATTGTTAATGGAACTTAGTTAAGAAATTAGACGAACACTTTTCCCTAAGTGATGATTAATAAGTAACTGAAAACGCGGTCTTTTTTGAAAGCAAATTGCTATGTGTTGCTTATACTTTATTAAACCTTTTTAACATCTACCACTCTTGTAAGTTTGTCGCAATCATTATGGGACAGCCTGTGCTTAATGACAGATGGCCGCACAACCAGCTGTGTCAAAGAAAGCTCTTTAACTCTGTGGGACACGATGAAAATGCTGGAACTATAAAGGGTTAACCCTCCGCTGGCGCGTAGACTGCGAACATAGCATAAGTCAAATTTCCTATGTCAATATTCGAGCATAAGTCAAATTTCCTATGTCAATGTTTGAGCATGAGTCAAATTTCCTATGTCAATTTCATATTTAAAATGTAGCTCCCCGTAAAAATGAATGATGTCTTATACAATAATAGCTTTCTCATATTTCTTTCTAATTTCGCGTGTCTTCAAAAACTAATCAGTTACTGACAAAACTAAAACGAGAAATTTGGCCATTACTCGAATACTCTTTTACCTGGTGTGATTACCTGGTCTACACTCGTAGTCCACGCGCCTAACGAAGGGTCAAATAAAACACTGACACACAAACAATGACATCGCAGGATGAATTTATATATCTGGGGAAACAGTGAGTAAAATCTCACCACCCCCTCCAATGAAATCTGCACCTCCTCGCAAACTCCTTGAATTTACGGGACATCTTTAAATCTCGTAAAAAGCTTCTAAAAATTTATGCAGGTCTCGCTCTAAAAGAGCAAAAGAGGAACCTTGGTCGTTAATGGGAGGGCTGTTTCCTTCCATTTAAGAAGTTGAGAGGGGGGAGAATACATTATACCGTTGACCTGTGAACGAGTCTGCAGGGGAACATAAAGAGATGTCGCAAAGATTGAAACTCGCCGGGATTATGTCGGAGGTGAACAGAGAACCGAGTAAAACAGAATTTATTCCTGTTAAAAAATAAATAAATAAAATAAAGCGTGATATACCTCTGCAGCACCTGGTTTTGTTGCCCTCTATATTTTCTAAGCAAAGTTGAAAAAATGTTCATGATCTTGGTTTGTCTGTCTGGAAGTCCGTGCTCTTGACTAAAGTTGACCCATTTATGCCTAGTGTCCCTTTTTTGGGACGGCATTTTCGCTATTAGTCGAAAACGTTATTTATTTTTCCTAGGCTTTATTCATGAGTATTGAGCCTCAACTCTGCAAAATACTTTAACATGACCCAGTAGGATGCTGATATTTCGATTTTTATGCATAATGATTTTAAAAGAAATCATCCCTTGTTCAAGAAGTTGACATCAGAAATTTATCTATTATTTCTGTTATCAGTAAAAATCGAAGAAAGTCGCAAAAATATCCAGGCACAAATGGGTTAAAAAAAAAAAAAAGCATGAACTAAATTTATTTTTTTAATATAATTATAAGCTTTTCTTATGTAATTTTAGATTTGTTGTTCGACTGGGAATTTAGCGATTCCGTAATTACAGAAATTTCCGGATTATAGAAATCGAGTACGCCATTCGTGTTGTGAAGTGGTTGGCGAAGCCATTCTACTACACATCCGGGTCCGGGTTCGATTCCCGGCTCGGGCAAATAAATTCATCCGTCCGTTCATAGTAGGCAACGCTGGTCCACCTATTAGGTGCCTCCGTAATAAAGAGACCAGTAATGCCGGCCTTTGTAGTGTTCGAATGCCTATAAACGGCAAGTTCCCGCTATTGAGGGGGGAATTGTGTACTATGAATTATAAATAATTGTAATAATCCAGCAAAGTTGTAAAATAGAAAAAAAATGGACACTGACCTTTCTTGAATTAAATAAAACACATTTCCAGAAGAATAATACGCAAGAGAAAGATGTTATTTTATTAAACATACCTGATAAAATTCGTCGTATGAATTTCGGTTTGTGTTGCATTACTGAATTACTTCAATTCCGTCTCGCTCCTGTGATGTAGCCGGGCTGGAGAGTTCAACAGTTATTCCCCCCCCCCCCACCACAAAAAAAAAATTAAAGCATTTAAATTTTCATGCACGGATTTTTTTTTTTTTTTTTTTTTAAATATCAAAATGTCCAAAACCTTAAAATGAATGCATATATTGTACATAACATTTCTTAGATGAAAAAATAGGTCTTTTTATGACCGTTTTTTTTTTAAATAATGACTATTAAAACGTTAAGACCGAATTTAATCCGAATTATAAGAATTCCCGAATTCGGAATTCCGGATTTGGGATGTTATTCTGTAATCATTTTATTCATCTTGTAAACAGTGAAAAGTATTTTTTTAACATTTACATTAGAATACCCGTTCTGTAAACTTTCTTTTCTCCAGGAAAAGTTAGCTTAAGCATTTTAAATATACATATTTATATACATATTTTTTATGCATTACCACCAAATCAACGGCCTTAGTATTTATAAAAATCGAAATATATTCTCATTTTCCTTCAAACATAAGCTACACTCACAGTCCACTCTGCTCTTGTAATACCCTAAGCACATGCCTCGCTGTTCTGCAGAAAAATAGTTCTTTTTTTTTTTTTTTTTTTCCCTATGCCATGGGGCTGAGCTTGCGGGGGCGTTAATAAGATCGGCGGCGCCCCGTTGGCCGCGGATCTCCCTATTAAAAGGGCGCCCTACCGAACACAGACTTGGCGACTTGATTACGAGAAGTTGTTGTGCTTATATATATATTATTAGTATTATTATTTTTGTGGTGGCTGTCGGCCCGTTGGCACATTTCTGTGAAAATGAAGTCTGAAATGGTTTTTGGAAGGCATTAAGAGAACGTACCCCGTGGAGTGCATTTTTTTATTATTATTTTTATTAAGACACACACTTTACGGTGCTTTTGTGGCATGTCAGTTTTGTTTACCCTTTTTTTTTGTGGGTTAAGATGAGAGATAATTGATCTATAATTAGAATTTATTGTGTCACTTTTTTTTAGCCCTTTGAGGTGCAAAGCTTTCCCAATCCTGGAAAAAAGTGCAGCCGTTGCCATCGCTCGACTGAACTACCAGCAAGATGGGGGACGATCGAAACGTTCATCTCGTGCCACAGATCGAGAGACCCTTTTTTTTACGACAGCTGGATGCGCCGCACAGCCAGCTGTCGTCGTCAAAAAAAGAGTCTCTCGATCTGTGGCACGCGATAAACGTTTCGATCGTCCACCATCTTGCTGGTAGTTCAATCGAGCGATGGCAACGGCTGCCCTTTTTCCAGTATTGAGCAATCTATCCAGCCGTTCTCGCATTCTTCCATTTTTCAGCAGATGTCAGTGCTGTTAAAAATAATCGTGACCATTTTTTTACGGGATAGGACGTGTTTAAAAATAAAGGATTCTCTCGTGGAGCAATGCCACCCGCCAATGTTTTTATAGAAATCAAATCCATTCTTCGTGACTGGCAACAGTCAAAACGCCAGAGTTTGGTGTTCCCAGAGCGGAAACACTGCGCGTAAAAGGGTTAATTAAATTCAAACAAGTAAAATTTCAACTTGTTTTTCCATTTTGTCAAATTTTCAACTTGTCTCAAAACATGCTGAAATAAATTTTTACGTATCCGTGAGTGTTTTATTTTACAGCGAGAATTTTATGGATATCCCTTTTCCCTTGAAACCACGGGGCTTATAACTGTAGCTTTCTCATGGGAGGTTTCCTTTTCTTGCTATGAACTTTGATTGACAGTAAATTATTATAAATATCTGGTAAAAATTTTCAGTAGCACCAAAAATTTTTAAACTCTTAATTTCTTATAGTAAAAGGGCGAGTGGGTTTGACATCGCAGAACGTTTGACGTTGTGATAAAGTTTACACTAAAAGCGAAGTCAATACAGGTTTCTCGAACAAGACCGCATAAACTCTGCATGAGTAGCCTGTTTACTCGCGTAACAGTCGCACATTTATTTGCCAACTTTTCGTTGTGGAAAGTCTGGTTGCGACTATTGTACGGGGAAATTTATTGTACACTCTAATACTAAAACAATACAATATTGCATACAGCTGGAAGCATTACTGCTATAAAAAGTACATTATAAAGTTAGTCACTTGACAAATGTTTCCAGATTATGTGCTGTTTATTGATATTTTCGTCAGTCGCACCCAAAAAACAGGAATTTTTTTTGTTTATGGTAATATTTATGGTAACATTATGGTAATATTACGACAAACTATGTTATGAGAATTGTGACAAAAAAAAATCTAACAAATGTTTGTCGAATTGCTCTGAGGTCATAGAAGTATATTTATATCATTCTTTAGACATATATTATGTACCGCAAGTGACGAATCTGGTTGCCCATAAGGAGGGGTCATGTCCCCCCTAGCTCTCCAGGAAAAATATATATTGCCGTCATAATTTACGTACTAGTTTAACCCTTTAATGCGCAGTGTTCCTGCTCTGGCAACACCAAACTCTGACGTTTTGATTGTTGCCAGTCACGAAGAATAGATTGGATTTCTATAAAAATAGTTGCGCGTGACAGAGCTCCACGAGAATCCTTTACTTTTTAGCACGTCATTTCCCGTAAAAAAAATGTTCATGATTCTTTTTAACAGCACTGACATCTGCTGAAAAATGGAAGAATGCGAGAACGGCTGGATAGATTGCCCAATGCTGAAAAAAGGACAGCCGTTGCCATCGCTCGACTTAACGACCAGCAAGATGGCGGACGATCGAAACGTTCATCGCTGCCACAGATCTAGAGACTCTTTTTTGACGACATCTGGCTGTGTGGCACAGCCAGCTGTCGTCAAAAATTCAGTGTAAAAAATATCAAAAATAAATGTCGTCAAAAATAACAGCTGTCGTCGTGCCGCACAGCCAGCTGTCGTCAAAAAAGGGTCTCTAGATCTGTGGCACGTGATGACCGTTTCGATCACCCGCCATCTTGCTGGTAGTTAAGTCGAGCGATGGCAACGGCTGCCCTTTTTTCAGCATTGGGAAAGGGTTTGCTCCTCAAAGGGATAAAGAGATGTGATTCAACAGTAAAATATATTTTGTGTCTGGTGCAGGACCCCCTGCCTTGCACCTCCTACCTACAAACAGTCATAGCAGCTCTGCACATGTCTAGTTTATCCAGTCTGTATATGTACCTCTGTATGTTTTATAACAGAGTTGTATCTGGTTTTTGTAGTCATGGCCTCTCCAAACTAAAATCCTATATGCGGCAGTGTTGTTCTTCTTGCAAAGATCATGTTACATCAAACGTGAGTTCAATTTCCTTATTGACCTATTTCTACCGTCAAGCGAACGCTTGTGTCAAACAAGCCATGTTTTGTATCAGATACCAATGAATTGATGTAACACTGTCCCCCCCCCCCCGCATGTAACGTCACCATTGTTGCTTTCTATTGTCTGAAAAAGGAACAAGGAACAAATAAAAAATAGTTTTATTTAGAAAAAGATGTTTCAAAGGAAAACGATTTTTTTTTTCTTTCTTTCTTTCTCCTTTGAACTCCCGCAAAGCACCAGCCAGAGATAGATGTGTTTACACAGATTCAATTGTTGCGGTCTCTACCGAAACAAGAAAGATCGATTGTGAAAAGAACTTAAATTCGATACTTTTGTTTCCAATTGTGGCATCGGTCCGAAAGAAAGAAAAGAAAAAAGCTTGAGAAAGAAATCACATTGAATTAAGATATATGTTGCTGTTATTTTTCTTTCTACGTTTTGAGAGCTGGTTCTAAAAACAAGTTGTTTATAGAACCGAAAAATACTTTTTAGAACGGACGATTTATAAATGATAAAATTTTCAAGTATAAAAGATTCGTTTATTGTATCATTGCATACAGTGGCGCACCCAGGATTTTAGTTTAGGGGGGCTGGGCGACATGCAAATACTGCTGAACTCGGTTATAGTGACCTCGATTAGTTACAACTCTCTTATAACGTCTACATATTCGGTACCACTTGACTGTCCCATAGAACACAAGTCCACAAGCAATGTAACTCGGTATGGAGTCATAAATATTTATCTGATCTTTTCAGTGATGTTGTAACCAAGATTAACAGTGTTTCATAAACTAACTGTAAGCATTTATTTAAAAACTTTTTAAATAAATGTCTTTTTTGGTTAGAAATAACTTAAAGACAGTTAAAAGAAGGAAAAAAAATAATTCATTAGCGACAATTTTCAGTTTTTAAAGCTTTTCACTTCTAGCTTTCTACCTTTAGGCGGGGGCTTCAGCCCCCATAGCCCCCTCCGTGGGTGCGCCTATGATTGCATATATATTACATTCTAACTTAAATTAATTTTATTTTATAATTACAAGCTTCTTCTAATATTTCTTATGGTAACGTATTATTACTGCATATTACTAGTTAGCTCTACTTTTAAATTTTTGTTGCATTTTACATTTGAAATCAATTTTAACTCTACCCTTTTGAAAGAATATCCAGAAATTGCAATATTTTTAGTTCTATATAAGATTATATGCTAATAAATATTTTATTAATAATTATTTATTATGTCGATTTTTAATTATTTTTAATTTGTATAATGAATTTTTAATTCTTGCATAGATTCTCTCTCTCTCTCTCTCTATATATATATATACAGAGTACCCCAAAAAGGTGGTAGCACGCTTTAATTGTTTATCTGCGCATGTAAAACAAAATAATTTTGTTCTTACATTATAGTTACTATGGTAACAGAATGTACTGCTGCACTTTAAGTTGTTTAATTCATCGGTCCTTTCTAGAATTCTTGGACTCGGAAAATAAGAAATTTTTTTGTGTGTGTGTATGAAACAAACAGAACATGAACTTACTGGCGTTTAAAAAAGTATCTGGATTTTTAGCGCTGTTAAAGCTATTTTGAATTTAATTTCTTTACAAGAGTGGTAACATATCCAACTCCTTAAGGGAGGCTGCGACGTCTAGTGTCGGAACAGAAACGGAACCGTTTTGAGAGCATTAGCTTCGTAGGCAATACCTGTCCTTAAATATTAATCCACGAAAAGATCATTGAACCTAGGGCCCTTGCTAAAGTGGGGGTAGGGGGAGTCTTCCCCATGTAAAACTCCCAAAATTATATTAAACTTGGCAAAATTAGATACCTTGTTTGTTGGCAAACTTGGCACACAAAAAAATTAACAAAAACCATAATTTACTTTCTATTTCCGGTATACTTCGCAAAATTACCAAAAACCCAGTTGGCAAAAGTAAAAAGTTTGTACAGTGCGCACCGGTTATAAACGGACCTGGGATATAACGTACCTAGAAGCTAGGTCTGGAGTCCTTTATTTATAATGTTATTTAACTTCGGTTAAAACGTACTTAACAAAAGTTATTTCGCCTATAACGTACTTTTTATACCAAAGCCAAAAATAAAATGTTGCTTTTCTTAAGCATTTTATTTCCTTGTTGTCGGAAATTTCAGTACCTTCAAAAACACTCGTTGTCGGTTTTCAGATTCTCTAGCGAGATGATTCGTGTATGAAGGAAAGGAGCGATCTTTTAGCCCTACCTAGCAGGCGAAAAATCGCCTGCTAGGTAGGGCTAAGAACAGGACCCTGTTTTTTATATGTCATTTATCAACGTAAATGCCTCCTGAAAAGCCCTATCTATAATGCTTCTGATGATAGTGAAGAAGAAACAGAGGAGCCTATACCAAGCATACCTGACGCATTAAATGCTGCAAAAACAGTATCACGATTGTTTGAATGCCGCAGTGATGATGCAGAGACTCTACAAAAGTCTTTTATGGATATCCTAAACGGTATTTTTAAAGTAGCATCTGCCCATTTAAAACAAAAAAGTTACATATTATTTATCTGAATAAAAACTGTAAGTAATAAAGAATTTTCTCTTTTTAATTTAAATTTTAAGAAATCAGACCTGTTTAAAACACATTACAATGAAACTTGTGATGAAAATTATGAGCCCACTTTCTTATTTTGTGTAATATTGAATCTTACCGGCGGTACTGCTTATAACGTACTTCGGCTATAACATACTACTTTTTTAGGTCTCGTGAGAGTACGTTATAACCGGTGTCTACTGTAATATAGTCGATAAAAAATAAGTAAGTTCGTAAAAACAGATATTTGACTTGGCAGTTTATCGACATCTCCCCCCCCCCCCTAAAAAAAAAGCCTTAGCAATGGCGCTGATGGAACCGTATGATAGTTCGACATCATCAGTTAGGTCAATTCAACATGGAAAAACTGATATCTTCCTCTGCCATTCACTTCCTCCTAAAGGAAAGAGCCGCGTTTAAGATTACAAAACGCACGAGGGAACAATGCAAGACAACAACAACAAGTCAAAAACCTGCCGCGTTCGTTACATCTAATTTCTAACCATCACAGGAGGCCGACGGTACCCATCCAAGAGAGCCCGCAGAACAGCCATTTGCTTTAATAATCTCCTCCTTTTCACGGTCATGTGCCGCGCAATTATTCCCAGGCCGGCGGAGTATGAATTATCATTTGCTCAAACGCTCGCCGTCTCGATGGTTAATTGCAAATGTCCTATCTTCCCTTTGCGGCATTCTCGTGCGTCATGCTAGATGAAGTTACGAAGCGTTCCCGATGATGATGATGATGGTGGTGTTGGTTCTTCAGGTGTAATTGCACAGTGTCTTCAACATCGTCTTCGTTTCATAATAATCTCGCTCGTTTCATATTGCCGCGGCTTTTCGGGACGCACGTTAGGTGCGAGTGGAAGCTGTGATTCTTTGGCGCCGTCCCTCCTCGTTCTTAGCCAATTATTGTGTTATTCATTCTTCAGCCATTGTATTGGTCAAACTATTGGAAACGATGGTTAATTGCAAATGTCTTTTTCTCTTTATAGCATCCTTCTTATGCTAGATGAATTTATGAAGCGTCCAAAAAGCCATGGCTTTTCTAGACGCACGTTCACTGTGAGCGGAAGTTGCAATTCCTTGGCGACGTCCCTTCCCGTTCTTAACCCATTATCTGTCGGTCTTATGTTCAGTTCTTCAAATCCACTATATTGGTCAAAATATTGGAAACGATGGTTAATTGCAAATGTCTTTTTTCTCTTTATAGCATGCTCATCATGCTAGATGAACTTATGAAGCGATCAAAAAGCCATGGCTTTTCGAGACACACGTTCACTGTTGTGAATGGAAGTTGTGATTCCTTGACGCCGTCCCTTCTCGTTCTTAACCCGTTATCAGTCGGTCTTATGTTCAGTTCTTCAAAACCATTGTATTGGTCAAAATATTGGAAACGATGGTTAATTGCAAATGTCTTTTTTCTCTTTATAGCATCCTCGTCAAGCTAGATGAACTTATGAAGCGTCCAAAAAACCTATGGCTTTTCGAGACGCACGTTCACTGTAAGCGGAAGTTGCAATTCCTTGGCGACGTCCCTTCTCGTTCTTAACCCATTATCATTGGTCTTATGTTCAGTTCTTCAAAGCCACTGTATTGGTCAAAATATTGGAAGCGATGGTTAATTGCAGATGTCTTTTTTCTCTTTATAGCATCCTTCTCATGCTAGATGAACTAATGAAGCGTCCAAAAAAACCTATGGCTTTTCGAGACGAACGTTCACTGGTTCACTGTGAGTGGAAGTTGTGATTCCTTGGCGACGTCCCTTCTCGTTCTTAACCCATTATCTGTCGGTCTTATGTTCAGTTCTTCAAAACCATTGTATTGGTCAAAGTATTGGAAACGATGGTTAATTGCAAATGTCTTTTTTCTCTTTATAGCATCCTTCTCATGCTAGATGAATTTATGAAGCGTCCAAAAAGCCATGGCTTTTCGAGACACACGTTCACTGTGAGCGGAAGTTGCGATTCCTTGGCGACGTTCCTTCTCGTTCTTAACCCATTATCTGTCGGTTCAGTTCTTCAAAGCCACTGTATTGGTCAAAATATTGGAAACGATGGTTAATTGCAAATATCTTTTTTCTCTTTATAGCATCCTTCTCATGCTAGATGATTTTATGAAGCGTCCAAAAAGCCATGGCTTTTCTAGACGCACGTTCACTGTGAGCGGAAGTTGCAATTCCTTGGCGACGTCCCTTCTCGTTCTTAACCCGTTATCAGTCGGTCTTATGTTCAGTTCTTCAAAGCCACTGTATTGGTCAAAATATTGGAAACGATGGTTAATTGCAAATGTCTTTTCTCTTTATAGCATGCTCATCATGCTAGATGAACTTATGAAGCGACCAAAAAGCTATGGCTTTACTAGACGCACGTTCACTGTGAGTGGAAGTTGTTTTTACTTGACACCGTCCCTTCTCGTTCTTAACATATTATCTGTACGTCTTATGTTTCTTTCTTCAAAGCCATTGTATTGGTCAAAGTATTGGAAACGATGGCTAATTGCAAATGTCTTTTCTCTTTATAGCATCTTCGTCATCCTGCATGAAGTAGTGAAGCGTTCAAAAAGCCGTCTTATACCTGCCTTTTTGAGACATGCGTTCAGTGTGAGTGGATGTTGTGATACCTTGACACTGTCCGTTCTCGCCGTTGTCATCGCTCGACTTAACTACCAGCAAGATGTCGGACGATCGAAACGTTCATCGCGTGCTACGATAGCTGTCGTCAAAAAAGGGTATCTAGATCTGTGGCACGCGATGAACGTTTCGATCGTCCGACATCTTGCTGGTAGTTAAGTCGAGCGATGGCAATGGCTGCCCTTTTTTCAGCATTGGGCAATCTATCCAGCTGTTCTGGCATTCTTCCATTTTTCGGCAGATGTCAGTGCTGTTAAAAATAATCGTGACCATTTTTTTACGGAAATGAGGTGCTAAAAAGGTAAAGGATTCTCTTGGAGCTATGTCACCCGCAACTATTTTTATAGAAATCCAATCTATTCTTCGTGACTGGCAACAGTCAAAACGTTTGGTGTTGCCAGAGCAGCAACCCTGCGCGTAGGGTTAAAGTAAAGATTTTAATCTTGATGGTAGTTAAGTCGAGCGATGGCAACGGCTTCCCTTTTTTCAGCATTGGGAAAGGGTTGCGCCTCAAAGGGTTAATTTTGGATCTAGCGTACGTGAAATGATGGAATGAATCTCTGCCATCGATATTTTCCCCCAAATGCTGGAGGTGAAATAGGGAGAATTATTATATCTCTGTAGCTACAACCAAAACTCTCGCACACCAAGCAAAGAAAAATACTCAAAAACTTATGCAAATGCATATACTGTACACTGGAGAGGAAGGACTACTTTTTTCCCTACCCCCTCCGCGGCACTTCATCTTGTTTGAAGTCATCCGGCCTTAAAAATTCAATCCGCGAACTCCTGAGAGCGCCTACGTACATATAAATGTATTTCTTCATATAACGCGCCTTTCCGAAATGAATCAAATTTTTTTTTCTTTCCCTCCTGCTCCCTGAAAAGTACAGCAAAAGTAGCGGGAGGGGCAGGGGGGGGGGGGTTGGAAATCCTTAACTGTGAACTTTCTCTCCCTTCTTCATGATAACATAACATTCATTGCTATATTTTAGTCCGTAGAAGAAGAATTTTTCCCGGACAGATTTTTATCTCCGAGAAAAAAAAAATGGAAGGTGAGTAAATATGAATTTAGAGCTACTTTTCAATCCTTTTTGCCCCCTTTTTGCCATCATAAAGGAAGAGAGGAGGGGGGGGGAGGTGAATAGAGTACGCCAAAACGGGAAGAAAGTATAAAGGAGGCGGGGGGGATAGCTTGTAAATAGAAAGATAGGCTTGCCTAAGGAATTATGGGGGGCCCGTATTTTTCGATTTTTACGTAATGCTGAGTTAGCAATTTCTTCTCTCCTCTCCTCTTTCTTTCTTTTTTTAATACTTCCGAAACTTTTCTCTCGCCAGGTTATTTTTAGGAGCAGTGTGTACAAAGTTTTGTGTTTATGCTTTTCTTCGAGTACTTCTCTGCTGTGCAGTGAAGAAAACGTTTTTTAGGGGAGAGAAATTTTTGTGATGTTTTAGCAAGTTCCGAGAAAGATGTTGGAAGTCCTTTCAAAGTTGCTTTTTATTAATAAGTCGATATATATATATTTTTCTCTCTTTTTATTTTGTAAATAAAACTTTATATAATGTGTGTGTTATTAACCCTTTGAGGCGCGACCCTTTCCCAATGCTGAAAAAAGGGCAGCCGTTGCCATCGCTCGACTTAACGACCAGCAAGAGGGCGGACGATCGAAACGTTCATCGCGCGCCACAGAACTAGAGACCCTTTTTTTGACGGCAGCTGGCTGTGCGTGACGTCAAAAAAAAGGATCTCTAGATCTGTGGCCCGCGATGAACGTTTCGATCGTCCGCCCTCTTGCTGGTCGTTAAGTCGAGCGATGGTAACGGCTGCCCTTTTTTCAGCATTGGGCAACCTATCCAAATGTTCTCGCATTCTTCCATTTTTCAGCAGATGTCAGTGCTGTTAAAAAGAATCGTGACCATTTTCTTTTACGGGAAATGAGGAGCTAAAATGTAAAGATTTCTCGTGGAGCTATGTCACCCGCAACTATTTTTTATAGAAATCAAATCTATTCTTCGTGACTGGCAACAGTCAAAACGTCAGAGTTGGTTGTTCCCAGAGTGGAAGCACTGCGAGTTAGAGGGTTAATAAGAAATCATAAATAATTATATGTGTAGGTATCCGTTGTAAATTATTAAGTTTTTACTCGCTCGAGTAAAATTTTGTCCAAGCAATCATTTAATGTCTATGATTGCCTGCCAGCATGTATGACTATCCTTATGTGTGTGATTAGAAACTTAACTGTTCTTTAATAATGAAATATTGGATGCAAAACGAAACATGCACAAACAAAACGAAAGGAATCATGTGTTATCAAATTTTAGAAGATCAATTACTAAAAAAGGTTTTTAAACTTCATGTAGAGACAAATGCAAAATGTATCATACATAAATAAATTATGTGCTAATTTTTAAATAACTCATACTAACCAATTTTTGAAAAACCATATACAAAAAATTGTTTAAGGCTGTTCTTCGAAGAGAAAAAAAACTCTGCTTTTTTAGTCTTGGTACTCAAATTGAAATAAACTAATAGCACCATGGTCTCCAAAAAATTCCACATGGTTCTTCATAAGCTGCTTTACACCCTGCAATAAGCGAAAAAGCTGTGCCTTTTGTGAAATTTTCAGAAAAAATTCGTAAATATGTATCGGAGCTGCAAGATTTTTCGAAGAGTGACACGTTTTGTGAAAATTTCCGATTTTTGAGAATTTTTTCTTAAAGTTTTGAAACTGATACACGTTTATAGTTTATTTTAGTATGTAGTACAGCTTGTTAAGAGACGGTTTCAAAATTTTGAAGTGCCTGACATAATTAGTTTATTTGTACTTATGTACCAAAATCACATGATTTTTTCGAACTGTCCCGTTAATTCGTGTACAAACAAATGCAAATTGTTACAAACTTATTTAAAATGAATTCTGCACTTAAATTTTTCAAAACCAATCAATTAATAACAGGCAAATCACAAACTAATATTTAAGTGCATAAGAATTCTGACTGAAATTCTATTTGATGGTCATATTTACTGAAATATTGTTACTAAAATAATGGTTAATGTCCGTAAACTCACAGGCGTTGACTTACAACTTCTTTTCAGTTTCCATCCAATTATCTTTTGCTTATTTCCTCTCGTAGAAGCTCAAATGTATCTGAGAATAACTTCATTCTACGAAAATCACATCGCTGGGCGAACCCAATCTTAATTCTCACTTTCGAAAAGTAATTTTACTAATGTGAGATTGATCACAATTCGTTATCTCGTTATATTCTTCCGGGTTTAGCGTTATTAACGTATTATTGCTCCTCGCGGAGATATCCAGTCGCATAACTGCAACTTGCAAAAGCCCCAGCCATTGAACACTGATCCGAAGCAAAATTCTTTAAAAGCTTGCCGCCGTTTTAAAAGGGGGAGAGGAGAGAGGGGGGGGGGCATTTTCGAGTTTAATTTAAATCTCTCGTGTTTGAGAAGGGAACCATTTGCCACCGGAATGGTTTCGGTAATTTTCCAGAACAGAACTTCTGGGCTATCCAAGAAATTATGGTCTCTCCCGGAATCAATTTTGTTTCCCCAAATAGTGAACTGTCGAACAATTTCGGGGGCCCTAATTTTAACCGCTCGCGGGGAGGGAAACGAGCAAACGGTTATTGCCGCTAACAAAATGTAGATGTCAATAGTTTTCTGTGTGCCGATTTTGAAAGTTTCGCCCGTTTCCGCACAGATGGCGCTCTCTGTTTGTCCCCTGATTGAAATTCCATCTTAATTTTTGGGCGATTGAAATTTTGATCATGCCGCGCAGCGACGCGCGTTTCCACTATCTATCAACAGGCGGAGACATTAGGCCGAGATTAGTTCGTGTGATAAATTGGTGAATTTGCCAGACGCTTTTGGAATTAAATATTTTAAGAGTACTCGAATTTTCGAAACGATTTTATGTATGCCTTCCGAAATTTAAAACTGTGGAAGCGTGGTGTCGAACACATTATCGCTGAAACTTTCGGTGGAAAATTTGACATTTCATTTTGTCTACTTGAAGAGTTTGATAGTTAAAAGCCTTAAAAATACTCAAATTGATATTGCTTATCATTGTTATAATTGTTTAAGCATTATTTCTTTCGAACCTGAAAAAATTAGTTGGTATATTTTACAAGATTTTTAATTTTGTTTTAAGTTCTATGATGATCAGCACACCAGCCCTCAGTACTACTGAGGGTACTGCTGCCCTTAGCAGCCCTCAGTACTACTCAGTACTACTGTGGATCGAGTTCGACTCCTGTCTTGGGCTTGGTTGCTCTTCCATCTGTCTATTTATTAGAGGCAAGGGTGGACGCCTACTCACTGAGTACCTTTATAATATATAATGAGCAACACTTTTTGCCTTAGTAGTACGCAATACCTTGTCGGTAAGTGCCAAGCACCCATCGTTATTTTAAAAAAATTAAGATGTACCCGACGTTTAATGAAAAGTACTTACTGATTTCAAAAGAGGGCGGGGCGTCCACATTTTATATTAAATGATAGTTCTTTACGCCAGATGGTTAGTATAGTAATTTTGTTGTTGTTCTAATTATCGTGGTAACAGTGTTATCGTGGTAACAATGTAGTTTTTCTGTCCTACAGTCACTTGTGGAGTGTGAAGCTGAATGTTTTCCACAGTAGGCATTTTGTTTTTATGAGAGCATAAAAGAGTGGTGTGATCAAAAGTCTGACAATGGTAACATCGTAAGACGTCTATGAATCTTTGGAATCTGCTTGATTTGAAGTTGATGAACACTGAGTATTTGTATTCTGTAATATTTTTGTTACTGTTGTTTTAGGTAGATTAAGAATGAAATGCTTCTTGTTTTTTCTTTCTGCGAAAGACTTGATTATGTTAATATTACTTTGAGAAATTTTGAATTATCTTAAAAGTGATTCTTTCATGTTGTAGTATTTAACGGCATGTCAAAGAGTATGTGGAAAAAATATTTTTAAAACTGATTAAATTTTTAAATATAAAAATATAAAAATTTATTATATATATATTGTAAACTAAAGGGTCAGGTGGGGAAAATCGTGTATTTTTTAAAGGTCCGTAAATCAAGCTGTTAAATTTATGTTAATTAAATTGTTGACGTATATTTCATACATTGGACTTATATAGATTGAAAATATAGCATTATTTTTCGATGTTATCAAAATACTTTTCTATGGTTTCACTTTTAGCTAGGCAAGTACTGATATCCCCATTTTTTCCAATGATTGGATGAAAAGGGGGTAGTACAAAATTACCTGTATTGTTTTTTTTTTAAATTTGTTAACGCTATGAATGAAACGAAAAGCTCTCGATTCAATGTATTCTTAATACACTTCAAGAAAAAGATGCACAGAAAAGTATTATTTCCTAAAATAGTTAGCTAAAGAAATAATGCCCACGATTATCAAATTCAGGTTCTCTCAGCGTTTACCAAATGTTACTTAAGTGTTAATGTTAAACAGGGGTGTAAGCAGGGGATGGCTGATGGGATTGCTGCCACCCGAAATAAGTAAACATAAGATATGAAAAATATTATGTATTTGTGGATAAATTTGAATCTTCCTCTTGAAAACTTTGAGGTTCTCCTACGGACTTAAGCTTTAGCAAAGTAAGGAGTGCTACCAGTTGTTTGGCGTATAGGGGTGTTTGTAAGGGAGTTGTTAAAGGATTTGTAAGGGGGGGAGGACCATGTCATCTAAATAAGGAGAATTGAAAGAGATTTTACCAAAGCTTAATTAGAAATGATTAAAATTACAATGACCCCCACCTCAGGTACCAAGTCACTGGCGTTAGGGTTAACCAAATCAATCCATTAAAATCATCCAAAAACCTGAATGTAGTGTACATGTTACGGCCAAAGCTCGAAGTTCGGCCAGTTCGGCCAAAAGGTTTGGCCAAAGTCCGAAGTACTTGCAATTAATATTGTATATTCTACTTTGGCTGGCCATTTCGCTAAGTGACTGGGAATCCCCTTGGCCAAAGCTCGAAGTGATAATGGAAGCTTGACCGGTAGCTATTTGCCTTTGCAAAAAATTTCATATTTTTTGAAGCGATATTTCGGGCGACAATGTAATCTGGGATCTTTAGCATTAGATCCATGGAGCATAAAAAGACTTAGGATCAACCTCAAATGTAGTTGACAAATTAAGTACTCAATTTTCCTTTGTATTCATACACGATACGTAACGCAATTGCTCAAGATATAATTAGTCATTTTGAAAGGCGCAAATCTAATCTTCTTCACGATATCGCGTTGTTACTGCATATAACGTTCACTAAATAACTGATATTGTGGCTTTAATATGAGAACAGAATAACACATCATATTTTTATATATTACAAACTTATTTTTAACTCAGGGGTGTCACTTATATTTGAACTCGTTTCTGAAACAATCGTACTTAAAATAAAAAGTGCACAGAAGCACTCATTTTTAAATGCTTCATTTTTAATAGTGACTTCATTTTTAATAGTGTAAAACAATTTGCTCTTGATTTCTTTCTTCCTACTTTGCCCGATCCGATCGTCCCAAGTCACTTCGCGAATTGGCCGGCCAAAGGCCGAAATTAAGAAAATATCGGACATTGGCCGGTGATATAGCCAACAGCAATGTTGGCCAAAACGCGATTTGACCGGCCAGTTCGAGCACTGGCCGTTTTCAGGCTTCAGCCGTAACATATATATATTTTCTTTCTTAATGTTAAAAAAAATTGGGTTTTCCCCATTTAAATACACTAGGAGAACCCAAAGCTGTCACGCGGAAAGGGGAGACCTGTCGCAGAGTGGTAGTCTCGTCGAAATGCTCTATTGCCCTTATTCGAATAAAGTTGGTTCTCAGTAAGAACGAGCGACCGAGCCGTGGCAGCATCGCCTTTCCCCTCCTTATTACAGAAACTAAAACCCAGATAGAGAACGGCGTCATCTTTTATGGGGAGAAGACTATCTCTTCGTTTCACTTCGCTTGTGGAAATCTCTTACGCAAACGATGCTATCACTTCCCTTTTACGAATTGTCAATTTTCTCGATCGCTTAATCCGGTGAGATAGTGTTTCTCTCTCCCCGGGTACGGCGGAGGGAAAGGGTACGGGTAAGGGTAGGGGGAGGATCTTAACGTTTAGTGAAATGAGTCGATTTACCAAGGAGAGAGAGAAAGATGGTAGGAGATAAGTGAGGGACCGTAGCTCCCCCCGCCCCCCGACGCTGGCTATAGAAAAGTTGAGGCTCCGTGACTGATATGCCGATTAGCCTTAATTTCTTTAACGTAGAACGGGCAATGAGTTGTGCAGTTAGTTAACTGTCGTTTCCGAGAGGGGGGAGTGTTGTGTTAGCATTTGGTTCGGAGCATTTGATTGGATTTGATTGGATGCGCGCAATGTTCGATTTTGGCTGTCGATCACAAGTACGTGTAGCAGCCAGGCAATAAGACGGATTTCAAAGTGAAGTTGTAGATTTACTTAACCCTTTGAAGACGGGTGGTAGATTTTACGGCCAAGTCACAAAACATCTTGAAGAGCGGGCATGGTTCTCATTTCGACCAAGTAATGCTCACCCTTCCCCCTCGACTATTTACTGTTCGCCAGAACCGGACAGTCGGGAAGGGATGTCAACATCCGTCCATCATTCCAGTTGCACACCCCATTTTCAAAAACGGGAAGTACACGCGTAAACGGAATCCCCTTGTTCAAAAAGTTCGTTTGACTCCGTCGATGGAAAAGAGTAATCCGTCAACCATTGTTGTACAAAGAGCAGTTTCATTTGAAGAAAACCTAAAAGGTGGAAAGCATGCTCGAGGTATTTCCGTCGTTTTAAAGCAACAAGGCCAAAACCTTTCCGACGTCTAAAGGTTCAGCTCATCATTGTATGGTGTTTATCAATTTTCCGATCTCCCATGTTGCATGATGACTAGATACAAAAAATAAAATGGATTAATAGTCGATTTTTAGCACTAGAGTTCGACGTTTTTCAATTTTTACTTTCGGAACTTCAAAACACATTTTTATTTATTTATTTATCGTATTAACTCGAATCTAACGCGGTATTTTTTGTCTGATCATTTACCGTTAAAAACCTGACGCGCGCTAAATTTGAGGTCTAAATATAAGATTTTTCTAATTATCTTGATGAAATATTTCGGGGTCTCGTTATACTCGGGCTAATACGGTATATTAATTCTGTAATTTTATATTTTGAATTATGCAAAATGTATTCTTAAATGCCATGCGTTTATAATGATACCTTATCAGCATTTTGAACCTGAAAAAAAAATATGTTCGCAGTGTAGGTAAGTTGGTTTCACTTTTTTGAAATAAAGGGGTATATCATACCAAGAAGGAAACTAACCGAAGATAATAAATCAGTATATCAGGGGGAAAAAAAAAGTCTTAAAAAATCGTGAACGTGCAAAAGAATATTTTGGAAATCCTGCCTATCAAAGTAAATAAGTTGAATTTATGAAGGGATGTAAGCACCTGTTTAAGTTTCATGGTTTTTCTTCCTCTTAGATTAGCATTCTAATACCGGTTAAATTCTGGAATATTTTTTCAGTTTTTTGTTTTGTTTTTGTTTCTTTTTTTTTCCCAACCATTTTTCAGAAAATCTTTATCGGAAGCGCTAATTTTAACTTTTTCAGAAGCTGCGTTTGCAGTTGACGATGAAGTTATACAATCGTATATAATGGAAGTCCTAACTTGTGTACATAAGGAAAAACAAGTTTTCCTCAACAAATTTGAAATTTAATAATCATGATTTTTTTAATATTTTTTTATTACAAATTTAATCTCTATTATTAAAAGAAAACTATTTAAATTAAGGAGAAATTCTTTAATAATGCCTGAAAGGGTTAATATCTTCATTAAAATTAAAAAAGGAGTTCATATTTCACTCATCTATATGTATTTTTTTTTCTACTTTTCAGATAAAGTGCCAGAGAGGAATCAATCATACCTGTATCACTGGTATTTCGTAACAAGTTTGGATACTTACGATTTTTACACTAGTGTACCAATTGCTGAAAGCAAAGTAATGACGTCTGCGTCCAACATGCAAGTGAAAGTCAAAGTCAGCAATGAAGGTAAGTTTTTGAACATCATTAAAACAAAATTAATACGAAAAAAATAATAATAAATCATTATTTGAAAGTTAATTGAGAAATAATTTAAATAGAAAACTTGTTTGTTATTTAATAATCTTCGTTTATATTTTCGCTAAATTATTCATACGATCACAATTTTTTTTTTACATCATTAATGTAAAATGAATTTTTTCAATTGAATTTACCGCATTACGTAAGGAAGAAATGCTGTTAGATCGCATTTTAGGTGATGCGAATGAATGATGCAGTCGTGATGTTTAATCAAAGCGTTATGCTAAAAATTTTAATTGATTTTATAGATCTTGTTAACTAATGACTTGTTTAACTTTGAAGCATGTGAGTTTAAAATGAAATTTATTAAGGGGTCAGGTACCTTTGAGCGTTGAAAATCTCCACGAAAATTGACCATAACTGCATTTGCCATAGCTCTACAAGTAACAATTCTGTACACTTGCAATTTTTACCAGTTATTTAGAAAGCTTTTATGAACCTTTTACAGCTCTTGTAATAGTTCTACCTATTAAATTAAATTTTGTATAAATAAAGATATTAAAGCTTATTTTTTGCTTATTTACAGTCTTGCGCGCAGCATTTCATAAAATATATGTATCAGAGTAACTTAAAAAATGTTATAGACATAGAAAAATAGCTTATTATTAAAATGAGGAAAAATAATTTTGCTGGGACTCTTATTTCCTTTTAAAAAAAGAATAATTGCAATTTTTATAACTATGATTAACATAATTATGCAAATAAATGCAAAAATTATAGTGTTACATGCATCCCAACAAAATTCTTTTTCGTCATTTTAATGTAAGGATATTTTTCTTTATGTATTGAAATTTTTAAATAACTGTGCTATTTATATTTTATGAAATGCTGCGCGCAAGACTGTAAATAAGCAAAACAGGAGCTCGAATTCTTTTAGTTATACAAAATTTAATATAATATGTAGAACTATTCCAAGAGCTGTAAAAGATTCATAAAAGCGTTCTAAATAACTGGTAAAAAATACAAGTTTACAGTATTGTTACTTGTAGAGCTATAGCAAATGCAGTTATGGTCAATTTTCGTGGAGATTTTCAAAGCTCAAAGGTACCCTGACCCCTTAAGTTTGAGAGTTCAGAGTTGCCTTAAAATTATTGAGAGGATTATGACAAATTTTTATAATTTTTCTAACAATGACCAAATAATACGTATGCATTCCCTTTAAGCCTGCGCTTTCATTAAATAATGAGAGAAAACTTAATTACTTTAAAAAATTTTAATATCTTACACGTCAAATATTATAAATATGTTGAAGTAATCAAACATTATTTATAGTAGTACATGTTCATACGCGTACTTTCTCTAAATTTAGAAAATTTCATTTTTATTTCGATTTATTTTTACTTTAAAAGCAACATGTATTGTTTTAAAGGTCATATTTGAAATTCTTTTAAATTGATATTACTCATCTGTTTGTAGTTTCAGTGGCAAAAAATAATCTGAGAAACTTAAATTATGACCTACCTACTTTCCAGCATAAAACTCGATCGATTGTTGAAATAAAGATACAGCGTGAATTAACAATAAATATTAAGTGTACCAAAAATGAATGTCATTATTTCGTGTGCCAATATTTTGCTAGGCGAAAAATACTAAAAGTAATATATGAAATTTGGTACTTTTGTGAGTTTTTTTAGCGTATGCGCTAGATTGGAGGGGGGGGGGCAAAACGTTCTTTTCACATATCCTAGGCGACCTCAAAGAAGAAGAGATATCCATAAAATTCTTGCTGTAAAATACAGCACTCTGCAATACCTAAAAATCAATTTTGGAACATTTCGAGTAGAATCCTCCAAGGATGGGTAGACATGAAAAAAGACGGAAGTGTAGCCATTTTTCTTCAAAGAAAAGAAAATAATCATCTATAAAATTCTCGCTTTAATACCCTTAATCAAAATTAAAGAAAATGTATTTACAATTTTGTAGTGAATCACATAATGCGTTAAACTTACTGCAAAATTTTAATTCGGTGCTCAATGCAATCTTCTTTCCAAAGTCTAGCGCATTTCCTCTTAAATTGAATATGTAAAAAAAGATTACAAAATTAAAAAAAAATCACTGTCTTTTAAAAGCAGCGTCGTCTCTAACATCGCATAAACTCCACTTTCGAAGGCTGCATTAGATGGGTAACAGTTAAAAGAACATCATGAATATTTATAAACATTTTCAGAAAAATTAATTGAATCTCGGGGATTTCACTTTTCTCGGGCGGAATTAGAAGACTTTCTCTCCGACTTGATCTAATTTCGCAAGATGTCTCAGGCTTATGCCGAATCATGTCCGACGAAAAAAAAAGAAAGAACTCATTAATTATATAATTATTTCACCGAAAGAAACAAAGTTTCCAAGAGCTTATATTAATTGCTAATAAATCAATGGGACTTCACTTATTTTTTTATTTATCTCTTTTCGTTCTACAAGAATACTTGTCATCAAAAATGCATCAAATGATCGTTTTTCCAATTAGCTTGTTTTGGCTAGTTGGACACTGTTTTAACTCGTTTCTGATTTAAAGAACAAAAAAAGAAAGAGCAAACACCTTCCAATCGAGAGCGATGCCATCTTTCGCAAATTAGCAGGGATTATTATATTTTTGTTCGCGTCGGTGGCAGCAGTAGAAGCGGCAACGTAAAAATGGCTCGAGATGGAATCTCTCTTAGCGAAAGCCCTCTGGTGACAGGTTAAAACACTTTTGCCACGGGACGTAATTAATTAGAAAAGTGTTTCTTTTTCATTCTTGGTTTTTTACCCTCTTTTCTTTGTTTTTAATAACCGGTTTTAATCTTGCCCGGAGTTCCAATGAAATAAATGTTTGCGTGACTCATGGAGGTGGTAAGAAAAAACGGAAATTCGCTCAGCCTACAAGCATTAGTGAGATTCTGTATGTAAATTTTTAATTTTGCAACGATGGTGGCATGCGCTTTTGTAGTTTATCCTTGGATAGCGGAATTTTATACAGTGAATCACAAAAGTAGTCGGGCACTAATCATAGGCGTAGAGTTATATGGGCCCGTGGGGCTCGAGCCCCCCCAATAAATTGTGAATAGGGGCTGAGCCCACCCAATAATTTACCACTAAATACAGAAAACTAATTTATACTAACATAAAAAGAAAGTATTTCACGCCATTTACAAACGTTTAAAAAAACCTTTACTTGTACTTTTAAAAATTTTCTTCTTTTGATTTCAATCATGATTTAGTATTCATTGTGACGCCACGTAACACACCATGTTACAATAAGCTGCCCTCGCCAGGCTCTGGTTAATTAAAATCAGATTATGCAATGTAAAGTATGAAATGAAGAAAAGTTCAGATGTGTCTAAAATGCACTATCTCATCGAAAATGTTTTTTTCCCCTCCTTTGGATTTTTTACTTTGCTTTTTTTTAAACTTATAACATGGTAGGAAGATACTAGCATGGATACTTACCTTACACAGGTGTAGAATTCTATGGATCCATAGAGCTCGAGCGCCTCCAATAATTTACACTTAAGTCATAGCTGCCAACTACTACGGAATATAATTAACCACTTTTTGTAAACAGTATATATTTTAAGCAAAAAAATCATGTAGAAAAAGTGGTTAATTATATTCTGTAGTAGTTGGCAGCTATGAGTAAGTTATATGTACGTGAATCCGTGGCGTAGCCTGAAATTTTTCATTGAAGGGGGGGGGGTTACGACTTCTGCAACTCACATATATGTATACGGGTGTATGATAAGGGAGTGAAGAATATACATTTTGTATGGCAAAAAACTCCACATGGGCAGTTATGACCCCCCTAACACCTCCCCCTTGGCTACGCCACTGACGTGAATATATGTGGTTGTGGGGCCCGGCCCCCCCCAATAATTTTGAAAACTTTACGCTTATGGCACTAATATTTTCAAAGATAGTTAGTTTAAAAATTTATAATACAAAATTCCTTTAATATTTATTGATGCAAATGATTTTATTATACATCTAATTAAAATTTTACTTAAAATAATTTTAAATATTAAAATATGAAATAAACATAAATTAGAATTTATGCAGTCAGGGTTAATAAAATGTTTGAAAAATATTGTAATAAAATTTTAATGTTTTATTGGATTGTTTTGAGCTTTTAAAACTTAATTTAATCTTTTTGTCATGTAATGGATTACTTTCTTTTTCTGATAATATTTTGTTCCACTCATTTTGTGTCATTATTTTTTGTACTTTAAATAAATAGAATGTTTTCAAACTTTCTGTATGTGAATTTTGAGATTTGCTACGATGGTGGTATGCACTTTTGTAGTTTATACTTGGATAGCGTAATTTTATACAGTGACTCACAAAAGTAGTCGGACACTAATTTTATTTTCAAATTATAGATAGTTAAAAATTTACAATACAAAATTTCTGTAATATTTATTGATGCAAATGATTTATTATACATCTAATTAAAATTTTACATACAAATTTTGAAAATATTAAAGTATGAAATAAACATAAATTCAGTTATATGTTTTAAAGGCATGAAAATTATTCACCAAAGTATAAGTGTTTTAAGCAGTTAGGGTTAATAAAATTTTTGAAAAATATTGTAATAAAACTTTAATGTTTTATTGGATTGTTTTGAGCTTTTAAAACTTAATTTAATCTTTTTGGCATGTAATGAATTACTTTCTTTTTTTGATACTATTTTGTTCCACTCATTTTGTATCATTATTTTCTGTTATTTTAAATAAGTAGAATGTTTTCAAACTCTTCACTCTAAATCTCTCCAAATGTGCTGCACTGAGTTAAGATATGTATATATAGTTGGATATTGAATTGTTTTCGGACATTCATAAAGCAGCCGGGGCGTAGAATAGTAAATATTCGATTTACAGATGATATAATGGATCAATATAACTATACTGACATTCGGGAAAAGAATTTGGAATCTTTAGCAATAAATCTTGGTCTTAGAAGTGGTTACAGATTCTATCAAGACAATGACCTAAACCATACTATTTTGAATGCACGCAACTGGGTACTTTATAGTTATGCAAAACAATTAACTGTCCAAATCAGTCTCCAGATTTTAACCCATTGGAGCACATTTGCGGAAAGATTTAGAGACAAGAATTTTAAAACATTCTATTTCTTCAAAGTAAGATAATGATGCAAAATGAGTGTTACAAAATAGGATCAGAAATTTAAGAAAAAAAAAAAAAAAAAAAAAATCCTTATCTGCCAGAAAGATTAAATTAAGTTTTAAAAGCTCAAAAAAATTCAATAAAAATAAGTTATGCTACAATGAATTTTTAAAAATTTTATTACCATGAGCTGCTTAGTGTTCGAATATTTTTGTGAGTAATTTTCATTCCTTTATAATATATAACTGAATCTATCTTTATTTCTTACTTAAACATTTTCAAACTTTTTATGTAAAATTTTAAATATGTAATAGATCATTTGCGATGATAATTATAAAAGAAAAGCACTGTAAATTTTAAAACTAATAATCTTTGAAAATGATATTAGTGTCCGATTATTTTTGTGAGTCACTGTATGCAAGCAAATACTTTCTTGTATTAAAACGAATGTTAACAACGATAAAGGCAATTTATAAGATTATCTACGGAGATACGTTAATCGCGGACTTTGTATTTACTAATCGAAAAATTATGATAATGGATGTTTTAAGCTGTTAAACATTTTTGAATATTCACTATTGTCATTAAAGTAAGCTTGTTGATTAAAAAAAAAATATGGTAAAGATAAAAAATACAGGTACTGCTTATTTAGCCGAATAAGCTGTAATATTTATGCAAATTGTCCACAATATGTATATATAACGGATGGGCACTTGCCGATAAGGCATACCCCCCTGCAACAGCCCGAGGGCATTCTGCTAAAAGAGCAGGCAGTACCTAGTGGGAGGCCAAAGTTAAACCTATAAAATTACGGTGGAATTAACTTGGGCCAAGCCCAAGCCGGGAATCAAACCCAGCCCCCCCCCCCAAAAAAAAAAAAAACTAAATGTGCCATCTAATTCTGGGAGAAGAGAATAAGTAGTTTGGTTTACAGAAAATGTTTAATTTAGCAAGTTTATTTCTAATAGAATTGTTTATTAAATACTTTTGCTTCAACATATTGGTTTTAGGAGTTCAGTCTTCATCTGTTTAGTATGCTTTATGAAAAATAATTTTATTCATTTCGAACAGAAAATGAAAATTCATTCTACTCTTTAGAGACTGAAAAAAAAAGTGTTTTTTTTAAGTACAGCTTAATTTATTATAATTTCATAATTTTTAAACATTCACTATTCATTTCATCCATTCGCAATTTTTATGGCGTCTGCATAATCAATCCATTACATCTTTACGACATAATGAAAAATACTTATTGATTTGGGATATGCTCCAAATAAATGTAGCTGCTTTTCTATTATTTTTCGCTCTTTTTCTATTTTGAAAAAAAAAAAAGGGGGGGGGGGGTTAAATAAAAGATGAACTTAATGAAATGCGTCACAAAATATAATCACTTAGCCAGCAATCGGATAGCCAATTTTACAGTTTCAGCAGAAAAATTTTATTTTTAAATATTGGAAACCAGTAATTTTACTGGCAATGGCTGCTAAATCCTTCATTGCATTTAAAAGTTATTTATTCTGTCGCCATTTCAGTGAGTGTAATTCGGAGCTCGAACGAAATCATAATAATCTTGTTTAATCTTTCAAATTCGTTTTATCGTTTTATTATACAATGAAACTTCTATGAGCGACCACCTCTAGTAAACGGCCCCTCCCACAACGACCACTGTTTCAAGGCACCTATTTCTTACCCCGTCTACTTAATGTTAAAATATCATCTAGAAGCGACCACACAATCCTCTAGAAGTGTCCGGTTCCGGTGCCCTGTCCGAAAATTCTCTCGTATTTTCCGAAGTAAACACAAACCTCATTCCGAATCTGTCGCTATACTGTAAATCGACATGAGATGCAAGTACATTCATACATCATACAGATCTTGTAGGTTGAAACGAGACATATGTCGAAGAAACGAGTGATTTTACTGTTGTAGCAGCGCATGGATGTCATCGAATCCCGCGAAAAAAGAAATTCAGAGGGAAATTGGCGGTCGCTATTGGCAGTGGGAAAACCCAAAAAGCAATTTTCAAAGCAAATAGATTTTTACTATGGCAATTCAGAATGGATATAGAATATCAGGATAAATGCTCTTTTGTCAGATGTAAGTAAAGCGAGAAGTTATAATGCGAAATTTCTAAATATTTTATTAAAATTAAAATTTTAAAAATACCTTTGGATAATTACTTATCTACTAGTATGCGATTTCTTAAATAACAAAATTAAAAAATATTTTGTAGCATTTTTTTTTTCTTGTTTGCCAATTGGGCTGCCTTCTTTGAGCGACCACCTCTCTTAACGACCGATTTTTAGCGGGACGAATGGGAGGGGGTCGCCCCCTAGAATTTTCACTGTATTTCTTTTTAGATGAATATAAATTATCTATTTTTTTACCTTTAGCTTAATTTTTTTCTTAACCTGGTTCTGAACTCAGTGCCAGGTTTAACTCCTTACCTGTGTAATTTTACGTGTAAATGCTTTTAAACCAAATATCATGTTCCTTATTTTTATTTTTCACCTTCGTTGACATAACTAATTAAAATAAAGGTTTTGCTATATCCTGTTAATCCTTACCTGTCGCTGGGTTTCTCTATTTTACCTGGACATTATTTATCCTAGATTGGCAACTTCATAAACCGTGTCCGCTGATTTTGCGTCCATCATAACAGAAGTGTCCATAAAAAAAAAAAAATAAGAAAACGAATAAACTGGCATATTTTATAATACTTTCTTAGAAAATCAAAAGACACAATTGAAAACGAACACTGTCTGTCCGTTCTCCCGATTTCTAATTGCCGTCAATCCTACTATATAGTTACGCTGATCCCTCATTCAAGCACTTCCCCCACTAGCAATTTTGCCCGGGCCATCATCGGCTGGCTACGTGGCCGGTGGTAGCCCGAGCAAAATTGCTAGTAGGGTCAATATAAATATTTTACCGCCTTTACTCCAAGAAGATTAAAAACCCAAAAAGATTAAAAAGCAGAGAAAGCGTAGTAACATCTACACAGTGTATACGATCGGCTTGAATTTTTTCATAATCATGTATAAAAATATAAAAAAAAACAATCTGCACTACTTTAAAATCTAAAAATCCACCGATTCCGTCATTTTTAAGCGCTTTTTTTGCTATTTTCCGCTTCCTTTTATTTCTGAGACTAAAAAACAAGTGAATCATTTGCGTGACAAAATGAGCTGTTGCAATCGATAGGATCTCCTGTTCATCACTGTCATCAGGCTTTGGAAGGAAAATGTGATTCCAATTCGTTTAAAATAGTTTTTTCCAGATGACATAGTTTTTTTTTCACAAATAAATCGTCTGCATGGATATAAAAAAAGGCTGTGTTCAAAAAACGAAATCTTTCGGATGCGAAAAGTTTCCGCGCGTTTCCAGAAGAGCACGAAATTCGCGTTGGGTGGGAAGTTTTTTATTTTAGGTCGACGAAGATGAACTATATGGAGTGTAGACATGTTTTTTCTAGCGCCCGTTGTAATTACCTCCACAAGGGACTTTGACATCTAGTAAACATAGGTTGCTATATAATTTTTATGTTTTTTTATGTAGCCGAACCCAATTAATGGAATATCGGTTAAAAGAGTATCTCGCTTATTAGAATAAATTTTTGTGGCAAATTGGCGATTCCATTAAGCGGATTCTACTGTACACAGTGAAGTCCGAGTTAACGTTATCCGCATTAAACGTTTCCCCGCCTATAGCGTCGTATTCTATTGGTCCAAATTATTTTTTTATGCTTTTAACCCTTTGCGCCGCAGTGTTCCCTCTCTGGGAACACCAAACTCTGACGTTTTGACTGTTGCCAGTCACGAAGTTGGATTTCTATAAAAATAGTTGCGGGTGACATAGCTTCACGAGAATCCTTTACTTTTTAGCACGTCATTTCCCCTCAAAAAATGGTCACGATTCTCTTTAACAGCACTGACATCTGCTGAAAAATGGAAGAAGGCGAGAACAGCTGGACAGATGGCCCATTGCTGAAAACAGGGCAGCCATTGCCATCGCTCGACTTAACTACCAGCAAGATGGCGGACGATCGAAACGTTCATCGCGTGGCACAGATCTAGAGACCCTTTTTTGACGACAGCTGGCTGTAAGGCCAAAAAAGGGTCTCTGGATCTGTGCCACGCGATGAACGTTTCGATCGTCCGCCATCTTGCTGGTAGTTAAGTCGAGCGATGGCAACGGCTGCCCTGTTTTCAGCATTGGGAAAGAGTTGCGCCTCAAAGGGTTAATGTTAAAAAGAATCCCGTTGACAAAGTTACATTTGCCACATTTGGCATTTCTTTTTTATCGGATAGCTCGTATGTTGATAGAATTTTGCCAAAGACTATTGGCAGGACATGTAGTTTCCTCGGAGATTGAAGCGATCCAAGCTGGTGAAAGAAGTGCTTTATCAAGAACTGAAGATCGAGATAATTTACAAAAAATCGATATGATCTCAGAGCCTCGTAATGGTGGAAAAGGCAGAATTTTTCACAAAAAACTTCATTGTGTGCTAGGAGAAAACAGCTCACACTTCACCGAATGTGTCGTTTAGAGTTACATGCAAACTTTCTGAAGAATCCCGTCACAGTTCAGGTACTCATCAGAAGGAGGCGGCGACTTCTAAATACTGACACCCCCTCGGAAACTTATCTGCAATTATCATTTTGTTAACAAAAGTGACTTTCATCACTTAAAATCTCTTAGAGGACTCTGAGACAGAACTTTAACCCTCTCGTCACGCTGAACCTCATATGAAGCTCCTACTTCAAATAGCAATATTTAGAGAGAAAACAATTGAATTTAGTATTTTTTCTTTCAGTGATATCAATATCATTAATTCGTGTAGAAAGTATATGAGTATATGAGAGTATATGAGTATAGATGCATAAATCGTGCCTAGATTGCAGTACTAGTCAATTTAGATAATTTGTTAAAGTTTTCGCTTCATTGTTTAGGAGAAAAATTAAGAAAATATTGACGCTGCTTTTTTACCGTTTTTTTTAAAGTAAGTATTGTTCTTTTCTTATTCCTCAACCTTTACCTAATATGTGCATCCTTTAAATTAATTTTAACGTAACAAAATGCTTCGAAAATGCAGAAATTAATATTAGAAAAGCGACATTAGAAAAAAAATATATATATTGCATGATTTATAATAGTATTTCAGATGCATTAAATGCTAGACAGATTTTTTTTTCTCTGATTTTTCATAATTCGGTGACGAGAGGGTTAAGCCAGCTCTGCAGGCTCCTTTTGTTACATAATTCGAATGAATATTTCATCACAAAAATTCCTTCACCTCCACTCAGTCGGCAAATACATAAAATTAAATAAATAAAAAAAAGAACAGTTAAAGCCACTTTATTCATCATCCATTTTCCGAAAAACACCCGAAATATTAATTTCCATAAATATTCAAACAAGATAAATGACGGAAAGTGTTAATGCCTTGCTTACTCCACGCCGTCGCTCCACCAACCCACCCAACAACAAATAATTAATAACGTGTTAGACAGAAAATATCTTACCTCACCACCACCAACAACCACCCCACCACGCACTTTTTGTCCACCCCACCCCCACCCCTCTTCGATGCTTTTCGAAACCTTTTCTCTCTCTCTCTTCTGTCTTCTGCCCAAGTGAATAATCTTTAAGTTCAGTTTTCGCGGGACAAGCGGAGATTAATTGTGGGGAAAGGTGGGGGGGGGCAGTGAGGGTAAGAGCGCGCCAGGGCGGGAAAAAGTGTATGCCCCCCCTTGCATTTAATTAATTATGTCACGGGGGAATAATAAGTATTTCGTTAGGTTGTCTAGGGCGGCAGGAACTTGAGTAAGGGGGCTGCTTTTCCCGTTTTGCGAAATGTTTTGTCTCTTTTAGTTTTGTTTTTCGCGTGTCTTGTAACCCTTTGAGGCGCAACCCTTTCCCAATGCTGAAATAATAGGGCAGCCGTTGCCATCGCTCGACGTAACTACCAGCAAGTGGGCGAACGATCGAAACATTCATCACGTGCCACAGATCTAGAGATCCTCTTTTGACGACAGCTGGCTGTGCCGCACAGCCACCTGCGTCAAAAAAGGGTCTCTAGATCTGTGGCACACGATGGAAGTTTCGATTGTCCGCCATCTTGCTGGTAGTTAAGTCGAGCGATGGCAACGGCTGCCCGTTTTTCAGCATTGGGCAACCTATCCAGCTGTCAGTTTGTCCAAACGTCAGAGTTTGGTGTGGTGTTCCCAGAGCGGGAACACTGCGCGTTAAAGGATTAACACTTTTCCAAGATTTCTGATCTAAATTCAGAAATGTTTGAGGATTGTTTATTTTGCCTAAGAGAGGACAAATCACGTCACCGAATGTGTCGTTTAAAGTTGAATGCGCCATTCCTAGAGTTTTCGCGCCTCAATTTAGATCCTCATCAGAAGGGGGCATTTCCGAATAGTGACACACCTCGAAAACTGCTAGCAACCGCCGTAGAGACTTTCGGAACCACGGATTTAGAGTGTACGTACCCTAGTAGCGGATCCTTGAAAAGGGCTGGGTAATATGAGACGGTTCTGATTATATTACGCTTTCGCTCAAGTAATTAATATAACCTTTTGAGTGTCAACACTAAACATCATTGTGCTTCTAAGGAGGCAAATAAGGTATGTAGCGGTGGGACCGCACATTTTACACTCCCACTGGAGTAAAGCTGCAGGCTCGTGCAAAGCGGATTCATATAGCACGGAACGTATCTACCTTGATATAGAGAGGATATTCTACAGTGTGTATCTTGCTAAGTAATTTTTATTTACAAATAAAAACTATTTTCGAATATTTGCGAAACAATTAGGAAAGTTTTCATTGGGCATGTCTGTTAAATTTTATAAAAAAATGTTTCCATATGTGGAACTCACATTTCACTTAAACAAAATGCTTTTTCCAATAATTTAACATTTAATATTAATTCTTAATGTATTTTAATAGTTCCTTCGTTACAAATAAGAATATTTTGAACTTCGTAATTAAAAAAAAGTCTGGAGTGACTCCACTCGACTTTCCGAACACTCACGATTAAGATCATTACCAAGCATTAAAATAAATTTTAATCGGTGAATAATTTAAATATATATACCAAATTGAAGCTCAATCGAATGCGATGTTTAAACACTAGCGCACTTTCAAGAATTTCTCCCATAGGCCATAATGTAATAAAAATCTTTGTCGTAGCCCTTTAAAAAAGCTATAAGTTCTACACACATCAAAATCAATATCGGTCTTGGGGACGGTAGTTTATAACATGTATACCCAATTTGAGCACAATCGAATGTACCGTTTAAACGCTAGCAAACTTTAAAGAATTTCCTCCCATAGGCCATAATGTAAAAGATATCTTTGTCGTAGCCCTGTAGAAAAACTATAAGTCCTATATACATAAAAAATCAATACCGGTATTGGGACGGTGGTTTATAACATGTACACCCAATTTGAGCTCAATCGAATGTATCATTTAAACGCTAGCGCACATTCAAGAATTTCCTCCCATAGGCTATAATGTAAAAGAAATCTTTGTCGTAGCCCTGTAGAAAAATTATAAGTTCTTTACACATCAAAATCAATATCGGTCTTATGACGGTAGTTTATAACATATGTATACCCAATTTGAGCTCAATCGAATGCCCTGTTCAGGAGCTATCGTGTTCACTCACATACACACAAACACACATACACACACACGCACATACATACATACATCTCGTAAAAATAGCATAAATGAATTCAGAAGACCTTAAAACGTGTAAATGCACCAAAATCTCGAATTCGAATTTTTTCATGATTGCAATACTTTCCTTACATGGCACATGTTCGGAAAGTAAAAATTGAAACATATATCTTCCAAGTATTTAGAAAAAAAAAAAAAAAAAAAAAAAAAAACTTGAAAAAAACCAAACACCTCTAGACCTGAGTAAGAAAATAAGGTTTGAAGAGTTTTTCAGACTATGGATTGGCAACAGTAATTTTCTGCCATGCAAAAAAAACGTATCTGACACTTCATTGGTTATTTGGTCACAGGTACTCCTTCCGAATAAATAATTATTGCTTGGAAAGTCCTTCGTTTAATCCATCGCATTCCCATTAGGCAGATAGGCCATGTGTGGCTTTGCTTTAACAGTACAACAAAAACAACCACACAAAAAAGTAAACAGTACGTTAACCCTTTAACGCGCAGTGTTCCCGCTCTGGGAACACCAAATGCTGGCGTTTTGACTGTTGCCAGTCATGAAGAATAGATTGGATTTCTATAAAAATAGTTGCGGGTGACGCAGCTCGACGAGAATCCTTTACTTTTTAACACGTCATTTCCCGTAAAAAAATTGGTCACGATTATTTTTAACGGCACTGACATCTGCTGAAAAATGGAAGAATGCGAGAACAGCCGGGTAGATTGCCCAATGCTGAAAAAAGGGCAGCCGTTGCCATCGCTCGACTTAACGACCAGCAAGAGGACGGACGATCGAAATGTTCATCGCGTGCCACAGATCTAGAGACCCTAGACGACAGGGCTGAAAACGGGCACAGCCAGCTGTCGTCAAAAAAGGGGTCTCTAGATCTGTGGCACGCGATGAACATTTCGATCGTCCGCCCTCTTGCTGGTAGTTAAGTCGAGCGATGGCAACGACTGCCCTTTTTTCAGCATTGGGAAAGGGTTGCGCCTCAAAGGGTTAAAGGAGAATTAAATGTAACCATTCCCAAATCCTCCTATTAGAAGCATAACAACTAGGTAATGGAAGAAAAAAAAAATCAGATGATTAATTAATACGAAATGCTAACCTGGCAAGATATAACTAACGCATTGTACCTCCTTCGTAAGTCTGGCTTTCGTATTAAATTCCAATTAAAAGCAACATGCGCAGGAGGGAGTCTTTAAATACATTTTCTTTTTCTTTAAATCTATCTTAAAAACTCATACATGATGAAAACGAGCACGACCACACATATAGCGTGCTATCCAGCAGGCAACACACACGTAGATCCGCGTTTGCAAAGATTTTTCAAGTCGTTTCTGCCAGACTTTTTTTTTTTTTTTTTTTTTGAAAAGCCGATCGTAAAAATGTTAAAGAACAAGTACTAATTACCGACGATTACACACGAAAAGGAGTAAAAAAAAAAAAAGGATTCTTTAGATTCTTTTCAGAAATTTCTTTTATTTTCTGTCTGTGGCAGTCAGAGCTCGTAGTTTTGTCTCCCCCCCTCAATTAAAACTGAAACGCGTGAGTAATAATCGTCGATTATACCACAGTTATAAAAGAAAAAGGGTTTTTTGGAAGGAAAACAAAATCGGTGATAGAAGTGATTTTCAAACTTGCTGATTATCTACTTTTTTTCTCTAATTGGTTTTAATTACTTGTTATTTTCTCTTCCGTGTCAAAACTGGAGAAGATGCGACTTTAGAGGTGTTTTTTTCTGTGCATTTCTGAAGCAATAAAATGCTACCACTCGGTTCCTGCGAGTCTGGTAAAGATCAAAATTGCGCAAAGTTATACCATCTTTAATATTTAAGTCATTTTTTAAAAAAAATCTGGAGTGACACCACTCGACTTTCCGAACACTTACGATTAAGATCATTACCAAGCATTTAAATAAGTTTTAATCGACGCATAATTCAAACATAGATACCAAATTGAAGCTCAATCGAATGCGCCGTTTAAACGCTAGCGCACTTTCAAGAATAGTAGGCCGTAGGCCATAATGTTATAAAAATCTTAATAGCACTGTAGAAAACCTATAAGTCCTATACACATAAAAATCAATACCGGTCTTACGATGGTGGTTTATAACATGTATACCCAATTTGAGCTCAATCGAATGGACCGTTTAAACGCTAGCGCACTTTCAAGAATTCCCCCCATAGGCCATAATGTAAAAGAAATTTTTGTCGTAGCCCTGTAGAAAAACTACAAGTCCTATACGCATCAAAACCAATACTGGTCTTAAGACGGTGGTTTATAACATGTATACCCAATTTGAGCTCAATCGAATCCGCCGTTTAAACGCTAGCGCACTTTCAAGAATTTCTCCCCATAGTCCATAATGTAAAAGAAATCTTTGTCGTAGTCCTGTAGAAAAACTATAAGTCCTATACACACCAAAATCAATACCGGTCTCGCGACGGTGGTTTATAACATATATACCCAATTTGAGCTCAATCGAATGCCTCGTTCAAAAGCTATCGTGTTCACTCACATACATACACACACATACATACATACACCTCGTAAAAATAGCATAAATGAATTCAGAAGACCTCAAAACGTGCAATACACCAACATCTCGAAGTCTAATTTTTTCATGATTACAATACTTTCCTTACATGGTACATGTTCAGAAAGTAAAAAGGACTGAATTTAAGAAAATCTACTGTATAATTAAGCTGATCACTGACTCACTGACTCTCTAATAATTACGGGGCAACCACTCTAAGATAAAACTTTTACCGCCGTTACTCCAAAAAAAGATTAAAAAGTTAATCACAAAAAAACCTCCCTCTACACCGTTTGTACGATCCGCTTGAAATTTTACATAATTATCTATTAAAACATAGAAAACAATCTGCGCTACTTTAATAATCTGAAAATTCAGCCCTTCCCTAATTTTCAAGAGATTTTTCGCTATTTTCAGCTCTATTTTATTTCCGAGAGTGAAAAAAAAAAGCGAGTAGTTCCGAAAATAAAATTATTTGCTTGGAAAAAGTAGCTTTTGCAATTGATATTTGACTCCATATTGAAGTCACGGTCATCAACCTTTGAAGGGGAAAATGCGATTCCAATTCTTTTAAAATAGTTTTCCCAGATTACATAGTTTTTTTTTTTTTTTTTTTCACAAAAAATTTCGTCTTTTGTGAAGCATTAATATACAGGACTGTTCCCTCAAAACGAAATCGTTCGAATGCGTAAAGCTCTGTGTCACCGGATGGGCTATTCGATCCACCGCCATGTTGTTGGTAGTTAACCCGTAAGCACGCGCGCTGGGGTAAATCTCACCCCAGGTACAATTTCTCTTCTTAAAAAGGGAGAACAATTCTGTCCTGTCTTCTACCTTTCAAAGTCAAGGTCTACTTTGGGCGGTTGAAGAAATATCATTTGTTTGTTATCCGGAAAGGGAGTAAATTCGACTTTGGGATTAAATACTCCCGCCCGAGTATCAATGTTTCATTGTGTTGTTAACGTAAACTAAACATAAACTAAATGTAAATTAACGTTTCACTACTGGTATATATTGAAGAAAGGCTATTATGTGAAATTAATGTCATATTAATAAAATAATTAGTATTTTTACGTATAAAATATATCGTATGGCATTTTTTTTTCCCTCAAAAATACGATATTTACAGAAACTGCTTGAAAAATCTCTAAATAAATATGAAAAAATGCGATCTCTCTTATAAAATGTTGTAGAACTGATGCATTTTACGTAAAGTGACCAAACGTCCCCATTTTCCGGGGACAGTCCCCATTTTTAGGACTTTTTTCAAATTGTCCCCAGAATGTAAAAATGGAACTGGGGACAATTTTTAATTATTGCATTGTTTTTCAATTAAATTACTGTTAATTATTGCATTAATTATAAATGTCCCCAGTTTTGTTGTCAGAATCGGGGACATGTCCCCGATTCTGACTACAAAAATCTGGTCACCTTAATTTTACGATATAAGTCCAGAAATTTGTTTTTACAAACGTTTTTAGTCAAAAATATAACAGGAGACAAAATGGGGTAAAGTTTACCCCCGACTTAAGTTACATAAATAGGCGCGAGTGCTGACAGGTTAAATGGCAAAGTCTGCACTTTTTAAGCGCTGGGACCATTTAACGCTATATTTTTGCGACTACCAGTGAAATAACGTGGTTTCGCGGCGCAATCACCGCCTGTCAAAGGGTTAAAGGCTAATAAATTATCGTGTATTTATTTTGTGGAGCTAATAAGCCATCTTTTTTTACCCTTCTATTTCTTTCATCTTTCTTTTTTTATTTATTTATTTATTTATTTTAATTTTTTATCCACTTTGGTTGAGGACCACGTCAGTTATTTTCTAATTTAGTGGGGGGAAATGGGGTTGGGGGGATTGATTGACAAATAACCCGCAGTTATAGAAGATAAGGGGAGGTGAAAAAATAGATTCTGCTGCCAATTAAGGGAAGAACTTTAATGATCGCTTTATGATAATTAATTAGCGATGCATGAGGCGTGAAACCGCTAATTTTTTTAGAACCACGTGACTTTTAACCGATGGTAAATTGAATTTGCAAGACAGGTACGTGGAAAAATAAAAGCTGTGTGAAAGGGATGACACGTAAGCGTGTATAAAAATGTGATAATTAGAGATACGCAAAAAGTTTATTTTAAACATTTTTGTACGTGGGAAAAAATTATCTATCGAAATTTTGAGATATTTAAAAGGATAAATAAGTTAAAGGGTCTTGACAAGAATAATATATATATATATATATATATATATATATATATATATATATGTAATGTATAAAAAGGTAATTTGGGTTTTACTAGTTTGGGTATTGGTCAAGCGGGTACTTTCACTGTAAGTTTTACTTTCCTGTCATACTTGCCACGCGCGCTCTGGAGCTATATTTTATTTATTTTGTTATTTGTCAAACATCAGGCCGTCGATTCTGAGTTCTTTAGATGTACACGTGTTCCCACGCCCTTGTAGCCCCGGATGCGGGTCATGTTGGTAAATGTGTGTGGTTCGATTAGAGATAAGAGATATTCGGAGTTATGTCTTCGCAAACCACGTGGTATGATGAACGTAAATACTCCCGCACATCGAAAATCGAGAGACTTCTGCCACTGGAACTGCTTAATGAGTCCACGCTGATTCTTGTACCCGTCTCCCCTCCCCTCTTCTCATTCTAAATTGTAACTTAAATGTAATGTTCAATAAACCATATTACCTGCCTTAACTCTGAAGCTCTGAAGCTTTACTTGAAATATCTGACGTCTCATATATATATATATATATATATATTCTATTTATAAATTTAAAAAAAATGTACACTGTTATATTACCTGTTTACACAGCATTTAATAAACTCCAGCATTTTTCAAAAGTATTTGTGCGTGTAATTTTTCGTTCGTTCGTTGTTTCGTTTTTACACGATACTTCCCCCACTATGTCCGAGTGGATAAGATACTGAACATGTAGGCTTAACCCATTTCAGGCCAAGCATAGAAATTTTATAAAATGGGGTACTATTTTGCTTAATTTGATATTATTTGCTTAAATTACACCAAGACACAAAAAAGGTTTCATACATGGAAAAATATTTTATATAAGAAATAAAATGGTGTGTATACGCATCATTGGCTAATTTTTTGGCCAATTTAAATTTTAAAAAAATTTAAAAAGTTTCGTGACATTTGCTTTAATTTTATTTTATTTTCAAAACTTGAAACTTTAATCCATTATAAAAAAGATATGATTAATATATCAAGTGGAATAATTATACACTTTCCAAAATTCGAATTTGTCAATAACCGTTTCAAGTTGAAAAACTAGCGTACTTTGAAAATTTCTCAACAGAAAATGTTTATTCCAGTTGAACTACTAATATTTTATAAATGTCTTCAAAACCCTTAAAAAATAGCGGGAAAATAAAATTAGTGAAAAATATATGTCACAGTGTTAATTAAAAAATATTTATTGAAATGGTACGTTTACGCACCTTTGGACAAAAATGGGTTTAGTGTGAAGGTCCCGCATTCGGGCATATCGCGTGGCTGTCGATATAACGCGTAGGGAGTTCGGGTTGGTTTTAACCAGATGTAACGTGAATACGCGTTAGAACTACTAAAAATTCCTCCAGCCAAGACACACCCCTCCCCTCCCCGTTAGACTGTTGCCACTCGTGTAGGTTTGCCATAACGCAAAACACTTAAGCACTCCTTCTACGTGATAAATCCAATGCTTGCACACATATGGTCTCTTACTTACGTAATTTAATTATTTTACAACTGAGAAACTTTGTGTATAAATATAATGACCTAGAAGCCCGTTGTGGGGGCAATTACAACGGGCGTTAGAAGAAACATTTGACGAAAGTACGTCTACACTCAATATCTTTCGTTATCGTCCGACAAAAATAAATAACTTCATATTCATTTTTTTTTATATATATACCCAAATCAAATTTCATGCTCTCCTGCAAACATGCGGGAACTTTTCGCTTTCGAACGATTTCGTTTTGTGTAAACATGCCGTCTTATATCAATGCTTCATGCAGACGATATCATTTAATGAAAAAAAAATTACACTATGTTATCTGGAAAACCTATTTTAAGCGAATTGGAATCTCAACTTTCCCTTCAAAGCCTGATGACCATGACATCAATAGGGCGCCATGTCAACTGCGGCAGTTCATTTTCTCGTGCATATGATTAACTCTTTTTACTCTCGGAAATAAAATGGATCTGAAAATTATAAAATTTAAATCATTATCTATTAGAGATGTGGGCAGTTCAAATGGAAAAGATGCTCAAAGGAAGGGAAAAATAACACGGTAAAAAATCTGTTCGTTATTTTTCAGAAAATGACATTTTTTAAAAATTTCTATGCCATCCCGTTAAAAAAAAAATTCCAAATAGTAAAATATACTTCATGCGGTAACGAAATGATGAACAAAATTTGAGAATCATATCTTAAAATGTGTCTGAAATTTGAAAATAAATATATTCTGATTTCCCCGTTTCAGTGACTCTCAAAGCGGGTAAAAATCACATCGAATGACCCTTTTTCAGGGTTTCTACTGAAAAAAAAATAATTTGTACTCTGGTAATAAACGTTTCCATTCAAATTTTATGTATAGCGAGCGCATAGCCATTTTTCTTTAAGATACTTCTGAGATGTTTTAGTATTTTGATGTAATTTTAAATATCTTAATAAACAGTAATGTATTAGGTTGTAACGAAAGTTTCTCGCCACCGCAAACATCGTCAGCACACAGTTCTCGTTGGCGTATTTGCTCATATTTTGTCGAACGATATTTGGCCTTTGAAAGAAAGAAGCTTACTTTATAACACTGTGTTGTGAAATCTGTAAACAATATAGTTATCATTAAGTATAAGGTGTCTCAAATGGAACTATCACTCTAGAGGATTAGAACCATCCTTTACTTCCAGTTGTGTTGCAAAAAGTCAGCTACATAATATCAACGACTTATGAGTACAGCTTTAAGTACTATTGTTGTATCATGTGACACTGTGCAGGTTTGGTACCGAAAGTTCAAAAACAGTTATCTAAGGAGTTAGAAGATAGTTTTTCAGGCAGATATGGCGGAAAACTTTCGTTACAACCTGATAATAGCTTTATAACGTGATGTCTCAAGAATAGAAAGAAAAAAAAATCCGCAAACTGAATTACGCTAAACAGGTGAATTATAAAACACTTTCCAGCATAATCTCCCAGAAAATCTTATATTTTCCTTTTTTTTTAATTTCAGAATAAAATTACAGAAGAGAAAAAAAAACTCTCAAAAGTTATATCATTTTTTAATTGTGAAGAATGAACAAAGAAGATAATTCACATTTACGCTAACTAATTTATTGGATCGATAACATTTTTTTTCAATTCGTTCAAGTGCTCTAGTAGATAGGTGTGCTGTTGTGTTGTGTTATGAAAAAATTACACAAGGGCTATCTGCCAAAGATAGGGGGGGGAGGGGGCTTGGTCGGAAAACGTTTTGAGGGGTTCTAACGCGTGTTCACGTTACATCTTCAGAAAAACGACCGAAACTCCAGACCGTTAGATCGACAGCCGCGCGATAGGTCAGGCCGCAACAATGGGTCTTTAAGTTTCAGGAAGATAGATGTGACGTTTCACTTACATTATTTAATCATCATCTATTTCAGTGATATTATAAACATTTGTTCATTAACTTAACCTTACACCGAAAATGAGGCTTAGGCGGATCTAAGAAAAGGCGCGGAAAACCTCGTGTATTGTAGGAAAACCAACTTAGAGTCAAATTAGCGATTTAAGAACAGAAATTTGATACGCGGAGTTCTGGAAAAGACAATACAAACATCCCTTAAAATATTACCTAAATATGTATGTATATTTTAAAGAAGGAGCATCGTGTGAGGACCATTTCTTTTAATTTTGCTTAGGGCTCACATTTGCCTTAATCGAGTTCTGCTTATACTAACTACTGCTAAAAACAACAACAAAGTGAAAATAAATAAATAGCAATGAAGATAAATTCGTGTTCAAACTTTTGTTTCCCTTCATTCGATATTTGTTTAGGAAAGATTTTTTTTTTAAACTTCTACTTTTACTTTCTCGTTTCAATTACGAACAAAAGAGTGACAAAGAACCTGTAATTATGCGGGGGGGGGGAAAGAAAACACCGCCGTTTCAGGGTCGGGTGAATAATTTATGCGTAATAATTATCGGCAAACGCACACGGGAGACAAAAATGTATTTTTTATTTATTTTTTATTATTATTACTGGATGCGTCATTTTCATGCATGAAAAATCATTTGAAAAATACTTTTTGTTCCCGTAAAAAAAGAAAGAAAGAAAAGGCCTGCTCATTTTAACGAAAGAGAAAAGAAAGTAAAATGAATCTTTAAAGCAGTAAAAAAAAATCCTGTATAAGCATTGTCTTCATTCTATTGAAATGGTTCGAACAGGCACGTATGAAAATGTCGAAACATATATAACTTTTTTCTATCAAAGTATAACTGTTTTTATGATTTCGATTTGTCTGTCCCTCTGTGCTCTAACAGCAATTTCCTAGATACCGAAAGACTGAGAACAGAAGCTTTTATGGCATCAATAGGTCCACAAAAATGACGTCATCTCAAATTTATTTTCCCATAGTACAGCGGTTCTCAGCCTTTAAACGTCGCCCCCCCCCCCCAACAAAGGCTAACTTACGTTGGCGCCCTCCCCCCACACCTCACATTTTTCAGCATACATTCATTTTTTTTAATTCTTAACAATGAACATTGAGTCGAATTGTCTACAAAATAATGTTATCAGTAAAGTTTGAATGAACATTTTAAGCGAAAATGGATATATTTTTGAGTAAAAATGAGAATAAAGAAAATGATTTTTTTTTAAAAAACATGCACCACTCTTTGCTCTGTGGATTTTCTCGCGCCCCCCCCCTGCAAACGCTCTGCGTCCCCCCTTGGGGGTCGCGCCCCACAGGTTGAGAAACGCTGACATAGTAGAATTATTTAAAATGTCTGGTGAATGATACAGATATTAGACATTATCTTAATTTAAAGATAAAAATTGAAATACCTTTCTGATACAGAATATTTCATAATGGCCTATTTCTGCATCATTTTATATAATTAATGGTGGTTAAAAGTTGTCATGTGTAGTAAAATTAAATTTTCTATCCTATTCTATGTAAAACATTCTATGTTTTATGCGTGACTAAATTCGCCACAAATTATAAATAGTTTTATTTTGTGAAAAATAAGACTGTGATGACGTCGCTTAAGTGGACCTACTGACGACGTAAAAGCTCCTGTTCTCAGGTTTTTGATATCTAGAAGGTGTTGGCTCTAACTGCCTCTCTGCATCTGACTCCACCGTATTGTCGAATGGATAAGACACCGAATATTGGCTGACGGCTGAATTGAGAAGGTCCAGAGTTCTGGCCTACCGCACGGCTGTCGATCTAGCGGTCTGTAGTTTCGGTTGATTTTCTCTACATGTAATGAGAGTACACGTTAGAACCCCTTCAAAAGTCCTCCATCTGCAGTATCCTCTCCTTATAGGCAGATTGCTCACGTGTAGTTTTACCTAAACCAAAAACAAATCACCCTCGCAATTATGTAGCGGCAGTGGCTCCTCTTCTGTGCCCACCGTTTTTTTTTCCTGTATAGGTCTTTGAATTCTCCTTTTTGAGAACCTCTTAACCCTTTGAGGCGCAACCCTTTCCCAATGCTGAAAAAAGGGCAGCCGTTGCCATCGCTCGACTTAACTACCAGCAAGATGGCGGACGATCGAAACGTCCATCGCGTGCCACAGATCTAGAGACCCTTTATTGACCTCGTCAAAAAAGGGTCGCTAGATCTGTGGCTACTGACGAGGTCAAAACAGGGTCTCTAGATCTGTGACACGCGATGAACGTTTCGATCGTCCGCCATCTTGCTGGTAGTTAAGTCGAACGATGGCAACGATTGGCCTTTTTTCAGCATTGGGCAATCTATCCAGCTGTTCTCACGTTCTTCCATTTTTCAGCAGATGTGAGTGCTGTTAAAAATAATCGTGACCAGTTTTTTACGGGAAATGAACATGCTAAAAAGTAAAGGATTCTCGTGGAGCTATGTCACCCTCAACTATTTTTATAGAAATCAAATCTATTTTTCGTGACTGGCAACAGTCAAAACGTCAGAGTTTGGTCATCCCAGAGTGGGATCACTGTGCTTTAAAGGGTTAAAAAGTCCTCTGTTCAATTCAACTCCCCCCACAGAAGTTGGGTTCTCTGTTTTGAACTGATCAAGAAGGATGAATCACACCAAACACATCGATCATAAAACACTGTAAAACGCAATTGTCTTTTTCTTTTGCGTCAAATTTGGTGACGTATCTTTGGTGACGTCAAACTCGCCAGGATTTTGAGCGTAACTTTAAAAAATGGTGCTAAATAGAGCGAAAAATTCGCTTAAAAACGATCGAACGGGTCAATTTTCAGATTTTCAAAGGATCGCAGATTCTTTTCTATATCTTTATACATAAATATGAATTTATGTATAAATTTCAATCGGATCGTTCAAACGGTGTAGATGTTATTAGGCTTTTATTGGATTAACTTTACAAACTTTTTACAGTAATGGCGAAAAAAAGTTTTACCTTAGAGTCAGGGATCAGCGTAACTGTATAGTAGGATGATACGCTTTAAAGGATAACTTCCCATAGAGCGTGCAATGTATTGCGAATATTTTGAGTGCTCCTTTAGAAAAACTATAAATGCTGCATAGAAAATTTTCAATAAGGTACATGGTACAGTAAATAAAAATAACATATATAAATTTCGTACAAAATTGATGTATATTTACGGGAGTTAAAGAGCAGACGGATTGACAGATAGACAAACCGAAATCATAAACCCTTTTCAGCCTTGTTGGAAAGTGTTAACCCTTTAAGGCGCAGTGATCCCGCTCTGGGAACACCCAACTCTAACGTTTTGACTGATGCCAGTCACGAAGAATAGATTGGATTTCTATAAAAATAGTTGCGGGTGACATAGCTCCACGAGAATTCTTTACTTTTTAGCACGTTTATTTCCCGTAAAAGAATGTTCACGATTATTTTTAACAGCACTGACATCTGCCGAAAAATGGAAGAACGCGAGAACGGCTGGATAGATTGCCCAATGCTGGAAAAAGGGCAGCCGTTGCCATCGCTCGACTTAACTACCAGCAAGAGGGCGGACGATCGAAACGTTCATCGCGTGCCACAGATCTAGAGACGCTTTTTTGACGCAGCTGGCTGTGCCCGCGCACAGACATAATTTCGTCGAATGTTTTTCTAGCTCCTGTTGCAATTGCCGCCACAACGGGCTTTGACTTTAGTTTTAGGCTTTGACTTCGGCACAGCTGGCTGTGCGGCAAAGCCAGCTGTCGTCAAAAAAGGGTCTCTGTGGCACGCGATGAACGTTTCGATCGTCCGCCATCTTGCTGGCAGTTAAGTCGAGCGATGGCAACGGCTGCCCTTTTTCCAGCATTGGGAAAGGGTTGCGCCTCAAAGGGTTAAAAAAAAGACTGTATTACCCCTTGGGGTGCAACCCTTTCCCAATGCTGAAAAAAGAGCAGCCGTTGCCATCGCTCGACTTAACTACCAGCAAGAGGGCGGACGATCGAAACGTTCATCGCGTGCCACAGATCTAGAGACCCTTTTTTGACGACAGCTGGCTGTGCGGCACAGAGAGGTTTCGGTCGTCCGCCCTCTTGTTGGTAGTTAAGTCGAGCAATGGCAACGGCTGCCCTTTTTTCAGCAGCCAAAGTAAGGTGCAGTTGAAAGTAATAAAAGCGTTTTCATAAAAAAAAGTCAAAATAATCAAGGTGCTGAAATAATAATATGAAGAGGTATGTTATATAAATATCCGCAATTTACTTTTTGTATCAAATTCATGCCGAAAACAACAGGCTGCAGCCTTCACACAATTCACGCATTAGCATCCCGCAAAAATTTGAAGGAAAAAAAAGCACTGGAATAAAAATGTAGGAGCATGAAATGGAGATTTACAAAATAAAATTTAAAAAAAAAAGAAAGAAATCACTGAAGAAATCTCGGCTCCCAGTCTTTCCCCTCTGGAGAAAACGTACTTTGCATAAACGGCCCAGCTGACAACATTAACATATAAATATCCGCGGGAGGTGTTTTGAAGCCTCTCGCACCCCGGTTTTTTGGTAAACGACACTGAGAAAGTAGGACAGTTAATGTCTCTGGTCTTCTGATGGAGTAAATAAACAAAATATAAAGTCGAAATTCTTATCCGTTGTCAGGTTGTTGAGGGGGGGGGGGGGTGTCCTGAAGGATGGGGCGAGAGAGAGAGATTCTTTAAGACGATTATTTACAACAAAAACCTGGTAGTGCAATGGGTGGTTATATCTGAACACGTGATATTAACCCTTTAACGCGCACTGTACCCGCTCTGGGAACAGCAAACGCTGACGTTTCGACTGTTGCCAGTCACGAAGAATAGATTTGATTTCTATAAAAAAAATAGTTGCGGGTGACAGAGCTCCACGAGAATACTATACTTTTTAGGACGTTATTTCCGGTAAAATAATTGTCACGATTATTTTTAGCAGCACTGACATCTGCCGAAAAATGGAAGAATGCGAGAAAAGCTTGATAGATTGCCCAATGCTGAAAAAAGGGCAGCCGTTGCCATCACTCGACTTAACGACCAGCAAGAGGGCGGACGATGGAAACGTTCGTCGCGTACCACAGATCTGGAGACCCTTTTTTGACGGCAGCTGGCTGTGTGGCACAGCCAGCTGTGTCAAAAAAGGGGGTCTCTAGATCTGTGGCACGCGATGAACGTTTCGATCGTCCGCCATCTTGCTGGTAGTTAAGTCGAGCGATGGCAGCGGCTTCCCTTTTTTCAGCATTGGGAAAGGGTTGCACCTCAAAGGGTTAAAAGGAATCAAAGGAATTTTCTTTTTTTCTTATGGCGAGCTCATGCCATTTATGGACATTGGTCACTACCAAGGCCGTAGTCACTGGTCTCTTTATTACGGAGGGGTGGACCAGCGTTGTCTCCTATAAAGGAACGGACGAAATGACACCCAAGCCCGGGCCTGGAATAGAACCCGCATCTGTGGTGTGGTGTAGTAGAAAAAACCGCTACATAACCCGGGCGGCTAAGGAAAACTGATAATAGCTAATTCGTGAGACATTGAACCAGAAAACATGGCAAACTTTTTCAGCAACTGGCAAGAAAATTTAAAAATGCAGTTCGGCTATAGTGAACTTCGGATATAGGGAAGGAATTTATGGACCCCAGAGGTTCACTATAACCGGAGTTGACTGTATTTATCTTTTGTTTTAAAAGATGTTAAATTCGCGAGAGCTATCGCGAGAACCGATATATCCTATATCCGAGGTACCAGTTGTCCCAATTAGCTAGGATAATCGAGCTTTTACTGTAACTCTAAACTTATGTCTTAATAAAATTTAAAGGAAGTCTCTAAATTGTTATTTCTTTCTAATTCATGCCACGCCGCTTATACTCACCCTATCTAAGTGTTAGTTAAAGCTATTTCCTAGTCAATAAATGTCGATCTCCGGGTTAGTTAACTTATTTTATTTTTTACATCAGAGCAGTTGACCTAGAGACACGTTGCATAAAGCAAATCAATTCCGCTCAAACAATAATCAATACCCGTGCTAATGGCTGCTGTATCATTAGCGAGCAATTTACACTCGGTCGGGGAGGGGGAAGGGACTGAGAAAAACCTTTAAAGGAATTTTAAAATGAAAATGGCCGTCCGCCATTTTGTAGAACAACGCAGTTTGTTATTTCTCTCTGAAAGAGTCTCCGTTCTCAGGTGCGCCTTTTTATCGACCAAAACTCCCATTTCTCTTTTTTCGTCATCACCCCCTTCCCCCTTTCAAAAAAGAGAAAAAAAATTAGAAAAGAAATAACTATATATATATATATATATCCTACAAAACGAGGGTGTAAGAATTTTCTCGGGTGATTGAAGCGGGAGGTGGCAATTATGTTAAGTGCGGTGGCAACACGTGCTACTGGGCTCTCCGATCCAAGAGCATCCCCGGCTCCATTCTCATTACTCACCGGGAACGAGGCTGCCTCGTTAACGAAGTAACCGCCGTCGTAAAAATTGATCACGGTTTCTTCTTTTCTTGTTTTCGCCACCTTGGTTGAGCCATTTTTTTTTTCCTCTTAATTTTATTTATATTTGTCACTGTGAAGAACTATGTTTTAAGAAGACCTGAGGCTTAGTGAATCGGGCGTAAAGCGATTCCATTAACTTTTCCTGGGGCACAAGCAGTCGGTCGCAGTAAAATACACAATAACTGGCAAATTTTGGAATATGTAAATTTATTTTACAAATAATTGATATATGTATAGTACTACCTTAAACCAGGTATGGACAACCTTTGAAAAGTCGCGGGCCACAAACTTCAGGATGTTAGCGAAGTCGCGGGCCGTATAATTGGGATTTATATGGCATTTTGAATGGCTTATATGGGTTTTATACAAGGTTTTGATATGTTTCGCGGGCCGGATCAAAAGCCGTGGCGGGCCGGCGGTTGCCCATTTGTGCCTTAAACTCTAAAAGTAAGAATCTTGGAGGGTAAAAGAATCTTAGAAATTCGCTTGCAAGAACCTGATATATTTTATCCCCTAGATAAAATAAAAATGAAAATACATTATGTTTATTTATTTAGTTATAATTCTAGTATCAAAATTGCTATTCTTGCGTTTTTAAAAATAACAATCCATCATTTTCTATCTCAGTAACAGCCTGGATAGGCAATGCATAAACAACCCTGGTTTCCATTGTGGTTTTGACACCATGCGGAACATTATATTTTCTTTCTTGGTGATTCACCTTTGGATTCTTTGCGCATTATTTAATAGAACTCTGGAGATATTAGGTGTTTTGCTAATCCGCGATACCGAAATCGTTCTGTATTCAAAAATGGCAACTTGCGCAAGCGTATATTTCTAGGAGAACTGCCGTACCTATTCGTATCTTACAGTTACTATGGAATACAGCTGAAGAGATGGCCTCTGCATACTTATATTTGGCAGAGTAGATGAAAAATGCCAGTTCTACGACACTCGACAGATCCAGGGATCGAGATCACAATCTGCCAAGAGAATTTATTGTGCGCTGTCGTTAAAAAAGACTGTCTCTTCATAAAGCTATTTTAGCTCATTAAAAATAAGTAATGTTGATTGACACCAGGGTATGGAAAAACTCACTTTCTGGTACGCTGACAAATGATCGCTACATGTTGGAATCGACTGGAAAGTATTTATTAGAAGTCATAAAAATGTCGAAGATATAAAAACGCAGAACATTTCTATATGAAATTATTGCCGTGAAAACCGCAAGTTTTCTATCTTCTCAGGATCACTCAATTTCTTTTGTCAAGTGAATCAATGGTGTAGGACCGTACATAGCCATTTCAGCCTATTAGGAATTGATGAAAAGCCCCTTCCGAGGTTCACCTACCAAGGCGGGAAGAAAAAAAAAAATCGAGAATCTGGTGTGGCATCTATGTTTCTCGCAAAAGTCAGTGGAGTTTAGGCTTAAGTTTTCACGACAAAATGATACTTATGCAATGGTTCGTTGCCTTGATTTTAGAACTCTGTCAGCTGAAAAAAACACCTTGACTGCCAGCCAACCTTAGCGGGTTGAGTACGTTTCGAATGCATACGTTGTTTTAACAAACCACGGCAATTTTCAGCAATAAAATTCCCATCCAATTAACTTTAATCCTCGGCAAGTTATTCTTTCAGCTGGAAACTTATTCCCCAAACAACCCCCAACCAACCCTCTTCAGAGCAACTTGTTAGCTTTTGCAGCTGGCAACTCTCTCTCTCGTCTGCAGCAATGCTCTCTCTCTCTCTCTCTCTCTCTGGACTCCCACCCTCCCGTGGGGGTGGGGGGATGGGTATATATTGTGCAGAGAATTAAACAAGACGGGGTGGTTTGGGCAAGTGATTGATTAAAGACCGCCTTTCTTTGATTGAAAAGGGGGGATTAAATCGTTCAGAGCGGGATTAAATGAACTGAAGTGAAGAGAGGAAGACAGATTTACAGAAACCGAATCTTGGAAAGAATAAAATAAAAAAAGGGGGTGGGGGGTGCCACACTGTGTGGCCATTGTCTCTTGCATTAGTAACATTTAGCGGTTTTTATTTATACTCGGCATTAAGATGATGCGAACTGGGATGGAACAGAAAAAAGAAAATACAGAATCCTTTCCCCGCGTTTGCTTTTATCTTAATTCTTCGCTTTCATCAGCTCAAAGGCGTCTTTGAACGGTTATTTGAAAAACACATTAAAGTTTCGATAGCTTAAACACAAGCACTGAAACAAGTAAACACCGATTTGCCACAATGAAGAAAAACGTATCCAGGTTTCCTCATTTTTAGCGGTGTAATCATAATAAAAAAGTGTGTGCGTGTAATCTTTCCGCGCGATTGAAGTAAAACTTCTTTGACGTTTACGACACATATCACTGAAATGATTAAAATTTAATTTAAAATAAATATCATATTATAGTTTAATTATATTTTAATTTTTCAACAGGTTTTAAAAATAGCCTAATTTATCAAAAATTTGACATAATTGAATAATGATTCTATAAACATAAAGTATCAAAATTTTGTATAAAAAGTGATTGATTTGTATGACTTCAAAATTAGTCTGTCAACAGGTTGAAGCTGTATTTGCATAATATGTAATAAATTATTTATATTATTTTTGTTTATTTTTTTATTATTGTAGTATGTGTAGTAGGCAATTTGATTGCCTTTCCAAGGTTTCTGGAGATTTTTTTAAATTTGAACTATTTGCAGACTTAAAAATTGTCAGTTCCCGTAAATTTATTGGAAAGCACCATTTCATTTATTCGTGGTGTGAAAAAGGTTGCAAGAGTAAATTAACAAGAAACAAAATATTTAATGAAAACTCAATAAAATAATATGTACATGTCACAATAAAAATAATTAAATACTAATTTAAATGAATTATTATATACACCACTCAATTCTAGGCGTTTGTTCTAATTGTGAATGAGCTTAAAGTTTTAAAAATATTTTAAATTCTTTTAATTTGTTTATAAAACATACATAAATTTTTGAATGTGTGGGTGTTACTTTTCTCAGCAACACATTTTTTCTCAAAAACAACCAATTTTAATTTCCTTAACTTTAATAGTGAAGATAAAATAATAAACTTTACCGGCAATGTTGTTTCCCATTCCTGGCATAGGTCGTGCCGTGAAGCTAACTCAAGATATACTACAATGAAGAACTGAAGATTCTCCGATTTCTGAATTTCTGTCTTTGATTGTTCTTATGTACATACATTATAGAGTTGCATTGAGGGAGAAATTTGCCATTCCAAAGTTTACAAAATAAACAAAAGCATGTTGGTTTGTTCATATTTTTTGAGATTTTTCTGTGAATTTATGAAACTACGTTGAAATATTGATATCAAACACTCACTTTCTCTGAGATAATAGAAAGCTATCCTAACTAATATTATAAATGCGAAAGTGAGTTTCTTTGTTTGTTTATGACGCTTTCGCGCCTAAACCGCTGAATCAATTTGGATGCATTTTGGTTTAGATATATGGGACCCTGAAAATGGTTATAGGCTACTTAGAATTTTAGATTTTTAATTACTTTTTTAATTATTAATTAAAAACCGTTTTTTACGTTGCCATGCTTGGCGAGTTTCACCCGTATCAAATGATTCATGTTTTGAGCTAACAAGAATGCTATTACTTCAATAAAGAAGCGCGTGCATCTGAAAAACATTAAATACCACGGAAATTAAGCCAGTTTTATGCCAAATCTATCTATGTGTAATAATAAAAATGAATGTTCTCCAGACAAATCTACAGAAAGCAGAGCTTTGAAAATTTGAGCATGACTGAGCCCATAACTTCGGTAAAGTGCACCTGAGGCTCAGAATTTGGAAATTTTAACTACTTTTCTAACTATTAATTAAAAGCCGTTTCATCGCCCGCACAAAATGATTTATGCTTTTGAAATAAAGCAGAAATTCTATTTGCAAAATCACATGCATTTTAAAAACATGGAAATTATGTTGATTTTACGCCAAATTAAAAAGCATAAGTAAAGAAAAGGGTACTTACGTATTATCCCGGCGGTCCGCCAAGACAAGCGATTTTTTGCCGAAATAAATGCCGGGCCCATGAAATTATTAATGGTTTTGAATACGATTGGCAACAGTTTGGCAACTCATTTGACGAAAAAACAGTTTGGCGGGAATGACCGCCGGGATAATACGTAAGTACCAAGAAAAGTCCAGATGTGTTTCTTAAAGTTCATAAATTTCCAAATCCTACCAATAATATAAATGTGTACGTTTGTGTATTTGGATGTTTTTGACTGAATCACACAAAAATGGTTTAACGGATTATGAAAAGTTTGTAATGAAAATAGCTTATGCCCTGGATTAACATACAGGCAGCCTTTCAAGCATATAGCATAAATAGTTCTTTTACAAAGACACTCAAAATAATTCTAATGCATTGCGCTCTATGGAAATTTTGTAGCTACTAAACCGATTCTAAAACTTTTTTCACTGATTGAAAGTTACATTATTCCTGAGTATCATTGTTTGTTTGTTTTTGGATTAAAACCGATTGACTGCACTAGGGTCCTAGGCCTATATGGGAAATTCCTCTGTGGGGGACTTTCTAAGGATCGTAGCCCGTATTTACGTGGGGTTTGGGAGAAAACCGCGAAAAACTGTGAGCGGCTAGGTTGACAGGCGCGACCAGGGTTTGAACCTGGCACCTCCAGCCTTCCAGTTTTGAGAACAGAACCTCATAGGCACTGGTGGGTCCCTGAGTGTTATAGGCTACCTTTTATGCATATATCACAAATAGTTCTTTTACAGGGATACTCATAAGAATTACATTACGCTCTATGTGTATCTCTGTAGTTTTGAACCGATTCCAAAACTTTTTTCACTGATAGTAAGCTACACTATTCTTGAGTATTATAGGCTAAAATTCATGCATGTAGCGGAAATGGTTCCCTTACAGGAACACTCAAAATAATTTTAATACATTACGCTCTCTAGGTATCTCTGTAACTATAGAACCGATTCTAAAACTTTTTCGCTAATAAAAAGCTTCACTATCCCTGATTAACATAGGCTAAAATTCATGCATATAGCATAAATATTTCTTTTACTAGAACACCAAAAACAATTCGCAAATAGTGTCGTAACTGTCTCTATTCGCCGAGTGCCTGAAAAAAAATCTAAATTTAGTAATTCTTGCATACTCTCTTATTTTAAATGCACTATACTTCATTTAAAACAAGTAAAAAGCAAATAATATTTAAATGCAGTTTCTTTTGTCGAAAACATATGTGTTATTCACACATGGTTCATTTCTCTCGGGACCTAATTCTAAAGCCGACGCGGACGAAGTCGCGGGTAGCAGCTAGTCTATAAATAAACATTTTAACAAATACTTTTATTTTTAATACGAAACAGGATAGTTTAATTATTGTTATTGTATTTTAAAAAGAAATTTTCTTTGGATAGACAAGGTAGGCAGGTATAAGATGCTAATGAATGATGCGGAGCTAATGAATATAAATTTACACCGATTGATGTATTTCATACTTATTTTCTCTTATAAAATTAATTTATTCAAAGATTAATGAACTTTTTTTAATTTTAGCTAATACTAAACATAAATAATTTTGTATTCCATAATGTAAATTTTTTTAAGTATTCTTTGTCTTTTCATACATAAACGAATATGCGTAATTTAATATCATGATTTTTTTAATTATCATAAATTAGAAACATAAGTTATATTTACTGCAATAGCAAAAGAGGCATAGTTGATTGGGTAGACTAAAAAGTGATGAGAAGATTATCATATTGAAAAAGTATTGGATGTATATTTAATGAATGAAGTATTTTTTTTTAGCTTTGGTTATTTATAATTAGGAGGCGATATCGCTCTCTGTCAGAGTTACAACTCACAACTACATCGCCTCTGTTTAGAGATATAATCAGCGTGTTTAAATGGCTTTATTTGGATCATATCTTTCAAAATAGCTGTTCTTACAAGTTCGATAAATAAACAGTGCGTATTTTCTTTTTGTTGATAATACAGGGAGGGTAATTATAAACCATCTTTTAAAAGCTATATTTTCTAAAAATTACAAGGTAGTGTTCCATTTCGCACATCGTTTTGAGTGAAAAGTTATAAAGTTTCAAACTAGGTGTAACTATAGCTTTCTCATGTAAATTGCCAATAAAATTTGATTGACAGTAAAGCAAATTTTGCTATGAATAACTGGTAAAAAATTTTAATAGAACTAAAATGTTTCCCATTTTTCATAGTAAATTGTGTCTGTTATGTACTGGATTATAAAATTTACAAAATTAATCTATTTTTTCTAAATTTTTAAAGTTTTCAAATTTTAAATAAAATACAAAGCTTTTCTGCAGTCGACTAATTTGAGCGATAAATTCAAAAGGTGAATGTAAAGCAATAACTAACGTTTGTGCGTAGACTAAGGGGATACTGTAGGATACTACCTTCAGGAACGGCCTACCTATTTGGTTTAAAGCCTGTTTTAGTTCCTGAAGTGTCCTACTGTCCTGCTGAACTGTAGCTCTAGGCTCAGGTCCAGCAAGCAGCGGTTTCCCTCATTTTTATTTTATTTTTTACAGCACAATTTTTGGATTACAATTGGTAAAATACATCAGTGTTATACAATATAAAGGCAGTTAGTTTACAATGGTTTACAATTGCTCACAATATTGTTCTTAGTAACATTTGATCATAGATACATATATTTAACACGTTCTTTTTTTTTCTTTTTTTAACAATTTTGAAAGTTAAAAAAAGTAAATAAATATCAAAAAGTAAACAATAGGCTTGAGAATGATAAACTTAACATAAATAAATACAACTAATATTCAAAAATGTGCTTTAGAAAGAAAGTTTTTTTTTTTAATTTTGAAAGCATACATATAATAATATACTGAAAAATAAATTTAGGCTTCGATATGAGAAGTGTATTTTTTAAATCTAACGAAATAAGAGCAGCAACAAAAATTCTATGTCAGGAAATAATGCTAATAAATTCATAATTAAAAAAATTGTTCTATTTAAGAGTTTTTACGTGGTTTTTATCAACTGAAAATCTTGTATTTATTTAATCTGAATCCCTTACTGGTGTATGAGGTCTTATATCAATCAGATGAATATACTTGGGTTGATTATTTTGTAGTTCTTCAATCCCTTTTATTATTTTGTTGCATAAGTTTTTATTTTTTAATACATATGCAGCCACTGCTCATTACTTTGTGAAGGTGATTTTAAAACTCTGTATTGCTTAATAATTTACAATTAGTGAAATAATGTAATGAATGTCCTTGCTTATTGCATTTACAATGATCGGAGGAAGCTCTGTTTATTTTTAAAAAACATTCTGGGAATGGTCATGATTGGTAAAAAAACGTAAAGGTTCCTGTGTTCTAAAAGAAATCCTCTAATGGTTTTTAAAGTATTGGTAAGTATACCTGCCTGTAACTTCTGTGTCCCATGATATTTTCCATTTTTCTAATTTGTCCTTTTTTAATATGTATTTTAGATAAGATAGTGGGCTTGGAAGTGTAGACTAAGGGGGTTCAGACCCCCTAAACCCACCTCCCTTACATACACCAGTGCTCCACAATCAATTTTAGGTTTCGTTTGGTCAAAGAACAGATTCGGCTATACTCTTCCATGAGAGGCCCGCAAGGGGCCCTTTTTAACTACCGCGATTATTTTCTTTTGGGGCTAATAAAACATGTTTATAGGGCTAAAAAGGTAGCTAGAGACCAAAAACATGCTTTTTTTTCGTCTCTATCATCTTGCATTGTTGAACTAAAAACGAGAATGGTTGCAGCTATGAAAACTGAAACAACAGACATATGCCAAAAGAATTTTGAGATGAATTCGGCTATATACATGGATATTGTTCTTGTTACTTTCCGACCATGTAAGGAAAGTATTGTAATCATGAAAAAATTCGAATTCGAGATTTTGGTGTATTTATACGTTTTGAGGTCTTCTGAATTCATTTATGCTATTTTTACGAGATGTATGTATGTATGTGTGTATGTGTGTGTGTATGTGTGTGTGTGTGTGTGTGTATGTGTGTGTGTTTGTGTGTATGTGAGTGAACACAATAGCTCCTGAACGGGTCATACGATTGAGCTCAAATTGGGTATATATGTTATAAACCACCGTCGCAAGACCGGTATTGATTTGGGTGTGTACAGGACTTACAGTTTTTCTACAGGGCTACGACAAAGATTTCTTTTACATGATGGCCTATGGGGGAAAATTCTGGAAAGTGCGCTAGCGTTTAAACGGTGCATTCGATTGAGCTCAAATTGGGAATACATGTTATAAACCACCGTCGCAAGACCTGTATTGATTTTGGTGTGTATAGGACTTATAGGTTTTCTACAGGGCTACGACAAAAATTTCTTTTACGTTATGGCCTATGGGGAGACATTCTTGAAAGTGCGCTAGCGTTTAAACGGTACATTCGATTGAGCTTCAATTTGGTATATATATTTGAATGATTCATCGATTAAAATTTATTTAAATGCTTGGTCATGATCTTAATCGTAAGTGTTCGGAAAGTCGAGTGGAGTCACTCCAGATTTTTTCTAAATAAGGTCGCACTGAGCATTTATAACTTTATGCCATTAGTAATTTCACAGTGTTGTTTTTTTCATTTATCTCCCAAAAGGCTTGTATGAGGGTCATCCGGAAAGTAAGTTTTCTAACGGAAAATAAAAAAGGAATAAAAGCATTATTACCTGAAAAGATTTATTGAAGTAGATGCAGCAATAATTCAACCACATCTCAATATAAGAACCACCGGAATTGTTAGACTTGCCATACCGTAGTGTTTTTATAGCTCAGGGTCATAGAAGTCTGCCGCCTGAGAATGGAGCCAGAGTTTCGCAGCTTTCTGTATAGTCTTTGTCCCTTGAGAAAGTGGTGCCCGGAAAGGAATTTCTTCAGGTACAAATCGCTAGGAGCAAGATCCGTACTATACGTTGGATGGTCAAACACCGTCCAGCGAAATTTCTGGGAGGGTTTTTATTTTTCCCCCGGGGGGGGGGGGGGTGTTCTGGAAACTTTCTCTTCCCAGCGAAATTTCTGGAAGGTGTTTGTCCATCCACCCTATTGTGCCGATCTTGCCTCCAGCTACTTTCACCTCAAGAAATTCTTGCCCGGGCATCGCTTTTCCACTGACGAAGACTGCAAACAACTGTGGCACTCTGGCTCCTTTCTCAGGTGGCATACTTCTGTGACCCTGGACTGCAAATGACAAGTGTTACAGTTCCGGTCATTCTAATGTTGAAAAGTAGATGAAATATTGTTGTGTCTTTTGCAATAAATCTTCTTGGGCATTAATGTTCTGTTCCTTTACATTGGCCCTTGAAAACTGGGATAATGAATTTGTAATCACTCCGTTTTTTTAACAAAAGTGTTCAAATGCTTTTGTATCAGAATATAATACATTGTAACCTCGATACTTCAAAAATATTGATGCATCGCATAAGTACGTTTTCCCTTACAAACTTAACCCCCTTTCATTTCACCTTGTTATATTGAAAACTCCATGTATTTATTTTTGATATCGGAGTTACACAGTACTCATTTTATTCTCGTTGTTGCTTTTTGATGACCTTTTTTTAAAATTAATGCAAAATTTTTATTTTGCAGGTGAGTCTTTTGGATACTCTATTCGTTTAAATATCAACCATAGGTAAAAGCCTTATTTTCTATTTTCAATTTTTATAAAACTTCTGTAGAATTTTTCCATTGAAACATAGCTATTTAAACACCACATGGACACATTCAACTTTTAATAATTTATAGCAATGTATGAATATTCAGTTCTGTATGAACACGAAAAAGAAAATTTCAGCCGAGGAGTTACCTCTTCAGGGAAATGTTGCATACATAATTCCGTATGTTTAGCATTTTTGCCTGAGTCTTTCGTAACTCCTATTATGAGTTCATTGTTTGTAAGAGTTCACAGTGCTACTTGTAAAGAGACATTTTAAGGGTCTCTTGCGAAATTGAATTCTTGAATAAGGGTCTCTAGCTCAACCTAAAAAGTTGTTCAACAGTTGCATGATTTCCAAATAGAAAAGCCTTAACTATTTAACGCGCAGTGTTCCCGCTCTGGGAACACAAAACTCTGACGTTTTGACTGTTGCCAGTCACGAAGAATAGATCTGATTTCTATAAAAATAGTTTCGGGTGACATAGCTCCACGAGAATCCTTTACTTTTTAGCACGTCATTTCCCGTAAAAAAATTGGTCACTATTATTTTAACAGCACTGACATCTGCTGAAAAATGGAAGAATGCGAGAAAAGCTGGATAGATTGCCCAATGCTGAAAAAAGGGCAGCCGTTGCCATCGCTCGACTTAACTACCAGCAAGATGGCGGACGATCGAAACGTACATCGCGTGCCACAGATCTAGATACCCTTTTTTGACGCAGCTGGCTGTGCCCGCGCAGAGCCAGCTGCGTCAAAAAAGGGTCTCTAGATCTGTGGCACGCCATGAACGCTTCGATCGTCCGCCATCTTGCTGGTAGTTAAGTCGAGCGATGGCAACGGCTGCCCTTTTTCAGCATTGGGAAAGGGTTAAACGAACATAAGTAAAAATAGACTTTTTTTCCCTACTTTTTACTTTCCATAAAATTTGCGCATAGGACAGCATTTGAAGAAATAGCCGGAAGTTTTAGATCCTGTAGCAATATTGGTTTAGTCTAATTTAAGAGAGTTAAACAAGTCCTTTCTTAAAAATAAAAAACTTCAATGAATACGTATTGATAAAATCTTGCTATCACCTTTTCGCTGATTTCTGGTTTACTGGACTGCTTCGTAGTAGTAGAAACAAAAAAAAATCTAAAATTAGAAAACTCACTGCTCAGTACATTTCTTGAAATCTTACTACAGTTACGCTGATCCCTAGCTCACTCATTCTCTAACAATTCCGGTCTGACCACCTCAAAACAAAACTTCTGCCGTCATTAACAGATTGAAAAAATTCATGTCCAAAACTGCATTAAAATCCACACCGTTTGTAAGATCCGCTTGAAATTTTTCATAATCATGTATAAAAATATAGAAAACAATATGCGCTACTTGAAAAATCTGAAAATTCACTCGCTCCCCCATTTCTAAGCGATTTTTAGCTCTTTAAAGCTTCATCTTATTTCTGATGGTCCAAAAAGTGAATCATTTTCGTGACAAAATCGCCTTTTTCAAGTGAAAATGACGTCACACAACTGGGATTCCAGTTCGTTTAAAATAGTTTTTCCAGGTAACATGGTTTAATTTTTTTTTCATTAAAATAATCGTCTGCTGAAGCATTAATATAAGAGGAGCTGAATACACAAAACGAAATCGTTCGAATGCGAAAAGTTTCTGCGCATTTCCAGAAGAGCATGAAATTCGATTTGGGTATATAATATATTCGGCTCTTTGAGTCTCGTCAGGGGAAGACCCTCCTGAAACCCCGAAATTTTTTAGTTTCATTATTGCCATATTAAAACGATATTAATTGACTCTGTCATTTTATCTCTCATCTTTCGTGTATTTCGCCTGTTAACCCTATTTTGAAATTTTTAGGATTGTAACCTATTTATAGAAAAATACATGGGATGCCTATTCTACAGCTTGCGAAATACTCTAACAATTGATTAAACCTGTTGTGAACTAATAGTATTTAAATATAGGTAAAAAATACATGTGATGCATATTCTACAGCTTACGAAAGATTATAACAATAGATTAAAGCTGTTGTGAACTAATAGTATTTAAATATATGTAAAATTATGTCGCATACTTTTATGTCGCTTTTTGGGGACACATTTTCGGACAATTTTATATTAAGGGGGTCAGAGATAAAATGACATATTCATTAATAATAATTGAATATGAAGCTATGTAGTTTAAGTGGACGAAGATTAAATATACTGAGTGTAGAAATATTTTCGCGAAATGTTTTTTCTAGCGCCCTTGTAATTGCCTCCACAACGGGCTTTTTCTTCTAGTAATGAAGAAAAAGCTTTAAAAAAATTTTTCGAGATATTTTATTTCACATTTATAATTTACTTTATAAGTGTGCAGACTAAACTATCTTGAACTAATCATTCAGAGGAAATGCCTCGATTCGAGTTAACATGGTAATCTTGCTACGTAAATACCCGCTTTGAAACTCGAGAAGCGAACCGGCTCCCTCCACATACACACACACACACCACACACACACACAAGCCAGCGAATCGATAGGGCGGCGTTCGTTAAGTTCTCTTTGCGGACCAGACAAGACTCCCAATTAATTCCGGTTCGTGCCGCACGATGACAGGGCCCTTCGACGCTATAAGGCCCCCCCCACTCTTCGGGGCTTAGAAAATGGAATTGGCGTCTGGTACTCATCTCATCTGTCTGCATGGAATCGGGGGGGGGAGCTTTCGAGGGAGGGGGGAGGGGGTATGGGAAGTTTTGCTTCCTAGAAGTTTTGAGGCAAACAATATGTCTGTTGAGAAATGAATCTGATAGCGAATTCAGAAAATGTTTGACGGGGAAACAGACGATAAATATGTCAAAACATTTTATCTAGGGTGTCGAAATTAGCAGTGGTCCTCTGTGTCTGAGACCACTGAAATATACAGGGTGTCCCTAAGAAGGTGGTACCGGCTTTCAACCCCTTACCGGATTTGCCCGAACTGAGCTCGGGCAGGTAAAACGTTCCATTCTAGATTATCCCGAGTGTAGCTCGGGCAGTAGGAAATTTTTTATTTTACTCGTAATCTTGTCCGAATTATTTCGTTTTGCTTTCAAACACTTTTATTTACTTTTCTGAGCACTAGAAGCTAGAACTATGCACGATTTAGGAAATCTTATATGAGAATAGTGTTATTATGTCTTTAAAATGTATCTGTATCAAAATATACATTACAAACAATTTTGTACGAACAGACGTTTTTTTTTTTTTTACCCTCCAACTCGAAAAAATTAAATTGAACCGGCAAGGGGTTAATTATTTGTCTATTAGGGACCCTCTCTGCGAACCACAAACTCTGACGTTTTGACTGTTGCCAGTCACGAAGAATAGATTGGATTTCTATAAAAATAGTTGCGGGTGACGTAGCTCCACGAGAATCCTTTACTTTTTAGCACGTCATTTCCCGTAAAAAAAAAAATTGCCACGATTCTTTTTAACAGCACTGACATCTGCTGAAAAATGGAAGAATGCGAGAACAGCCCAGCTGGATAGATGGCCCAATGCTGAAAAAAGGGCAGCCGTTGCCATCGCTCGACTTAACTACCAGTAAGATGGCGGACGATCGAAACGTTCATCGCGTGCCACAGATCTAGAGACCCTTTTTTTGACGACAGCTAGCTGTGCCGGCACAGCCGGCTTTTGTCCAAAAAAAGGGTCTCTAGATCTGTGGCAACGGCTGTCCCTTTTTTCGGCATTGGGAAAGGGTTGCGCCTCAAAGGGTTAAAGAAAATTTAAAATTATTTGGGGAGGAGGGGGGGGGAGGAGAAAGAGGAAATGAATGAACCCATCTCTGAAAAAAACACTTTGCTTCACCCGCCAGATCCTTTCTTGGAAATTTTTCTGGGTCCGCCGCTGGTCCAATAGGCCTTCTTTTATTTTTTTCCGCGACAGGGAAATTCTTGGGCAAATTTCCGATTGAATGGCTGCTGACAACTTCTTTCGGAGGTGGAGAGAGGGGGAGTGTGTGAGGTGCGAAGAAGGGAGATATCTCCCCGTCTCGTCACCTTTTCTCTCTCTCTTGACAGCAATTTTCTTCGTGCTGGCTTCGATATTTTCCTTACCAATAGGCTCTCCGCCCTACTTTATATTATTTTTTTTTTTCTACCACGTTCTTTCACGTTCAGCTTACTTCTGGTTAGAAATTTGTTGCACGTGGAGAAAAAAAAAAAAATGTATGTGAATTTTTAGCGGTAATACGCAGTAACAACGAATCTCTTATATTCTAAAAAAAAAGTAAAGGCTGCTGGCTCTGTCAAACCTTGTTGACCTATCTCCTCCTAAACCGTAGGGATTTGAGTTTCGACTAAGGTGCCCACTGATTCGAAAAATTCCGAGGAACCTGCTAAGCTGATTTAAATTTCGAAAATCGAATTATTTCAGAAGATATTAATAAAAAACTGAAAAAATAAACAGAATGGTTGCCAGATTTGGCATAAAATCATTCATTCCTTTGCAACAAAGCGTTTCCAAGTATCTAGAATCGCTGTGAAATTGACAAACATGAGTTAGAATGACGCCCATTTTACGCCAAAATAAAAACTATATGAAATAAGTAACTCAAAATGTGTTACACAAAGTTGACAATTTTCAAATAGTAAGTTCGCTTCGACAACAGGAGTCCAAAATTCAAAACAACCCCTAGTATAGTCGCTGTGTACTAGTATATAATTTCCTCAAGTAGAATTGACGTTATTTTGTGACATTAAGAGTTTATGATTAATTGCATTTGATGCGATTATAAACATCCTGATATCCAGTGGTGCACCTAAGATTTTAGTTTCCGGGGTGGGGGCTAGAGCTACAAATACTTTATAGAGAACCAATATTCTGAATCCGGTTATAGTGACTTCGATTATAGTTATAACTCTCTTATAAAGTCAAAATATTCTGCGCCAACTGCCTGTAGAACGCTAGTCAACGTACTTTGTTATAGGGGAGTCCACTATCAACGTACTTTGTTATAGAGTCATAAATAGTTATCTGATATTATCAGTGACATTGTAACCAAAAAAATTACTCTTTGTGAACACTGTTGTAAAAAACTACTGCAGTACGTATGTCACACTAACTGTAAATATTTATTTAAAAACCAACGCCCTTTTCTTTTAAACATTTAAGGAATAATTTGAAGACAATTTTTAAAATAAACATTTTAATTCATTTTCAACAATTTTCCAAGATTTTCTGATCTAAATCTCTAGCTTTAGGGGGCTTTAGCCTCCATAGCCCCCTCCATGAATGGGCCTATGCTGATATCACAATAACGCCAGTTCCACTTGCGATTGGAGAAAACGGAAATTGGAGAAAACGGTGCTTGAAAAAACACTCCCGCCTCCATCACTAAAACTGAATTCAAATATCCTTTTGCTCAAAACACTGAATGTTTTTTTAACACTATATATTTCGCAGCTTTCACGAAAAGAACAAAAGAAGATTAAATCACCAATACATGCACGCATCGTTTTGGGTCTTTGCCAAACATGCCCTTCCCAAACCATGTGCATTTAATCGACTCTTAAATATTCGAAAAGCTATTATCATAATTCCGACGAATATTCAGTCAACAGTGTAGGGGGGGGGGGGGTATTGAGGAAGAGGCACCTCCCATCATCTTTATTTCGAAAAGACTTTGACTGAAATTCTATCCTATAGAGAACACTTTACATAATTCTTTACTCTGATATTATCCTCTTTTATAGGGTCGAAATAAAAGATCGATTATTTTTATTGTATTTGTATACATTTTTTTATTATTATTCAGGGTTTTTTTTTTTGTCTTCTCCGCTACGTTTTTATTTTCTTTTCATGTCTAAGCTTTCGAGTCATTGGGAATTTCGGAAAAAGACGTTATGTGACGTATAAAATTTGAATTTATTGTTCCGAACCGCGTTTATAAAGTGAGCGTTTTCCCTCTACCGACTGACAATCAGCTGCCTGGAGAAGGGTGGTGTGTGTGTGTTGACGAAAATTGCCGGGGTATTTCGGAGCCTTCATAAATATTTTAAGAGTCTTCGTGGCAACACCTCTTTGAAGAAACTTTTTTAATAGTCTGCCTTTTCATAATACACAAATTTTCTGCTCAGTGAAGGAATGCAATCGATTGGTTGACTTGATTTTTATTAAATTATTTATTTTAAAGTACCTCAGATTGTTTTCTATATTTTTATGTGTGATTATGAGAAATTTCAAGCGATCGTACAAACGGTGTGAATTTTATTACAGTTTTTGTACCATACTTTTGACCATAACTTTTTAATGTGTTTGGATTAATGACGATAAAGTTTTGTTTTGAAGTGGTCGGACCGGAATTGTAAAAGAACGAGTGAGTCAGGGATCCGCGTAACTATATAGTAGGATTGCCATGCCAGTAAATGTGTACAGGGTGTTTCATAAACGCTTATAGGCTTTTATTTCTTATATATTGACCGTAGATATTAACTGTAAATACAAAGTTAGCAACAAAGATAACAACAAATTACAAAGTTATACAAAAAATGTACAGAATTTCGTGAAACTCTTAAAATTTTTAGGAGATTAAATCTAAATAAATATGAAATTTAAATATTTATACGCTGCTTAAGAAAAAGTTCCTCATTAGTAAAAATGTACTCCATGCATTAATTAAGTAATCAACACAATTCGGGCATTTAATCCAAAAAGTGAAGGAGATATGAAAATATACGTGTGCTGACTTGAACCGCTCTTCAACACTCTCGAAGGGAATAAAAAAATCAAGTCTGATAATCGCGTTTCAGGGGCCGAACACAAATTACGAAAGAAAACATGATTGCATGAATATATAATACTTTTGCTATTTATTGGCATTGTACAGTCCCTCACAAACTTAAATATATCTTGCCTTTTTTATGATAAAAGGCTGAAACCTTGTATATCACCTCATTAATGTAGATTTGGCACCTTTTACTATTTGGGAATTTTTTATACGGAAGCCTTATAAAAATGTAAATTTTGTATTTATTTAGATTCAATCTTCCAAAAATTTTAGTGGATACTATTAAATTCTGTAGTTTTTTATACGTAACTTTGTGCTGCATTGTATATATTTGTGTTCAATAATTAAAGAAAAATATGGAGTGACTCCACTCGACTTTCCGAACACGTACGATTAAGATCATTACCAAGCATTTAAATAAATTTTAATCGATGAATAATTCATCAAAAATTCTTATTTTTTTTTTCAATTTGAGCTCAATTGAATGTACCGTTTAAACGCTAACTCACATTCAAAAATTTCCCCCCATAGACCATAATATAAAAGAAATCTTTGTCGTAGCCCGGTAGAAAAACTACAAGTCCTATACACACCAAAATCAATGCCGGTCTTGCGACGCTGGTTTATAACATATACCCAATTATACCCAATTTGAGTTCAATCGAATGCCCCGTTTAGGAGCTATCGTGTTCATTATACACACGTGCATACATGCATCTCGTAAAAATAGCACGAATGAATTCAAAAGTGTCAATAAGTGTCAATACACCAAAAAGTGTCAATACACTCAATAAGTGTCAATACACCAAAAAGTGTCAATACACTCAAAAAGTGTCAATACACCAAAATCTTGAAGTCGAATTTTTTCATGATTGAAATACTTTCCTTACATGGTACATGTTCGAAAGGTAATAAAAGCAATAGATCAGTGTTTTGAGGGCAGCCTGTATGTTGCATTTCATTGCAGCTATTTATAATGAAGTTCAAAAGTGTTTAATTTTTGTTTGTCTACCTGCGTGTTCTATAATTCAAGTAAATGCGCATCGATTTCCCGACTGCACAAAATTCTTATATGTTAGTGAGCATGCATATTGTGCCCAGTGTAAACACAGTGTACATAATCAATAACTGTGTACATAGCATGAATAGCTCTTTTACTGCCACACCCAAAAATGCATATTTCGACATGTAGACAATAATTATTTAAAATTATTAATATTATATTGAAGGAAGACGCATTTTTGATATTTATGTAGATCTCTAAAAGTTAGGGATGGACGCGAGACGACTTTTTTGCGAGACGAGACAGAGATTTACAGCTTTTTTGCGAGACGAGACACGCATTTTTAATATTACGATATAGGGATTTTTGCGAGACGAGACAAGCTTTTAGGCTATTTTGCGAGACGCGAGACGCTTATTTTTCGTCTCGCGTCCATCCCTACTAAAAGTACATATCTAGACAAATCTCAGAAAGTTTTATTACACATTTTCTGTTAATATTTCAACCTATTATTTTGGACCGTTTTAGTAATTGCGTAGTATAGAATTGCAGCTTACTACTGGGGGGAAAAAATACTAAAATATTTAAATTCGATTGCAAAAGATTAATTAAATTTACTCTCAGTATCTTTAAACTCTTATTTTTCCTGTAATTATCTTAAATCATTATTCAATTTTCTCATTTTCTAATTATGTCATTATTTATTTACCGAAGTGCCAGAATCAATGTATTCAGTTTTTCTTACGTATATCCTCGGGTATACAGACGTAATTGGGATTATTATCGTTTAACGAAGAATCTAACTTCTCAGTTGTCAGTTCTGCCTTGCTTGGTTTATTAGGGTTGAAATAGTCCGTTAAGATTATTTTTCAACGAGAAACTCGCCTGAGGTTGTTGAAAGTATTACACAGCCTAAACTGTATAATCTCTGTGATCTTTCTATTCTGACGACCAGTTTAGATCATTCTGAAATTTTTCTGCTACCAATTTTCAATAGTTTACTGTTGCTGTAAAACTACGTCTTAGATTTTTCTTCAATAATGTAAAAAGCAGTTGGTTTTAATAAAATATGGAATGCATAGTGAGCATAAGCGTCGGCACCCCTGGATTTTTGTAGGCAGTGTTTTCCCTTGCTTTTTTGCTCTTTCCAGCATGGTAACCATACGTTGAAGTAATCTTTGCCCCCCCCCTAGGAAATATTCTGCCGGCGACCATGATAGTGAGGATATTAAACTTTTAACAGTATCAGGAAAAGACGGTTCTTTTTTTTTTAAGTGAAAACTTCTTTAGGCGCTTTGGGCACGAGAAAAAACATTGAATTCGCGTGACCGTCGCGCTACGACTGTATATGGGGGGAGAGTGGATTTTGACGTCATAGCTACGTCATCTCCTGCCTGCTGAGATTTCTTCCTCCTTTCTTTGAATTTTAGTACCGCCACTTCTTATCATGCGTAAGAACGTGAGTTACTTTTAACTGCGACCTTCTAGCTTTCGCGATTGGTATCGAACAGTAGAGCCAAGACGTGGTAGACGAGCATTCTAACTACCAGACGGTTTCGAATCGTTATGAAATGACTTAATTTTGAAGTGATTGTTGTTTCAATTTCGGAACGGGAACGTTTATGCAACTAAATAAATAAAATTTGGCCTTGCCTGTACACTACTTGGTATTAAAAATTTTGGCGCTTTCTATCCTTTTTATTTTAACAGATAAAACCAAATGTAGTAAAGAAAAACTAACATTTTATTCGAGTCTACTTTTAGTGCTTAAATTTCTATTCCATTTATCGTAATAGTTTTTTTTTTTTTTTGTAGTAGCCGATCCCAACATCTATGTGCATACTTTGGTATTAAATAACCAATATATTTTTGTTACAGTTTTCTCCTAACTTTTTTTCTCAATTAAAACTTATCTTTAAAGTTTTATTTCATTAAAAGTTAAACCAACCAAAATTTTAAAGGCTCTTTCTTTCTTATTTTTTCCCGCAAAACCCCAATTCCACTTATCTCTCCCGAAATTTCCTGGAACGATTTCCACTGAAAAATACACGAACATAATTTTGTGTGTGAGATCTGATTACGAGCCGAGCCGCGGTTTCCATGGGAAAAAAAGAATGGAAAGAGGAAAAGTGCAATTTTCACTGACAAAACCCATTTTTTTACTGTTATTATTATTTTACATCTTCTCCTCGTTATTTTCATTGCATTTTCTCATAATTACAATCTAACCGACACAAAAGCATTTAAACAAACAAAAACTCCATTAAGATAAAGTGGGGGGGGGAGCAGAAACCTAAAAACCGCGTTGAGAGAAGAGAGAGAGGGGTTGGGTGTGGGGGGGGAGAACCAATTTCCGGTGCCTCGCCTAATGAATCAGCTTGGAACCGGAAATGAAAAAGGTCCGCGCTACGGCAAACAGTCGATCAGAAATCTTGCAAGGAAAGAGAGAGAGGAAGTGGAAGTTTTTTTCCCTGCCTGTCTTTCTCTCTCTCTTGCGCTTCCATCGTTATTATTTACGGCGAAGAAGCCGACAAAGCGAGCGAGCAGCCGATTACCATAAAAAGAAGCGCCATCTAGTGAGGCCGAGCACCAACTAGAGCGGAAACGGCGAGTCAAGCACTGAACCACATATGAATGCAGTCTCTTATTGAGAGGAATCAGATCTCTTTCCTTTTTTCCGCCCCCCTTGCAATGTTCGCTATCTGCAGATGATTTTTTTTCTTTCTTTTTCTTCTATGATTCAAGAAAAATAAGGCATAAGCGCATCAAGGAGTGATTGAAATGTAGTTTTAACTGTACTATTTTTTTTTTTTTTTAACTGATGGAGATGGGGCACTAGTCCATGCAATAGGATTTCGTAAACTGTAAAAATTAGTCAACAGTGTGTGGAAACATGCATTCTTCCCCCCCCTCCCCCCCCCCCCCCCCGGAAAGCCAGATCATTTTAAGATACGGTTTGTAAAATCGCTGGGTTACTGTAGCAAAAACTGGTGCTGTTAATTAACAAAGAATAAACTGGGCCATTTTCAAAATATTTGCTTACTCGGAAACAATTTGAGCGAATAGATGTACTAAATACATAACAAGAAACATCTAAACATCTAAGTAAATTATTTATTCACAAAAAGAAAAAAATCGTACACAATTTTCTGTACTAACTTAATGGAATTTATTAAATTTTACTGCAGTCTTATTAAAAACGCTTAAGTTAGCATTATTTAATAAATTTAAACATTAAATGTCGTACTTTCTTCTAATTTGTAGTTCATTGAATGCAGCATAAAGCTTAAAGAAGTTATTTTATAACTATACCTGCATGAAACATGAAGGTACAAAAAAGAGAATGTAAATTTTCAGGTAAATGAAAAAGATTAGTAGAAGATCACAGTGTCTGGAGCATGAAAATGTACACAGTGTGTTTGACAAGTAACTGAAATTTTAATTTGAATAATTGTACTCGAAGCGTCAACTATTTCCCTAGTTCACGCCAATCAGATGACAAGCGTTGTTAAACTTAAAGTTTTTTAATACAGACTGTATATTTGGTGCTTATGTAATTAAAAAACGCAATGGATGCAGAAGGTATGAAAATGTCACAGGTTGTGAAATGGGCGATAAAAAATATTCCGAAAATTGTTACTGGTGGGAAGTTTCTATGAAGAAGGCATAGAAAAGCTGGTAACCCGCAACGACAAGTGTTTGGACATTGGCGTAAACTATGTAGAAAAATAGTTTAAGGTATATACTCTTTCATGTAAAAATAAAATTGGCTTTAAAAAAAAAATTACTAATTGTTTTTCAAAACGGAACTTACTTCCCGAATACGTTTCGTACATATATCAGTTTATACTTCCAGTGCAAGAATATGAAATACCACGGCAACTGTTTACGAACTAATACTGTAGATTCATCATTATTATTTTTCGAATGATCATTCGAATAATGATGAACATCCGAATGATCATTCGAATGATTCATCATTATTATTTTTCGGTGGTTGCATTCCATGAGCATTGACCACTTTAATATGGGGATACCCAATAGGTGGACCAACATTGCCTCAATGAAAGAGTGAACAATTTATCAACCCAAGTCGGGAATCGAGCCTGGAACTATGATCGTTGAGACGGATACGCTACACACCAGGCGCTTCCACCCACTGGAGATAACGAATCTAGCATAAATTTTGTTTATCCTTCTTACTGCACGTTCAAAGAAAATTTATTCCTATCAGCATGACAGCTGTGCATAAATTTAAAACAACTTCAGAGGATTTACTTCCAAATATGATATAATTTGTGTTTTGGAGAACATCTAAAAATGTCAAATCATTTTGTTAGACATCAACTCTGCCTAACATATTGTGTATCATCAAAGATATTGTGGAAGAAAATAAATAAGCAAGTGGGAATACAAAATGTTTATCGTTTATCAAATATTTTCGGGAGGGATAAGAAGTGGAAATAGATGTACGTGTGTGGTGGGTCTACTTATGTGAACACGTGAAGAAAACAATTTTTGGTAAATTCATTTCATTTTTTTTTTCATTCAGATTGTTTCAAAAGTGAATCACGTGCTTTGATGTTAGGCTATCACTGACAACAAAAACTATTTTCCAAAACCGTACCGTCTCAAAACTAATGAAAAATATTCTGATGGGCAGGTTCTTCCTAAATATTTCACTTCCTTGCAAAAGAACTAATGAACTTTTCAGCTTGAATTTTGTGCGAGAGCATAAAATTGAGAAAAATGAATCCTTAAAAATATTTTCGATATATTCATTTCTCCACAAAATCTTACTGTTCCTTATCCTGCGGAATTATGCTTAGCTGGGCTTAAGATTTATTTTTGCAGGTTTTAAATCATAAAGGCTGAAATGAAACATAATGCAAGGGTACCGGGTAAGCCCTATCTCAGCTGTACTAAATTCACCTTTATGTACTTTCCTTACAGAGATGGTTTAAGATAATGTTATAAACTTTTCACAGAAGTTACAATAACATGTTTTACATACTTTAACACGTCAATTTCTTTCTAAGTAAAAATAAAAATTTATTTTGTTTGTTAAAAATTACTTTTAAATGTGTATTTTTTAAATAGAATTTTGCTGACTAAAATAGATAATTCTCGAAACACCATCAAACCGCCGTATTAAATAAGTTATATAAAGTGCATATCTGTCATTAAAAAGTTGAGTTCATATGTTGAACAGATATTGATAAAAAGAAACATAAACCAGTAAAATCAAAGTTTTGAGAAAAAAGTTATAATAAGATTTGGTATGCTTCTAATATTACTTTTAAGATACTTCTAATAAGATTTTTAGTACTAATTTTGTCTTTTCATTAAAGAAGTGTAATATGTAGTCATAAAGGCAAAAGTTTAAAGTACTTAATGAAATAAAAAATAGTCAAAATTGATTTTTTGACTGATATTTGTCCCCTTAAGCGTCCCCTGTCTTCAGTATGAGAACATAAAACTCTGGCGTTTCTACTGTCTTCATTCACGAAAAATAATTTGATTTCAATAAAATACTTACTGGTGAGTTATTTACACGAGAATTCTTTATAGTAAATAGTTTCCAGAAATAATTATCTATTATTTGTAAAATAAATGTCAGAATAACTTATCAGTAGTGGCATCACCTAACAGGGTTCGCATGAATTCTGGATTTGGTAAAATTCTGAACTTTTGAAATACTGTCCTAAAAAGTGTCTGGTATTTTAAAAGCTGTCAAGATTTTATAAAATAAGGAAAGAAATTCTCTCGAGAATCTCAAACACTATAGGACATTTCAAGACAATTTTTCAAACGTTCGGAATCTCGGCAGTTAAAGACCCGTGCAAGGCCTGCTTTAAAACTGAAGAATGTGTAATCACCGTGCATTCATTTAGAAAAGCAACTGAACAGTCTCCCCAACGCCGAAAAACGTGCAGTCGTTGCCATCGCTCGATTCCAGCAACGTGGTGGTGAATCAGTTCACCAATCGCGTGCCACAGAACTAAAGAGCTTTTTGACGCAACAGGCTGTAGTCAAAGAATATGTATTTCTCTTTTCGGATTTTTTTTTCAGCACTGTGAAATGCAATTATATTTCGATAAAACAGGATCTAACACCAATCCCTTATCTCTAAACACAACCTAATTCTCTACCCCCACGCTGCAGTTCCTCCAATTTATTATCACTCACCTGGTATTACAACATGTCACAAATAAACCAAGCTATACAACTGTCGGTCATAGTATATGTCCCCTGTTCCGCTGCTATTAAAGCAATTAATTACGGTCTCACAGCATGTCCTTTCATAGTTGTTTTTTTTTTTTTTTTTTTTTTTTTTCCCCGAGAGAGCCAGCTGATTTAAGAACCACACCTGGACCACTACAGTCCAAAAAGGGAAAAAAAAATTGCTAGCAGACAGGCAAGACATAAGTACAACACACGCATCTGGTGTGCTGAGGATAACTTACGGGCCCCCGCAACGTATTTTTTTGTTCGTTTTGTACAAATGTGGTATATTTACCGCTGTATTCTCTGCCAATTTATTACTGCTTGCTGTGCAGTTAAAGTACTGGGGGTGCCACGGATGAGAAATGACACTGGCAGTAATTACAGTGGTTGCCATGGCAGTATTTAAATGAACTTGTCTATGGGTATAGATACAGTGGGCAGATGTGTTAATTCCGTGGGTATAAGTGTTGCTGTCTACGGGCGTTTAATGTAAAACGTCAGCTGCGTTATTCAACTTAACTTTAGCTTTACCTAAGGTTGCTAACTGTCCCCCGAGATCCGTTTCTAGAGCTTTATAGGACACGTCCCACGAAAGATGTGTGCTGGACGCCAAATGTCCCGTCTTTGGTCACTTTTTTTTTTTAATGGAATAAGTAATTTGACAAATTATAATAATCTCAAAAAAGATTTTAAACATTGTGTTTCTTTCGTAAATAAATATGATGCAGCAGAACTGACTGTATACTTTAAGTTTCTTTCCTAAACAAATAATATTGATTTCAGTGAAAGTGGTTTTAATATATCTTAAATTTTCTTCCATAATCTCCTAAACCTTTAATGCGCAGTGTTCCCCCACTGGGAACACCAAACTCTGACGTTATGACTGTTGCCAGTCACGAAGAATAGATTTGATTTCTATAAAAATAGTTGAATGAGCTCCACGAGAATCCTTTACTTTTTAGCACGGCATTTCCCGTCAAAAAATGGTCACGATTATTTTTAACAGCACTGACATCTGCTAAAAAATGGAAGAATGCGAGAACAGCTGGATGTATTGACCAATGCTGAAAAAGGGCCCTCGTTGCCATCGCTCGACTTAACTAGCAGCAAGATGGCAGACGATCGAAACGTTCATCGCGTGCCACAGATCTAGAGACGCAGTTGGCTGTGCCATCTTGCATCCAACGTCCGCCATCTCTGCTGGTAGTTAAGTCGAGCGATGGCAACGAGGGCCCTTTTTTCAGCATTGGGAAAGGGTTGCGCCTCAAAGGGCTAAGCTTCTCTTATAAAGGTGTTTCATCGATTCTTACTTGGGGGTTGTTTTAATTGTTTTTTTAAATGCCAAAGTAAAAAAGGTTTGGTTTTTGTTTGTGAAAGGAAATAAAAAGCTTATTTAATTTATAATTTTATTGCAAGTGATAGTACAATTTGTTTTCATTATAAAAAAGAGAAATGGAAAGCTAATAATTAATGTTAATTTTTCATTAGTTTGCCTGATTGTTTTAACTTTTGTTGACTATGTTCCATGTATAATTATGCCAAAGCGGTAAGCATAATATTCAATTAAACAAACTATTTAAAGCGTAAAAAAATAAAACAATAAATCAAGTAAAACATAACAGTTTTTAAAAGTAGGAGCCTTTTAACCCTTTGAGGCGCAACCCTTTCCCAATGCTGAAAAAAGCGCAGCCGTTGCCATTGCTCGACTTAACTACCAGCAAGATGGCGGACGTCAAACGTTTGCTGCACGACAGCTGGCTGTGCCGGCACAGCCAGCTGCTGTCAAAAAGGGTCTCTAGATCTTTGGCACGCGATGAACGTTTCGATCGTCCGCCATCTTGCTGGTAATTAAGTCGAGCAATGGCAACGGCTGCCCTTTTTTCAGCATTGGGCAATCTATCCATCTGTTCTCGCATTCTTCCATTTTTTAGCATATGTCAGTGCTGTTAAAAATAATAGTGACATTTTTTTACGGGAAATGACGTGCTAAAATGTAAAGGATTCTCGTGGAGCTCATTCACCCGCAACTATTTTTATAGAAATCAAATCTATTCTTCGTGACTGGCAACAGTCGAAACGTCAGAGATTGGTGTTCCCAGAGCGGGAACACTGAGCGTTAAAGGGTTAAATGTTAAGATTCGATCTTGTTAAAACCTTAGGATAACCGGGTTTTATTTTACGTTCTTTGATTGTCTGGTAACGCTTTAAGTGCAATGCAATCAATAAGTTTAAGGTATGCTCTTAAAAATAGTCACAACAATAGCTTAGAAAAACATGTTACAAATTTAAATGTTCTCTTCGGCAATCTCTTACTGTATTATTAACCCTCTGACGCGCGCTGGTTGAGACGTGAAACCAACTACCAACAACATGGCATTGTTGGTAGTTAAACGTCAACTAAAAACAACGTTGGTAGTAGCGCCAGATTCAATCAACCGTCATATTGTTGGAAGTTAACCCTTTAATGCGCAGTGTTACCGCTCTGGGAACACGAAACTCTGACGTTTTGACTGTTGCCAGTCACGATAGAATAGATTCGATTTCTATAAAAATAGTTGCGGGTGACATAGCTCTATGAGAATCGTTTACTTTTTAGCACGTCCTTTCCCGTAAAAAAATAGTCACGATTCTTTTTAACAGCACTGACATAAAAAATGGCGTGCTGAAATTCTGCTGAAGAATGGAAGAATGCGAGACCAGCTGGATAGATTGCCCAATGCTGAAAAAAGGGCAGCCGTTGCCATCGCTCCACTTAACTACCAACAAGATGGTGGACGATCGAAACATTCATCGCGTGCCACAGATCTAGAGACCCTTTTTTGACGCAGCTGGCTGTGCGGCACAGCCAGCTGCGTCAAAAAAGGGTCTCTAGATCTGTGGCACGCGATGAATGTTTCGATCGTCCACCATCTTGTTGGTAGTTAAGTGGAGCGATGGCAACGGCTGCCCTTTTTTCAGCATTGGGGGAAAGGGTTGCGCCTCAAAGGGTTAAATGGATCGTTGGCAACGTCTGCACTTTTTCAGCATTGGATAGTCTATCCAGTTAGTATTATAAATTGAAGTGAAAATGCTTGAGCTTCGAAGGGTTAAAATTTGAAGGAGAAACATATTCCCGGTGTATTCAACTATTCAAAACTATCTGCAAGCTCTTCAACAAGTTATGCCTTTGAAATAAGCAATTATTTTTCCCGTTTATATTAAGATAAAAATAAGAATAAAAAAATGGAAGTTGGATTATAATTAGAAGATTTGACGATTTCCGTTTATGCGGTTTTCTTATCTTCCTATATCAGTTACTTCTGCATGTCTATAAACTTTTCCCCTTTTCTCGTAGCCGTAACATGCGCCACCTGGCGTAAATTGTACAAAACACCTGCCGAGCCGTCCGACCTGGCACGTGTTATGATGGAACACACTCAAGTGGTGGGATGAGGTCATTGATTTTTTCATGTATCCTCTTGCTTCCCCCGTCATTTTTTTTTCCGTCATTCTTTTTCTTTTTTTTTCTTTTTAAACTTCATATTTCCTTTTACATTTTAATTTCGTCTTATTCTAAAGGTAAATAGACCATGTCAATATCTCCAGCACCCGTCACCACCCCGTAGATAGAATATGGATAATTTTAATATAGAAAAGAAAACAAACAACTGTAAAAAATACAGATTTCCCAAATTTCGATTTCAACAACATTAGTAACCGACTTCAAAAGGGAGGTGTTTATCAAATCGTCAGACTTTTTATTCATTTTTTTAATGTATGTATGTATTAATTTTTGCACGGATGTTAGCGATTGGGACTATAGTTCTATGAAATAGACTTCTGCTGCAGGCGAAAATAACAAAAAATTTTATCGAAACACGTGTACAGATTGATAAATTCCTTTTATGCAGGGATCGATTTTGGATTTTTTTTTTGCTCAGCGGTTTCACACTTATTTTGTGCCTTTCGATACTTAATTTTGTTAATTTCGACACTTATTTTTGGGAATTTTCATATCAATTTTTAATAAGTCACCTTTTTTGTAAAAATAATTGATAAAATAGATTAAAATGTAGGGGGAAATGCCATGAAAGGCCGTTTTAATGGATTTTTTTTTTTTTTTTTTTTTTTTTTGTGAAGGGACGTTTTAATCGATTTTATTTTGTGAAAGGGCGCTTTAATCGATTGTCATTTTGTGAAAGGGGACGCAAATCGGACCCAATTTTCGTCTTCGTCTTAACCCTGTTATGTGGGCTATTTGAGAAAATTTTAATTATTTTATTGTAACTTTTAAACCTATTGGACAGTGTTTAAAAGAAGAAAAAAACTCCAACATTGGTAAGTCAAAATAATAATAATAAATAAATAAATAAACAAATAAATATATTTCTCTCTGGAGCCCTTGTTATTTATTTATTAAAAAGTACAAAATGGCACTGGAAACAGTTTGTAAACTTTGTTTTAAGCTATGAATTTAATTACTTTGTGCTGATGTATAGCAGCAGCGATGCAATCTCAAACATCGTCTTGAAGTGTATATTACTCGCGGAGAGCAACATTTACCAGCAGAGGGGGGGGGGGCGTATTCCCGTTGTTTGCAAGTAACTTCATTATTAAAAGATATACTTTGACCCCTATTAAGACAAACAAGCTACAGCAGACGCACACCCCCACGGACGTACATAAAGGGATTAGGGGGACGACCCCCCCCCACTCCCTCAGTCAATGTACAAATGCTAAATTATAGATCAATATTCAGCTTTTGAATAATCCATCGCTCGAAATAGTATACGGTTAAAAATATTTTAGTTATGTATAAATTTTGAAACTTATATTAAAATTTTAAAAATCATTAATTTTGTAATTTCTGTGATTCATTGTGTCACAAACACCATTTAAAAAATTTTGAAATTTTTAGTGCTGCTGAAAATTTTTATGATATTTATAGTAAAATTTACTGTCAGTCAGATTTTATAGTCAGAATAGGATCCCTCCCCCCTCCCACCTGAAAGCTATAGCTACACTCATGTCCTCCCCTCCTTCTTGAAGAAACACTCATGCTTTCGACACTATTTACAAGTCGTTTCTTTTAAAACAATCATTACTAGGGTTGCCAACCGTCCCGCGAGAGTCGGGACGCCAAATGTTCCGCATTTTTTAAAAATAGAATAAGTAATTTAGTGATTTTATAAATTATAATATCAGAAGAGATTTCAAAGATTGAGTTTCTCTTTCCTAAATAAATATGATCTCAGCAGAAGTGATATGTATACTTTAAGTTTTTTTCTTATAAATAAGTAATAGTATTGTAATTTTAGTAAAAGTGATTCAGCATATCTTAAGATTTTTTCCAAATAATTAATTATAATAATTTTAGTAGAAGATGTGATTTGAGACTAAATTTCTAATTTAATTTGATTTAATTGCAAATGATAGTACTATTTGTTTTGATTTTAAAGGAGAGAGATAAAAGGCTAATAATTAATGTTAATGTTCTATTAATTTACCTGATTGATTGTTTTAACTTTTGTTAACTATATTGCATGTACAATTATATAATAGTAAGCATAATGTTGAATAAAAACATTTATAAAATGTAAAAATTAAATCTGGGTTCAATTGTGCTTCTAACTATTCTGTAATAAATAAGCAGGATCCCGTTTTTTTTAAGGCCACGTCCCGCAATTTAATCGCGGAATATTTTGGAGGGGGTTCAAAAATTTCGGGGGGGGGGGTCCAAACGGTAAAAAAGGCAGTATTTTTCTCAACAGGACACTATATCATTATCATTTTAATTTAAAAAAAAAATCGTGGGGGAGGCGGTTCGGACCATTGGACACCCCCTTTCCACCCCCGTAAATGCGTCCTTGCCCCTGGTGTTGAATTTTTTAGCTCTTTTTTTTTTCACCGATAATAAATCCCCGGACCACCTTTACACAATTACCAAGTTTGATAACATTTGGTCCAGTAGTTTTCCTTTTCTGATCGTTCTAAAGTGGAACTTTAATTATAATCACCCTGTTTATTATTAAATGATTTTTCGAAAATTTTAAACATACCTGAACCCCGAAACCCCGGTTTTAGCGGTTCCGGATGAATTTATCGGGTTATCGCGGGCTAAATTTTCAATACTAATTCTCTACCGTACACACCTGTCCCGTACCACCAACAGTCCATTCTTTATGCAGTCGAATTGCTTCGGATTATATTAAAACACTTCATGAATCTTCAAAGAGAAATAAAAATAGTCAGCCCCGCTCTGGAAGGGCAGCCGATCGTTTGCCCCAGCAGGTGTGGTAACGAAAATTGCTTCTGAGCGCAGATGATACACGCTTGTATGGGGGCTCCGCCAGTGATACTGGTATGACGTGAAGTCTGCTCTGATATCTGTCCACGGTCATCTGCCTATGGATATGAAGTTGTCATGAGGTTTCCATATTGTAGGAGACAGCATAGGTTTTTAACAACTTCGAATGAAGTCGCTTATTTATTTATACAGGGTGTATCTAGATTGCTTCAACAAAATATTATGGGCCATGCGGGCCACATCATAAGGATTCAGAATCACATAGCAATGTGATGTCAAAAACGTTGTCTTCATGCAGCTGTAAAAAATCACTTTGGAACGGGTGCTGAAACAACAGTGAACTTTCCGACCATTGTTTGTCAAAAAGTAACGTATATTTCTCAGAAAACATGTGAGTAAAACACGTAGTTTAAAAATTCTATTTTATTTCTTGGATGAGATTTTTCGGGACAACCCCATTGTATACGAAACTTGCTTAAGAAATTTGACAAACACTTCAACACTTTTTCTAAAGTGATTATTAACAGCTTTATGAAGACAACGTTTTTGACCCCACATCGCCAAGTGATTCTGATTCCATATTACGTGCTCTATCTCCCATAATATTTTGTTGAAACAGTTTATCTACACCCTGTTTAAGCAACTATCTGAAGTACCCGTCGTTGACGGTTTAGTATAAAATGCAAATTTCCATAAAGCCTGAATTGTCCACAGCATCATAGGAGTTCAAAGAATGAAGTTAGTATATTGGCAATAGTACAGAAAGCAAAATTATAACTTCTGTGTATTGTTAAAAGGTTACAGGTTAGAGAGTAACAAAGTGATAAGTAAATTTCACAATATAGAATTCCTTTTTATTTTAAAATTTAAAGTTTTATTCTGGTTGACTAAGCTTTAGGAACTAAATTTGGTTTGATTCATGGTAGATATTTTAACATTATGCTTTTAGAAAATTTTTGCACAATTTTCTCAAAATCTGAAAAAGCAAATGAACTTTTTAAAAAGAATTTTCATTTTTTTCAAAAAAATTCCGTCACTTGTTGTTTAAGTCATTGCAGACCATGTTGCTAAACTTCATCTTTGTAGTCTCGTAGTCTCTTTTTAAGAGATTCTAGAACATTTATACGAATTTTGACAAAATCCCAACATTATGCCCCTTGCTAAGGGGGGGTGGGGGGTCATACTCGTAAAAATTTATTAAACTTGGAAAGATTATCTAACTAGTTGTCAAACTTAGTAAAGCAATTTTAACAAAACTATAATTTACTTTCTACTTTTGGTACACGTGGCAAAATTAAGCAAACCCCGTTGGCAAAAGTAAAAAGTTTGTAATGAAGTTGATAAAAAATAAATAAGTTAGTAAAAAAACCGATATTTGACTTCGCAGTTTATCGACATCCCACCCCTTAAAAGAAAGTCTTAGCCCCCTTAAAAGAAATGTCTCTGAATTTATAAATACACAAGAGGTTTGCCAATCTCTTTCGGATTTAAAAAGGAGTTCGCAATAAAACCTTGGGAACCACTGTTTTGTGATTAAACACAGGGTCCGAATTGAACATTTTCTCCAGAGGGGGACATTTGAAAAGAAAAAAAAAAAGGAGGGAAGGCGTAAAATGCTCCACTCACATAATATATTAAGTATTACATGACAAATGCAGTCGCCAACATGTCTGGGAAGGGACTTAAATTCAGTCAAAAGTCCACCCTCCGATTTTCTGTGCACATATATTCCTGCCTTGTCGATTCTATGTCTACCCTAAAATTCGGCTCGCGGCGGAACAGCGCTTGTTTGTTCATTTTGCAGTCTTAATTTGTCGCAGAATGAGAAGTGGCATCAGGCATGTATATATCGATTTCGAAGGGACGTTTCTAACTTGCTCCTTTGTCTAGTAAATAAAAGAATTTCTATTTTCAATACTTAAAATCGTTAGGTATACTGTTGAATTTGTAAGGACAAACAAATTTTAACATTTCTCTAGCAGGGGATAAATAGTATCCCTGGCAGGGATCCATTAATATTTCTCTAGCCAGGGATATTACATTCTTCAGCCAGGGACAATCCGCGGCATCCCCCCCCGTCAATTCGCACTCTGATTAAACATCAAGACAAATCGCTCAATAAATCAAACTACTGGAAGCCGTAAATGCGCACGTATCCACCGATCTTTCATCTATGTTTACGAAAATGTCTCGCTCATTATGTAATTTCATCGTCAAAGTTTTTCAACATTTATCTGCGCAAATTTAAGTGCGTAACATGAAATTGGATTCATTCGCACTCGAAACTGAAAAGCAGGTCGCTCGGAATAAGACCTCCGAAATCCTCAGTAGTCGTCTGTTCCCAGCATATCGGAATCTCTCCGATACGAAAAATATCCGCAAACGCAATTCTCCGCAAAGCAATTCTGCACGTTTTCAAACCGCGTATTCCTGTCATCGGAATTGGATGTCTCTTCTGAAAAACGGGCGGAATCTCTCTGCAAGTGTGTTTGGGTTGAAACTTTTCGCATTCGAAAGATTTTGTTTTGCTAAAGAACAGCCCCTCTTACAGAAAAGCTTCCTGCAGAGAAAATCCTTTTTATTTTTAAAATAAGTTAATTTGGTTAATCTCGAAAAGTTTTTTCGAACGAATCGGAAACGCAATCTTCTGTTCAAAGCCTGATGACCGCGACATTAAAATGACGTTAATCTCACTCACGATACCTAATGTTGTTACTGAATTCGTTAATTTTTTTCACTCTCGGAAATCGAAAGATCTGAAAATAGCGAAAATTTTACAAAAATTAGGAATTGGTGGATTTTCAGATTTTTAAAATAGAGCAAAATTTCCCCCGTTTTTACGTATTTGTGCCAAATTCGAAGTCGATTAGAACAACAATGCATTATTTGTATACCATATAAACAGATTTTCATTCATAAATTTTCACCCGCTTAAATGTAGTACTGATATTCGTATAATTCAACGCATCTGTGTATTCTCAACAATAGTTTTGATTTATATAAGTTCTCTTTCGCTTCTCTCCTTTTGTCTGAAGTGAAAATGAAAACCATTTTTGAACCATTTTTTTTTTCCCAGCACTGCACTAGTCCCATCGCATGCTAGAAAAAATATATGCAGAATATGGGGCAGGTGGTGTTTACTGATGCAGACGAGATACTGCGTTGAAGTAGAGTTGAGGTTGCATCTTGCTTCTGTAGGTTTTACGAATCAGCAGTATATATTCGTTCGAAGTATTTGTCGCATCTAATAGTAAAGAAGAAGAATAAATCATACTGGAAGGTTCCACTGTAAAATCTATTTCTAGAGCGATTTTAAGTATGCGTATGCAATACTACTGTTTAACGAATGGTTGAGTTACTACCTACCATTGTTACGAAAACACGGCGGCAGCGATCAGGGCCTCCGAGAGAAATTTTATAAGGTGGGACAGAAATGTTCCCTCCCCCCTCCCCAACTTGTTTTTGCCTCAAGAAATATATTTTAAATTCTGCCCAATTTTACTTTAAAAGTAGTTATTAAAAATAAAAAAGTCAATATTGTGGGATCATTTTTATTCTTACCTAAATTATAATTTTAATAACAGCATTTACAATCTGTAATAATGAAAAATATAAAAAAATGAAGTATCATTACGGTATTTTTATAATCAGATTTCAAAATCTTACTTTGCCTTACCACCCTCGCTGTCTAACATGTGTTGCAAATCACCATCACCAACAGTGTGTTATTTATCTGAAAATGCATCAGTTCATATTTTGCTATAGTTAAACACACAGTTTCGAAAATTAAATTTTTTTTTCTTTTAGTGATTTTTATATAGAATGCTAAAAGAAAAGAATGAGTAAGGAAATCTTCATATTTAGCGATTTTTTATTCATGCTTGAAGGTTAAAAAATATATATAAATGGTAGAATTAGCATATTTGTTATTTAATTTTAATAATGGCTTTTCGTGCCTTTTCATTTGCAATTTCGTATAACATCATCAAAATGAATATAGTTCTGGCAATGTCAGATTCGATGCTTCGTCTTGCTAAGTCTACAAGTCGTTCTTGAGACATGGTTGAACTGAAGAAATTTTTTTATGAGCTTCAATTTGCTGAAGGGATCGTTCAGCAGAAGCTACCGTTGCTGGAATGGTTAAAAAATACCTTAAGGGCAATGTAAACGCTTGGAAATAGATCGTTCAGTTTATATTCTGTTAGTATGTTCAATAAATCCAGAGGCTTTAATTGATTTTTCTAGCTGCATGTGTGAGGGAGGGGGGCCCATTTTTACTTCCTTGTACTTCCTTGTATAAGGAAGTAATGTGATCCCGAAAAATTTTGGGGCCAAATTTCGACATAAAAACCGATTTTGACTACCTCTAAATTTAATTAAAAAAATTTTTTCGATGCATCTCATCGTAGGCTAGCATGCACGATCCTATTAACGCGTCTGCAACTCATTTTGACCAGTGGCGAGTCTACTGTGGCCAGTTTTTCCATGCCGTCTGTACGTACGTACGTACGTACGTATGTATGTAACTCGCATATCTCAAAAACTATTGGTCGTAGAATGTTGAGATTTGATATTTAGGATTGTTCTATGATCTAGTTGTGCACCTCCCCTTTTGGTGGCAATCGAATGGATAGTTTATGTACAGGACCGCCCAAAAGATTCGAAATACATTACGCTCTATGGGCCGAAATTCATTAAACTCGCATATCTCAAAAACTGTTAGGCGTTGAATGTTGAAACTTTATATTTAGGATTGTTGTAACATCTAGGGTTGCACCTCCCCTTTCGGTTCCATTCGACTGAATAGTTTATCTACAGGACCGCCCAAAAGATTCGAAATACATTACGCTCTATGGGCCGAAATTCATCAAAGCGTTTTTTAGAGGTATTGGGCTATTTCAAACGACTCAGAAGTGATATATGCTGTAAAGAGTTAGAAAATGAATTTCTCCATTAAAAAAAGTGTCTTTATCATTTATAGTTCTGCTACAGGAACACTCAAAAGATTTCCAATATATTACGGTCAATAGCAATTTTAGGGGCATTCATCCATTTCAAGCACAATACCGTCCTACCACATAAGTTAGGTAATGGTCCGATCACGGTCACGTGCCTCCCTCAAGAACTATGCCAAAAGTCGCCAAGCTTGGCGACTTTTGGTGTACGTGTGTGCATATTTAACTCTCAAATCTCAAAAACTATTATGAAATTTCATATATAAGAATGTTGTAACATCTAGTTATGCATCTCGATTTTTGGTTCCAATCTACTGGAGAGTTTATTTACAGGACCACCGAAAAGAATTTCAGTACCTTAATGTCTATGGACATCTTCAATATAATACAACTGTAGACAGTCATTGTTTGGTACATGCCCAAAATCTCGCCGTCTGCCCTCGACCTTGGCGAGTTTTGGCGAAATATCGCCAAATTTGGCGATAGTCAGTCATTTGGTCCATGCCCAAAGTATCGCCATTAGTAATCGTTCTTGGCGAGTTTTGGCTAAATATCGCCAAATTTGGCGATAATCTGTCATTGTTTGGTTTATGCTTAAAATCTCGCCAAATTTGGCGCCAAAAATTATTTCCTATTTTGTATAACTCTAAAACTTTAACCCGTAGATTTTTTAACTTTGTATTTAGAACTATTGTAATATCTAACTGTTTTCAATATCTTTTTTGACAGCAATCGACTGAGAATTTATTTACATGGTGAGCCAAATGACTTTGAATACATTGAGGTGTATAGATGCATTCAATTCATTGAAAGTCTGTGGTCAATGACTACTGTGGCTATCCCCAAAATCTCGCAAACTATCTCAAGTTTGTCGTCTTTTGGTGAAATATCGCCAAATAAAGTGTCAGAAGGAAATCATTCAAATTGAACTCAGCTTGGCGATATCGAAATATTTGGCTAGAAATCGCTAAACCTTACTATTATTGATATTTTATCTCTTTCAAACAAATAAATTTAGAGGAAGTGCGTCGAAAATATTTTTGATCTAATGGACGTGCAAGGAAGTCATGTGTTGGACACATCAGATTTTTGTATTTTGCACCGCACCACTTAGAAAAATAGCTAGGACCGGCACTGCGTTGGGCTGTGATTTTTTAAATATTCTAAAAGTAAAGATGTAGAAAGGAAATTTGTAGTGCATTTTGAAAAATTCACGGGCTCCCTCTTGTTCGACGGGCCCCAGGGCAGTGGCCCGGCTGACCCCCCCCCCTCTCTCTCCCTTCTTTGGCCATCACTGGGCTTCTCGGTATAGCGATGTACGTTCGTTTTAAATGTGGAAAGTGTGTTGTATTTATCATCAATAAAATATTCGTAATTCATTCGTGTGGAAATGTTACAATTATTTCCTTTTCCATGCTTTAGAACTTAAAAAAATTCTGGAGTGACTCCATTCGACTTTCCGTACAATTGATCGTTACCAAACGTTTAACGAAATTGGATTCAACTCATTCGGATGCAGTGTTCAGACGCTAGTGCACTTCAAATAATTTGAGTGCGTAGGTCGCAAAGTACAAGAATAGTGTTTTGTAGTCCTGTAAAAGACTGTAAGCCCAACACACACCAAAATCTATGCACTATATGAAGACAATGACCTAGCATGCGTACTTAATTCCTGTCAGTCGAATACACCGTAAAGCGCACTTTCAAGAATTTGCGCCGTAATGTATAAGATTTTTTTTTTGTAGCCCTGTCAAAAACTTTAAGCCTTACACGCGCCAAAATCTATACAGGTTGAGTGACGGTGACCTATAATATACATACTCAAATCGAACTTATTCAAAATGCACCATTTAGACGCTATCAGACTTTGAATGATTTGCTTTCATTGAACGCAATGTATAAGGATTATTTTTTGCAACTTTGTGAACATGCTATCAGTTCTGTACACACCAAAATCTATATGAAGGTCATGTGACCGTGACCTATAGAATGCATATCCAATTTGTGCTCAATTGAATATATCGTTCAGGTGCTTGCGCACTTTCAAAAATTTCCGTCCATAGACCATAATGTGAAAGAAATCTTTTTTGTAGCCCTGTAAAAAATCCTTAAGTACTATTCACAACAAAATGAATGCCGTTCGTGCGACGGTGGTCTTTAATATATGTACCAAATTTTAGCTCAATCGAATGCACCGTTTAGGAGTTATGTTCACTGCCACGCGCACACACACGCATACATTCATCTTGTAAAAATAGCATAACTGAATTCAGAAGACCTCAAAACGTGTCAATACACCAAAATCTCGAAGTCGAAATTTTTAATGATTACAATACTTTCCTTACATGATACTTGCTCGGTAAGTAAAAAATACTTTTAACACGTGATGTAATTTTAATCATCAAAGCTTTTCAACATTTAACTGCGCAAATTTAGATACATGTCGTAAAAGTGACGTCAATCGCACTTGAAACTGAAAAGCAGTTCTCTCTGAATAAGACCACTGAAATGCCCTGTATATTAATCCTTGGGGGACTATTCCTAGCAAATGGGATTACGTACGTACAGTTATTGTTTATTACTGGTGAACGTATTTTATAAAACAAAATTATTTTATTTTTATTATTAATTTTGTGTTTGTGAGTTTGTCTTTTTTTTTTATAAAAAAAACACCATCTGTTTTGAAGTCATATGGTGTCCACATCATATTTTTTGTATTAATGCATAGTTACATTTCCTTACATATTGATCTGTATGATCTGATACTTGAATTTGCGCCGAATAAAGCTCGCGAAAACATACTTCTTCTAAAATAACACGTCTTTCTCTGTGAAAGTTATTATATTTTTCAATTGCTACTATTAGTTCACACTCTCCCCCTACTAGCAATTTTGCAAGGGCATCATCGACTGGCTACGGGGCCGGTGGTAGCCCGAACAAAATTGCTAGTGGGGCCTATATTTATATATCTTCTTCAAATTTTCAATCGTTAATAAAATACTTTTTATTCATCCACTCGAGTTCAAATACATTTTTTTAAACTTGTAGTGGATGACGCTTGATGCTTGATAATACAATTTTTCAAATATTTATTAATTAATTAAATTAAATTAATTAATTAATTTAATTTAATTTAATTAATTCATTTCAGATCCTGTTACGTGGGATTAAAAATGAATGAAAACAATAAACTAAACAAACAAACTGAATTAACGGTATCGACCCCTGCTTCACAAACGGCCCTGCATTAATTAATTATGAATTAATTTATTAATTAATTCTTTAATTAATTAAATTTAATAAAATGTAACTAAAATAAAATTTTTCTTTGCTGACCTAAGTAGAAATTGATTAAAAAAAATTTTTTTATTACTTGTGTTGTTGTTGCTATTCCTTAAGAACATTTTTATTTTCTTATTATATGACTGTTTTGTTTTAACTGGAAATATCAGCCCACTAGTAAATTCTCATAGGCGGCTAAATAACATTTGCACACCGGCGGCCGAGCACCTAGAACGAGCCCTGGGTAGAGCCGAGCTACTTAGGGAGTACAGGGACGTTGTGAGAAAAAAAACTAGGAATTTCTCACAAAAACGCTTGATTTATTGATATCCAATTAACAAAAATCCAAAATGTCTGATGTACCACCACCCCCCCCCCAAGGCTAGGTCCCTGAAATGGCAAGATACTGCCTTATAATATTAATTTTAAAACAGAGCAATTTCGTAAGGCATCTTTTACTGATTGTTGTCTCTTTATGATGACTTTTTCATATGTTTTTTTTTTTTTGTTAGAGAACTGTTTCCGGTCAAATCTTCCAACTCGGCTGGGGGATGGGTCAATGTCTTCGAGTTCGACACTCCTGAAATCGAGCCCAAAATGCCCAACCGTTGCCATTGATTCATTCATATTTTCTGTGGAAAAACTACTTAGGCGGAAATTCGCCGGAATCACGAACCGTTAGCAATTTCTGAAGCCCGATTTTTTTTTTCAGTTTTTTCGAATTAAAAACAACGGGAAAAAAAGAGGGGAGGGAAGCCGATAATTTTCTTGTGAACCTCTAGTTCCGAAGGACTAATTATCCTTCATGGAGAAAACAAAAAAGAAAAGAAAAAATTAGTCTTGCAACAGGAATTTTGTGAGCCAATTAAAACGGAGGTACTTTCCTTTGAATTATCTTGTGGAACATTCGCCATTTTTTTTTTTCTTCCTCTTTTCCTTTTCAGAAAAATCTTCGAAGCGCGAGACTTCCTTTCCCCCTCCCCCTACATCTCTCTCTTTGGTGCGTTTGACCTTATCTGTGCTTTCTATTTAGATTTCTGGTTAATTCGGGTTTTTTTGTTTTTTTCAGTTAAAAAGAAAAACTGCACAGAATCAAAAGTTGCGTTTCGCTTTAATTACAGCGGCAGTATGCGTTGTGCTTGCTCTTTGTATGAACGCATTGAATGTGTGTGTATACTGTGTATGAATGTACGAGGGGGCGTTTGAAAATAAGTACCCCTCTCATAAAAGGAAAAATAGTCACTTCAGATTTTGCAACGGACTTTTTACACGTACTTGCATTAGGCTTATTTTTCCACATAGTCACTTTGTACTTTCAAGCACTTATCATGTAGCAAGATTGGCATCATGTACTGCCCCCCCCCCGTCTTAAGCGCTCCCATGAGCGCAAACACGCATGCGCCAACTGAACTCGTCCAGTGGCAAAATAGGGGTGAGAATACAAGATGGAATCTTTATAAGTTTTGTACAGAATCAGGAGAAAACGATAGCCACAACGGCAGAGCTTGATTATGACCAACAGGGTAGGGTCCCCAGGCAGGGGCGTAGCCAAGGGGAGGGGTTACGGGGTCATAACCCCCCATGAGGAATTTTTTTCCATACAAAATGTATATTCTTCACTCCCTTTTCACACACATGTATGCATATATGTGAGTTGCAGTAGTCGTAACCCCCCCCCATGAAAAATTTCTGGCTACGCCCCTGTCCCCAGGCATTGATGAGTTTGGGCTCCCCGTCTATGAAATTTGTTTGATTTTTCATAAAATTTTGATATAATTGTTGAATATTTATTATCAACATTTGAAATTGGGGGACCTAGGCAAAGTCCCGGCTTGCCCATGCGATAATAAGGCCCTGCACAACGGAGAAATTTTGTTTGCGGCAAAAGGAAATTAATGATGGTTTAATATTTAAAAGTTGTTTTTCTTCACTGTGGATCTTAGCCTGGCTCAATTAGCTCTGCGTATTTTTCTACCCAAACCCCCTTCAGCGTTTGAGTTAGTCCTTTTTAGCTGGGTCCACTAATGTGGTGGAACAATTAGCAAGATTTTGTATACCTTCACCATACACTTCCGTCCTTAGTCCATTCAAAAATGTAAGAGCTGTTTGCTTAATTAATGCTGATGCATTTTTCACGTATTGCATAAGTGTACATAGCACTTAAGCAATACGTTAAAAAGGCATCAGCATTAATTAAACAAACAGCTCTAACTATTATTACTATTACTTGAAACTTTTAAGCATATAAGTCTTTCAAGTCCAGCACCCATAAAAAGTTAACAAATTTATTTGCATAAACGACAGTTTCAAAAGTCGTATAGAATGCATAATTTAAATCCAGAGCTTCTTATTGAGAGCATTTCAAGCCTGGCACGAAAACCTGTACAAATTTATGATTTCTCATGATAATTCTTCATTAGACATGCAGGTGATTCTCACAAGCATGACCGAGTAGATAAAGGTAGGTATGGAACATAGTAGATGGCCTACGTGTGAAGATCCTGGGCTCGGACCTATCGTGCGACCATCTGTCTAGCGATAAGTAGTTTGGGGCGATTTTTCCAGATGTAACGTGAATACCATTAGAATCCCTTAAAAAGTACACGAGTCTTTGTCTTAATACACAAAACAAGACAAAACTAGTCCCTGCTAATTTTCTAGAGTTTATTTTATTTTTATTTATTTATGTTTCAAGTTTACAAGATTTTCATAAAAGGAAGTTTTATCTAAAAACAGTTTTGGGGTATTCATGATTTTTTTACATTTTTAGCACTTTAAAAAAACGTTTTCTCGTCATTTCTCACACACCAGAGCTACACAAAATACCTAAGTAAAGAATTAAAAAAGACAAATATTTGTTTTACACTTGACATGAAATATAACATTTTGGATAAAAAGAGGTAAAATGCAAAAATTATTTCCGTCGAAGGAAAGTGTGACAAACATTATACAAAATCAGCAACCTTATTCTGTTTCCTTTCGTTAGAATCAGCCGTAAATTGCATCTAATAAAAATATAATGAATATTTTTCCAGTAAATTAGCCTCTAAATTTTGATGCAGAAATACGATTCGTTACTTCATTCATATGTAAACAGAATCGTCTTATTGTCAATATGCTTTATAATTTACTTATCCACTCTGCAGAAAAATTTATTAGCTAATGCATTAAGAAAAGTCATTGAGAAAACATTTTCTCTCTCTTCAGAATTAATTTGAAGGCATTTTAATATAATTTGCCTTTTTAATGACATTTCATAGTTAATATGCATTTATGACATAAATATTTATGCATGAAAATGTGAAACAAACCCCTAGATAAAAATTAATGTTTTTAAATTTGTGATTTCTTTTATAGTGCTGTATGTAAACAGACTGTCCTCATATGTGCTCTTCAGGAACGAGAAAATTAAATACACTGGCTTCAGAAAAAGATTTAGAAGCTTGAAGGAAATCCTGAATAAATTTTAATAATTGTTCTAATAAGAATTTTAACCTCTGTGTGGAAATTGTACAAGACCACAAAAAACCATTTCAAAAGCAGCCATTAGCTTCAAAGAGAATTACTGCACTTTGGAAACAAATCAAAAACCCTAGTAATGATCTCCTCTATCCTCACTTGTCCAATTTTAAAATAATTGTTCGAAAGCGTAAAATGGATGGGGGGAAATTATGAACACTGGAATGAAAATGGCGCGACGCTAGAAAATGTGTTCGGAAAAACCTCGTTCCCTCTCTCTCTTAATCTCGTTTACAGACGCGTTCGCTTAATAAACACAATGTGGTTAATTATCGTGTGCGGTCGTCATTTTCCGCAACGTTTGTTGCATTTTCGCTCACAGAAAATGGCAATTTGCAAATCTGGAATAAGAATTTTCTTGTTCTTATTTTTTTTTCCTCTCCCCCCCCCCCCCCGCCGCCTCCATCATTATTTACGAAGATTAAAAATGGCACATCTGCGGATAGTGGTTTTCTTTTGGAAAGGGCGAAGGGTGAATGGACTTAATATTTTATTGGTAACTGCTTATTGTTTTGTTCCTGTCATCTCTGTGTGTTTTGCTGCTCTTTACAGAGATTATCGAAAATTTTAATAATGTTTCGGAACGCTTTCTTGAAATTGCAAGTGTTATGTAAAAAATTACTACAGTGGAACCCCGATCTATCGTTCCCGCATTCATCGTTTTCCCGTATTGATCGTTTAATTTATATGGTCCCTGCATAAGTTGTATTTAAATAACGTTAACGTAACCTGCATTTATCGTTCGTCAAAAAATCCTTTTCCCGCGTTCATCGTTGTAAAATATTTCTCCTGACCGAAATGAAATCGAAATTCAAATGTATCCATAGGGCATACAAACTTATTTATTTTCTGGTATGACTTCTTGGGTTGATAATGGTGTAGATGAAGAGTTGTTACATTATACAGAGCATGTGGTGTGAAATTTAGTGATTATATTTCCTTTAATATAGACGTAGCGACGTATCTTAAGAATGGAAGAAATGTGTGGTGATGCAAAATATAAAAATAATGGCGAAGAAGCAGAGAATATTCCTGCCGATGAGACAGCCTACACTAGTGCCAAGTTTATCGAATGCAATTACAGTATTTGAAATTGTATGAACTTTTATATACAAACATGAAAACACAGAAAAGGCAAGAAAAATATTGTAAATCTTTAAATTTTTCGGTTAATTAAAAAAATTAAGGAAAAACCCAGTGTAACATTACTGATTTTTCAGAAATAAATGTAGGATCGTATACTGACCCTGTGAATTGATGAATTACTATTATGTGCTTCAAATTAAAAGCAGGACATGTACGCAATGACTAGGCGAAGTTACTTGGACACACACACATTTAATATTCTTCTATATACAAAGTTATACTAGAAATCTTTTACACCATTTAGGTACGTAAACAAAACATCCACACAGGATTCACTGCTTTAAAAGAAAGAAACCATAAAACAAGCCACCCAGGCATGCACCAAAAAAGTTCCATTCCATCTACGTTCAAATCTCTCCGTCCGTCTCGCTCTCCACTCCTCGCTTTTTCCGAAATTCGCCAGCCACGAAAAACAAAACATCACGTGACCTCCCACGTCAGGGGGGGTCTCAAAGGAAGGGGTGAAGCAGCTGCGCTCTCATTGAAACTTCGGATTCTACATAAATATCACTTAATTTTCTTCAACTCCAATTTGTTTCTTTTACAGTTTGGTAACAAATTAGTATTTTTGGTATGACTACATTGTGTGCATTCATAAACATTGTTTTCTTCGTATTTTGTCTTAACCCGCATTCGTCCTTTTCCCGCATGCATCATTTTTTTCTACGCATCCCTTGAAAAACGATAGATCGAGGTTCTACTGTATTTCAAAAATACATAGTTAAATAAGACTCACGTTATAAGACGCGCCATTTCTTTCGTTTGTTTTTCAGTGTTTATCTTGAAAGCTATTTAACAGTTCTGCATTTTTGTATTCTATGAAGAAGGTTCTGCTCGAGCATTAACAGTTTAGCCTGTGGAAGGATTTTATTGAATGCCAACTGCAGTATTCGAGGCAGTGTTGCTGGAGAAAATGTGTCTGAAATTAAAATTAAAAGTGGCCAGAAAAGGCTAAAAATGTATTCATGTTGAGAAAAAATATATTATTCTTTGGCATTTACTTCTAAGTGCTTGGGATGCTGTAACATGCTTGTCTGTAAGTGTTTTTTGAGTCATTTTGACTTTCATTTCTGTTTTAGAAAATACTTCGGTATTGCCAGTTTTCCAAGATATAAGACACAAAGTGCCTGAATTGGCAGATCTGGGCTCTAAAGGCGCGTTTACACCTAAGTCTTCCACTAAGTTTTCCACAAGATGCGGCAATTTGTTGCTTTTTTTACAAAATACAGCAACTTTTTCTGTCTTCCACTTGTGGAGAGACGAATCTTCCACTAAATTTTGGTTTCCCGCGGAGTCTCGGTAAAGATCAAAGAAAGTTGTCTACTAAAAGTGGAAGATTTGTTGCTGCGCGCTTTCCCCCTCCACGCGTCCCAGACGTGACGTCGGGATCGTGACTTGAGCCCACCACTCAACGGATCGACGTCATCTTCTCGGAGATCAGCTATCATGTCACTTCCACTGTACCTATTCCTAGCCTTCACCGAGGGTCTCACCCAATATCTTCGGGGACCTCTTGTACAGTGGCTGGCTATGATGACACAGGCAGCCGTGGCAATAATTGCGTCTTCTTCGTGTGACACTACTGCCTAATTCTTGACACTACCGCCTTTCGCGCCAATTCTTTGGCAACAAGTTTACCACTTGTTGCTCTGAATTTGAGAAGAGCAACTTTAATTTTTCTACAAAAAATCTTCCACTTATTGCCCTAACTTGAGAAGAGCAACTTTTGGTTGACAACTAGTTTTCTACAAACAATGTTTTGTCAACTTTTAGTTGTCAACTTGTTGGAAGGTGTAAACGCGCCTTTAATGGCTGAATTGGCAACCCTAAAAGCCTTTGTGATCGGCTGAGTGTTAAAAAACGTTATTGCTCATTACTTTCCCAGGGTTGTCACTAGTCAGGGAAAATATGGAAAACACGGGGAAAAGTCATGGAATTTCATTTTTACAAAAAAAGAAAAAAGTCGGGGAATGTTGCAAATTTTGCCTGAAGCTGGAAAATCTCAAAAGATAACTGGAAAATTATCAAAAGTTTACGTTTATAAATAATTTTCTGTTTGTCATCAATTAGGAATACTCTATGTAATTTGACATAGGTGGGATAAGAGGTAGTGATTATATTTATTAATATGATAGTTGTACATTATATGTATATATTTAACAACATTGACTGGAAGTTTGCCATAAAAGTTCTGGAAAAATTAGGTAAGTTTGTTTGAGAAATAGAGTGGCAACCCTATTTCTGGGAATTGCATATTGAAGATTGTTCGTGGAATCTTGATCAATCGGACGTTTGGTTCGTCGGATCAATGAAATTTGTGTTTCGTCCTGTTAACTGGATTAATTACTGGATCTTTCTTTCTCACTTTATTTTCAAGATTATGAACCAGACAAGAAGTTAGCAGAGTTTCTGCGACAATATTAAAATATAACTAGACAATGCACATACCCAACAGGTAAAATAATCTCATCGCCTGAAAAAAAAAATTCACCTAAAGTCCTGTGACTAGGGATATTAATAATACAAAGAGATTAATGACAAAAAAGCAAAATCACTTATAATCTGCCAACAAAAGTTTTCGCATACGTCAGAAAAAAAGAAAAAAAAAGCCTTGCTACTCGAGTCTGAGCTAGCTTGATCATCTAATCCAGCCAGCTCCAGTGGAAAAATGGACTGACACGTTCAGATTTCAAGACCGCATCATCGGATAACACATTCGTAACTCAGTGCGAGGCATTAGAACATTCCTTAACCCTTTAACGTGCGGTGATCCCGCTCTGGGATCACCCAACTCTGACGTTTTGACTGTTGCCAGTCACGAAGAATAGATTAGACTTCTATAAAAATAGTTGCGGGTGATATGGCTCCACGAGAATTCTTTAAGTTTTAGCACGTCATTTCCCGTAAAAAAAATGGTCACGGTTATTTTTAACAGCACTGACATCTGCTGAAAAATGGAAGAACGCGAGACCAGCTGGATCGATTGCCCAATGCTGAAAAAAGGGCAGCCGTTGCCATCGCTCGATTTAACTACCAGCAAGATGGCGGACGATCGAAACGTTCATCGCGTGACACCGATCTAGAGACCCTTTTTTCAGCATTGCAACGGCTGCCCTTTTTTCAGCATTGGGATAGGGTTGCGCCTCAAAGGGTTAACTCTTTTATAAACCAGTTTGCAAGTCTCCAAAAAGCAAGTCCACTCGCTGCCATTTGTGTTCCTTCGTCAACTTTACCACCAGAGGCGTAGCTCACGGTTTTCAGCGCCCGAAAACAACTAAAGATTTGGTGTCCCCCTTCTATTTTGCATAAATATAATGGGACTGGGAAGAAATTTTTTTAAATGTATTTAATATACAGTAAAACCTCCCATAACGAACACTCGTTACTAAAGGGCATTTTTGAGTTTTGTGTATTACGGCAAGCCTACACGAAGGGGCATCTGACCACGGGGTTTAGTTTACCTTGGTCGGAGGACTTTTTAAAAGGTTCTAACGCGTATTCAAGTTACATCTGGAGAAAATCGACCAAACCGTTTGATCGACAGCCACGCGATAGGCCGGGATTCGCTACCTGTACACTTAAGCTGTCTACCGACAGTGTCTTATGTACTTAGCCATGGTGGAGCCGGACATTTTTTTTAAAATCCCTAGGCCATTAAGATAGGTTCATAATGTATTTCACTCCTATTTACTGGATACTCTTAGTAAAGATTGTTTAAATTTTTAAACGCACCATGAACCATGACCTAAAAATGAACTTTTAATGATAATTAAATGAATTAGCGAGCTGGGAAGAGAACATGTGCTGCAATAGACGGGAGACTGAGATCTCTCGTGTGGTAATTGAAAGGGGTTTTACGAGTTTTCTAAAAATTTAGTTATATGAAACGATCGAATTTGAGTTGCCCACCTTGTCCGATGTTCTAATAAAAGTTTGAAGATTCATAAGGAATATAGCGTGGAAATATTTTACATTCTTGTTAATAATGAAAGAATTCTCCAAGCCACTTTATTATTTACATAGTACTATGCTGAATCTCTAGCATAAAATTCTTTACTTTTCACGCTGTGAAAACTTCTGCATTCTTAGCATCATTGCTATTTATAACAGCATTGAAAAGTTTTTTTTTTTTTTTAATGTATTGTCAGGATGAGCAAAGACAAAATAAATAAATAATATGAAAGTTCACTGCAAACATAATTGTAGACATGTAAAGCAGAGACACTTCTGATTTTTTTTTTCAATGAATAAAATTAATCTCCGGGAAACATATTTTCTATTTAGGTCTAATTATTTTTTATAAAGTTGCAGCAGTTTCATTAGGAAGGTTCAGTGCATTTATTTTTATCATTTTTAATGTATGCAAATATATCCACCAATTAAAAAGTACGCGTTATATGTAAAGTTTACCGTACTCCTCGATAGCAAACACTCCTCGTCAACGGACATAAATTATAGCCCCGATGGCCGATATGGTCAGATACTGTAGGTTAAGTGGATTGTGCGAGTTTTGCATCTACACCCTTCATGTTTGTATCCTTTTCTTAAGACTCTGAGAGGATTACTCAGTTGAAAGAACTACCCAAATTACAAGATAAAGAAACACGACGAACTCTTGATCGTTTCACTATGGCAACATACGTTGTCAAACCAACTTTGCCTTTCTTGAAAAATTATTTGTTAGGGAAAAGAACAAAGAGTTAATTATCGTCCGCGGCTGCCATTTTCTACAAGGGTTGTTTCATTCTCACTTTTAGAAAACCTTTTCGGAGATTGCGTTTAAAAATATATTCCCTGTTCTCTTTACTCGCGCGCTAATTAATGCGAATTAAAATGGGCTCTGCAAAGCGACGGAAATGGAATAAACCTTCTCTTGTTCCCTCCCGATTATTTTATTTTAACTTTTAATCGTGTGGCAGCACTACAAAAGACAATGCTAGGTGTGTATGTGTGCGGGTGGAGGAAAGACGAGAGAAGTCTGCAAATGGCAAGTGTGTGTGTGTGTTAGCGCCCTGGGGCTCCAGGATTGTTAAGATGAAATGCTGACTCTGCATTCGAAAATACAGTTCCCGAACAGTTTTCGAACCTCCGGGCCCTATGTCTCCTTTTCGGTGGAACTGCGACAACGAGTTGTGACGTCTGCAGAAAGTTTCCGAACCGCCTCCGTTCTTGTCACGTGATAGTTTGTTCCAGTCTCCGCCATTGTGTTGCTAGAGACTGTGAAGCTAATTTAGAATATTTGTTGCGAAAGAATTATTAATTCTGTTTGAGATTTGTAACATATTTAGTGTCTTTTCTTTGACTTTTGAGATGCATCTTTGTTTTTTTTTTCCCAAGAAGAATTTCTATAACTTTCAGCATTGTTACAAAGTCTAGCAGTTCTAATTCCAAATCGGTTATTAATTACAAATCAAGGTTAATTTGTAAAATCATTATTGATTTTATTTTACATTTTAAGTGAACACAAAATTATATGAACAGTCGTGTTGTGATATATATATAGCTTTATTAGAAAATTTTTATTTATCAAATGCCAGCCATTTGACCTTCAGGTCATGAGACTTTAAGCTCTCCAATTTTTTGAACAATAGAAGTACAAGACAATAATGCAGAGCATTCGTCCAAATGCACAGCTATCGTACATTGTCCACTCGAACACTAAACACATACCAGCGAATCCACAATGTTAAAACGGTGAAGGTGGGCACGGTGTAAATCGTATCCAGTCAAGAGTCTAAATATTGCTGGATCCAGTCAAGAGTCTAAATATACGAGGGGAATCTGGAACGCAGTAGGAGCAAGAGTCAGCAAGGCCAAGGACACTCCAAGATTTAGTTTGTAAAGACTAAACAACCACTCCCCCAGAAGGAATACGTAAAAATCTTCTTTATTTCAAGTCTTGCAGAAGGAAAAGGCAAATTTCTGTCAAATTTTTGAATGATATTTGACAAGGAAACCCCCTTTTACGTACCCTCGACACCAGAGTGTAAGGGTACCCATTGGAAAGACACCGTGGGCCCGTTTGATAATTCCCCGGTTGGTTATGCACCGGGCTACCGGTTGCAATCATTCTTTGGCTAAATGACGTCACGGTCGTCAACATTCTGGTCACGCTGAGCAGACAACCGCTACATGACCGAAACGTTTTAGAACGCGGTTATTTTTAGAGCTGCGCCCAACGCTCCACCTTTTCGAACGCTCTGGTCGTGCACCGGTGTTACCGGTGAATTCTCGATGAATGGTATGAATAAATGGTAATGAATAAATACCATTAAAATGATGAATGGTAATGTAATGTACCGATGAATTCTCGAAAGCGCCCTTTGTGATGCATTTGATCGAGAAGTTATTTACACAGGAGAATACGAATGCTTTTGCTTTCTTGGTTAGATAAGAAAGCTTGTAAGGTGGAAGTGAAATGAATCGGAGAGAATCGCTGCCCTCTTGAAAGAATCCTCTCGAACACTGATCTACTGGAGAGCAAAATACATTGATTCTAGAGCACCTTTCAACACCCAGATAAAAGCAGGAAAGATCACAGTAAGATTCTAGCACCGGTTGGTGAAATATCCAGCTTTAGAAATGAATCGATTTTGCAAAATCTAGATCTCACCATGTACAGGGCAAAACAAAATGGAACGCTGGTAACTGAAGCAAACTATGAAAATCCACGGAAACTAGAGATGAAGAGGGGGAAGACATTCCATAATACTCCTAGCTTCAGTCCACTAGATTCCTGGCACCCTAAACTCCATGTTATTAGGCATCTTTATCTAGAAGGGTCCCGGGCTCCCTCCTCCTTTTAAAATATACCTCTGAGGCTAGTGCCGTAGCCAAGTACGCGGAATCCTATTTATATGTTCCACTTAAAAGTCATGTCTGGTATTGATTCTCAAGTTGGTATCTGCCTCTGTACGTGGCCTGGTATTAAAACTTTTCCCAAGTATTTTGCATTTCATGCCACTTTTTGCGTTTCGTTGCCAGATTTTTCATGTAAGTGTTTAAAATGCTGGATGGGCATACTTAATAATTAAAAAAAAGTAATATTATAGTTAATAGTTTATTTTAAATTTATTCATTTATTTCTCTAATAAAATTTTTATACGACAATATTTCCGTTTATTTTGAAAAATAAACGGAAAATCGGAAATTTTTTCCTCGGAAATTTTTTGCTGAAGCGCAGTTTTTTCTAAAATTATGTATATTTTATAACTTCTGCTGTAATCCCATAATGGTAATAATGTATTGATAGGCTTATGTTATGTACATAAGAAGTGACACTATTTGAACGAATTTAAATTGACCCAATAGATCTCCAGCCCCCTTGGGTGTTCTTTGTATGTCTGCCGTCTGTCTGTCTCTCTCTCTCTCTCTCTCTCAACAATAAGTAATTTTCATAATTACTTATGAAAATTGTTGTTGAGTCTTTCAACAAAAAAAAGTTTTTTTTTTTTTTTTTTTACATTAGCACAGTGGAGCGTTTTCCGTGCATTGGAAGGATCCTAAAGGAAAAACGGTTTTACAGGTGAAGAAACAACTTTAAAACTCCTCGGCTCATGTTTCAGAATCTTTGAAAAAAAAAAAATCAACCCTTTCCGATAAAATGACCAGTATCGCTCGTCCAGGCCCGGACTGGCCAGATCGGCTGCTCGGCGATCGCCGGGGGACCCTGGACTAAGGGGGCCCCAGCGAGTCCTCCCCAAAACGAATATATTACTTTATAAGATATATATCAGAGTAAGTGGGATTACTTTTTCCCTTGCAGTCTTATGTCTTTACAGTGGCGTAGCGGAGTACCCCACACACCCTGCGTCGCGAGGACTTCCCGAAGAATCAGGGCCCCCAATAGGTTTAAAATACTTAAATATGGTTTTTAGGCACGTAAGCTTAATTTTAAAGTATTACGTATCCTAATATTCTATTTACCCTAAATTTTCCATTAAGGGCCCCTTTACAATCTCTAGCTGAGGGCCCCCAAAGGAGTCAGTCTGGGCCTTGTTCGTCACTGGTTTTTCATGCCGTACAACACAGTGTACACCTATACTCCTGTTGCGGCTAATAAAGCTGTTGAATGTAATAATAAATTTGTTTTAAAAAAGTCTATTCTGCTAAATCCAGCAGCACTGTGATTAGTTCTTATGTGGATGTTATCAATCACGATCACGTGTTGAGCCCCACCATGGCCGAGTGGTTCAGACACTGAACATGGTAGAGGGTCGAAGTGTGAAGGTCCCGTGTTCGGGCCTGTCGTTCAGCTTTCTGTCTAACGGTCTGGAATTTGGGTCGGTTTTCTCCATATGTAACGCGCATACGCGTCGTAACCCCTTAGATAGTCCTTGGACCAAGGCATCCCCATACTAGACAGATAGCTCATGTGTAGCTTTGCCGCAACAACACAAATAAACACTATCACACTGCAAAAAACAAGTCTGTCAAATGGACGATGTAACGCTGGGCGGATATGCCGAGATGTGCAAGGAGGTCGCATTGAAACGCTGGAGAAAAGGTGCCTCGACATATGTTTGAATTAAACTGTAGTTTATGCAATGAAATGGGATTTGCGTCATTGCAACTACGGGTGTGAACAGATTAAACTTGAGTTCGTATTATACTATCGCATTCTTTCCACCTCCTTTCTCAAATGCAATTCGAAATTAATATCGGCCTCACCATGGCCAAGTGGATAAGACACTAAACATAGTAGACGGCTGAAGTGTGAAGGTCCCTGGTACTGGCTTACGCGCGTCTGTTGATCTAACGGTCTGGAGTTTTGGGTGGAATTCTCCAGATATAACGTGGGGCCGCGGTAGCCCAGTTGGGAGAGGCTCCGGTCTCGCAGCCGAAAGATTGCGAGTTTGATCCTGGAACCAACCAGTGCTGCCATCTGTCGTCTCCTGAATGAGGTAGAAATGAACTGTCCGGGAGGCCGTGGTGTCAATGCACACACTTGTCAGGTACTGCCACTATCGATCTAATCGGGATTTGGGGTTGGTACAAAACGCTATAAAAGCAAAGGTGCCGAAGCCCGCATAATCCATGAAAAAGAAGACAGAATGTGAATAGGAGTTAGAACCTCTCTAAAACTCCTCCGTCTAAGGCATACGTAGGCAAATGCCCCTCGTGTAAGCTTGCCACAACATACAAACAAATCGAAATGGATATGGGGCGAAAACAACTTTACACCTTTTGCCCCTTTTTCCCCCCAAGGCGCTCACGAGGTTAAACAACATGAAACGAGTTCAATTTTCCACACAGACGCACACAAAAAAAGTTAATTTGAAGAAAAAAAACGTATGAACAAACACTAATACCCTTCGCATAATTTAGAGTAATGAAGCATTATGGAGAAAAGGAGTAAAAAGAAAGTATTCAAAAGTTTAAAGAGAAATTTGACGTTGAAGATCTATTCTCTCTCTTGTTTTTTAACCTAATCTCTCCCAATCATTCTTGGATCTTGTTTACTCAGAGCCATTCAAATGCAAGTTAATTATCGACTGAGGTCGCCCTTTTACGGTAGAACTGCTTTCACTTCCTTCTCGAAAGTGCCATTGTGCCGGTACAGGTGAAAAGGGGAGAAATTTAAGTTCCTAATTAATGCAATTAAAGCAAAGTTTCCGAAGTTAAAAAAAAAAAAAAAGAACTTTTATTTTTCACGTGTTGGGCACGGAATTTCAAAAGGATTTGTTCTTCGGAAGCACAAGTAGTGATGGGCATGAATGAATCTAACTACTATTTGAATTCATTCATTATTAAATGCATTTGAAATAATCGATTCTGAAAAATCCATTCAAACGCTCAGCCGCATACCATTCGAATAGCACATGGCATTCGAAGCCTCGAATATAAATCCCGAATGCATTTAAAATCTCAATAGAAATTGCGAATAATATTCGAATAATATTCGAATAGTATTCGAATAATAATCGAATAGTATTCGAATAGTGAAATTCAAATTCTAATCGAATTTCGAATACTATTCGAACACTTTCGAATACTATTCGAAGAGAAATCGCGAATATTCGCTATTCGATTAATCCATTATGGTTTCTATTCGAATAGTAGGAATTCATTATTGAAGTCACTCGCGTAGAATATCTCTTAGCACAAGTTCATTTTCTGTTTAATACTTTCCAGGAAGGTTAAAAAGTGTTTATGCCTTCGATTTATCTGTCCGTCCGTCCGTGCTCTAACTGCCATAAATATACATACATTGCTACAAAATTCGTACAGGTTAATCCTTATGTTCTGCACCATGTACCCTTATGAAAATGGTGCATGTAGCATTCATAGTTCTTTTATAGAAACCTCCCAAACGAATTCCAGTATGTTACGCTTTATATACGTAATAGCTTAAAGCGTATATTTTAGCGATATTCTTCTATTTGAAGCAAAACGAGATTGATATACGTTATGAAAGATTCCGAAAAATTGCTTTCCGTTGGAAATAGTGTCTCAGGCATTTATAATTCTTCTACGGGAGCTCTCAAAAGAATTCCAGTACATTACGGTCTCCCTACCTCAGTTTAGAGATATCTATCCATTTCGACACAATAGAAGTCTTTTAATAGTTTATTCTTAATTTAAACCATAGAAGCAACGTTTAAATATTTTACAGGGTCTCTCAAAGTAATGTTAATAGTATTAAAACAATTTTGGATGTTTTCTCCAAAGTTTCGTCAAATAAGCGCAAAAAAGAGTGTTGTATTGAAAAGTTTGATAATCCATGTATTTAGGATGATTTATCTTTCTTGCTTATGTTTTTACTGTGCGTTTAGTACACACCCAGAATTTGCATCTGTACTGTAGATCAGTTTCAATAAAATTGCAGGCTTTGATCGCATTTTCATCAACCGTTTCTTTATCAGCAAAAACTTTATTTTTTTTTTAATTTACAGTTCATATTATTATTTTAGTTCATTTATAGTTCATGTTAATAATCAATGAGCGATTAAAAACAGGGATTTTTTGCGGAGCAGCATGCGATTGTGATAATGCAAAATTTTTCGGCAAGGGAGTAACGAGTGGTAAAATTAACTAGACAGACAAGACAGAGAATGATAGATGAAATTTGTATAAATAATTGCATTTAAGTACTTTATTCACAACACTTGTGCAAAATTATTTAAAATTCAAAATAAAATTATTTTCGAAACTGTTGAATATATATAACTACAGGAAAATAAAGAAAAGGGAATTACAAGTTAAACGTATGGAGGCACTTTTGCTGGAGGATCATATTCGATACAAAGTGTAACGACTTCATTAATAATTAACTTGTTCGATATAATAGGTGTTCAAATCTTATATACGAAATGTTTCGTGACAACTGTTATTTTTATTGATTGAAGTATAGAAATACACCACATTTTTCACATTTTATGGATGTCAATTTTCTACACGCTTGCATCTCGATGTCTGTCGCCCAAAATCTTAACAAAATGGCCAGCTGTGTATTTACTTATCCTCACAAGATGAAATGTAAGGAAGCTGAAGGCTTCGTGCGTTTCTGTCACAACCGTTGATTAAATTCCAAAAGAGGTCTTCTGCACTTGTTGGATTTGTAAGCCCCTTTGAGTTTACAATGGGCCTCCAGGCTTGTTATATACCTAGGTTTTTTCAGGAAAAAACCCAGTGCACTAGGTTTTTTCAGGAAAAAAACCAGTGCACTAGGTTTTCTCAGGAAAAAACCCAGTGCACTAGATTTTTTTTCAGGAAAAAACCCAGTGCACTAGATTTTTTTTCAGGAAAAAAACCCAGTGCACTAGGTTTTTTTCAGGAAAAAACCCAGTGCACTAGGTTTTTTCAGGAAAAAACCCAGTGCACTACGTTTTTTCAGGAAAAAAACCAATGCACTAGGTTTTTTTTCGGGGTTTTGGGGATTTACCTGGGTTTTAAGTATTTATCTGGGATTTTAGGGTTTACCAGAGTTTTGAGCTTTATCTGCTTTTTTTTTAAGGGGATGGGGGTCCAGAATGTTAATTTTGCTAATTACTAAGTACAACTTAAAATAAATATAACTGGTTTCAGCAATGAATTATAGACTAAAAAATATTTAAATCAATAATAATAATTAAGAATCAGTTATACTTGAAAAAATATATAAATCAAAATAATAATCATGGTGTACTTTTAGATAGAGAAATTGATTACTTAGTATTATTTTTAACGATGAAATTATGTGTTGAATCAGAACTTTTACAGTTTATTTTGGATAAAAAAAAATCCTTAGTCATTTTAATTCACTAGTTGTTTAAAGTTGATATTTTAAAGTTGAAATTTTGAAAAAAAAAACTTGTTCTTTTTCCTGGGTTTTTTAAAGTGGGGTTTAAAAAAAAACCAGGGTTTTTTCGGGTTGGGTAAAATCGTAACAACCCTGTGGGCAGCTGCCATCTCTGCTCAGCATCTCCCTAAAAGCGAGAATTGATCTTCCCTTTTTTTTTGTTTTCTTATATTAAATGGTCTTTTGGTATGAAATCCAACTATTTACGATCGTCGTATTAGCAAATGGTTCAATTTTCTTGTGAATCTTTCTTTTTTTCTCTGTTTGGCAGCCTTCTTTCTAAAAAAAAAAAAAAATGAAAGTTTGCACGCATTGTATAATTTTTTATACATGAATTCAAACTCCACTCTAATTTGCATTTGAAGCATAAATGTCATGCTTCAGAGGCCACTTCCCTGAACAATCCCAAGTAAAAACGTCTTGGATAAAAATGCCGTTATGAGATTTAAAATGACGGACAATTTCATGCTTGTCTGAGCTGAAACTGTTGCATGTCTATTGCAGCTTTTACTAATATATCTGTGCTGCCACTTATTTACAAAAAGTGGTTCAAAAAAGATAATTCATAGGTATAGTAATGTATTAACCCTTTAATGCGCAGTGTTTCCGCTCTGGGAGCACCAAACTCTGACATTTTTGAATGTTGCCCGTCACGAAGAATATATTTGATTTCTATAAAAATAGTTGCGGGTGACAATAGCTCCACGAGAATGCTTTACTTTTTAGCATGTCATTTCCCGTAAAGAAATTGTCAATGTTATTTTCAACAGCACTGACATCTGCTGAAAAATGGAAGAATGCGAGAACAGCTGGATAGATTGCCCAATGCTGAAAAAAAGGGCAGCCGTTGCTATCGCACAGCCAGCTGTCGTCAAAAAAGGGTCTCTAGATCTGTGGCACGCGATGAACGTTTCGATCGTCCGCCATCTTGCTGGTAGTCAAGTCTAGCGATGGCAACGGCTGCCCTTTATTCAGCATTGGAAAAGGGTTGCGCCTCAAGGGGTTAAAATGGATATAATGAATACCAGTGTAAAAAATGCACTGCCATTTTAATGTAACAATAAAAGGAAATCATGTATCAATTATGACACACTATGCATTGAAGAGTTAAATTAAAATCCGTTAAAACTGAGCATCACCCCACACACACACACATACACATATACACCCTCCTCCACGCACATATACACTTTTTTTTATGTTCTAGAACTAATACTACTGGGGAAAAAAAGGACAAAAGGACATTTGGCAAATAATGTGAGATTATGTGATCGCACAATTCCCCCCCCCCCAAAAATGCCACGTCAGCAAAATTTGTCGATTGTTAAAAGGGAGAAAAGGGCACAGACAGATAGGGAGTTTTGCACCCTGGGGCTGCCGCAAATTGAGATAATGAACTGCAAACGTTAGCAAGAAACGAAGAGACCAAGTAGGGATGTGGGAGGGTTGAGTAGAGAGTCAGAGATGAAGCCGGAGCAAGATCAGTTCGGGCGATATGTCACGTTCGACCGCCCCACCCCCCTCCCCCTATTAACCCCGGAAAGAGAAACAAGCCGGTTGTAATTGCTTTATAATTATTTCTATCGCACGAATCTGAGATTATTGGATTTTGTGAAGGTGTGCTCAGTAGCGAAAGAATAAGGCTTGAAACAACTGATTTTTGTAAAAGGTTGTGTTCACACACGACAAGGCATTGCTCAGTCACACACACACACACACACACACTTGTTTGACGAGGACATTACATTAAGGACCAAATAGCATTCTAGAGTATAGGCGTAGAGTTATATGGGCCCGTGGGGCTCGAGCCCCCCCCCCCAATAAATTGTGAATAGGGGCTGAGCCCACCCAATAATTTACCACTCAATACAGAAAATTAATTTATACTAACATAAAAAAAAGTATTTCACGCCATTTACAAACGTTTAAAAAAACCTTTACTTGGACTTTTAAAAATTTTCTTCTTTTGATTTCAATCATGATTTAGTATTCATTGTGACGCCACGTAACACGCAATGTTACTATAAGCTGCCCTCACCAGGCTCTGGTTCATTAAAATCAGATTATGCAATGTAAAGTATGAAATAAAGAAAAGTTCAGATGTGTCTAAAAGGCACTATCTCATCGAAAATGTTTTTTTTTCCTCCTTTGGATTTTTTACACTGCTTCTATTTTTAACTTATAACATGGTAGGAAGATACTAACATGGATACTTACCTTACATAGGTGTAGAATTTTATAGACTCATAGAGCTCGAGCGCCTCCAATAATTGACACTTATATATAGTAAGTCATAGCTGCCAACTACTACGGAATATAATTAAGCCATTTTTTTGTAAACAGTCGTATTTTTAATTATTTTTTTTAATAGCAACCAGCTCGCGCGCGCAGCACAAAAGTATTGCTATATTTAAGCCGAAAATCAGTAGAAAAGTGTTATATATATTCGATGTAGTTGCAGCTATTACTAAGTATATGTACGTGAATCAGGGGCGTAGCCAGAAATTTTCATGGGTGATTTACGACTTCTGCAACTCATATATGTATACGGTGTATGATAAGGGAGTGAAGAATATACATTTTGTATGGCAAAAATTCATCATGGGGGGTTATGACCCCCTAATCCCACTTGGCTACGCCACTGACGTGAATATATGTGGTTGTGGGCCCGCCCCCAATAATTTGACAAACTTACGCTTATGTTCTAGAGATGATTTGATTTTGTGAATGTTAGATATGCGAGACGGTATGTTCGAGCGAGGTGAAGTTACAAGGTAACATATAAATCTCTTGCAGATCGCATTGGGATCCAGGTAGTTTAAAGTAGTTTTTTCGCATATTTTGTCTTCTAATGCGATAGTTTAGGGAATAATTATTAGCAGTGGCGTAGAAAAAAGGGAGTAGGGGGTCACAACCCCCCCCCCATGAGGAATTTATTGTCATACAATATATAGTCTTCACTCCCTTATCACAGACACGTATGCATACATAAGAGTTGCATTAGTCGTAACCCACCCCATGAAAATTTTCTGGCTACGCCACTGATTATTAGACATTTAAATGGGGGGAGGGGGGGGTGGAATTTACACAATTTTCACTCTGTTACCAATTGGGAGCATGCGTCATTTCTGAATATAACTTACATTGGTTTCAAAAACTAAATATACTGATGGGTAGTTTAAATAATTAGGGATGGACGCGAGACGAAAAATTGGTGTCTCGCGTCTCGCAAAACAGCCGAAAAGCTTGTCTCGTCTCGCAAAAATCCCTATATCATAATGTTAAAAATGTTTGTCTCGTCTCGCAAAAAAACTGTAAATCTCTGTCTCGTCTCGCAAAAAGTCGTCTCGCGTCCATCCCTATAAATAATAAGTGAAGTATTAAGAAATTAATAAGATTTATTTTTATATATTGAAAGAAAGATATGAATTAAGTTTGAAAAGGGAGGGGTGTATCAAGATAGCACTGTAAAAAATTATGAAAATGGATATTTTTAAGATTTTTTTGTCCAGTTTCCCAATAATGATAGTTATGCAACTTCTATTTCGAAAAAACAAGTCATCTTTTAACTTAAACTGCTAATTTTTTCAAGATAATATTGATAAAATTTCACTTTTGAATACATTTTTAATTTGATGTTCCCATTGGGAACATTAGCCTGTAAAAGGCTAAGCAATTAATACGTGACTATTTTTAAGTGTGAAGTGATTTCACTGCCTTCCCCTCCTTTCCCTCTGTTTTATACATGTGGCGACTAAGTGGATCCCAACTGGTGGAGCGCGATTGCTAAAAAATCGCTCATGTTTTAAAAAATTATCTCATTTGTTCTTATTTTTATTCCAAAACATATCTATTAGGTTGTAACGAAAGTTTCCCGCCACCGCAAACTTCGTCAGCACACAGTTCTCGTTGGCGTATTTGCTCCTATTTTGTCAAACGATTTTTGGCATTTGAAAGAAAGAGGCTTACTTTATAACACTGTGTTGTGAAATCTGTAAAAAATATAGTTATCATTAAGTGTAAGGTGTCTCAAATGGAACTATCACTCTAGAGGATTAGAACCATCATTGACTTTCAGTTGTGTTGCAAAAAGTCAGCTACAGAATATCAACGAATTTGAGTACAGCTTTAAGTACTATTGTTGTATCATGTGACACTGTGCAGGTTTGGTACCGAAAGTTCAAAAACAGTTATCTAAGGAGTTAGAAGTTAGTATTTCAGGCAGATATGGCGGAAAACTTTCGTTACAACCTGATATTTTCTCTTAACCACTTAAAAATGATATTATTTTCAAGAAAACGTTGATAAAAGTACAAATTCTTTTATTCAAAAAGCATTGTACAAAAATAAGTAAATATACAATATACAGTGGTGGCCAAAATTGTGGACACTTTTGGAAATGTTAGGTTTTATAACTTTTTATGCTTACAGGAAGTGCTACGTTTCACAAAATGCAAACTCATATATCATTTTAAAGAAAATTTAATACTGATTTCAATACACAAAACTAAATTTAAATTTGGGCAATAGAACAAAAGTTATAATTACTTCATTCTGAAAAACAAATACAGTGATGAATTGGATTGTAATTTCTGACTTTCCCAGCTCCAATCACTGTTATTTTTCTGAGCTTAAAACTCTCGTCAGCTCGATGAAACATCGAGGTGAAGCTCAAAAAAAAATTTAGGCTACCCTACAAACTGTTGATAATTCACTGCAAACTTCAGTATCTAAAGTATCTCGACAAGTATTGCTGTTTAACTTTTTTTTTTGTACTGTAAATATTTAAATTTTCTTTTTTTATTGAAATCAGTATTAAATTGTCTTTAAAATGATGTAAAAGAGTTTGCATTTTGTGAAACATAATATTTTTTATACGCATACGAACTTAGAAAATTAAAAAAAAAAAAAAGTTTCCAAAAGTGTCCACAATTTTGGCCACCACTGTATGCATTCATTTTAAGGTTTTGGACATTTTGATATTTAAAAAAAATTCCGAGCATAAGAATTGAAATGTTCTAATCTTTCTGGCACATATAACTTTTGAACTCTCCAGCCCGCAAATATCACGGAAGGAAGACGGAAGGCGCTAAAATGTTTATTCAAACTTTGCCGATAATATTATTTTGTAGGAAATGTTCATTGTTAAAGAATAAAAAACTGTATGTATGCTGAGGAATGTGAGAGGGGTGCCGCCAACGTTAGTTATCCTTGTTGGGGAGGCACAATGTTAAAAGTTTGCGAACCACTGGACTAAGGAACCGAAAAGGACTAGGAAATACGTATTCCAAGGAGTAGGGATGGACGCGAGACGACTTTTTTGGAGACAGAGATTTACTGCTTTTTTGCGAGACGAGACACACATTTTTAACATTACGATATAGGGATTTTTGCGAGACGAGACAAAGCTTTTAGGCTATTTTGCGAGACGCTTATTTTTCGTTTTAGGGATGGACGCGAGACGACTTTTTGCGAGACGAGACAGAGATATACAGCTTTTTTGCGAGACGAGACACACATTTTTAACATTATGATATAGGGATATTTGCGAGACGAGACAAAGCTTTTCGGCTGTTTTGCGAGACGCGAGACACCTATTTTTCGTCTCGCGTCCATCCCTACCAAGGCGGGGCGTAATGAGGGCTATTGGCACCCGGTGCGAGCTTACAATTTCCCCACCCTATTCCTTCCAAGTTTCGGTGTTCTGCCTATCTCTTTGTTTTTAGTAAATTTAATTTTATTTTATTTATTCGGGTAAAGAGTTGGAATTAAAATGTTAATATATATGCATATCCAATTGGGAAATTTGTAACTGTGCCGACTGGATTTGCCAAACTTGTTTAGGGAGATCATTTTTCACGTTGAAACAGCATTTCAATTCTTAAGCACGGAAATTTTTTGTCCAAACAAAATGTTCAAACCCTTAAAAGAATGCATATACTGTACATTTACTTAATTTTGTACAATATTTTTGAATAAAAGAATTTGTACTTTTATCTTTGTTTTATTAAAAATAATACGATTTTAAGAGGTTTTATATATATATATATATATATATATATGAGACGTCAGATATTTCAAGTAAAGTTTCAGAGTTAAGGCAGGTGACATGGTTTATTGAACATTACAATTAAGTTACAATTTAGAATGAGAAGAAGGGAGGGGAGACGGGTACAAGAATCGGCGTGGACTCCAGCAGATCCAGTGGCAGAAGTCCCCCGATTTTCGATGTGCGGGTGTATTTACGCTTACCACACCACGTGGTCTGCGAAGACACAACTCCTCCTCTCTCTTATCTGTGATCGAACCACACACATTTACGAACATGACCCGCATCTGGGCCTACAAGGGCGTGAGGACACGTGTACATCCAAAGAACTCAGAATCGACGGCCTGATGTCTGGCAAATAACAAAATAAATAAAACATAGCTCCAGAGCGCGCGTGGCAAGTATGACAGGAAAGTAAAACTTACAGTGAAAGTACCCGCTTGAACAATACCCAAACTAGTAAAACCAAAATTACCTTTTTATACATTACATATATGTATATATATATATATATATATAAGAGAAAATAGATATGTTTTGAAATAAAAATAAATCTTATGGAGAAAAAGAGACAGGCATCTGTGTATTCGCAAACCCCTAATTGGTTCGGCTATCAGTTTTTAAGATTTTCATGCTGAACATATATTAGAAGAATTATTCTATTTCTCAATGACTCGCTCCGCGCGCTCATTGAACCTATAACATTGGTCAAGGTCAAGATGCTGATCACTTAAAAAAAAAAAAAAAAAAAGAAAATCCGAAATAGGACATACCATCGAGGAATAATCACCGAAAAAAATTTAACTTGAGGTAGAGAATTTGTTCAGCTCAACACTGCATACGCGATATGCCATGCGGACCTAGTCTATATGATCCCGGATAATGCAGTACCCCGCTTATTAGAATAACTTTTCTTGGCAAATTGGCTATTCCGTTTAAGTGGGCTCGACCGCACTTGTTCGGCTAAGATTGTGATGTCACTGAGACCACGTGTACAGTTTCAGCCCGATCTGTCAGACTAGGCCAGTTTTGGAATGTGGGGAATAAAGACAGGGCAACAAATCACTGACTTGCCGTTAAAAATGTACGCTCTCTCGTAGCTTATCGTCAGGTCGGACAATCGCATGAAAATTCCATACTACCAAGCGATAAACAACATCTTGGAAAAATACGCCCTTTCTGGACTGCAAGTCAGAGACGTAGGGCCTCGTCCCCACACGCGAGGTGTCTGCTGAGATCGACAGTATCGAGATATGAGTTAACGCGATGTCATTTTGGTAGAGTGAGGAATGTCTGCCTATTCTGACGATATGACTATCGATCGTTTCTGGGTCGAAAAAGTTTCGTAATCGCATTTCCCAATCATAATCGCATTCTGTCTCCAGTATGCGAGTTAACGTGATGCCGTTTTGGTATCGTGAGAAATGTCTGCCTACTCTGACGATGACATGGCTATCGTCTCCCGGTCGTCAAACACTTCGCAATCGCCTTTCTCAATCGTAATCGCATTCGGTCTCCAGTATAACATCATGCTGTTTTGGTATCATGAGGAATGTCTGCCTATTCTGACGATATGACTATCGTTTCTGGGTCGAAAAAGTTTCGTAATCGCATTTCCCAATCATAATCGCATTCTGTCTCCAGTATGCGAGTTAACGTGATGCCGTTTTGGTATCGTGAGAAATGTCTGCCTACTCTGACGATGACATGGCTATCGTCTCCCAGTCGTCAAACACTTCACAATCGCCTTTCTCAATCGTAATCGCATTCGGTCTCCAGTATAACATCATGCTGTTTTGGTATCATGAGGAATGTCTGCCTATTCTGACGATATGACTATCGTTTCTGGGTCGAAAAAGTTTCGTAATCGCATTTCCCAATCATAATCGCATTCTGTCTCCAGTATGCGAGTTAACGTGATGCCGTTTTGGTATCGTGAGAAATGTCTGCCTACTCTGACGATGACATGGCTATCGTCTCCCGGTCGTCAAACACTTCGCAATCGCCTTTCTCAATCGTAATCGCATTCGGTCTCCAGTATAACATCATGCTGTTTTGGTATCATGAGGAATGTCTGCCTATTCTGACGACATGACTATCGTCTCTTGGTCGTCAAACATTTCGTAATCGCATTTCTCAATCGTAATCTCATTCTATCTCCAGTATGTGAGTTAACGTGATATGGTTTTGGTATCGTGAGAAATGTCTGACTATTCTGACGACAATATGGCTATCGTCTCCCCATCGACAAACATTTCGTAGTCGCATTCAGTATAACATGGTGCCGTTTTGGTATCTTGAGAAATGTCTACCTATTCTGACGGCGACATGACTATCGTCTTCCCGTGGACCGAACATTTCGCAATCGTAATCGCATTCTGTCTCCAATCTTGTAATCGATTATGGGTTAACTCTCCAAATATAATCTTCCTTCCTCATCGAAGAGCGAAATATTTGGTGGAAAATAGTCAGCGACTAAAAACCCGAGCTGGAGAGCTCTGACTCTTCACGTCGTGCCGTCTTGGAAGTCGACAAAGACAGACAGACAGAGAGAGAAATGGCGATAGCAGTAGTAGTTGAAAGGCAAAAGGCATATTTTCCACTTTTGAAACGAAATAATACGCCTTCAGAATTTTAATTAAAACTCCCTGACATTCCACGTGCCACGGCGGCGTTATCAGCCCTCGCACAAGACACGGTTTGTGTGTGTGTGTGTGTGTGTTCGGGGAAATCGGAGTTTAGAAGTTTAGAGTCTGATGCTGGATGGGAGAAGGGAAGAAGAGAATAATTTTGGAGCAGCAGAGATTCTAAAATGCACGAAGACGGTGGGGGAAAGGATCTCCCCCCCCTCCTTCCCCATTTTTCCCTTTGCTTATTGTTTGTCTTCTCTCTCTACCTGGCCAAATACTTGCATCCCTCTTAGTTAAATACTTAATTAGGTTTTGGAGTCGTGCTGTGCTGTGTGCTTCCTGTTTGTGAGAGCGAAGTGGATTTCAAAAATCGTTAAGAAGGCGAAATTGAGTTGAGATGTTTTTTAAACACTGGGTGAGTTTGGAGTTTGTGAAGAAGCGAGGGTTTATTTAGTGCAATTTAATCGAGCCTTTTAACCATGAGTTATTGTATCGGGGTGTCTTTTTTTTTTTTCCTTGTGGGACTTGCCCTACAGATAGGCGTAACTCACTAAGGGCAGGGCCTGATTTCTGGGACAGCATTCGGGGCAAGCGCCCGGGCCCCCAAATTGTTCCTTGAGTTTAAAAATCTTAAGGCCAAAAATCTCCATGCTGCAGTGATGCTTATTTTTCAGTTTCATATCAGTAAAGTTTAATCTAATGCGAATTCCGTATTGTAAGTCTGTGGAATTACATAGAATTATCAAAAAGAAATACTTAAAAATAAATAAATAAAAATGCAGAATTTAAAAAAGTGGAACATTTAAAAAATACATTTAGAAAATTGAAAAATGCTATTTTGCAAATTGTCAACATAATTTTGAGGTTTGAAATTATTAACGCTTTAGAGAAAAAAATCATAAAAAAATCAATAAAAAATAAAAATAAATAAAAAATCTGGTATTTTAAATACGCACTAAAGTGCTATGTATTAAAAGCGTATCGTAATCCATACGCTATCTTCATTTTTCTTCTTTATTCTATTAAGATGGAAAGGGTAGCATTATTCATGAGTGTGCCGTTTTTTTTTTCCTTGTTTCATAAAATATTTCTTTGGAATCGCAGTCTATATTAAAATCATCTACTGAAACTGTTTTGCAATCTTCGTCAGGCATTCGACAGTATTTATAAAAGTGAAGTATAGTTCGATATTCTAACTGTACTTCACCTTTAAAAATACTGTTTGGAAAAAATACTATAATCTATGAGTGTACCGTGTCTGTCTTCATTATTCCATAAAACACTTATTTGGAATTAAAATCTATATCGCTTACTAAAACTATCAAAATCACATATGTTTTTCTTCTGAAGTGCAGTCATAAGCAGTTATGAATAAATGTATTGCATGTATGACATATCTTAAATTTAATACATGTATTTTCTTACTTTTTTTCAGTATCAGAAAGGATTGGAATTTCAACATTAAATATTACGGATGACGATATACTGCCCTGTCTGCATCACTCTTTGGTGTTTCAAACAGGCCAGTGGGTGGATATTTCACTCTTTGTAAGTATGAAATTTGCTTTCCAGCATTTATAAACGAGTCCTTGTTTTTCCATAGATTTTGCTTCCTGTACAAAACATTTTACATACATTTCCCATTTCAATAGGTTATCTTTTAAATAATTAAGAAAAAACGTAATATTAATCATCAATAACACCTTCTGTTTTTATTTTATTAGTTTGACGTAAAAGTTCATTATGGGGGAAAAAAACTAATTTGTAAAGAACACAAATTTTTAAACCTTGGAAGCGACCCCTAAATCTAATTTTAAAATTCGATTTTTAAAAGACCACGCTATTGCATATACAGGGTGGGTGTAGTTTCCACTAGGATTGATTGTGGAAATGAATGTAGGGTGTTTTGTTCATTTGTGACAACGTTGCAGAAAACATCAATAGCGTAAATTTAAATCAAAAAGCACAGCACAAACTTATTAAACGCTTTTCCTTTGCCATATTTTTATAACACAACCTTTTTACTTTCCGAACATGTACCATCTAAGGAAAGTATTGTAATCATGAAAAAATTCGACTTCGAGATTTTGGTGTATTGACACGTTTTGAGGTCTTCTGAATCCATTTATGCTATTTTTACGAGATGTATGTATGTATGTGTGTGTGTGTGTATGTGTGTTTGTGTGTGTGTGAGTGAACACGATAGCTCCTAAACGGGACATTCGATTGAGCTCAAATTAGGTATATATGTTACAAACCACCGTCGCTATTGATTTTGGTGTGTATAGGACTTATAGTTTTTCTACAAGGCTACGACAGAGATTTCTTTTACATTATGGCCTATGGGAGGAAATTCTTGAAACTGCACTAGCGTTTAAACGGCGCATTCTATTGAGCTTGATGCTATTTGGTATATATGTTTGAATTATCCATCGATTAAAATTTATTTAAATGCTTGACAATGATCTTAAGTGTTCGGAAGTCGAGTGGAGTCACTCCAGATTTTTTTCATTTATTTTTTTCTCTTAAAACCATTGCCACTCCCGAACAGAGTAGCTTACCTCTCGGGGAATTTGATCGTGACGTAACACTGGGTGTCTCAAAATGTCGTTACCAAACTTAACATGCTGGTGCTGGTTTGTTATACCATAAAGATTTACGTAGGAACTTGTGTCCGGAAATGTAAACAGCGTCAGCTAGAGGGCGATGTTCGCAGGCTTATGGAAGCGTGATCATTTTAGCCTAGAACTCAGAAAGTTACTTAACTTTAACTCAGAAAGTTAGCCGATATGCATTACGCGTATGGAAATGGACGAGCGGCGGTACGGATGAACCTTGAACGCAATGTTATGCATTTAGGGTGAAATGATGTGAAAAGAGGTGACACTTATATTAAATGACTTATATGACTTCCCATCTGCGTAACCATAAGCGTAATGTATATGGGCCAATACCAAGTTAGTAAACAGATTCATCTATCTACGGCTACGACCTAGATCCAAATGATTACGCTTCGATGAGCCTGCGAACATCGCCCTCTGGTGATCGCCGTTTGCATTTCCGGACGCAAGTTCCCATGTAAATCTTGTTTCTCATAGTATGACAGACCATCATGCTGAGTTTGACAACGACCTTTTGAGATTGTAGTGATTTTGATGTGCTATGTAACGTATCGCCTGTATTATTATCTGATGGAGTTGTTCATTTATTTATTTGTTGTTGTTGTTGTCTTTTGTGTGTATGTGTGTGTGTTCTAAACTTGTTTGGGTTGTCATGGCGTACTTTTTGATGTTTTCATAAATGTGAACTAATAAAATTAGGTTGCGCTCGTGAAAAATACGTGTATGTATTTTCACATCATTACAAGACTCCTTCTAGATGTGTCAGTTCAAAATATCGCCACTAGAGGGCATATTGCTAATAAATTACTCATTCAGCCGCGCTATGAGTACTAGTACAGTAGAAATAAGATCCCTGCGGATGTTACCAAGTTATAGATCATCTGTATGACGTAGAGAAAAAAATCTATTTTCAATACGATTTACCAAATTATTGCCATTTGATGGTGATACTTTTCTGATTATGATACTTGGAATATATTTTTTCTTTATTTTATGGAAATAAATATCCATATCTTTATTAAGTGACCTACAAAAGAGTGGTGAAGTAGTCCTATGTGGTATTTAGTTCCGGTTTAAACTACATTCGCGCCCACATGAGAACTTGGGAGGTGCTCTTTCTTGTATTTGTAGGGGGAAGAATGCTCATATCTTCAGTTTCAAACAGTTTAGTGCTAAAATATGCCAGAAAAAGTTGATTATGTTACAAAAAGGTTCACTACACCGATGACAAAATCCTGAAATGACCTGCATTCAATATCGTTGCACTTTCTGCATGGTCCCCCGGCGAACGATAAACTGGAAGAAGAAAAAAAAGGGGTGCTATAGTATGAAGGAAAAAAAAAAAAGAAATGTTTATATTTCTTTGTGCCTCTTTATGCCCCGAGCTATACCCGCCATAAATATCTGCGATCTCTACTACTCTTTCCCGAGCGACCTTTTATAGTTTCTAATGCCCTATTTCCTTCCGCGGATCCAACGGCGATCTCGCGGTTTTATTGGGCGGAAGTGGGTGATTCGGCCGACGGAGCGCGGAAGAATACATGTCAAAATGGCCGACAATGGAAGGGGCACCGTCAATATTCTATTTTCTAATATTTCTTTTTTCTTATCCAGGAAAGAGAAATTTTAGAGAGTATATCTATATATGTATGTATGTACACATATCCACCGACGCATCATGGGATATATATTGTAAAGTCTGGGAGGTTTTTTTTCGAACAAAATGGCGAAAATGTATCTATACATTTTCCTTTTCAAGTTGCACAAAATTGCTGAACACTGTGCCTTTTATAAATATATATATATATTCTTTCTGTTGTATCGGCGGCGGTGGGATAAGTTGATTTAAGACAGCGACCATTTTTATATGTCATTTCGCGTTCAAAATATAGCTGACAGTCAAAGTATATAAGTGTAAGAGGGGGGGGGGCGACCTGTCCTTCCTCACAATGCTCTCTTAAATTTGGGGCTTTCACTTCCAAAATTGGTTCTTCTCCCTGAATTCTTTACTCTTTCTTTTTTGTTCTTTTACCCCATTGGTGGTGGAGGGGCTCCATATTTCTTTTGCATGTTCTTCTTTAGATCCCCATTTTTTTTTTTTTTTTAAGTCCGAGAACATTTGGAAAAAAAAAAAGTCTGCGAGTCTGGGAGGGATAAACTTTTCGTCTGACGGAAGTACTTTTCCGTCTTGAAGTAGGAACGAAAATGGCGCGTGGCTATGAAAGACGAGAGAAATGATAGAATAACTTAGGATGCACTTAGGTTTTTTCGAAGTACAAAAGAGCAAAGGGATTGTCCGTTGTGAATAGAACATTATATAACTTACATATATATCTTTCTCACTTACAGTGATGTTTTCTTTTTCGTCTTACTGAAATAACCGTGAATGATTGTTACAAATGTTGAAAGCTAGCAAAGTAGGATAATTCGATTAACTGAAAATTTATTATGTGTTAGAAATATTTTATAACAAGAGTTTATGAATGTTGAATTTACCAAGAGTTTTTGTTTAAGAAAATAATAATCTGTGAAAAAAATTAACACAACATACACGGATGGGTGGGGGGGGGGGGTTCTGACATAAAAATATATTTAAAATTAAATTATTTCTCTACAGCCCACGTTTCTGAAGGGCTTAGTTTTTATTTCACACCTACTTCTTTTCCTTCAGTTTTAGTCACGAGATGGCACCACTGCTGCAGTGATTCTTGAAGAGTAAAAATTGGGACGCTTCCTATGCTCCTTTAGTCATTTGTGTCTTCTCGATTCATACAGGCAGAAAAATAGAATGCTGTCTGCTTTCTTTTTATTATTTTCGAGCAAAAATTTGTAGTGTTATTGACTTTTCTTTCCTGCTATCAGTTTGTTCTAATGTGCTCCAACTGTTGTGGTTGAACTGTTAATAAATTTTTTAATGTTATTGTTATTTACTATCGAATGATTCCTTTACATAAATAGTAAATGCAACATTTTTAGTTTCTTCCCTTCCCGATTTTTAGAAGTACACTGTACACAAAAAGAATTCCAGTATGTTTCAGACCATGGCATGGACGAATTATTCAATTTCAATAAAAATAAAATTAGGAAATTATGTCTAGATTTTTAGCAATAAATTGATATGTAATAGCATGCTCCTCATTGAAAATTAAGGGCATGGTATTGCTAATATTTTTAAAGAAATACTCAGCATAATTACTCATCTAACTCAATGTGATAGATGGGCAGTAATTGTTTAAAATGCTGATGTAATGACTGACTGGTTGAAAAGTTTTTCCTATAAAACTATTGTATGATGGAACGGAATTTTATGCAAGAATATGTAAAGCATGAAGAATTTAGAAACCAAACAAAGCAATTTATGCACTCTTTTTTTTTTTTTTTCCCCTCCTTTTTAAACACTCAAAGTGTACTCCAATCAGCATGGAAGTGAAGGAAGCATTTTAATGAAAAAAAAAAAAAAGTCTCAGAAAAAAAAATGTCACTTCCTCTTTGCAAAATTAAGACAGGAAAAAAAAATAAATATAAGAAAAACATAAAATGAATGTGAGAGAAAGGAAACTCATGAATTTTTTTTTTTTCTCTAGCAGTGCAATTTTCCTCGGAAAAAAAGCTAAGCAGAATTGTGATCAAGCCGGGAGTTTTTAGTTTAGAATTAAAGTTACTGCTTATGTTCGAGGCCCTTTCTTATAGTTAATGTATGATTATTGATTTAATAGATGCATTTTCATGTTTAAGTGTCATACAAATCATACCACGCAATGCTTTTTGGCGATCGAAAAAAAAGTGTAATGAATTGGCCTTTTTGTTTAGATTTCTCTAGCAGAAATTGCCGCAATGTCATACTTTCGCAGCTTTGGCAATTGAAGCCATTATGTTGGCTACTAAATACATAATTTTGACAGGCGGAATCGCATGTCAGCTGATAAGCCTCACTCAAGATGGCGGTGTTGCACAATACTCTGCTAATTTCTGGGTTCGCCATTCTAAAGTCCAGTAGGTGTAGAAAGTTCTAGTAAAGAGTCCGCTTGTTAGGATGGAAAACGAACTTTATTACTTTTAGAACTTTCGAAAAATCAGCTGTAAAAAAATCACAAACATAAACACGTGCTTATAACAGTCCGCTTAGTACAGAAGCTTTCACAAATGCTGTATTTATCGCACAGAATAGAACACTTCCATAGGCAAGCATTCAGTGGAAACATACGAGGGAAATCGTAAACAGTCCCTTAAGACGCAGCAACGAAGAATTTACTCCCAGCACTTAAAAACAAGACATAAAACAAGCATACCGCTTCTATAGCGCCATTACAAAGCCTTGAGCACTCGTGGAGATCTGCTCTGATGAAGCAGAAGCAATACTGACTATATCGTGACCATCCGCCCTATTTATACTTTCCGACATACCTTCCAGAAAAATTGGGACCTCTCTTAAGGGACCCCGAACAAACGCGTTTTGATTACGCCATAGAAATATTACTGAACACAAGGCTATTATGTGATGCTAATGCAGGAAAAACACCTTTACAAGCCCCCTTGGGAAAATCGCGTCAAATGTCCGAAATGTTACCAAGCTTGGCGAAATATGGCTAAATTTGGCGCTAAAAATAAGTCCCCAAAAGTAAGGTTAGCGAAGGCGTACGACCTATATTTCTCGAGATTTCAAGAAAACGCTATATTAATCAATGGGGGAAACCCGAAAACTCTATATCTCGCGTTCTAGTTAACCGATTTCGATGCAATTTAACTATTTGACTCTTAGAATACGAAAATTAAACTATTTAAAACCCCCAGAACAGCGGGTTGCCCCGAAAATTCGTAACAGCGGGTTTGTGAAATTATAATATAAAGCTAAAAATACGGCGTATATAGTATCCAATATTTTTGCATGATATTGTATTCTGACCATAAACCATTCTCCACGTTAAATTTCAATTCAACTGGAGATAGTAAAATTAGGGAAAATTTCGTTACAAGATTTGGCCTAATCATTCAAAGTAAGTTACGAGAGATGCTCCGAAAGTAAGTTTTTGCCACTTTTTTAAATGAAAAAGGTTGAGCACCAGTTGAAACAGACAGTTGTCATAAGAATCTACACCGATCTCTGGTTCAACGACAGAAACGGCATCAATGGAGAAGGAATGACGCATGCGCAGAGTGCCGGAGAAGGAAAAGTAGCAACAGACCGGCGTGCTAGGGATTATTCGAGTGCACAAATCAAGATGTCAGGCAGACGTATAGGGCAAATAGAATGTGGTTGCCAAAGGAAGTGCATACCGTTATCCTGTATGAATGTGGTCATTGGACAACAAAGCAAAATCAGACACAGCAAGGCTGACGCAAGATCAGATTCGTCGCTACAGGTGGGAAGATGAGTTCACCCGGCCTAAAGTCCTGATATTGCCCCATCAGACTTTCATCTGTTCCCTGCATTGAAAGGATCTCTCCATAGAAGTCGCATCTATAACAGTGCTGAAGTGAAGCAGGTTGTGGAACAATTCCTTGCGTCGCAAGGCACAGAATTTTACCTAACGGGTTTCTTTCAAACTGATTGCATGCTACGGCAAATGTATCATTGATGGTGACGACGACTTTCAAAAAAATAGATCATGATGTTATAGTTCATGATATCAAGGTGTATTTGTATTTGGCAATAAAATTTCAGTGTGGAAAAAAAAAATTACGAAACTTTCTTTCGAATGCTCCTCGTAAATAAAAATCTTTAATTAAGAGATTTGAAACTTGCGACATCTCCTTCCTTCTGTGAATTATTCGTAACCTTACATATAATTTTTTTAAATACTCTTACAAATTGTGAATACTAATCAACAAAAAAAAAATTCATAAATATTTAATCTCACCGAGAACTCTGAAAAAAGTTCACTTCATTGTGCTGTATAAAAAAGAAAATGGCTTGGATGAATGCCATTGGTCGTTAATCCGTGTTCTTGTGCAAGATTTCTATTATATCAATATATACTTGCCATTATTCACACAATATATGCAGAAACAATGACCATTTTCCAAAAAGTAATTAAACATAAACGATGCCCTAGTAACCTTTTCTCTTACGAAATCGGATTTTTAAAAACAAATGGAAATCCCATCATATTTCATTCGTCCAAGCCATTTTCTTTTTTATGCAAGTATTGTTTTAGATTAGTTTAAAAAACTACTGTGGAACACTTTCGAATAGCTTCAACAATTTTTTTTTTCACATCTTTCGTCTGAAAACTTGTTCTGCAGGGAAAAAGCCTGAGCTTTACTTAACTGTAATACTATCTGTCAGCTAGAAACAAAATCTGTTCTAAATAAGAGGTTATAGAAGGGTTTTTACGCTAAGCTGTCGTTTACTTAGCAGGGTTAAAATATTGAAAAGCAGACACCGTTTCTTGGAAACAAAATTGTTTTCAATGAATTTTGTTACCAAGCATCTAAATTGTTATAAATTTCCCTTAGGCACTAATTGTGCCATTAACAACTGTATTTTAGGAGATTTTTAAGGCTTTGTAAATTACGATGTATGTGACGTTTTCTACCTATAATTGCGAAAATGGCCCATTAATTATGAAGCTGTATTTGTAACTGAATTATAACAAAACTTGTCTTCTTCAAAAGTGTTATTTTACATTTTTTTAAAATCAATTTTACCTTTTTAACACAAGTCTTTTTTAAGTGTTTTTGTTATTGTTACGACTAGTTAGTTTGTAATATACGGTATTTAGTTATTTGAAAGTATTACGAAGGTCCTTGGAATTTAATAACTTGATAACATTGACCTGTTTTGTAGAATACAAAGTTAAAAAAAAAAACTTGCTGAAAATCTTTGCTGTTTATTTTAGCTTTAAATGAACAAATGAACACATATCCATGTATTAAAAAGTGCACTCGGCGAATCAAAAGCAAGGCAACAAAAGCTGTCATGCTTGCACACATTCCCCGGGCGAGTGAAATTTTATGTCTAGTACAACGGAAAATCACATCAATCAAACGCCTGCCATCATAAGGCCTCGTAGTTCACTACAGTGCATCTGAGGGAACGTATTGGATCATCCTCCTTACAGACTGGATCTCGCACACAGTGACTTTCCACTTCTTCGGGCCGTAGAAAAGCATCTGGTAGGTGGACATTTCAAAACCGATGCCGCAGTTCAGGACGACGTCATTAAGCAGCCCAGCAACCAGGCGCCTGATTTCTTCCACGTTAGTTCTAATATATTAATATACAGAAGGAACAAGTAGTTCTATGCACATGGAGGCTATGTTGAAACATAAACTTTATCTCTTGGATTTCGTGAATAGCACTTTTTAGTTAAAGGACTTGTTACTTTACTATTTGAAACCCTTGTAAAATTAGATTAACTTCTAATTTTGCATCATAATTTCCTGTTTCAAAGCAGAAGTTTTCAAACTTTTCTCAAAGCAAGAATAGGGTATCTAGCTAATAAATAACTGCAGTTCAAGCAGTATGTGCTTCAAAGTCGTTGAAAAAAATATATGTAATGAAATTACAACCAATAAATTCTGTATATTCAAGCCTAATATTTTGTTCTTTTAGACATTTTCAGATACATTGCGTTTTATTCCTCATAATCACTTTAAAATGCATTCTTAATTCTATGGTCTTAATTTTTGATGAAACTTAATTCTAAATTCCATGGGCCCCACCATGACCGAGTAAAGAAGGCACTGAAAATGGTAGACGGCTGAAGTGTGAAGGTCCCACTTTTGGGCCAACAGCGTAACAGTGTATCTTACGGTCTGGAGTTTTGGTCCGTTTTCTCAAGATGTGACGTGAATACGCGTTAGAGCACCGTACAAAGTCCACCTACCAAGGTGCCCCCCCCCCGAACTTTAGGCAGATGTCCCTCGTGTAGGCTACACAAAACACAAAATTTCCATGGCATTTCAAAATAAAAATCGCGGGGAACATCCATATGGAAACTTTTCGAAAGATTTTCACTGTGGCATCAAATAAATAAATCACCCAAGCTTCGTGTCATATATGCCCCGTCATAGCAGATCACTGTGAATGTCATTTTAAATGCTGTCCAATGGTGGAGCCTGGAATATTCCAGAAACATAACTGGACAATAAAAACTGTATTCCAGTAATGATGTGAGGCTTTTTACGTATTATTTGTTTTGTGAATTGACTCTAACGATACTCCCCACTCTTCGGAATAACTAAGTAACTGGTGATTGTTTAATTAATGTTTTCATCCGACGTTCTGTGTATTAACAATTTTAACTAAAAGAAAAAGAAGAGTGTTGACTGGAAAAATCGTTTAAAAAAATATATATATACTTTTTAGTTCTTACTCTTTTGTTGTTGCTATCTGGTTTCAGGTGATGTTTTTTTTTAAACCCGAAATGTACTGCTGATTGATAAGTACTCTTTTGTGTGTGTTATTTTACACGTTTTATAATTATTTCATTATTCACAATCTTGTTTTATCAAGGTAATGAAGCATATTTCAAAGGATAAAGAAGACCCTGACTATTTTCGTCTACGATATATCGTATATATATGCATATGGAGGCGTCAACTTTCACGTCGTCATAAATAAAATTGAATTTTCTTATGTGGGCTCACGAATCTGGCTCTGACTTCTTAAGACTCCAATTTCAATGACGGTTCCAATTTCATTTCTGCGCTGTTTGACGGGAAATTAGAGTTTGAATGTGATTCCTAAAGAAGAAGACAATAATGATGACTCAGGATACTATGTCATTAATATATTAAGCATGTTGCGCTAGTAAGATTTACAGTTGGAAAAATTATACGACATGCCAGGTTTTTTTTTTTATATGAAAAAAAAAAAAAATCTTGATTCAGTTCTTCATCAGGGACCACATCCGGGAATGCAACAGAAATACTACTAGAAAAAAAAAAAATCAAAAATTAACGAAGTAAATAAAAGAGTGTTATGATTAAATATCCAATTAAAAGATTATAAAATAAAATTAGTTTAAAAAACCATTGATTTATTTTTAGTCTTATTTTTGGGGGCAAAATATTTGGAAGTAGGCAACATGAATTGTTATGGAACTGTCCTAAATGCTAATGCTGCTGCTACTTCCAAAATTGCAAAATTTGGGAGACGCTTATCAGTGTTCTCTCGCATATACTGAACGTTTTCAGTCATTTTATACCAGTCTTTGGAAGTTAGCTTTAAGTAAAGACCAAGTCCAAAACTCCATTTCAAGAATCACCAAGAATAACGATTTGCTGCAACTAGTGGCTGCACGTTAGTTCAAAATTTGTGTAAAATGCTATTGGTTCTGCGATTATCTTACGATAACTCCCTATACACGATCAGTAAAATGGCTGTCAAAGTCCGTAAATTTGTGATCTGTAAGGGCTGTACCCAGAAAAAAAAAAAATTCGGGGAAAATCAAAACGTTGAAAAAAGCAGAATTTTTGACAAAAATACTTGATTACGATCTTTCATCATTACGATTTTTTTTTTAAACAAATCTTCAAATATGGGAGGGCGGAGGGTGTCTGGAACCCTGAAATATCCTTCCCCTATGGGTACGGCCTCTGCTGTACCAGTACGTTAAATCCGAAAGCAACTTCATGTCGAAGCCCAAAACTTTTGATTCGGTACAGCTTTGCTTAGCTTTAACCCTTTAAAGCGCAGTATTCCCACTCTGGGAACACCAAACTCGGACGTTTCGACTGTTGCCAGTCACGAAAACTACATTTGATTTCTATAAAAATAGTTGCGGGTGACATAGCTCCACGAGAATCCTTTACTTTTTAGCACGTCATTTCGCGTAAAAAAATGGTCACGATTCTTTTTAACAGCACTGACATCTGCTGAAAAATGGAAGAATGCGAGAACAGGTGGATAGATTGCCCAGTGCTGAAAACAGGGCAGCCGTTGCCATCGCTCGACTTAACGACCAGCAAGATGGCGGACGATCGAAACGTTCATCGAGTGCCACAGATCTAGAGACCAGCTCTAGATCTGAGGCACGCGATGAACGTTTCGATTGTCCGCCATCTTGCTGGTAGTTAAGGCGAGCGATGGCAACGGCTGCCCTGTTTTCAGCGTTGGGAAAGGGTTGCGCCTCAGAGGGTTAATGACAGATATACACTTTATATAATATATTTAACATGTCGGTCTGATGGTATGCCGAGAATTATCTATTTCAATCAGTAATATTCTATCAATACACACTTAAAAGTAATTTTTTACAAACAAAATATATTTTATTTTTACTTAGAAAGAAATTAACGTGTTAAAGTATGTAAAACATGTTATTGTAACTTTGGTGAAAAATTTATAACATTATCTGAATTTTGAATGAACGCTTCGATCGTCCGCCATCTTGCTGGTAGTTAAGTCGAGCGATGGCAACGGTTGCCCTGTTTTCAGCATTGGGAAAGGGTTGCGCCTCAAAGGGTTATTAAAACCTTTAACTCTTGCTAAAACTGAAAAGGGAAAAAAAATAAGAAAATTTACTTTCAAATATATTGATAAAGTTAGAAAAAAAAAATAAACTTAAGGGGGGGGGGGTAGTAAAGAAGTTACCTACCTGTGTTTGCTAATCAAGTACCATAAAATTCATTTACAACGCTCCGAGCATAAATGACATTTTTAAGAACGCGAGCGGCTGTTCCTCTCTCAACCACAGGTTTTTCGTCTGTATTCCAGGAAAGCTGGTTGCAGTAAAAAGAAGAAAAAAAAGATGTTCTGGAGGTGTGTTAAGTGCGGGTAAAAGGATATAAAGTTTTGACGAAGCAGCTGCTGCAATGTGTTCATGAAAATCTTACTTCTTTTTTCCCCCCCTTCTGTGTGCAGGGAATTGCAAATCTCCTTTTTAAATAGCTGTTAAAAGATATCGGTTCCTTCATGGACGCATATATTTTAATAACTGAGATACTTGAATGGAATAGTACTCGGTAAAGTTATGGAAAAATCGGCTGATCTCTTTATGATGCCATGATGAAATTATTATGCATGTAAAATAAATAACAACTTCGAGATTTTTTTTAATTTTCCTCATTTCTTTTGTAGAAAAAGTTCGAATAGGATGTTAAAGGTTACAGCAAGTTGTTGATGAAATTGTTTTTGTTAAGATCTTTTGATGATATTCCCAACATGTTGTGTGTGTGTGTGTGGGGGGGGGGGATGCCAAAGTATGGAAAGTGTATGTGAAATATTTTAGTTACCTATTTATCTCTCTATGTATATATAAGTAATATATACAGGGTGTCCAGCCTTAATGTGACCCAATAGCTAATTCCCGAACCGTTCGGTTTAGATATGCACTTCCAATTTGAAAAATGTTTTAAAAGAGGTATAGAATGTTTTTACGTGCTTTTCGAACCAAACAACCCATTTAGAAAAAAATTACAAAAATTAAATTTTCATACGGTCCCCAGGTCCTATCACTTATATTTAGGAAAAGATGCAGTACACAAAAACAAAGTGAACACAAAAAGTTTCATTTTATTACGATAAAAACTGACCGAGTTATGGAACTTTGAAAATCATACATTTCATCCATTTTCTCGGCCAATTTCAAGAAGCTAGTAAGGGACACCTTTACCTTTTTTAAAACATTTTTCAAATTGGAAGTGCATATCTAAACCGAACGGTTCGGGAATTAGCTATTGGGTCACATTAAGGCTGGACACCCTGTATATACAGAGTATCCCCAAAACTCTGATTCAGGATTTCATTCCTTAAATATTAAATTAAATCTAAAAAATACAAAATTTAAATTTTTATACCATTTCTGTATGAAAAAAAAAATCCCAATTAGTGAAAATTAGATTAATTACGTGATTCACAAAGTTCGAGCATTTTATACTAAAAAGTGTCGACTGACTTAGACCCTTTTTCTAAGGCTCTCGAAGGGGAAAAAATCACGTCGAATGATTGCGTTTCAGGATTCGTATACAAATTATGAATGAAAACAATGGTTGCATAAATATGTAATACTTTTGGTATTATTGGCGTTGTTTAGTCCCTCACCCAATTCTGTTTAAACAAATCTAAGTTTTTTTTAATGATGAAAGGCTGGCATTGTGTTGTGTGTTTTATTTGTTCACCTAATTGATTTCGTAATTCGCGTTTGCTTTTTCAGGGTCTTCCTCCAAGAATACGATATGGGAATTTCAGTTTGAAGGTGAATCAACCCAAGATGCTCGACCCCGATTCTTCCGTTGATAAAAATTGGATAACTTCTTTTAACGATTCTACACTCACGCCGAGGTATGTTATTAATTATTATACTTATCCTGTGTTTAATACTTTAATTTGGCTGAGAGGTAGAGATGAGTTCGGGCTCATTTTTTGAAGCCCGAGCCCGCGGACTTTTAATCGGAGCCCGCCCGAGCCCGAAATTTCAGATAAGATAAAAAAAAAAAATCTAATTCCTTCATTGATAGACTACAATGAATTTTGGCGTTTATGCAAATTAAAGACAAATATAGTTGCAAACTCTCAATGCACTTTCTAATTCTTCATATATCCATCCATGTTTATCAAATAATGTCGGATCTCATGACTATACTAATCAATATAAGCCGCCGTTCTGAAATAACCAAAGAGCTTAACGCATCTTCTAGGCGCCAGTACCGCTATTTTTTTTTATGAGTACAGTCAACTGCGGTTATAGTGAGCCCGGATACAGTGAACCATCGGCTATGGTGAACGCAAACCATTTATTCTGATTCACATACAGTGTCTCTATCCATCATGAAGACACTTGGGTTTTAGTGAACTTCGGATAGAGTGGACGAAATTGGGTGGTCCCCAGAGGTTCACTATAACCGGAGTTGACTGTACTTTTATTTTCCTCATGAATCACTTTGTTAAAATATGTTTCAAGGAGTATGTTCAATACAGGAGAAATTTTTCACGAGCCCGAGCCCGAACGCAATTGGGAATTACAGAGCCCGAGCCCGGTTCGGGCCCGGGCTCGGGCTCGGGCTGAGCCCGTCTCATCTCTACTCAGAGGTAAAAGATCTTGTTTAACTGACCTCCACTTTTCACTGCAATGCATTTTGCGTCTTTTGCTGTCTCAAAAACGATTACCGTGAATTTTTTTCAGCTTTGAAAATTTAAAAGTAATGGTTAGAACTGTTTTTTCCTTTTAACCTTTTACAGACCGAGTTGAGATCCAGGCATATTTTAATTACTTTTTTTTTTAATTTTGTCTTCTAATGTGTTTGTTAAAGGATATCGGTCATTTAAAAGAGGGAAAAAAATATTGTATAAAATTTTCACTGTATTCCTATTTGGGAGCATCGGTCATTTCGGACTATACTTTTACACTGATTACAAAAAAGGAATATTCTGATAGGTAGTTTAAATAATAAGCGAAATATTAAGAATTAATAAAAGATTTATTTTTAAATTTAAGTCAAAAAGATAGGAATTAAGTTTGAAGGGTGTGGGTGGGGGGTATCAAGACAGTGCTAAAACTTGATGAAGATGGCTATTTTCATGATATTTTCGTCCAGTTTCCCCACTCATGATAGAAATGCAACTCCCATTAAAAAAAAATTAAAGTTAAAAGATAACTTTTATCTGCTAATTTTTTCAAGTCAATATTGATAAAATTTCATTTTTGAATAAATTTTGAATTCGATGTTCCCAATTGGGAACCCTGGCCTGTAAAAGGTTAAATAGGGTTACTTTTTTTCATCGAACGTGTTTTTAACATTTTCCAAAAAGCTTGAAAAGTGCTTGTCTTAATGTAAATTTCATATATAAAATTCGATTTGCCTGTCCGCACTTTAATTTCCATAAATATGCACCAAGAAAAAACATTTCGGGGGCGGGGGAGGGGGGCAAAAGGTGTAAAAGATAGAATTTCTCACAAAAATGCTTGATTTATTGATATCCAATTTAAAAAAATCCAAAATTTGGGCGGTGCCCAGGCCCCCACGGCCCACTCCCCTCTTTCCCTATATAGCGATTTCTAGGAAATTTATATTTGTTATCCCTCTGTACAGTACAGTACCATGTATCTATTAAAAATGATGTAAATAGTATTTATAGTGTTTTTCAGTAGCACTCGAAAAATTCCAATTCATTATCTATGGACAGTCACTGTTTAAAGCTCATTTTAAATATATTCGTCATTCCCAAGCACTCTTTTGAATACTCACACATACGGTACACATAGGAATGATATATATAAATTTCTTAGTAATGGATGCATATTTACGACGCTTAGTAAAAGGACAGACAAACATAATCATAAACGCTTTTCAACCTTAATGGAAAGTGTTAAAAAAGCGAACGATATTTAGATAAATGCAATGTTATTAAGGAGATCAATGAAAAATTCGGCTGTTCGAGCCTCGTCAGGGGGAGACACCCCTGAACCCCCCTAATTTTTCAGTTTCATTATTGACATATTAAAACGATATTAATCGACTATGTCTTTTTATCTCTCGTGTATTTCGCCTGGTAACCCTATGTTGAAATTTTTAGGATTGTAACCTATTAGTAGAAAAATATCAGGTTGTAACGAAAGTTTTCCGTCATATCTGCCTGAAAAACTAACTTCTAATTCCTTAGATAACTGTTTTTGAACTTTCGGTACCAAACCTGCACAGTGTCACATGATACAACAATAGTACTTAAAGCTGTACTCATAATTCGTTGATATTCTGTAGCTGACTTTTTGCAACACAAATGGAAGTCAATGATGGTTCTAATCCTCTAGAGTGATAGTTCCATTTGGGACACCTTATACTTAATGATAACTATATTTTTGACAGATTTCACAACACAGTGTTATAAAGTAAGCCTCTTTCTTTCAAATGCCAAAAATCGTTTGACAAAATAGGAGCCAATACGCCAACGCGAACTGTGTGCTGACGATGTTTGCGGTGGCGGGAAACTTTCGTTACAACCTAATACATTGATGCATATTCTACAGCTTACAAAATAGTGTAACAATAGATTAAAGCTGTTGTGAACGAATAGTATTTAAATATAAGTAAAAAATACATGGGATGCCTATTCTACAGCTTACGAAATAGTGTAACAATAGATTAAAGCTGTTGTGAACTAATAGTATTTAAATGCATGTAAAATGATGTCGCATACTTTTATGTCGCTTTTTTGGGACACATTTTTCGGACAATTTTCAATAAAGGAGGTGGGAAGTAAAATGATAGTCATTAAAATCTTTCAGTTTCATTCGATTAAAAAAAAAATTATAACAACTGTTACTAAAATCAATTTAATGAAAATACTTTTAAAAAATAAAAGCATGATATTAGTAAAGCGAGTCCAATTATAAGGCCAACACTTAAGTAAAATATTTAACTCTCGTCTCCTTTAATATGATTTTATAACAAATCATGATTCGAAACTTCGCACAATCATACCTCTAAGAAAATTTCTTAAAAGCACGTAAAAGAAGCTTAGGGGAAGAAAAAAAAATTATAAGTATGCGAAAAGTAACTGTAAGCTAAAAAAAAAAAAAGAGAGAGAGAGAGAGGAAAGGCTGGAGAAATAGAGAGAAAATTAGCTATTTTTCCTCCATCGCTCTATCGGCAAACGCATTAACTGGATAATAACGCTTGTTTGAGATCGTTAGGGGGTTCTCGTTCTCTCTCGACACAGGGGAGTCGCTGCATACTCTCCCGGGAACGCCGGAATTCGATGGATCTATCTGTTGCGTCACGTATACCAGGGGAGGGGCGAAAGAATTCATTAATTCCATCAGGGAAAATGGATTAAATTTAAAACACGCCAGAAAAAGTCTTCGGGATACCCTGAATATTACAAAAATTAAGGTGAACGACCAAAAATAAGAGCGTGACCAGTACATCCATGTGGGACCGTGACTAAACCCTATTTTCATTGCCTGCTGTATATACTACAGAAGAGTTTGGGATCCTTTTTTAGAGTTCGAGCCCGACCGATATTATTTAAGTTGGAGAGCGAACCCGAAATTTAAGCTAATAGATAAATCAAAGTTAATTACTTCATTGCTAGAATATCATAAATTTTGCCGTTTGTGCAAATTAAAGACTAATAGCAAACTCTTGTAATGCATTTTCTAATTCTTTGTATTAACACATTTATGTCTAGTGTCCCTTCTTTGGGACGGAATTTTCGCTATTAGTCGAAAACCTTATTTATTTTTCCTGTCCTTTATCCGCGATTATTTAACCTCAACTCCACAAAACATTTTAACATGACCCAGTAGGATGTTTTAATTTTAATTTTTATACATCATGATTTTAAAAGAAATCATCTCTTGTTCAAGAAGTTGACATCAGAAATTTACCTTTTATTGCTAGCATTAGCAAAAATCGAAGACAGTCGCAAAAATATCTGGGGCACAAATGGGTTATAGTTCATCTTTTCCTTTTGAGAAATGTGTTTATTTCTCCCATGAATCATTTTTTAAAATTTGTTTACAAGGAGTATGTTCAATAAAGGAGATATTTTACACGAGCCCGAACGGAATCGTTACAAAGCCCGTCTCATCTCTAGTTTATACCCGAATTGATGAGTGAACAGATGGGCCCTTTAAGGTGATGCTCTGAGTGTTCTTATATCTAAAATTGTACCTGATGGCTGTGTGAGTAAAGGAAATATTGCTAGCCATAAAAATGTGGGTATTCAGATTTCGACGGATTTTATGTCCATTTCGACCATCCCTGAATCCATTGGGGCAAGTTCGTGCACGATACGTCCTTCTTTACGATTCACTCTATCTCTGAATCCACTTTGACTAGCTTCGTCATGACGTCTGCCCGTAGGTATGGACGATCGTATCTCGAATAGTTCTAAAACGATAAGCCGTAGAATTTTGAAAGTCGTCTTCCAAAGAGAGTAGGAGTGGAAAACAAACAAACAAACAAGCAAAAAAGCGGGGGAAAACTAAATCTTTCTTGGAAGAAAAAAAAATTCTTTAAAATTTTTTCTTTAAAATGTTGCAAATACGGATTTTATGTTTAGGCTCAGCTCAATTAAGAACTTGATAGAGATTTATTTCTTCGAATTTATTGTAAAAAAAAAGGGGAATTACACTTAAGTTCCCCTAATAAACACATTCCATGTGCATTTTAACTCCAGTTGTCTGTTGGCCACCATGGCCGAGTGAATAAAGACGCTAAACATTGTAACATTGTAAATGGGTGAAGTGTGAAGGTCCCGGGTTCGGTCCTATAGCGCGCCCATCGATCTAATGGTCTGCAGTTTCGGGCGGCTTTCTTCAGATGTAATGTGAGTATGCGTTAGAACCCCTTAAAAAAGTCCTCTGGCCAAGGCACCCCTACTTAGGTAGATAGCCCTCATATAACTTTGCCTTAATACACAATACACAACTTCATTTGCCTAAGGTGATAGTGACACATGCGTTGCACAAGCGTTGAGTTAGAGTATAATTATCTTTCAAATGAAAGCCTCAAATTTCTTCTTAAATCTCACAATAATAATAATAATAATGGAATTTCGCTGTTTCCCGTTCTCATAGCGTAGCCATTTTCTTAGAAGAATGAAATTCGCTTGCGAAATGAGCTTTCTGTAAATGAGTTAAACCCCATCTAAACAGACATCCAGTATTTCGAAACTGCCTTTGTTCCACAAATCTACTAAAGCACCAAAAAATATTAATCTTCATCATTATTTCTGCTGATCTCTTACTCTACCTCTTGCACGTGCATTGCAAAATGGCAAATTGTTGCAAATTTCCGGCCTGCACTGTTTCAACATCACCATATACAGCGCGAAAACGATGGAACACATATATTATTTTAAATATCATTTTTGTAAAAGCTTTATATACTACACACAATAAATAAAACACCAGGAAATTGACCCTTCAAACAGATGAAGTTCCTTGATTCGGTGAGCTTTTTCTATTTTCTTGTTCTTTAAATTTAACTTAAATTGCGAATTTCGTTTCCTTTAATTAATCTCTGATGAATGCCTAAGGTTTAGGCGTTCAAGCCATTGGCGCCAGCCAAATTGTCTGAAGAGAGACAAGGCGTGCAGCCTACCTCTCCCCCCCCCCCCCTTCCCCTATGAATTTATAAATTGTAATTTGTGGTGAATTTCATATCCGGGTCAGCGCTCTGGCTGAAAAGGTTTGTAGATTTAAATTATTCAATCGTAAAAAAAAAAAGTCCGAAAATATAATTGGTTTTTTATAATTGTGGTTGCCTTTCTGTGTAAGGCTCTCAACATTTGTCTGATTGAAAGAACCTATCCATTGTATTCTAATTTATTTTCTAATGGAAAATAAAGGAAGTTTTAACGTAGTATGTAGAATTTTTTTAATTGTCTCATGATCGGATAGGTAATCTAAAGTTAGGGAACGTACCCATACTTCGTGACCTGTTTAGGGGGGTGAGGGAGGTCTTCAAAATACTATGCTCAGTCACAGGAGCGGGGTGGAGGGGGGGGGTGGCTTAGATTTTTGTTACGTAGTCGATTTCGCCGAGAGAAATTTGTTGTAAATTAGCAATATGTTTTTACATAAGTTTTTTTTTTCATAATATTTAATTTACTAGTAATTATAAGCATGCATGCAGTCTTATGCAATAAACGCCGTATTAATAAAGACGAATATGAGTCAAATTATTTTCATTTGTTTCACTTTCTGCCAGCGAAATTATTAAAAATCATAGAGCTGGCTGTGCCGAGCCAGCTGTGCGTCAAAAAGGATCTCTAGATCTGTGGCACGCGATGAACCTTTCGATCGTCTGCCGTCTTGTCGGTAGTTAAGTCGAGCGATGGCAACGGCTGCCCATTTTTCAGCATTGGGAAAGGGTTGCGCCACAAAGGGTTAAAAAAAGTTGCTTATGTTGAAGTATCAACTATTCAATTTTTGGGGGACCCGTTTTGGCACATCTCTTCGCATTTTACTCGCCTACAAAACGAGGGCATGAGACGATAACCTCCCGGCGGGGGGTAGGGAAAATAAATATAAATGAAGAAACGTGGAAAGACCTTCACTTCGATCTGATCGACTGGAGGAAGAACGATAAAAAGAAAAAAAAAATCAAGAGCACCAGAGACAGAAGAAACGAAAAAAAACAAAACAAGTAAACTACACAACGTTTCAAGACCGTCAGAGAGAGAGAGAGGGAGAGAGGTCAGCTATATCGAACGCTGCTAAGCTAGCTCAGTGGCGTCCTCGTCTCCTCGCGGCTAATAAAAAGTATTGTGCGCTTGTCGACTTATTGGCCGGCCGAGAGAGAGCCCGTGCTGTGGGAACTGGCGAAAATCCCAAAGCCCACGGTGGCCGGGAACTTGGAAACTGGAGCAAAAGGCGGTCGGTCGGAATTGCTTCGCGTCTAGTCAAGTTCCCCCCCCCCCTTTTATTACTTTTATTTTTCTCGCTCTCTCTTGTTTCTTGAGGCTGTTGAATAACTTAGGAAAAGACTTGAAGCAGCATGCACGCACGCACGGCTGCGGCTTTTCACCAGAAAAAAAGGCAGATTAATTTTCTTTTTTTTACTTTCCGAACATGTACCATGTAAGGAAAGTATTGTAATCATGAAAAAATTCGACTTCGAGATTTTGGTGTATTGACACGTTTTGAGGTCTTCTGAATTCATTTATGCTATTTTTACGAGATGTATGTATGTATGTGTGTGTATGTGAGTGAACACGATAGCTCCTAAACGGGGCATTCGATTGAGTTCAAATTGGATATATATGTTATAAACCACCGTCGCAAGACCGGTATTGATTTCGGTGTGTATAGGACTTAAAATTTTTCTACAGGGCTACGACAAAGATTTCTTTTACATTATGGTCTATGGGGGGAAATTCTTCAAAGTGCGCTATCATTTAAACGGCGCATTTGATTCAGCTTCAATTTGGTTTATATATTTGAAGTATTGATCGATTAAAATTTATGTAAATGCTTGGTAATGATCTTAATCGTAAGTGTTCAGAAAGTCGAGTGGAGTCACTCCAGATTTTTTTTTTTTTAAGTTTAAACTAGAGTCGTATTAATCATGCTCAAGGCATAGGAATTTTCCGATCAGGCGCGTAGCCAGGAAAATTTTTCGGTTAGGGATATGAACTTATATGTGTATAAATAGACGGAATTTCATCACTAATCCAAACATTTCGGGGGGGGGGGGATATTATTAAATAAGCGAGGAGGTAAAAGAGGTATCACTTACCTCCTTCAAAGGCGTAAGTCCGTTTAACTCCTCCGTCATCCCGCTAAATTAGCTGGAACGAAAACTGGAATACACGACATTATTAATTGTATATATTTTAGTTTCGTGCTCTTGAATGATACAATATATTTATTTTCCGTCTAGGTTATACAATATACATTTTAAGAGGAATATCATGTTTACAAAGATTGAATTTTGGCTGGTCGGGATGTCGACCGCTTAGCAGCAGCGCATGGAAGAGAGTGACTTGAAAGTACAGCATGCATGCGTTCTTGCCCCCACGGTTGCCAGGGGCCCCATAGCACGTGTTAAGTAAGGGGCCCTCGTTTGGGTAATTATCACATGCAGATCCATACGTCTACATGTGCGGACATCGACGCGTGCAGGAGAAACTGGGTCAGGGAAAGAGTTCGAAAGTTTCATAGTTTTATATTTCCCAACAGATATATCCCGATATCCCCCCCCTGGCTACGCCCCTGTTTCCGATACTAGCGGATCCGGAAATGTGTGAGCCTCACCATGACACAGTGGTTATGCCACTGAAAATGGTAGATGGCCGAAGTGTGAAGACCCCGGATTCGGGTCCCATCGAGTGGCTGTCCATCTAACGGTCTGGAGTTTTGGTAGGTTTTCTCCAGATGTAACGTGAATACGCGTTAGAATCACTTAGAAAGTCCTCCTTCCAAGGCACCTCCCCCCCCATCCTAGGCATATACCCCTCGTGCAGGTTTGCCTTAAAAGCACAACGCACCGGAAAAGTGCGAAGGGAATGGTCATAAGCAAGGGTACAAATAAGAATATTTAGTCAGTGGCAGGGGCGTAGCCACGGGGGGGGGTTAGGGGAGTCATAACCCCCCCCGTGAGGAATTTTTTGCCATACAAAATGTATAGTCTTCACTCCTTTATCACACACATGTATGCTTATATGTGAGTTGCACTAGTCGTAACCCCCCCCATGAAAAATTTCTGGCTACGCCCCTGGTCAGTGGTACAATGGACTAGTGACTTCCTTGGTCCATAACATTTATCACTGGTCAGTATGCATGATTGGAAGTGTGAAGGTCCCGGGTATGTGTCCCATCGCGCGGCTGTCGATCTAACCATCACCTCCTAGCCTTGCAACTCCTACGTCACCAAGCTTTGACGTCATCATTAGGCCTACATTTCAAAGTTTTATTTTCACAAAATAAAGCTATTAAAATTCCTCGTGAATTCACCCATGCATAGCAATGTTTTAATGATTTGAGATAAAAATTATAATTTTACAACAAATGGCAGTTTTTAACCGTGACTCATTACATAATATGGTAAGGAAATAGATCATACTGAATAATTTTGCATGAAAAAGGTATTTTAAATTTTAATGTTTAATATATTTTAATATATTTTGTGTCCCATCGCGCGGCTGTCGATCTAACCATCACCTCCTAGCCTTGCAACTCCTACGTCACCAAGCTTTGACGTCATCATTAATCCTACATTTAAAACTTATATTTTCACAAAATAAAGCTATTAAAATTCCTCGTGAATTCACCCATGCATAGCAATATTTTAATAATTTGAGATAAAAATTATAATTTTACAACAAATGGCAGTTTTTAACCATGACTTCATTACATAATATGGTAAGGAAATAGATCATACTCAATAATTTTGCATGAAAAAGGTATTTTAAATTTTAATGTTTAATATATTTCCTAATATTTGTAGCATTCACCAGAAATTGTTAATAGTTTTATTTTGTGAAAATAAAACTTTTGAATGTAGGCAGGCCAATGATGACGACAAAGGTTGGTGACGTAGGAGTTCTAAGGCTTTCTATATGTAGGAGGCATTGATCCAACGGTCTGGAGCGTTGGTAGGTTTTTTCTAGATGTAACGTGAATACGCGTTACAGCCCCTTAGAAAGTCCTCCTACCTTCCATCCTTGGCAGATCGCCCTAGCGTAGCGTTGCCTTAATCGCACAAACCGTATACATGATTTTTGAAAAATTGAAAAACAAAAATTGTATGAGCAATGCAGTATATATTGCTTTCCGTTAAGAAGTAAAATAAAAAATATAGCTACCTATTATAAAAATATTAAATAGATCAACATATATGACATGAGTAGGTAAAATTGTGACATGTATTGTGGGACTGAATGAGGAATGTTTGAAAGAGAAAAATGGGAATAGAACGTTACCGGTTCAACGGACGAACAAATTTTGGATTCTACTGGTCCGTTATAAATATATTAGTGGTGCCGGACCAGCGGACCACCGTTAAGCCCTGGGCATGACCAGGCCTGACTTTTGGGTGGATACTGGTCAGGGCTTAACGGTGTAGTTCGAAAAAATCATGCTATTTTAGTACATAAGGACAGATAAACTTATGTCAGACACTTCAAAATTTTGAGACTGTCTCTGCACAAGCTGTACTACATACTATAGTAAATGATAAACTTGTGTTAGTTACAAAACTTTGAGAAAAAATTCTTAAAAATCGAAAATTTTGCAAAAAGTATAACCTTAAGAATAATTTTGCAGTGCAGTTCCATATTTAAGAATTTTTTTCTAAAAGTTTAGCAAATTGGCACCGTTTTTTCGTTTATCACAGTGTGTAATGCAGCTTCTGAAGAAGAATAATCTTGAATTTTTTCGAGACCCTGGTACTGATAGTTTATTTCAATTTGTGCATCAAGACCATAAACAGGTTTTATTTTCTTCGAACTACACCCTTAATCTCTAGCAAAAAAAGTGCCGGAGCCCTAATATTCTCTAGAACTAATGTCCACGCTCAGTGGCGTACTGTAAACCTCCGTGACCCCTGCAAAACAAGGGTCGATAGTACGAGGGAAAAGTCATTAAGTAAGTCACAAAATGTAATAAAAAAATATAATAAACCATGATAAAATAACTTGAAAACTATTTTTATTTTTCTACATAATCTCCAGCAATGTTGATGCACTTATCCCATCGTTTTATCAGAGCCCCCAATTCCAGCTGGATAAAATTGTTTGGTTTGCTGCTGTCTCATCATCCACAGTGGGACTTCATGTTGAACGTCGTCATAGTCAAAAAAAAATTGTTTGCCTCCGAGATGTTGTTTCAGAGGACCAAGCAGATGAAAATCGCTTGGAGCTGAGTCTGGACTGTAAGGTGGATGCTGTAGCACTTCCCAGCGAAAGTGTTGAATTGTATTCCGAGTTGAATGAGCTGTAATTGAGGATGTGCGTTATCGTGATAAACAGCACTCCTCTGAAAAAAAACATCCCAGTATGATTGAACATTTACAATTTCAACTTTTTTCACCATAAACCGTGCCATTATGCATTTGTGACTTACTTTTAATGACTTTCCCTCATGCATTCTATTAAAATAATAATAATTCAAATATTTCCCCCATGTAATTATATTGGACATATTTTCATTATTTCACAGAACAGTGAAATGAAATGAAATTGTCTGTAAAAGACCCAAATTCTGTTCGTTTAAGGACCTTCAGAGCGGTACGATAGGCAAAACGATTTCTGATTTGTCTGTCTGGTAAAATAGGTGTGTGTGTGTGTAAAAGGAGGAAATTATTTGAGTTGGTGCACTGGTGGGCTCTGGAGCGCAATATTTAGGAGCCCCGCTGGGTTTTACCTAATATGTAAAAATTCGTTAATGGTAAAAGAAGTGCAGGAGTTGAGCCCCTATGCCAGGCACGTGCCAACAGGGGGGGGCAGGGGGGTTTATCGCCCCCTCGGCAAATGAGTAGAAGGGGCGAACTATATAATTCGCCCCCTCTGTATTTTAGCCCCTCAATCTGTATTCGCCCCCTCAATAGTTTGCTTACAATGGTTTTCTTCTTCAGGATGGGGGGGAAGCAATTTTTCCAGCCCTTCCCCTCAAGAAAACGGTTATTTAAACAAACTAATGAGGCATAAACGAAAATTTTACTAGCTCAAACGGAAGGGGGAGGGGCGAAATAGCTGCCACCACCCATCCCCTTCCGCACGAAGAAAACTGTTATTTTAAGCAAGCTATTGAGATACAAAAAAAAAAAATTGGTAAATTAATTAGTTTACATGAAACTGATACAGGAAATTTGGCTTACACTCGAATACTTTTTTGAGAGGATGTACAGACGAGGTTAAAAAAGATTGAAGCCGATTATTTATAAAAATTGGCCGGGGGGGGGGAAAATAGCTGCCCCGTCCCTGAAGAAAATGATTATTGTAATTGAGCTATAGAAGTACAAACAAAAATTTTCCTGGTACCAAGGTTGACACCTTTTATTTTAAAAACATTTGTTGGTTGAAGGGGGGGGGATGAGGGGCTTGTGAAATGACTGCCCCCCTACCAATGTCAGAAAAAATCGTTCGCCCCCCCACTTTCCAAGACGTTGGCACATCCCTGCCCTATGCGAACTAAGACCTGCACTTGGGTGGATACTGGTGCTACAGTACCGGCACCCGGAAATTTGCGGAGCCTATAAAGCCGTGAAGCTGTTTTCCGGAAAGAGAAAATTAATTTCACGGAAAATAAATTGTTTTGTATGCATAAAGGGTGTCACATAACTATTGGTACAAAATTTGTGCTAATGTAGGTCCCATAATAAGAATTACATAGCAATGTAAGATCGGAAACGTTGTCTTCATGTAGCTGTCAATAATCACTTTGGAACAAGTGATGAAGTAATTGTAAACTTTCCAGCTATTGTTCATCAAAACTTGTGTATCTTTCAGAAAACATGTGACTAAAATTGATAGTGAAAAAAAAATTCTGCTTCATTCCATAAATGCAATTTTTGAATACAAGCCTATTGTTTAAGCCAGCGGTTCTCAACCTTTTAACTTCGCCTCCCCCCAACAGAGGCTAACTTGCGGTGCCCCCCTCCCTCACATTTTTCAGCATATATTCAGTTTTTTCATCTTTAATCTTTCAATGAACATTTAATCGAATTTTCTACAAAATAATGTTATCAGTAAAGTTTGAAAGAACATTTTAAGCGAAAATGCATATATTTTTAAGGAAAAATGAGAATAAATAAGATGATTTTTTAAAAACATGTATCACTGCTTGCTCTTTGGTTTTGCTCGTGCCCCACAGGTTGAGAAACGCTGGTTTAAGCCAAGGGCAATCCTGGGCGGGGTTAAGGGGAATGCTGGGCTAGGCTGCGTGGCATTGTAATAAAGATTAAAATTTTTAATTTTATGTATTTTAAATTAAAATTTTAATGTAGTTGGAAAAAGAAATCTTTACTTTCCGAACATGTAAGATGTAAGGAAAGTATTGTAATCATGAAAAAATTCGACTTCGAGATTTTGGTGTTTATACACGTTTTGAAAGCTTCTGAATCCATTTATGCTATTTTTACGAGATGTATGTATGTATGTTATGTGTGTGTGTGTGTGTGTGTGTGTGTGTGTGTGTGTGTGTGTGTGTGTCTGTGTGTTTGTGTGTATGTGAGTGAACACGATAGCTCCTGGACGGAGCATTCGATTGAGCTCAAATTGGATATATATGTCATAAACCGCCGTCTCAAGACCGGTATTGATTTTGGTGTGTATCGGACTTATAGTTTTTCTACAGGGCTACGACAAAGATTTCTCTTACATTATGGCCTATGGGGGGGAATTTCTTGAAAGTGCGCTAGCGTTTAAACGGTATATTCGATTGAGCTCAAATTGGGTATATGTTATAAACCACCGTTTCAAGAGAAAATCCATATATTTTCTCTTGTAGTTCTCCTACAGGGCTACGACAAAACTTTCTTTTATATTATGGCATAATGGCATATGGGGAGAAATTCTTGAAAGTGCGCAAGCGTTTAAACGGTGCATTCGATGGAGTTTCAATTTGGTATCTATGTTTGAATGATTCATCGATTAAAATTTAATTTAAATGCTTGGTAATGATCTTAATCGTAAGTGTTCGGAAAATCGAGTGGAGTCACTCCAGATTTTTTCGTTATTTATTTATTAAGGAATACAGTTCTATTAAAACGCGATTTTAAAAACACATATAAATAGTTTTAAGCCTCTGAAATAGGTAGGACATGGGCAAGTGCATAATGAGGCAATAACGAACTTAGTATATGTCTTCGGGCTTCCTAAACAAACAAAAAGGAAACACCTGAATAGACTCTTATGATCTTTTAATTCAGTCGAAAAGTGCAGGCGACTACGGAAGTCCAATCGGAAAACTAGTAATTGCCCCAAACAAAAACAGTTTCTCTTGGGTTCGGACTGACTCGTAAAGCTGGTTTATAGTGCAGACGAAAGTAAAGAAAAAAACATTAAAACTATCCCCATATTACTGTAATAGGGAAAACAGAAGCTTTAACAGATTTACCAATTCTGGTAATATGTTGGAAGTTAATAGGATGGGGGAAAGACCTGCTTTTTTTTCCCTTCCCAAGCTCTTTAGTGATCGACATCGGAATGATATCAGACTCCTGAGTGAGTATTTCTTTTCCAGTTACTTTTAATCCGCTTTCAATACTTTTTCGAAGGGGTTGTAATAGTGGGTAATTTCCGATCCTGATTGAGAATTCAAGGTAGAGGCTATTCCAAGAAGTTTAAATGTTGCATTTTGTTTTTTTGCTTTTTTTGTGTGTGAAGAGCTGTTACAGGAAAATGCGACTGTTCTCCAAAACGACTCTTGGAATCTTAATGTAACGATGCAAACGGAAATGTAACGAATGCGAAAACATCTATTAACCCTTTAACGCGCAGTGTTCCCGCTCTGGGAACACCAAACTCTGACGTTTTGACTGTTGTCAGTCACGAAGAATAGATTGGATTTCTATAAAAAATAGTTGCGGGTGACAACATCTATTAACCCTTTAACGCGCAGTGTTCCCGCTCTGGGAACACCAAACTCTGACGTTTTGACTGTTGTCAGTCACGAAGAATAGATTGGATTTCTATAAAAAAAATAGTTGCGGGTGACAGAGCTCCACAAGAATCCATTACTTTTTATCACGTCATTTCCCGTAAAAAAAAAATGGTCACGATTATTTTTAACAGCACTGACATCTGCTGAAAAATGGAAGAATGCGAGAATAGCTGGATAGGTTGCCCAATGCTGAAGAAAGGGCAGCCGTTGCCATCGCTCGACTTAACTACCAGCAAGACAGCGGACGATCGAAACGTTCATCGCGTGCCACTGATCGAGAGGCCCTTTTTTGAAGACGGCTGGCTGTTCGTCAAAAAAGGGTCTCTCGATCTGTTTGCACGCGATGAACGTTTCGATCGTCCGCCATCTTGCTGGTAGTTAAGTCGAGCGATGGCAACGGCTTCCCTTTTCTCAGCATTGGGAAAGGGTTGCGCCTCAAAGGGTTAAGAAAGAAAAAAAGAAATATCCGATGAGTATGGAGAAGATGTATTCACAGAACGCCAAGAGCCGAAACTGGTTTTCAAAATTTTAATGCGGCAATTTTGATGTTAAAGACGTTCTGGAAGGCCGATAGAAACTAATGAAGGCACAATAAAGGCATTCATCCATGAAAATGGCGAATAACAACTCGTGAGATCGTTGACAGATTCAATGGATCGAATTCGACCCTTCACGATCATTTGAGACGCCTCAAAGCTCTACATATGGGTTCCTGGTGTTCTTAAAAAACGAAATGACTTTCCCAACAGCCCAATAATCGGAGTTTGTGTTTTGGGGTTTAATGATTTCTCATCCAATACTTTTGCTTCTAAACATTCTTTCATCTCTTAACCCTTTGAAGTATAACCCTTTCCCAATCTGAAAAAAGGGCAGCCATTGCCATCGCTCGACTTAACTACCAGCAAGATGGCGGACGATCGAAACGTTCATCGCGTGCCACAGATCTACGAGACCCTTTTTTTGACTGTGCCGCACAGCCAGCTGTCGCTGTTGCCATCGCGGCACACAGCCAGTGATGGCAACGGCTGCCCGTTTTTTCAGCATTGGACAATCTATCCAGCTGTTCTCGCATTCTTCCATTTTTCTGCTGTCAGTGTGGTTAAAAAGAATCATGACATTTTTTTTTACGAGAAGTGACGTGCTAAATATTAACTTAGTCTCGTGGAGCTATGCCACCCGCAACTATTTTTATAGAAATCAAATCTATTCTTCGTGACTGGCAACAGTCAAAACGTCAGAAGTTGGTGTTCCCAGAGCGGGAACACTGCGCGTTAAAGGGTTTAAAAAAAAAAAAAAAAAGAATTGACTCCGCTTAAACTGATATCGGCGGTTCCAACACATGTTATTGAATTGTGCAGGGAAAATTAAAATCTGAACAATACATTTTACAAGGCTGTTCTCAAATATAAATTTCTGTCATATTCAAAAAGCCATTATTAGTCGAAAATGAATTGTATTTGTATGATAGAAAATACAATAACTGTAAAAGACATTTGAAGGGTGTGTTTTTATTGCTTTGCAGTTCTTTTTATTTAAAAAAAAAGTTTGAACAGTTTTAAAAATAAACGAACCTTTCCAGGAACAAACATATGCATTTACACAAAATAAATAAATAAATAATAACAATTAGTCTGCTCTTCACAAGATTCTGTTAATCCAGAAAAAAAAAAATAAAAATCGTACAATAACATGCCGTATGTGTTAGTACATTTTAGAAAATTTTCTCGTGAGAAATTGTGTTTAAGTCTTTTCATTTGTAAAAATTCTTAATATTCTGAAAAATACTTTATTTTTTTTTTCTTATTTGGTGTCCAAATTCGTTTATTTTTACTTTCCGAACATGTACCATGTAAGGAAAGTATTGTAATCATGAAAAAATTCGACTTCGAGATTTTGGTGTTTATACACGTTTTGAAAGCTTCTGAATCCATTTATGCTATTTTTACGAGATGTATGTATGTATGTTATGTGTGTGTGTGTGTGTGTGTGTGTGTGTGTGTGTGTGTGTGTGTCCTGTGTGTTTGTGTGTATGTGAGTGAACACGATAGCTCCTGGACGGGGCATGCGATTGAGCTCAAATTGGGTATATATGTTATAAACCACCGTCGCAAGACCGGTATTGATTTTGGTGTGTATAGGACTTATAGTTTTTCTACAGGGCTACGACAAAGATTTCTTTTACATTATGGCCTATGGGGAGAAATTCTTGAATGTGCGTTAGCGTTTAAACGGTACATTCGATCGAGCTTCAATTTGGTATATATGTTTGAATGATTCATCGATTAAAATTTATTTAAGTGCTTGGTAATGATCTTAATCGTAAGTGTTCGGAAAGTCGAGTGGAGTCACTCCAGATTTTTTTTTTAAATTGTTGCATGGACACAGGACGTATGTGCTGCTTTTTAAAAACAGCTTTAAGCCCTTCGCTCAAAATAAAAAAAATATATATAGACTATTCTATTTAAGAAAAAAAAAAAAAAAGTGATCCATCACAGTAACCGCCCGCACCCTTAAAAATTTTCCTCCCCCATCTTTTCTTTGCGGTACCACAAAAGGATTGCCGACAAAAGCGTAACAATCCCCCCCGTTGTCGATTATGCAAAAAAGAAAGTAACATAAAAAAGCCCGGTTACCACAGTTAAGTTTTTAAAAAAAAAATTATCTTTTCATACCTCACCTCGCTTAACCATGTTCAGTGTATAGCAGGAACCTTATTTCTCACTTTCCCCCCCCCCCTTCTGTTACCTTACTTCTTTATAGAGAGAGGCGTTGTTAGGAGCGTGTGTCATAAGGAGGGCCACTTACGTTGTATTGGTATTTATTGTGTTTTATTAGTTTTTTTTTTTTTTTGCGAAGTAAAGCGGCGAGGTGAACAGATGTCTATTTAGTTTTTTTTTTTTTACAGTTTGAGAATACGGGCTATTTGCATTTAAAAAGGGGCGGTACAGAAGGAAGAGCCCGGAGTAGGGGGGGTGTTGAGTTTGGGGGGTTGTAAAAATTGAATGAATGTATGGCTGTACGTTGCTAGCAGGGCCTGATTATAACACTTTTGTGACCAGGGCACTTTCCAAATTTTGTGCCCCTATGTATAGCTGGTTCAATTTTTGTGACCCAGTATTTCTAAACTCATTTTTTTTTGGGTCTATTTTTCGATGTGTGCCCAGGGCAGGGGTCCCAAGTCGCTGGAACGCTTTACTGTGGTACCGAGTGCTGTGGTACCGAACGCTTTACTGTGGTAATGTGGTACCCAGAGACCGATTAAATTAACTCTATAGGTTCCAGCAGGCTGCGATATTTCTTAACTACGACAAAAATTGTCTTGTAAGGTCCTAAGAGCTTTTTTTTCAAGGCTTTTATGGCAGGTCTTTTGCCTAACATAATTACTTACACACAGTTTCTTGTTCGACAAATTTTGAGCTCACGTGTATACATATTTCATGAAATATAAATGTATCTTATTTCGGTGAAAGTAATTGAATACCTTATAGAAATTTCGCACGTAGCTAGAAAAAAAATATCCGAAAGATTCAAAAGGTGGGAAATGTAGACTTAACGCGCCTGTTACAGCTGATGCGAATATTTGCAGGGTTGCTAAGACCTTGGAGAACGGCTCCACTACGATCACGTGATTCAACGCCATTAGATTTCTTTCTTCTGGGTTTCTGAAAGGAAAAGTGAATGCCAACGGTTCGCAGGCTCCGTTCCAGGGCGCAAGGAAGAGATGAGATGCACCTTTCGTTGAAATAAGCTCGCAATGATCCTAAAATGTCATTGAAAATTTCATTCAAAGAGTGTAGATTGTAGTAGCCATGGATCCGATAGTGGGGTTCCACACACATAACCTACAAATTAGCACATTATCTATATAAATAAAATTAGAATTTTGTCTGTACATTTCTTGGAATTCAAAAATTTTGCGATTTCTATCCGTTTCAAGCACCCGGGAATCCGATGCAACCCTCAAAAAAAAGTTTGTCTGTCTGTCATTCTGTCGTTCTGTCATTCTGTCCGTGACGCTTTTTATGTTTAAGCATCACGTAAAAACGACTGAAGCGAATGATATGAGATTGGGTGTCATGATAGGTGGTCATTCAACTTAAAACATAAGCGTCGAATTTTTTAAAAATCTTGATTGGATTTTGAGATTTTGCGAAAATCCTTTCAAACTGCGTAAATTTGTGTTCAAGCATCACGTAAAAACGACTGAAGCGAATCATATGAAATTGGGTGTCATGATAGGTGGTCACTCAACTGAAAACATAGGCGTCGAATTTTTAAAAAATCTTGATTGGATTTTGAGATTTTGCGAAAATCCTTTCAAACTGCGTAAATTTGTGTTCGCACATCACGTAATAACTGCAAAGGTGCAAAATGATATTTGGTGAAATGATATCTGGTCATTCACCTTAAACTATTAGCATCTAATTAAAAAAATCGATCATATTTTGAGATTTTGCGAAAATCGTTTAAAACTGAGTGAATCTTTGTTCCCGCATTACGTAATGACGACTAAAGCGAATGATATGAAATTGGGTCACATGATAGATGGTTGCTCAACATAATTTACAGGTGTCCAATTTTTTAAACATTTTTATTAGATTTTGAGATTTTGTGAAAATTCTCTCAAAATACGTTTATATTTCTTCCAACATCACGTAATAACGACTAATACGAATGATACGAAATTTAGTGATATGATAGGTAGTTGCTAATCTTAATTTATAGGCGTTGAAATTTTAAAATATTTTGATTACATTTTGAGATTTTGCGAAAATTGTTTTAAAATTCTGAAATTTTGTTCCAGCATCACGAAATAAAGACTGAAGGGAATGAAACGAAATAGGGTGACATGTGATAGGTTGTCACTCAACTAAAATTCTAGGCTACAAATTTTTCAAAAATGTTGATTACATTTTGAGATTTTGCGAAAATTATTTCAATATGCGTAAATATTCGTTCGCGCATCACATAATTACGATTAAAGCGAATGAAATGATATTACTTAGTTACTCTCTAACATGTAATAGTTTAACAATACATAAAAATTATAACTTCGCTTTCTTTACTTTGGCAACATACTACATCCATTCTGTGTACTCCTACAATGGTGACGAAAGTTCTTGCTTTTTGGAAATTTGCATTCACTAACCCGTCAAGGACGGGTACTTCAGCTAGTATTAAAATAAAATCATTAGTACTTTTAACGTAAGGTTACGTTCCTCCATAACGGTCCCATGTAAAGAAAAAAAAAATTAATTTCAACATTGTTCTAAGTTATAGGGTTACTTCAAAACATGTTTTCGCGTGATTTATTTAGGATCCATGATTAAATGCGAACTCGTGATAAGTATAAAAAAATCGGAAAAAAAATTATTGTACGTTGGTCAGTTTATTTAAGTTTCGAATTTCTAATTATTTTGGCAAGATATTTCTGAAAAAGAAAAGAATCATGGTTGCCACGCTTGGCGATTTTCAGCCACATAAAATGATTTATATTCGTTTTGAATCCAAGCAACTGGCACAAATTTTTATTCGTAAAATTAACAGAATAATCTTGAATCGTCATTTTTTAATCGTAATATCGTCTGCGTGCGAAAACAGAAGCGGCAATTAATTGTCTGAGGTGGAAGAAAGATTTATTGAAGCAAAATGCGTTTAATTTAGAGTTTCACGAAAGCATAGTGGCTGGTTTGACAAGTTTAGCGATTTTAACGATAAGTGTACTCCCACGTTAATAAATCCTGCAGTAGTTTCAACTGAAAAAAACTACGTGGACTTTTTTTTTAAATAAAAAACGGTTATTAAAAGAAATTTAAATGCCAGGTCATTTCAAGACACCCTTTTATAGTGGAACTCGATCATTTGAGGGGAGTGAGGGAGGTAGGCTCAGGCCATGCAGCCCTGCGTGCTCTAATCAGGCCCTGGCAATTCCGATGCACTCCTGCATCGTAGCTATATACCGTGCCCCCTGCACCGGTTTGTCTCTCCCGTGGGATTTCATCTTCCAATCCGCTTCTGGAATCGGGATTGGTGCTGCCCGAGGGATACCCCGCGGCTCCAAGTCCAGATGGACCGAAGGGTGCGAATTGAGTTTCCACACGACCGATCAGGAGAGTGACCAGTGGCGCGGAAACTTAATTCGAGGCCTCTCCCCCCCCCCTCCTCCCCTCACTCCACTCTCTTCCTTTTCCTTCGATCGCATCCACAAAACGGGACTTCTTCGCACTCCGAGATTTCTGGCCAATTTGAGCAATTGTGACTTGGCGTGGGATATGACGTAAGACAACTCTTCCCGAAGTCGTCCACGCCGTAACCAGTGGCTTACCTCGGGTAAATTAACGCCCGTGGCAGACAACAGAACGGCACTGATTACTTCGTTTGTAGGGTCACTCTTTTAGCGGTGTATCTCGGGAAAAATCATTATGACTTTGGTATTTAAATACAAGTAAACTAATAATATCAAGCATTTGAAATGTTTAAGAATATCTCTTTACGAGCTGTGCTGCACTATACGCTGGAGTAAATGATAAACTTGCGAATCTTTTAGGAATAATTGTTAAAAATCGAAAATTCTGCAGAATACGTCACTGTTCGTCAAAAATTTTCTGTGCGATTACATGTTTAAGAATTTTTTGTTTGTGTGATTGTGGCAACGCTACGATAGAGCGATCTGCCAAGCATGGGGGGGTGCCTTGGTAGGAGGTCTTTCTAAGGGGTTCTAACGCCGTATTCACGTTATACATCTGGAGAGAAACTACCAAAACACCAGATCGTTAGATCGACAGCCGCGCGATGGGACCCGAACCCGTGACCTTCACACTTTGGTCGTTTACCATTTTTACTGGCATAACCACTGTGCCATGGTGAAGCCTTAAGAAATTTTTTCTTAAACTTTCATAATAGGCACCGTTTTTCGATTTATTTCAGCGTATAGTGCAACTTATGAATAATCAATCTGATTTTTTCGTCCTTTAGTGCAATTAGCGGTTAACTTATTTCACTTTGTGTACCAAAGCAGAGGCAGATTTCATTGCTTCGTAATAAGTGATGTAGCGTTCTTTTTTTTGAGTGGGAGGGGTGGCTAAGGGGTTTATTTTTACTTGTGAAAAAATTTTGAACTTTTATTTATAAAATACGTATATATTCAGAATTTTATAATACTTGTTGTATTATATGTTGATGTTAAAATAAATAATAATTAAAAAAAAATGTTTTCGTGTTCAGTATCTCTCATGAAAATACTGAATTGGAAAATATAAACTGTAATATAATTTATTTTCACTGTTCACAAAAGTATTATTTAATCTTCAATTAAATACTACTTTCCTCACTTAAAATGAATATAGTTATGCTCAAAACTAAATCAATAATATTAATTAGCGGAATTAGTAAAGTTGAAAATTTACTACAATGTAGTAGTATCATTTGAAAAATATGCGTAATTGGTAGATCAATGGTTTCCCTAAAATATTAAGTGCAATAATTTTATCTTTCTCCCCATAGCCTGCATTTCAAAGTACTTACTCTTCTTTTCATACTGCTTTACTTTGGATGCCTTTTCCTTGAATAAGCTCCTTAAATTTGTCTACCTGTATTATTTTAATAAATAAATGCATTACAAACTGTGTGTGTGTGTGTGTGTGTGTGTGTGTGTGTGTGTGCGTGTGCGCGCGCAAGGGGGGGGGGGCTTTATTCAAAAACATTTTGTGAAAGTTATATATGCAAAAATCTACTTGCTTTTTATGCCTTTACTTTTCAATGTTTAATTGCTTTTATATTAAAAATGATAAAATCAATAATAAAATGTTATCTTAAAAATTTCTTTGAGGAAAAAAAAAGATTTATTATAATATTTTTTTTTAATGATGATTAATTTTTTAATTTTTGTAGAATTTTTAAAATAATAAAAGAACCATGATTTTCTTCTTTGAATTGTCAATATTTATATAGTTGAATGAAGGATTGCGTAGATGGATGGTGGAATGATTCAATTAAAATTTGCTTTCAAAATGTTGTAGTGATATTGATTGAATCTTATTTGTAATTTCTATTTGATAAGAATTATTCTTTTATTATTATTTTTACCGCTATTATGTATTTTTTATTTTACATATAATTATATTGAAATAAAAGTGTAGGTAACAACTAAAACTAATAGGTAAAAGTAATAATTTTTTTAAAAATGTCGATTTTAATTTTCTTCTTTCTTTGTTCTTTTTTTCCCAAAGTACTCTATATAAAAATTCTGATAACTCTTTTTTTCTAGTATTAATAGAAAATTAGTTTTTAATAATTAGTGTTATCCCTGAAATTCTAATTTATATTTTTATAAAGCTTAATTATTGAAGTCGTAAATGAAAGTTACAGATAATTTTATAACCTACAAAATGAGTCGTAATTTTTTTGACAGACTTATAAAGATTTGAATTGCAAAGATAAAAAAAAGCTCTTTTTTTCGTTATTTGTTGTTATGACATATCTGATTTTAAAACCTCAATTTTAAACTTAGTTAACTTTCTCATACCGGAAGAAGATTGAAAATAAATAAATAAAACTATAAAAAAAAAAAACATTGAAAATATATGACTGAATGACGATTTCACTAGGCTAATGATGTTTGAAGAAGAAAAACCAAATAGCAATTCTCAGACGAGGCTAAATTTTTAATAGTGAAAGCTTTATTCATGTTAAGTGGATAAAAAAAATAGATTGCCAATTTTAAAAAATGTTTATTGCTTTACATTTTCTAACAAAATATAACTACAAGGAAATATTTTATTTGTAAAAAGTCAAAATTTCCATTTTTCTCAATTTGAAAAATTAAAATTTTATTTCTTCACTTCAAAATTTCCGGAAATGTAACATCTCTAGTAAGAACGACACCGATCAGTTCGTATATATTGGTCATTGCTAAAATTTCTTTGATCGTTGGAACCATTATATTGATTTCTGCCGAGAGAGCTGATTATGCAAATGAAAAAAAAAACTCTCTTGGATTTAGATTAAAAATAAATGTTTTAGTGTTTTATTGACGTTAACCTGTTTATTCCCATCGTTTCGACATCGCAGCGATTCTTTATCCTGTACCCATCGTTGCTTCCCGAGATGAGTTTTCGAATGCGCCTGTTGTGGGTCAGCATTTGGCATGTTCTCGGCTGCATCAGGGGCGTTCAAAGGACCACGCCGGGAAGTAACGATGTCTACAGAAGGGAGATTCGCTTTCGCCCTGTTCTTGCAACAGTGGGTGCGAACAAGTCCAATGCTTCTTTCGCTGCGTCAATCTCGCAATGAAAGTCTGCTCTCCTTTCCATTGGCGCACCCAGGATTTTAGTTTAAGGGGGGGCTGAGCTGAAAATACTGCTGAACTTGGTTATAGTGAGATCGATAATAGTTACAACCCTCTTATAACGTCAAAATATTCTGTACCACTTGATTTGCCTATACAACACAAGCCCACAAACAAAAACTCATTTTTAGAGTCATAAATAATTATCTGATCTTTTCAGTTTGATATTGTAACCGACTTTAATAGTGTTTCATAAACTCTCTGTAAGTATTTATTTAAAAACTAACATCCAGTGGCGGATCCAGAAATTCTCTTTTGGGAGGGGCTAAATTTTGAAAAAAACTTATTTTACCTAAACAAAATATTCAATAAAGCAAAATTTTAGTCTAAACCAATGTAAAAACTTTTGGGAGGGGCTAAGTGATTAAAAAAGATCACTTTACATATACAAAGTGCATAATGAAGCAAAATGTTACCCTTTAGTAAACTCTTTTGGGGGGGGCTGAAGCCCCTTAGCCCCTCCCCTGAATCCGCTACTGCTAACATCTTTTTAGGCAAAAAATACTTTAGAAATAATTTGAAGACAATAAATAATAATAATAGTAATAATTAATTAGTGACAATTTTCATTTTTTTTAAGTTTTTCACTTCTAACTGTTCACCTTTAGGGGGGCTTGAGCCCCCATAGCCCCCCCCCGTGGGTGCGCCTATGCTCCTTTCAAATGTCTCCCATGGCACGGCCTACCTGCCATACTTTTCCTTTCATTTATAAAGTCATTTTTATGTATAATTTTATTAAATAAATTATCAATAATAGTAGCCTGAATAAGAAAATAAGTAAAGACGGTTAAGATATTGAAAACATTGTACCAAATTTTTGCTGCATATTTTGCTCATCATCAAAGATATCTCGGTTGTTTAAAGTTCGGCATTTATTATTTTTTTTAAAGAAGGGGAAGAACCTTCCCCTTACATTCTCTTTATCTAACGACTTACTCGTAAATCCTATTTAAAAAATTAATTTTTTAATAATGAAAAAAATGTATGCGTAATTAAGAAAGTATTTTAAAATTTACTTCTCCGTTTTTTATTTCTAAATTTACTGGACAAAATGATGATTAACTTTACTGTCTTAACTTATTAATAAAAGATAGTAAACTTAAGTCTCATCTTTGGAGTAACTGATGTTCTACAATAATTTATATTATGCATCGTATTATTATTATTTCAAAATCTTTGTAATGTTATGATATGCAAGTAGTGTTATCTTGGTAAATACAAAAGTACACATATATAATTTGAAATTTTGTTTTTCTTATTCACCGCCTTTAGAAATATTATCCTTCTCTCCAAAACGAAACAATATCTAATGAAAAAATAAAGTGGCGCAAATAGTTAAAAAGAAATGAAACTTTCATGTTAACTTTCTCTTCAACAGATGGCGCTACATCTCCCAATCATCTGGCTTTCACGGCATAATGGGCCTTCTGTTCTTGGAGACCTGGGACACCGCTTCAAACCTTTCTTTAGATTCGGGATTTCAAGTTGTGCAAACCCTGTGTTCCGTACGGATTTACGCTCCTCGGACTATATACCTGTCAAGGTAGGTGATTTTTTAGAACAATTTCGCTCTCTCGGGGGGGAATGGAAAAAAAAAGTTTTGCTGATACTAAATGTTATTATGCTTTCCCCCTCTCTCTGTCTCCCACTTGTGCCGATGTATAGGGTTCGGAAAAGTTGACAGATTCTGCAGAGGCGGGCCTTTTTGATTTCCTTGTACGAGTGTGGAGTGGTTTATTTCACTTCCTTTTTGCCAATTTTGTGAATGATTTCGTGTTATTTGACTAAAGAGTGTGGGCGTACGCTCGGTATGCATGTTTCGGTGCAGGTTATGTTATTGGTTGCTTAGTTTTTAATGTTATTGACGGAAATATTAGAAATCGAAAAAAAGTTCACTATTTCTTAAAAATGTGAATATGGTTATCAGGGGCTCTAAAAAAAAAAAAATAAATAAATAAAATCACTTTTCTATAAAAACCAGGGGTCGATCCAGCAATTTTTTCCAGGGTCTCGTTTTTGTGAAAATTACTTATTTTTGTGAATTTCAATACTGATTTTGTGCATTTTCATTCCAATTTCTGCCCAACCAGTGGGTGAACGCGTTTGCCCTCTCAATTGGCAGACGGAAGGTGCCAGGTTCAAAACCAGGTCGCGTCCGCCGACCTAACCGTTCGGAGTTTTCTCCGAAACTTCGCGTAAATATGGTTTAAGATCCCCTAGAAAGTCCCCCGCGGAGGACAATCCCAAGCTCTCGGCCTAGATCCCACGCTCAGATAATTGGCCGTAACACCACATTTGCATTTATTCCATTCCAATTTCTAACAAAAGTCACTTTTTTTGTTAAAATATGTAAAGTAAAATGCCAACTAAGGACCGTTTTAATCGACTGTTATTTTCTGAAAGTGCCGCAAAACGGACACATTTTTCTTCTGCATCGACCCCTGAAAAGGACTTCAAAACCTTTTCAATCATAAGAGGTATTTTTCAAAATTCCAATACATTCATTTAGTCAGATTATTTAACTTTGTCTTGAAAAATCTAAATTACTCTGGAATTTGAAAATCTAAATTTTCTACCTTTTTAGAAAAATATGTGCATTTTTTAAATTTGTAATCCGTCATTCATCAAAAATTGGTTTCACCTTCTGTTGTTACCTTAAGTACTTAAGTCAAGTGTACTGATTCATGAGTTTAAATAATAGATGAAAAAGATGTCTTAAAGCTCTTGTTAACCACATGTTTTTTTATATGAATATGTCCTGCGGAAAAGCTGTGTATAAATAGCGTATTTTCTGAATTTTTAGAATATTTCTCAGGCAGTACCGTATTTTAAGGTCAAAGCATTATAAGTGTCGCACTCGCGTAGTTAGTTATACAGATAAGGGCAACGAGAGATTTCTCATTTAATATAATATACGTTATTGAGGTGGCGGATCCAGAAAAAAAAAAAATCTTTTTTGAGGAACAATTTTTTCTCGCTATTAATGCATTTCAATTTGCAAAAATAGTCGATCTTGCATACTCGTCTGTGGTAAATAGATATTTTTTTATGATCATCGTTTTGGAAGAAATACACTACTGGCCAAAAGTATTGCAAGTTACTGAAATCTAACCCTTTTTAAGATTAAACCCCCTCCCCCTGTCAAAAAGAAAAAAATATAATTGACATTTTTTTAAATGTCAATATATCAGATTAATTACTTCAAAGACAAGAAAGCATTAAGTTAAAGAACAAAAATAATTATTTAATTTATTAAAAAAATAGCATTAAAAACATTACAGAAATCATAATCCATTTTGGCTCGTCAGAATAAAATTAAAGAAAGAATTCATTTCAAGTTCTACAAATAGAAGATCTAATAAATAAATGCAATTGAACTAAAGATCATTTTAGATATCCAGCCACTCTTTTAGATATAGAATCCACAATGTTTTACAACACTTCCTTCGGTGTTTCATGGTGCCAGCTTAAATTATGGGTTCCTTGAAGCTCCAATTTTGTTTTTGAGTGATTTTCAGATGTATTGTTCCCATATTATACCAATAATCAAAAATATTTAAATCTGGCAAATTTCATGTCCATTCTTTCTGGGCTTATTCTTGAAAAGATGATTAGATTTCTCAAACTTGCAATACTTTTGGCCAGTAGTGTAACTTCCTATGCATGATGATGATAATGGATTAATGTAGAGTCTGTTAAGCGCGCGAAACACTCATCAGATATTTCAGAGCAGCGTCTTATTGCTTAGTGAGTCATGTGACCTGTTTAAGAGTTTATAACATTTCCATCTCTGGGGGAACCAGAAGAAATGAAGATTTTTTTGACTGCATTTCATTCACATCTCAAAACAGATGATAAAATGATTGCCCGGCACTGTTCTCAAGTAACAAGGTAATTCTTTATTCTTCAAAGTGAAGCTTTTGTGCGGAAATGTTTTTAACAGCAAGCAGTCTATATTAATTTAACCCTTTAACGCGCAGTGTTCTCGCTCTGGGAATACCAAACTCTGACGTTTTGACTGTTGCCAGTCACGAAGAATAGATTTGATTTCTATAAAAATAGTTGCGGGTGACATAGTTCCACGAAAATCCTTCACATTTTAGCACGTCATTTACCGTAAAAAAATGGTCGCGATTATTTTTTAACAGCACTGACATCTGCTGAAACATGGAAGAATGCGAGAACAGCTGGATAGATTGCCCAATGCTGAAAAAAGGGCAGCCGTTGCCATCGCTCGACTTAACTACCAGCAAGATCGCAGTAGCGGATTCAGGGGAGGGGCTAGGGGGCTTCAGACCCCCCAAAAGAGTTTGCTAAAGGGTAACATTCTGCTTTTTTATACAATTTACATAGGTCAAATGATCGTATTTTATAACTTAGCCCCTCCCAAAAGCATGCACATTGGTTCAGACTAAAATTTTGATTTATAGTACATTTTAACTGGGTGAGGTAAGCTTTTTTAAAAATTTAGCCCCTCCCAAAAAAAATTTCTGGATTCGCCATTGGCAAGATGGCGGACGATCGAAACGTTCATCGCGTGCCACAGATCTAGAGAACCTTTTTTGACGACAGCTGGCTGTGCCCTTTTTTTCAGCCGGCACAGCCAGCTGTCGTCAAAAAAGGGATCTCTAGATCTGTGGCATGCGACGAACGTTTAGATCGTCCGCCCTCTTGCTGGTAGTTAAGTCGAGCGATGGCAACGGCTGCCCTTTTTTCAGCATTGGGGAAAGGGTTGCGCCTCAAAGGGTTAACAAAAGCGATGTTGGTTTGATTATACGTAGGTGATTTTACGCGTTCCGTGTAAAAACCTTTATTACAGGTTGTTTTTTTTTTAAGCAGTTACGTTTTTCATAGTTTTCAAAATGCATTAAAACTTTTAGAAAATTAAGCCAGCTTGAAATTGAGTAGTCACTTTCTATGCAACATAATTTCACTACATTTCTTTCAGGGATTTTTAACATTTTCGGACCCAATTTCAACAATGTAAGAAAATCAAACATCATTATTCAACTTGAGCAATCTCCTCGCCTGTTACTAAATTTTAGTTGATTTAACTGCAGACATTTATTTAAAAAAGTTCTCGATCGTTTCAAGTGCATTACATCCTGCCTCTTCAGTCGTTCTCAAGAAAGAAAAAAAAAAAAAATAGTATTTATTCCCGACATCCATTCCGCAGAAGGCACAGCCACTCCTACACACTCTTTTTTTTTTTCGCATCTCGCCAAGAATCTGAAGTGGTTCCCAAGCTGCCGGCCGGGTCACGGCGCACCCCCCTCTGAGGGAAATTCCTTTCCCTGAGATAAGGACCTCCTCTCGTGTGTGTAAAAGGAAATGCTGAGATGGGCACGAAGCGTTTTTGTTTCTGGTGCATATGTAAATTGCAATAAACGCTACACGTAATGCTTGGGAATGAATCTCTCTTTAATTTGTTTTCCCTGCTGAGCTTCCGTGTTTGGGAGGAAAAACACGACTCAAGTCCCAAGTGATCTCCTTGCTTCGGCATTTTCATTGTTTTACGCTACATTGTTTTCCCAAGCCATTACGTGTAGCGCCGCTGAAAGTTAGGAGACGTGGTGGTCATGCATAAGGTGACCATACGTCCGTTTTGAAAGGGACAGTCCCGTTTTTAGGTGGCTTGTCCCGTTGTCCCCAAGCACAGCTTCGGGACACCGTAATGTCCCGTTTTTAGAAAATGTCCCCTGCCATAGGCGCACCCACGGAGGGGGGCTATGGGGGCTCAAGCCCCCCCCTAAAGGTGGAAAGTGTCACAAATGATTTATTTGTTTTCGTTTTTAAAATTGCCTTTAAATTATTTCTAAAATAATTTTTACCAAAAAAAGATGATAGTTCTTAACCCTTTAACGCGCAGCGATCCCACTCTGGGATCACCAAACTCTGTCGTTTTGATTGTTGCCAGTCACAAAGAATAGATTGGATTTCTATAAAAATAGTGGCGGGTGACATAGCTCCACGAGATTCCTTTACTTTTTAGCACGTCATTTCCCGTAAAAAAAAATGGTAACGATTACTTTTAACAGCATTGGCATCTGCTGGAAAATGGAAGAATGCGAAAACAGCTGGATTCGTTGCCCAATGCTGAAAAAAGGGCAGCCGTTGCCATCGCTCGACTTAACGACCAGCAAGAGGGCGGACGATCGAAACGTTCAATGCGTGCCACAAATCTAGAGACCCTTTTTTGACGACAGCTGCACAGCCAGCTGTCGTCAAAAAAGGGTCTCTAGATTTGTGGCACGCGATGAACGTTTCGATCGTCCGCGCCAGCTGTCGTCAAAAAAGGATCTCTAGATCTGTTGCACGCGATGAACGTTTCGATCGTCCGCCATCTTGCTGGTAGTTAAGTCGAGCGATGGCAACGGCTGCCATTTTTTCAGCATTGGAAAAGGGTTGCGCCTCAAAGGGTTAAGTAAAAACTTAAGTTAGTATATGAAACGCAATTAAACTCGGCTACAACATCACTGAAATGAGCAGATAATTATTTGACTCTATAATGATTTACATTACTCGTGAGCTTGTGTTCTATGGGCAAGTAGTCTAGTACCCCGAATATTTTGACGTTAAAAGAGAGTTATAACTATAATCGAGGTCACTATTACCGAGATCAGCAGTATTTGAAGCCCAGCGCCCCCCCCCCCCCTAAGCTAAAATCCTGGGTGCACCACTGTCCCCTGCAATGTCCCGTTTTTAGGAAGAAAGCAACCCACGGTCACGATTTCAATAAAGGCCGCTAAAAATCTAAAATCATCCAACGGCAATGTCTGAAAAAGAAAAACCTGACCTCCCTCCCTCCCCTCTCGAGACGCAAAGAAAACGCCGGGGGGATGTATTGTTTTTGTGTTTGTTCTTTTAATGTTCTTTTTTTGTCAACTATTTCAATTTATTTAATTTTTAGCTCTTTTTTTTTTAAATCATGTTCCTCTTTTGCTTATTCTTCACCCCCTCTCTCCCAATCTCCACTTTATTTTCCCCGTTTCACTTTGGTTTTCTAAGAATTTTTTCCTCCGGAATGACAACTTCCTTTTTTCTGTGTGTCCTTTTGTTTATATGTCTCACTTTCCTACCTTCCTGCCTTGTGTCGGATGGTGTTTTTGAAGTCGAAGAAGGGCGTACCCCGTGTACCACCCGAAACGTACGTTTTTTTTATTTTTTATTTATTTTTTTTTTTATAGTATATGTGTGTTTATCAAAGTTTCTTTTTTCATTTTATTTTGATATTAACATCAACACAAGCTTTTTTGCGCGTTTTCTTAACAACTAAAAGATACCCAGACCTGTAAATTTAGTCTTCCTACACTATTACCTTAAAAATGGTAGATGTCCCGTTTTGAGGAATAAAATAAATACACCATTGCCAAAAATGTATTAGATGTCCCGTTTTGAAGGAAAAAATAAATGGTCACGTTAGTCATGCAGTATATTAAGAGAAGAGGATATACACGGTGTGTTTTGAAGTTCCCGCGCCCCACCAGTGGCCGAGCGCAGTTGCGCTCTGAACTGGAAGACGGAAGCTACTTCAAATTCCCTGTCGCGTCCGTCGGCGTAGCCGTTAGGAGTTCTCCGTAGTTTTCTCCGAAACTTTGCGTAATTATGGGTTAGGAATCCTTGAAGGCCCCCTACGGAGGACAATCCCATCCCCGGCCTAGATCCCTAGCGTAGATAATTGGCCGTATGCCCGCATCACATCTAAAGTTCCCGCATTCGAGCCTAATAAACTCATTATCAAATTTATTTTTTATTATTTTTTTTCGGGGGTCAATCCAGGAATTTTTTTCCAGAATCCCATTTTTGTGAATTTTAATATCTATTTTTGTGAATTTCAACATCCACCGTGTTTACTCGCGTAATAGTCGCACTTTTTTTTTTGCCAAATTTTCATTGTGAAAGTCTAGGTGCGACTATTATGCGGGGAATTCTATTATGCAATACTGTACACTCTAATGCTAGAACAATGCTTTAAAAAAGTACATTGTAGTATAATAATTAACTTACCAAATGTTTCCAGATTATGTGCGGTTTATTATATAGTCTTTTCGTCAGTTACACACTAAATAAAGACATCTTTCTTTTTGTGTTAATATTTTTATAAATATAAAATTCAAAAATAACCTTTGAAAATTTTGACAAAAAAGTCTTAATAACAAAAAGAAATCAATAGTAAATAACATTCACTGAAAGCAGCAGCACCGTATTTGTGGTAAGAGTACAGCTGATAATTTTCTATTTTCTAGGTCAACTATGCGACTTAGACTTTTACGCCGGGAAAGTTTTTTTCACTATTTATTCTTTTTCAAAACGGGGATGCGACTATACGCGAGTAAACACGGTATATTTGTGAATTTTCATAAAAAGTTTTCTAAAAGTAACTTATTTCTTAAAATAATTTACAAAACGAATTAAAATATACAGTAAAATGCCAATGAAGGGTTATTTTAATTAGGGTTGGACGGTATTTACCGTCTCTTGGTATTTACCAGTTTTTACCACGGTTTTTACCGTCTTTGGAAAAACATGTTTTTACTAGGGTTTTTACCACCTTTGAAAAAACTTATTAGTTTGTCTATTTTTTGTCACTTTTAAGATTTATCTGCTATTTTTTCATTTTCTCATGGATGAAAGTTTTGGATGTATACAAATGATGTATACAATGTATATCAATGTATATCAATGAAAGATGTATACAAATGAAGAATACTGCGAAATGGTACTGTTGCATGGGCAGTGTAATCGAAATAAGAGAGAGGCGGCAAGACTTTATGCCGTTAAATTTCCCAGTCGAAGACATCTATCTTATTGTACAATTGCCCGTGCTGTTCAACGCTTGTATAGAACTGGGAATTGTCATAGACGTATTCCCTTGTCTCGTGCCACACCTTCAAGCTTGCGGATACCCGCTGAGGATGTTCTAGGATATGCCCTGGCTCATCCTGAAAGTAGTGTCCAGGATATTAGCAAGGCTTGTTCCTACTCAAAATCGACGGTGTGGAACATATTACATACGTACGGTGCATTTCCTTATCGTCCAGTCCTGGCGCAGGAGCTAATGCCTGGAGACCAGTTGTATACATCTCGTTCTCCCATACTAGAATTCGTAATATTAGAATACGGCTGTATGCAATTGCAAGCGACTACACAACAGATTTTTAACGTTCGCCATGATCAGTATCGCAGCAAATCAGTCTGAAGCCGCAGGCAAATAAGTCTATTTTTTTGGAACTGCTTTTGAAAAGTTTTCTTCGTCCAAAATATTTTATTTTATCTATGTTTTACACGTACACAGAATAAATTTTGTTTCTTAAGTACTCAATTATTGTAATATTAACGTAATGTATGTACTTTTAAATTTAAAAACGATTTACATAAGAGTGACGTGCAAGAGCGAAAGTTTCCTGGCAGAGTTCCAATTAATTTCACTTTGGAGACGGTCCCTTACTAGCTTCTTGAAATTGGCCGAGAAAATGGATGACATGTATGATTTTCAAAGTTCCATAACTTGGTCAGTTTTTATCGTAATAAAATGAAACTTTTTGTGTTTACTTTGTTTTTGTGTACTGCATCTTTTCCTAAATATAAGTGATAGGACCTGGGGACCGTATAAAAATTTAATTTTTGTAATTTTTTTCTAAATGGGTTTTTTGGTTCGAAAAGGACGTAAAAACATTCTTTACCCTTTTTAAAACATTTTTTAAATTGGAAGTGCATATCTAAACCGAACGGTTCGGGAATTAGCTATTGGGTCACATTAAGGCTGGACACCCTGTATATATATATATATATATATATATATATATATATATAGCCAGAAATTTTTCATGGGGAGGGTTATGACTACTGCAACTCATATATATGTATGCGTGTGTGTGATAATGTAGTGAAGAATATACATTTTGTATGGCAAAAAAATCCTCATGGGGGGGGGGGTTATGACCCCCCTAACCCCCCCTTGGCTACGCCTCTGCATCCAGCACTATTCTTCATTCCGACTTCCGTATAATGACAGATTGAATAGGACAGATTGTACAGTTAAATTATAGGTAATATGTTTTAACTTATCAGGTAATTTCCTTAATTTGTCATCGATTTTATTTATTTATAAATTCTTATTCTACTGATTTATATAAATTATAACGTAGGCTAATCATAGGCACACTTATTTTATTAACATATAGAATTTCGTTTTGCATTTTATCTAAATTCCGCTTAGTAAGTCATTTTTAAGTGACCCCGAGAGCGATGTACTAAAGAGGTATGACTGTATTAAATTTTATTGAATGTTTATTACACCAATGCTTTAAGTTTTCATTTGGTTCTGTGGTTTTTCATGCAATCGGAGAACTGGGCTCCATGGGATATATTTTGAAAGTAAAACGTTTTTAAAGATGCAAAGATGTTTCGTTTTATAATAAGTTTTCTTTGGATTTGGATATTTTTAACATGTCTTTTAAAGTCTTTAGAGTTAAGTGTTTTGCAGTCATGACTGGTATTTATTTTATCTCTGTATTTTATCTTTTTTAATTTTGTTTTTTGTAATTTGTCCTTTTATGCATCACTGTAAATGGATTTCAATCTGTAGTGTGCATTTCTTTTATGAAATAAATAAATAAATATATAAAATAAATCCGTATGTCGTCAGTACGGTAAGACACTGCATATTTAGGCCAGCTCAAAGTATTTAGCACCTCCCAAATATTCGTTAGTCTAAATTTTATTCATTTACTTTGTTAGCCCCTATTTATTTAATTATCTGCCACGAAACTGTATAAGCGGGATATTCCATTATCCGGGATTACATTGGCTAATTACTGTTTGGTACAATGAAATCACAGTAAGCGGGATATTCCTTTCAACCGATATTCCATTAAGTTCGGTTCGACTGCAAGCAGAACAGTTCTTTACAAAACGCATACTTCCAAAAATACAGCCATTTTTCCCGAGCTGTAATTTCTGCCTTGGAGAACAACACCTTTATCAAATATCATCAAGTCTGGAGGAAGGGAAAAGAACGCCACTCTTCGACTCTGCAGTCTGCACGACTAGCCTCTGGGTGCGATCCCCACCCTCGCAACCCGATACACCTCTCACGTGACCTTCCCCACCCTCCACCCGCCCTCTTTCTCGGATATCGACATCGACACACTCCTGAATTTTTTTCATTCATTTCCCCCCCCTCTTACTTTTAATTTCTTTCTTTCTTTCCTCCCCCCCCTTCTTGGTGTTACCCTGCTTTTCATCTTAATAAAATCGAATTTTTCTTGGTGCACGCAAAAATCGTTTAGGAGGCGTTATTTCTAGATCAGATGGCGTTCGAGGAAGGCATTAGAGATGAGACGGGCTCAGCCCGAACCGGGCTCGGGCTCTGTAATTCACAATTGTGGGCGGGCTCGGGCTCGTGAAAAATTTCTTCTTTATTGAGCATACTGCTTGAAACAGTTTTTAAAAAGCGATTCATGAGGAAAATAAAAGTACTTATAAAAAATAAATAAATAAAAATAGAGGCACGGGCGCCTAGAAGGTGCGTGAAGTTCTTTGGGTATTTTAGAACGGCGGCTTATATTCCTTAGTTAGTCATGAGATCCGACATTTTTTGATAAAGGATGGATACAAAGAATTAGAAAGTGCATTGGGAGTTTGCAACTCTATTTGTCTTTAATTTGCACAAACGGCAAAATTTATTGTATTCTATCAATGAAGTAATTGAATTTTTTTTTTTCATCTTTAGTTAAACTTTCGGGCTCCGATTTAAATAATATTGCTCGGGATCGGGCTTCAAAAAATGAGCCCGAACTCATCTCTAGAAGGCATCCTCCCCTCGAGAAAGGAATTCCTTGTTGAGAAGTTATGTTACTTAATTCGTCTTTACCTTCCATTACACTTAACTCTTTGTAGTCGTACAAAATTTTTATGTAGGTATCATGCTGGTCCAAATTAGATTTTGTCGAACGGCTCGTAATACAGTAGACACACATGGGTGAGTGTAGATATACGACTGGCATGGTAAAAAAGTTTTTGATTCTGAGAGTAGATACAGTGCCAGAACGGTAAAAAAGAAGCTTTGGTGGCTGATGGTAGACGTATGACTGGAACTAGGGTTGCCAGGTCGCCAAACCATAGCCGGACACACCTGCCAGTTTGGCCGGACAGCCTACAATATTGAGGATTTTGTCTCAGTATTAATAGGTACAACAAAAAAAATTGTATGTAAAATCAAGCTTTTTTGATTATTACCATGAATCTTGTTAAATTCTAATGAAATATAAGTAACATCGAGTGCCAAATCAGTTCAAGTACTTTATTACTAATCAGCCAAAGTCACCAGTAAACAGCCTAACTATGTCCGGCTTTATCCGGACGCCTGGCAACGCTAACTGGAACGGTATAAAAGCTTGGCTAGAGTTGCAGACACACGACCGCAAAGGGTTAATACATTTAAGCCGATTTTTTATACTCCTCTCGGGATCGTGCTAGCAGTGTTTGTATACATTTTTTTTTTTTTTTTTTTTACATCTTCGGACCTTTACTTTTTAGCACCTCATTCCGCGTCAAAAAATTGACACGATTACTGTTAACTGCATTGACATCTGCTGAAAAATGGAAGAATGCGAGAACAGCTGGATAGATTGCCCGATGCTGTATAAAAAGGGCAGCCGTTGCCATCGCTCGACTTAACGACCAGCAAGATGGCGAACGATCGAAACGTTCATCGCGTGCCACAGATCTAGAGACCCTTTTTTTGAGCCGGCACAGCCAGCTGCGTCAAAGTTTTTTGATCTGTGGCACGCGATGAACGTTTCGATCGTTCGCCATCTTGCTGGTCGTTAAGTCGAGCGATGGCAACGGCTGCCCTTTTTTTCAGCATTGGGAAAGGGTTGCGCCTCAAAGGGTTATAAATAGTCTTCTGCCCAAAGCACTTACCCATCTCTATAGATAGGCAGATGCCTCTCTTGTAGGCTAACAAACAAACACTGTAAAATTGTTAAAAAGAAATTTTTGTGTTGATGTGTGGGTTTTCTTCGGCCATTTTTGCGGATTACCCCCAATGGTCGTGCGAACAATTAAAAAAATTTACTCAATTTCTGCTAGAAATCTCCCGATTCCAGAAATCGGTCCAGCCTGCTGAGTTATCCATTTTCTATCCGTTCTAATCGATTTTCCCCAAAATGTATTTTTTTCTTTTCTTTTCTTTATTTTTACTTTCTGAAGTAAAGTCTTTTTCTTCTTTCCTTCACTTTTCTAATATATTCTTCTTTTCGTGTTTTCCTAAATATACAATCCATTTTGTGCCGTACCCCTTGTGTCAACACGATCGCCGCAAAGTGGTATCGCCTAATTTCTACATTGCGTGCCACGGGAATGACAAGGCGACAATTCTTTTTTTTTTTTTTCCCCTGCTCTTTTCTCTCCAAATTTCCTGTCCGGAGTGACTTTTTCGAAAGAAAATATGTTCCCCCGTCCATGTTTTGTTTCCGTTCCGAGTTATCTTCCTAGCCAGTGAATGATAAAAGGGAACAGAGGGGCGTGTGCTCGGGATGTTCTTTTATTATTATTTTTTTTATCTTGCCATTTTTTTAAACCGAAAATGATAGTTCGACGTAAAAACGCGTTTTTGAAATAAAATAAAATAAAATATAAAAAAAAATGTTTTTGAAAAAGAACTCTTTTTTATTTATTTAATAGTATTATTATTTTTTTTAATCTTCCGAGTATTTTTTTTTTCGGAATTTTTTCTTAAATGATTTGAAACCCCGTGCATACTTTTATTTACGTCATTGTTAGCTGTTAATGTAACTGAAATAGCGACATAGAGAAAAAATAAGTGGAGAGATACTACAGTTTCGTTATCTCGGGGAGAAATTTGAAGCAAAGACCCTAGCACTAAAGGGGAGAAAAAGCGCCGTATTTGGCTGATTATCCCATTGTGTCCCACATTTCGCAATGGGAGTATCAAATGCCTCCCCGTTTTCCCCTGTGGCCATTCTACAATTTTGATAATCGTTAAATTACCATTGGGATAATAATTCAGTTCTGACATTAATGTGAAATTAATGAAATCCCTAGAAGTTTGATGCAGTGATGAATCAATAATTTATAACTGCGTTTGTATTTATGATGTATCAATTGTAATTGTGCCGTGTCACATGCCAGCCTAGTGTGACATTATTGACTTCTTTTTTTTTAATTTAAGAGAGGAATTCGCCACTACAATGGGCCCGAAATATTAGTCTTCTGCTATAGGGGGGGGGGGGGTACCCAATCGGCGGCCCACTTTATCTCTTATGAAGTGACGGACGAGTGCCCGAGCCTAAGTCGGGAATCGAACCTGGACCTAAGGTGGGACAGAATGTAAGGCAATCTAAATCATGTAAGGCAATCTATCATGTAAGGCAATCTAAATGCAAGGCATTTCCTCCCATGACAGACTTTCAAGAAAGCAGCACATCCTTGGAAGAGAGCGAAAGTGCGTCTAAAACGGCCCTTTCGAGCTGTGAGCTTCCCCTTCAAATATTTAGTAATTGATGTTTCTAACAGCGGTCATTTTGAGTTGATCAAATTAAAAATTATAACTGACTGGAAGCAGAAGGAGATAGAACAGTTGGTCCAAAAATAAATAAATAAATAAATAAAGGAAAGAGATTTAAAAGGTTTTTTTTTTTTCTGAATCTGATTTATGAAAATCATAAATGCCACCCATTATTCGAAATTGACTTATAATTGCTTTGTAAAAAAGAAAAAGAGACTTTGTTACTCAGCCGAGATCCTTTATCAGGGTGTCTACCATCATGCAAAGGTCACGAAAGTCACGGAAAAGTCAAGAATTGGAAAAAAGGTCACGAAAGTCAAGAAAAGGTCAAGAAATGAAGCACTAGGTCACGATTAGCGACTCAACTCCCTTTTTCCATTTCATTCAAATTCTTAGTTGACGATTTTCGTAACTAAATTTCCTAAACTTTTGTGCATAATTTTTACGGTTTTGCTAATAAACGTAAAGTTTACCGCATAATTCTGTCGATCTTTGTTGTAGAGATATTTAATTTTGAAATTAGGGCTTATTCGCTGATCACCCTGTATATTAATAGTGTTAAATAAAAAAGTATAATTTTTCTTCATTCTCTCAGTATGATGCAGGGGTGCAGAAACTGTTTTTACTCTCAACATTTTCCTCAATCCATATGCAAATTCCCCCAAAATTTTATGATATGTTTATAGACTTGCATAAGTTCTGTATTACCATAAGTGTAAAAATATTTGCAATGTACAAGCTACATACATGTTTACTAAATAGCAATTAGCCCAAGTTAAGAGAAAGCAAAACTGCTGATCGCTGAAAAAGTTGAAAAAAATCGCCTTAAAAATAGGAATGGGAAAGAATTACTCGAAGAATTTTGTAATTCATTGTTAAAATCGAAATCAGTTGTATATTTTCTGCAAAATTTTCCCCAGAAAAATTTTCGGCTAAAATTTCCCCCTATCCTAGATTGCCGGATCGTACATATTCTGCATCCCTGAAACGAATGTATTTTTGATATTAGTGTTTCGTATTTGTTATGGTCAAGAAAAGGTCAAGAAAAAGTCAAGAAAAGGTCAAGAAATCAAGCTTACTTTATATGGTAGACACCCTGTTTATGGAGCTGGCATGTTCGGGACGATCAAAATTTCACCCCCCCCTCTCCTTCCCCTTTCGAAAAAAGAAAAAAAAATAGACATCGCGCGTGTCTAATTAGAAGGACCACGCCCTCATTAACTAAGCACACACTTTGAAGTGCAAGAAATCATGTTCTTTTTCCCCATTTTATTTCCCTCCCAAGAGATAGTCAGTTCTTTGAATATTTAATCTCGGCCACTTTATGCTCGGTCATCAGTCCGGAAACCTACGTGTGATTTTATGCTTCTTCTCTATTCCCTCACCCAGTCGGCGACTGACTATCATTTTTCTTATCGTTCTTTTTTTCTGACTGACCATGGTCTTGCTAAATCCTGCACTGCGTAACTCTTAATTAACATACACCAAATGCACCAGGCACGGCAGTACTCTTAACCCTTAGAGGCGCAACCCTTTTCCAATGCTGAAAAAAAGGGCAGCCGTTGCCATCGCTCGACTGACCTACCAGCAAGATGGCGGACGATCGAAACGTTCATCGCATGCCACAGATCTAGAGATCCTTTTTTTGACGACAGCTGGCTGTGGGCTGTGCCGCACAGCCAGCTGTCATCAAAAATCACGAAGCATAGATTTGATTTCTGTAAAAATAGTTGCGGGTGACATAGCTGCACGAGAATCCTCTACATTTTAGCACGTCATTTCCCGTAAAAAAATTGGTCACGATTATTTTTTACAGCACTGACATCTGCGGGAAAATGGAAAAATGCGAGAACAGCTGGATAGATTGCCCAATGCTGAAAAAGGGCAGCCGTTGCCATCGCTCGATTTAACTACCGGCAAGATGGCGGACGATGGAAACGTTCATCGCGTGCCACAGATCGAGAGACCCTTTTTTGACGCAGCTGGCTGTGCGGCACAGCGATGAACGTTTCGATCGTCCGCCATCTTGCTGGTAGTTCAGTGGAGCGATGGCAACGGCTGCCCTTTTTTCAGCATTGGGAAAGGGTTGAGCCTGAAAGGGTTAACATGATGTTTACTGGCGTATGCGTATTCAGTGGCCCACCCACGATTTTGGTTTAGGAGGGACTGGGGTTACAAATACTTCTGTATTCGGTTATAGTGACCTAGATTGCAGAAGTTATAACTCTCTTATAACGTCCAAACATTAGCACTTGCCCGTACATCACAAGCCCACCATCAACGTAACTCGTTAGATTCATAAATAATTATTAAACTTTTCAGCCCCCACTTTTAACTAATCCCACTACCCCTCAAAAAATTAGAAATAATTTGAAGACAATTTTTAAAATAAAATATTTTAATTCATTAGTGACAATTTTCAAAGCTTCTCGCATGTAATTCTCCCGGTTTAGGGTGGGCTTTAGCACCCGTAGCCCCCTCTGTGGGTGCTCCTTTTTACGTATTGGTTTATTTTTTCCAAACTACTTAGAATAAAATTTTATGTTTGAGAGGGTAAAAAATATAAAAAACTTTCAGAATGTACCAATTGTAAATGTTTTTTAGGAATTAGGGGAGGTTATCGCGTGGGCGTGCCCCCCCTTTTTTTTTCGCATAGGACCCAAGTTACCTGATCTGGTTAGGTTACTTATTAACCCTTTAACGCGCAGTGTTCCCGCTCTGGGAATACGAAACTCTGACGTTTTGACTGTTCCCAGTCACGAAGAATAGGTTTGATTTCTGTAAAAATAGTTGCGGGTGACATAGCTCCACGGGAATCCTTTACTTTTTAGCACGTCATTTCCCGTAAAAAAATGGTCACGATTATTTTTAACAGCACTGACATCTGCTGAAAAATGGAAGAATGCGAGAACAGCTGGATAGATGGCACAATGCTGAAAAAAGGGGCAGCCGTTGCTATCGCTCGACTTAACGACCAACAAGATGGCGGATGATCGAAACGTTCATCGCGTGCCACAGATCGCTTGAGACCCTTTATTGACCACAGCCAGCTGCGTCAAAAAAGGGTCTCAAGAGCTGTGGCTCGCGATGAACGTTTCGATCATCCGCCATCTTGCTGGTCGTTAAGTCGAGCGATGGCAACGGCTGCCCTTTATTCAGCATTGGGAAAGGGTTGCGCCTCAAAGGGTTAAAAGCAATAACAAAACAATCAGAGTTCGGTATTGGCAAACGATACTTCCAAACTGGTCAGATTTCCGAGTTATAAATTGAAACGCAATTCAAGAGTTTGAATTCCGTTCTGGGAGGGATATGTATCAGTCATATAAGAATTTGTTTTCCTTATATAAGAATTTCTTTTCATTGTTCTCCACGTCTTCTGCAGACGGAATCATAATGCGTCTTGTGCGATATCTGCCATTTTTTTCTTTTTTGGAACGTCTTGCCATGTATGAATGACCCCGGACGTTTGTGACTCACGCAGCTGTTTGGTCGGCACTAGTCACCTGACCTCTTCGCAGACTTGACTTGAGACGTCTGTCACGACGACTTGCTAGCTGGCGGAATCCATGTAACAACGTTTCCGGAATGATTTGTCTGTTGGCGAGCTTGATTACTTTCTTCGCAGAAAACCGAAGGCCGATGAGCCCGGAATGAATGAACGGTCTGATTTGGAGTCTTTCCCCCCCCCCCCCTTCCCTGAAACAGCTGGTTGTACTCATGGATGGATGCGAGATTTGACATGAAGAGACAGAGATTTATATCTTTTATGCGACATTTGTATCATTACTGTACCAAGTGATTCAAAATAGATGTTACATTATCTCTTAAACTGCAAGTAATCGAAACATACTTTCAATTAGAAAAGTTTGTCAAATTTAGGGTACCTTTCAGATGTGGCATTTTTTTTTTTTTTTTTTACGAGGGGCTGTATACACACTAATATACCAGGCATGCAACGGATATCCGGCAAACATACTGCATCCGGCCAATATGACGGATAATTGGCAGTAGCCGGATCTTACAGTTATCTGGCAGTACATCCGGCCTGAAATTATATACTGAGAAATAACATAAATAAGCATAATAGATGAATAATTTCTAAAAACTGCAACAATAAAAAAGAACGAAAAAACAAAAGTTTTGTGAAAATATTTTGTTTTCAGTACTATAATGTACTTTTACCACGTATAGAAAAAGGGAAAAAAATAATAATAAAGTACTTCTATCTTTTTTTATGATTGGAGTAAATTATTAGTGGAAGAAATTACTGTACGAAAACACTGTTTTTCAATCGCTGTAAGAATTCAGTTACACATTTTTTCCCCACTATAAATTGACCATGCTTATGAGAAGTGTACTTTCTTCAGAACTGCTGGCTGATGAGAAAATGTCCTTCCCCCCGCCCTCAATTTTGAAAAAGTAAGGAAATTTGTTACATTGACTTTCTAACACTTGAATGGATATGTCTTTATTTCAAGATCTGATCTTCTAAGATATTTATCTAACTCTTGAGGGAGAACATCCATGACATTGTTATTTGTATGACTTTAATTGCAGTAAAACTGGTACTCAATTCATGGAAACAATCGCAAAAGGACATCTGATTTTCGAATTAAATGATTTGAAACTAATGAGAAAAATTTAAAGTAAAAAGTAATTGCTCAATGATCTAAGAAAACTAGTGAAATTAAAAATATAAAGAAGAAAACATACTGCTACCGTATACCGGTTTACCGGATACCAGATATGAAAGTTTGACTGGATATCCGGTATCCGGCCAAATTGATATCCGTTGCATCACTATAAAATACGAAATTTAATTTTTATATGATCCTTCATTTCCTATTACTAACATTTGGGAAAATATTGTTCTGTGTCCAAGAAGGTAAATAAATAATTTTTTAAAATCCCATGTCTGTGAAATAGTTACTAACTAATATAAGACTAAATTATTGATAATTTCATAATGCAGCACCTATCAGTTTAGGTAAAAGCAGTCCTATTATTTTTACGACTTTGGATTCGCTTAATATCATTTTGAGACAAAGGAATCATTATTTTACTTCTATCAACTCATAGTTGGTGCCCTTAAAGTAAGATTTTTTTTCCTACTGAAAACGGACGCCAGTACAGCAGGTAAAGTGGTGCAAGTCGTTATTTTTTTATCATTAGATATGCCATGTCAATTACTATTTTACTCAAAGATGTGGGATTTTTTATTTTTATTTGCCTTCTTAGACACAGAGCCGAAATCTTATTAATAGGAAATGAGTGACTGTATAAAAATTGAATTTTGTATTTTAATATGTATACAACGCCTTGTGAAAAAAATTGACATATCTGAAAGCTACTTTAAATTTGACGAATTTTCTAATTAAAAGTATGTTTAGATCAATTACGGTTTACGAGATAATCGTTGTTAAACATCTGTGTTTGAATCGCCTTGTATAGAACCGTTATTGAGGAACGTAATCTTACATTAAAAGATGCCTGTCGTAAACGGAAACTTGATAAATTCGGAAATATTTTCTAGGTCGTTAAATTACACTTTTTCAACAGAAATTTATCTTTTATTGGAAAAAGAGAAGTTTCGTTTATGGCTAGTTTTACCATCTGTTCACACAAACCGCTAGATCCGATCAAACTATTATACTTCCGGCTCTGGGCTCCGTCTTTCTGGTTATTAAAGTGTTCTGTGCACGATTTCACGCTCACCTAATGTGTATTTAAAATCCGTCGGTCACGGTTTTAACACGTTACCCAAAACATTTTATCTCTCCAACAGGGCGGCGCTCCAATCAGAAAAGGTGTGCGTTCTGCAAAACTAAATAATTTATCCCTCCCGAAAGGAAAAAAAAACCCTTTCAGTTCAGTTCGCTGACACGTAGTTTGTGCATGATTGTCGGAACTTCTCTTCTTCCTTGTCACAACTTTTCGAGGAAATTCCGGAGCGTTTTACCTGGCCCTTCCCACGAAGATAAGGGAGAGCCCTGGTTTTAAAAGAGAAAGAAAACTAAACAAATAAATATCGTATCAGCTCGCTTGTTACCCTGTTCGGTGCTCCCATAAATTACGGCCTCATGATGGCCTCCTGTGTAAACGGCCGCGAATTTATCTTTCGCACCTTTTGCCTTGTAGTCTGTGGCAACGGTTCGCGCTCCCACGTCGTAAATCTCCGAAATTTCGTGCTGTTAGCAGTTGCGCAAACGAGACGGGAAATGACTCTTCTTGAGCCTGTCAGCACAGCTCTGATAAAAGAATTTTTTTCTCTCCCCTTTTCTAATTTTTACCCCCCCCCCAATCTCCATTTCATTGGAGAAAGCTGATTCAGTAATGAATTTTTAGTGATCAGGCGTACGGTTATTGGCTTGGAAATGCGGCAGTAGATCTGAACGCTGTGCATGGCAGGTATACCTTCTAACTTCCGAATTTTTTAAATGATACTGTATTTCAAAGTATTTTCCATTCCAAGCGATCAGAGACAGTTGGCTGTGCAATTCCTATTTCTGTGAATTATATCTGCTTTGGACACTAATCTTCATCTTACCATGCTTCTTATTCGGTGTCAAACGTTTTCGATTGTCCTGGACCAGGATTCGCTCAGGCGGCTAAAAAATATTCCTTGGCCTCTAGCTTTTTTGATTCATTAATGTAATTTAATGTATGTGGTTCCTAAAAATTTTTGCTGCTCCTAGGATTTTTACAGCTTTTGTCAACTTCTGTCTGGACGTTGACTTTCGCATCTATATTTTGATAGCGCGGAGACCATTATGTACCGTTGTATTCGATAGAGATTATTTACCTTATGATTCATAACGAATGCGATGCGCTTTAGTAGTTGTTTTCTTAAAAATAAAGAATTAAATCTTCCTGAAACGCTCTTTCTCAGACTCGAAATTCAACCTATTCAGTGCAATTTAAAAAAAAAGTTGTTTGGAATGCGTTTTAATGTTCTCTCATTTTGCAGAAGAATGTCATATCTCTCAGGCGAAATAAAATTCAGGCATTTTTATTCTCTACTAAATTTGCATGTGACGCCATCTATGTGTGAAAGTAAGAAACTAACCGTTACATCCGATAGCTAAGTCTGCCCGCTCTGTCATTATAGCTTGAATGTATATATATGAGACGTCAGATATTTCAAGTAAAGTTTCAGAGTTAAGGCAGGTAATATGGTTTATTGAACATTACATTAAAGTTACAATTTAGAATGAGAAGAGGGGAGGGGAGATGGGTACAAGAATCAGCGTGGACTCATTAAGCAGTTCTAGTGGCAGAAGTCCCCCGATTTTCGATGTGCGGGAGTATTTACGCTTACCACACCACGTGGTCTGCGAAGACACAACTCCTCCTCTCTCTTATCTCTGATCGAACCACACACATTTCCCAACATGACCCACATCCGGTGCTACAAAGGCGTGGGGACACGTGTACATCTAAAGAACTCAGAATCGACGGCCTGATGTTTGACAAATAACAAAATAAATAAAACATAGCTCCAGAGTGCGCGTGGCAAGTATGACAGGAAAGTAAAACTTACAGTGAAAGTACCCGCTTGAACAATACCCAAACTAGTAAAACCCAAATTACCTTTTTATACATTACATATATATATATATATATATATATATATATATATACTTTTACAAGAGTTCACAAAATAATTCTATTATATTAGAGCTATGGTCATATTGGGAGGGCACGATCCCCCCCCCAGACACACACCTCCCTGATGTTACACGCTATGTTAATTTTCATACCCATGAGCCACAGAAAGAAAGAATAAAGTGGGCTCGCGGCGCACACACTAGAGATGAGTTCGGGCTCATTTTTTGAAGCCCGAGCCCGAAGACTTTTAATCCGAGCCCGAGCAATATTATTAAAGTTGGAGCCCGAGCCCGAAATTTCAGCTAAAGACAAATGAAATTAACTACTTCATTAAGAGGATACAATAAATTTTGGAGCTTAACACACCCTCTAGTCCCCCGTACCGCTATTTTTTGAAATAAGTACGTCTATTTATCCCATGAATCACTTTTTAAAATCTGTTTCAAGGAGTATGTTCAACAAAGAAGAAATTTTTCACGAGCCCGAGCCCGAACGCAATCGTGAATTACAGAGCCCGAGCCCGAGTCGGGCCCGGGTTCGGGCTCGAGCTTTCGGGCTCGGGCTGAGCCCGTCTCATCTCTAGCACACACCCCATGAAAATCAGATTTTGGTCTCTGTATAATATTTCAGAAAAATGTATTTTTCTTTCTCTGTAAAGTTATATAAAAACCTTTCCCGATCGGTATATTTATCTTGATTCCGTGTATGCGTTTGCCTGTATGAAATAAGATTCAGCCCCGGTATCTCTTTTCTTGATTGTTTGTTTATTTTTCTCCAAGAAAACGTTTATTCTTTCTTGGTATCTCAAATGAACCGCTTAAGTAATGTTATCAGTGCTTTTCTAATCTATTGGGTGTGTGCGTGAAGCTAAATATTTCCGTAGCGCAGAGCAATTCCATAAGGATTTGTTCAACGCACAAGGTTAACGGAGGGGCGCCCGGTCTAAGCAAAGTTTATTTTATTTACTCTTCTTGTGTAGTTAGGGAACTTATAAGACACTCTTATGCATTACATTATAATAGAAATAATGTGCATAATTTGTCTCTAAACAAAATTTTGAATTGCTGCGATGATTATATGTTAATAACCAGTATGCTGCTATTTAAAGCATGCTGCTGGTTGGTAATTTATGTAGAAATACATGATTTTGCGATTGTTTAAATGTATGCTGTGTTTATATTCAAACTTCCCTTATAAACAGCATTTTGTAGTTGAAACAGGTGAGAAAATTGCTTCCAAATTTGGCATATATGATGACCCAAATCTGTTATTTAAAAACTATATAAAAAAATTACAACCTTCTGAATCATTTAATTTAAATATACATATATCTTCCTCTTATATGGCGAAATTGAATTATTCAAACGTTCTATTGCACATTTCAATATATTGAACACTCTCTATTTAGTAAATTTTTAAATAAATTTTTCTACTTTTTGAAAACAGCGAATTTAGAGGGATGGGGGGAGGCTCAGTAAACGGAATCCAATATATCCCGACGTAACGAAATACGTTGACAAATGCAATATGGGTGGAGTGACATATTTTGAGGTCAGACTCATTCCGGATTCAGTGCGAAAGATGACAAATTCCGTTTTCACGAAGCCGCGCCATTTTTGTTCCCTCTCGTCTGCCAACACATGATAATTGATTTCTCCCTACTTCGTTGGAAAAAAGCCTTTAATATAAGCGTATTTCCACCATTTTATTTTTTCTTACTTTGGAACTTTTCAACAAGTATATCACTTAATAGAAAAGGATGGAAAGGCAAATGGCGGATGTTCTATTTGAATAATGAATCCGCGTAATCTGTAATGACTTTAGCAAATGATTTATTTTCGAAAGCAGCCGTGAAAAGTCCCCCCCCCCCTCCTCCTTCCTATTCGCTCATTCCAACACGAAAGTTAAGTCATTAAGGAAGAAGTATTTATAATTATGTGCAATAATAAATATTTAAAGTGTTCTTGCAGTCAGTGGGTTGAAAGACGTTGGGCAGTTTTTGCTCACGCTTTCGTAACAAGCCACGGGCGTTATTTTGCTGAAGAATTTGATTATTTATTATTTACTTTACGCTTTTAATTTCTTGTCCAATGAGCAGTTGGTGCTTGAAAGAACGATTTTTTAATTTCCTAATTAATACTGTTGCAGAAAACTCTGCTTAATTTCTGGAATCGTCGTTCTAAAGTACAGTGTATGTTGGAAGTTCTAGTAAAAAGTCCACTTGTCAGGATGGAACACAAATTTTATTGCTTCTAGAGCTTCGTCGAACATTTTGTTGTACAAAATTTACAAGCACAATCAGCCAGTAACTTGCTTATAACAGTCCGCTTAGTACAGAAGCAGGGTTGGCTTTTTACCGGTAAAAACTGGTTTTTACCAGGGTATGGTAAAAAGTAGGTTTTTACCGGTAAAAACCTGGGGGGAAAAGGGGTAAAAACCTAACGATACAATAAACTCCCCGAGTCATAAACTGTATATTAATGCTATTTTTAAAACTGTATTCTCGTGTAATTGATGTGGATATATCATCATCAGGACATCATGATGATGCAAACTACATTATGTAACAAAAAATATTTGTAAGCATTTAGTTTTCATTAAAATGATTAAGATAAGTTGAGTGTAGTAAAAGTATATTTACAATGTTCCTTTAAGTAAACTAGACTGCATTACATAATTGTAATAAATATTGTAATGTGCCTTCTCATAATAATAGTTTTAATAAGTTTAATAATGATAAATGTACATTATCTATAAATTTGAATTTCTTGTAAGATGAAAACATGGATCAAAGTTTTCTGTGTTTATTATATTCCTTAAAATGAACTATTTTCGTATAGCATTCTTTTACTTACCAAATCAGACACTGAATTAGGTGAATATTGTTATATAGAAATGGAAATAGTGATATTAAATGTCCTGAACTTTATTTCCCTGTGAAAATGAAAAAATAGCAGATAAATCTTCATTGGTTGCTTGTGGATTATGGCCGATTGACTGCACTAGGATCCTAATCCTATTGGGGAATACCTTCCTATTCCTAAGGGATCCTAGCCTGTATTTATGTGCAATTTCTGAAAAAAAAATCCACGGTAAACTCCGAACAGCTAGATCAACAGGCACGACCAGGGTAGGAACCTGGCACCTCCCACCATCCAGTTTCGATAGCAGAACCTCTCAGCCATTGATGGAGAGATAAATCTTAAAAAAGTGACAAAAAATAGTCAAATTATTAAGTTTTTCTCAAAGGTTGTAAAAACCCTGGTAAAAATATGTTTCTCCAAAGACGGTAAAAACCGGTAAATACCATCAGACGGTAAATACCGTCCAACCCTGTACAGAAGCTTTCATAGGTGCTGTATTTCACACACAAAATAACACTTCCTAAAACTCCTACAAACTTCCTAACAAGCTGAAATTCAGTGGAAATACTTGAGTAAATTCATAAACAGTCCCTCAATGAAGATTCACAACCATATTTCAAAAAAGCTTCTCAAAACAAGGAAAATATTGCTTCTATAAGCGCCAATACCAGAGCCTTTATGCTCTCACGTACGTCTGTTCTCTGCAGCAGGCAGAGGCAAACTGACTCTAATTTCCTGGCCTGGAGACTATTACCTATTCAGTGAGTAAAATGGCGAATTTTATAAGATGTATTTTTTTTTTTTTTTTTTTTTTTTAAGTACAGTAGAACCTCGATTATCCGAAGTGATTGGGACCAAACCTACTTCGCATAATCGAAATTTTCGGATAATCGAGAATTCATCAATATCATCTATTGGGTTGGCAACAAAGTAATTGCGTTTTCTTGTATAAAATTCAAGCAAATAAGTTTTCAACAAGTTTTTAATTACAGGTAAGCTGTGCCTGAACATACGATTCATATTTGTTACATTTTAAAGTAAGAATTTCACTGGCAGTATTTTTTTTTCGTCCATAAAAGATGGCCACCCTCCCCCTTTTTTCACTTCTATCCTCCTTAGAGGACACTATTAAAAATGTCCTTAAATTAATTTTTAGGTATTCGTGACTGCTGTATTTTACAGAAAGAATTTCACGGATATCTCTATTTTTATTTGAGATCACGCGGGATATGTGAAAGGAACTTTTTGGCCCCTTACCCCCCCTAAGATTACGAATTTTGGAAAATGCTCTCTGATCTAGCACCTATGTTGAAGAACTCACGTACGTGCCGAATTTCGCATAATTAACTTCAGTAGTTTTGGCCAGGCGAAATATTGACATACGGAAAAACGCAATTACTTTGTTGCCAACCCAATAGTTTAATATGTAGTATCGTCATTGAACTGTTATTATGACTATTTTAACTGTTAAATAAATTAAAATTATAAATGAAAATAAATTTATTTCTGAAACAAAAACTTACAATGGTTTAAATGGAAGCTTCATCTGGTGTAAATTGGCCATCCTTTGCCGTGCAGCTGTAACCCGAAGTTTTCTTAAAAGCATGATTTCAGAGAAATCGCACTGCTCCTGTTGTTCCAACCAAAGAAGGCCCAGGCCTGATTACTGAAAAGGCTCGGGAAGCTTGAGCTTCCCCTCAGAATTTGAGGGGGGCCCTGAAAATGACTGAAAGACTGCGATAAAAATTCAAAATTTTGTTTTTAAATTATCTTTTAAGTTATTGTAAACATTTTAATGTAGAGAAGTGGTGCTTTTCAGAAGTCTTGATACGTCATGTCGCAACATTTCTAAATTAGTTGTTTGCGATGTCTTTGTCTGGGACATCTGCTGCAGTTGAGATTTTTTCTATTATGGGGAATATTTGGCCGGCAGAAACGGGTAGACTTTTAATGTGTACTGTTAAACATCTTCTAAATGTCAAAATTAATTCTCAACCTCTGTGTTGCGATTATGATGTCATAAACAAACAAAGAATTCCTGAAAAAAGCCATGTCTAATGAAAAATAAAACTAAATTAATAAAGTTTAATGCTTCAGTAAGGTAATGTTTTTAGTTATTTCTTAATGTTTAAAGTAATTTCAAAAATACTGTAAAATCTCGCTACAATGAATTAAATTATTATGAAGATTAATGAATAAAATATTTTTGTCAAATGAAAATTTCAAATTAATGAATAAAATGCTTTTATCAAAGAGAATCATTAGAACTAATTAAAACAATGAAATTTCTTTTTTATGAATAAAATATTTTTATGAAAGAAAATCATTAAAACTTTACTTTTCCCAAACAAAAAGGGAATGGTCGGGGCCGAAATGAAACTCAGCTTCCCCTCACTTGAGAGGTTAATCGGGCCCTGAGAAGGCCTTTTGAGAAACACTCAAAAGCATCATTGTTAATGATCTTATTTACTCAATCATTCTCATCCTCTTCTTTTGGAGATTTTTGAGCTTCTGCTATTAATTCCTCATCATTGAGCAACTGGAACCTGAATCTTCCACGTCACGATTCAACCAATCTATGATTTCTCTATACCCCAAATTTTGAAAACTTTTCATTGTGCTTAAAAAGGCCTTGAAAACTCAATAACACTATCTTCCACAATATCTGTAGTATTTTCATCTGCGCCAGTTGAAAAATTCGGCAAAAATTTTCGCCAACTTCGTCTTAGTGTAGAATTTGGGGCATAGATTCCCGCGCGTCACTGATCATATAAATGAAATCTCTGATATTGACAGTTTTCCAAAAACTCAATTATTGAAAACTGCACCAGATTCAGAATCTCCTTCAAAAAGTAATTTTCTGATGATGGGGAAAAAAAAAAAAAAAAAAGTGAAGAAGAAATCGACTTTGATTAACCCATTTATGCCTAGCGTCCCTTTTTTGGGACGGCATTTTCGCTATGAGTCGTAAACGTTATTTATTTTTCCTACCCTTTATTCATGAGTATTGAGCCTCAACTCTACAAAATATTTTAACATGACCAAGTAGGATGTTGATATTTCGATTTTTATGCATAATGATTTTAAAAGAAATCATTCCTTGTTCAAGAAGTTGACGTCAGAAATTTATCTATTATTTCTGTTATCAGTAAAAATCGAAGAAAGTCGCAAAAATCTCCAGGCACAAATGGGTTAACGGAGAGTTTCGGTTAATCGAGGTTCGGCTGTATGCATCACTGGCCTTTATTAAAAATAGATGATGCAATTTGAAATCTTGATTTTATTGGAGAATTATTTTGAATGTGTTGGCAATTTCACTTTAAATATTTATGCAGAGATATTGTTTTTTTAAGTAAATGAGTAAAAATCAAAAGAAATAAACTTTTAAAATGTAGTTGATAAGGAAAAAAAGAATTCTAATTCGGAAAAAGAAACTCTTAACTCGCCAAGAAGATCTAGCCAATACATCTGGACGGATAGCAATTGCTGAATTATTACACAAGCGATATAGTCTTGGAAGAAGTATTAGACTAACACAAAAGTAGCTTGTGTTACATCATAACTTTAACTGTCGCTAATTGTTGTCAGAAGTGTCTTGAACAGTAACTTGATTATATTTGTGTGTGTGTGCGTGCGTTTTGCAAGTAAACCGGAGCTCTGTTTCGTTCGACCTGATTTTTCGAGGCGTATGTTCGTCTGTAAGGCGATACTCGAATAGGTCGGATTTCATGGGTTATGCCGTTTGATTCAGTGCCACTTGCGCGCTGCTTGTACTCGTTTTATTAACGCACCATTTCAAAAGAAGTTATTTTTATTTATATTTCTTTTTTTTTTTTTTTTAAGACCCAGCAGCTTTTGACGCAGAACGTTTTAAGTATTTTAAGCAACTTGAGATGCCAAATACACAGTTGCAAAATACGCGTAAAAATGTTTGCCTTGCAAACTATTCTATTTACAAAAGTTAGGGTGGATGTGCGATAAAAAAAAATTCTCGATACCGGATATATTATCGGAAACCCCAGTGATATTTGCAATGAAAAAACAGTATACTTCTTTGTTATCATTGTTATGGATTGAAGTCTTGATTGAATGAATTATGATTTTGAAGGCTGTATGCAGTTTTAGGTTTTTCTTTGATAGAGAAGAACCAACGTACATAACATCGATTTCTTTTTCATAATGGGGTGGACCTTGACCTGAAATGCTAACAGAATGACTACTTACCGGGAATCATCGAGAAATTTTACAGCATGTGAATATATCAGCGAAATAGTTGGGTTAATTTTGGTTAAACGAAAGAAACCGGAAATTTGCCAGACGACCTTTTTAAATATAATGTAGAAAAGGACCTTACTGCATCTTAAAACCAATGTATAAAAACTTTGAGTTGTGTTTAATAACACTTAAAAAAAAAGTAAGCAATTGTTATTGTTATCAGGTATTATTGTAGAATAACTTGTATTTTGCTGCAAGTCCATAACTGGTTTTCGAACGATATACTATTTCATTATGCATAACAATTTTTTTAAGAACTTAACGCTGACGTTAGTATGGACTCTTGATTGAAAGCTCATACACTGCCTTGTATTGGTTGAATATTTAAAAATTGAAGATGAAAATTAAAATTAATTGGTTTAGTTACTAGTGAAACAAAAAATAATCGTAAATAAACTACATTTTAACAATTCGAGATATCCTCTTGTCTACACTATAAAAATATATTTGTCATCTCATATTAGATAAAATATAGTCTTTGTAACGCTTAGGCTACCACTATTTTATTTTTTATTATTTTTTTTTGGGGGGGGGAGGGGGTGTATCCAAGCCTTCTTATCAATTTGACTCTGTTGAAGCCATTATACGTATTTGATCATAATCATGTTACGAGGAGAATTGGGACACATACGTATTAGAGATGAGACGGGCTCAGCCCGAGCCCGAGCCCGGGCCCGACTCGGGCTCGGGCTCTGTAATTCACGATTGCGTTCGGGCTCGGGCTCGTGAAAAATTTCTTCTTTGTTGAACATACTCCTTGAAACAGATTTTAAAAAGTGATTCATGGGATAAATAGACGTACTTATTTCAAAAAATAGCGGCACGGGGGACTAGAAGGTGTGTGAAGCTCCAAATTGTATTGTATCCTCTTAATGAAGTAGTTAATTTTATTTGTCTTTAGCTGAAATTTCGGGCTCGGGCGGGCTCGGGCTCCAACTTTAATAATATTGCTCGGGCTCGGGCGGGCTCGGATTAAAAGTCTTCGGGCTCGGGCTTCAAAAAATGAGCCCGAACTCATCTCTAATACGTATCACTGGTACTATATACTCCCTACTAGCAATTTTGCTCGGGCCATCATCGGCTGGCTACATGGCCGGTAGTAGCCCGAGCAAAATTGCTAGTAGTTCTGGGATCATTAAGTCCAACAGTTTTTCTAGGTAAGCGAAAAAAAATTAAGTAAAAGTACAATTTTTAAAAGTCGAAGCTTTTTATTGTGGAGCCCTAAAACGCATAAATTAAAAATTTATTCTAGCTGAGATATGCTATAAATGAATGAAAGCTACAAAACGAAGAAAACTTTTGAGAAAAATACAGATATTTCACTTTTGCAAGAGATGGAAATTTTTAAATGTTCAAAAATATTTTAAAAAGCATTGGAGACCAATATTCCACTGAGCTTTATTTGCTTGTAAGGCATTGATTTAGTCATTAATATCTGTATTGCAAAGGTCGGCTCTAATGCTTTTTAAAATATTTTGAACATTTAAAAATTTTCATCTCTTGCAAAAGTGAAACATCCTAAGTTTTCTTAGTTTTGAAGCTTTCGTTCATTTGTAGCAAGAATAAATTTTTATTTTATGCTTTTTAGGGCTCCATGATTAAAAGCTTCCAATTTTAAAAATTTAAATTTTTACATAATTTTTTATTTTTTGCTTTTTAGTTATAAATAAAACACAAATTTTATTTGTAACTAAAAAGAAGAAAAAAAAATTTAAGTTTTAAAGTATAAGAAGTAATTTTTCGTTGGATGTTACTATTTGTAATATCCAACGAAAGTTTATAACTGAAAAACAAATTTTCAATATTTTATGAAAGCTTCTTGTAATTAACATAAAACTTTACCAATGCACCATGGGACCTCCTCTTTCTCCGCCGGGAATCGAACTTGGTCCTCCTGAGCGAGAGCCAGATATCCTAACCACTAGACCAAATGGGATTTAGCATATTTCAATACTTCTATAAAATGAAAGTACCTTGTTTTTAAACGTGACACGATGACGGAAAGATAAAATACAATTTCATTAAAAAGCTTCTAAATAAATATATATATATATATATATATATATATATATATCTGACAAACCTTTATTTTGGTAGGACTGTTTACACACAATGTTTATAAAAATTAATGTGCGTGGTAAGGTGCAAGGCATTGTTTGCTAAGTGCAATTTGGCACATAGTAGATAAAGGTTTGATTCTTTTATCTACCTTGAAAAAAGAACCAAAATAGTAGATGACTGAAGTGTGAAGGTCCAAGGTTCTTCCCTACCACGTGGCTGTCGATCTGACTGGAGTTTCGGGCGGTTTTCTCCAGATGTTATGTGAATATGCCCTAGAACCAGGTCTTCCTTAACACAGTACGATTAACAAGTTAATCCTGGGTTTAATGGTGGATAGAACTTAACAACCTTCCCAATTTAGCCAGTGTAAAGCGATTTGTCGCTGAATTTAGCGACTTTTCATTGCACTTGGAGCTAATATAATACATGTTGATTATAATTAAAGTTCCACTTTAAAACGATCAGAAAAGAAAAGCTACTGGTCCAAATTTTATCAAACTTGGTAATTGTGTAAAGGTGGTCAGGGATTTATCATCGGCGGGGGAAAAAAAAAAAAAAAAAAAGTTAAAAATTCAACGCCTGTATTTAGAGGGGAGGTCTAGGGGTCCGAACCTCCTCCCCCACGAAATTTTGATTTTTGTTACTAAAATGATAATGATATAGTGTCCTTTTGAGAAAAATACTGCCCTTTTTTACCGTTTGGACCCCCTCTGAAATTTTTGAGGGGCGGACCCCTGAACCCCCCGCACCCTTAAATACGTCCTTGCCCCTGGTGTTGAAGTTTTTAGCTTTCTTTTCCGCGGATAATAAATCCCCTGGCCCCCTTTACACAATTACCACGTTTGATCACATTTGTGCCAGTAGTTTTCCTTTTCTGATTGTTTTAAAGTGGAACTTTAATTATAATCACCCTGTACATTACATTATAAGAAAAACGACTTTTAGAACATTTATTAAATTTTCCAAAATCTAACTTCAACTGACCTTCCACATATCCTCTTACACACCAAACTGGCTGAACTTGTTCTGGAGTAAAAGCAACTTTACATTTATGTAGGTCTCCGGTTATCTTACTTGATTTTGCATTTTGCGGTAATCACTTCCAATGCTACAACTAGTTTACGTCACCCGGGGCAGACCTTAATTTTGGCTCCCCTCCCCCTTGTTCTGCCTGGGGCACATGCCCCGTTTTGCCTCCCTGTAGTAAGTTTGCAGGCGTGATCAGATCATGGCAAGCTGGTATCTTCCTGAACATATATTTTAGACTTGTGCTAAAAGTGCTCAGAAATTAATTTATGTATCCAGTCGCTTTATAAATTCCAGTTAATGTCTTAAATTTATCCCAATTCATTTCATGTATATATTGGGGATCGTGCGGCTATTGCGTGGTCTGCATTATCTCTTAACTCAGAATTATCCCGTCATGCCTATTACCTGCATTTTCAACCCACTTCCTCCCCTCTCTGCTCCTCTTTCAACATTTCACGATCAAGCCGCTGTGTGGATCAGGTGATGCATATTTTGCGATTGCTATACAATATGCATGAACTTTGACAGCGTCATTGTGCGCGCGTTTAATATGTCATCCAGTTTGCATCGTCAGCTCGGTACAAATTCAATAAATGGAGTCTGCGGGGGGAAGACTGTTTCAAATTCGAACGGAAATTTGACGTGAAAATCGGATTTTATTTGCAACTAGTAGTGATGTACGTTTTGTGTAGAGATGTAACGAATAGTGATATAGTCGACTATCAAATTAAAAAAAAATTCAATTGTAAATAAAAAGTCCATTTTTTTCAAATTTTAAGTGTGAAATAAAATTAAGCCTACTTACTAATTTTTTTTATATGCTTTAAGATAGTAATGTTTCAAACGCCTTGATGTCTGCGTAAGACATGTTTTACCAAGATAAATGTTATAAAGGCTCCTTGACAGGGTGAAAAAAAAAAATCTTAATTGGTGAATGCTGAATATTTCGTAATCTCTAATTTTATTTTGTCTTCGCTGCCGTTTCAGGTCTTTTGGAATAGTGAAACCTACGAAAAGTATATTTTTCAAATAATTATACTGTTTTTACAATCTTTTTATTCAAAATATTATAGTTTAAGAAATCGTCCCAAAAGTCTAAGAAATATATTAAATTTTAAATTATGTGTTCACCAATGACACTTTACAGAAACAAAACCATATTTACATAGTAAATATAGTTTTGCTTCTGTAATATCATTAAATATCCATTTAGATATATGTTTAATTTCGCTTAAAATTGAATATGCCTCCGGAGATTTTTAATATAATTATTATTTCTGCACAATTTTTTTTTGTTATAAATTAAACAAATTAATTGTAATTGTTTTGTTATGAATTAAAAGTCTTCTTTATTTTTTGAGTTATTCCTAAATTATTCCATTAAATATTTAAGCAATATTCGGCTAACTTCATGTTTAGTAGCCTAGTGCGAATACAGAATAGTGGCTGAATGCTGAATATTTCGTAATCCCTAATTCTGTTTTGCATTAGCTGCTCTTTCAAATCTTTTGAAATAGTAAACCCTAAATTATATGTATCAAATAATTATTACTGTTTTTACAAAGTAAGCTTTTTATTCAATTTTTTATAGTTTAAGAAACGATCAGAAAAGTCTAAAAATATAAATTATAAATTCCCTAATGACTTGCGCACATTAAGATACGCATTTTTGTTTCTGTAATATTAATACTCATGTAAATGTGTTTGCTCAATTTTATTGAAAATTGAGTAAGCGTTTGGAGATTTTTAATATAATTATTAGTATTGGACCAAAAATTAAAATTTCAGCAATATTCGGTGGATTGAATGTTCAGTAGCCTAGCGCGAATGCGGAATAGTGGCTGAATCCCTAATTTTGTTTTGCATTTGCTGCCATCTTGGGGAGGCATGAACTCAACGAATTTATCGACATTGAACTTTTTAATTTTTTTAAAAATAAGTCCTTTCTATTTAAAGAAAAGTTAAAATACGTAATTCTCATCTTTAGTTTTACTTAGATTTTGATAGCAGGGATCGATGAAGACAAAAATTGGGTCCGTTTTGCGGACCCTTCACAAAATTACAATCGATTAAAGCGGACCCTTCACAAAATTACAATCGATTAAAACGGCCCCTTCACAAAATTGAAATCGATTAAAACTGCCCTTCAATGGCATTTTACCGTACATTTTAATCTGTTTTAACAAAAAAGGGACTTTTATTAAATGGATTGAAAATTCACGAAAATAAGTGTTGAAATTCACAAAAATAAGTGTTGAAATTCACAATCAGAGTTGAAGGGGAAAATATAAAATATAATTTCATGGATTTTGGGGGAATTTAACTTGGAACATTTTCACAAAAATCAGGTATATGAACTAGAGATGCACCGAATATTCGGTTGTTATTCGGTATACAAACCGGCAGACAAACCGAATATTCGGTTCGGCCGGATACTTTAATATTCGGCAACCGAATAGTAAACAAATTTAAATGTTCGAACAATTGGTAAACAAACACATATTTTCTATACCATGAATGAAAGATAGAGTATAGTACCATAGTACTAAATTAATTCAAGTTGCTACTTACTAATATCGCTTTCAAATTAATTTTAATGCAAGAGAAAACACTCGGATGTGAAATTTAAATTTTGCTGCTTTTCAATTTTTCTTGAATCTTATAACACATTACATTAACTTTACTATAACTCATTTAATTATGAAACAGTAACCAGAAAAAAAAAACTGATAATATTAAGTGTTCATAAATATGTAAAGTGAAGGACTGCTAATTTTCTTTTAATAAAATATGCAGCTGAAAAAATAATCATCATTTCACAAATATTTAAAAAATGATTAATAATACATAAAGGAAACACTTGGATATTAAATTTTTGCAGCATTTTAATTTCTGAAATTTTACACCATATGAAATATAAAATAGGAATGCACCGAATACCATATTTTGCCGAATACCGAATATTCGGTTAAAATTCGAATAATCGGTCGAATATTTGGTTAACATTTATTAAACTTATTAAACTTTGATTGCAATGTTTAATTTAATTAGTTTTTTCTTAGACAATATTTCATATGGTGTACAACTTCAAAAATTAAAATGCTGCAAAATTTAATATCCAAAGTGTGTTTCCTTTATATATTATAAATTACTTTTTTAAATATTAGTGAAATGCTGGTAATTTTTTTACCTGCATATTTTATTTAAAAAATTAGCAGTTAATTGACTTTAATGTTTTTAATGAACACTTAATGTTATGAGTTTTCTTTCCTGGTTACTGTTTCAAATTTAAATCAGTTAGTAATAGCAAGGTTAATGTAATGTGTCATAAGATTTAAGAAAAATTGAAAAGCAACAAAATTCAAATTTAACATCTGAGTGTTTTCTCTTACATTAAAACTAATTTCATTGTGATATTGGTTTTTTTTTTGTGTGATTGTGGAACGTTACGTTAGGGCTACCTGCCAAGGATGGGGGTTCCTTGGTAGGAGGACTATCTAAGGGTTTCTAACGCTAATTCACATGTGATATTAGTAAGTAACAACTTGAATCAATTTAGTACTATGGTACTATAATGTATCTTTCATTCATGATATAAAAAATATGTATTTGTTTACCGATTGGTGAATACTTAAATTTGTTTACTATTCGGTTGCCGAATATTTAAGTATTCGGCCGAACCGAATATTTGGTGCATCCCTAATGTAAAATATTGTTTAAAAACAAACTAATTAAATAAATCTTTACATTCAAAGTGTAACAATGGTTTAATAAATTGTAATTAAATATTCGATATTCGGCCGAATATTCGGTTAGAATTTTAACCGAATATTCGGTATTCGTTATTCGGCAAAATATGGTATTCGGTGCATCCCTAATATGAACTAATAAGCGATATTAGAAAGAGCTAGTAGCCCAAATAATAGCAATAGCTCCGACGTTTACATTTCACCTTTTGAATGATGTCTCCAGCTCGTATTATCGCACCCAAATAACTCGGATTATTCTGTCTGTCAGGGCTTTCATTTCATATGCATTCTAATCGCAGTATCGTAGAATCCTTTGTTTTCATGTAATGCATATTTTATGGTTGTCATATCACATGAATTTGACCCGCCACAACAACGCCGTTTTCGCGTTAATAATAATAATAATGCATCATCGAAAATTCTCCATCTTTAATGAAAACAAATTAAATAAATGGAAGTCTGGAGCAAATTAATTCCTTCCCTTAACCCTGACGAAAATCCAACATGGCGCCCTCTCGCTCTTTGCATTTGGAGGAGCCCTTTCGTGACGTCACATGTGTTGATTAATGACAAGTTGCGAGTGGAGTTGAATTATATCGTGCCTGCCTCTGATGTCACTGAGGGGGATTTATCTTTCAGGAATATCTTGAGAGTAATGAGCTCTGCTTTCGTTCGAAAAAGATGGGGGGGGGGATATGTCTTTTCGAACGACAAAAAAAGAATCTCCAAACGTAGGGGGGTAGGAGTGAGTGGGGAAAACAAAAATAAATTATATGGACTTATTTTCCGAGATAATCGGGTCGCAGTGTATTTGTGTTAGAACACAAATAAATTATCAGAATCGTTAAGATAGTGACTTTTCTCAATTGCTCTCAGATGAGTATCTGAGTTGAATTAATTTTAATTAGGCATTATGTGTGTATAAATTACGGATTATTTGAACGTATTGTGAGAGAGGGGGGGGGGACAGATTGGGAGGCTAGGGAGTGCACGTAACGTCGAGATAATAATGTAATTGAAAAGCCTGGAGGAACTGTAGGTTGCAAATGTTTTCCTTATTTTTCGTTTATTTCTTATTTTAAGGCATAGTCTAGAGAGTAGAATTTTGTTGAAACGCCGTTTCTATGTTGTGTGCTACAGTTTTTTTTCTAATTAATTGGATACGCAGCGGTAGAAATTCGAAAGAGGTAAATAACTATATATTCTAAGCTCTAGAGAGACTTGTATGTAAATTAGAAAATGTAATAGAAATAATATGGGTGATGTTAATGATCAATAATGATAATGACAATAATAACTGTTATTATATCAATTTAAGCAGTTTGTCTTAATAGCCAACCGTCTTGCAGATAAGTAGAGATAATTCTTGTATTTTTTTTTTTTTTTTTTTAGAATGCTATTTTATTACTCAACGCTGGTTTAATGTCTTTTTTTTTTGTATGATGTATGATTATCTGTACGAGGAAAATTGTAGAAAAAATTATTAATTTTTTAACTCGTATTTTTCAGTTTAATTGTTTAGTTCATTCATCCTCGCTCTCCCTTTTTTGTTGAGGCATAGTCTAGAAATTGAAATTTAATGAACTGTCAATAAAATTCATTAAATGTTCTTATAAAAATAAAATATTGATATGTTAAGATCAATTGTACCCCATAAATGCTATTTATAAAAACTATGTATATGTATACACATTATATATTTTAAGAGCTAATTTTTACTATCTTAATGTATATATTTTTTGGATTTTAAAATTGTTTATTTTACAAATCAGCATTATTTTTTTTTTATTCAAAAAAAGTGATGACGTTAAGTGAAAAATTACGTACAGGCTAATTCTAAACTAATTCGACTAACTTCAAGCAATAATAGAAGGCAGGAAATATTTGTTTCGGTCTAGTTGTGGTAAATTCAAGGAAAAGGTGTTTTTACTGGTAAAGATTGCAGAAAGTCAAGGTGTACTGTTTTCTCTGCCTAACATATAGAATTGCTTTGAAGTAGGGTGTACCCAATACCATATTTTGCCGAAGACCGAATATTTGGTTAAAATTCATTCAACTTATTAAACCGTTATTAAATTTTGATTACAATGATTCATTTGTCTCTTTTCAACAATATTTAATATTTCATGTGGTGTAAAACTTCAGAAATTAAAGTACTACTGTAAAATTTAGTAAGGTTAATATGATGTGTCATAAGATTGAAGAAGATTGAAAAGCATTTAAATGTAAGATCTGGGTGTTACACTAAAATTATTTTGAATGTGATATTAGTAATTAACAACTTGAATTAATTTTGTACTATGGTATTAAACTAGATCTTCCATTCCTGGCGTAAAAAAAAATGTATTTGTTATTAGTTGTCGAATATTTAAATTTGTTTATTATTCGGTTGCCGAATATTTGGTTTGTCTGCCGAATACCAACCGAATATTTAGTGCATCCTTACTTAAAACTAAAAAAATATATATTCGTCCTTTCTACAGTTTTCTAAAATGTTTGTGACAATCTGATGTCGAAACAATAGAGAGAAGCGCAATTTGGTTTTGGATATAAAATTATTGACCTTTGGCTTATGTAAAACTGTACATCCTTTGTTGTACATCCATGTTCATATTTTTTCTTATTTATTTATTTATTTTTATTTATTTATTTATTTATTTTTTTTTTGGGGGGGGGGGGTTACGATTTGATCAAGTACACAAGTAGTTTACTGAAATGCAATTTTCTAGTACAAGTGCTTTGTGTTTTATGTTCTAAAGAAGAAAAGAAAAATACGAATATATTATATTGAAAAACTTTGTCACAACACGAGTGAAAAAATATTTCATGAACTTAATTTTTTTTTCTTTCTTTCTTTTTTTTTGGGGGGGGGGACGATTTGATCAAAGTGCACAAACAGTTTATTGAAATTCAATTTTCGAGTACTAGTAGTGCTTTGCGTTTTATGTTCAAAAGAAGAAAAGAAAATTACAAATTTTTTGTCGGTCCAGGAAAATTTTCTTCGAAACTTGGCACGCGCGCCATGTAATAGCCATCTCTGACTAGGCGTCCATATGACCTAATGATACAAATGGGTTACGAATATTAAAATGAAAATAATTTTTAAATATTTAATTTTCCTCAAGTATAAATATGTTCGTAATTTTAAAATTCAATTTTGGAAATCTTTAAGAATGCTTATGTTGCGATAACTCAACAGCGGTCAAAAATGGGTTAAAATACTTGCGAAAGTAAAAGTCCCTAAGTAACCTAGTGCCCTGGGGCCCCGTCTCGTCTAAGTATGGTCAGGCTTTGACTGTAATTAATAATCAAAGACAATCAGATGACTATGACAGATTTTTTTTTTAATTCAATATCTGTATGGAACATAAATCACATCAGAATTGGTGTGCAATGTGTAGTTTATATGTAATACCCATGTAGATTGGTTGTTATCGGCCTCTGCACAAAGAACAAATCAACCATTTTTCGTATTATGTTGCTCGGTCTTCATTTGTGGGCTATCCCGGACTTGGGTGTAGGCGATGTTGAATCCACCGTGTCACACAGAACCTTCATACGTACTGTTGTTCCTTTTCTGTACACGCCTCCGGTGAAATATTCCGGTGACCCGTTTGTGGGTACACACCCAAGATAGCTTCTACTCTGTTGTTATCTATCTACCTCCATCCCAAAGGATTCACTTTCGGATATGCGGGTGAAATGTAAAAGTCACTCGCCCGTCTGTACCTCTACCTTCTGCTGTAAAAAAAAAAAAAAAAGTATAAAAGAAATTAGCCGTAATTATGAATAACAACAGAATAGTATGCCCGTATATTAAACCTTCGTTATGTATGGCGCTGCCCAAAATGTTTTTAAGAAACGTTTACTGTAAATGATTTTCAACACTTGATTTGGATGTACTGGGTACCCATGGACATCTAGCATTGAATTGATTGTTTTCAATTATACTACTGATTTCACCACTTTCAAACTTGACTTGGTCTAAAACAGGAAATGCACTATAAAAATATGTTTATTATACAGGGTGCTCGAGAATTTTTGAACTTTATAAAATTAAATAAATAAATATTAAAAAAAATTCTAAGCACAACATTAAAATGTAATTGCTAACTAATTGTATAGAAAACTAATAGCTTTCAATATGAGATCCTTTGGTATCTCATACAACGTTTAATATTCGATTTCATTCCAAGTATTTGAAAGGTTCTGAGGAGTTTGAATAGCAGCTGTGATTCACTGCTTGAATTCCCCTACATTAGGACACATAATCCTATAAACAATATCTTTAACGTAACCCCACATGAAAAAAAACCAAGAAGGTTCAATCCGGCAATAGAGGTGGCCGCAGAATTAGACCACCACGCCCTGTCCATGTGTTTGCGAAATGTTGATGGAGGCATTTGCGCACAGACGTTGACCCGTGTGGAGGTTAGCCGTCCTGTTGAAAAATCACAATGCCAAATCTTTCCTTCAGTGGCCATGTCCTCTACCCTCTTCTGTATCTCTTGTCAAAGTCCTTGACAACTAGCTCCGTTTATCCGATATTTTGGTACGAATTATAGAAAACGGACATTTAGCACTTATGTAAGTCGGCCGTCATTCGAATTCCCAGGGCTCATATAATTTAAATTTGTCGTTCGAATGCTACGTAGCAGTCATGTAAACTTCTCGGTGTCCTGTTTTAGTGACACGCTGTTTGATTGACAAAGCATTCTTAAATATCTCGAAAATTGTTAAAATTTTCAGAAAATTGGGCTCCCCAAACATAGAATCACATATACCCTAATATAGAATCAACCCTCCCCATCTTATTTTTAATTCTGTAATTTCAAAATTTGAAACTGATTTTTATAAGTTTATATGTTTGTTGTTCGATTGCTCACGTAGCAGTCTGTTTGCGAACCTGAAATCCTCTTCCCGAACTTACACCACTACTCCACAGAGCACAAGTATAAGAAAAGCTTAAAAAAGAGGTGAACAGCTTTGGCTGCAGCATGCGGTGGAGGAAATGTCTCTCTAGAGAAGTGGTTCCCAACCTTTTTTCAATCTCGACCCCTTTTAGATTTTTCAAAACTTTCGCGACCCCCCCCCCCTCACAATCTGCCATTTTTGACCAATAAAAAAAATTAATAATGAAAAAATACATTTGAGATTTAAAATTTATATCTTTTTAATACGTACTGATTTTTAATAGGATGACTGAGGCTGAATTTGACCGACAAGTTTGGCTATTCTTGGCTGAATATTGGTCAAGGTCAATCGCATGTCATCTTAGATATCTAATTTATTACTGGCTTTTGTCTTCTGTAAAAGAGTTGAAAATCCAACTTCACGCAGATAAGTGTGGATGCAAATGGCGTCAACATTTGACACGAAAAATTATCGGATATGAGCAACGCACAGCACACCAAAATTGAGTTAACGGTTTTTCTTGGTATAAACTTGCGGAGGAGTCATTTTGCAAATTCAGAAATTCACCCTGCACTTCATCAGGAAGATCGGCGACATCTAAAGATGTGTGAAATGGATTTTGCACGATTCAGATTGAAAGGGCTTCAAGGTGGCTACTAATTACACCTTTAAATTAATTGCAATTCCTATTTCCGATTCTTCTGTCTTAATGCATGGGTTCTCAAGCATTAGTAAACACTCCCAGATTCACCGACGTCAGTTTTTGTAGCTTTGATACTAAAGCCCTGACGAGAATAAGGATTTTTTCTTTCCAAAGGAAAAGGGAGAAATGGCGTCTCATGGCAAAAAAACGTAAAAATAGTTTACTATTAATTTCCTATAAAAGCGGTCTGCGGCGACCCCCGAAAAAAGGCATGGCGACCCACTTGGGGGTCGCGACCCCCGGTTGGGAACCATTGCTCTAGAGGCTTAGTTTCTGAATGTAGGAGGCAGGGCCAGATTATGACCAACTGGGGCCCCGGGCATTGATGAATTTAGGGCTCCCCAGCTATGAAATTTGTTTTATTTTTTATAAAATTTTGATATAAAAAAGAATAGTTCAGAACAACATTTGAAGTTGGGGTCCCTGGGCAAAGTCTCGATTTACCCATGCCATAATAAGGCCCTGATGGGTGTGTGTGTGTGGGGGGGGGGGATCGCTACATATATTAATTTTCAAAAAAGTTGGGTGCAATGTTTGAAAAAGTAACCATTATAGTAATCCATTCTCTATGCAATACGTTGAAATACGTTATAATAGTTGAAATATTTTATCTTTCTAAATAAAAACAGTTTCAAGCAAGTAATAGTTACTTTTTTTAAATTAATTATAAAAAATTAGTTTTTTTTCTGGGGTAGGGGGGTGGGTGGAATTTGGCAGTTTTTTTTTTTTTTTTTTTTTTAAACCAAATTCACCGACATTTTGACAAAGGACATTCGGCAACATTGACGAGATTGTATCGGGCTCAGGGCAGACAGAACTGCTGGGATTTAGGACGCTTCACCCATGACCATGGGGGGGCAAGAAATGATGACCTAGGCCCGTCTCGTTTCCACCCCTGCTGAAGTGTTGCCTGTTCAAAATTTTTGTCGCTAAGTTTAGCGACTTTTCATTGCATTTTGTGCTACTATTTATACATCACGTTTAAAACAAAATTAACAGAATCTCGGCGACTTTTGTCAGAGAACAAGTGGCAGTACCTTGACTGAGCCCTGTTTCATCTTCAGTGTGTTTAAACTCCGCTTGAAAGTAAGAGCTGATTGAATTATTCATCAAGAAGAGAACTTTCGATTTGAGAACACAAATTGCTTGATGAAACGCAATTAACTTTAAACGATCGTTGGGTCTTTCTGTGTGAGCGAGCAAGCAAGCATGGACAACCAGCTCATGACGTGCTATGAAAAATGATTTTCGAACCTGAGGAAAGTGTTAAAATGATGGAACGAACACAGAAGGAACAATAATAATTACTGGACGCCATTTTTCTGTGTATGCTCGCGGGGTGTGGAATCGCTTGATTACACCTTGATTGGTGGTTGATTGTGGTGAGATGATATGGTATTTATTATATAGTTGCTTGTTTATTTTTGTTCGTTCAAACTTATTTGTGTATGTTTTTAAGTAGACTCAAAATTGTTGTTGATTAAGTGTGTAGGATGGGCAGCTTATTATCACTTTTTTATTTTTATTTTGAAAAGATATATATTGCGTTATATCGTTGATGTTTTCAATTAATTATATGTTTGTTCGGGTGTGTACGTTAATATGATACAAGACATTTTTCCCTTGGTGAATTATTATTTGATTTTGATATTTTATGATGACGCCCTTCAAGTAATTGTTTGGATAGAATTTATCTTATAAAAATATATTATAATATACTGGGAGCGTTTAGAGCTGAAGTATATAAACAGAAAAATAACGAGTTATTGTTATTAAAATACTTGTTTATTTACCTCGAAGTCTGATGAACCATAAAGACAGTTCAGAAAAATATAAATTTGTTATCAGCAGTTAGGTACACAAACATCGTTACTTCTGTTCGAAAACATATAAAGATTATGGCTTTGGCATATCAGTAGATGAGCTTTGCGATTCCCTATTCGAAGAACGTTACCCACAGAAATGCGAGGGCAACTGTGGAATTTATTTTTTAAAAATGCTGATTTCATTAAGGGGACACGGTGGACGTTACAAAACTTCTTTATTTTTGACCAAAATTTGTGAACTTTTGTATATATATGCTGTATGATAAAATTAAATGCTTAAAAAAATAAAATAAATTCTTTTTTTTTTAATTTAAAAAAATTGAATTTGTAAAAAATCTCTCTTGTGCGCCAATTTTTATTTTTTCCTTCAATTTTACCTTATTATTCAAAAATGTATTTCGGACAAATTTTCTTATTAATTTAGAGATTCGTTCATAAGTAAAATTTTAGGAAGTATTTTTAAACATTGTCACTGAATTTTCACAAAATTTTCATGTTTTTATAAACTTATATTGAATTTCTATAATCTTAATGACCACCAAAATTAAAACGGATAAGAAAATTTGTTTTTATATGCACCTTGAGTCTCTGTAATGGATTTTATAAGATATCTTCAAAAACTGTATCGAAAGGGACCTTTTTAAAGACACAGAACTGCGAAAAATATTCATTTTGCACAAGAGGCATTTTTTGCGGACTTTCAAAGAGCAATTTATGAGATTCTTACATTTTTTAGACGTTTATAACTTTTTTACTTAAGTTAGAGACATGCAGGTTTTTGTCTGATATAGTAAAAACCATATTATATTAATACATTAAAGAAAAAATTTTGAGTTTTTGGAGGATTTTTGGTAAAGTCATAGCCCACCATCCCCTTAAATAAAGTGTACAAAAAAGCAAAATGTTACCGATAAGCAAAGTCCTGTAGCGGTCTTAGCTTCCTTGCTCCATTCAAGGCTACGGCCTTGCCCCAACTCCTGTATCCAACACTAGGCTGAACGTCGTTTTAACTATTGTACTTATTCGACTTATTCTATGTTCAGGGGCTGCCCGACACGGTAAGCAAGGTTGTAAGCATCACATTCGGGCACCAGGGGCGCATCCAGAAATTACTAAAGGAGGTAGCGATTTTGTACCTGAAACAGGGGGGTAGAATGCACAAAATCATTTTATAATTAATTAATGTAATCAATAACACCAGTTAATGTAATTAATTATATTATTGATAAAATCTATATATTTTAAATAAAAAGGGCAGGTAGTAGTACCCGCCATATACCCCTTAGAAAAAGGCTTCTTAATTTTCATTATACTTTCATAATACATTTTAACAGATTACAACAGATTTTTGGACTTCGCCCGGGGTGGGAGCGATCGTCCCCCTCCCCTTGGATCCTCGCCTATGGGGCACCATTTCGAACTCGAAACCGAGAAAAACTTGATGACAACAAAAGGGGGCACCTTTTATACAATTGCATGGGGGGCGCCACGTACCCAAGGGCCGCTCCTGTCTATGTTATAGATAAAAGTGAAACTATATATTTAAAACACAGAATTTTCGGGGAAGATATGGGAGTAAGGATTTCTACGGAGGAATCCGCCTATTTTTGCATTGCACCACTGTCTCAGATGCACTTGTGCCATAAAAATATTAGTCCCCCCACTCTTCGACTCGGTCTTTATATCTGTCGATGCGTGTGCGTATGTATATGTAAACACACACACACACACACACACACTTACATGAAACTTAAAGGGTATCAGCCCGCTACGCCTCTGAGCTGTCATTAATTTAGAGTGACAGCTGTGATAGATTAAAAAGAAAATGGCTGATATTTTTAGGAACTGCTTGCCCGCACACACTGTCTGGTTGAAACCTGATGATTACAAAGGCGTGCTTTGTGTTTCATTTTTTTAACTGTCCTTCACGTTTGTGACTGGCAATTGCTTTTTAGCTCCGTCTGTGTCGTAAGACTAAACTTTTTTTTTTTAATTGATTTGTTTGCCGCTGGATATTTGCACTCTACAAATGAACTCGGGTTTAACATGATGAATATCCACCAGGTCGCCCCTAAACTGAGGCGTTTGGCCCGTAGAATAACTAACTCACCAAAAAACTTAACGTCGGTTTCGTTTTGTTATTTCCTTTCTTTTGCATAAGTCACCCATTCTTATTATTTCTATGGCGATTTTCGACGAAACATAGCAACCAGTGGAGGATGCGTGACATAAACAAACACCTTCCGTAATGTGTTTTAGTGGGGAAAAGCCCGATTTTGAACTTTAAATGGGAGGTTGGAATGGGATTTAAAATGAGGCTTTTTTTTTTCAAATGCTTTCTGAATTTTTCAGATATGATATCGAACATTTACACTGCTGTAATTGAGTTTTTTGCCTTTATGTACTTCACATGTTCAGTTACTAATACTGAAATACAATTTTCTTTCTTTCTTTGTTTTTTTTAGAAAGAAAAAGAATTATCTCTAAAGGTTGTTTTTTATGACCATTCCACACAACTAGTGTGTATGTGGGGTTTTTAGTCAAAGGTATAAATCTGATTTCGGAAGGAAAAACCATGCCTTTTAACTTATCACTCTAAGCTCCCTTCTCCCTCCACCCTTTTCACTTGAAGCTAGGAGAATGTTGATATAAATAAATTATTTTTAAATTACCAACCTCAATGGATTCCTGAGGATTGCTTCCTTTGTTATTGGCTGGGTGGGGAGAAATGGTCTACATCAAGGCCGTTTCCTAGAGGTGGGGGGCGTTAACCCCCCCTCCCTCTCCCCCCTGCGCGTTTCCCCAATCGAAAACACTTTTTATATGCAGTTTTCAAACGTTTCTTTTCCATACAGCAATATGGGTAAGAAATTGAAAGAGTTGAGATCAACATTTTGCAGCATTTGCTTTTGAGCAACGTTTGAAAGCTCGGGGTGACCGCCCCCCCCCCCATTTGAAAGTGGGGGAAGGAAGAGGAGTGAATTCTTCTCCAATGTCCATCTTCGGGACCATCTAGTAGATTTTTGACCCGCCCCTACTCCCGCTTATTTTGGTCACAGCCAGGGTATAGGAATGTTCCCTCTATTAGTTTACTTTTACTATATCTATGGGATGGGCACTTGCTCTTCAGGCATTTCCCCACTACTAAGGCCCGAAGTATTGGCCATTTTATTAAAGGGACACCTAGTAGGCGACCACTTAGTACCCCCGCCCCCTCCACGAAGGGACGAGCGAGTTAAGACCCATGCCCTAGCTGGGAATCGAACCTGGATTCAAGGTGTGCGAGAGAATGGTTGGTAAGCTGCTGCACCACTTGGGCGACCAAAGTGCTGATTTGGTTTCGTTTGAGGAATTGCAGCCAATTGCCTACTGGAGCGATCTAGGCCAAGGGGAGGGCTCATTCTAAATGGTCCTATCGGGGTCGTGGTAGCCCAGTGGTTAAGGCGTTGGAATCGTAACCGGAAGGTTGCGGGTTCGATACCGCCTTACCACTAAAGACCACCGTGTGCATGCGGTGTACGTGCACGTTAAATCCATGGTTCCGAAAGTCTTCTCGGCGGTCGCTAGCAGTTTCCGAGGGGTGCCAATATTCAGAAGTCCTCCACCTTCTGATGAGGTTCCAAATTGTGGCGGGAAATTCCGGGAAGGACGTATAGGTAGCTCTAAGCGATACGTTTAGTGACGCGAGCTGTCCTCTTCTGCCGAATAAATGGTCCCCTCCCGTATGTATGCAAAGTTTCGGAAATAACCACGGAAAACTCCGAACGATTAGGTCGGCGGGCGCGACCTGGGGTTGAACCAGGCACCTTCCGTTTCCCTGCTCAGAGTGCTACGTCCTCGGCCACTGATGGGACGTCCTCATTATGGGCACACATGCGAGACAGTCCCCGCACAAACATTTTGCACGGGGCCTGCTCTGAACCAAAACTTAGCCCTACCCCATCTCCTTTAAAAAAAATAAATAATAAGATTTCGTGTCTAAGAGTTCGGGAAGAAAAGAACGGAGAGGTTACTTAACTTCTTTCTACTCCCAAACTAAAAAAAACCTCTACACGGAGGTGGTCCGCCCACTCCTTGAGCACTCGTGATAATGCGTCAGAGGGTGGGGTTCGTCAATATCCTGTACGGAATTATTCGGTCGGCGGGCGATGTACCGGTTTCGAATGCGATATACTTTATTATTATTATTATTATTATTATTACTTTTTTTTTTTGTAAAAGCATCCTCGAGCTGGCAGGTGCATGGCCGGCCAAAAAGATGATTCGATAGTGTGGTCAGGGGCATTTCATTTTAGGTGTTCTTATTACGTTGCCGCCACCCACCCCCCTTCCCTCTTCTGTAATATCAGATGCTACTGCTGTCTCAGTCACGTTTTTTTTTCACTGTGATGGGATATAGCGATAGGTGACGTACTGCCTTTGAAGTCCGGACGCATTTCTCGGATAGAGCTCCTCCCGTAATTGCAGGTCTGCGCAGGGCGTCCATTTTTGTTCTGTTGAATTGGCATCCCTGCTTGTTGTTTTTAATTGGGCAGAGATCCCAGTGGCGGATCCCCATTATTCCTTCCCCCCTCTGTACATAACCAGGAAATCTGTTGTGTTGACGTTGTTGTTTTTTAAGCTTAACCCTTAAACGCGCAGTGTTCCCGTCTGGGAACACCAAACTCTGACGTTTTGGCTCTTGCCACGTCAAGAAGAATAGATTTGATTTCTATAAAAAATAGTTGCGGATGACATAGTTCCACGAGAATCCTTTACTTTTTTGCACGTCATTTCCCGTAAAAAAATGGTCACGATTATTATTAACAGCACTGACATCTGCGGGGAAATGGAAAAATGCGAGAACAGCTGGATAGATTGCCCAATGCTGAAAAAGGGCAGCCGTTGCCATCGCTCGATTTAACTACCAGCAAGATGGCGGACGATCGAAACGTTCATCGCTGTGCCGCACAGCCAGCTGCGTCAAAAAAGGGTCTCTCGACCTGTGGCACGCGATGAATGTTTCCATCGTCCGCCATCTTGCTGGTAGTTAAATCGAGCGATGACAACGGCTGCCCTTTTTCAGCATTGGGCAATCTATCCAGCTGTTCTCGCATTTTTGACGCAGCTGGCTGTGCGGCACAGCGATGAACGTTTCGATCGTCCGCCATCTTGCTGGTAGTTAAATCGAGCGATGGCAACGGCTGCCCTCTTTTCAGCATTGGGAAAGGGTTGCGCCTCAAAGGATTAACCCATCGCTGAACGCAAGTTTCACTTGTTTCCCCTCATGATTGAAAAGACACAGCGGTAAAGGTTATTTTTCTGTTCAGGAAAATGTATCCCCCCACTCCCCTTAATGCTAACTTTTTTTTTTCAAGAATAAATGTGTTAAAAATGTATAACTGTTTTCTACTAGAGCTACAAATATCAAAGTTGAATATACAGCGGTCGATGCAAACAAAAATTGGGTCCGTTTTGTGGCCCCTTTGCAAAATTGCAATGGATTAAAACGGCCCTCTATTGGCATTTTACCCTATATTTTAATGTTTTATCAATTATTTTAACAAAAAACGTGACTTATTAAAAATTGGCATGAAAATTCACAAAACTAAGTGTTGAAATTCACAAAAATGGGACCTTGTAAAATATTCCTGGATCGACCCCTCATATATATCTGTGACGCGACACCACGGTTAAGCAAGGGTTTTACTCTCCGGTCTCCGAGTTCAAGAAATTGGCCTTTACTGTCTTATCAATAAAATTATAAGTAAATGAAAAAGTATAACATTCATCTAACACAAATATAATCAGGAATAGAAGAGCATATTTCAAATCGACGCGATGGGTACTCTGGTACTTAGTCCCTATCCTCGTAGCCAGGGGGATGCATTTGGGAGCAGTAGGCCCCCCTTAGAAAATTTGCAGAATAGATAGAATAATGAATTGAAAGAAATATTTTTAAAAAGTTGAATTAAAAAATCTGTAAATTTAGATAGTTTAGTTCTCAAATTCTGCATCACCACTACACTAAAGTACATGGCGTTTTATGAGTACCCACCACTAAAGTTCACCAAGGCACTTTATAATGCTCTAGATTGTTTATTATAGTACATCATTTCTAGTGTTAAATATAGATTAATATAGAATCACTATAAATTAAGTATTCGTGATTGTTCGTTATAATATTTTAGTAAGAGTATTTTCAGGAACCGTTTTTTCAATTAAGATTATTAATAAAAAATTAAGAGTGAGAAAATAAAAATTGCAGCATTACCAATCATTATTTTTTCTCCGCAGTGATATTGCGTTAAAAAAAATTAAATGGTTATAAAATTAAATGTTAACTAATTAAAATAAAAGCACAATTAGATTAATAAAAACAGATAGATAAAATAATTAAAATATGATTGCATAATACTTAAAGGACTTTCTCTTCTCCCCCCCTCCCTCCCCCCAAAAAATAGAATAAAATAAAATAAACTGCATAGCCGTCCTGGTTGGTAATGCCGCCCGCCCCTAGTCAAATACGGGCCCGGCTACGTAATCCCTACCTTTTGCATTCGTGACCTAGCAGCCCTTTAGCTTAAAAATGGCGGATACGCCGTCTGGCATATTTAGAAGGGTTGGTTTGGGCTTTGAAACAGACTTCAAGAACACTTTTTTTTATGTTCTATCTAGATAACTCTTTGGCCTACAGGCCTCATATGGAATGTACGATTCTTGCATTTTCTCAGATAATCGCAGATGTTATCTGAATATCGTATAATGATTCTTCTAAGCGTCTTGTCTTCACGAAACCCTGAAGTTCTTAAAAAAATCCCATAATCATTATTAACATATCACGCTTCTTGATCAGACAACTTAAAGCCCTAAGCACTCGGTTAAAATTGTAGCAGTCTGTAATTTACAAATGCATTTTACTGAATATCAATTTGTGAAAAAATAACGTTTTCGAATTCTGCCATTTATTTTAGGCCATGTTTATTTAGCCGTGTGCAGGTCTGTAACCGATAGTTGATACAAGATAACACTGCAAAGAAAAAACAGAAGAAACAACGTAACGTAAGAGTAGATAGTCGCCCACCTCACAAAATCGGAACAATCCTAACAGTTCAAACAGCTCTTTGGAAGATAGACCACATAAATGTAGTGGCATTTCGTTCTCCAAGATTATTAAATATCTCCAGATCCAAGTTCGTTATACATCTCAAGATCTTGACTTTCCCGACAAGCCAAAAGACACTTTTTAAAGTTAATCGTTTAATAATATAAGACTAATTGATTATATATTTAATATAATATATAATCAAATTAGTCTTTTGAACACTACCATGAGATGAAATTTCCTTCTACTTAGAACATATTCGATGCATTTTGGTATGAGTATGGCATGGCTTGGCTTTCCTAAACCACTCATGACTAACATACTATATCAGCCTGAAACGTTGCAGGAGCATTTCAAAGCCTGAAAAGCATACTTAAAGTGCAGTAAGTTCCGAAAAGCAATCAGAAAAGAAGTTTTATTGTGACATAATTAGTAAGCAAGGCTCGAAATAAAAGTTTGAAGCTAAGTTGACAGCAAATAAAATTTATCGCAAAAAATGTGTGTTATTATATAATGTTTTATTTATATCATATGAAGTTTATGCAAATTGCTGGAAATCTTGAAAATTTATACTCTCGGAATTAGGTAGAAAAGATTTAAAAACGAAGTGGCTGGGTGGTATTTTTTGACATGTTTTGTATTCTTCTACTGCTTTTGAGTTTTCTACATTTTCCCTAATAATACAATTTAAATCTCTCCTTTATAAATAAAGTGGAGCCTGTCTAATATGACCACTCTCGGGAAGAACAAAATCAGTCACTTTATAAAGGTGGTCACTGGTCACCATACAAAGGCGGCAAAATGTGGTGGTTGTAAAGTGAAATTGTAATAAAGTGGTCACTATGGGCAAATGGTCTCTTTACCAAGGTGGTCACTTATCTGGTTATTTTAGAAAGAAGTAATGGGACATTTGGTGTTCTTGCAGCCAAATTTGCAACCTTTGATTGTCGCAGCGAAGAGATTTATGCTTAAGACATTTTCGACTTATTTCGAATCCTGATTTATGAAGCATGAATTATTTCGTGAAGACAATCGATTCTTGGTTATGGGTTAGGCATATGTATATCTAACTAATATGGCCGCTAACTGCCACTTTTAAGACTTACATCCTCAGGAAAATGTTCTCCCCTATCTATTTAACCCTATTGAAAGCATCCCTTCATGTTATACTCGTATTTCGAACATTTTTCAACAGATTTTTCTCGTTTATTTTATTTCCTGTTCACAACTCTTTTAATTTCGCAAATCCCTAATCAGTTGCCTGGGTTCTAAATAATACTGACGAAAGTGTCTCCTACTTAGCGGTGGAATAAAAAAAAAAAAAAAGTATTTTGTTTTTATGTACATAGGACGTATAAATTTCCCCCCCCCCTTTTCCCAATACCCCCTCAACCTGTAACTTTCCCTTTTCCAACTTTACGACATCATAAATGTGACCATTAACCAAGTTAACTGAGGTCTTTAGAGCAGCCCGGTATTTCCGTTAATGGTATTGCAACCATTGTTTTTAAGCAAGCAGAAATGGAACTCATAAAAAAAAAAAAAATCGGAACATGCTCTACTGCACATACTCGGGATCTTGTTTTGAAAAAAAAAATCACCACTTTCCAGGGAACTGTGGGTAAAATAAATAAGTGCGGAAGTCTCTCGTTTTGACACTCGGTATGTCCTCTGCTTGGATTTTAGGAGATACCAGTTTATTTATGATAAACGTTTCTGGGAATTTTTGGGAGGCTTTTAAAAAGCGGACGAGTTAAGTTTCATTTGATTTATGGGGTCCTTCTTGTTGCTCCTCGATACATCCATATATTTTCTTTCTTTTTTCAGAATGAACTTTTTTCGGTTTTAAAACTTCCTGTGTATGGATATTTTTGACCTTTCTAAACAAGAAAGATAAATGCATGCCGCACGAGTTAATTACAAAACATTTTCCAACACTATTATATTTTGCTTAGATAACAAACGATTCGAAAACATCGCGAATTGTTAAGATTCAATTCTTCGCCAATAGAATACAGTTTGTTAATATATATGTATTTTCGTCTGTTAGATAGCCTATTCTGAGGCTTAATTTAGGCTAAAATTAATGGCCAATGTAAGAAATAGCCAATTCTGGCGATATATTGTTAATAGCAGCCAAACTTTGCAAACAGGCAAGATTTTGTATTTAATCTCCAAAACCTATATTATTTATCATTATTCTTTTTGTTCACAATGTAGAAGCGTTATTTAGGCTATGCCCTATCTTTCCGATTGAGTGTCAGCTGTTATATTTATTTTATTGAGCTTTAGTTTGATGAATGTCTCTGAACTGCTTTAAACCGTAACGTATTGTCATTATTTTTGTGTTCCTGTAAAAGAACTAAATATGCTGCATGCCTCCTTTTAATGTTGAATTGCTGGACTCAAAATTTTATTTGTGAAGTGGAAAAAAATAGATATTGTTACTTAATCCTTGCGATTTTCTTTTCTGATTGATTTAATTCAATTTTTTACACTATCACTCTTTACAGCAAATGTTGTAAATGTTCGCCTCCATTGGGCCCCTCGCGATAACTTTCCTCCTTCTAAAAAATCAGTTACGATTGGTTTATTCTGAAAAGTTTTAAATATCTTTCCCTTCCCTCCAAGCACAAAATTTTATTTTAAATAAACTGAAGTAAACGAATATATATGATATCAATGAAACAAATAACTTGATGTAACAGATAACTGCTGTATTATAGTTGCCAAAATGTACGGAATTATAATAAACCACATTATTTAAATATTTTTTTTAAATAACAGCTAACCAACATATTTAATTACAAAGATTTTGCTACTTTCAAACTTTAAAAATATTCTTTACAGAAAGGTAGTTAATCAGATAACACAAATGTTGGCAGCTATGCTATATCAACTATATAGAGCCTTTTGACAAATTGGAAAGAAGTTTAAATTAATTGATATAGATGCAAGTTTGAATTTCCATCGTTCTTATTTTATTATAATTGAAAAACAATACAACTTTTGACGCTTTTTTCCTTTGTTATCTTATCGTGAAGTTATAAAATTGTAAAATAAAATATTTTTGGGCCCCTAAAATCTGTGGGCCCTGGGTAGTTGCCCCGTTTGCCCTGCCGGTAATATGGCATTGCTCGCTACCTTATCTACAGTTGAAGTCAGGGGGAAGTTCATCGAATGGGATCTTGCCTCGAGTTGGGGTTCCCTTGCGACCAGGGACCCGTTGACATCTTGCCAGTCCTGCCACCTTATTATCATGCTGCTGATTGAAGTCATAACTTCGTTGAAAAGATCTTTTTTTTTTTTTTTTTTTTAAATGACTATATCATTTTATCTCTCAACACCCTTTATTGAAAAATGTGTCCCAAAAATGCGACATACAAAGCGACATAATTTTACATGTATTTAAATACTATTAGTTCACAACAGCTTTAATCTATTGTTACAGTATTTGGTAAGCGCTGTAGAATATGCATCCCATGTATTTTTCTATAAATAGGTTACACTCATAAAAATTTCAACATAGGGTTGCCAGGTGAAATACGCGAAAGATGAGCGATAAAATGGCAAAGTCCATTAATATTTTTTTTTAATATGGCAATAATGAAACTAAAAAATTAAGGGGGTTCAGGGGGATCTCTCCCTGACGAGGCTCGAACAGCCGAGTTTTTATTTTTTATAAAGCTTAAACCGAGTGGCGTTGTAACCGAGTTTCTGTTGTATGGGTTGAGTGAATGAATGGTAGAAAATATTTTGACGTTAGAAGGGAATTATCACTGTAAACAAGGCTATTACAACCAAGCTAAACTGCTTTTTTCATCGGTGATTTTTTTTTTTAGTTGCAAGAAGCTTGGTGAGTGACTTTTGTATTTTATTTTTTTTTTCTTCTATCCTTTCACACAAAAATCTTGTTAACTATTTCGCCTTACTATCCAAGCTATTTCACGTTCGTCGCTAAATTTTCAAACTCCCCTTCTTGCTATCATGTTTATTGATATTGCCACTAGCGGAATAGCAATTTCGAATTTACTCTTACATTTCCCCCCCATCTGCTTTGATCAGAAAGTGGTAGTGGAGAACGAAGACCTGTGACTTTAGCGTATGTATTAAGAAGTTCGATTAAATAACACACGTCTCTAAAAATACACTTTAAGAAATTAACTTTTTTTTCTCCGTATGTGTATTTTTAAATTTCATATATAAGTCATTTCTATCACGCATCACGTTCTTGAGTAACGAAAAATAAATAAATAAACCGGAAACGAGATATTTTCTCGCTATCGAACTAGAAAAGTAATAAAGAAAATGGCGACGGATATATAAAAAGAACTTTTTTTTTTTTCTCTCTCTCTGTTGCCAACATTCATGCACTTATTTCTTTTTCTCCCCGCTGTAACATCTGAACAAATGAGATACCGCCTGGCCTGTTGGCAAAATCTTGTCGGCCTGTAACTATATTGCATTACAGGTGAAAGCCCGGCATTCGTAATCTAGTTTTGAAAAGTACATACCTGTTTACCCCATAATTAATTTGTCAGCCCTCCCCCCCCTTTCCTCACGCTGATGTTGGTCTCTTCATAAAAGTTTTTATTAATTTGTTGTGATGCTAGATTTATTTATTGATTGATTGATTATGAGAAAAAGAAATCATATTTAAGAACATTTCTCCGCCCATCGAGATGAAAAGATCTTTTCATTCACCTTACTGAAATTTTTGAACTTTTTTTTTCCTCTTAGAATCAGGAGTCACGCTTAAAAAAAAAAAAAAAAAGATTCTGGTTCAAGTCTGATCAGTGGTGTCTCAGACTGACATATTCGTTTTCCATAGTGTGTAATTTAACTGGGTTGTGTTGATACATTGTGTTTCTTAAATTAAAAGAATGTAAAAGGTGCTTGACTCTAAAACGCGTGACAGACAGTTGGCATTAGTGGGTCACAAGAGTGGTTCTATGTAGGTCTGGAGCTGTGTAAACTTGATTTTTTTTTTCTTGCATGCTTACGGAAAGTGCATTGAAATGCAAATAAAATGTTATTCGAAGATGCTGTTACAAATAACTTATAAACATTTATTTTATATATAGTTTATTCTAGTGGTGTTTAGTTGTAGGTAACATTCTGAATAAATTTGAAACGCATAATGCTAACTTTGCGTTTGCTGTAAACCATTTAAAGAAACCACTCCTCCTAATTTGCATTGTAAATTTTAATAGATGTTGCACGATTTGAAATAGATATTTTAAAAAGTGTGATTATTTTATTTAGAATTTTTTCACTATGTTTTAGATGTCGTTGGGCATCTACGGCTTTGTACACACCAAGTGACAAAGTCGTGCGACATTATATCGTATTTGTCGCGATACTTTGATCCTCCCTCCCTACACACCTTAGTCTCAGAATATATATCTCGCGATAAGATGCAAGGTGAGAGCAAAAAAGTTTTTTTGTTGTTTGTAGCTAGGTTGAGCGGCATTTTTCGGTTTTTCCGGCAGCGAAAACTGACGGGGCACTTGTGGAATAACCTTGCAACTTCTCGCAAGGTTGGTTGCTAGGTGTCTACTGAGGAACAGGGCCTGATTATAACATTTTTGTGCCCAGGGCACTTTTCAAATTTTAGCCCCTGTATATAGCTGGCTCAATTTTTGTGCCCCTGTGTGTGCATAGCTTTAAACTCGTCTAGTTTTAAGTAGTAGCAGACTAACATTTTTAAGCTATATTGTCAAAGCAGTTAGACTATGTATCTGATGGAGACAAATATATTCAACATTGAATATATCCGCTTGGGTGTGGAAAAAATAATGGTTATTTCACGAAAAAGTAGATTAAAGCCGTCCCTTTTTTCTTTTCAAGTGTTGCGTGTTCAAAACAAGCCAGAGATAGGCTGGGTTCTGTAAAATAAATAACTTATTAAATGGTCAACTTGCAATTTACCTGAGAACTCAATGGGTAATCTGACTTTTTTTCCCGGAGGAATAACCTTGGGAAGAGATTTAGTTATTATTCATTCGTAAATAGCCTCTTTGTAACATTTGCCTCTTTCAATCTTTAATGTACGGAGTGCAATATCGCATTCTTCCCCCCCCTCCCTCTTTTAATAATCCCTGCTTTTGTTTTGCTTTAAATGTACGTCTGAATATTCTGTTTGTGTTAAAAAGCAATTGTGCATTAATAGAATAATACAATAACGTTCTGTGTTATTGTCTTTTCTCAGGTTTCCCCTTTCTCTGACCTGGCGTGCGGATGTGAAGCCTCGTTCCCAGGGGTGTGTCTTTTACTGGAAGCTGCGCGGTCATAAATATGTGACGGCTACGCCACAGGTATTGTTCCTTTCGGCAGTCATAAAAAGAAAAGTTCATTTGCTTGTCCATTTTTTTCTTTTTCAGAATAGTACAGTGGAATCTCCTTTGTTACAAACTGCCTGATTTATATGTACCAAAAAAAAAAAAGTAAAGCAGTAGTTTGGATGATTAAAATTTATGCATAGAATTTACTTATTAATTGACCATCATGTGCGGTAGCTAATTTTGTTTCTTGGCCAGACAAGCTGTTTATAGTTAAAAATCACTTACTGTTATCATTATTTTATTTTAACTGGATAGACTTTTTTAATACTTTTAAGCGAGCTTTAGCCCTTCCAGAATGCTCCATCTCCTATTCTTACAGTGAAAAAATATATATTTCTCGGGAGGGCTCAAGTCTTGATAGAGGAAAGCTTAACCACCACTTACTAATGCTAGTTCTTCTGGTGTGTTTGTTAGAGCTAAAAGAGTTGTCGGATTGGAAAGTTTGAATCGAGTTCTCCTTTCTTCTAAAATTGGTGGTAGTCCACTTGACGAATGACCATAACATCGTTGTCTTGGTTAAATTCGAATTTAAACTTGAAATTACCGCCAAGACTTTTGGAAGCTAGAATTATGGGCGTCTGGTACATTCACAATCCAGAACGAACAGCCAGATTTACTCATACAGGGTGTCTACCATCATGCAAAGGTCACGAAAGTCACGGAAAAGTCAAGAATTGGCAAAAAGGTCAGGAAAGTCAAGAAAAGGTCAAGAAATGAAGCACTAGGTCACGATTAGCGACTCAACTTCCTTTTTCCATTTCATTCAAATTCTTAGTTGACAATTTTCGTATCTAAATTTCCTAAACTTTTGTGCACCATATTTACAGTTTTGCTAATAAACGTATAGTTTACCGCATAATTCTATCGATCTTTGTTGTAGAGATATTTAATTTTGAAATCGGGGCTTATTCGCTGATCACCCTGTATATTAATAGTGTTAAATTTAAAAGTATAATTTTTCTTCATTCTATGAGTATGATGCAGGGGTGCAGAAACCGTTTTTACTCTCAACATTTCCCTCAATCCATATGCAAATTTCCCCAAAATTTTATGATATGTTTATAGACTTGCATAAGTTCTGTATTACCATAAGTGTAAAAATATTTGCCTGAACAAGCTACATACATGTTTACTAAATAGCAATTGGTCCAAGTTAAGAGAAAGAAAACTGCTGATCGGTGAAAGAGTTGAAAAAAAAACGCTTTAAAAATAGGAATGGGAAAGAATAACTCGAAGAATTTTGTAATTCATTGTTAAAATCGAAATCAGTTGTATATTTGCTGCAAAATTCCCCCCCTATCCTAGATTGCCGGACCGTACATATTCTGCATCCCTGGCACGAATGTATTTTTGATATTAGTGTTTCATATTTGTTATGGTCCAGAAAAAGTCAAGAAAAGGTCAAGAAATCAAGCTTACTTTATGTGGTAGACACCCTGTCATAAGCACCTATTCCTTGGTGAACCTGCACCAGAGTGCCTTCACTGCGATACTCACCTGATCATTCGTCACATTTTAACCACTTGTACTGCTTTCAAAACTTTTCAAACCTATTTTAACTGCTTTCATCCCGAACTTGAAGACATATTTGGTGAAACCCCACACATGAATTTGTTCCATCTTCTTTCCCTGATATGATATGAGAGGATCACTCTTATTGGTATCTGCATGGGGGAATCCCTTCCCCTACCATATAGTATGTTATCGTTATTTTTTATCCACTTTATGACTTTCAATGTCAGTTGTATCCATTTCTAGAAAGTTTATTTTTCAACATTTACATGTTTCAGAAAATCTTTACCGTTTACCTGATAATGAACCTTTGTTTTATCCGCCGTCTGGTGTAACATGTCCTATTTGGATCTTGTGCCTTTAAACCTTAACTAACCAGAAGGCACAGCATCGTAGCTCATGTATCCGCATAAAAAATATTCACTAGAATTCTGCTGTGTTGTCAGGATATTATAACGAGGAAGAAAGCTAAGTAAAATAAGTAACAAAAAAATCACTCGAGGCACATAACAGTTTTATTCGAATCTATTGGATTATCGGAAAAACCATGATTTTTATTTTTCTTTTATCTTTATTTGCATCGAGAACAAAGATCAGATCACCCACTGCGAATGTTGTTTTACAGCATTCTACCATTTTTGAGTGAACTTTATAATTCCTCCTTCGGAAAGGACCTTTCTTTTTTTTTTTTTTTTTTTTTTTTTGTCAAATTTAGTTTTTCCGATAACCCGACAGTTTTTTTGGTTTTTTTTCTAATGCAACAACGTTCGTCTGTCTTAAGATGTCAGCCTCAAGTGAAATTATTCAGAAGTTGTCAGTCAGAAGGTCTTTAAACTTTTCGGCCTGCTTTCAATTTTATTTTTTTTAACCTTTGAAGTCGGTATTATGGACGCAATAAAATGGTAATACCGGGATACTTTTAGCATTTTAGAGAAGGTACTGATGAAATCCAGTAGATTTAAAGACCATGTTGTGATTTTGAGCTTCCCTATTCATTGACTCAAATATGCTACTCCTCTATACATTGACATTATTTTGGGAACTAATTCCTATTTCCACCCCAGAATCAAGCCTAAAAGTGAATTTGTGAAACGGCTGCTTCAGTAGTCGCGTCGATTGCCAAATGCTGGGGATACTACTCAGGGTATATCCGGGCTCTTCCGAAATCTCCTTGGAACTCATGGTTGCAAATGAAATCTTCTGTAATTTGCTGGTTCGATTGCTTCCTGTTGACTTAGTGCCTCAAACTACAAAGTGAAGTGTTTGTCTGTTGCCTCCGTAGAACCCTCAAAAGACATATGAGAGCAATGCAGTTCTTGTGACTGGGTCCATTTCTCGTTTCCGTTTCCGCGTTCGAGGTCTCCAGCTGATGCATTGCAAAATGTAAGCATCAGAGAAAACGCGCACATAAAGGTAACTTTGCAGTTTTAAAAAAGATATTTCTGCTTCTCAAAATTTCATTCTACTGCTGTGCCAGATTTGTATCTTAACTGCTGTCAGAGATCATCCATTTTGCATCAATGTATGACATCAGATTGGTAGTTTCAATTTAAACCAAAACTTCCTGTTCAATAACCAAAAACATCCACTATGACAGGCAATGACTGGCCACAGACAAGCGAAATAGCGTTGGTGTTTTAAAACATTTCACCCATTTGATCATTCTTTACTAATTGTCGGTCGGCAACAGCGTCGTCGTCTAGCAACAACTCTTCAGCATTAAGAGCTCCTAGTGCAAACACTTTTCAATTGCTGAATACAGCGCTATCTATTAGGGAATAAGTTCTTCAGTTCTTCTCGAATATGGCTATGATTGTCTTTTAGATGTATGTTCATATCAATAACATACAATATAATTTCTTTTTATGCTGCCATTTTTGTGTATGTGACTTGTTCTAGAATACAGACCGACCAATGTGTGTTCTAAACTCGCTTTCTTGCACCATATAACACTGGACGACCCAGATTCTATCGCTATTAGAAAACATTCCTTAATTTGCCGAGTTTGGTGCTATCATTTGTTGCATCACTACCAGGATGTACGTATATTACACATATACAGTCGAATCTCGTTAAGACGAAAACGCTTAACATGAAATTTCTCTTCACGTCTTGTCTTTTGCCGTTTAAGCGGTTAATACAGAAAGATTTTTGTTATCATTCGACTTCGCCCTAGAAGATTCGACTGTATTGAAGTACCATTTTACAGGGTAATCCGCTGTAACTTCCCGTTTTCTTACAGCTCGACCTTGTACTTCACCTCCCTGCCGGAAAGCACACTTTGCAACTGGAAGCCTGTAATGCCCTCGGGTGCGTCCACTCTTCAATGGTGTTCGAAGTCGCCTCGACGCTGCTGTTGCTCAACTACACTCTCTCGAACTTCTTCGTGCACCAGAACGGCAGCATCTCCCTCGAAATAAACCAGCCCCTTCCTCCCGACACCATCTTCGTCGATTTCGGCGATGACAGCTTCTACGATTCCAGCAGCGCTGCTGCGTCCTCGACGGCCACCGCCGTACTCGGCCATCGCGCGGTGTCCAACAGTACCTCCGTCCTCACTCTGTTCCATGCTTACGGATACGCTGGATTGTACGACGTGTACGTCAATGTCACGAGTTCCGGCGGAAGCGGATGGCTCGACCACTGGGTGACCGTCGCCGTGGAAGAGAAGATAGCAGGGGTTGAGTTGTTCTTGCTGTCGCCGCCCGTTGTCGAACTCCTGAAGGAAGTGACCGTCACGTGCCTCGTTCGCAGAGGTACAAATTTGCAGTTCAAGTGGGATTTCGGGGATGGCGCGGACGGCGAGCAATACACCTGGCAAGAAACGCACCAAATTGACAGGTAAATGCAGAACTATTTCTTTTTAATCAATGTGAATGCTTTATTTTAGTTCTAGACGTTCTATTCTGCTGACTAGACTCACTGTTTTACGAACTTTACTTCCTTGATCGCACCAGTGGCCGAGTCGATAAGATACATTGGTAGATGGTAGATGGCTTAAATGTGAAGGTCCCGGGTTCTGGCTTACGCGCGTCTCTCCATCAAACGCTCTGGAGCAGACGTCGAAACGATTATGCTGATGCTTAATCGATTATGATTAAGATTACTTTTCTTTATCAGATGGAGACTACGATTAGATTACGATAATCCCAAATATTAATATTGTCGATTACGATAAGATTACGGTAATCCAGATATTAATTTTGTCTAATACGGTTAGATTACAATAATGAAACCAATAAAAACTTTCGGTTACGATTACGCATGGTGAGATTGCTATTAAATTACGACTACAAAATTTTTTTATGAGCAAATTTTACGCAGAGGACAGAACTAATTATTAGTGAGAAAATGGCTCATCTTTCAGGGAATGTAATTGACAAGAAAACACTTAGTAGGATAAGATACGAGTGCCTATTTCAAATTCCTAGAATGCTTTACTTAACGTGCAAATAAAATTTAATGTACTGTAAAATATATTCTAAATATCGAACGATAGAGTTGGTTTTACTCCATTGGTATTACTCTACTAGGTGACGGTCAGTTTTTTTTTTATAAATGTTTTGAAGTTTTTTAATGCGCCCAATTTCTATTTAAATATGACCTTGTCCATTTTAGCTTGACATTAGCGGCAAAGGGGAGGGAGGAAGGGCATGCTGTTTAACTCATTCTTGAATACAGGTTTAACCTGTTGAAGCAATATTCTGCAATAATACAATAGCTGAGATTTTTTCCTTTCTGTCTTCAGCGTTGCTTCCCCTCCCACATATCTAGCAATGCATTGCTGGGCCCAGAGAGGATCCTACGCTGGCTACAGAAAAGCTAACTTTTCGCCGTACGTCTTTGTAAAAATGTGAATGAACATGTTAAACTGGAGTTCAAGAATTTTTCAGCATTTTGAAGACTGTCAAAAGCAGGAGCCCCGAAAAATTTAACGAAGACTTTTTCTTTATCTGCTTAGATTTAAAATAATAATAATGTACTTAATTGTGTTATCTCACTTACGGTTTGTTTTATCTCGAGCACATGTGCAATAATTATAATTATTTTAAAGTTTATTAACATCCCTCAACCCTTTGGATTTAAATGAGTTTTGGTCGGTTAAGTTAACCCTTACTCTTTAAGACTGTAGAAAAACTTCCTATAATTCTGTAGAAATCTTATAGAAAATAGTATAAATTCTATAAGGTATGGTTAGTATGGGGAAAGTCTATATCTTTTGGTATCGCTTATCTCATATGCAAGAATTATGGTTTTCAAGTTTTAACTACTCCCACACTTTTATTTTTTAAATAAATAAAAAAAAGGCATAATAATTTGCTTTTGCTGCAACTTTTAAACGTAATTATTTTTATTTACCGAGCAAAATGATGAGTGATTGTTTGTTGCATAATTTCTGAAATTTAAAACAATTGCATAACGTTATGAATGAACGATATATATTTGCTTCAATTTTACGAAAGCATTTTTTAAGTAGATGCTGTAACACATTTTCCAGACCTCAATTTCTTTCTATGAATTCACATTTATATGCTTACAAAATGCAAGCATATGGAATTTTTTTTTTTTTTTTAATTCTCTAGAGATAAGTAAATTGCACAATCTTCCTGTTCATATTTGCCACACACATACCAGGAATTAGTGTAACTTGGGACGTTCTCTTAGAAACAGGAACGGAAGTCTATTTGCATATTGCTGAGTCACTTGGCTGTGCTTTGCGTTCACGCTTTATGCTGTGTGTAATTCTACTTCTCCTTTTGTGGGGCGGTTTTGAAATATCGTAGTTAAGTTTCAATGCGTGATCACGTGTTGCCATTTTAGGGTGGTTAGCCGCTAAATTTAGCCAATTTTAACTGAACTTGAAACTAATACAGTGCCTTACGTAATAATCTATAGCATGTAATTTCGAGAGTTCAGCGAAAATTTTGCTGTATTTTCTATTGAATTTAGCGACTAATGCCTAAGAATATTTGGCAACACTTTGCGTGCACCCCCCCCACACACACACACACTGGACAGAGGACGGGAAAGAAATTTGCTACGTTCAAGCTAAGTAAGTCTTGCATTTTATAATCTGTCATTTTCAGAATTTCGCGCCTCAACTTCTTAATGATATCTGCAAAATTACAGGTTTTAACTGTATTTTTTACAGCAATGGCCGTAAATTTCATTTTTTTTTTTTTTCCTCGACCATTGTACTCAATCGTAGCTTTTTAATAATGATCACTTTTTTTTTTTCATCAATTACACTGACCACCTTTTTAAAAATGTAATATCGTAACTGAAACCTGAAACTCGTAAACTATCTGGGGAATTCTTCCGTAGTGCTTGATCTCAAGTCTCAGTCTTAATGTTATTCTATCACAACTGTTTATTTATAAATATTGTTGAACTCAATGTTGTTTTAGGACTTTTCTACCCCAGTTGGCGCCATTTGATTTTCTTCCGTAATTGATTTCAAGCGAAACTTTCAGTGTGCTTCTGCGATGTTGTTTTACCTTTAATAGTACAGCTGCGCAGAAAAAGTTGTTTTACAGGCATTTAGCCGTTTTTAGCAAGTTTTGAAATTAAGTTTATTTTTTAAGCAAAAAATTATTAAACTACTTTTAATGTGAAAATTTTACAATTTAATGCAAATTATTGCGTATATGTGAACTGCTTATATTATTTTTTTTTTTTATTTGCTTTCACATGTTGATTTTTTTTCCGTGTATGGTATAACATGAAAATTGTATACCAGATTGAAAATTTTAAAAGCTTACTAATTTAATGGATTTTTATATATTTATTTATTTAAATATTTTACTTTTGCTTTTTTTATTTTTTATTTAAAAAAGAATAGTCAAGAATTTAAAATAAATGCCAAAATTGCTACATTATTTTAAATATGTTCAACTAATCTACTACATTATATTAAATGTCCAACTTTGCCATTTCCACTAATTAATATTATTGGTGTAATTTGGAACATAATTATTCATTTTTAGTGAGGGAAGTAGCATTTTATTCCAGATTAAATAATACTTGAATATCAAAATTTAATCAAGTGGTTGTACAGTGAAAACAAATTATCTTATAATTTATGTTTTCCAATTTAGTGTTTTCATGAGAGACACTGAACATGAAAATCGTATATTTAAAAAAAGGCAACATAATCTCGTATTATTAAATTTTGAATATAATATTTTATAAAAAGAAGTTCAATTTTCTCAAAAGTGGAAATAAACTACTTTGGAAACCTCCTCCAAAGAACTGTTTTCCCATATCTAAGAAGCTTTAATCTGGCAGCCATAGTTATCTTTGCTTGTTGGCTTTGCTACAAATTCAATCTTCCTTGCTGTGTATGTGATGCTAGTGCCATCTTACAAGAGATTACCGAATCAATCAGTGATGAGTATAAATCTATGTGTTTAAATATGCACATTTATACTATTTTGCTTTTTATTTTCAGCTTGAAAACCAACAATACAGCCCATCATAGTTATGGGATCGCCAATTCCTACAATGTGTCGGTTCACATCTTCAACACCTATGAATTCATCACCGTTTACCTCAATGAAAGTATCCAGGCTGTCGAGCTCATTGAAGAGTTGCACTTGCACCCAAGGATCAGAGGACGGTATGCAGCTCCTTTGTACAAGAAAAAAGCGAGCGACGGGACAGTGGCTTCCGATGTATACTCAACAGCCCCGATTGAATTCGAAACTGGAGTCTGGAGGGGATCAGACGTGCAATTTTTGTTCGACTTTGGGGATGGGCACATGAAGCAAGTGCCCGCTCTCCTGAATGCCTGGTCTTTGCCTTACGCCATTGTGAAGCACTCGTATACTGCAGGTACGGAATTTGAGTACAGTAGAAGACCCAAAATCCGCACAGCTTGGTTCCAGACCTTGTGCAGATTTTAGAATTTTGCGGATTTTGGGTCATAATAGGATTTTTATTCTATTTCTACCCCCCTCAGAAAATAATAGAAAAAAAAATACAATAGAGATCAAGGGAAACAAATCATGTTACTTATAATTAGAATCATGATATAAAAATACAGAGGATTAATGCAATATACAAAATTATGAGATTATAGTACAACTTATTTAAACATGTATATTCAATAGTTTAGGACTTTGGGATGTTCTAATTATAGTTTTTATTTATTTATTTATATTTCATTATTTTCTGTTCGTAACACAGCTTAGCTGCTCTACAAATCTGAGATATTTCTTTCTTACAGCCTAACCTTCATTAAATGTTAATTTATCAACTTTTTGATCATCCTCACTTGTTACTGTGCCAGAGTCTGTGTCATGTGATCATAATTCAGTGTCAATTATGTCACTGTCAGTCATTTGAAAGTTATCAATGTTAAGATTAGAGCTCACAGACTACTAAAATTTTTTAATTCAAGTGGGAATAGCTTATTTAGCTTTACTTTGTGGTTATAGTGTAGTTTTCTGAACTTGCAGCTGGCAGGGCAGATTTCATTGTTTACATTGAACAGACAGTGCGGATTTTAGAGCCTTGCGGATTTCGGATCGGCAGATTTTGGGTCTTCTACTGTACTTGTTTTTTCTTATATTAGAAAAGAAGTAGCCAAATCATGACACAGTGGATGATTGCAACAGGGTGTCGACAGATCAGGGAAATCATGGAAAAATCAGGGAATTTTGCAAAAATATTTAAAAATCACGGAACTTTCGCTTTTGCCTAGTGAACTAGATCATTTTTAACTGTCAATCTGATGCGCAGCTCCATTCTGAATCACACGATACTCAACTGATGCACAGATACAGATAATTTACGAATCCAAAACCAGAATACAGATCATACGAGATCATAGAAATATGAATCCGAGACTCAAGTGATGTAGGCACTATTACTATACAAATCCAAAAAAGTGCATGTTTTCGGACTCGTTCTAAGATGTGTGGATCATACAAGAAACCGGATATGTGAATTAATTTCGCATGTGAATTGCTTCCTGAATAAAGTCATAGGTAAAATGAATGGTAAAAGATGATTTAGTCTTCTACTGTGCCATTGTGTTTTTTAAAGTGATGGGACATTTAAGTGATGCCAGCTAAGCTCCCCTGCAAGACGATTTTTTTTTTTTTTTTTTTTTTTTTTTTATAGATAGTGCTCCTTTTAAAGCCTTTTAAAATTTGAAACGATACATTGATTGAAATAAAATAAGTTGACTAGGTGGCCAGTTTATTTTGATCAGTCATCCTTACGCTTAAAATTGAACACTATAAAACGAGGAAACTTTCTGCTGCATATTGTCTTTTAGTGTTCAACTAAATTTTATGTTTGGATTTATGAAACTGAACTACAATTTTATTAATATTAAGCATTTTCGTGGTTTTCTATTATTTATTTCCCTATATGAAGCGTTCACCTGTTGGTGCATGATACACAATGGTGATTTACATGAAAGATTATGGTAATGTATATAATTAGTTCTAGAAATTTGATAAAGATAGTCAGGGAAATCCGGGAAAAATCAGAGAACTTTTTTTCTCAATTTCTGTAGCCACCCTGTTCAAGTGACACGTTACATCCATGTGTATAGTTATTAGGCTTTTGACCTATTTTATTTCTTATAATTTATGATGCTGTGTAAAAGGGAAGCATTTGTGCATACCAAAATACATTGTCATCAAAATTCAAACAATCAGTGAGCCCCTACTAAGTATCCAAAAAATTAAATCTTGAATCCTCTTTCTCAGAACAAGAATTTCAATCTCATGTTAACACTTTTTCTCTACCATAACTAAAGGCTACCTGTATTTACATTTTGAAACTGTTAACTGTAAACATAAAGAGAAAAAAATCATTTTGAGTTATATCATGCATTTGAACTGAACAGTGAAAAAAATTGGCATGTGCTATGATGCTATGAAAAAGGTTGGCCATCTTAGTATTAGAAGACGTTCATGAGTAATTGGCAGTTTTTTTTTATTATTATTTATATTTTTATTCTTCTTTCTTGCAATCCTTTTGAATGCTTTTATTCACTTTTACTGTTTTGTCGATCTTTTTCACCTATGCAAATTTTGTGATCATGTGTTTTCTTTTCATTCTCTTCCAGTCAAACTAAGCTTTAAATTGTGACCATTTTTTAATCTTTTGCAGAAGGAAGTTACCATGTTTCAGTGACAGCTACCAATCTTCTAAGCTCAGTGAATGCAAATCTTGGACAGCCATTTTATGTTCAGTTTCCTCCTGAAAATTTGTTTCTAGATAAGCAGTATTATATCATAGAAAGCCGAGCAAATGTAACACTTATGGCCTCCATTTCTCAGGGTACTAATGTATCTTACAACTGGAAAGTGGGAGACATGCACATGTCAAATATAGGTATAATATTTTGTATTTTCTTTTTGTTTGCATTCATGTGTTTATTGGAAAATTATGCTGATTTTGTTATATATTATTTTAATGCCTTTCCCCGAATTATACTACTATCACTCATAAGTTGTGAGTTAATTTTTTTTACAATAACTTATAAAATGATAGCAATAGTCCATGTTGAAATTCTGTATGTTTGAATAACAAGGAAAGAAGAAAGTTCAGTAATATATTTAATTTTTTCAAAATTATGTTTACATCTGATTTAAACTTGAGAGTTAGTTAAACAAATTTGACACCCTTGTATGATTTCAGGGAGTGCTGTAGCTCACATTTTAACATCCCCCCCCCTCCCCTGTAAGAAATGCTGGGAAACTTTCTTTTACAGCTCTGAGTTCCTGGAACCTGCTTCTGTAAGACCCTAGGCACACTTGAGAACTGTCCCTGTGTTAAATTTAAAAATAATTTTGAATCACACAATTTTTTTATTATCTTTTATTTTATGAGCATGGTGGAATGCCGATAACACTGTTTTTGGTACTAAATTTAAATTTTTCTCCTATAAACTTGATTTTCACTTTTTGAATATTTAATATTTTCTTACTTTTTTTCGAATGCGACTCCCTAAGTAGAGTTATGCACTTCTAATAATACTTCTACTTATCAAAAATATTTCCCCCCTCAACAACCTCTATATACATACACATCAAATACAGGAGGGGGTATGCAAAAGAGCATTAAAATAGCTACTATCAAATATAATCAATCTTGTTAATTTCTGTTATTAATATTTTTATGTTTCAAAAATGTCTTACAGGAAACATCTTATTTTTGCCTATCCTCAATCCTGGAATATACGTTGTAACAGTGGAAGCCTTCAATCAAGTCACTGATTACGGATACAGCTCAGTAAGAAGGCCTAATGCAACAGCCAAAATCTATGTTCAAGAAAAACTGTTGGGTCTGTATTCTGTTTAAATACTTAAAATTTAAGTCGGTATTCAAAGCAACCTTTGCTAATGATAGTCACCCCTTTTAAATGATTTCTTAACTTTCCAATATGTCAAATGTTTGGGTGTTTTGCCACTGTGGCATGTACAGTTACAGGCGTTAATAGTGAAGTGAATAGAATAGGCATGACTGCCAGTGTCTAGGAAAGGCTAGGGGGCTTCATCATCTTCGTCAAATAGATTGTTTTAGGGTAACATTGTGCTTTATTGTGCATTTTGTTTAAGTAGCTTTTTTCTAAAAATTAGCCCCACAATTTTTATTCCCATCCATTACTAACCACAGCTGTTTGTTATTTTATCCTAAGATGTACTTTTCTTATGGTTATCTTCATCAAATGCCAGAAATATTAAACAAAGTATGTATACCTGCTTACACTCTTATTAAATATTAGCAGTACTTTTTTTTTTCTTTTCTTTTTTTCTTCCGGAGAGATGTAGGTATACATCATTTCATTTCAATAATTTAACAAAGCAAATAAAATAAGAAGAAAATGTTGACAAAATCCCAATAGAAAGTCATGAAAAATTAGCATTGAAAATCAGGGAACTAATATCTTGAGTATCTATAGGAACCCTGTATTGAAAGATGCCATATTTTCATTTGCTAATAAATTCTAAATGCAGAATTTTGCTTTTTGCACAGTAAATATGATTAAACTGAAATTCAACAGCAGTGTGACTATTAGAACTATGAAGTAAACAGATTTTATGAATTCTTGTACAGATTTAATGTCTGTTTTACAAGTTAGTGTGTCCTTTCTTTTGAATTTATTATTTGTAGCAAAGTTTTCAAATCATTCTTCTAAATAAGTAAATTCTAAAAGCACATGTCAATCATGTTGATATAGTGAAATTGCAAAGGACTAAAAATGAACTTCATAATTTCTTAAAATTTCTATAATTGAAATTTCAGTAAGGCAAAATTTGTGTGCTAGCATTTGATTTTCCTTTGATAGAATTATTTTTTTTTAAATCTGAAATATTCATAGAAGTGAAATTTAACATGATGAAGTTTTACTGTACTTAATTTTTTTTTAATTCTTTGTTTTAGTTAATTTTTCAAACTTTTTTTTCCCAGGTATTCAGATATGCATCACTGTTAATGGAAACGAACTTTGTAATCCTAGCTTGTTGGATTTGCCTCTTGATGAAGAAGTTTATTTCCAAGCGAAAGTGGTTCCTTCTACTGAAACTGTTTTGCGATTTATTTGGCAAATTGGTGTCCAAGAAATTCGGCGAACCAATGTTCCACTTCTTATTCACAGATACCAGCAAGCTGGATGGTGGGTGTAGCTTCATTTATATAACCATACAGTTAACTCTGAATTGCACCATGTGATCCTCAGCTCTTTGTAATCTATCCCATATTATTATTTTAAATAAACTTTCATTTTCAATATGAATTTATATGAACTTTCCTTCTTTTATTTTTCTTAATAATTATTTTCTTTTGGTCTTTTTGATATGACTGAATGAACTTCATAATTTCTTATGAAGTTATTTCAGAATGACTCAGGGCAAATGCATTTTAGAGCATTAAATTAACTTTTTTTTAAATTGTGCATTAATTAATAATTTTTTAGCTTAAGAAATGGATTTAGAAAAAAAGATATTGAAGGAACTGTATTAGAGCTGAATAGGATTTAATATAACTCTTTGAAAGCTGTAAACTCACAAAAGTTATGAGAAAAAGAAAAAAAAAATCTTATTTGTGCAATATTTTACAATGTTGCTATTTGTTTTAAATTTGTCTGTCATAAGTTTATTGTTTGTAAGAGTGCATGAAATAAAACTTACAACAATATTATGAGGTTTCTGTTTATAGTTTTTAAATTAAAAATTTTGCATATGTACTAGATAGCTTCATAAAGTAAAAACAAACTTCTGTCTCTTAAAGTACTGCAGACTATGTTGTCTATTTTTTTTTTTTAAGTTTGAAAGTTTAAAACTTAAATATGTGTCAAAAAAGTAAATTCGATTTGTATGTTATGTTTTTTATTTTAATTTCATGTGTTAACGCATTAACTTATGCTTTTCTTTTAGGTATTCAATTAATGTGACAGCTCAAAACCACATTAGTAGCATATCATCAGACTCTCTCCAGCTGAATCTTGTGCAGAAGGTTGCCAACCTAACTTCCATCTTCTGCCAAGGCCCCAATCTTGTAAACCATCCTATCACTTATCGGGCATTATATTGGTTTGGAACTAATCTCACTTTTCGCTGGGACTTTGGTGATGGTTCTTTTCCTCTCGTTACGACTGCTTCCTCTGTTCAGCATACTTACAAAGAGTATGTGAAATGTCTAACCTAACTATTTCTTAACCTTCTAACAATTTTCACTGCTTTGTTAAATGTTTCGACTCGGTGTTAGAGCTGTTAATTTTATATATAGGGATTTCACTTTACGTAAGTAAGCTATTATATATTATATATATATATGAGACGTCAGATATTTCAAGTAAGCTTCAGAGTTAAGGCAGGTAATATGGTTTATTGAACATTACAATTAAGTTACAATTTAGAATGAGAATAGGGGAGGGGAGACGGGTACAAGAATCAGCGTGGACTCACTAAGCAGTTCCAGTGGCAGAAGTCCCCCGATTTTCGATGTGCGGGAGTATTTACGCTTACCACACCACATGGTCTGTGAAGACACAATTCCTCCTCTCTCTTATCTCCGATCGAACCACACACATCTACCAACATGACCCGCATCCGGGGACACAAGGGCGTGGGGACACGTGTACATCTAAAGAACTCAGAATCGACGGCCTGATGTTTGACAAATAACAAAATAAATAAAACATAGCTCCAGAGCGCGCATGGCAAGTATGACAGGAAAGTAAAACTTACAGTGAAAGTACCCGCTTGACCAATACCCAAACTAGTAAAACCCAAATTACCTTTTTATACATTACATATATATATAAAATATGTTTACCATTAAATCCCGATTATAAGCCCCCCCCCTTTCTGCAAATTTAAAATCAGTTAAATTATTAGAAGCGCTTTATGACTGCCCCCTTCCTCCATCCCCCGGCAATGCCATCGTAACTGCCATTTTTAGTGATGTCATAACTCATAGCAGTGACCGTCGCTGGGATCGCATTTTGTCCTCTTTCCATGCAATTGGATTGGTGGTAGGGCAGGGTTTCTACAGACCAGGGAAATGAGTTTTGGTCAGGGATTTGGGAAAAAAGTCAGGGAAATTTGTAGAAATTCAAGAAAGGTCAGGGAAATGCAAGAATATATGAATTTTGTGGCAAAATCGAGAAAAAAATTCCTGTTTGAACCTAATTGTAGAAATTGTTTTATTTTCATTTTCTTATTTAACCTTATAAATAATTTTTAAATGTGTCCTTTATTAACATATGTTGTTCAGTTGAAATATGCTTAATTTTATCCTAAATTATTATCAAACATGGTATTTGTTAGAATCCAGGGATGTCAAATAATATTTTTGTGTATAGATTTTATTATTATTATTATTATTTGTAAAAAAGTGGCAAAATATATAAAAAGTTATTAATTAAAGGATGTAATATAAAAAATAGAAACGCAAAATTCGGGAAAGTGCGCTAGATAAAAAGTCAAGGAAGAGCATGATAGATGTCGGAAGCAAAAGCTGTGAAATCTGTAGAAACCCTGTAGGGGGGCTTATACAAGATCTTACAGTATGCATGCAGAGGAACTTTATTAAGTTGTATCAGGCATACAATATGTACCTCTGTCAACTACAAATCATTAAATAGAAGTTATTAGTTTAAATAAGTCAAGCATGGAAACAACTGAAGTAAAGGATTTTTTGTCTTTTAATTCAGTTGTTCCAAAGGTAACTTATGAACTCCTTCCTCCTTTTTTCCTTTTAAGTAGTTGGTCCATTAAGGTGTATTTGTTAATAGATCAGTTATTCAGAGAAATGAAAACTTGATAATTTTATGTAAGCTCCACATTAGTCTTAAAATATTCTACCCCAATCTAGGGATAGTGAAAGAAAACCTACCTATATTTTTTTGACCGTATTTAAAAGAATTTCTGATCTGAACCACCTTTTGAATTTCAATGTTGCTTAATTATATTATCAGAGCATTGTCATATTTGCTTGAATATTTTAAATGCCTTTTAAAGTATAAAACAAAATGATAAAAATTCTAAAATGTTTCTTTTTATTCAGTTTGAGATTGAGCTACTAGATATAACCACAATCCACCTTTTTATTTCCTTCAGTAATGATAATTTAACTAGTGTTAATTTAGTAAGTCACCAAAAATTAGCAGAACATTAAAATACTACCTAAATTTTCTATTGGGGGGGGGGGGGGCAACATGTTTAAAACATTGTATTAAAAAAAAAACTATTATATTATGTTTATACTGTCCTTTTTTGTTGCATATTTTGTTTAGTTAATTTTGTTTTGATTTGTTGTAATATAATTTTTTGTGTAATGGTAAACTTGGAAATAATTGGTTTGCTATCAAATCTCTAGAACAGGTCTTTAATAAATGCTAACTGATGCTTAAAAATATTTGAACTGTCACCTTAAAAATAGATAAACATGTAATATCCTGTAGATGAAGAATAATAAAAAAATTTAGAACTATCATGAAAAAAGCAAAAAAAATTTAAATAAGACACATAAAACTTAATACGCGATTATTAGTTAACATTTTTATTGGGAACCTTATCCCCGACAGATATATTCGTACACACAACCATCTTCAGTTTCTGGTCTCATATGGCGGCTTTAGCGCTTCTTTGGCTTATGGTACGTTAATCGTGACGAGATATAAAAGCCCATAGTGAGGCTCAGAACGACTGAATGTTATGTGTAACCGAATATATATCGTGTCGGGATAGGTATCCAATAAAATTTTATTAAAATTTATGTTGCTTCTTTGTTTGTTCATTTCTATATTTTTATTCTGTTTATATATTTCTTTTTATTTTATTTTCTTTCTTTTTTATTTTTGTTAAAATACTTATCATGGTAGAGTTGGAGAGTATTGGGTTACTGTCAACGTTTGGAACAAGTTTAGTCATGCCAACATTACTACGAATATGTTTTTCTTGCATTATATGTGTCGCAAACCTGAAATTACATTCCTGTATCCGAGGAATAGAATTGTAAGTTCCAATTTTATTGAAAAATTTGATTTGCACTTAATTGCAGTCAAAAATAGTAATTTTATAAATTTTGTAAATATATTTTATTAATTATACTGACACATTACTGTATGCAAAACCAACTGATTTGAAGGTTTTATTGTGCATTATTCTACTATGACAATATAGGATAAAAAGTAAATGCAAAAATAAAAAAATAAGGGGTGAATTATGTATTTTATTTATATAAAGATATTTTCATACACACTATTTAAAAATGTATTAAATATTCTATAATATCTGTAAGTTAAATCATTTATAAACTCATTTTTACAGCAGAAAGGTACATAAAATTCTGCTTAAGATGCTGTCAACTTCTTCAGACTTATATTACAAACTGAAAAACAGTATAGAAGTATTCGTCCATATTCTAAAAACATTAAATAAATATGCTGAAAATTAGCATTTTTACATAAATAAATGCTAATTTGAAATACTGCCAACCATTGCAATAGCAGATTTGCTCTTTTGCTACTAAAGGCGTTATCAGACGACGCATTTTCGCCCTTCAAAATGCTCGTACAACTCTTTCGGCTTTCATTTTTCTTGTCAAAAGCAAGGTATAGGGTTGTATTGCAAGGCAAGAAAACGATCTGGTGGATTGGCACGGGGTTGCCGATTTGGCGACGTTATCGCTCGTTGACAAACAGTTATTACGTCATCGCTGTTTTTGTCACAAAAATCACTCGTCCTGTCTCGCCCCGTGCATTCGAACATTGACATTGACGGTGGAATTCGAAGGTTCATTTTTAAGCAAATACAGTAAAAAAGTTTATAATGGTTTTTGATTTGCACTTCGGAAAATAAAATTGGCTTCTATTTCCGCCGTCCACATTGCTGGCATGCAGGTCGCCATCTTGAATGAAGGTGTGGACAGTGTCTAGAGCTCTGATTGGCTGATTTCGCCATTCATACCAAACATTTTTCAACATTGTTCGAAACAGTCCGGTGTCAAAGAAAATACTATCACTCAACGGTTTTCACCTGACTGAAGGGCAAAACTGCAGTACAAAAGTGTTGTACGTGCATTTTGCAGTGCATTGAGCTCTCGTGTGGTAGCACCTTAAGATTTTGATTGCATTGAATGAATACTGTCTACGTCAGACAATAATTATCATTGTATATTTCTAAAATATGCATATGACAACCTACCCCATCTTTCCCTATGTATATTTTCGTTTGTTGTAAATTTCATCAAGTTATTAATTTCATTATTTAATTGACTTAAAGATGCAGATGCTATTAAATAGGAATATTACCTAAAGAAATGCATTCTCCTTAGCTGTTGATATTTAAAGCTTAGAATATTACTCAAGGCTGTTTAAATTTTAATTTACAGCCACTCTATAAACTATTTCACATTAATTCAGCTTAGCCATTATTATTACTATGTGTAATTCTAAACAATATACTGATCTAGGGGTGGTTTTTTTTTCTCTCTCTCCCCAAGGCCACATTCAGTGATGATGTGTTGGTGGAAGCTGATATTTCCATTGTGTGCAAAACTGTATATGTTGAATATTTTTGGACTATCAAGAAAGCTGATGATAGTATTGTAGATTTGGGATTGAATAATGTTTTACACCAAAGGCAGCTTGTTATTCCTCGTTCTCTTCTAGTACCAGGGACTTACACTGTTTACTTGAGAGTAAGTTGTCTTTTTGCTCACTATATTGCAAAATTCATTATTGATGCTAACCAGGAGAACTAGATTAAATGAAATATTTTAGACCCTACATTATTAACAATGAAGGTCAGTGGTGTAGTTAGCACATTGTGGTGCCATGCCTTAGGTTTGGGGTTCAATTCCTGGGCTTGGCAAGGTTGCTTGAGGACTGAAGACTGCGTCCCCAAACAATCGGCAGCCAGCTTACCTCCTGGCCGATGCATATGCTTCTGCACCCCAGAGCCCATTATAGCAAAGACATGAATGGAGCTATAGTTAGTTTTTGTTATTAATAACAGTAATAAGGTCAGTTTAACACTGAAGATAATTACCAAAAATACTCAAAAGAAACTAATGCTTAAAAGATGAAATAATTAAAACTTTCCAAAAACACAGATAAAAGATAAAATAAATAAAAACTTTGCATAAAAAACACACACATAAGATACTTATTGGTTGTGATGATCGTTTTAACAGGAAAAATCTTCGATCTTCTTCAGCCGTCAAGGCTTTGTCTCACAGAATAGTGGGGACTGAAAGATAAACAAAAGCAAAAACCTAGCTTTATCAACAAAACAAAAGCTAGCCTTAGCTTTTGTTCTTGTTTATCTTTCAGTCAAAACTATTCTGTAAGACGAAGTGTTGACAGCTGAAGAAGACCAAAGATTTTTTTGGTCGAAACAATCATCCCAACCAATAAGTATCTTTTTTATGTGTGTTTTTTATGCAAAGTTTTTATTTATTTCATCTTTTAATGACAGTGTTTTGATTGTTTTTTTCTGCACTCGTAAATGGTCTTATCAATTAGATTGATAAGTACCTTTTTTGTGTGTCACTTTATAAAGTTTTAATTATTTCAACCGAAGGTAGTTATTTAAATTCCTCATAACATTACAATTGGGTCAAAATATAAAGATTTCATGCTTTAAAAATAGGTGAATAATTTAGAGCATTTTGGTATTTTTGAAATACGGCTATTATTATTTTCACAATAACTCCTGTGCCTGTGATGAACTGAAACAGTGTTTCCCAACCACTGATCCATGGACCAATGCCAGTCTGTGACACTACTGCTGGTGCATGTTTTTTAAAATACAATCAGCAGCAAATGTCGTTCTAATGAAAATTTGTATTTGAATAACACTTGTTTTAATAAATGTAATGCATGTTTAAATATATTACTTATTATGTATTACTTATTTTTGGCTGACTCTGATCAGCTAAATATTTTTCCTTTTTCTGCAGATGTAAAAAGGTTAAGAAAAACTAATCTAAAAAAGTATTATTCAATGGAGGGACCTTAAAAATTAAATATTAAGTAATTTAAGGGGGAAGCGGTTACCTTATAGACCCTTCACAAAGCTTCCTAAGCAAGGTTTATTTTAATTTTAAGTATAAACATTTGGTAGTCTGAGAAGAGAGACCTGAGCCCTCTACCATAGCTATTATTACTCAAGTATGTTAAAATGTATGTTTTTTTCTTCACTGTTGAAGTTTGATTTAATTTTAGGTCAGCATGATAGGCACAATAGTATATGCAGAATCCTCTACCAATCTGGAAGTGATATCTCCAAAACCATTCATCTACATTGAAGGTGGATTTGTACGTTGGGTTGGTACTAATGATACCAGGGAATTGATAGCTAGAGTTATGAACTCAGAAAATCTTGATCAGCCTTTAAGGTAATGCTTTATCTTAAAATTGAAAAATATTTTCTTTCTATAAAATATTTTTGAAAAAGTAAAGAAAAAAACAGTTTTATTTTTTCAAGTATTTTTATTTCTCACATGTATTTGATAATTTTGATTCTCTTCTCATCTCTATTTTTAATGTTTAAATAAAAAATGACATGACTGCACTATCACTAATATTTCTGCTATGTAACTCAACTGAATGTGTAATATTTAATTTATTAAACAATAACGGCACAATTGCATACATTTTCCCGTTAAAAACTCTATGAAAACTGTTTTACATGGGATTCTTGTATTATCAGTATATCGGAAACTAAACACAATTGTATGACAATGCATGGCTTATGCCAAATCAAATTTATTAACATGTAAAAATTTGCTCGAAATGAGTTGTGTCAACAATGTCTTGAGGTTATTGCAAACAGATGTGATAATCAACATTTCCCTGGCCAAGTTTAGTTGTGAATATTTAAAATTTTATAACTGAAGTGTTTCTTTCCATCTTAGATGTGCTATAAGGTTACATATGAAATTGCAGAGTGATTACAAGAAAAAGTAAAGCTTTTATTTTCCAATAAAACTTTCTTATTGCATTATTGATTTAAACTTTTTTAAGTTAAGCAAACTGCAGTTGACCATTTAGATGAAAATTTAAGATTTTGCCATGAGCTAAACAGTTTTTGCTGTCAGCTTAGAGAAGCTTGCAGCCTTTTTGCTGCCGCTTTTAGATTCTTTTATTTTGAACTCTATCATGTAGTGGAAAAGATTGTTATACATGCATTTGTTTATTTCTTCATACTTGTGATTGTACTGTTTCTAGAATTACTCTGGAAAACATTGCTGGAAGAACCACAATTGGAAAATTACTGGGTGAGCATAAAGTCTTGCCCTGATTATAAAGAATTATTATAGAATAACCGTTTGACATAATAATGTAAATTTTTTTCCGTTACGTGGGTTAGTGTTGCAAGTTTTATTTAGGATCCCTTACGTTAGTAAACTTCAATGTGTGTCCCCTTGGTAGCTCGGAAAATGTCTAAGCGGTATTCCACTTCCTGCCAGGTGTTTTGTAGCATGTCTTCTGTCACAGTACCGACAGCTGCTTGTATCCTAGCCTTCAGTTCATCGACATCAGCAACAAGTGTGGCATAGACTCTGTCCTTGATATAGCCCCATAAAAAAAAAAGTCAAGTGGAGTAATGTCTGGACAGTGGGCTGGCCAGGTTATTGGACCATCCCTTCCAATCTACCGATTTTGATATGTTTCATCCAGGAAATCACGCTCTATCAAACCCCAGTGGAGGGATGCTCCATCTTATGTGAAAACGGTTATTCTGTATTAAATCTTTATAATCAGGGCAAGATTTTATGCTCACGTATATCTTATAAATGTCATTTAGGTTTCTTCACATTATCAGACATTAGAAATCTTGTTAGACTATGCAATAATGGATATTGCCTTATTTTTTATTATTTTACTGTTATGTTCATTCATTTAACTACTTAATCTGTATTTGTTTTGAATTAACCTACTCTTAATCTGTGCATGAGACAAGTAGCCCAAGGGGTTTGAGAGTATGGTTTTTAGGATTTTTCATGAATTTAGGTTGGGTAAAACATTTAATTTCTGAGACATTTGTATTCTATGTTATGCAACCAATAACACATTAACAGGGTGTCCACCAGTGATTAAAAAGACGACTTTTGCTACTAATTTAACGCTTTGAAGACGGGCAGCCGATTTTTCAACGAAGCCTCAGAACACCTTAAAGGACGGGCTTTGTTCATATTTTGACCAACTAATGCTTTCCCCCTCTGTAATTGTTCACCTGTACAGGACCGGCGGGGAGAGATGTCAACATTCATCCATCAATTCAGTTGCACCCTAGCTCCTGAAAAGGAGAATATACACGTAAGGCTAATCCCCTTGTTGAAGAAGTTCATTTTACTTCGGGGGCGGGAAAGAGTAATCCATCAATGATTGTTGCACAAATAGCAGCTTCAGCTAAGAGTCACTGAAATGGGGGAAAGCATTTTTCAGATGCTCCTGTCCTTCTGAAATAGCACGGCCAAAATTTCCCCGCCGTGAAAAGGTTAAAGATAAGGCGACTTCGGTGAATTTTTCAATAAAAAAAAACACCATTTTCATACCACTATCAAGTTTCTGGTTACTTGTACCTTACTCCAGGTGACTGCCTAATTTGAAAATGAGACTTCGGTATTTCTCAACTCTCCTTTCTTTGCCCAGTTGTGACTGGTCGCATATTGTAAAAAAAAAGTACTATATGCTCTGTTATATTACGCATGAAGTTTTTTAATTTATCATTTTACTCATTCCTTCATAAATGAAACTAAATGACGTATGTTTATTTCTTAACTACAAAATCCTGCAAAAATGCTACTATTTTGGCAACTAAAATTAAGAAAATGGCTACTAAACTGGCAACTTTTTTGTGTCATTGAGGCTACTAATGATACTGTTTTGCCTCCTGACATTGGTGGACACCATTAAACATTGTTTGCAAAGTGACTTTAACTAAATAAAAGTCCCATCCTTTATTTATTAAATTTATTTATTTTGCAGGTACAAGTGGAGTTGTGTACCACAGATACAAAAGCACCTTCCGTGTTTCAAAAATTCAGAATTTCTTTTGCATCAATTGCCCAAACTAGTTGTCCCTACTACTGAAATAACACCTAACCTTGGAGCTGTCATTATTAATGTGACACTAGAAAGTGACAAGTTATTATCTTCATCACAATTGTTGGAGTTCAAACAGATGCAACACATGCTTTAGTAAGTATGGGGGAAAAAAGAGGCATATTTTGTAACATATTTTGCATTTGCTTTTCATTTTAACTTCCCTTATGTAACTGCTCACAAGCTGTATTTTTACTCCTTTTTTGCTATTTGAAGTAGATAACTTTACTATTTGCATTATTTTTTTATGAGACCTTTATGGGCAAGAAAATTTAAAGTACAAAGAGTAGTCTTAGTATAGCTGGCCAAGGACTTGGAACATTTAACCACAGATTTTAATGGTATTTTTAATTTTTTGTTCTTATGCTAAGGATGAAGCTCATAATTTTTAACTTTGCTGATAAATATAGGTGCTTGAAGTTTTTCGCTTTCTAGAGGATTTTTTGCAAAAGAGAAACATACAGTAGTTCACAACATATTAACTTTTGTAATTGCGAAATTAAATATCTACTATGATACACTACTAAAAGCTTTGTGCTAAAAGTTTTACATTACTTTAAAAATACCATCTCAAACTTTAAAAAATCAAAAAGTCTTAAGATTTAATTTGAAGGAAAAAATTAGTAAAATATAAATAATCTACCATTATAAGACATATTTGAGAGGGGGATTCAATTAATTTTTATAGCTGTGAATCTCCAAAAAAAAATTAGCTTAATTTGTACTTTTTTCTTTCTTTCTCTGCTTTGATTTTGTAATTCAGTTATTTTATTAAGTGAGATTTTATTAAAATTATAGTGTTGACATTGAATGCGAGGACTGCCACGATCACCATGTGAATCCACAAAATGGACTTCAGTTGAAAGCTGCGTGCAAAAATTGCAACAATTCAACTTTAGAATACCATTGGAAGATATGGATAATAGAAGATGGAAAATTCAGACTGCATTTTGGTATGAAAAATATTCTTCTCATGATAGTGTAATTTGCCATTTTACTTTGATTACTAATGTTTATGTAGTGTTAGTCTTTTATCTGGAGGGTGGGAGTGATCTATATTACACATGTGCCAAGTTTCGGGATTTAGACCTGTCTCAAGCTTTTTAAGAGTTTTATTCAGAAACAGTGATTTTTTTAAACTTTAAGTGTCCATTGTTATCTAGAAATATGCTAGAAATTTTAAAGCTGTATGAAATTATTATAAGTACATTTTTACTATGAATTTAGATATTATTTCATCTGTTATACATATGGTATCTTTATATAATTTTTATCTCTGAGCACTTCTTCATATATATTTTGACTGATGTTTTATTTTCTTTGATACAGTTGACAAATTTTGGAATTTACTTAGCATCATCCCCTTACTTCAGTTATGTGATCTAATTTATATGGACATACATGGTTTTAAAGGGGGGGGGGGCATATATATATATATATGTGTGTGTGTGTGTGTGTGTGTGTGTGTGTGTGTGTGTGTGTGTTGAATTTGTGTACATTTTAGTCTGAAAATATATATGCATAAGAAATCTCAGAATTTTGAAAACTTGTCATGTTTTCAAAATTCATGACAAGTTTTCAAACTGATATTATTTTTTGATCCATATATTTACTATTGTAACCAAACCTTATTTCATTATTCACTCAGGTAATTATGAATGTGTTCAGGCAGATGGTTCTACTTTCTTTATTGTTGCTCCAAATTCAACACTTCATGACAATTTTCTCAACAATACCTACATATCCCATGAAGATATGCAATCATTCCATACAAACAATTCTGATGAACACAGTAAGTGAATTTTATAAAAAATGTTTTTCTTTTCTTTAAGCTTTCAAAGAAAAGGCATAGTGGGTTAATTTTATTTTATTATGTCTAACATTTTGCATTTAAAACCTTTTCATACTTTTATGTATAATTTATGTTTAATTAATAGCATTTTCATTTTTTCCTTCTTTAATGTAAAAAAAGTTGCCTTTATAACAAGGTGATTATTAATTCAAAGAATTTCTTGAGTAATTCATATGCTCTTCTGTCTTCAATAAAATATATCTAAATGAAGAATTTTTTTCCCATCTAAAAAGTTTTAATTTGGATTTTTTGTGAGTTTCTAACTATTGTGGCAATAAATTCAACAGAAGTTAAGTAACTGATTTTCTAGTTAAGTAACTGATCACACTGATTTTCTATGTGTAATTTTTTTTTTATTTTAATTAATGATACTGTTGTAATTTTTTAAGAATTTATTTCTCTAATTAAAATGTAGCTTCTTAGGTTTTTATTTTCGAAAATTTTAATGCTTTAAGAGAAATAAAATTGCTTCATTTTAGTGTTGGCAGAAAAACCATATGAAGCAGCTGTTCAAGATTTGCCACCCTTTCCTAATCTGCCTGGTTTTCCTGAAGAAAACAATACCTTTGCAGGTAAAATTCTTGTTCTTTTATCTATTTAAAAAATAAAAAGGTGTAAAATGCTTTGTTCTTTTATTTTTAACTAATATTTTTCATTTTCATGCCTTTATTCATTTTTTACAGTATTATTTCATAGAATTTTCAAAATTTCTAACTTTAATTTTACTTGATGACACTTTTATGTGAAGCTGTAAAGCAAATTATTTCCTTGGTCTTAAATTGTTTGTCTTGATGAATCTGGGTAATTTTTGCTTATTACAATTGATTAAACACACCAGTCTCATAAACACCATTTCTGCATATTAATGGGAAGTAAGCCATTTTTTTTTTTTTTTCCTTTTTTGCTGACTATTAAATTGTACTTCAAAGCTGCATTTCTTAGCTGAAGTACAACAGATCATTTTGAAATCAGCTTTTGCTGTTTATTTGAATGAACAGTGTGTCACATTTGCTCAGAGATTTTTAAATATTTCACAAAATTTATATTTCAACAAAACAAACAAAAATGTTTTTTTTTTTTCTCTCTCATTTTTAAGGTAATTGCAGTGTTTCAGAAAGCTTTACTCTTTTTAGAACAACATTTTATACCAATAGACTTTTGTTCAGAAGATTATATGTTAAATTAATACAAAGAAAAATTTTTTTTAAAGTAACTTAACATTAATTTTTTTTTTTTTTTAATTTAGAGCCAAGGTTACTTCGTATCACCAGAAATGTACCAGATGGAGATATCTTTGAATCTGCAGACTTCATTCCTCCTTCTGATTATCCATACGAAGGAGATGCAAATTATGAAGACAATTCAACATTTTTAGGTATGGTCAAATATAAAAATCCACTGTACTTTGTTTCCGTAGTTAATGCATTAGTTTTTCCTTTGTGAGAGAGGTGGCTGTCCTTTATAAACTTTTATTTTCTAATTGAGAGAGAGAAAGTGAGTTTATTTCAAACATTACAATGTTCTATCCCTAAGAAAGTTTCATCATACTTGAGTAAGTTTTTTTTTATGTATTTATTTATTTTTTTTTTAATGGCTGGTCAGCAACCTACTTGTAGTCTTGACTGCTACGAGGGCTGGGTATATTGGTCATTTAATTTTGGGGTGTGTGCCTAGTAGGCAGACTATCATTTCCTCCTATGAGTGGTTTTCTAATTTTGAGCTAATTTTAGATAAGAGACCTAGCACATGGATTGGCACCCCCAGTGATATTGTTTGAACATGGAGAAAATTGAAGCCACAACAAATTAAATGTACACCAGCTTCCTTTATAATTAAGTTAAAATCTTATCAATTAAAGCATTAATCTAGATTCTCTTTTTCCATTGTTCTAGATTAAAAACAGCAGCCTTTTTGCAATAAAGTACAACTCCCTGTCTTTTAGCTGTTTTTCCATGCTACTTAAGTTCCCTTAATTTAAACGGTACTAGAAACATCCATGAGCCAATCTACTTTAATGAAAAGCAGTGGCGGCCAGTGGTCAAAACTGCTAGTGCAGCCGTAAGCGTATGAGCTTCCCCCCCCCCCCCCTCCACCGTACAGGAATGGAAAATCTTTGTTACTGAATTCGAAAGCTGGCAGATTAAGCCCTCACCGAGGAAAAAAGAAATTACATAAAAAATGTAAGAGATCCTATTTTACTTCCATAAAATGGACATAAATTTCATCCAACCGATCTTATCCTCAAAATTGCATTAATCCATGTCCGATTCGAAGAATAGAGAATATTTCCTTAGAATTTTCTTTTGTAATGATAACTTAAGAAGAAAAAAAAAGAAAGAAAACTTACTTATTTTTTATAAGTCAAATCAATCCTCCTTTCTTTTAAACTTGCGAATCGATCAGTGATGTCCTCATAAAAAGGCGTCGTTTTAATTTAGATATCAATAACTTTAAAAGCTCTTTAAAATTTCCCATGTTTAAAGAATTTTCTCGTTCGCCATGTCCTCTAAATGCCAGTTCTTGCTTACTTAAAAACAATACTGCTTTGATGGGTCATTGTCCATTCATAAGCGTCTATTCAGGCTCACCTTCTTGATAAATTCAGTAATATAAAGTTGAGAGTTTTCCAAACATATATTATCCTTACCCCCTCCCTCACTTCTCGAGCCAATCAGTGAGTCGAATTCACAAGTGCAGCCGTCCTTAGAAAATCTCTCATCAGTTGTATCTTAGCTACATACTCCCTATGCCAAAGAGAATGCTTACATTGTCGTTGCCATGACAATGGTGCTGCCAATTTCTTTATCAGCTATGAGGGCTGTACCAAGACTCACAGTTGAATTGCGGGAAGAATAGAGGGCTTTTTTTTTCTGAATGAGCAATCCGGCATTTACTATAATACGTTTTTGAGGTTTTTTTTAAATTTACCATAGAAATTCCATAATTCTAATCTGAATTTAAGAAAGTTAGTAGAATAAATTATTTTAAAGTATGTGTTGATAATTTCAAGTGCAGCCCAGCAGTACTTGCTGTATCCCACGAGCCGCCACTGATATAAAGGATTGCCTGCATTGTCCAACACACTCTCCTTCTTCTCCATAGCAGAAAATCTCAGAAGCCTCCAAAACATTGTCTTACAACCATATCAGTTATTACATAAATGCCACATAAATTGTGTGTAATCTAAATAGTGGAGTTTAGATTACATACAATCAAACAAGTTTTTAAAAATATACAGTTATGACAAAACAAAATTGTAGAACATTTGCATTTTAAAATTTCTAAGTATTACATCATATATATGAATATAATGAAAATATTTTGCTTTACAGATTTTGCATATCCAGATTTTATGCCTTTCTCGGCTCCTGGCCTATCTCTAGATGGTCCAGATTATTTAATTACAGAGGAAGGTATGCCTGGAGAGAGTGGAAGTGCCGCAGCTCGACATCAAAGTAAATTTTGCTATAAAGATTTATATATTTATTTTCATTTATAACTGTGATTCACTGCTTTGAGTATTAAAATTAACTCATAATTGCTAAGTTGATGACATCAGTTGTGGCCGAACTTTTACATATCATACACTAATTTTTTTCACAAACAAGTTGAGATGTATGAGTTGTGTGCGATACAACTCAAGCACCTTTTTGCTTTCTAATTTTCATGGGTAGTGTTGGAAAACATGAATTTGGGTACACTTCAGTTTAGGGTAGATAAGTAATAATATGTGAACACAAGATTAAATTTGTTGTTCCGAAGAAGAGGAATCTAGAATTAATTTTTCGGATCTTTGGTAGGGTATGAGAGATAGCTCAGTTTTCTATAGCAATATATTTCAGAATGAAGAAATGCTCTCTATTGATGTAGCATCATAAATTACAAGAAATAAAATATTTCTAAGCATGAAATATTTCAGAAGTCTTCAGTCTGTCTCGAAACAATAAGTAGGCACAAGGATGAAATGTGCCACTGGAAATCATCCAATTCACCACAATTTGGATAACCCTGATTTACAATATCTAAATGGAATCAACAGCTATTAAACTGCCACAGTCATTATTTGGAAACGATGGTAGCTGAAATGTTAGGTATTTTGAATTCCTTCAGCAACTATTTCTTCCTTCTCTTACTCTTATTTCTTATCAAAAATGTTGACTGTTATTACTGGTTTATTTAGATGTGACTGCATTAAAAAAATATAGCCAGGAAGTCTTTACAATTTTTTTTCTAAATGTCTTGAATGCTGAATTAATGAAGTTCATTTTCATTTCATATCTTAAACTGGGGGAGAGGGGCGGGTGTTAGGGTATGTGTGTCTAAACAGTATTCCCTGACTGTTTCCAACCCCATATTTTTATAGCTGATGAGGGGGGGGGGGAAATGTCTGTACAAAACTTCATATTTTTCTTTCTTTTAATTATAGGTTCCCAAAATTTGGGTATCATGTTATCTGAAAATGAGGATATTCTTGAAGGTACTGGCAAGCCCCGTATGGATCCCTCTGGATCTACAAATGGTAAGTTGATTTGTATTATTTATTCACAGGGTTTGAAAAATCCTGCTCCCCCCCCTCTAGTCGCCCAGGCGACTAAAAAATACCCCTTGGAGATTAGGTTTTTTTTTATTACTATAAATGCAGGTCCTAAACATTTTTGATGGCTCCTAAGATTTTACAACTTTTTTCAACCCTGTTAATTCAATTACATGATTTTTTCTTAGCAGTAGAATTAAAATTGCAAAACTATAAGTTTCGGGCATCCAAAATGGCTTGACTGTTGTGTACTGACACTTTTCAAAATTATGGGCTGTTCCTAAAAATACATTACTGATATTCATTTGTTTAGTTTTTTACTTCTTATGATCACATAGAGTTAAATATATTTCAATATCTTCTTTTGTAGGCCTCAAAATTATCATTATCTAACCAATTAGAGCATTTTTCTAAGCATTATTCACATCAACGTATGTAAACTATCCATCGAGTGTATTTCAATAGAAATTATACAAATTGTAAAACAATATGCATAAAAACTCTATTGAGTTGATATCAGATTGGATGGTAAAGTCAAAATTATATTACAACATATGTGTAATGTTCATTAGATTATTAGATGCACCAGAGTGTCAAGTATCTGACTTGACACTCTGGTGCATATTTAAAATCTAAAAGTATATGAAACGCTGTGTTCGTTAAATCGAAAGTTTATAAAGGGTATTGGAAAACAGTCAGGATTTCATCAGAGGGCTGTTAAATTGGGAAGGGTTGCTAAATTAAACATTGCAAAATCGTAAGCTGACTGTACCTTACCTATGGTGGATTTAAATGAACTTGTGTTTACTAAATTTGATTATGATTGTTTCTTATCTTGCAAAATGTGTCAGACAGTTTACTGATTCTTCAAGTCTATGCCTAAAGGAAGAAGAAAAAAAATGTAACAATTCATTTATAAAATTTAACAAACTAAAGCTATTCTAATGTCTCATTTATTTTGAATGGTATAAAACTTCTTTGTTATTCAAGTAAGGAAACCATTCCCATTTATATTTAATTAAGATACGTTATTTTAAAATAGAAACTGTCCTCATAAGTTTATATTGAATTCATAGATTTAAGTAAAAGAAAATAATTTAATAATTTGCCAAACAGCAACAATTTTGAAACATCAACAATAATATGTAAAATAAAATAAATCTAATGATATAACTATTAAAAATATCCTAAATTATAAAAAGAAAAGAAAATTTTTTTTAAAAAATGTGTAAAATACTATTTAATGTCCTCTAAACAAATTTTGTTTTTAGTTTTGCAATGTAATTTTTGTCCTAAAAAAAGCAAAGGATTTCTTTTAGTTTTCTTTTACATTATGTAATGTTAACACAAGAATCTATGTTCAGAGAACTTTTATTCTGTTTCAGTCATGGTTCATAAGCCAAATGAATTGGGAGATCCTCTCAGAGACAGTCTAAGTGGAAAACTTCCTGTTCCTCACATTGTAAGCAGGCCTCGAGGTTTGTTATCACTCTCTGAAAGTTCTACAACGACAGGTTTCAACTCGGAGTACTTGATTTTGAAGCCCGGTGTTTTAAAAGTTGGAAGATCTTACTTCATTCAAGCTCACATAGTAAACACAGGTTAATATATTTTTAATGAACTTTTTATTTAGGTTAACTTTATTAACAAAATGTATGAATGTGAACCCGTGTTTCCAGCTACATCGATTACTTTATTTATTTTTTTTCTTTACTGACTTTTTTATTAGTAAATGTTTGTAAATTAAATTTTCTTGTAAATTCATTATGGAACATTTGAAAATAAATGCATCTTTTGTCTCCAAATTAAATATGTACATATGAATATATCAGTATACAGGGTGAATTTACACTCTTGTACTAAGGGGTGATAGGGCACACAATGAGGAATCGTAATCACATAGCAATCTCTATAAAACGCAGTTTTAACTTACCCGGTAATAATCACTTTTGGAAAAGCATTGAAGTGTCCGTCTAATTTCTTAACCAAGTTTCATAAACAGTAGGCTCATCTCCGAAAATTTCATCCATGAAATAAAGTAAACTTTTTAAACTATCCATTTTAGTTTTCTGTTTTTGAAGAAAAATACATTAGTTTCTGTCTGGCGAAACAATAGTCGGAAAGCACACTGTTTTTTCAGCAATTTTTTTCGAAGTGATTATTAACAGCTATACAAAGACGACGTTGCCGATCCCACATTGCTATGTGATTCTGATTCCTTATGTGCCCTATCACCCCTTAAAATTTTGCCCAAGAGTTTAGATTCACCCTGTATATATTTATAATATAATTATTTATGTGTAAATGTATGAATTTACTTAAATCTTTTACCTATCTTAATATGCCTTGTTGAATTTCATTTTATTTATGTATGTTTGGTACATGTTTCAGTTATGTTTTATTGAACTTTCGATACTTTAAAATTTTTATCCACATTATTTTTTTTAAATATGTATTTTATGTATATTATGTTTCAATCTTGATATACATATAGTTATGTAATTGCATATTATATTTCAGAAACTGCCAAAGAAGGTTTTGCTATGGAGTATTTTAAGGTGAATGTGGGACCTTATAATGGGCGTTGTACTCTTATGCCCTTAGATGGTCATGGGATCACATTTGATTTTCGACTGCATTGCTTAGAATGGAAAAGTGATCATCTTCCATTGTATTATGAACTCAGCTACTCTAGAAATCCAGATGACTTCGGCCATTTGATATATTTTGGACTGAATCGAAATGTGAAATTTAATTTGCCAGCTGGATTTACTTCTAATTCTCATGATGGTAAGTTACATGTTTATGCTAATCATGAGTTTAAATGATTTGTAGTCAGCGTATGCTTTGCTTTTAGACAGACCTAACAGGTTTTATCTTCAGCATCTAATGAAAAAGGATTTCTAACTGAAATGGAATTTAAGAAGTTTTAACTTCAAATCCAAAAGTGGTTTAAGTTAATTTTAGAGTTCTGCCTTTCATTAAGACATTCTTTGTTTAATTTTGCAATTTCATATGATTGGTGATAGCATTTGTCCAGTATCATTTTCTAAAATTCAATTGATGTTTTTTAATGCTTGAAATAAATAAATCTGTATTGAAAACAAGGCATAAATAAAAATTAATTCAGCAATGCAGAACTTCAAAATACTGAGAGATTATCACCATTCTAACATCGAAGTCCTCCGACCAAGCCGCGGTAGTCAGACGCCTTACATGTTAGCTTACTAAAGCACAATGTAACATCATGTCTTATTCATGTCATATTTCAAGTTACCACTATATATTTTACCTTTTCTTCCATGTTAAAAAGAATTATATTTGTTTATCCTTGTCATCTGATTAGAGATATTTGTTGTCTGCGCCAACGATTAAAAATTTGTTGCTTCTTTCAGTGTATTTGAATGTTATTTTGAGAAACAATTTGGGTGTACCAACGAAAGTCTGCTCCATTGTGCGAAAAGTTAAACCTGTTGAAGGCAACATTTCATTGGAGCACATTGTGTAAGTTTTTTTTTTTTGTTGTTGTTGTTGTTAATATATTTTTTTACTTTTTTATTTTATCCAGGCTGTCCACTGGCAACTAAAAAAAGGAGACTTTTGCTACTAAATTAAAGATTAGGCAACTAGGGATTCTTTCTGGATTAAAAAATACCATTTTCATACTATTTTCAAATAATCACGTGGCTTTTCTTTACTTCAGGCAACTAATTTGGTAATCAGAAATAGAGAAGTTTTGTTTATTTTTCTTTCTTTTGAAAGTTTTTTGTCATAGTGACTCCTTGAAGCTTCTTCCCTCGGACTGGCTTTTTGGATGTCACTGCTATGCTAGAGGACCAAATAGTGATTTAGTAATTGGGTTACATTTTGTATTCATTAAAAGTATTTTGTGCATCAAAAAACTAGAAAATATAATATAAACCTGATTTTTATTGAAGATTTGATATTTTTTATTATTAAACCTTGGGCATTCTTTTTTTAATGCTACATTGTCAATATTATACAGACATGTGATTTTTCTGCATAGTTGCAGAAATCCGCTAATTCTAAATAGCTAATTAGTGGACTACTGCTATTTTTTATATTGGTGTGGAAAATTACATTTAACCCTTAATAGCCTGAATTTTAACAAGTTCATGGGTGATCTACGAGTGTAAGTTAATGTAAAAGAACACACAAAAAACATACCAGTAATACAGAAAATATTATTATAAGCCTTGTACAAGCTTCTTACATACCTTGGGAAATGCCAAAAAGTTTCAGCTAATTTTATTTTTGACCGATCACATGCCTGAATTGGATGTTTGAAGTAATTGGGAAAATTTATTGCTTTTTATTTTGTGCATGTGCTCAATTTTTGTGTTTTTGCATTAATAACATAAATGCCTGTATTTTTTTTTAATTTGGAGATTTAGTTTTAAAAATATTAATGTACACAAATTCCTTCAAACTGCATATTAAATTATTTAACAATTTGAATGGTTTTTACTTTTTTTTTAATTTTTTAATGTTGAGATCTTGAGATTTCTAGCCACAGTCTTTAATATCCCTGACTATCTAATATTTTTTATTTCTAAATAGTGCATTTATACATGTGCAAAATCAGTGCTGCATGAAACAATTTATACTTCTATTTCTGTATTTCCTTTGCAATTTGCATGAGAAAAAGAGAAGTTGTTTCAGTGCATAACTCTTTTTTTAAATTCCTTTTCCTGACTATTTTTATTTGAAAATATTTAACAATGTATAAAAGGGTTATGTAAAAGAAAAACAATATTTAAAAGGGTTTTTGATGAATTGTTTTTGCTAAAATACGTTAAATAAATAAATTTAAATGAATAAAATACAATTTTACTTGTTTTACTAAGAAATTGCTTATACCAAAAAGTTATCATATGATGCTTATGCATTTAATTTTCAATGAATTAAGAATAAGCAGACTCTTGTGAGCAGTGTTGGATACAAAAAAAAAAAAAAAAAATGGAAAGGATTAATTATTAAAAAAGCTTGTTTGACTTAAACAGAATATACAATAAAGCAAAATATTACCTCAAGTCATGTAATTATTTTAGAGAAGGTCTCATTTACAGAAAAATCTCATTTGGCCTAAATATAGTGTGTAATGAGCAGTGCAAAATGTTGCCACTGCTTGTAAGTATTTCTAAATGCTGTCGTATAATTTATACAGCTGAAAATGTTCCTATCTAAATTATTGTTAAGAGCAATGTAATAGGTCAAACTTACAATGTCGATACCTCTGATCTAGCACACTGTGATTTCTGACTTTTTTTTTGCTCTGCAGACTTTTTTAATTTGGAATGGAATTAGTAAATCTCTTAAGTAACCATTGGTAACAGGCAAAGTTTAAGCCAAGTTCAAAGATTCTTCAGTGAAAAAGTTGAAATGAGAATTTTTTTAGCAAAATGCTGTAAAGCAACAAAGGAAAAGTTTTTTTTTTTTTCCCCATATACTTTTGCAAAAAAAGCAAAAATCCTCTTTCTTCATTTTAGCATTTTGGCGTTAAAGTCTTGTCAAAATCATAAATTGCTTGTTGTGCATTTTTTGCATTAAAAAATGTGCCTGTGTGTAGCCCTGATAACAGGTAAGAAAACAATAAATTTGGTAAAACATTTATTTTCTGTATTGCACGGTAGTTTATAACAAGAAACCACACCATTTCCAAAATTTTTATTTTTGTTAACAAAATGTTAGAAAAAGTTTTTTTTTTTTTTTTTTTTTTTTGTGTGTGTGTGTGTGTATGTGAAAGAATCTGCCTTTTCCATTGTTTGGATCCCTACAACATTTTATTCTGGAATATGTCCCTGCCCTCTCAGATCTCATCAAGTGGCAACTATTTAAATTGTTATCACAATATTATTTTTAACCCCCAGGCACTTTTTGAATCTCTGGCTGGGAACCAGGGATTTATACATGTTGTAGGGACTTGACATGAGTCGCACAATTTCAAAAAATATCTTTAAAAAAAATCAGTGTTTTTGAGCTAATTTACATACTTTTCTCTTTTGTTTTAGATATAATGAGACATTTCATCCAAAGTCAACTTTAAGGAAACTCATTGGAGAAAAGAACAACCAGGCTCTTCTGCATAAACTTCATGTCCTTGCTTCTTCTTTAAACAACTATGAATCTGTTACAAATCGCAGTGAATCAGATCCCGAGTTTAATGATATCAGAAGCAAAATAAGACAAGGTTTCTTTGAAGTCATAAATGATCTCTCAGTTTCTAGTAAAGTAAGTGAATGCTGAATTGTTTGCTTTACGTTCAATATCTGATAGCATGTTTATCTGATATTCTGCTGCATGTTTTCAAGGCAGTATTAAAACTTGAGAAAAACTAAGAAATTGCTTGATTGAGACAAATCTTAAGAAAATTTTAAAATCTATTTTGAGATCTAAAGAAGACTCGGAGATATTTAACTAAAACATAGTATAAAAAGTACATACTCTAGTAAAAGCTGTTATCACTTTTTTAATTATGTGTTTATATTTAATTAGATGTCTCTTGTCATTATTTTTCTTGATTAAAGCTAATTTATTTATTTTCCTAGAAGAGGGTAAAAAAATAATTTTTATGTAAGTAGAAAGATTCTCTTGAATTTCTCTAGCCACCCTGAATAAGGGATGAAATTCTTCAGACTTTAGTCTGATTTTCAGACTTTTTCAATGTTTCAAAAAATTTAGTTTTTTTCAATTTTTTGGAAATTTTCTGAAGCGTTTTATTTTTATTAAGGCTTGATTGTATAAAAGTAGGATAGAGTCAATATCAGTAAAAATAGCATTATTTATTGAACTTGAAATTCATAAGTTTTGTTTCTTAAATGTTGTTCACACTCTCTTTTAGACTTTTTCCTTTTTTTGTTAATCTCATACCTGCCAAACTGAATAAGAATTTCTATTCCACTTTAGATGATTGAGGAAGTTCTATCCACTTTAGATGATCGCTAGCTTAATTAAAAGCTAAACATTTTAATGAAGCGAGTGATTTATTTTAACTGATTAATTAATTAATTTCAGATTTCTTACAAACATTTTAAACTTTTCATGAGCTCAAATTTATTTTACAACACATATTTGTTGCTTTAATTAATTAGAAATAAAAACATTTTATGCTGTCTTGTACTTAGCTGTTTGTATTATTAATGTTCATTCAGCTGTTGATCAGAGATTTCTTCAAAATATATTTTACTTTGAAAAACATTTTCAATTGTAACTCAGTGTTTGCATCTTAACTTTTAAAACTTCTTTATTAAAATTTTCGGTTTCTTTCTACAGGTTGAAGTTACCCAGTTGGTTTCTGTTTTAAATGAAATCATTGCTCAGAAAAATGTAAGTGCAATGCTCTTCTTTTTATTTATTTTATATTTTTCTCTTACTTTATAAAGTTACAATTCTCTCTCTCTCTCACTCTCTCACACACATTGCACGATTTATTTACTAAATTGTTTGCATGTTCGTCGCTTTATAAAGCAGCTATGCAGATTAAATTTAAATGCTGAGGATTATATTCCCACAGTTTTGTAGACAACAAATAAAACTAGTTGGAAAGTGTTTGCCAAAAAGGTCTATAGAGAACCCTAATTAAAACAGACTTGGCCCTTTTTTACAAGTACATAAACCAGAGCCGGATTAAGCTCTACCTCCTCCTACCTTAGGGATCCTCCAGGCTATGGCTTTTCTGAGGACCCTCTACGAAAATTTTCTAGGCTTTAATCCCTTTTGAGAATTTCTGTCCCAGGCTTTTTGTCTGACATAAGACTTCTCAACAAATTTCAAACCTGTGGGTATTACCAATGCCGTTGTTATTCTATGAAATATGAAGGTATCTATTAGAGATGAGACGGGCTCAGCCCGGGCCCGAACCGGGCTCGGGCTCTGTAATTCCCAATTGCTTACGGGCTCGGGCTCGTGAAAAATTTCTCCTGTATTGAACATACTACTTGAAACATATTTTAAAAAGTGATTCATGAGGAAAAACTAGCGGCAACTTATATTGATTAGTATAGTCATGAGATCCGACATTATTTGATAAACATGGATGGATATATGAAGAATTAGAAAGTGCATTGAGAGTTTGCAACTATATTTGTCTTTAATTTGCACAAACGCCAAAATTCATTGTAGTCTATCAATGAAGTAATTAGATTTTTTTTTATCTTATCTGAAATTTCGGGCTCGGGCTCCGACTTAAATAATATTGCTCGGGCTCGGATTAAAAGTCCTCGGGCTCGGGCTTCAAAAAATGAGCCCGAACTCATCTCTAGTATCTATCCTATTTTATTAAAATGTATTTATCTGAACACATCACTGAAACGTACACAATTCTAAATGGTTATTTAGAATTTCATCTACCTTCAATTTTTTCATTGATCTATCAGACCTAGCAAGTGTGACTCGAGGCTATAAATATTTCATATACATCCAACCACTAATACACTATATATGGCATTTTTAAATTTTACAATTATAATTTTTTTTTTCTTTACTTTTCTTAACTTTGAGAGGGGTGGAACCTATGGGCCTAACTTACCAGCCTAATAGATGATACAGGTCTGAAAGAAATACTAACGAATATTTGAGAGGGAGGGGGGGGTATTGCTATCTTTAAAAATACTGTTTTGAGGGGACTTTTTTTTAAAATCTCCTCTTTTCTTCCATCAATATAAATTGTATTTTGTATAAAAATTTTAAGAGACAAAAATTAAAAGCTTTTATAAATGATTTTAGTGCATTTCGATACTTTTCTTATTTGATGAATCATATTTGTATATTTAGTACAAAATGTATGGTATTTACTTACTTAAAAATATAACCTCTTCTTTCTCTCTCCTGTGATATTTCTGGGCTGTAGAGTTCAAAAGTTATGCACCAGAAAGATTAGAGTGTTTAAATTCTTACGCATGGATTTTTTTTTTTTTTTTTTTTATTTTATCAAAATGCCCAAAACCTTAAAATTGCATGCATATATTGTACATGCACTTATTTTTATACAATATTTTTTTAATTAAAAAAAATAGGTACTTTTGTGACAATTTTCTTGAAAATAATAAGACTGTTAAAAAAGATATATTTAGTACTTATCTGTTCATCTTTCTGTTCTATTTTGTTTAATTTCTACTACTCACCTTTTAGATATTTTGTCTGTGTGTTTACAAGACACAGCATTAAATCTAGGTTAGTTCGAAATAATTATTTTAAATGACCATGTTGAATCAACAAAACGTATAATCCTCTTTTTTTTTTTTTTTTTTGTACTATGTAAGTTTAAATGAAGATTTAAGTTTAATAAACATTTTTAACTTGTTCTTAACAGCTTTTGACTGCTTTTGTTTAATCTATGTAATTTTAAAATTTGAGCAATTCCATGCTGTAGTTTTAGTAATATCATGCTCTTAGCAAAGTATTACTATTTCTTTAATCTACAAATTATCTATAAAGCAGAACTTGAATGTTTAAAATTGCATTATTACAATACGAGCAAAAAACATGGCATGCCATATGTTATCGTGTTCTGAGCAAAGTATTATTTTCTTTAATCTACAAATTATCTACAAAGCAGAACTTGAATGTTTGAATTAAATTATTGTGTGTTTGAATTTCTATTTGGAAAGTTATAATTGTTCACTGTTAATCATTCATTTCACTCTATTCCAGATAAAACCCTTTGAATTGCAAAAAGCTTACAATGTCTTCAAAAAGATGACTGTTCTGCAGGGGGACCTGTTTAGTTTTTTTGCTTCTGATCAAATGCATAGAGAATTCATGATTTTCTTATCGAAATTAGCTTTTGCTGCACATTCTATTCACCCATCAAATGAAGAGCTCATCGAAATTTCAAGAAGAGATATTGTAGATGAAATCAGAGTATGTTTGTTTTTTACCTCTTTTAGCATTCAAATTTATGTGCATTTATTATTTTTTTTAAATGATATTGTATACTTAGCAGTTTAAATAGCTTTTAATTAAAATTCATTAATTGTAATTTTCAGAAATTTTATAATTTTGTAGTTGTGAAATACAAAAACTTTTCATTAAAAAAAAAAAAAAATCTAAAAATTATTTTTGTCTGTAATGTTTTCCCATCATACATATTTCTTGAAGTCCAGGGAGTGTGAAGGAGTTCTAAACTTATGCTAGTCTTCATCATATAACTCGTATCTGGGTAGACTTTTTGGATATTTTTTGGGTAGGTATGAGTATTGAAATTTGAGAAAATGATTGTGGCATATCATTATGCTATAGCCTATGGCGGCAAATTTTCGTAGGTGGTAAAATTGATGGCACTTTGGTTCAGCCTATAGGCAACAAATTTCTTTAATAAATTTCTTGTTATGGGAAAGCATTTTAAGTACCTATAATAAATCATTTTCCTCTGAAATTCCTTTGAATTTTAAATAAAATAACTTACAACTTTTTTCTGTTTTAATTTTTGGGCTGAATTTGTTGAATTCAGTTGGGACTAACAAATCTGGTTTTATTTTGCACTTTACTGATTTTGATTATGTCGGAAAACTACAATTAAATATCAGTTTAAAGTTTCTGCGGAAGGTTTATTTATTCAACAAAATTGCTGAATAACAAACATTTTTTAAATCTAATTTATTAGCTTTGTACAATTTAAAAAAATCACTAGAATTAATTACTGTTATGAAGGATAATCACTTAAATAATTAACATAGAAGATAAATTTCTGCTTACTAATCTATAAAGCATAATTTTTTTCTTTCACTGAATTTCACTAATGACTCGAATGCCTAGTTAATCAAAGCCAAGCAGTGCCTCTGAAGAGATAACCACAGTAAAAATTTCAATGTAGATTTGCCAATAAGATGCAAGCAATTATCAACTGACTTACTTTTCACCCACATTTTCTTCCATACCACCAGTGTCTCATATTATTACCTTTTCACTAAATGTGAACGGCCCATATACCAAGGATCTTTTGGAGGTCTATTTCCGATGATTCACTATTTGGCAAATTGAATTTTCTTTACAGAATTCTGGAATCAAAAGAAGGAAAACTGAAGGGGGAAAAAAAGAAAACATATTAAAAGCATGATATAATGAGACAGTACTGTATTACCAAGCCCTGATTATTGCACAAGCTCTTGTGGTACATGCCCTGGGCACACATACACAAATATGCCAAATAATTGCTTTAAAGCTATGTGCAGGGGCATAAAATTTGAAAATTATCCTAGGCATCTAATGATTAGAATTTTTCTGCTTTCATGATATGTAAATTAAAAAAAAAAAAAATCATAAAATTTTGATAGCTTGCTAATATTTCTTGTTTTATATAAATTACTATTGCAGATTTTTGAATACTGATATATGATTAACTATTTTTACTGTTATCTTACAGGATTCTCTAAAGAATAAATTGAAAATAGAAAAACCTCTTAAAATGGATATTCCACATCTATCTCTGGCTGCATTTTATATTACAAGACTAAGCCTGCATTCCAAATCTTCCATAGTTTTGAAAAAATCAGCTGTTCAGATGTTAGATAACAGATATTTTCTTAAAATTTCTGAAGAAGAATCTAACATAAAGTAATTTTTTTATTATTAATAATATTTTGGAAATTTTCAGCAAGAATATTTTATTAGTATTTTGTGTCATCTGTGCCAGTACAGTTTTAGGGGTATCACTTCTAGTATTTCTTATTAAGAAGGATAAATAGTAAGCAACACAGGCTAAATGTGGTATTTGTTGATAAGAGAACCAAAAAAAGTAATTTTTTATTATATGAATAATACAAAACATGCAGTGTTAACTGCATAAATTTAAAGGTACATATATTTATATTTTCAACTATAAGAAAGAAGGGAGTAATTTTGACTTTTATTGCAATTTTTCTTTAGTAAAACATTAAAAAAGTTGTTAAAAAAATCTGACACAGTCTGATGTTTAATAATTCATAAAATAATGAAGTCAAATTTAATAACATTAATGATCAGGTAAATTAAAAAAAGTCTATGGCTCTTATCACTGAACTTTACAATATTATGTATTTTTATTATTTGTTGATTATTTTTTATTTAATTAGTTTGCCAAAAATGTTTCAAGGAGTTCTAATACTTAAATGTGCAAATTATAAAAATACATTCAATGACGTTTTTCATCAGATTTATATCTGAATTAGATCTGCCATCAGATTTATATCTGGATTAAAGTTTATTTTTGAACTATTATTAAAATAAAACTATATTGAATGCCAACTCTCATTAATTTTGCAGATGTTCTGGTGCTGACTGTAAAATAGATGACAAGTGCCCAATAATGATTGCTCAAGAATATGATTACATAACATCTTCACACACTCAAAGTTTTGACTTTTCAAAATTTCTCAAATGTTCTGTCCTTATATCTGTAGCCTCCTGTAAAGACTCAAAATATGAGGAGATTCCCCCTTTTAATGTGTCAGTCAACTTTAATAGATCTATTGATTCTGAAGTAAGTATTCATTCTTTATGCTTAGAAACATGTTTGTGCATTATATAAGAATTTGAATAGATATTGTGACTAAATTGTTAGATATATATGAATAATTGTGTGTATTTTAATAGTATTAGTATTTCAAATTTTTAACTAATATTCATATGTTTTTAACTTAGTTGCAAAAATGCATTTTGAGCTGGAAATAAAGTTTTATTTTAAATTCTTCATATGTTTAAGTTCAGTGTATCCAAAAAAAAAAGTTGGCCACTATTTGATTGATTATTATTTACTTTTAATAAAATATTTGGTACAAACGTAACAATGCATTAAAATTGAATAAAAAGATAAAATTGATAAAAAGATCAGGAAATCTTTTTTGGCTGGGATACTTTGAAATTAAAGCTATTTTTAATGAAAAATTGACTGTTCTATACATACTCAAAAATACGAGTTCAGTTTGTGACTATATCAAGGAATGAAAATATATGAAATATTATTCATTCAGGGATGCTACATAATAAACTTCATTTATTTTCAAAACTTCTTGAGATTTTTACATAATTGAGTATCTTTATTTCTCCCTTTAAATTAAACTGACCTACATTGATCGTTCAAATAAAGGCATTTTTATTTTATTTATGTGTCTCAAGATTTTACAATACATGAATTATATTTTCATTGAGAAGCCTTAAATTGAACTATTTCACTTATTATTTTCTTGTTATTTTCTATCAATATAAGAATTAAAGAGTTGTTTCCAGCAACTGAGTTATAATTTCGGATGTGTTCTTTTATCTTATTTTTCTACAAATTAAATTTTCGCATTTCCACTCTTTCAGAATACAACTAAACTCTTTCTTGGAAGGAACTTCATGAATGTTCATGTAATAAATATAACTGAAAATCATATCCGTCATGCACTTTTGTTTTGCATGAAGTTAGATATTTTAAATTTGACAGCTGAGAGTGCTACAATTGATGTCATGTTTAGGTAAATCTTATGTTTACTTTCTTTGTTCGTGAATTTTTATGTATTTTCACTATTATTTTTTTAAGTGCTATTTGTATAAGTAAACTAATTTAGATTATTGGTACTGTTCTTGCATTTTAAGCATGATAAGGAAAAATTGTACAATTTTAGACGTAACCAGCTTTTGAATACCATTAAATCCATAATTTTTAGTATGTGTGTGGACAGTGTGTATGGCTTTGCTTTGATAGAAATAATGTCTAATTTTATAATTCCCTGATAAACTAATACTGTTACTCTTAGAAGTAATTAAGTTTTATATTTTCATGTCTTCATATGTATTTTCAAATTTAAATTTCTTTGAAACTAAAGCATACTTTTGTTTAGAAAAGTGTGGTGTTTGTTCTAAAGAGTTAGAGTAATTATTGGCAGGGATTGAATATTTACTCCAAACATAAAATTTTTAACAAACTAATATATATATCAGATTAGCTCCACTTTTAAGAAAATGTTTCAATCCAGGCTTTACAGTTTCAATTCCTGATATCTGTGCCTCAGCCTTATTTTTACTAATCCAGGTAGATCAGAAATAAGAAACAGTAAACTGACTTTCATCTTGTTCAAGTGAACTCATAATCAACAATCATGAACAGCAGTATTATAGAATATTATTACCAGTGAGTGTTCATCATCAACATGTCCTCAAGATGTGTATCTTAAAGAAAAGCTCTACCAATTACTCTCTCAACAAACTTTACCAACTACTACTCTGCCCATTCCAGTCTACTGCAGGAAGACACCCTGGAAGGAGAATGTGCATTGTATGGGCCCGAAACCTTGTCTCAGCCTGTGCAATTTAAACAGGTGAGCAAAGTTTCAGGTGTATGGAGTGCATATGTGACTCACCGACATCTACAAGACATCCTGTATCCTTTGATTTGATTTCTCTTTTACTTCACCTCCAAAAACATTCACATTCACTACAAGCATTGTTTTTCATGAATCTTTATGAAATTTTTGCATTTCTTTGTGACTTTTGTCTACATGCAATACACTTCATAAGTAATAAAATTCAAACTATTGGGATTTTGGCGAGTTTTATAATATAAAATTTTTCGTGGTCTTTTACAGATCTAGAAATCTGAATATTTGTGAGTGTATGTTTTATATAAAATTAAATTTTCTTATTTTATGTTGTTACTTATCAGGTAATTTCATTCCTGTAATTGAAATATTAATAATAGAAAAGAAAGATTGCTTCATAAGATTTTAAGTTTTTTATTTTAATCATTTCACACTTTTGTGACAGCAAAATTATAGTGTCCATATGAAAACAATAAGTCTCAAAAACAGATAATATTATTAAAGAGACTAATAAATTGACATATTAATGTGTTTAATGCTTGATGCTTCTGTTTAATGTTTTTGTATCTTTTGCTTGTAATCGTGATCACTTTCAAAATATTTCTTTTCTACCTAACATTAAGAATGTAATGTGACAGTTTCTTGATCTTTTCGAAAATGTTGTAAAAACATGCTAATTGTTTAATATGGGAATGCAAAATTTGTACTTCACTGTGCTTGCTTTGAGTTTTATTAATCATTATTTATTTAATTATTTTTAACTTTGTCGATGTATTTAATTACTCTTACACTTCTTGTGTTTTATTGATGAACTTTGCAATTTCAGATACCCTTGTGAATGACTCACTTTCTATCCACCTGAAAATTTGTCTCAACCTGGAAATTAAAAAGCTGAGCAAAGTTTCAGGTGCCTAGAATTTGTAAAGCTCATCAACTATGAACGGAAGCGATTTTTGAAGGAATGATTATCTCTCATCTCTTGCTACAAAGGGAACTAAGTTGGATGTTTTAAATAAGCCTGTTTTTGCATGCTCTCCCCTTTTTGTGCTCTGTGCTTTTGATAGGTACATTTTGTCCCCTTGTTTGTGAGGATGAGGGGTAATTATTCTTTTGAAATATTTTTCTCTAGTATATAAATGTAGTTGGTGACCTCTAATCTGCAATACCTTTTGCTTTCTTAATTGTAGGAAGTGTAGTGATTTACAGATTTAAGGAAATGGTTGTGTATTCTCAGTAAAAATAAAAACATCTAGCCTATAATGGAAGATAAGTGTTTTTTCATGTTTACATGCTTTTTTTGAGGAATTAAAATTTTTTATTTATCAAATACCAAGTAAAATAGTTTTTATGAACATCAAGTTAATCATTTTAAAATTCACTTATTATTAAGTATTTAGATTTGAAGGTGTATTTCAAGTAAGATAAACTATTGTACAATAAATTATATTGGTACTTTTTTGTGTCACCAAAATATTGTGCTTTTAAGCTTATTTTGGTGAACTTGTCCATGGAGAAATTTAACTGTATAAATTATGATCACATTTTTTGTCTTTGTCTTTTCCTTGTTTTAATTTTTGATTTAAGCCTTCTATTTGTTTATTATTAAATATATTTTGTGAACTTGACTTATTAATGTGGCATAACATGTATGCTGCTGTTTTTTCAGAATTTAAAAATTGCAGATTTGAGGTTGCTAACTTTTCTTTAAATTCTTTTTATTATTTCTGTGTTGTTCATTTATATTAGCTCAGTTGTGATGATATCAAATATCATTGTAAAATATGGATAAAATATTGCAAAATCTGAAAAATACATTCAGTAATTGGAAAAGCTTCACTAATTTTCAAATAAATCTTTGCCAATTATCTTTACACATGTTCAGGCTGTTTCACTTTTATCAATCACAAATTGATTACCTATAGTCCAAAAAAAGTCCCCATGAGGTCCTTATTTGCAGTGATAAAATTGTTAAACTTTTGGCAGCAAAAAAAAAAAAAAAAAAAAAAAAAAAGAAAGAAAAAAAACCCTTTTAGCTAATATTCAATAATGAAAAAATGAAGCTTCTTTAGCATGAGACATTATTAACTTTTAGGGCAGTCAAATTTTGCTTCAAATAAAACAGATTTTCTCTGAGGTATTATTAAACGAAAGTCAAAACATACAGCATAGTTTAAGGTATCCAGGATTTTTTTTTTCTTATGATTATTGAAATGCATAAAAAAGAAAGAAATCTTACAAGGAAGGTGAAAACATAAAAAGCAGATATTGATTTTTTAAGTAGCATTCAAAATATAGGAAAACCTAGCTATTGAAAGTATTTTGCTTTCAAGAAATTGTAACAATTCTTACAAAAAAAAGCAGATTTTTTTTTTCAAAATACTTCATTATCATTTTGTTAACAAAAATTTAAATTTCAGTGAGGGTCCGGACCCCATGGAACCTCTTAAAAACATACTTGCTGGTGACTGAAAAAGAAAAAAAACAGTTCGAAACATTTGTCATAATAATTAGTGAAATTTTCCTTGGATAGCAATATCTTTTCTCAAGTGATAAATGCTTTTATTGTGTGCTTAGATTTTAATATCTTTAAAATTTTTTGTAATAAGATTGCTTACTGCATGCTTTATTTCCTTGCTTATCTTGTATTAATTTACACCTCTTTCAAATATCTTTTTAAGATTTTCTAACAATATTGTAAACTGTTAATGGAAATAAAAACACATTGAAACATTTTCTAATTTATTTTATATCTTTAAAAAATTGCTATACATATTTTAATGTACTAAAGCAGTTCAACATTTTTTCTGTTTTATGTAGTAATTAATAAAGTGGTTAATTTTAACTATGTAGTGAGTTTTTAATGAATTAAAGTTTTCAATAAGCTATAAAAGCAAAAAATGTAATAATTTTGTACAGAAGAAAAATTAATAATATAAGCTGAGGCTCAAAAATTTTATATTAGATTGAATTAAATGGATGGATTCTATAAATGTGTTTGCTGTTTAAAATATCCAGTTTCTAGATTACATAACATGATTTCAAGTTTACTGGGTTTTTTTCCAAAATTGTGGTGATAATTCAAGATTAATTTTGAGTATTTAAAATACTATACCATTTTGCTTTGCAAATAAGCAGCAAAGAGCATTTGATTTAATTTTCTGGGATTAAAAAAAAAAAAAAAAAAAAAAAAAAAAAACTACTTAATGCATGCTTTATTTTCTCCTTATAAACATGATATTTAAATTTTCTCCTCATTTCTCCAAAAATTGTTACATTTTCACAATTATTAACCAGTGAGAATTATTTTTTCTATCAGTCATATTTAATTCCTATCTCCTCTATTTCTTTATGGGTGTTTTGGATCTCTGTGATTCTCTTATTTGTTTTGCTTCATTTTAATATTTTTATTGCATTGATTAATTAGCTTCATTCTTATTTTTAAAATATTTTAATACTTAATGGATATTAAAGAACATTATAAACTATGAATGATAAAAATAGGACTTCAGAGATTTTATTAAAATGCTTATATTGCTTATATATGACACTTATTAACACGTCAGGAGTAGTTAGAAAATGTGACTTTGAGAGTACTCTCAACTATAAAAATATTCAATTTTAATTCAATACATTTTCATGATTACTTGTTAGCAATGTTTCATTAATATATAAAATTTTATTTTTTTGTTTTATCTATATATAAATTTAATAAATATCTATTTTTCATTCTATAAAAACTTTCAGGGCTCTGAATTTTCCTACACTTACAAGATATGATATTAAAAAGAGTTTTCCAGCAGATGTCTCAGAAGTGAATGTACTTATTTCACCAGATAATATTAAAGGTATTAACTTTTTGTAAAAAAAAACTTTTGGAAAACCTTATAAATAGCTTTACCTTTCTATAACCTTATAAATAAATTGTGCATTTATTAATTTCTTACAGTTAATAAATGTGCAAGATTTTATCTTTGCTTGTTTCATAATTCAATAAAATGGTTTGTGTAATGAATTTTCCTGCATTTTATTCTATTGATCATCTGTATGTATTAAAAAATTCCTCAAAAAAAGAATTACTTGTGTTTATTAGTAAATCTCTAAAAATCTTTTTTAATAAAACAACACTCATAAAAGTTTTTCTTAAAATTTGAATTCAAATATTTAAAACATTGCAAAAAGTAAAGTACTATCTTGTGAATTAAAGTTACTTTTATTTTTATCACTTGTTTGTACCAAATAAAGAAATTTGTAATTTCTTTTGTATTTTAGTGCCTGGTCTTTATTACATTGGAGTATTGAGCAGCTTTGTAACTGCAAAAGTGAATAAAGAAGTTTCGTGGCAGTATGAAGCTTCTGTCTGGGAGGATATTTGCCTAGGCAAAACTTCTGGATTTTGGTCAGATGAAAACTGTTATGTTATGGATACAACCAATCATAATTCAACACATTGCAGGTTAGGTTAAATATAAGTAATTAGTGTGCTATTTCATTGTAATAACTATAAAATCTTTTCATCTGATGAATTATTATTTTTTATTTTGAACTCCTGTAACTAAGCATTCACGTTTGAAACTTTTTAACCTTTTATATTTATTAGTTGAGAGTACATCTTAGGGCTTTGATTTAATCAGTACTGTTGAGTGCATAAAATGATTTCTCCATCTTATTATGTAAGCTGAAATTATAAAGAGCAGTAACATATTTTTTAATAAGTAGCTAAAAAAACGGACTGATCTGCTGCGTATGAAAAGAAATTGTATAACTTATGATTTGTTGATTAATTATTATTTTAAAACATTAAAAGTAAAATTGCTGTGTTTTCTTCAAATGTGACTATGCAGATTGGTGTACTTTATAGTTATGTAAATCTGCAAAAAAGAGGCATGTACAAACAGGAAATTTTAAAATAATACACACACAATACTTGTTCACATGCATATTTTTCAATATTTGAAAATATGTTAGTTTACTTATCAAAGTAATGCCACATCATTGTTGGTATTAATTATAATCAGGTTTTGTGACAAAGTAGGAGGTGGGAGTCAAAATTTTTTCATAATTTGTGAAAGCCCCTTATCCACAGCTCCATGTTAATCAAGATGAATAACCAAGCTGTCCTCTTTGTCTGAGGCACCACCCAAAACATGTTAAATTGTAATATATCTTCTGTTAGAATATCTATTATTAAATATGTATATGTCAGATTTTTTTAAAAATTCACTTATCTGCATGGGCCCTTAATAAATATTGTCTTCATGTAATCAGTTGCCATATTGAAGTTCAATTAACTTTCTATATCACTCGACAGGTGCTTGTCCCAGGAAGTGACTGCAGTATCTATACCACTAACTTGGGATATGTTGTGGATACCCATTGGTGATTTGATTGAGCCCTACTTCAATCCTCTTCCCCTTCTTGCTTTTATCTTTGTGCTTTTTATTTACTTTGTGCTGCTGTATTTCAATTTCCAGAGAGATAAACTGAGATGTTTGATTGAATGCCCCATTGCTTTAAAAGACAATAATCCCAAGCACAAACAGCTGTACTTGATTTGCCTTGAAACAGGATATTACTTCTCCTCCGGCACGACAGCATCAGTAAGTAATGTGTTTACAAATGCTATTTTAATCAGTTAAAAACAATGCAATGTTAAATGTAATACAGTAATAAATCTTTATACAACTCTTCAGGGATGTAGCAAGAAAAAAAATTTGAGGAAGATCCCAAAAGTGGAAAAGATAGAATTTCTCACAAAAGAGTTTCATTATTGACATCCAATTAACAAAAATCTGAAATTTCGGGGGGTGCCCAGGTCCTCATGGCCCACCCCTTTCCTACATTCCTGCAACTTTTATTAGACCTGTCTGTCACATCATATGGTATTGAATGCTGGCCACTAGCAAAAACAGATGAAAAGTCTTTTAAAATTTGAAAGAAAAATACCCGGAAAAAATATTTTTCTGCAATCAGAGAATTTTGTTTAACCATTAAATCTATAAAAAAAAATATATATATATATAAATGGCCTAATATCACCCACTAATGAAATCCTATCGAATCGGGTGGTTTGTGCATATTTTTAGATCTAATAACACAAACCCTGTTGAAAAGGTGACTTTTTCAAATGTAGAGGGTTTAAAAAAATTATGAAGGCCTCACAAGGCAGCTGGGCTGTGTAGAAGCAGATATCGAATTATTAAATCTTTCATTTTATAATTTGACAATATTAAATTTTTCATTTCTAAAAGTGCATCATAAAGCTTGTGAAGAAATATTCTGAATTTTCGTGAACCTAATTTAATTGGTTTATATTTTAAGTTGTTCTCAAACTGTATGGCATCTGTTCTTTCTTCAAAAAATTCATTATTACAAATATATGGTAGAATTTGTGAAGTATCTAAATAATGCAGTTTTTCGTCAGATTCATTAATATTATGGCAAACAACAATATTGTTGCGCCTAATGTTGAATATCTGTTCATGCAGTTAGATGTAGGAGTGCAAAAGTTAAAATTTTTGTATTAACAAAAAGTATTAATCTAATCTCGGTTGTAAATATCTCATTTCTATTCTGAAGGTGTTCATTGTTCTACATGGTACTAAAGATGTGACTGAGACACGGCAACTTATTGGAAAGAACACTGACAAATTCTATTTTCAAAAAGGTTCCATGGATGTTTTTCTTTTGAGGTAAGAGGAAAAAATATTTTCTTTTTTTTCACTCTGCATGCTTAATATGCTGCTTATTTTATTTATTTATTTATTAATTAGTAATTTATTCAGTTATTGTAATAAAATAATTAAGATTTTTGTAACATGCATAAATAAAATGTACATTTTGAGAGGTACAATAGGTCCACCCTCCTTCGGTTGTAAAAAGTCACTCCATCCACGCTAGTAGGAAAAATGAGAAGAGATTTTTAGAGTGTTCCTTTTAATATACTTTATTATTGTTTTCTGTATGATGCCTCCTAATGAAAATGGTATATTGTAAAGATGTGGTGTGTTTAGTTCATTTACATGTGCACACGTAATATACTGTCCTCTTGATCCACGTGCTGGTGGGGGCTGAACATTTCTGATATAGAGTTTATAAGTATTTTATAGAAAATTATTTAATACAAGGAATTTAATATTGCTCTTATAGTTTAAATTTCTAGGGTAAAAATATTAGTCAATTTGATTGTACTGAAAAGAAAAATAGATATGTACAAAATATATATGTATGTCTATGTATGTTTATTCAGGGTGTCGACGGATCAGGGAAATCATGGAAAAATCAGGGTACTTTATCGATCTGGAAATATCAGGGAATTTTGCAAAAATATTTAAAAATCAGGGAACTTTCGTTTTTGCCTAGTGAACTAGATCATTTTTAATTGTCCATCTGATGCGCAGCTTCGTTCTGGATCACACGATACTCAACTGATGCACAGATACAGACATTTTACGAATCCGAAACCAGAATACAGATCATATGAGAACATAGAAATATGAATCCGAGACTCAAGTGCACTATCACTGTACGAATCCGAAAAGTGCATGTATTCGGACTCGTTCTAAGATGCGGATCATACAAGAAACCGGATATGCGAATCATATCGGCATGTGAATCAATTTCGCATTGAATTGCTTCCTGAATAAAGTCGTAGGTAAAATGAATGGGAAAAGATGATTTAGTCTTCTACTGCGTCCTTATGTTTTTTAAAGTGATGGGACATTTGAGTGATGCCTGTTAAGCTCCCCCGCAAGATGATTTTTTTTTAAATAGATAGTGCTCATTTTTAAGCCTTTTTACATATTTTTTAAAATTTCAAACGATAGGTTGGTTGAACTACAATTTTTTTAATATTAAGCATTTTTGTAGTTTTCTATTATTTATTTCCCTATATGAAGCATTCACCTGTTGGTGCATGATACACAATGGTGATTTACATGAAAGATTATGGTATGTATATAGTAATTAGTTCTGGAAATTTGATAAAGATAGTCAGGGAAAAATCAGGGAACTTTTTTTCTCAATTTCTGTAGCCACCCTGTTATTTGTTTTTTGATGAATATGCATTCAAAATGTTTGAATTTAGAATTGATTTTTTTCTGTAGCACTGAAAGAAGCCTGGGCCCTCTCTTAAAATTAGAAGTTTGGCATGATAACAATGGAATTTCGCCATCGTGGTACTTAAAAACTATTTCTATTAAAGACTTGAATGCAGGTTAGTATACAGAAAAAACACTCAAAATGCTGGTGTTAAATGCTGGTGAAATAAATAAAAACTTTGTATATAAAATGCACATTCTTACTATAAGTATCATTTTATGTGTGTTTTTTATGCATTTTATTTATTTTACAGGCTAGTGTAGCTTTGAATGTTTTCTTCTGATTTTTTCAAAGATTTTACTTACTTTTGTTCATAAATTTTCTTGTTTGTAGGTGCCAATTATTATTTTAATTGCTATAACTGGCTGTCAGCTGAAACTGGGGATGGACAGATTGAAAGAGAGTTAACAGTTGCTGAAAATTCTGAGCCATTCAAGAAAGTAAGTTTAAGCATACGAAACCATTTCAATTTTAAACAGATATATAAATATACAGTCCAACCTCGATATAAGATCACTTTTCTTAAGTCCTGGTTCATTGAATAGGAATTCTATGGTATGGATTATCGAAGATATGGTCAGGTCTAAATGCTGTAATCGCTAGTAAGGTCACTTTTGTTTGACTTTCTTTGATTGATTTCAGCCAATTTTCGTCTTTCTCTAATTTGATTTCAAAAATTTTAGATTCTAATGCAGTTGAAGGATGGTAGTAAATAATAATAATGACCATGATACAGAAAGGGATGCAATGACACAAGCAGAAGCATTCAAAGTATTAAATATCTTGTAGAATTTTTTTTACTAACCATGAGTAAGAGCTGAAGAATATTTTTAGAAACTACAAAACTTAGAATTGTACATAAAATGAAACCAAAATCGTGACAGCCTTGTATTATGGGTTATTTTAAGTAAGGTAAGTTGTACATCACTAACGTTTCTTGTTCATATTTTCAGTGTACAACTTTTACAAATTTAAATTTTTCAAAAATAATTTCTTTCTGTTTCCAGTAATTTTAATTAGTTCAACTCAATAAAGAAATTATAACCCAGTAAACTGAAAATTGTGTACATGTTAAATTTTACAAAGAATTGTGTTGTATTTATATAATGTTTATTTATTGACAAATGAATCAAGTTATAAGGTCACCTCTCTTATAAAGTCACTTTCGTGAGATCCCCAGGGACGACCTTATATCAAGGTCCGAATGTCTATACTGTTTTAGAAAACTGGCTTTAAATTATGGAAAAACTTGGATATTTGACACAAATGGCAACTTTTCACTGTCTGGTGATTCTTTCTAGATTTATGTGTGCATTTCCCATTATGGTTGTCATGAAAAGTGTTCTCCATATATTCTTATACATAATCTTTTGCAGATTGGCATATTTAGCACTGCAAAATATTTCGAACTACCATGGTGTCAAATATCCAAGCCGTGACCATATTACTTCACCACATCAAAAAATGATTTCCATTGTAAAGCAGTAAATTAGTCTTTAAATATAAAAGAAGTACTATAAACAATGTTTCTAGTTTATAGTAGAAATGATTAGCTGTGTGTACCACATTCACTGGAAGAATAATTTTTGAAAGATTTTCAATTTTCACTTTTAGGTGTTGTATGAAAATTTAATAACACATTTAAGTGATTTCAACATGTGGAATTCTGTCTTTTGGGATTCCCCTGTCTCATTTTTCACTGGAATTCAAAGAATCACTTGCTGCTTGTGCTACATTTTGAACTCTGCCTTCTTGCTTTCACTGTTTACAAAGGATGTGCCTCAAGAGGTAAAGTTTCCCATCTTTGCATGCTTCAATTGTTATTAACAGAAAATTTCCAATTGTGTATTTTATGAAATTTTTTTAGATGCCTGTGTTGTGCCATATATGAAAATGGCTTTGTGAGACCAAATTAAATTACTTTATATATTATATATGTATATATGTGTGTGCTTCTTAAGTTCAATCTGAATTGTAATAACAATTAACTTAGTTTATTAAGATGGCATATAAAGTATTTACACAGCTGAAGTATGCCAACATCGAGAGGAGCAAAAGCAGTATGTTGTTTTAGCAAGTGTTCAAGAAAAAGTATCATTGCCTAAGTTAAAACTGTCTAGATCTATCCCATCTCTTTAGTCTTTAAGTAACGTGTCTCTTTGATAATTAAAGATCAATCCTGACCATGCTTTTCTAGCTGTCAATCGGCAACATTTACATTTTAATGACAGATGTTCCAAATATCATCATTGTGATAAGTTTGTTCAGAGAGCAATAAAAACACTTCAAAATGAAAGACAACTCCTAGAACTATGCAAGAAAGCTCTTTAATAAGCAATCTGAGTAGTGTATATAGCAGTGGTTCCCAACCGGGGGGTCGCGACCCCCAAGTGGGTCGCCATGCCTTTTCTCGGGGTCGCCGCAGACCGATTTTGCAGGAAGTGAATGGCAAAATATTTCTACGTTTCTCTGCCATACACGCTTTCTCCCTTTTCTCTTTGGAAAGTAAAAATCTTTTTCACATCAGTGCGCTTGCATCAAATCTACAAAAACTGACATCGTAAAGTGTATCTAGGAGTGTTAACCCATTTTGAAAACATGTTCACTAAGGCAGAGGTATCGGAAATAGAAATTGTAGTTAATTTTAGGTGAGAAATTATTTACCACCTTGAAGCACTAAAATCTGAAATTCAAAGATATATCCCAGAGCTGACAATGAACAAGAGGCGGCACTGGTGCGAAATCCACTTCTTTAGATGTCGCCGATCTTCCTGATGAAGCGCAGGACGAATTTTTGAATTTGCAAAATGACTCCTCAGCACGTGATTTATACCAAGAAAAATCTTTCATTCAATTTTGGTGTGCTGTGCGTCATTCATATCCGATAATTTCTAAGCTTTCGCTTCAAATGTTAGTGCCATTTGCATCCACTTACATGCGTGAAAGTGAATTTAAAACTCTTTTGCAGATTAAGACAAAAGCCAGTAATAAATTAGATGTCCAAGATGCGGTTGGCTTTGATCAATATTCAGCCAAGGATAACATAATTTGTCAGCCAAATACAACCTCAGTCATCCTAATAATAATCAGTACGGAATAAAAAGATAACCATTTTTAAATCCCAAGATATATATTTTTCATTATTCATATTTTTTTGTCTTATTGGTCAAACATGGAAGAGGGGGGGGGGTCGCGAACATTTTTGAAAAATCAGAAAGGGGTCGCGATAAAAAAACAGGTTGGGAACCACTGGTATATAGGAAGGAAAAGATTGACTACTAGTAAAGCCCAATTCTTTGAAAAATACTAATATCCCAAATAAATTATAATATATTACTATTGCATATATATTCATATTTTAGGTTGAAGAGGATGATTCTTTGCCCCTCATTACCCAAAGGATGGTATTTGAATCAATCATCACTGCTCTTATTGCTACCATTCCTCAAATTGTCTACAGCATCCTGTTTCGATTTTCCAAAAAGCCATTGGTGGATGTGAATCCGAAATTGACAGACCTCTTCTTTTGGTTGTCCCCTTACAGTTTCAATTGCTGGCTGAAGCCTAAACGCTCTACCTCAAGCCATTCCACCGAACGATCTCCATCATCTCTGTCTGGAAGCGACAGTTTGTACAGCAGCTTTGAAGAAAGTAGCATTATGTCAGTGCCACTGGAGGAATCTGTCTCATTATATGATGAGCAGAAAGACATTCTGTCTTTATCGTATTCCTGTGCTGATTTGAGGTGATAATTATATCTTTGAGCATAAATTTGAGCATAAAATGAAATAACCTACAACTTTCTGTAAATAAGACGTCTTGGTGTTTTTTACTGTTAAATTTTGCTTGATTATATATATTTTATTTAATTTAACATGATTAATGTTTTAAAGCCGTATGCTTTGCAGGGTTTCAAAATAAATTGCAATTTTTTGTGTGTTAGTCAGATTACTTATTTTTTTTAAAACCTATAACTTTTACATTATATTTACATATTTTCTTTTTGCGTAATATGTACTTACAGCAAAGTTACATATCAGAAAATGGCATACCTGTGTTGTCAGTTATCTTTTTTTAAAAATGTGTAGTTAGTAAATCCGAGTGTTCCCCAACCGTTCAACAGTGTTCCCCAACCTTTTTACATCTGCAGGCTGTCAGAAATAGAAAAAAAATATTTTGTGGTCCAGTGTCAGTAAAAAATAATTTATTAAATCAAGTGTTATGCTAGAATATTTTTCAATTAGAGAGATCTTGTTTCTCCCATATTCTTTGCGGTAGTGAGAGTGAATTTTTACTCCCAGCAAAAGTTGCTCTGAAATTGTTAAATACATAAATAAAAATATTTAAGAATCAGTGATCCTTTTATTTCTTATGCTTCTTAGTGATCCAGTCTCCCCGCTTCAAAAAACCCTCTCCACTTGGCAAACATTAGAAAATTGGTTGAAAAAGAAGCAGGATCTGCTTATGAAATCAGATGCTTTGCTGATGAAGAGGCATTCTAATGTGTCTCGTAGCTGCTCCAACACAGTGGGTGAAAGATCTGATTTGAGTGGTTTAGATGAACCCTCATCTGAAGCATGGCGGGAGAGTTCATCTCTAACAGATGATTCTGGTCATGGTAAAAATAATTTATTTCTGTTATTTAGAAATTTCCGATTGTTACCGTTCTAGTTTTTTAATATTGGTATACACACACACACATATATATATATATATACAGTTGAAGGCCAGAAATCCGCCGACCTAAAATCCGCAAACGTCCGAAATCCGCACACCTTCTCTGATGTAAATAATGAAATTCGCAGTATTCTGCCAATGAAATGTTGAAAAGTTTCTTGAATCCAGATAAATATGATTCTGATGATGATGATAAAAACTTGGGTAATAATAATAATAATAAAATCCATTTGATAAAAGTTTAAAGTTAAGAGAAGAATACCTTAAATTTTTATAACAGCTAAATTCTGTAACAAAACAAGAATTAATGATAATTCTGTTTAAATATTCTAATGAAAATATGCAGTTTAAACAGTTATTGTTTAAACTGCATATACAAACAGTTATACAATTTGAAAAATTAAATAAAGAAAAGAAAAAAACTGAAAGTATAAAAAAATATTTTAAAACAAATCACCATAGAATATGTTTTCAAAATTAGAGAAAGGAAATTTTGAAACCATTTGCTTTGCTAGTCTTCATGTAATTTCCTTTTTCTCCTATGCTTTTGTATTTAAAGTGAAAATGTAAGTGAAATACGTTTGACTGTGTTTTTATTTCATCGTAATTGTATTCTCTTTTTCTTAAATCAGAAATATAATGATTTATCTTTTATGGCCTGAAATCTGCAAAATCCTAAAATCCGCACAAGCCTTGGTCCCAAGCTGTGCGGATTTCTGGCTCTCTACTGTATATATATATATATATATATATATATATATACATACACATATTTAATGCAAAACAGATAACAGAATTCCTATAATAGGAATCCTTTTAATGTTGTTATTAAAAAGTATGCAGGATGCCTTGTCTATGTACTCAGGACTCAAAACTTCTAGGAGTCGTAGGGTACACCTAGATGACTCAGAATGATATAGGAATATGTAAGGTGTCAGATGTTGTCTTCAATCACTCATTAATAATCATTATGAAAGTTATGTTGAAGACTAGTCAACATTCCAGTAAGTTTTGGAAAAGCAAGTGGATCTCTTTTACTAAAAGATTTTAACCCTTTGAGGCGCAACCCTTTCCCAATGCTGAAAAAAGGGCAGCTGTTGCCATCACTCGACTTAACTACCAGCAAGATGGCGGACGATCGAAACATTCATCGCGTGCCACAGATCTAGAGACCCTTTTTTGACGGCAACTGGCTGTGCCGCACCAATCTGTGCCGATTGTACCAGTTTCAGCTTTGGGCAATCTCTAGCCATTCTCGCATTCTTCCATTTTTCAGCAGATGTCAGTGCTGTTAAAAATAATCGTAACAATTTTTTGACGGGAAATGACATGCTAAAAGTAAAGGATTATCATGGAGCTATGTCACCCTCAACTATTTTTATAGAAATCAAATCTATTCTTCATGACTGGCAACAGTCAAAACGTCAGAGTTTGGTGTTCCCAGAGCGGGAACACTGCGCGTTTAAGGGTTAACATGTAATTACAGTTTAGAAATCCTTTTTTATTTTAATAATGTAATCATCAGGACAAAAACCTATTTGTGAAAGTTTGTTATGAAATTTTACAAATACTCTTTCACCCTTTTAAGAGATTATTGATAGGTGAATGAAAAGGATGAAACCCTGGTTATGAGACACTGTGTACTTTCATTAAATATTGAAAAGAATCAGAGGTGCAAATTTTAAAAATATATTTACTAGTAACCAGCAGTTTTTAATTATCTTTTTTGTCATTAATTACCGAATAGAATACAATAAAATCCCATAACACCCTTTACTATAATGACTATTTCAAATTATCAAATAAACTATTTCTATTAAAAGAAAATTATATTAGTACAAATTCAGTTTTTATGAAATTTCACTTTAACAAATTTTCCTATTTTACGAATGTGATCTTCAGCTCCTTGAAATTCATTGAACTGAGATTTTACTGTAATACTTTTCATTTGTATCTATAAAAATTTACCATGTTTACTCGCATAATAATCGCCCTTGCATAATAGTCACACCCCTGTTTTGAAGCAGAAAAATAGCTTTAGAGTTACAATATTATGTAGTAGATTTTTCCTGCATAATAGTCGCACCTAGACTTGTCTCTATGTCAGGCTGACCACCTGGCCTATGTATATGTTTCTGTACCCCAGATCTCATGATTGAAAAATATGAATGGACAGCACAGGCTTTGACCGCTGTTTGGGCTGCGGTACTACTGATTACAGTTTAGTTTTAGAAGGCTGTTGTTTGTATTTTTACAAATTTAAAAAAAAAATTCTACTATCAATGAATCAGATTCTAATGTAACTGGATTCTGTTATAAGTAATTTCCAATCTGTAGAACTCAAAGAAAATATCAGGCTTTTTAAGATAAAAATGATAATTTATGGACATTTGTAAACTTTAATGAAAATGGAAAAATATTTAACAATTTTCTTTTTATTATTGACTAATTTTAATTATTTGCTTTTTAAGTAAATTTTTAATTTCTGCTTAGATTTATACATGCACGCATAAGTTTGTTCAAAAAATTTATGATTAAAATCTGACCTATTTAAGTATATTTTTATTCTTATTTCACTTACATTTTTAAATTTTAACAGATGTTGTAATTCCTGATTTGTATGGAGATGTACAGCTGATCAGCAAACAGTTGGATTTAAATTTTTTTCCCTGCTTACCTTCTGCATTTTATTATCTTAGCTGGTTTGTCATGATAATGAATTTGGTCGGAACATCTATCTTTACATTGCTATGGACATCAAGGTAATTACTTTCAGTACTTTTAAGTACATAATGTTAATGTAATTTTAATATTTGTCAAAATTCTGGCATATTTGAGATATCTTTATGAGTTCAAGCTTTTACACTTTTATTTTATTGATCATTGCAAAATTTTATTTTAATGAGTGCTGATTAAAATTAGAGATTTTATAAAAAATAAAATTTATTGAAAGATACAAAATTACTGACAAGTAACCTTTAAATAAAGACTTTAATTAAGTTGAATTTAATTTTTTTAACTAAATCATTATTGAATTTCTTGTTTATTTTCAAGATTTATAGAAAATTTTTGAAGTAATTAGGAATACGTGTTTTTAACTAAAATAGTTATATTTTATTTAAAAACACATAAAACTTTTATCGTTAAAAACAAAATATATTTTGGTCAAGAGTTATTATCCTTTTTAGCAGTTTTTTATTGGCACAAATTTTATGTGTTTATGGACTGTAAGGAATTTTTTAGGACTGTATTTTTCAATGTTCTTATTTACATTTTGTGGAGGAAAAAAAAGCTATTTAAAGACTAAGGTGAAATTTAAAAAAAAAATTACTTTTCATGGGATAACAAGTATCTTTGCAGCTTCATTTTTGGCCAGCAACTATTGCTTTAACATAATTTTTAAAAAAGTTTATTAAATTCAATTTGAATTTTTGACAAAATTCTGTAAAAAACTTATTTACCACTTTCAAATAGTCATTTTGTCATTTCATTAGTTTCTTTCTTTTTTTTTTTTTTTTTTTTTTTTCTCATTTCATTAGCTCCACTTTCCTAATTTTATTTAATCAAAGTTCTGAATTTTTATAATGTACAGAGAATTGATATTTAAAGTGTTGCAATTCATTTTTTAGGTTTTCTATATCTTACAGTATTTTATATTTCAAGAATGTTTTAACTTCTGTCATCTTTTCATGTTTATGTATTACTCCCCTAATTGTAAGTATGAAACAACTTTTTTCATAAATAGTGTTCATAAGATTTTTTTTCAATTTTAGCATTAAATTTATCTGATTTTTCAATTTTAGATTCTGGTATTTTCTGGATTTTCTTCTTTTAATCATCTGTTTGCAAATAAAAAATGGAATCCACAAAATCTCGTTGGCAGCTTACCTAGGAATAAAAAATGTAGTAAGACAGATTCAAAAACAGCCAGCTATAGAAGAATAGAATATTTTAAGAAATATCTTAGACCACCCAAAGAGCAAATTCTTGAACAATTTAGGCAAGTAACCATTCGGGAGAAAAAGATCTGCAGTTTTTACAGGTATTTTACATAGTTTATTTATCATCATTTAAATAGTATTTACTTTTTTTTTTTTTTTAATGTGGATTTTCTATAACTTTTAAAAATAAGTTGTATGCATATCAGAAAGTTTTTTTAAAAGATATATTTATCTATTTCATTAAAAATATTTTTTAAAAAGCTTTAAAAAATAATTACTCAAGAAAATTTTGCTATCCAAGCAACTTATGTTGCAGATTTGTATTTTTCTCCGAACAGCTTAACAAATACTTAAAAAATAAAATGAAGAAATTTATTCAAGACTATACATAAAAAAAAAGCATAGTACTACTCGAAACGGATAGTACAAATTTTTTATTTTATTTTTGAAACTAACACTAAATTGTTAGTCGTATTTATTTATTTATTTATTCATTTATTTTTGAACTAATAACTGTTAAATAGTCTAAAGAATTTATGCTAAATATATACATATATTAATTTTGTAAATGAATCTTTGTAATTTACATAAAATAAGTTTAAGATGCAAAAAGTTTTCACTATTCAAACAACTTTTATAATAGTTTTTTTTTTTTTCAAAACAGCTTAATTAACAGCTACCAAATAAAATAAAGAACTTTATTCAAAATAATATGAAAAAAAAAAGGTACAGGGTGTACGTTTTGGGTAGTACAAATTCTTCATTAATTTTTTACATTAGTACAAAATTTCTTGAGTCTTTCATAAAACTAATAGCTGCTAAATTATCTTAAAAAAATTATAGATACGTTTATATATTAATTTTGTAAACTTATCTTTGTAATATGAAGGGTCCATCGAAAGAACGATGAGAGTCCAATACAGCTGATTTTCCAAAAAAATCGAAAGACGCACGCGACTTTCATATTTCTTCCCCAGTAAACTGTATCTTTGGGCTATTTTTTCAGTGTATTCTCATCGTTCTTTCCCCTTATGGGTTTGGATATTAATAGTGCCACTAATGAACAACATGATGTAGTAGAAACCTCAACATTGACGAAAAGTGGACTCTCATCGTTCTTCCCGTGGACCACTGTGTTCATATACAATCTACTTCCTCTTTTCATGCAGTGGTTAGACATTCTAGCTCCCAACTTGTAACATTTTTACAGTTCATCACAAAGCATTTGTCAGTTTTCCTATGTCTATTTGCCAGATAGTAATACAATTTGCACTGAATAATAAAGGGTAACAAAGATTATGCGTATGGGATATGCATTAATGGGACAGATAATTTAGAGCAAATTATTGATGTTTTATTAAATTGTTGCGAGAAATTTATTGATCCCACAAGACATCTGCAAAAACTGACAAATGTGATAAGAATGCTTGAGTTAAATACTGTTTTATTTTGCAGAAAGATACCAAAAATTTTTTCATATATTTTTTAAGATCTTTTTAACAGTCTTTACTAATGTTTAAGCTTGGGAAACCCTATCAATAGCTATGCTGCTGCTTGTATAGATCTTCGGGCTACTAGTGCAAACAAGCCACTCTACCATGACAAAGTAGCTGTACCGTGGAGAAGAAGGAAAAGTTTTTAAGCACAATAATTGCTCTAAAAATAAGCCAAAGGGAAATGAGTAATTGAGTAATGGAGTAATGGAATTGAGGAATAATGGAATTGAGTAATGGAAACTTTTCTTGCGATCATTTAGTATTCTTCTTCATGCTGTAAAGAATTTTGTTTTTTATCTTGCAGAGACCTTGGACATTTTGCATTAGTCCTCATTCTTCTTATTGCTGCTGCATGTCCAGGAGATCTACAAGTAAAATATCTTCAGAAGTCATCCATCGAAAATTCTTTGTTTCAGTAAGTATGTTTGAAATTAACTGAATGGCTTGTGTGAACCTTGCTTTGTAAATAATGAAACTATATTTGCAGCTTCTTCAAAGAAGCTTCAAATAATAGTTTGAATTAATTGAGTTGACACTTTGTACCAATTGATCAATTGAATAGTCACAAAAATGATAACAACAGGGCCCGATTAACCTCTGAAGTGAGGGGAAGCTCAGTCTCATTTCGGGCCCCCCATCCCCTTTTTGTTTGGGAAAATTAAAGTTTTAATCATTTTCTTTCATAAAAATATTTTATTCATAAAAAATAAATGTTATTGATTTAATTAGTTCTACCGATTTCTTTTGATAAAAACATTTTATTCATTAATTTGAAATTTTCCTTTGATAAAAATATTTTATTCATTAATCTTCATAATAGTGTAACGGATTTTACAGTATTTTTGAAATTACTTTAATACAAATAACTAAAAACATTACCTTACTGGAACATTAAACTTTATTAATTGAGTCCTATTTTTCATTAGACATGGCTTTTTTCAGGAATTCTTTGTTTGTTTTGATGACATCATAAAAATCACAACACAGAAGTTGAGAATTAATTTTGACATTTAGAAGATGTTTAACATTACATATTAAAAGTTTACCCCTCTCTGCTGCCCAAATATTCCCCATAATAGAAAAAAACTCAACTGCAGCAGGTGTCCCAGGCAATGACATCGCAAACAACTAATTTATAAATGTTGCGATATGAAGTATCAAGACTTCTGAAAAGCACAACTTCTCTTCATTAAAAATGTGTACAATAACTTAAAAGATCATTTAAAAGCAAAATTTTGAATTCTTATAGCAGTTTTTCAGTCATTTTCAGGCCCCCCTTCAAATTGTGAGGGGAAGCTCAAGCTTCCCGAGCATTTTCAGTAATCAGGCCCTGACAAGTTGCACTTTATAGGCAAGAGAAAAAAATTCTCGAAGGCAGTAATTACCAATCCGATAGCTACCAGTTAAATTATGCTTTTCTTCGTTGATTTATTTTATTTATGTATTATGGTACAGATCATTGCATGCATAAAAGCATAAAACTTGAAACTATGCAGTAGTTAATTGTTATTAAAAAAGGGAGGGAGAGTGAGGAATTTTTTTTTTTTTAAGTTGTTGGACAGTTGAATCTTGGATCACAATTTGTTAATCTATTACATATAATATCTACAATGTTAAGTTCGTGGGAATTACATTTTAGTAAAATATATTTTGCTTTTCTTCTAGGTCTATTCCAAAAGGAACTAAATCCATTTCATCAAAATACTCTTTATTGAGTTGGCTTGAAGCAGACTTTTTAGATGGATTTTTGGCCGAACATCAATGCCAGATAGCAGATGAAGATTGTGGTCTATCAACAGGATGCATTATGGTGGGCAGTGTCATACTGAGGAACTTCTACTCTTCTAAATGTGCTAATTTAGATTCCTCTGATTGTATCGCGCATCATAACACTACCTACAAGTTTCACGATGATTTCGGTGACATGTATGAACGCCGTAAGTTAATGGGGCACCATGCTTCATATTACCATGAAGATGAGTGGCATGTACTTACAGATCAGATCTTTTACTCATATGACGAAATGCATAATTTTGTGGAAAAACTGAATTCATCTTCATCTGCTGGGAGCTTGGAGTTTTTGTTATTTAATCCTACTTTTTCACTTTTCACATCTGTGTCTTTGTTGTTTGAAGTGACATCTGTTGGTTCAATCAGAATGTCGTCTCATATTTTATCCGTCAACATATCTGCAGGTGCCGTCTTCCCTTCTTACTTAAAAGTACTTTTTAATTTGGTGTTTCTGATTTTCGTTCTTTTTAGCTGCAAAAACCAGGTATGGAAGATGATGAAACATAAATATCAGTATTGGAAGCAGGCCTGGAATTGTGTATCATGTTTGTTTATTGGTGTGTATTTTGTTTATTTATTGTTTCTTGTGTCCTATGTTGTTACTTGTGAGAGCATTGTTCTGAAATTGCAGGCCACACAGTTGAGCTCAAATGTAAATATAACAAAATTAGCCCAGTTGGAAAGTGCCATGTATATTTTATTTGGAGTTTTGATGTTTGTGCATATGATGAGATTGTTTAAGGTGCTTTCATTCAGCCAGAGGTTGAAAAAATTGCTCAGCAGACTTAAGCATTCACAGAAAAAAATATGTATAGCGTCATTGTCTTTTTTTACTATTATTTTATCATGCATATTCATGATTAAATGTTTCATCCACTCACAAACGTCATTCTCGCATCCATTATTCAGTTTCATAAAAGCAGTTGCAGCTGTGTTCAAAGATTTTGGAATGCCTGATGTGACATCAGGGGCCAACCACCATACATTTGGACAACTCATGTCCATTTTTACATCAGTGGTGTTGATCTGTGCTCATCTGTATTTATTCTCAATCATCAGATCAGTATTGATCAGCTGTAAAAATGCAGGTGGCGGGTTCGAGGCTAAGAACTTCACCTTTGGCGAAATGAGTAAGACAGTAAAGAAGAAACTTCTGTCCCGATTCAAACTTGGAACCCCACAGACATACTCTCAGATAGACTATGTACCACCCATGGATTTCCTGTTGTATGAGCTGGAGCGTCTAGCTGATGAATTAGTCACTAGAGCTAGCAACTTGTTTCCTGAAAAGACAGACATGGAATACTTTCTGGAATCTGAATGCAAGCTTGAGTATGAGAAATCCAAGCTTGAATCTGGGTATGACCTCCTTAAAAATGCAGTTGAAGCATGTAACATTGAACTGGATGACTGTGACTCAAATGAAAGACTCATAGCAACAATGCCACGATGCACCAAAGCTAAACTGACCACCTTCATGCCATCTAGTTTCCACGCATCTTTGGGATCCGAAACGAAGTATAAAACTTCGGAAGTCTCAACAGGCATTCTGCAAAACAGAATCCGGAAGACCTATCCCCTCTCGCATCTCGATTCCAATTCCTCGTGCTCCAGCAGCGAGTTCAACTCGGATGAAAAATTGGAGTCAGTGAGTAGTCTGTCTGTCCGTAAGACCAAATCTCGTGGTAAAGGTAAAAATGAAGAGTTTGAAATTGATGTTGGAGGATGTGATAATGAATCAGAATAAACAAACTTCTGTTATTCCCAGTTCTTTGCTGTGGTTTAGTTCGTGATCTCACAGTAGTGTTAACTGATTGTTTTGTTACCAATTAAACTAGGTTAAAATAAACAGAGTAATAAAAGAACATTAGCTTTTCAATAACTTCTGATGTTTTGAAATGGTTCCAAACTCAGTAATATAAGACAATATATTTACAATATCTGCTAATGCTGGTTTTATTTACAGCTAATAATAATTTGTTACTAAGTGATTGTCAGAGTTCTTAACTCTTATCAAGGTTATTGGTTTAAACTTTATTTAACAGGTATTGCCATATTTATTAATAATTTAGGAAATAGAAGTTCTGTTTAAAAATTAGTGAAGGAAAAATAGGGATTTTTTAATCTATTTAGTTCCAAAATGGAATAGACCCTTGTTTATTAATTATTTTTCTGTTTAAGAAAAATAGAAAGTGTATAATTTTTAATGAAATAAATAGTGAATATATAGTATTTTTAATGAAATAAATAGTTTTTAATGAAATGAAAGTGTATAATTTTTAATTGAAAAGCTGCAGCTGAAAAGTTTCAGCATTGAAAACATGCTTGAAATAGAATTTCTGTTAATTGAATTCATCAATTGACAAAAAGTATATTATTTTTGTGTTCTTGTTTCTTTATTTTTTTTCTCTCTTTTGTGTATGTGTATTTGTCAACTATTTTGAAGTCTTCTATGGCAGTTATTTCAGTCTATCTTCTATCAGATCAAAGTGTAGCATTGTATTATAAAGCTCTTATGCTTAGAAAATCGTTTGCATTTCCCAGTGCACTGATAAATATTTTAAAATAACTGAAATGGTATGCTACAAAATGAAATATGATTGTACTTAAAAAGATGCATCACATATTAAATTTTGCCTCTTTGTGAGTTGAGTACCTGATAAAAATTCATTTTGTTTTCCTGTTTTGTTTGGCATGTTTTAAGTAATTTTCTTGTTCTGCATCTTGGAGTTAATAACTCATTTTATATGCTTAAATAAATATACTATACCATTTCCTGATGGTTAACATAAATGAAATTCCGTGTATATAAAAATAAAGCAGAATAATGTATATAGTTCAACATTGAAAATTAACTTTTGTATTTTTAACATGTGTTAAGTACTTAATGAACTAAGATACTTTTAATTGTCATTAACTTGCTTTCATTTTTTTTTCAATCAGCAACACTTATCTATAAAATTTTAAAAGTATAATGAATTTGTGAAAGTTTTAGTTCTGTTAAATGTCTGTTTCAACATTGTATAGAGCTTTATTTTATTTTATTTCTGTAGAAAACGAACTTTTTAGTATCTTATAATACTCTTTCTGTGATGGAACCAGGCACAGGCATAGTTACTTTCTCAAATTTCAAATTCTGTTTCTCCTTCTAAAAATCTTGAATAGAATATATCAGCGATATTTTAATCCCTTCTACAAGCATATTTCACACACTGCATTTTAAAATAAGATTTAACATATTTTTTAAGTTTACTGCATGTCTCCAATCGAATGTAATAGGGTAAGATGTGCATTAAATGAATTTTTAATAAAGCATTGATTGACATATTTTTTTTACAAATTACGTTTATCTTTCTTTTTACCACCATTACTCACTTTTATATGCTTGTCTTTATTTTCTATTCTTTAAACCACTAAATTTACTCGATTGAAGTTAAATTCACTCCTTCAAAATTAGCAATTTTCACTCCTTGAACTAATTCCCGGTAATATCTGGAATAGATGAATATGTCATATTCTTTCTGCAAGACATTTAGAAAATTGTGTTTTCTTGATAAAACATATCACATAAGGTGCACTATATAAATATTTTCTATTTTTGAAGTCGTACACAACACATAATGAATATTTTAAGGTAAAAACTTCCCCCATCCCCTTCTTCAAAGGGTAGATGTTCTATTATATTGCTTCTCTAAATTTTGAAATAATGGTTAGAAAGTGTATTCTTATTTTAACTACAGTTATTCAGCATTTAACCCTTTTCCAAACAAGTGCCACATATACGTGTTCAGTGGAAATTTGCCCCTAAAGATGACGAGCATGTGTGTATGCCTACATCCTGCAGAAAATGTTTACTATGAAATGTAATATGACTTTAAGAAATTTTGTGTAATAAGCTTAGTGTAGAAAATCTGCTATCTTGCAGGATAATTTATGCAGCGGGGCTTTTGTTCAGTGTCAGAACTAAAGGTCATGTCACTCATCGCAAACCTTAGTTTCCTTTTTAATGTCCCTCCCCCCAAAAGTTGCAGCTCTGTTTTTCGCCCCCGTGGTAACTTCTGCAAAACTCGGCAGCCATCCAGAAAGGGTTCAAAGATACCTCTTCTTATGGATATATCAGGGTGTCTACTGCTCCGGAAAGTCTGGAAAAAACCGGGAAATTGGGTAATGGGTCCGGAAAATTCACCAAAAGAATCAATTTTTTTTCGTGTTCTTTTTTTTACCCTTCCTCTTTAATTGTCAGACTGGAACCGAAAGCAACTGCAACGCATTTTTCGGACCGCGAAAGCATCAAGCGATGTGTTTGTATAAGAAGGGAAAAATGGGGGCTCATTAATCGTGATGGGAGGGTAAAAGACAAATTACCACAGAATTCCCCTATTCTAATTCTATGCAGATTACTTTACTTGGTAACTTATGGGTTAGGACCATCTTTCCAAGAACAGTTAGTTAATTCTATCATAAATTGCGACTACTTCTGTTTCTTTTAATTGATGAAAGCTTAATCCTGTATTTCAAGAAGTTGTACAAAATATGCAAATATAAATACAAGGGAGAGGGCATTGTGCAATTCCCCAAAGTAAAATGCATTGGTCAGGAATTTTTTTCCCGGGACCTCCCAAAAGTCAGGAAATTGACTTTCAGAAATTTGGTAGACACCCTGTATATGTAAGATAAAAGCATTGATAATGGACCATGACCTAGTAGTGACCAGTTACTTAAAAAAAAAAAAAAGAAGTTATAATTCACCCCTGGAAACAACTGAAGCAAAAGATTTTTTTTATTTCTCTCTTTTACTCTTGACACATTTTACGTCAGTTGACACTAGATGAAGTTTTTTTTATTTTTAAAAGCAAATGATTCATTACTAGAGTTTTTACCTTAGTATATTTTGATGGCATCTCATTATATTTTTTACTCTATTTCATATTGAACATTATGTTATTTTGTGTAGTTGCTTCTTCATCAGAAATCTGTGGATGGTTTGAAGATTAGTTATTATTACTAAGTATTAAAGTTGTTATGTTATTTGAGCAGAGGAGTATCTAGTTACTTATGTAAATTTTATCCAGTTTATTTGTAAATATTTTGTGTGTTTTAATTAATCTAGTACATCTGTATAAACTCAGTTTCAGAATAAATATTTTTAGTATGAACTTTTGCCTAATGTGCTTGATTTTAGTTCAATTACTTTATTTAAATTGATTTTAAATAGAATGAGTTGAACAAAAACATTTAAAAGTGCAAATATATATATATATACACACACACACACACACATATCATATTGGATATTCTAACTTTAATAAAGTTTATCTAAAGTCCAGTTAAATGCACTGTCATTGTTGTTGAAGAATTAAAGTTTATTTGAAATTTTAACATGCATTAAGGAAGTAATGTGCATCAATTCAATAGACTATTACTCTTTATGCCAGTTAAATTTTATTATGCTGACCTTCATTTAGGACTTCGGTAATTTTGATCTCAATAATCCACTTGTATATATGATATATATGTATATGTGTGTATATATATTGTGTGTACAGCAGTTCAAGTAAGCATAATTTTTACTTATATTGCAATATTATATAGTTATGAGGGTGATCCAAAAAAATTAAGTTTCCCACAGCCAATCAAAAGGAACAAAACTTATTACATGAAAAGATTTATTGCAAAAGATACAGCAATATTTCAGCTACTTCTCAACATAAAGGTGATCAGAATTGTAACTCTTGCCATACTGTGGGATAAGATTTTTGTAGACCAGTGTCATAGAAGTCTGCTGCCTGAGAATGGACCCAGCTTGTTACAGTTGTTTGCAGTCTTTGCCTGTGGGAAAGTGATACCCGGACAGGAATTTCTTCAGGTGCATGTCACTGGGAGCGCTATTGGTACTATAGCGTGGATGGACAAACATTTCCAACAGAATTTCTGGGGTGTAGGATCCGAGAACGTTTTCCTGGGAATGGAATGACAAGTATTATGATTCCAGTAATTTTTATACTGAGAAGTAGCTGAAATATTGCTGTATCTTTTTGCAATAAATCTTTTCAGGTAATAATGTTTTGTTCCTTTTTATTGGCTGTTGGAAACTTTTTCCGAATGACCCTTGCGTTAATCATAAAACAGAAGCTTCCAGTAGTCAATATGGTATGATAACATCAGTAAATCATAAGCATGGTATGATTTTTTAAAAAATTTTATGCAGAAGCTTTTACCTTAACCCTTTGAGCCGCAACCCTTTCCCAATGCTGAAATAAGGGCAGCCGTTGCCATTGCTCGACTGAACTATCAGCAAGATGGTGCACGATCGAAACGTTCATCGCGTGCCACAGATCTAGAGACCCTTTTTTGGCACAGCCAGCTGTCATCAGAAAAGGGGTCTCTAGATCTGTGGGATATGATGAACGTTTCGATCGTCTGCCATCTTGCTGATAGTTAAGTCGAACGATGGCAACGGCTGCCCTTTTTCCAGCATTGGGCAATCTATCCAGCTGTTCTCGCATTCTTTTCAATTCATTCAATTTTTTTTTTTTACGGGAAATGACGTGCTAAAAAGTAAAGGATTCTCATGGAGCTATGTCACGCGCAACTATTTTTATAGAAATCAAATCTATTCTTCATGACTGGCAACAGTCAAAACGTCAGAGTTTGATGTTCACAGAGCGGGAACACTGCACGTTAAAGGGTTAAAAACATGTTTTATGTATATCATATTAATGGTAAAACAGCACAAAATTAGTAAAATTAAACTAACTGTATCAGCCAGGGAAATTGGGAAAGTTTGGAAAAAGCTAAGAAAATGGGAAATGGGTCTGGAAAGTATAAAGAAAGACTGGAAAATGCAAAATGATTCAGCAAAATAAAAAATAAAATAAAATAAATTTCTCTATTAAAATTTCGTGTGTATTTTTTTCCCTTTTCTTTTCTCTGTCAGACTTCGAAGAATGAAAAGTGCTGATAAAGGTGATTTATGCTTAGGGAGAATGGGTCAGAATTGTTTGCTCACATGTGTTCTACATTCTGGCGACAGGAGGGTCAAAAGCTATTCGTCTGTGATCAGCAGTAAAATTTCTTTCTGGATTGAAAGTGTAGTAGACCAACAGGTAAAAATTTGTGTTGGAAATTTAAAACATAAGATTTCACAGATGCCAGATAATTCACATAAATACCCCAGTAGCACATGCAGTATTAGTGGAATATTGGTTAAATCTGAACCAATCAGTGTCTTGCTTACTATTCTCTTACTGATGTATCTTATTTAATATGTAAACTCAGTAATTTGTTTCTATTTAAATTAAGTGAATTAATTATATTACAGTTGAAATTGATTTCAAGTAAGTTATAGAAAATATTTAACAATAAAAATTGAGAGGTGGTGGGGCGGCATCTATTGAGGGACTTTCCAAAATAAAATGCATAAATGGTCTGGAATATTCCTCTGGGAGTTCCCAGAAGTCAGAAAATTTACTTTCAGAAATTTTAAATGTATTTTTTTTAATGTAACTTTATAAAAGGCATTTTTAGGCTATTTATAATAATACTCGGATGTGAAGTTATTGACTTAAGAGAGAAAAATGGTCAGGGTAGAGAACCTCCTAGAAAATATAATGTATAAAAGAAAAAAACTTCTGAAGATAAAAAATTGTGTCCTTTAAGAAGCCCTTATATTTGAAAAAAGAAAGTTTGTTTCTGACCTATAAAAATTATGTTTTTAGTTATTATTGTCCCAGAAAGATTGTTAGGCTCAGAGCATTGATCTGTACATTAAAATTTCTCCAAAGACCGTATACAGTCGACTCTCTGAAATCCGCACATCTATAATCCGCGATAATTTTTAGATGTAAACAGTGAAATTTGCAGTTAACAGTTAAGTAACACTAGGCAATTACAGGTGAGTTGAGTTGTAGAATTAAAAGAAATTTTATGCTATTTTTCATATATCTAATTAAAATTGTTCTTTTAACCCATCTAACAAAGTCTGAGCAGTAAAATGAAAGCATGATTAGCTGACAGAAAAGATTCTGAGAGACAATCTCGCACACTCAGTTAACGAAACGTGTATTATTTTGATTTTCATTTTTTATTGAAAGAAAGAGAAATTTTCAAAAAATTTCTCTTGAAGAAGGCTTATCTTTAGGCTATAAATATTTAGAATTCATCCAAAATTATTCATTGGCATCACCACAAGAACTAATGACAATAAACAGACTCCAGGGAAAAATATTTAAACACAAATCAAAAGCCCTAAAACAAACAACAATTGATTCCATGTTTGCAAAATTAAAAAAATAGTAATATAAAATTAAAGTATGAAAGTTTAAGCCTTCTTCAAGAAAAATTTCAGTCTGCAAAAGTTTTGTAAAATAAAATTAATTTTTTTTCATATATTTTAATAAATTCTTTAATAATTAAACTAAATGTGACAGTATAATTAATTTCAGCCATTAAAAATGTTCTGTTGCTTCATAACTATAGTAAGAAAAAATGTAAACAAAACAGTGATCTGTAATCCGCAAAATTCTATAATCCGCAAACCCCTTGGTCCCAAGGTGTGCAGATTTCAGAGAGTCTACTGTACCGCGTTTTCAATTCCGCAAAAACGCTTCCTTGCATTAGTCTTACTATGACTGGGAAACTCGTTTTACAGGTAAAGTTAAAACGGCATCTTAGGTGCAGATCGCAAATAGTAAAAGTATCTTAACATTTTGTAGACAATTGAATCACTTTTTTTTTTTTTTTTTTTTTTTTATGGCGTGAATAATGAGTGTATGAACTAGAGGCGAATGCCATTGTTGTTTTTTTTTTATCATTGCAAGGGACGTTCAGAAAATAATATCCGTTCGATAATTAATAAACATGACCGCTAAAGTTTTCATATTCCTTCATGATGGTAGACATCCACCCCCAGTCCATTCAGAAATATTAGCACTGTTTCCGTAAGCTCTTCGTCACTCGCCAAATTTTTACTTCCGAAAAATTCCTTTACTCTCGTTTAAAAGAAAATAATAGTCACTGGGAACCAGATCCTGGTTATAAGGTAGATGATCAAAAACTCTCCTCTTGAAAGTACGATGAACTTGCTTTGTTTTCGCTGCGGTATGTGAACGAGCAAGAGGACTAATCTTACATACACCTTTTTGACAATAGGCTTCTCCTGCGACAGTAGGCCTCTCCTGCCTTAATATTTCACAATGTGCATCATCATTAAGGAAACTTTGCTTACATTCCTAAATGAACTGTGGGAAGGGGGCTGTGCGATGAAGGCGTGCAAAATCTTGTCTTAAGGTATGATAAGTTGGTAAATAAATGTATGGGGTGGTTGTATTTGGAAAAAACAGCCAAATGTAAGTACATGTAAAAATAAAAAATTTGCTATAAAATATTTAGTCGGTATTTTTTTAATGATCCAAAGGATATTACATCCTAAACGCGCCTCGTATCATTATATTTTGTACAGATTTCTTCAAAGTACTAGCGAATCTGCTCAAGAGTTTCCACTAAGTTTTGACTGCAAAGCTTTTCAAGTCGCACTTTCACTGCCAATCAGATCCTTCATGTTATTTTCACTGTAAAATTACAATTTTATTTGGATTGCATTGCGGAAACCAGAGCCTGACTAAGTCAAGGCTCCAGTAGTTCTGTGTTCCCCAACATCTGCGGTCCGGCAGAAAACGGAAAAATATTTAAGGGTCTAGCGTCATCCAAAAATAATAAACATATAAACATGTATTTTATTTATTAAATCAACTGTTGTATAATTGTAGTTAGGACGACGTTGATATTCTATTTTTTAATAAATTTGATATACGTGCACCGGCAGTAAATTCTCGCGGACCAATGGTTGGGAGTAGACTTCGTGTCGATTACAATCGACTGTAATCGATGACTAAAATAATATTTTACAGAAACGCTATGATAGAATTGCATTATTGTCGAATTCTTTTGATATTTGATTTCTTTAACATAAAGATTACTGTTACTTTACTAAATTAACATTCACTAGTCATAATCGTTTTGGAAATTGTTAGTAAACGTAATCCATGTCATTTCTTGTAATCGATTACAGATGATCGTGTAATCGCACGAAGTCTGGTTGGGAGATACTGCTGTAGCTCAAAATTGACCAACTAACGTTCTTGCAGGCTTTTATATTTTGTGCTAATAAATACTTCAAAAATTCAAAAATTTCGGATTACTTTTATTCATTTCATAAATTTACAGTGAAAATAATGTTCAAAGCTCAAAAATTTGCGACTGATTTTTGCTATGGCGGTAGGAGTAAAGGCCAACCACACTCCAGGATTCATGTGCCTGTTGCCATCTTCTTTAGTATCATTATGTTGACACATGGAATATCATTCTCTCTTATTGAACCACCTACGCATATTTCAATTAGAGATGTAACGAATAGTGATTTGGCCGAATACCGAATATTCGGCTCATAGTTTAGGCCGAATACCGAATATTCGGCAGCCGAATATTACATTTTTTAAAATTTCATTTTAACTGTAAATAAAATATTGCTTTTCAATTTTGTAATTAAATAATAAATAAAGATTAATTAAAATTCATTTTGTATTATTTGTAGGTACATAAAAACAAACAACAGTATATTATCTGTAAAACTAAAAAAATATTGGTCATGATAAAATATCTTTTACAAAGTTAAACACTCATAGCAGCATAATTATATTTTGAGATATTCATAATTTAATAAATATGCTATGCTAAATGTCATTAATCTGGTAACTATACATAATCACATCATGTTTTGAGTTTTACAGACTCTGAGCAAAACATATTGAGCATCTGAAAAAATTCCTTCTACCCCTACCCAATAAAGAAATTAAAAAATCAAGTCAAGTAGTGTCAATAAGTAGAAAAGTCTCCATTTCTGTAATATTATTATTGCATTAGATTATGTCTCATTCAGCTTAAAATTCAATGAATTAGGATATTTTATTATGAGATTAACTCATTGAAGTATAACTAAGCAGTATTATTTGTAAATGCATTTTAAAAAAGAATATTTTTCTCTCTTTTTTCTGAAATTATTCAGCCGAGTATGTAGAAATATTCGGCCACAAGTATTCGGCCGAATACCTGTTCAGTATTCGGCCTACCGAATATTCGGCAAGACAGCCTAATAGGCCGACTACCGAATAGTGGCCGAATATTCGTTACATCACTAATTTCAATTAAAATAAAATTATTGCCATATATTTCGGTGTTTAACACGCACTTTCAACTTAGAAAAAATGCTTCATTTTTTCACGTGTGAGCTATACACCGAATGTAAAATGCATAATATAAAATAAATACCTATCCTAAATTTACAGATGCGTGTTATACGCCGGGCCATACGGTATGTGTTACTGAAGTTTATGAACAGCTTGTTCCTTATTGAAAATGTCGTTTTGAGGAGCTTTACAGGACATATAAGGCCGTTCACATGCATTATGCTGTGAGGACAGCGACTGAAGTGTAGAGATGGCCAATGATTCGATGAGTCGAATCAGTGATTCGAATCTTGGTACTGAGTGGCTCAGTCTTTACACTCACTCTCTACTGATTCGAATCTCAAGCCCTCAAGGGAAATACATTCCAAGTGCGAAGGGAAGAAAAACTTATTTTCCCTTTGCCGTTCCCAGGGATTTTCCCTTACTCTTTCAACTCTTTACAACTCCTTTCGGCTCTTTTCGACTCTTTACGACTCTGAGTCGATAGATGATTTGAAACAGTAAATGAGTGGGTGTGGGTGAGTTGGTCACTGAGTTGGTGCAGCAACGAATCTTTACTGATTCAGTGTTTCGCTCTGTTTCGGTGATTGTATACTATCGTTGAGATTCGTTAGTTTTTCGAATCTTCTATCGACTCAGAGTCGAAAGGAGCCGAAAAGAGTTGAAAGGATGTTTCATTTAATTGGAGGGGTTTTTTCGAATCTTCTATCGACTCAGAGTCGAAAGGAGTCGAAAAGAGTTGAAAGGATGTTTCATTTAATTGAAGTTTTTTTTTCGAATCTTTGGTGTTTCATTTCTTGGTTGGTGATCGGATTTTAAAGTTTTATCTGTCTGTGGGTGTGGAGTGGGTCGAACATCGTTTGCTTTTGGCGGGGGGCATAGGCGTTACTTCCTAAGGGCAAGAGGGGTCAATCTCCCCCCCGAAAAAAATTAAGAAAATCCCTCCTTCCAACTTGTCTGACTGATTTAATATTTGTTTAAAATTTAATGAAATATCCCTTTTCTACTTTTAACTTCAATATATGTCCCCCTGCCCCCACCCTCAAAAAAAAAACAAAAAAAAAAAAAAAAAAAAAAAACGGAACGTTAAGTTTACATGGTGGCGGATTTTCATGTGAAGGGAAATAGAATGAAATAAAGTTAGGATTGTGCTTGTCACTTTTAATGAAGGATACAGGGGCGGTATTAAGCGCTCTCACAAAAGGACTTTGTAGTAAGCAAAATAACATTTCGCTTTATTGCAGCAGATTTCGTTTTTTTTTACCTTGTTTTTCGTTTAAGGGGAATGATTTTATTTTCTTTCGTAATTCAGAGAAATACAAAATAGGGCCTAAAGCAGTGGCGTAGTTAGTGTTATTGACAGTGGCGTAGCCAGGATTTTATTTCGGGGTGGGCTGGGTATCAAATTTAAAGATAAAGTTCAATTGTAAGCTAAGTAAAGGGTCCCATTTTTTTGGGGGGGGCAGCAGCCCCTCAGTAGGACTGGGCCAAAAATCGACATATCGGTTTTATTTCAACATCAAATATCCGATATTCCCATTTTCATTTCAGTGAAATCTCGAATTCGATAAAGGGCAAAAATACAGGCCGGCCAGGGGCGTAGCCAGAATTTTTTTATGGGGGGGGGGTTATGACTACTGCAACTCATATATATGCATACGTGTGTATGGTAATGTAGTGAAGAATATACATTTTGTATGGCAAAAAATTCCTCATGGGGGTTATGACCCCCCTAACCCCCCCCCTTGGCTACGCCTCTGAGGCCGGCGATAAGAAAATCCTGAGATCAATACCAGCTTGTGATGCTTTTGCTACTGCTTTCTCTCGGAAAGCTTCTTCTTCTCTCATCGCAGAAAAAACAGCTCCATGGTTTATTAGTCTAATTACCATAATTAATTAACGTATATCTCGGAACCTATCCACCGGAGCGCGTTTTTATTGATTCTCGACCCCCCCTAGACTCAACACCCCACCGATACTTAAAATTTCGAATGCTTTGACACCAAACTTAACCTTTTAATCTTACAGGCCCAGGGGGTCATACGAAGCTCCCCTGTATTTTCATTTCGGGCAGTTTAAACACTAGTTTTACTGGAGCAAGGAGAGAGAGATGCTACCCTAGTAGCAATAACCCATCGGTCGATGAGAGGCGGGTGAGTTAAATCCGAGGAGAAGGAGCAATGGCCGATCACGGCTTTTCATCCAAAAAAGGGGAAATTGCATCGGCAACTGGTACAAAATGTCCGCTCGGGGGGCCATAAAGCCGATCATCGTTTCCCGATGACTCCGATGAAATAACGAAAAGAAACCGATAAACTGTTTAAAATATATTTGTTAATAAAAAATAAACGACTGGCAACAAAATTTTCAAAAAATGTCCGTTCTGTTTATTATGTTTTCGTCTTTTGTATGCTAAATTTTCGTTTTTCTGAGAGAAAAAAAAAAAATTCTTCCTACCCCAGGCCCAAACGTACAGATTACGAGATGAGCGCGCTACCCCTAGACCATCGAATCTTGTCATGTATAAAGCAAAGTATGAAGTAGGGCTTATTTGAGTCTCAGATTGGGACTTTGAGTGAAATTTTGACAAAGTGTTGTTCAGCTGTTATTAATAATAGTCAAAATATTCGATTGGTAAGAAATTAATTTCACTTTTTCCCAATGTATTATGTAGTAACAACATTCATAATTAATAATTAAGAAACAATATTGCCACTTGTATAGGAATTTTCGTGTGCTTTTAACTTTCATATTTCTTGGATAACTTTTAAAAATTAACTGATTTACCTTCTTGCTGTTTACATTAAAGAGGTTTCAAAAGAGTTGCTTGCTCATTGTAATGAAGTTTTCGTTTTTCTTATAATGCAGCTGACGCTCAAATAGATTTTCTTTTCTTTTTTTTAAACACATTTTAAAAAAAGTATTTAAATATTACAAACCATTTTTATATAATAAACACTTACATTTTTTTGTAAATATTTCTTTTCAAATTTAATTTTTTTGGGAAGGAGCAAGGGGGGGGAGTCCACCCCCTGCCCCCCCAACCCTAATACAAGAAATTTGAAGTAAATTATGCGATTAATTCAAGAATTTTTCAAAATTTCCCTTAGATTATGCAAAGGCACATCTAAATTACGCAAATATTTATAGGAATTTGGGTAAAGTGTAAACCACTGGGGACACCTGCGAGGCCCGATGACTATAGAACTGCAGTTTCGGATAAGATATTGTTTTTCGGTTTCCCATCGGCGGAACTGCTCGTCTAGATCACTTCTATCCATGAATAAAAATTCATCTATTGCAGATAAACAAAAGTGCACTTGCCGATGACTGGATTCGACGAGTCGATGAGTTAACGATGAGTCGATGAACGACCGAGCAGAAAACAAGCAGTCATTGCTACTAGGGTAACTGCCCGAGAACTCAGCGGAGAAGAAACCCGATGAATGGGTGAAGGGTGTTTAAATAGGACGGCTTTCGGCGCAGAGAGAGGGAAAATTTCTTTAGTTGTTTTATTGATTCAAGATTCGAATCACTGATTCGAATCATCGAAGTAGTGAGTGAGTCGAGATTCGAATCAGTAAAATGAGTCGAACCGCCCATCTCTACTGAAGTGAATACTTATGCAATGGAGGATATCGACTCCTTGGGTTCTAGGCTATAAAAGTCACGTGACGGTGGAAAACAAACAACCTTTCCTCCATAGGTTTATGTGCTGGACTCTTGGTAATGAGTGCAAAATTACAAAAATAATAATTGTGCCTCTGTATTGTGCTGCCTATTGATGTTTCAATAACTCTCAGGAACCTGTGCATGACAACTAAAAGATATCTTTTCCCAGATTCCCATTAAAAAAACGCTAACACATTAAAACTTATACTGAGACGAGGCTATTTCAGTCACGTGTCGATGGAAAATCTACACTTCAGCCAATCAGATTACAAGATTACTTACCAACACAGCCGAAAGGTCACGTGTTGGTGGAAAAATGACGTCACATGGATATCGTCCATTGTATGTGTTTAAGACAGTAGTTTTGGAAAGTGTTTTATAGCTGATACGTTTAGCCGTGATTTGTCTTTCTTGTCTTAATTTTTGCTTGTTTTCAATATTCCATATTTTAAAAAAAGTCGTTGTTGAAGATGTATCAGTGTTCGTAAAATATTGAAAATTGTTAATAGAATCTCAAATTGTATACAAGCAAGGAAGTATCTTCAATGAAACAAAGACAAAACAATGAAACAAATTCAATGATATTTTTAATGAAATTTTTTACAGGACAAGATTAGTTTAACATTTATAAATGGCACGGTTAGTCAATGTTTACATAACATAATACTATTTAAATCTTAAATATTTAACAAAACAATGAAAAAACAAATATTTATCTAGCGTTATAAATAGCTACTCCCAGTTAACCTTTTAAACTGAACGTATATAGAAGGACCTTGCACATGTCTTTACCTTATCAAAATGAATATTGCAGCAGCAAAAAAAAATATATATATATATAAAGCTCAAGACAACGAAAGCAAACTTATGTACAAAGACTATTTTTAAATAGTATAAATTAAAAAACTAAAATCTACAGACCTGCTGTATGCTTATAACATGAATACACTATTAAACATTTGGCATCATCCGTTTCTAAAGATAGATAGATGAGATAGTCACAATTTTTGAGTCTTAAGTTTAACAAATGGAAAAATACAATTGTTTAATTGAATTATTTCAAATAAAATAATATAACTGAAATTCGAAAAAAAAAGTTTAAATTGTAAATGTTAAGTTATGCATTTTATTTATAGAGGGTGATTCGGAACTCTTGTAAAAAACATGTAAGGGATGTAGAAGGAACCAAGACGGTGCTAAACAGTCTTGGTTCCATTTAACACTTCTTTCATGCTTTTTACAAGAGTTTTGAGTCACCCTATATACTGATTCTCAGAGTAAAGTAAAAATCTAAGAGTATTCATGTTTGACAAGAGGGGGAAAAAAACAAAGCAGGAGTTTTATTTGGCACACACCAAACTCTGTACATTAGCTCATATTGGAAATACATCAGTACAATGCCTAACATGTTATATTCTCTGCGTAATTCAGAATTTCACAGTCGTTAAATACCTAGAAGTATCTATTAAAAAAGTTCGCTGTCATGTAAGAAAATCCGTTTATCACGATAGTAGGCGAACTGGGTTTTTTTGCCAATCATGAATTAATTACGAATTCCCACTTAAATCGCCGAGTATATGGGCGTTGCTATTGTAAATACATGCAATGGCTAAGTGTTTGGATCACAGAAAGAAACTTAGTAATACTCTTGGCGCACTGATATGGAACAAAACCTAAAATACCTTATTGTTTAGAGCGAAAAAAAAAAAAATCTAATCGCTATATATTTGAAGAACAGAACAAATATTTCCTCTTTAATTGTCTCTAAGAACTTGATTGGTAGATTGAAACAAAATTATGCAGGAGTAATTTTTTAAAGTAGTCATCCAACGCAAAGTGCTGAAAAAGCAAAAAAAAAAAAAAAAAAATTAATTTAAAAGCATAAAAATGCAAAACAGATGTACCATCCCAGCTTAGGTCAGCGAACATGTTTCAGAACAGCAATTCAATTTGTTGTCTTGCTTGGTACAAAGTATTCTCAACGCCCATGCGCAACGGATACCAACGCCTCCCGGTGAAAAATATTGAAATCTCTTGAGAATTTCAGTGTGACATTCTTCAAAATGTTCTTGGTATTTTAAAAGTGCCACCCCTGAGCACATGTGTAGGATTAAATTAGTTAAGGGACACTTTTGAAATGATTGCTCGACATTTTGATAGACATCTAAGTTATCTTCGCCAAGAGCGTTTGTCTAATTTTTTTTTTTTTTTTTTTTTTTGAAAAGCAGTACAATCTCGCAAGATCGTGCTTGATAGGATTGATGAAAGGTATACATTGTTCTTTGCGCCAACAGAATCCTCACAGGATGTTCTTAATATAAATATCTAGGAAAACCCACACCGGATAAGTTACAGAAGTTCTCCAGCGATGTTGGTAAATGAGAAGCTCTCTTTGATTTCAGAATATGCCAGGAGGGAAATAATTGAAAATCGACATCTTCCCAATTTTTCAAACACACAGTTCTTTCTGGCGTTCGCAAAAGAATGCATATTCTTCAAAAGGTTCTCTTCTGGCAAAAGAATCCATATTCAAGTTATTGAAATCTGCTTTTTCTCCCCTACCTAGCATAGGTTCTGGAACGTGAAAAAGTGTGAAAGATAAGATGTATAAAGCCTGTCTATGTTTTAGTGAAAATGACCGTATTTTTATGCTTGCTCATTGAATAAACAGCCAGAATTTGTTATTGATCGATCTGAGCTGATTATCACGAACCATTGCTCTTAATAATTTTTAGCATTACCCATATCAGCAACTTTACTATTATTCGCTTCTCCAGCATAGCAGTATATTTCACATGTCGATCTTATAACTTCTAGAAAATCAAACTGTGAAAGTTTATATAGCTTTTTGCCAACTTTTTTCAATAATTTCTTATGGAAAGTTGAGAGCTTACCTTTATTACCAACAAAATTACTTTCTTGCACGAAGAAATTTAGCTTAAGTAAGACTAGTAACTTATGCAATTGGCAAAATATCCCAACCAAACAAACAAATTCGCAAAGAAAAAAAAAAAAAAACTACCCATGACTAAATTTATCGACTATTTTCCATTGCCTTAAAAGTAGGCCCCTTAAATCAACAGACATTTTGACTTTTTGTTTTTCAGTTTGAAAAGTAACGACACTATGCAGTTTCAGTCCGTTCACAAACAGTGCTTCAAGTATAACAGGAACGGAATGATCATGGAACAGTGACGTCATTGGCAGTTTCTCAATTGAAAGTTCTAGGTTCTCGTTCTGGATTGTTTTTGTTCTTGACTAGGACTCTCCAGTTTTGGCTTTCAGGATGATATCCCTTTCTATCCTAATAAATCGCTTTTGCAGGGGTGTTATCAGCAGATGCAAGGGGTGGACGAAACACAGCATCAGTGTGATGCAGTTGAACAAGTTCACCTGTTAAAATAATGCATGAATAAATAAAAGATAACATCTGAACTACTAAATGGGTGGCAATGTAATGACATGCAATTTGGATAAGATACTTCAGCAGTGACTTATCCAGGGGGGGGGGAAGATCGCCCCCTTGAGCAGAGGCGTACGGTAATCCACAATGCTGGGAGGCCCCTAAAGTTTCTCTGTTACACTTTTAAAATGTAGGATTTTTTTTTTTTAAGAAGCTTGATATCTGAAAATTTTTACAATCTCAAAGGACTGGAAATATCACAGGGCTGTTATAATAGTATATATTGTCCAGTGAGCAGTTCAACCCCAAGGTATTTTACCATCACCGGGTAGTAAGGCCTCTTACCCTCAATATAAAAAAGGATACTGTTTATTGCACTGGTTTTGTAGCCCCCAAAACCTGTGTCTGTTTACGATATCAATTGCTCAATGAAGATTACGTCAATTTGTACGTAAAGTAAATAATTATCTTAAACAATAAAAGCACTTCTGTGAATACTGTAATAGAGTGTCATATACATATAAACAAATGGGAGAAGGGAGGCCCCCACACATAAACGTCAGCGGGAGGGCCCAGGTTTTTGCGGTACGCCACTGCCCATAAGCACACTTGAATGCAAAAATCTGTCGAGTTGTTATAAGGAGTTTAACCCATTTTTGGACTCTTGTTTCACCCGTTCACTTTCGTTTCTTTATTGAAAACACACAAAGGAGAAGACCTCTTCTTTGGCCAGTGTTGCTGTCCTGAATAATTACGGCAATGCGAAGAAAGGAAGTTTCTCCATTGCATTTTTTCAATAGCGAGAACGTTTCTACAGTGACTTTTATGTGTGGGGAGAAGGGGAAAGAGAGAATGACCCATCTCTGGTAGAATGCTTCGTTAAACTTATCGCCCCTTCCCCTCCTGAAACATTCCTGGATCGGCCACTGCTCTTCAGAACCTTCACTGAGGATGTTAAATATAAAAAATAACGCAAGAAGTTGCCAATAGATGGCACTTCAGTTTCATAAAACGCTCTAAGGATATTCTCTGGACCATCCTTGTAAGAATGGGCATCATGCCCATTACCATGACCAAGCGGCATCCACTGACATTCGTGGAAGAAGCTGCAGGACAAATGTTTCCCTAACTTCAGCGTGTCCACTTGAACGATTTTGAAAACTGTGTGTGTTTATTTAGGAAAATAACCCAGGATTCGTCATATCACTTTTAAAATAGGAGATATCAATTGCAAGAGAAACAGCTGTTCCCCGTGTAGCGATTGGTCGGTCGCTTCCACGCATGTAGTACAGTACACACGCTTACAGTGCCTTTTTTTATAAGCTTTTCTTATACTTGAGCTATGTGGAGTCGTTGTGTAAGTTTGCGACAATCTTTCCAGGTTTGCAAAAAGATTGCTACGTATATGTAGCAATCTAAAAACAAATATAAAATTATAAAAGTCAATTAAGAGTTTCGAAATGAAAAAATTAAAAAAGAGGGCGGTTCTACTTTAAAGTATATACTTTCATTGAAGGGGGTAGAACAGTTTGCTGAAAAATCGTTTTCGAGAATTTGAAATTTGAGCTTTGTCACTCAAACAACGTTTGCCCAGGATCCCGAAAAGTTTACTGGACAGCTACGTAGCAACCGAACAACAACTCTAAAAATCATACAATCTTTACAAAGTCACTTTGTAGTACATATTTTGAAATCATACAAAGAAGCTCTAAATTAAAACTTTGTCATTGATATCTCTTACATAATTAATATTATTCCTTTTGTAAGCATGGACCGATTTGTAAGGATGGAGTCCCAGGGCAAAAGCTTCATTGGGGGACCCTCTTACGAAAACTTTCTTATACCCTACAAAGCAACTTTCATATCGTAGCTATTTATTTTACATGTTATGGTTGAAAATCAGCTCCATGGCTTCCTAGCGATCAGCATGCATCACCACATACGTCTTGCCTAAATGATGAGTTTGCGCTGAGTAATTTCCTCAGACTATACCGTTTAGCAGAAGAAAGGTGTAGATATGACGCTAGCGCTACGAAATACTTACACAGTAATCATTATTACTATTATTTTTCATAAAATTAGTTTCTCTGTCTCTTTTTTTTAAATTAAAATAAATTATTTGCAAATTTTTAAACTTAAAGGGTAATTTGGGGCCCCGCCCGAGCGCTTTGCCCTGTCGGAAATATGTGCCTGTTTGTAAGAGCGTACAATCAGAAGTCTGTTGTCCAAATTTCATATCATTACGGCAGCCTTGCTGTTTGACTTTATGAAGCAGTTCTCTTGTTTATTGTTAAATAGTTGTATATAAAAAAAATGTCACACAGTTAGTGCGTGATAAACGTCATTACAGGGTTTCTACAGATTTCACAGCTTTTGCTTCCCTGACATCTATCACGCTTTTCCCTGACTTTATGTAGCGTGCTTTCCCGAATTTTGCGTTTCTATTTTTAACATTACATCCTTTAATTAATAATTTTTTACATATTTTGCCCCTTTTTTTACAAATAATAATAATAATAATAAAATTAATATATACAAGAATCTTATTTGACATCACTGGATTCAAAGATTCAAACAAAAACTATGTTAGATAATAATTTAGGATAAAATTAAGCATATTTCAACTGCACAAGATATGCTCATAAAACACGCATTTTAAAATTATTGGTTAATTCCTAGTTTAGGGTGCTTCTTGTTGAATGAGAAAATGAAATTGGTGAATGAGAAAATGAAAATAAAACAATTTCTATACTTAGGTTCAAACAGCGACTATTTCCTTAATTTTACCACAAAATTTAATTTTTCTTGTATTTCCGTGACCTTTCTTCAATTTCTGCTAATTTCCCTGACTTTTTTCCAAATCCCCGACTTTCCAGGTCTGTAGAAACCCTGCATTAACAGTCACTAAGAGTGGACTGTTGAACCTTTGCACGTCACTGGTGGGAGGACTTACCCAGAAAACGTCTACAGGCGACCTCGCTTCCCAGACGTACAGCGGGAACTGCAGGAGAGACGCTATAGCAGCAGTCGTGCTCATGATCCCCAGCAACCGATTGAAGTGGCTCGCTGGAAATCTGAAAAGAATATGAAAAAAAAAAAAATCTTAAACACTTCCATATTTTAGTGCTATACAGGGTGTCCCCAAAACACTAGGACCTTTTAAATTATAAAAGTCCCCGGCTTTCATTCCCTAAATGTTGATCAAAGACATATACAATAAATTGCTAAGGCACGTAAAAAGAATACAGAATTTAATGGCATCTATTAAAATTTTCAAGATATTAAGTAAATACAGAATTTTAATGTTTATACGGTCCCTGTACAAAATAATTCCCAATTAATAAAATGTGATCCAGGCATTGAGTTAAATGTACTCCAATAAGTGCACCGGTTTTATTGTATCACACTGGTAAAAACTAAATATATTCCAAATTTTTGGCGCAGTTAACAACAAAACGAAATTAAAAAAATATTTAAAATGGTCTTTACTTGCTCAACGTTGTTGGTTTCGGGCTATTTATTTGACTCTTCATCCGTTTGAGACCAAGTGAAAATGGCAGCTGTCATTTCACTTTGATTTCTGGTAAGGAGAGTATGTCTTTTAAGTAGTCATTTAGTTAATAAATTTCTTAGTATCGTTTTCCCATTAATATTTGAATGACTTTCATTTTCACACATTTTTCAAAATTTAAAAGCAAATATTGATTGAAACATATGGCGCTATCCGTTGCAGCGAAATTAAGGGGACATAGTACCTTTAAACGTCTAAAAAATCTTTTAAAAAACAATTTTAAGAAATATTTCAGATAGTTAGGAATATATTAAAACAAACCGCATCAAAATCGAACGAAAATTACGCCCGCAGCAATTAAAAGCAATAAAGCTAACATGGACTTTTCTTATAAATGCAGTGTAAAGAAACTTGTTTTTCTGTTTCTGATTTTTGCACTTTCCCACAAGATTTTAAAAAAAGTTATGAATGGAAAGTTATGAAATCTTACATATAGGTTGTATGTATATATATCTATTCTCTGAACCTCAGATTTGATAATGGGACCAAAATATTTTATTTTATAACATGTTAAATCATAAAAATTTCAATAATTTTGAAATTCTGTCATTCATCATGTTATGAAATAAAATATTTTGGTCCAATGATCAAATCTGAGGTTCAGTGAATAAAGATCTATACGTACAACCTATATGTAAAATTTCATAACTTCCGATTCATAATTTTTTATAAAATCTTGTGGGGGAAAGTGTAAAAATCAGAAACTGAGAAAATCAAGTTTCTTTACTGTGCCTTTAAAGGGAAAGTCCATGCTAACTTGTTTTGCTTTTAATTGCTGCGGGCTTAATTTTCGTTCGATTTTGGTGCGGTTTGTTTTAAAATATTCCCGACAATCTGAAATACTATTTAAGATTATTTTTGAAAAATCGATTTTTTGGACGTATAAAGGTACTAAATCCCCTTAAGCTATTTAAATTCAAAATTGGTCTCATAAATTATTTATGATCATAGCCTTTATGAAACTCTGTCAGCTGTGGGAGCTAAAGGGTAAATAAAAACCATGGCTCACGAATCTGGAATCTGGGCTCCTGAAATCGAACCCAACTTTGTAAAATAAAATTTTTATCCCCCCCCCCCGAAAAAAAAACATATACAACTAGCGCCATCTGTTGGAGTGAAATTCAGATAATTAGTTTAAAGTTCCATTTCTCGTGAAAACTTTTCAATATTTAGAAAATACGCCCTGCCCTCCTCTTAGGAAGTGAGAATCCGAAGTTCAAAAAGTCGGTCCTTACGATTCGGAGGGTCAAAGTTCGAACCTGATTACGTGCAGTGGAACTTTTCAGAAATTCTGCAATTTCGATATCTAATTGATGAATTATTTAGCTAAAAACTGTCATTTCTTGCAATGTTTATAAGGAAAATTAAAAAATTCTTATTTGTCATCAGTAGTGACTGAGAGGTCAAAGTTACTGGCTTTCCCCGGAGGGCTTGAATTAGAAACCAGCCTAGGCGAGCGAAATTATGACAAAATATGCTATAGTGGCGCTAGCTATCAGAAAACTATTTAACTAGCGTATTATACATCAAATGTTTATGGTGCTATAAAGGAAGCTTCCGTCACAGGGACTGCGGCTGTGAGGTTCGAAACCCGCCGAAGAAGCTCTGAGTTCGAATCCAGCCGGCAGCGGTAGAATTTTTTAGAAAAATCTGAAGTTGGTGCTGCTCTCGATTGGGGAACTAGTTTTTTAAATAGCCATTGCAGGAAATACTTCCTGCAATGGCTATTTAAAAATCAAACAGATTTAAAATCAACATTTGTGACATTTAAAAATTGTGAACATTTAAAATCAACCAGATATCATCACTCGCAGCTGTGAGGTTTGTCGGATGCCTCCGGGAGCGAGCGTTCCGGGTTCGAATCTAGTTGAACGTAGTGGAACTTTTTGAATTTATCTGAAGTCAGATGCTAGTGGCTCCATCTATCTGACTGATTTAATAAATAAAAAATTCCGATGTGATGTATATGGGGTAGATAAAAGATTAACAGGCGTAGTCGCAATTGGCCGAGAGGTACGAGTCAGCTTTCCGGAGCTAAGGTCCAGCGTTCGAATCTGCTTGAGAGTTGTGCAACTTTTTGAATCTACCTGAAGTCAGACGCTAGTGCCTCCATCTATCTGATTGATTTAATAAATAAAAAATTCCGATGTGATGTATATGGGATAGATAAAAGATTAACAGGCGTAGTCGCAATTGGCCGAGAGGTGCGAGTCAGCTTTCCGGAGCGAAGGTCCAGAGTTCGAATCTGCTTGAGAGTTGTGCAACTTTTTGAATCTAGCTGAAGTCAGACGTTAGTGCCTCCATCTATCTGATTGATTTAATAAATAAAATATTCCAATGGGATGTATATGAGGAAGATAAAAGAGATCCTGCCGTGCCCGAAGTTGGCCGAGAGGTGGGAGTCAGCGTTCACGCTCTCCTCTGGTGATGGGTTCTATCCCCGTTGCGGTGTGAATGTGATGGATGTGTACTAGTGTGGTGGTTCGGAATCCACGTTAAACAGTAGGTCCCTGTCCCGGCACACTGTTCGGGGCAGACTCTTCTCTCTGTCTATATCTCTCTCTGACTTCCTCTTTCTGCAGCACGTGCAAAGGAATGGGGCGGAGCCTGCGTGGGATTGGTCCGGGGTGGAGACCCCTTCCTTGTATCGGGGTCGAGACTCCGGTCACTCCTCCAGCGCTTCCGCCCTCAGCTTCCTGACCACGAAGGCTTTTGCTGCATTCGGCCTCGGTTAACGAGGTCTAGCATTTTGCTGAAATTTAACTTCCTTGCAGCCCAGCTTCCATAGTATCCGTCCCCCATGCTTTACCGTAAAGTAAGTTTGATACTGTGGGGAAGAAAGGAAGTTCAATACCAGCAAAATGCTGAACCTCGTTAACCGAGGTCAAATGCAGCAAAAGCCCTCGTGGTCAGGAAGCTGAGGGTGGAAGCGCTGGAGGAGTGACCAGAGTTTCGACCCCGATACAAGGAAGGGGTCTCCGCCCCGGATCAATCCCACGCAGGTTCCGCCCCATTCCTTTGCACGTGGTGGAGAAATAGGAAGTCAGAGAGAGATATATATAGACACAGAGAAGAGTCTGCCCCGAACAGTGTGCTGGGACAGGGACCTACTGCTTAACGTGGATTCCGAACCACCACACCAGCATACAATCATCACACAGCAACGGGGATAGAACCCGCCGCCAGAGGAGAGCGTGAACGCTGACTCCCACCTCTCGGCCAACTCCGGCCACGGCAGAATCTCTTTTATCTGCCCCATATACATCACATTGGAATATTTTATTTATTAAATCAATCAGACAGATAGAACCACTAGCATCAAAAAGTTGCGTAACTGTCAAACAGATTCGAACTCTGGACCTTCGCTCCTGAAGAAAGCTGACTCACACCTCGCGGCCAACTTCGGCCATGTCCATACGTCTTTTATCCGTTTCATATACATTACATTGGAATATTTCATTTATTAAATCAATCAGATAGATGGAGCCACTAGCCTCAAAAATTTGCACAACTGTCAAACAGATTCGAACTCTGGACCTTCGCTCCCGAAGAAAGCTTGAAAGCTGACTCGCACCTCGCGGCCAACTTCGGCTATGGCCACACGGCTTTTATACACCCAATATACATTATATTGGAATATTTTATTTATCAAATCAGTGAGATAGATGGAGCCACTAGCATCTGACTTCAGCTAAATTCAAAAAGGTCCACTACTATTCGAACTCAGGCCCTCCTATGCAGAGTACAGCTCAAATATTGACCATCACCTCTCGGCTAACCTCGGCCATGCCGAAACGTCTTTTATCTGCCTCTTATGCACCACATTGGGATATTTTATTCATTTAATCAATCACATAGATAGAGCCAATAGCATGTAACTTCAGCTAAATTCAAAAGGTCCACTGCTCTTAACTAGATTCGAACGCGGGGCCTTCCTGTTCAGAAAAAAGCGTGAACACAGACTCCCTCCTCTCAGCCAACTTCGGGCACATAAAAAATCTCTTAAATTCCGGGAACGGGTGGACTTTCAAAGTTTTAAAGTGGACTACGATTTATTCTATATTATTTTACATATCTGTGCTAAATTTCAGGCCGATAGGTCCCATTTTTGTGGATTTGTATACGAACGACATTTTATTCGGCAAAATCGCCACACATGGCAACCACGATCCTTATTTCACACTTTTTTCACTACAGGGGTTACAATTACGGAAAGATTTTTTGCGTGAAGAGCATAAAAAATCTCTTAAATTCCGGGAACGGTGGACTTTCAAAGTTTTAAAGTGGACTATGATTTAGTCTATATTATTTTACATATCTGTGCTAAATTTCAGGCCGATAGGTCCATTTTTGTGGATTTGTATACGAATCAAATCCACAAACAAACAAACAAACAAACAGAATTTCATTTTTATTTATAAAGATTGGAATATTTTATTTATTAAATCAGTCAGATAGATGGAGCCACTACCATCAGACTTCAACTAAATTCAAAAAAGTTAAACTACTCTCGAGTAGATTCGAACACGGGACCTTCGCTCTGGAGGAGATCTCCAACACTGATTCTTACCTCTCGGGCAACTTTGGCCACTGCAAATTTCCTTTTATCGGTCCCATTTATATATCACATTGGAATATTTTATTTATTAAATCAGTCAGATGGATGGAGCCACTAGCATCAGACTTCAACTAAATTCAAAAAGTTAAACTACTCTCGAGTAGATTCGAACACGGGACCTTCGCTCAGGAGGAGATCTCCTAACACTGATTCTTACCTCTCGGGCAACTTTGGCCACTGCAAATTTCCTTTTATCGGTCCCATTTATATATAACATTGGAATATTTTATTTATTAAATCAGTCAGATAGATGCAGCCACTACCATCAGACTTCAACTAAATTCAAAAAGTTAAACTACTCTCGAGTAGATTCGAACACGATCACATTGGAATATTTTATTTATTAAATCAATCAGGACAGATAGAACCACTAGCATCAAAAAGTTGCGTAACTGTCAAACAGATTCGAAACTCTGGACCTTCGCTCCTGAAGAAAGCTGACTCACACCTCGCGGCCAACTTCGGCCATGTCCATAACGTCTTTTATCCGTTTCATATACATTACATTGGAATATTTCATTTATTAAATCAATCAGATAGATGGAGCCACTAGCCTCAAAAATTTGCACAACTGTCAAACAGATTCGAACTCTGGACCTTCGCTCCGAAGAAAGCTTGAAAGCTGACTCGCACCTCGCGGCCAACTTCGGCTATGGCCACACGGCTTTTATACACCCAATATACATTTTATTTATCAAATCAGTGAGATAGATGGAGCCACTAGCATCTGACTTCAGCTAAATTTAAAAAGGTCCACTACTATTCGAACTCAGGCCCTCCTATGCAGAGTACAGCTCAAATATTGACCATCACCTCTCGGCTAACCTCGGCCATGCCGAAACGTCTTTTATCTGCCTCTTATGCACCACATTGGGATATTTTATTCATTTAATCAATCACATAGATAGAGCCAATAGCATGTAACTTCAGCTAAATTCAAAAGGTCCACTGCTCTTAACTAGATTCGAACGCGGGGCCTTCCTGTTCAGAAAAAAGCGTGAACACAGACTCCCTCCTCTCAGCCAACTTCGGGCACATAAAAAATCTCTTAAATTCCGGGAACGGGTGGACTTTCAAAGTTTTAAAGTGGACTACGATTTATTCTATATTATTTTACATATCTGTGCTAAATTTCAGGCCGATAGGTCCATTTTTGTGGATTTGTATACGAACGACATTTTATTCGGCAAAATCGCCACACATGGCAACCACGATCCTTATTTCACACTTTTTTCACTACAGGGGTTACAATTACGGAAAGATTTTTTGCGTGAAGAGCATAAAAAATCTCTTAAATTCCGGGAACGGGTGGACTTTCAAAGTTTTAAAGTGGACTATGATTTAGTCTATATTATTTTACATATCTGTGCTAAATTTCAGGCCGATAGGTCCATTTTTGTGGATTTGTATACGAATCAAATCCACAAACAAACAAACAAACAAACAGAATTTCATTTTTATTTATAAGATTGGAATATTTTATTTATTAAATCAGTCAGATAGATGGAGCCACTACCATCAGACTTCAACTAAATTCAAAAAGTTAAACTACTCTCGAGTAGATTCGAACACGGGACCTTCGCTCTGGAGGAGATCTCCAACACTGATTCTTACCTCTCGGGCAACTTTGGCCACTGCAAATTTCCTTTTATCGGTCCCATTTATATATCACATTGGAATATTTTATTTATTAAATCAGTCAGATGGATGGAGCCACTAGCATCAGACTTCAACTAAATTCAAAAAAGTTAAACTACTCTCGAGTAGATTCGAACACGGGACCTTCGCTCAGGAGGAGATCTCCTAACACTGATTCTTACCTCTCGGGCAACTTTGGCCACTGCAAATTTCCTTTTATCGGTCCCATTTATATATAACATTGGAATATTTTATTTATTAAATCAGTCAGATAGATGCAGCCACTACCATCAGACTTCAACTAAATTCAAAAAGTTAAACTACTCTCGAGTAGATTCGAACACGGGACCTTCGCTCAGGAGAAGATCTCCAACACTGATTTTTACCTCTCGGGCAACTTTGGCCATTGCAAATTTCCTTTTATCGGTCCCATTTATATATCACATTGGAATATTTTATTTATTAAATCAGTCAGATGGATCGAGCCACTAGCATCAGACTTCAACTAAATTCAAAAAGTTAAACTAATCTCGAGTAGATTCGAACACGGGACCTTCGCTCAGGAGGAGATCTTTCATGTCTTGGAGTGTTTTGATAAATATCAATGAAATTATTACATTTATTTTGTAACTCTAATATTGTCGGTTCCAGGGATCGACGCCACTCCCCAAACGTAAAGTTCTAAGTCAGTTCTACAGTCCTCCCGGGGGTCTCAACGTGTTGACATTTTTTAATGTCAATTATCGTTTTTTAATTCATTGCCGTGTTGGGTTCATAAGCCATAGCCTACTGAATCGAGCTGGCCAGGGTTTCCTGAGCCCAGTAGGAATGATACGTCATCGAGCGCTCACAGGATTTCGTAGACATGGCGTATGTCAGATATGTTTCGTAAACACTCAGCCCACTTCCGCAGTAATGAGCCGGAGAAATGGAAGTAACAAGAATGCAAACACCTCACTCTTCCTGCTCGTGACATAACCTTTCTTGCTGCCTTTCCTGCTGCCTACGCTCTCTACTGAAGGGATGTTGAAGGTAGCGTGGAGGGAAGTACAGCAGAATGTAAAACCCTCACTGCCTTTGGAGCTGCCGCAAAAGTATTTCCTGGTCAAAAAGCAGCAACGAGAAGAGAAGTGGCAATGGCTGAATGTGTAAATGGGGTAATAGAGTTTGTACGAGACAGGACAGACGTTTTTTTATCATTACTACAGAGGGATTATGCAAGACGAGAAAAATCTCAGCATCTGTTTCGCGAGCCGAGACAACAAGCCCAGTTTTCGTCTCGTGTCCATCTATAGTGTGTACCTTCCTTAAAAGGCACGTAAGTATACGTTACTGTCCAATAACGAAGCAGTGTGGCCAAAGTTCCTCCCCCCCTTTTTTACTAGAGTGCTATTAAAATTAATCAGGTTTTTTTTGTGTGGACATGATTCCTTTGCGTTTTTCAATTTCCCTTTTTTTTTTTTTAACGAAATGTGCTTACTTTTTTGATAAATCGTCATTTTAAACCTATAAAAAGGTGTGTACGTGTGTTTATATATTTGTGTGTGTGTATATGGTATAAATAAACAGGTATCTTTAGTTGTAATATGCCATGACGAAAGTTAACAGATGAAAAGAAATTCGCACCAAACCAGAAACATCTTCAAAAGGAATGCGTGAGCTCAAAAAAAACAGCTAAACAAAATCTGGAAGAATTTCAATCTTTTTTTTTTTTTCTGTACACATTAAAAAAATATTTTTAAATTTCAGTTACATTGCATAGTAATCTCTAGACCCCTAGGAATCTCTAGACAGAATACTTACCGTATCCTGAGGTAGGCAGTGGCCACGGCCACGTGGAATGACCTGAGAATAGTCGTGAAGAAAATCGATACGTAGACGGAAAATCCCGTCTCGAAGAACTTGCACAGCTGGACAATGGCCTGGGCAGCCGTCGTGAACAGCATGGGCCAAAAGCCCGATCGCAGTTTGATGAGCTTCCGCTTATCGAAATCGGGTTCTGGAAAGAAGAAAAATCTATATATATATATTCGGATCAAGTGTTTTTGTCAATGGTAAACACAATAAATAAATAAATACATAAATAAACGAACCAAAATGGGGGAGGGGAGATTTGGCGTTCTAATTTGTAAAAACATATTATTTTACTTTTTTTTTGACGTGTTTATGATCTGAAAAATGCAATGTTGATTTAAAAAAAAATATCAAGATTAACGATTGAAAATTTTACTCAGTAATCGTGACTACCGATATTGTTAATTAGTTTTTCTGACTAAAAATTTTCAATCCTCAGTCATTAGTTGTGTACAATACAGTGATCCCCTCGTTATATCGCGCTTGTCGGCAGCCAAAAAAAAAAAAAAAAAAAAAAAAAAGGGGGGGGCGATATAACTGGCGGAGAGGGGGTGGGGGTAACAATAATCTCTTAATGCCTGATGTAAAATAATGACTATTGATGAAAAAGCGCATTGATTATAATACGAAAAAAAAACACGATTCTTAATAAGAATAATAAAAAGTCTGTAAAGGCAAATAAAAAAGTAGTTAATTTTGTATTTATAACTGTTAAATGCTTAATAAATTACAAGGAGATACCTGTCAAAATTTGAGTGCAACCATTTTTGATGGTTCTGCAGGGGGGGGGGAATGATCAAAACCTCATTAAAATGCTATTTTATTTTTTTACAGACTATTGGTCAGCAATAGTTAAACTAAATGAAAATAATTTGTGTATTTACAGCTGTACTCTCATTTGATAGAGTTTAATTTTAAAGTGGTATATTTCCAACGGATTCAAGCACAAGCAAACTTTACCAATTTAAATCTGTTTCCTGTTTCCCGAAAAAGTTCTGTAACCGAAGGAAAACAAAGACTCAACATTGTACTATTTCTGCAAATAATTGTAGGATGAAAATTTGTGATATAAGGACTTTTACAATAAAAAATAAATATTATTTTTAAAAAAAATACAAAATAGAATAAATAATAATAATAATAATAATAAACAACGCGTGGTGTTCCCCCTTCCAAGTATTAACATTAACCAGGTATTAACATTAACGCTGCTTAAACCCCACTAGCATAATCCCAAAGTGGCGCATGCTCAGATATGCCTATTTAATTTTAATTTTGCGCTTTCATATGTAGAAAGTGGTTAAAATAAAACTTCCTTTACAAGCCGCGTCGACATTTAAAACGGGTGAACGTATTGTGACCAAATTTGGTATATATATTATGCATGAGATGCGCTCAAGGAATTAAAAAAAAAAGTTCCAAAAATGCTCACTAGGTGGCGCTTTCCACGAAAATACAGCGAGATTCAACTATGTCAATGACTAATTCGAAATTTCAACATTTATTCAAAAGTTTTTAGGCATTTACTAATTTGGGTCCTTTCTGGAGCAGAATTCATTACGCAAAACGCCACCTGGTGGAGGATTTTCGAACTAAGAATGCTGTTCATTAGGGAATTTTAACTACAACCTCGCTGCAAATAGAGGGAAGCTGCCAAACTGTGAAGAGGAATGTATTAACTCACCTTGCGACGCCGAATTCAGCGTTCGATCCATGACGATGCCCGCTAGGGGAGCCAACACCAACGACGACACTTGGCAGAGCCCGTAGATCTGAGTGTACTGACTCACTGTACACAGGCACACAAGTAGAATGAATAAAAATACGTGTTAGAAAAACAGAACATACAGTTTTTAAAATGTATTTGAATACTTTTTTTTTTTTCGTTCTTAAACTGGAAACGGAGTTCTTTTTTAAATAATCATATTCGATTATCAATAAGCAGCAAATGAATATCGCAGTCCTTTCCTTCATCCGGGAACTAGTGTTGACTAAGTGGCATTTTTCAAATATTAAAATAAAAAGAAGCTTTTGAGGCTGTTAAAAAAGGTGTTTAATTAGTTTTTAACTAATTAATATATAATTAATTAATTAATTAATATTATTTTTAAAACGTATTTGAATACTTTTTTTTTTCGTTCTTAAACTGGAAACGGAGTTCTTTTTTAAATAATCATATTCGATTATCAACAAGCAGCAAATGAATATCGCAGTCCTTTCCTTCATCTGGGAACTAGTGTTGACTCAGCGGCATTTTTCAAATTTATTTTTCAAATATTAAAATAAAAAGAAGCGTTTGAAGCTGTAAAAAAAGGTGTTTAATTATTTTTTAACTAATTAATATATAATTAATTAATTAATTAATTAATATTATTTTTAAAGGAGAGCGGGCTTCTTACATGAAGATAGACAGGCGCAGTCAACTATGGCTGAATGGCTAAGACACTGAACATGTTTAGATGCCAGAAGTGTGAAGGGTCCAGTGTTCTGCCTACCGCGCTGTTGCCGATCAAACGGTTTGGAGTTTTGGGCGGTTTTCTCCAGATGTAACGTGAATATGCGTTCGAAGTCCTTTAAAAAATTTCTCCACCGAAGGCATTCCCCCATCTAGGCAGAGAGCCCTCGTGCCTTAATGCATGAAGATAATGCAGGATTGGACTCGAAGGAGGGTAGACTCGATGCTGTTTCTTTAAGGCAAAGTATACTAGGGCTATCTGCCAAACGGAGGGATGCCTTGCTCGGAGGATTTTTTAAGAGGTCTTAACGCGCATTCACGTTATATCTGTACCCACCAGATAGTTTCCACTATGAACGAGAAAACTATCACAAAATTCAACAGTACTTGTAGCTCACCCAAACTGAAAACTTAGGTGAGCCTTTGAGTAGCGTAATTACTTGATTTTAAATGAAAAGTTATGGGTTCGATCCTGGGACCGCCACTCAAAGAACGTCGTGCTCGATAAAGGCGACTGGGCACATTAAATAGTCGCAACGTCCGTATTTGTATGTTTCCCAACAGAAACGGCACCTCTTGGGGGTGGTAAAACTAGGCCTCGGGGTCTTCTGCTTGGCATTTGCTTCGAAATTAAGAAGTCCCACTAACGATCAGTAGTGATGCCACCTGTCGGCTACCGAATGAGGTAGAAATGAACTCTTCGGGAGTTTGTGGTAGAAATGAACACCCTTGACTGGTGCTGCCGCTTTCGAACTCATCTGGATTTGGGGTTGGTACACAATGATGGAAAAGCAGAAGTGCCCCATAATCCTTGGCATTTGCTTCAAAATTAAGAAGTCCCGCTAACGATCGGTAGTGCTGCCACCTGTCGGTTACCGAATGAGGTAGAAATCAACTCTTCGGGAGTTTGTGGTACAAATGAACACCCTTGACCGGTGTTGCCGCTTTCGAACTCATCTGGATTTGGGGTTGGTACACAATGATGGAAAAGCAGAAGTGCCCCATAATCCTTGGCATTTGCTTCAAAATTAAGAAGTCCCGCTAACGATCGATAGTGCTGCCACCTGTCGGCTACCGAATAAGGTAGAAATCAACTCTTCGGGAGTTTATGGTAGAAATGAACACCCTTGGCCGGTACTCCCATTATCTAACTCATCTGGATTTGGGGTTGGTACAAAATGCTGGAAAAGCAGAAGTGCCCGTGCCCCATAATCCACGAAAACAAGACAGACAGACCGAAATGACGAAAGCGTTTTTTTACGGTTCTAAAAATAGAAATGCTAAGTAAAATCATAGCCGCCCAAACTAGAAAACTAGCAAAGACTAGTTTCGTCCCCTTCCGCAAGAGAATCACCCACAAAGGAAGACTCTATTTACCTGTGTGGAAATCGGAACTTATCCTCTCCATCCACAAGTGCAGGGAGCCGGAATAGTTGAGGGTGGCCAGGAGGAGCCAGGAGAACCAGTACTGGTGCAGGGAGAAGGAGAAGGACGTCAGGGCCACCCGGAAGGGCAGGTGCTCCTCCGAAGGGATCAGCGGGGCCTCCTTTTCGCCGATGCTATTCTGAAGGACTAGATTTAAACGACACAAAGCAAACGAGTTCACTGTCAAATGTGGAGGGGAAAACAGCCAACGTCACAGCTTCCGTCATCGCATTCTGTGACCTCACTTTCCAAAGCCCGAGCAGGGCATCTAAAGGCCTTATTACACGAAGGAATTTTCGTGCGATTTGGTTGCTGCCACCAGTTGCAGAAACCTCTTTCCTGGAAATTTCCCTCGGTTACCTAGGGAACAGTCAACTCCAACTTTTTCGTTCAGAGGCGAAAAAAAATTGCAGGTTGCTGAAAATCTAGCCAATCGCAAGTGCTTCCTATTTCTACGTCACAACACAAGATGGCGGAAGAGTCAGCGTCAGCCATACCGTTCGTAGTGGAAGGGATGAGCGGAGCGTGTAAATGTCCGTGAAATGGAATATCCACATGTCAATTGATTTGATTGAAGAAAAGAAAAATAAATGTCCATCCGATCCGAAGATACACCAGGTATAAGCAACCAACGATATGCTATTTATAATTACCATGCTCTAGCAACCGCCAATTCGGTGAATCCCTGACGTTTGTGAACACAGCAGGGTTTGTTTACTATGGCAACCCTGCGTGCTCATTTGGGCTCCCTGACTTGCGGGAATGAATTGCAGCAACTGGTTTCTGCAACCAAAATTGCTCTAAATTTCGTCCGTGTAATAAGGCCTTAAGTATACGGGACCTGGGCAAAACGGAAAAATGTTCGGCTCCTTCCCCTTCATAAAAAAAGAGTTGTGATTTATATATTCTGAAAAGTTTTAACTATCTTTTGTTCTTTACTGCACTGTAACTTTCAAGGCGTAACTCGGCGTCAGTGTCGCTAATTTAGCCACTTTGCGGGTAGTTCGTGTCCAGCTGGCAATATCGAAGTATTTTGTAAATCGGAAATGAAAGTTTCAATGACTCAAAAAACACTTGCGGAGAAGCATAAGCACTTAGAAGTAACGCTAATGAGAATAATTTATTTTTTCTCAGCTTGGAAACATATTTAGCCATTTCTGGCCTCTTTTATTAACTTTGATTTCAGCCACTTTTTCTACGGAAGAGTTGGCAACACTGCTCAGTGGTCTCTAACAAGAGTGAGCATAAGGGTTGGATAGGAACACTGGTTTATGTTAATGCGATTAAGCAAATTAAAGAGAATTAATACATTTTTTTTTTTTCTGTGGGAGTACGAACCAAAAAATCTATGACATTAAAATCAGAAATCGAATTTCTGGAAATTTTCACATCTCCTGTTACATTTACCTGTGACAAAATGTCTTCTCTTGCAGAAAACTTAATTTTTAAATAGGTTATATCTAAATTCTCTTGAATTTCGGTGGGTAGGCAGTTGTCCCCTCCTGATCATAGTAAGTTACGCCTATGTCCTGTTACCTAAATGCAGTGGCGTGGTGTACGCAGACTTCCTTCAAGGCTGGGTAGGCATTGTGGACGTAATCTCTATGTTAAAAGGCGTATATTTATTAAAAATACATAGGCTTTATGCTAAAAATTTTTTGACAAGGGAGGGGGACTGATTTTCAATCGTCTCTCACCCCTTGCGTACGCTATGCCCCTATCATAGTACAAATTTAAAAGCTAAATCACTTTGTCTGGAATAGTTATTTATTACCATTGCCACTAGATAGCAACACCAAACCTTCACATAACCATAGAAACAGTAAAAGCAAATGAGAAATGCAGTGCTGCCATCTACTTTCGTTATTGTAAACAAACATACATATTTATTCTTAAAATGATTACTCAGTTGTGAAAATGAATGATGTCAAATTATGCTATGAGAGACAATAAAGAATGGAAACAGAATATACACATTAAGCACATTAAATATATTAAATCGCTGAAAAGTTAAAAATTAGATGTTCTTGTTAACTGAAAAATTAAAAATGGTTATAAAAGAATGATAACATAAAAAGCAAGAAATACAAATACATAAACGCTGCATTTTTGCATTTAGACTATAGTAATTAACGTATTACGAAAGTTCTGATTTATTGCTTGGATCAGGTGATACAGACATTAATATTTTTTCTAAGGTATCAAAAATAACCAAATATCTAAAAGTGGTAATATACGAATTTAATGTTTAAAATTAAATGAGAGCAACAACTTATTATTTATAATAATAATAAGTTAAAAATTTTAAATTTGTACAAGAAATCTTTCAGGCCTTATTTTAGTTTTTATGTCCTTAAAATATTATTATAATTCATTAAAATTACGGCTGTTTTATACTTGAAATAATCAAACTTCTCAGAAGTTTGCATCAAATAAATACACAATTTTCATTTACTGTGAGAATAAAATATTTGCTGAATAGGAATTTATGCAGCCTTTGCATTTGTAAACATCTGACTGTACTAGAAATTGTTCAGATAGAGAAGAAGGCATAAGCGAAAAATAAATAAATAAAATAATTTATTTTCGTTTCAGCACAGATGAGATTAAATGCATAACTTTTAAAGCAGCTTCAAATGGTGGTAGTTCATGCAGAAACGTTAAACATAGAAAATATAAACACATATTTATACTAATATTTCCAGATCAGCAGTTTAAAAAAATACTAAATTTTTCTTTCGAGAATCCGTTTTTAAGTTACCTTTCAACTGTGGAACTGGCTCTAAGCCTTCTATTGTCTTCCTATGGCAAAACGGAGATGCTGAAAGAAACAGAAAAGATTATATTACCTAGAAAACGAAACAAGAACATATTCTAGCAAATAAATTCGTAAAACGGAGATCTAGAAGTCGCAACTATAAAAAAAGTTTTTGTTAATCACATATGCAAAATAAAAATTTAACTTAATAACTAAACACGCATCTACTCTGTCTGCATTCGAAGGTGTCAGTTAAGAGAATCTATATTTATTGCATCTTAGTACTATACCAGGGGTGACCATAGCGCGGCTCGGGTTCGATGTGATTCGATTATCTATACGAGGGATCTAAGCCTAGGGGGTTACCCTCCGTTGGGGACTTTATAATGGCTCCTAACCCGTATTTACGCGAAGTTTCGGAGAAAACACCATCGAGAAGTTATGGTGCAAAAAAAACGTCGTAAAATTATTATAATAAGTTAAAGAAATATCCAAATTGTTAAAAATTTTGGAGACCCCTACTACAGATCCGGCGACCCCAATTGGCTATCCAACGGTCTAGAGTTTGGGCCGGTTTTCTCCAGATGTAATGTGAATGCGCGTTAGAACCACTTAGAAAGTCCTCCGACCAAGGCACGACCCCGTAGACAGATGCCTCGCGTAGGTTTGCGATTGGCATCACCATAATGGAATTTGCTTATACACAGACAAATTTATTATATGGATTTGATTTGATTGATAATGCAAATCAAATCCAAATTTGATATGATTTGCATTATCAATGAAATTCGGAAAACAATTCTTCAGAAGTTAAGATTCTTTTGTGGATGCTACACAAATGATAATTTAATGGATTTGATTTGATTGATAATGCAAATCTAATCCAATATGTCTGCGATTATTTTCTATTAACTACTTTGTAGATGCCACAATATAATGATGATTGATTGAATGCAATCTATCCAATTGATTGATTTCATATCATCAATACTGAAAACAATTCTTTAAACGTTAAGATTTTCTTGTGAACACTTTATCCATGTTGTCTGTCTTAGGTGTCATTTACCACAAGTTTAGTTAATGTTTCGTTAGAGTGGATCTCACAAGCTCAATTAAATACTGATCTGCTAAAATAGACTCATGTCTGACGATTATTTTTTCTAAATTTAACTATTCTTTTGTGGATGCAACACAATTGATAATTTAATTCATTTGATTTGATTGATAATGCAAATCTAATCCAAATTTGATTTGATTTTCATCACAAATCAAATTAGGAAAAAAATTCTTCAAACGTTAAGATTTAATTTTTCGAACACAACTCTCAAAAATTCGAAGTACTGAAAAAAATAAATCACCTACACTTCCTCTGCAATTTTAGGATGTTTAGTTTTCAAACCAATTTACAAAATTAATTTTACCTGTTTCAACCTTTCTCAAAGTATTTTTACCTGACATTGGACTTTTGCATTGTACTTTAAAAATAATTTAAGATTATTACTTTTGCTCAGTGATATTTTTATAAAAAACAGTGATATTTTTAATGATATTTTTATAAAAAACAAGTTAAGATGCAAACATATAGAGCTTTCCCCCCTCCCCCCAAATCAAGATTAGTCTTTTTTTTAATTAAAACAGATTTCTTTAAAAAAAATTAAAATAGAGATCTAAGTGAAAAAATTCTGAAAATTAGGATTTTTTTAAAAGTCTTTAGCACAATACTTTTAATTTTATTTCTTTTTATCCAAAATGAACATCGCTTATTATTATACTCAGATGGTATGTTTTCTGATGCCATACCAAATGATAAGCTCCATAGCTTTGTAGGAAAGTGTATGAAACACACATACTGTTCAGAAAATTTCGTATAGTAAAATGTTAATCAGTTCTTCAAAAATAATTTATTCATCACATTATCATTTATTCGTTTATATATGAGCTATAATGTGCGTATACACACTGAACAAAAAATTTCATTTCTATCTCTATTTTTAAATAAAATGTGCAAAAGATGTTAAATCTTTTGCAAAAAAAAAAAAAACGCTTCTTTTTACTCGTCGAGATGGTCTATGTGCCTTAGAGGTAACTCCGAGAAGCATGTTACACCTGGAGAAATCCGGCCGGAATTTCACACCGCTAGATTTACAGCCGCGCGGTAAGCCAGAACAAATGGCCATTTACACTAGAATGGCCAAGCACTAGACAGGCTTTGTAACTCACGATTGTGTTCGAGCTCGTGAGAAATTTTTCCTTTCTTGGACATATTCCTTGTAAACAGTTTTTAAAAAGTGATTCATGGTAGAAATAAACCAATTATTACTATTTGATAAACATGATTATAACGAATTGAAAAGTGCATTAACCCTTTCCCAATGCTGAAAAGAGGGCAGCCGTTGCCATCGCTCGACTTAACGACCAGCAAGATGGCGGACGATCGAAACGTTCATCGCGTGCCGAAGATCTAGAGACCCTTTCTTGACGCAGCGCACAGCCAGCTGGTAGTTAAATCGAGCGATGGCAACGGCTGCCCTTTTTTCAGCATTGAGCCATCTATCCAGCTGTTCCCGCATTCTTCCATTTTTAGACAGATGTTGGTGTCGTTAAAAAGAATCGTGGCCATTTTTTTACGGGAAATGACGTGCTAAAAAGTAAAGGATTCTCTCGTGGAGCTATGTCACCCGCAACTATTTTTATAGAAATCACATCTATTCTTCGTGACTGGCAACAGTTAGGGATGGACGCGAGATGACATTTTTGCGAGACGAGACAGAGATTTACAGTTTTTTTGCGAGACGAGACACACATTTTTAACATTACGATATAGGGATTTTTGCGAGACGAGACAAAGCTTTTAGACTATTTTGCGAGACGCGAGACGCTTATTTTTCGTCTCGCGTCCATCCCTAGAACAGTCAAAACGTCAGAGTTGGGTGTTCCCAGAGCGGGAACACTGCGCGTTAAAGGGTTAAAAAAACGAACCCGTACTCATCTCTACTTTACACTTACAGCCGCATCTACCAAATGATAGAAATGTTTGGGTTTTTTTTTTTTTCCAAATTGACCCTGAAACCAATTGTTGCGATTGCTAATCCGTCAATGAGACGTATCCGTTTTCCCCCGTTGTTTGTTTAATTCTGTTTCTGTCCGTAATTGTTCAGATTTATTTGGGGCAATTAATAGTCAACCGACGGGCTAATTAACTTCTCCCTCTCCAGAGGCATTGCCACACATTTCCGAATCGGGTCAGAGGGTGTTTTACAATGATGTTTGAGCGGCATTTTTGAAAAAAAAGAGAGTCAGCCAAAAAAAAGTCCAATATTAGGTGACAAGTAAGTCATTATTGATTGCATCAAGTGACAGATATGCAAACAAGCACTGAACTAACTGGTCGGGAGGTGGGTGAAGTGTCCAGAGAGACATTATGCGTGGAGTTTTGGGGGAAAGTTTGTCCTGGAATCAGTCAAGGTTGCGGGGTTCTTCCCCTTTTCTGCTGCTTCTCTCTCTCTTTCAGGCACTGTTTTGTTTGTGTCTTTGGTATTAGGGATGGACTGCGAGAAAGAAATTTGCGAGACGAGACAGAGATTTGCAGTTATTTTGCGAGACGGGACAGGCACATTTTACATTGTGATATAGAGATTTTCGCGAGACGAGACAAAGCTTTTCAGTAATTTTGAGAGACGAGACAGCCTCTTTTTCATCTCGCGTCCATCCCTATTTGGTATTCAGTTGAGAGTTTTATAGTCAGATTTGTTTTAACCCTTTAACGCGCAGAGTTCCCGCTCTGGAAACACCCAACTCTGACGTTTTGACTGTTGCCCCAGTCACGAAGAATAGATTGGATGTCTATAAAAATAGTTGCGGGTGACAGAGCTCCACGAGAATCTTTTAATTTTTAGCACGTCCTTTCCGTCAAAAAATGGTCACGATTATTTTTAACACCATTGGCATCTGCTGAAAAAGGTAAGAATGCGAGAACAGCTGGATAGATTGCCCAATGCTGAATAAAGGGCATCCGTTGACATCGCTCGACTTAACGACCAGCAAGAGGGCGGACGATCGAAACGTTCATCGCGTGCCACAGATCTAGAGACCCTTTTTCGACGCAGCTGGCTGTGCTCACAGCCAGCTGCATCAAAAAGAAATAAGGGTAAATTATGCTAAACTCGTACATTAAAAACACTATCCAGCATAACTGATATTTTTTTTCGCCGGATTTTGTGATCTATCAAAATGTGACGTTCTAATGTGAAACTTGACGTGATTTTGAGAATAAATCTCAATATATTTCAGCCGAAGAGACAACCTGATTTTTTCCCCCTTAGTTTTTCCTCTGTTGTCTAGCTACTAAAACGATGCATAACGTACCTTTTTTAAAATTTCGAAATTTTTATGCTCACATTTTTAAATATTCAATGAACGATTGCACAGCCGGTTTTTCGTCGATCGAATCGCGATTGGCGCTTCAGAGACAGACAAAATAACGACGACAGAGCCAAATAACGTTCTTATGCGTTCTTTAACTTTCTGTTACGATCTTTGATACAGCTGTCTCTGTGGCACACGATTGGCGATTCGATCGACAGCCATTTTTCTGGTAGTTAAATCGAGCGATGGCAATCGGCAGCTCTTTTCTCAGTGTTGAGGCCATTCAGACATTCTATACAGTTGCTCTTCTACAGTATGTCCTGTAAGTTCCCGTACTCCAACGCAATCCATTACGAGGCCGTGGTAAAAATATTTACCACCAACGGTCTATTGACTTCTGAAATCAATTATCATAAGTGATTTTCTGATTTTTGCTTTCCGAACATGTACCATGTAAGGAAAGTATTGCAATCATGAAAAAATTCGACTTCGAGATTTTGGTGTTTTTACACGTTTTGAGGGCTTCTGAATCCATTTATGCTATTTTTACGAGATGTATGTATGTTTGTGTGTATGTGAGTGAACACGATAGCTCCTGAACGGAGCATTCGATTGAGCTCAAATTGGATATATATGTCATAAACCACCGTCGCAAGACCGGTATTGATTTGGGTGTGTATAGGACTTATAGTTTTTCTACAGGTCTACGAGAAAGATTTCTTTTACATTATGGCCTATGGAGGGAATTTCTTGAAAGTGCGCTAGCGTTTAAACGATACATTCGATTGAGCTCAAATTCGGTATACATGTTATAAACCACCATCCTAAGACCGGTATTGATTTTGGTGTGTATAGGACTTATAGTTCTCCTACAGGGCTACGACAAAACTTTCTTTTATGTTATGGCATAATGGCATATGGGGATAAATTCTTGAAAGTGCGCAAGCGTTTAAACGGTGCATTCGAGTGAGTTTCAATTTGGTATACGTTTGAATGATTCATCGATTAAAATTTATTTAAGTGCTTGGTAATGATCTTAATCGTAAGTGTTCGGAAAGTAGAGTGGAGTCACTCCAGATTTTTTTTAATTAATAATGGATAAACATGTTTTCCATGTACACCCTCCAAAAAAAGTATTCGAGCAAGAGAGAAATTTCCTCCGTTGGTTTCGTATGGTAAGAATTATTTATCAGAGAATATGAATTAGGCTATCCATAAATATGACCTTCCATATTTCTATCAAGTTGTGCGTTTTTCAAAAACTCAATTATTATTCGTAAATCTAAAATGGGAAATTTCTCTTTGGCTCGGATACTTTTTTTGGGGGGTGTACATGCATAAATTCTAAATTATATTTGGCTTATAAACTTTTCTTTGATTCGTAGATTTATATTTTTAAAGAAATATCGCATAATTATTTGAAAAATGAGCACAAGATTTATCGTTTTTTGTTACATATTCTTGCGTTTAATTCTGTGTACAAACAGATGATAGCTTTGAAGTTCTGATTTAGTGAAGAATTATTGTATTATCCAGCAAAATTTATATGTTTGTTCAATACTTGTTTCGCTAATTTTTAGGTGAGATATTAAGAAAAGAGTTCACTGAAATACGGCCAAAAATTCTATTTTAGTTTTTTAATTCTAAATTATAGTTTTTTTCACTGCGGACAATATAATACCAACATTTATTAAATGATATATAATGAAAATATTCCTAGAGATTTAACGGAAACAAATTCCAAATTTTATCCTTTAAAAAACTTACATCGCAAAACAGCAAATTTTAACATATCTTTGGAACGCTTCAACATAACACCTTAACCCATTTGTGCCTGGATATTTTTGCGACTTTCTTCGATTTTTACTGATAACAGAAATAACAGATAAATTTCTGACGTCAACTTCTTGAACAAGGGATGATTTCTTTTAAAATCATCCCTTGCATAAAAATCGAAATATCAACATCCTACTAGGTCATGTTAAAATATTTGGTAGAGTTGAGGCTCGATGCTCATGAATAAAGGCTAAGAAAAATAAATAACGTTTTCGACTAATAGCGAAAATGCCGTCCCAAAAAAGGGACGCCAGGCATAAATGGGTTAAAATTTTCAAGACTAGTTCATCGTATTGATGTGCATAAAATGGACTATAATTATAAATATAAAATAGATAGAAAATGTTAAAAATAGAAGCCACAAAAATCCAAGAATTTTGTTTTTTCTAATTAAAAATAAACATTGTTCTTGCAATTCTAAAAATTTTAAAGATTGTAGCTCATATCGTTAATAGGAGTATTTTCTTTAATTTGAGATGAAATTTGTCGGAAACTTTTGTTGTTCATTTCGAGTGAAATTTTGAGTTACATTTTCGCGTTTTTACGTAGTAAATAAACTGCGTTCTATTTATTTTTTATTTTTACTATACAAAACACAAAACAGTATCGTGTGCAATCCCCCTGCAAAAACCATTTTAATACCTATAAGAGTTTTTTTTCGTCAAAGATTACTGTAGAGCACTTTTTAGGGATTTCATACCTTGAATGGGTGAGTGCAGAGGAAATATATGAATTAACCCTAACAAATGAGCCAGAGCATTCCCAAGTAATTTTGACTCTCTGCACATAAACTCGCCTTAGGAAGGGTTAACAAACTCATTGTCCGTGATTTTTTTTAAACATTAAATTTGCTGCTTATCACAGTATCAGTATCAGTTCTTTAATTTTTAATCCATTTATGTCTAGTGTCCTTTTTTTGGGACGGCATTTTCGCTATTAGTCGAAAACATTATTTATTTTTCCTAGCCTTTATTCATGAGTATTGAGCTTCAACTCTACAAAATATTTTAACATGAGCAAGTAGGATGTTGATATTTCGATATTTATGCATAATGATTTTAAAAGAAATCATCCCTTGTTCAAGAAGTTGACATCAGAAATTTATCTATTATTTCTGTTATCAGTAAAAATCGAAGAAAGTCGCAAAAATATCCAGGCACAAATGGGTTAACGTTTGATTCACTCTGCGCTCAAGTTGAACAAGAATAAAGTTCTACGCTATGTTGCTCTTCCTAGCGCAGTAAATTTATCGCGTAATCGGACAACTGCGCGCCATATGATATATTTTGAACGTAAATCGTATGAAAAATGCAAAGGCGATTAGCTAAATAAATATCCACATGATATCCATTTTTCGTCAGCACGGGAACTTTTTTTGGGCACTCTGCATGTCGATGATCTCATGGCAGGCAGTGGAAACACGGAGTAGGCCGGGGCCATCGTGATTCTACCGTGCTTTCTTGTGCACTCCTATTAGTCATCGAAAGAGGCCTACGGATGCTCGCTTATTGGTTCCAGCACTTAGATACGTCATCTAACGGCCGAATCAAACCAATGAGGAAACGTCCGTAGGCCTTTTTCGGAGTTCACAAGCAGGCCCACTAGAATTATGATGGCCCCGAGTAGGCCACAACACAATCACTCACCTGGAATGGTCTGGAACTTTCCGACCTGTCCTCCGGAAATGACGGCGATGTCCCCGACCCTCTTGAAGATGCTCTTCTCCCCTTCGTCTCGTATCCTGTCGACGGGCAGGCAGAAGAAGGTGATGGGAACCATGCACATGCTGAAGGCCACCAGGATGTAGCACACCCACTCCCAAGGCAGGCCGGCGTCGTAGCCGTACTGAAAGGGAAACGAGATATAAAAAATGCAAAGTTGATCATCCATGAAACATTTTCCAACGCACCTTATTTTCGCCATAGATTTAGGAACACCTAGATTGCTCATCCAATGTTCCTAATCGTGTGCTTTTTGTTGCCAAAAACGCACCCTACTTCTGCCACTATCATGGCTGCCGTCGATGTAAAATAGAGCATTCATTGCATTACTTCAGAAAAATAAATAATTTCGAGGGAAAATATTTCGATACGAGAACTTTTAAAAATACAGATCGTTCTAAAATGATTGAAAATACAATGATAATTTAAATTATTCCCATTTTGAGCATGCGCTTGCCACTATCATGGCTACCATTTGGAGGCAACACGTTTTCTCTCGTTATGCTCAATCTAGAGATTCCTATATCTATGGGAAAAACTGGAACAGGTTTGACAAGTGGTCTTAGTTTCTATCGAGTTTAAGACCGGGTGCATTCGTAAACCCTCAACCAGTGCCACTCGTGCAACTAGTTAGTTTTAGGTGTTCATAAACTCTCACTTTTTAAACTCAAACCGGTGGATTTTTGCTCTTAAAATCAACTGATTGCAATTAGTTGAAAAACTAACACCCACATTCACCTTCTACCTCGAACGCCGATTTACAGCAAACTCTCTGTAGAGGCAGACGGTGAATATGGACGTTAATTAACTGATACAGGAACTAGTTCATTTTATTTTCGATTGTTTGTGTACAGTTTTTTTTTTTTTCGTTATGACAGGACGTTCCATAGTGAAATGTCGGTGGCTTGGAGGTTAAGGGCCCGTCTTCTTCCACACTAATCACCTCAGTGTCCGGTCGTGGGCTCGATTCCAACGCAATTCCTTGGATATTTAAATTTCCTTTCTTTGTGCTAATAAAACATCTCCGAGTTGTCCACTTTATTCGGCGAGGATTTATAAGCGGTTCTCGAATCGAATCTCAGAAATCCGAAAATAAATGTTCCAAATTAAAAAACAACAGCTTGTAATAAAAAAACACATCTCTTAGGCAACGAAACTGAACATACTGAAATCATTTTTAATCTCGTAAGAAACTTAGATCCCCAATCACACCTGTTTCACTTTTCTCCAGTCTCTGCACGAAAACTAGCGGCAGGAGTTGATGAGTTTATAAACACACCCTTGGATTTTATCTATCACAAAACGTCGTTGTTAGTGTTGTATTTGGAACATTTATTTTCAGATCTGTGTGCTTGGTTTCAAGAAAGTGCATATAAATCCTTGTCGAATAATGTGGCAAACACAGAGAAAGTATTTACTATCACACAGAGAGGAAATTTTTAAAACCAGAGTGGGAATCGAACTCACGACAGCACTTTTAAGCGATTGGCGTGGAGTAGGACAGGCCCTTAACCTCCAAGCCACGGGTCCCCGCACAAAACTTCTTATCATAACGAGAGGAACTTTAAAAAAAAAATATAAAACTAAATCAACTGTCTCCAATCTCAGTTAATTTAGTTTTTCTACTAACTGCACTCAGCTGACTTTTTAAGAACAACGGTGAACTGGTTTAGGTTTAAAAACTGAAGGTTCAAGAAGACCTAAAACTAAAAATAGTTGTACGAGTGGCACTGGTAGAGCGTTTAAGAATGCGCGTACAATCGATTTGCGAAACGAATAGTCAAACCTAGCCCATGTACACGCGGCCAACGTGGACGTTCAGCATTGTTGGACCCTGTGCCCACACAACAGAGGACACAAAAATCTCCTATACTGTCGTACAGTATGAATGCCCTAATTTGTGCACAGAAAGAAGAACCAATTTTTAACAAATATTTAAGAATGAATTTTTTTATTTTACTTTTTTAATTACAAATTTAATCTTTATTATATAAAAAAATTCATTGATAGATAAACTTTTTAATACTGTCTTAAAGGGGTTAAACAGGTGAGGCTAAATTTCCTGTCCAGCTGGATAGGCCCACCGATAGGCGGGAGAGACAGGTGAGGTTCCGGAAATGATTCTCTTTCCGGTGATGTTCTAAAGTGCGGGATTTTTTCTGGGGGTATGCATCCGTAAACCCAAAGAAGTCGACTGCCTCTTGTGGGTAATAACAAAAACGCATTATACCGTCATAAATAAAGAGATGAGCCTTTTACTCACAAAAGACACATTTATTGACGGCACATAATGAAACACATGCAATTGAGTTGGAATTTTAAATACTTTAGATGGCGGGTTCGCATAACAGCCTTCAGAGGCCTAACACCAGAGGAAAAGTTCCCTCTGAACTTCTCACTATCTGAAGTCGATCTCCTGTCTCTTGAGCTGTCTATCTCAGCTCTGGGTTGGAATATCGAGTGGATTTCGATCACGTGGGATGCTTGTAGTAAGTGTTCGAAAGTTATGAGATTCCTCATGTCACTATAGTGTCTAATTCTGGAGAGCCCTTAAAAGACTCAGGGATTTACTCGTTCTATAACGTCAGAATTGGACATTATCAAAGATCTATAGCCTCTTATCGAAAACTTTACGAGGCAGCTAAGATCGAAGGTTATGAGAGAGATTGAGGGGTAAAGGAAAAAGGAGCATAAAACATACATCTATAAGTACAAACTGTTCGTAATTATTTGTACAATGTCACAGTATTTTTTATAAAATACTTTCCAATACGGCTTTTCTTTTTGGGGGAGTGGGAGCAATTTAGCGATGTATCGCCTTCAAACAGGACGAAGTTTTGGGGCATAATCTTAAAAAAAAACACAGTACCACTATTTATGTAATTCCGAGAGACCCTCTAAATGAACTTTGAATGTTATTTCAAAATTTTAAATAAAAAGTGAGATATTTATAAACGTCCGTATACCTATTGTATTGTGCTAGAAATGCATGAATGTCTGTAAACTGGCTTAGACGGTAAAGTTTCGGATTTCTTTTGAATGCTTCTGTAGAAGGACTATAAATGTTACATGCACTATTTCGAATAAACAGAATAATTTTGTAATTTTTAGTAACACATATCAGTTCTGTTTTGCTTGAAAAAGATGAGTGTGAAGTACGCAATGGGTGCCCTTAGAGCGGCAAGATACGGGCTTCTTTTGGGTGCTCTTGTAAAATCACGGTAAACACCATTTTCTACAGATTAATTAGTACAGTACCTAAGAATAACATACATAAATTCCGTAGTGAAACTCTGCTTATTAACGGCAGCCACAGCGCGGATGGACAGACGGACAAACTGAAATCATAAAAAATTTTCACTCGATACGAAAATATTAATAAAAGGAGATTGACTTTTTCTATGGCAGATCTGGTAAAGACTTTCTGGAAGTGATTCAACAATGAACCAGAAAAGTGAAGTATAGATTTATATAAAAAAATAATATCGAAAAAAATTATGTCAGACAAATGTCAAAAAGCAGACTAAAGTTTCGAGTGCAACAAAGTAATCTCTCCTCAGTGACAACGTATGAGCTAAATGGGTGAGGATTTCCATACCTTAATAAAATTCTAATTTAGTTAATAACTTTTCTAGTACTCCGATTTTTTCTATTTTCTACATGACTTTCATCAAATAGTTTCGTTTTTCTAATTTTTTGCCACCAGATGACACCACTAGCTCAGTACTTCTAGCACAGTATAAATAGCGCCATCTCTTAAAGTAATTAAAAAACTTTGTAAAAAACACACATAAGAAGTAAAAGGAAAGAGGATACGCACGTTTCGTTCAAAAATTGTTTTGAACTTCTTCAGTCCAAGCCCTTCGTCGTAAAGAACACAGGGAACGGAAGAACGTCGTAAAGAACACAGAGTTCCCTGTGTTCTTTACGACGAAGGGCTTGGACTGAAGAAGTTCAAAACAATTTTTGAACGAAACGTGCGTATCCTCTTTCCTTTTACTTCTTATGTGTGTTTTTTACAAAGTTTTTTAATTACTTTATCGTTTAACACCAGTATTTTGAGTGTTTTTTCAGTTTTTCAGCGCCATCTCTTCTTCTCGCCGTCCATTTCGGATTGGACATCCATACGTTACACTGTTAATGAATCTCCTTTTTTTAAAAACCAATTTTTAATATTTATTATTTGTGAAAATCTACAAGTAGGGTTTCTTAATTTTTATAAAAAAAATTGGCCTGTTCGTTCTCATCGTTGCAGTTCTCACCGTTGCTTTCCGGCGTGGGTATTTGAATGAAAAGTAGTCCCTGTCCAGTCCAAGCCTTTTCGCAGTGATGAGAGCAAACGGGATAAGTATTCTATAGTCAAAAAATATCTTCCAACCTGAGGAATATATACATACCTTTGTGAAAATAAATATGGAAGCCGAGGCTGTAAAAGCACCACTGTAAAGCGTGATCACGGTGGATCTTCTGGTGGGGAAAAGGTTGGCAATCTGGAAAAACAAAACCAGAATAAAATGGGAAAATTATTCAGTATGACATATACGTACGTACACTTAAAAATATTTTCGTTCGGCGCTGTACTACTTGACGGAGCCATAAAAGAAAGCGCACCAAAACTTGGTGCATTTGCCGTTTCAAAACTACCGTACATGGTTAACCCTTTATAAGGCAGTGGTGATATAGTTACCACCTACGGTCTATTAAATACAGAAATCAATTATCAAGAGTGAATTTTCTGATTTTTGTTCAGTTATATTGCATGTATATTTTTTCCGTATATCTAGATTCTAAATTATATTTGGCTTATGAACTTTTCTTTCATTCGCAATTTTAAAGAAAGCTCGAATAATGACTCGAAAATCGAGCATAAGAATCATCGCTTTTAATTAAACATTTTTGCGTTTAATTCCGTGTACAAGCAGCAGGTACTTTTCCGACTTTGATTTTGTGTATAATTAATGTATTCTCCTGAAAAATTTCTATGTTTGTTTAGTACTTGTTTCTCCAATTTTCACGTGAGATATTACAGTAGAGGGAAAATACATGAATTAATCCTAAAAAATGGGCCAGAAAAATCCCAAGTAATTTCGACTCTCTTGCACATAAACTCGCCTTATAAAGGGTTAAATTTTATTCATGATTCAGTTGTTCGCCAGCCTGTAGTAATGTCTTACATCTAATTACAGCAAAGAATGGTGGAAATGGCATCATAGTGGAGTAACAGGGTGGCGAAGCTGAAAAAAATAGTTGCAAGAGCTTCTGGACAACAATCCTTAGGGTCTGGTGACTAACGTAGGAAGTCTTCATGTAGTAGTCCCGCACGCTTAAAAAGCGTTTTGTTAAACTTAACAAAATGTGTTTGGTTAACCCTTTGAGGCGCAATGCTCTCCCAGTGTTGAAAAAAGGGCAGCCGTTGCCATCGCTCGACTTAACTACCAGCAAGATGGCGGACGGTCGAAACGTTCATCGTGTGCCACAGATCTAGAGATCCTTTTTTGACGCAGCTGGCTGCTGGCACACAGCCAGTTGCGTCAAAAAAGGATCTCTAGATCTGTGGCACGCGATGAACGTTTCGATCGTCCGCCATCTTGCTGGTAGTTAAATTGAGCGATGGCAATGGCTGCCCTTTTTTCAGCATTGGGCTATCTATCCAGCTGTTTTCGCATTCTTCCATTTTTCAGCAGATGTAGGTGCTGTTAAAAATAATCGTGACCACTTTTTTTACGGGAAATGACGTGCTAAAAAGCAGAGGATTCTCGTGGAGCTATGTCACCCGCAACTATTTTTATAGAAATCCAATCTATTCTTCGTGACTGGCAACAGTCAAAACGTCAGAGTTTGGCGTTCCCAGAGCGAGAACACTGCGCGTTAAAGGGTTAAACAATTTGGTAGTTTTGTTTTGTTGATTTGACAAAAGTTTATTTGATTCAACCAAACCGATTTAACAAAATGTTTTGAATTTGATACGTATAAAATATCTGAATACGTATGAAATCAATTATGAACAATTATTTATGATGTGAAATTAAATTGTTCTTTAATGTATTTTTATACGTTGGCTTTTACCTATTTTATTAAGCTGTGAGTATTAATTTCTAAGAAGTATATTTGGTTTGAAATCTTTTTCGCACGTTTTATAGATCTCACAAAACAAAATTTCTAATTCATCTTCCAAAAAATAAAAGTTTAACTGATTTCTTTCTTGTTTTCCTCCTCAAAACAGGATATACGTAAAAATATGTGAGATAAATATTTGAAAATATGTCATAAATATTTTATCGCATTATGAAGAGTAAAAAAAAAAAAAAAAAAAAAAAAAAAAAAACCCAATGACTTTAAATATATAAAAATTAAAACACATAATTAATCATCATATAATTAAGAAAAATAAACAATTTTTCAAATTCACACCGTTAATGCAATGTTGTATTTAATTTAAGGTATAATTTATGCAGATTAAATAATTCTTATGAAGATATTTTAAGCATAACAAAAAAGTTCATTTGAAAAAATATTTAATAAAAATTATTAAAAGGTTTAATTTCATAATAAAATAATGGGGGCTTTAGGCGTGTACCTATTAAGCTTTATGGTAAATTCCACTGGCCAGGATGTATCCCATTCCTCCTATCCTAACAATTTTTTTTATTAGCCTTAATTAAACAGGAACGAGGAAATTCAGGAGGAATATAATACTAGGTGAAGTTCCTAAATCTTACTTTTGACATTTAAACACGTTATCTTTTCCCTTGGTTGTGCACTGCGGTTGAACCTCGGTTCCCATAAAGTACACACCGATGCACCAAAATTGGTCAGCACTTGGAAGGGTGATAACCTCTCATTCCCGCATGCTCATATATATATATATGGCATAGCAATAACATGCTTATAAAATTGAAATTCGCTCATTACATCGTATTTAGTGACGATGTTATGTGAATTAAAACCGATTTAGCAGAAAAAATCGCCGTTAATTCGCAAATTTCATTGGTTATAATCAAAAGTTCTGCCAAACAGAAATTCATTTTCCGTGGCTAGGCCGTCTTTTTTCGCCATCTTGCTTTTCAACACCGTCGTCGATAACATCTGATGCAAGCGCCGTCGACAGCTTTAAATGGACAGCGGTGGGACAAAGAACGTGTATCGGCCAGTTTTATCACAACAGGCACCCAGTCCAGTAAACAAAATGGATCGACGCGCCGCGAGACGGGCAAAAGTAAAATTGAAATCAAACAAACAAACAAATAGAAGCAATTTCCTTAAGAAGTCACGTCAAATTCGTACACTCTTTACGTCGCAATCAAACTTACCGTCAAACAGATAATTTCGCCATTATAAATTCATTTTCCGTGGCTGTCCGTCTTGTTCCACCATCTTGCTTTTTGACACCGTCGTCGATATAGCATCTAATAGCATACGGCCGTCGAAAGTTTTAAATGGAAGGCGGCGACACAAAACATGCGCATATCGGACGGTGTTAATCATAATAACAGACGCCCAGTCCCGTAAACAAAACGGAGTGACGCCATGCGAGAAGGGTGAAAGTAAAATTAAAAACAAACAAATAGAGGCAATTTCCTTAAGAAGTCACGTCAAATTCGAACATTTCATTGGACGTAATCAAAATTATCGTCAAACAAATAATCTCGCTATTATAAATTCATTTTCCGTGGCTCCGTCTTGTTCCGCCATCTTGCTTTTCGACACCGTCGTCGATAGCATCGCGGCGGGGCAAAACACATGTATATCGGCCGGTGTTAAACATAATAACAGCCACAAAGTCCCGTAAACAAAACGGAGTGACGGATAAAAGTAAAATTAAATTAAAATAAGCCAATAAAGGCTATTTTCCAGAAGAAATCGCGTGAAATTCGTACGTTTCATTGGACGTAATCAAAATTACCGTCAAACAGATAATCTCGCTATTATAAATTCATTTTCCTTGGCTACCCGTCTTGTTCCGCCATCTTGCTTTTCGACACCGTCGTCGATAGCATCTAACAACAAGCGGCCGTCGAAAGTTTCAAATGGATGGCGGCGTGGGGCAAAACACGTGTATATCGGACAGTGTTAATCATAACTAAACATCCACCCAGTCCCGTTAACAAAACGGAGTGACGCCATGCGGGACGGATAAAAGTAAAATTAAATTACACTAAACCAATAAAGGCTATTTTCCAGAAGAAATCGCGTCAAATTCGTGCATTTCATTAGACGTAATCAAAATTACCGTCAAACAAATAATCTCGTTATTATAAATTCATTTTCCTTGGCTACCCGTCTTGTTCCGCCATCTTGCTTTTCGACACCGTCGTCGATAGCATCTAACAACAAGCGGCCGTCGAAAGTTTCAAATGGATGGCGGCGTGGGGCAAAACGCGTGTATATCGGACAGTGTTAATCATAACTAAACATCCACCCAGTCCCGTTAACAAAACGGAGTGACGCCATGCGGGACGGATAAAAGTTAAATTAAATTACACTAAACCAATAAAGGCTATTTTCCAGAAGAAATCGCGTCAAATTCGTGCATTTCATTAGACGTAATCAAAACTACCGTCAAACAAATAATCTCGCTATTATAAATTCATTTTCCTTGGCTACCCGTCTTGTTCCGCCATCTTGCTTTTCGACACCGTCGTCGATAGCATCTAACAACAAGCGGCCGTCGAAAGTTTCAAATGGATGGCGGCGTGGGGCAAAACACGTGTATATCGGACGGTGTTAATCATAACTAAACATCCACCCAGTCCCGTAAACATAACGGAGTGATGTCATGCGGGACGGATAAAAGTAAAATTAAATAAAATTAAACCAATAAGGGCTATTTCCGAAGAAATCGCGTCAAATTCGTACATTTCATTAGACGCAATCAAAATTACCGTCAAGCAGATAATCTCGCTATTATAAATTCATTTTCCGTGGCTATGCGTCTTGTTCCGCCATCTTGCTTTTCGACACCGTCGTCGATAGCATCTAACAACGAGTGGCCGTCGAAAGTTTTAAATGGATAGTGGCGCGGCAAAACACGTGTATATCGGACGGTGTTAATCACAATAACAGCCATCCAGTCCCGTAAACAAAACGGAGTGACGCCATGCGAGACGGGTGAAAGTAAAATTAAAACCAAACAAACAAACAAACAGAGGCGACGAAGGGAGCTCTGTTTTGTCGAGCGGTATGATCGGACAAATTGCCCGAGATGCGTTGCGAAAATCGCTCGTTCTGCATCGCCGCAGAGGAGTGTCAAGGTTGGGGGAGGGTCGCATGACGCTGGAACACCCGGCACTTTCGAGAGGTCGTGTGCACTGGCTTACTCACGAGATTATTCATCTCAGGGCGTCCTTCACTAGGCAGGGTTCTTTGAGTCAACGCTGAATGTCTTCGTTCCATTATATTCTACTCATCCACTCTCTAAATAGTTTTAATAATAATCGATGAGGAAAGGGAAACAAGAAAAGAGAGGTTATTTAGTTCCCCCGCTTACGTGTTTATATATATATATATATATGTATATAATTTGAAAATAACTATTGTTTGTTCGTTGTTGTTTATGTGCAGAAAATTGTAATGAATGAAAACGATTATTTCATTAATCACTCTAGGTCAAGAGCTTTTCAGGAAACAGTAAGAAAGAAAAAAACTGTACAGCGCACAAATTCATACTTTCGAAGGCCTTTGTTTGGGTTTTGAGACATTAGGCTTCAAAATGCGTAACACTTTGACCCTTCAAGCGGCTGAAACGTAAAATCCACTCAACTTCGTTCCAGTTTTTCACTGCAATGCATCTATAACTTAAATTATAAATAACAGTCAGACATAGGCGCACCGACGGGGGGGGGCTATGGGGGCTGAAGCCCCCCCTAAAGGTAGAAAGTTAGAAGTGAAAAGCGTTAAAAAAAATGAAAATTGTCGCTAATTAATTAATTTTTTAGTTCTTTCTTTCTTTTTTTTTATTGTCCTCAAATTATTTCTAACCAAAAAAGACATTTATTTAAAAAAGTTTTTAAATAAATGCTTACAGTTAGTTGAAACACTGTTACACACGGTTACAACGTCACTTAAAAGATCAGATAATTATTCATGACTCTATAATGAGTTATATTGCTTGTGTCCTATGGGACAGTCAAGTGATGCCGAATATTTTGACGTTATAAGAGAGTTGTAACTAACCGAGGTCACTATGACCGAGTTCAGCAGTATTTGTATGTAGTCAAGCCCCCCCCCCCCTAAACTAAAATACTGGGTGCGCCACTGCAGTCAGATATCATAAAATATGTTCCGATGTTAACGCTTGTAAGCAATTTAGGAACTTGCTTTTTAATAATTACAAATCTTCCTATCGAAATTTTATTTTTTTTTGTGTAATTTTAAAGCTGCATGAAAATTTTAATGTAAGAACAACTTTACTATATTTGCTCATGTCCAAGACACTCAGACGGTTCATTTTGTTAACATTGACTATCATGGATAGATGTCCTCAATTTTCGAGGATGCCTTAAAAATGCAAAAACTAGTTATACTATGACTGTCAAATGCTGTTGCAATAAAAGCAAGAATTATTTCTTAAAAAAAAAAACTTTAAAATATTAGACTGTATTGGAGTAGTTCTGTTTTTATCTCACGTTTTAAAAACTAGCCAACTGTCTGAAAATTCAGAATTTGGTCACGTTAACATTGACATTAAAAATACATTTAAAGACTGTATCGTGCTATGTTTGGAAAATCATAAAGTAAGAGGGTCTTTTTTTTGTTGTTGTTTTTTTTTTAAACGCGCGTTTTAATAATTTGAAAACGGCATTTATTCTGTTACGCTTGATATAGTTTTTCCTTGGAATTTTTCCGATTCTTCTCCTAACAATTGAAGATGACTCAGCAGGTTGCAGCTTTCTTTCCAAGTAATCAAAGACTCAGAGACTAGTACAAAGACTAGTACAGATCTAGGCTACTATGCAGATAGATTTAGTAGCTACTAAACCTATTGTTCAGTTACTAACTTAGTAAGTGGGCGGAGATACTAAATGTTCGTAAATCGGCATTCAGATACATTTAGTACTAAATCACGTGACCAACACCAAGGGAAATGAGGGAAAATGTAGGGATAAGTTAACAGGGAAGCTAACAGACCAATCAGAGCGCTTGTTCCAGGCGTGCGTTTATTTAGTCGGTGATTTAGCAGCTTGTTTGGTCACGTGATTTTAGCAGCTTGTTTTGGTCACGTGTTTAGTATCTCCGCCTCCAAATTCTATCTGAATCTACTTTACTAAATTTAGTAACTAAACAATAGGGTTAGTAGCTACTAAATCTATCTGAATAAGAGCCCTAGTACAGACTAGTAGAGTGGCTTGACATGAATCACAGACCTGCATGACCTAAACTAAGGTTCCTGTAATCGGGAGCAGGTGAAAAACTTCCTTTCAGTTTGGGTGCAGGCAAATGTTTAAGGATGGAACAGCTTACTCCGAGTTAAAAAATTCGAACAGAATTATGTTTTTTTCCTTGAAAAAATAACGATTCACATTTTCTTTCTGCGAAAATTACACTCCATTGCATTTTGTGTAATTTCTGTTGAACTGTGAAATAACTTAGTTTTATTTTATTTCCTATAATAGATACACCTGATTTCGGATAAAAAGAAAATATACATGAACGATTACTGAAAATTAAGCCATACGATAATTTAATATACGATTGTTCTTTCAAGAATAACAGAAATTTTGCGTTTTAATAATTTTTTTAGTAACACCCATAAGTAGTTTTGTTGAAAATAATACTCACCTGCATGTTTGCTAATCGAAGAGGCACTCCTGCTAAACACATTAAGATTAAGGCAGGGAATATTAAATAAGATGAATCTGTAATCAAGCAAAAATATAATGAAAAATAAAAATATACGAACAAAAAAATTTAGTAAAATAGATAAATCCAAAATTATTTAAAAATTAAGAAATACACATATAACAGTGAATAACTCCAGAATCAGGACAAATATAAGAAGGCGAATCTCGTTTATAAAAATGGACAGACAACAGAGCTTAAAGAACTTTCAGTGTGTGAACCATCGATTTCAGCTGTAAGTGAGAAAAACAGAAAAGCACACGCTAAAAATAGTGGACCTTGATAAAGAAACAAAAATAATGATCTCAGTAGACAATTTTTAAAAACTGAGTAGTAAATCACACGGCTACATAATTCATAACATCATAAAATGCGGTATAAACAATTAAATCAAGTAAAAAACAAAATATTCAAAAATATATGAAATCATATTGAAAAATAATATAAATAATACATATATATAATAAACATATAAATAATAATAAATCAAAGAATAAATACAGACTATAATTAATCATATACAAAAAGAATATAATTTTAAAATACCATTAATTAAAAATTTTACTTAGAAAATATGCATATATACGGGTGATTCAGAAAACATGTTAAGGCGATTATCTCTTACACCGTAAGTGATCAAAACACACTTTCAGTTAGAAAAGTTTGCCAAATAAAGAGTGGTTATCAGATAGGGCAATTTTTTTACTAAGGGCTGTGTGTACACATATTAAAATACGAAATTTAAATTTAGGGTGTTCTTCATTTACCTCTCACTAATGTTTGGGAAAATACTGCTATGTATCAATGCTTCATAAAGAGAAAATCATTTTATTCGTGAAAATAAATAAATAAATAAATAAACTGATTTGTCTCCAAAAGCTATTTTAAACGAATTGGGATCGCAATTTTCCCTTTAAAGCCTGATAACTGTGACATCAATAGGACAATATGGCTTACGATACCTAATTCTATTACTCAACTGGCTAACTTTTTCCAATTCCGGATACATAAAGCAGCTGAAAATTATGAAAAATTGCTTAAAAATTAGGGAATGGGTGGATTTTCAGATTTTCAAAGAAGTATACATTGCTTTTAATATATATCTTCCTACAATCCGATCATACAAACTGTGGGTACTTTATTAACTTTCTTCAGCTAACTTTTTTTTTTTTTTTTTTTTTTTTGAGCTAGAGCGGCAAAAGTTTCTTTTGAAGCGGTTCAAACTGAATTTGGGACCAAGTCAGTGAACGGTGGAATTATATAATTGGATAGTAAATTCAAAAATAAATAAGGTTCCTATTAAAAAAAAAAAACTTAACAGTTACCTATATTTTTATCTTTGCTTCAGTAAAAATACTGATTACTGAATGCTGGCTGACTACTGTACAACCTAGTTGTACAGTTGTTTTTATTGTTGTTATTATTATTTAGAAATTATTTATAAATAATTATTATTATAATTATTTTTTAAATCGAAATTTAGATTGACGACAATTTTTTTCCACAAATAAAATTATTTTTTCTTTATGCAGCATTGATAATAGCAATATTTTCCCAAACATTAGTGATAGGGAAGTACTGATCATGCAATAAAACATGCCATTTAAAATTAGACGTTGATATCATCCAGCAAATCAACATAACAAACTTCAGCTACACTCGAATAGTTTTGATAGTAGTTCTACACATAATTAGAATCTGTGTATAGCAATATTAATTATGCCATCTGTTACTGAAAGAATTGTGAAGTGTTTTCAATTTACTGTAAATAATAAAAGAAGCATTTAAAATGTTTTCAAAGAATATTAATAAAAGTGTCGATGCGAAATTTTTCATTATATGAGAGGACATGAAACAAACCATATTTCAAGCACTTTTCTTAAAAAAAGAAGACACAAAATATGGTACAGTAGCCAAAGTATGGGTCTACCAATTAAAGTTTGTTTTGGGCTCGATTTTTAAAGGCTGGTACAAAACATTATTAATCTAAGCCATTGGTAGACAGAAATATAAGCCAAAATTTCAAAGTACAATAAACAGATTTTTGAGGCATGTTTAACAAAATTCATATCTTTACACATCAGTATTCGTCTTTAAAGACACAATTCTGTTTCTGATTACTTTTGTTTCTGAAATACCAGTTAACTTTTCATTAATTTCTATACATATTTATTAACTTGTTTATTTATTTATGTATTTATTTATATTTTTAGTGCAAACAGGTAAAAATAGTTCTCCAGACAAAGATGAAAAGAAATCAAACACATTCAAAAATGTTTTCTCTAACATATTCTCTTTTTTTTTAATCTCTAAATATAGCTGAATGTTATTTGCATCTGTGAGTTTTCTTATTTTGTCAATAACTTTTCACAGTAGTCAGCGAAGAAAAAAAGTTTACATTTTATGAATTAATCACCTATCTGACGTATTACGTTATACGCATTTAAGAATTTGTATACTTTTGTATTCTTAATAGTTTTAATTATTTATTTTTATTAGCAGTAGCATTCATGTTATTTTTATTGTTGTTATTATTATTTAGAAATTATTTATAAATAATTATTATAATAATTATTTTTTAAATCGAAATTTAGATTGACGACAATTTTTTTTTATATAATGGGAGAATTTTTTGTATTGTTTTAATCTTTTATAATTGATGATTTATTCTTAATTATGCTGCTTATGTAGATTATATAAGGCATTTAATTTGCTGCATTTTATAATTCATAGACTTTGTGTTTATTAGCAACTTTCTTAAACAATAAAAAAGTGCATTTTTATTTTACTTTTTCTCCTGTATATTTGCCCTATTTGTGTTTTGTAATTAATAATTTGTTGTAATATTATTAATAATTTCATCATCAATATATATATAATTATATTTTTATTATTAATTGTGCACTATTGTTAATTATACTATTAACATAATTGGTTATAAATTTTAGGCATTTAATCATATGCACTTCATAGTTTACTTAATATTTACTGTCAAATATCTCTTCTTCAGCCAATGAATGAGTGCATATTTATTTCATTTTCTCCCCTGTATAATCAACCAGGAATTGAAAATAAAATTTGGCTCTAGATGAGCGTGAATATAAAATAAAATGAACCGCCTACTATCTTTAACGGATTCGCGGTTGCTGAAAAGATAAAACAGCGCGATTATTATTTTCTGAGCATCGGTACAGTTCAGACGGAAAAACAACTTTTACAGGCATATATAGAAATATTTTCGTTTGTCAGTAAATTATGATGTATGTGTTTTGCTTTTAGTGTTTATTTAATTTTATACTTATGGTTTCGTGTTTTGTATTTTTCTACGTGAATTTTAATTTTTTGAGGGGTCCGGTCGTCTACATATTTATTTTTCAACTTACTGATTTTTTTTTTTTTTTTTGAGTATTAATCCCTTAGGAAAAACGACTTTTACAGGCACACATAGAAGTAAATTCGTTAGTCCGTAGATTATAGTTTATGTTTTTTTAGTGTTTATTTAGATTATATTTATCATTCAGCGTTTTGTTTGCTTGTTTTTCTACATCAATTTTAACTCTTTGAGGTATTATTATTTTCTGAGCATTGGTACGGTTCAGACGGAAAAACAACTTTTACAGGCATATATATAGAAATATTTTCGTTTGTCTGTAAATTAAGATTTATGTGTTATGTTTGTGTCGCTTTTAGTGTTTATCTAATTTTATACTTAGTGTTTGTTATCTTTCTATGCGAATTTTAACTTTCTGGGGAGTCGTCTGCATATTTATTTTTCAACATTCTATATTCTGAGCATTAAATCCCAAGGAAAAACAACTTTTACAGGCATACATAGCAGTAAATCCGTTGGTATGTAGACATTATGATTTATTTATTTATTTATTTTGTGTTTATTTAGATTATATTTACTTTATTGATTCAGCGTTTTGTTTGTTTGTTTGTCTATTTTTCTGTATCAATTTTAACTTTTTGAGGGCAAATCTTTTTTTTAAACATAATCAACTACTGTACCTCTTTGTAAGTCGAAGTAGTTTCAAAAGCCATCATTATCTTAGAAAGGTGCAAAAACGTTTGTGAGTCCCCCCCCCCCCCCCGAAGGATTTGGAGTGCACACATTATAGCAATAAAAGGATCTTTCCCCCTTAAAATGAGAAATATTTTAGAACTTTCCTTTTTGATAGTTTCAAGTAAAAAGTTAAACATCTTTGTATACAGCATTCTTAAGAATAAACTTTTCATGTCTGCGTGTGTGTTTATTTTATAATGTTGAGAGATGTTTGTGACTTTGCTTCATTTATTTGTTCAAGCTCTAACTGCAGTAAATGTGCTAGGGTTGCTTCAAAATTCCTCATTTCTAAGAGCTTTATTAGAACTTAAACACAAGCATACACGAATGAAATTTATGTACTGAAAACTATTTTGTAACCTTATAGTTTCATATCGGAAAGGTAACAGTTAGTTGCACTGGACTGTTTTAAATCTATGTATACCAGCCTCGTTTGTTTTCCATGTAGGTATTATTTCCCTTTTTCAAAGGAAATAATAATCCTTTAAATAATATATAAAATATATATATAAATATTAATAATAATATAAATTATGTAAATGCTTTATAAATAATACGTAAATGGCACTAACATGTTTCATTTCTAGGCCAAATATCCGATTATCTTTATAAGCATATATTGCCTAGTGTAGAATATACCATTTCAAAAAATTAAAATTAGCAAGAAAAGGCTTAAAAAACAATTCTTAATATTTATGAAGAAAACTAAAGTTATTTTTATGCTAATAAACCTGTTTCCTTTTCTTCATAAATTTACTCAATAATAAGCCAACACAAATTATTGTTATGCTTTAAGTAAAAAAACAAATGGGGGGGGGGCGTTCTAAAGGTACTTAGTTTTCTTAAATGAAAGTCTACATTTCAGGTTTTACATATGTAATTTGTAATTGTTATAATTTGTATATAAAAACATTTTTAAGATTTTAATCAATTATATTCACTAAAATATACATGCATTTCTAATACCAATAAATTTAATATTATTAAAACTTACATAAATAAGCAAATAAATAAATAGATAAAATGTATTCAATTTTCTTTAAACTGAGATAAATATTGAAAAAAAAAGAAAGAAAAAGAAACGTTACCAAATTGTCTGAAATTAAAAAAAAAAAAAGATTCAAAAACAAATTCAATAAAAATGGATGTTTTTATAAATAATAATAATTTATTAATATCCAAAATTTTGATGTTCGCTTAGAATTATACTAAAATAGCCATACTATAATAAATATTATTGAAATGAAAGTTAAACAAATAAAATTTCTAATTTTTATTAATTTGGTATCCAGATCATGCAGAAACTACGTATGCATTCATACCTTTTGAAGTGACGGAGAGAAGTATGGTCCCCGTGGTGATAAGGGCACTGAAAGAAAAGTAATTTCACAATTTTAGTTACATTTAAAAAAATTATACACATTACTAAAAAAGTAATATATTTGTGTAATAATAACTATACAAATAACTGAAAAAAAAAAATCAGCAATCTCGCATTCCACCCATCAGAGAAATGAGCTGTTGAGATCTATGTTTACGGTTCTATCTTTCCATATGAATTTCAAATTTTTCAGGGGGCCGTCAACATATTTGTTATTTAACTTAAATTTGAAGTTTTCAATAACACCCTTATTTTATTTTTATTTTTACAAATATTTTCTCGATTCTCGTTTACCCTAAATACGAAAATGTAAAGCTTTCCTATGAAAATCGTGCAGCAAAAGGGTACTGCATCCCTATTTAGCTTCACTGCCAGGAAATCGATTATTGCAATGAAGAGAGTGTTTGAATCTAACATAAAGTCCTCCAGTTTCGCTTTTAACTACATAAGCTGATATTTGCAAAATTATTAGTCCGAATATAAGTAATATTTACTTTCAATGGTTCTGAAGTACATTGGATGTAAATAAAATGCATGTATGGTCCCAGTTAGGATTTTTTTAAAGGGGGTATAAAAATTTATAATTAATACACGAAAATTATATAAAATCCAAAAACCAACTCATTATACTACCGTTGGGAATTCCTAAATTATTTTTTTCAAATAAAGTGTGAATGGAATGCATCCAATATTTTTGGAGTCATGTCTTACAGCTTAAAACTCCCCTTTAATATTAAATTGATCATTTTTCAGTGCTTCGTAACGCACATACAGTTTGTTGAAAATAAATAGAAAATTGTATTTTGTAGTTTATTTTTTAAATACATCTATTATATGCTGATTTCAAATACCAAGTGGAAAGAGTTAACAGAAAAAAAAATATTGTATCGTAGCATCGGGGATGATTCAAAGGCGTGTGCCGTGCAAATTTGTCCCAAAGATGTTTTCAGTTTCAAACATTTTTTTTAAAAAGCAATTTCAGAAAAATTTCCCTTTACTGCACTTGATTTCTATACCCCCCAGCCCTCCAACTTAAAAAAAAATTCAGTCTCAATACTTTTATTTTGAGTGTATAGAATTTCTAACGTTTGATTTGGGTGCAATGAGTGTGAATTAGGGATGGACGCGAGACGAAAAATTGGCGTCTCGCGTCTCGCAAAAGAGCCGAAAAGCTTTGTCTCGTCTCGCAAAAATCCCTATATCATAATGTTAAAAATGCCTGTCTCGTCTCGCAAAAAAGCTGTAAATCTCTGTCTCGTCTCGCAAAAAGTCGTCTCGCGTCCATCCCTAAGTGTGATTGGCTTCTCACGCCTAAAACACCGTTGACTAAGGCAAACTCCCTCTCAACCGGCCTAAATGCGAGTGGTGGTCTGTCGGTTAAGCGAAATTCCAGTTAAAGACGAGAATGAAAAGAAAATCTTTAATTGATGGAAATGCATTACAATAAATACGTCACAAATCTTACAAATATTTGTAAATATTAAAAAGTTTTGCATACCATTAAAGTTTTTTAAAAAATCAGTCATTTTTTTTTCTGTCGGAGACTGGAAGTTCGAAGACTTACTGCCTAATTTTACCATTTTTTAAAGCATCACATCGATGGAGGAATCCGATATTTGATGCTCCGTGAGGGAGGTCGTTGTCGGATCATTGACGTCGGATACCGATATCAAATCATCGATAACGATGTGTCATCGCTATCGGGAACCTACATCTGTGGTGTAATTCATCACATTTTTAATTGGTTTCCTTTATGCTAAATTTAATACTCTTTGCCATTTATTGAATTCCCATCTCTATACTTTGCGCTATTTTAATTCTGTTTCTTAAATTACTTTGGCTTTAACTTTCACAAGATATTTAGCAGGCTTTCTTTTGTCCGAGGATTCCTCTATTTGCATCCCGTTCCCATGGGGTTTCAAAAATATTTCTTATGTTACAACTTCTCTTTGACTATCCCTTTTTGGCGGCCCACATTTAAATTTTGGTAAACTTGCATTAATGCTTAACGATCTTTTCATTTTTATTTTTCAGTCTGTGTTTTTCAGTCATTTTTATTTGTCAGTCATCCCCAGGCTGGCTTTCTATGTTCTCACATTTTTTTTAGACACTTACCGCTTTGTGCTTGTAAAAATAAGCCATGCTTGTTTTCGCTATGCTGCCTGCCATCCTCATAATTACTATACTTTTTAAATAAACTACTTAGATTTTAATTTGTTTTTATTCTTTTGAAGTGCAACGAGCCCTGGTTATTGCAGATGCAAGATACTAAGTTTTACGATCACAAATGATTGTCAATTTTTAAAAACTTTACCGCAACAGCACTATAACATCAGAGCTCCGCTGATTCCATCATGGGACAAAGTTTCTTGCTGAAATTCCCTGTCAGCCTCCAACCGTTTCTCCTCGTCTTTGAATCGACGTCTTGGCATCCACTAATACATTTCAATGTCGACACAAGTTCTTAATAGAAAAAGTCTCTCTCTTTTACTATATTTTTATTATTATTATATTTAAATCACACTGCAAAAAAAAGTCTGTTAAACTGACAGAAAAAAACTGTCAGCCAGGACGCCAGTTTATTTCCGTATATTTTACAGAAATCTTCCGTATTTTTTTCCTTATACGGAAGATTTCTGTAAAATAAACTGAGAATCTGTAAAATTTATGGAAAACTTCTGTAAGAAAAACGGAAATAAACTGACGTCCTGGCTGACAGATTTTTTCTGTAAATTTGACAGATTTTTTTTTTTTTTTTTTTTGCAGTGCATTTATGACCCGTTAAAGCGGAGATGACTGCCATAAAAGAACTGTAAATGTGCATAGACAATTTTCAATACGGTACGTAGTACAATACATACAAATAACATTTAAAAAAATTGTGTTTAACATAAAAAAGCAATATAAGTATGAAATGATTTTTTAAAAATTTATTTTGAACGAAAATTCACACATTCGACAGTTGCCAATATGCATTTTTATTTATTTATTTTATTTTAACAAATGTAAAATACTTGATTTTTTTTTCTTTCTGAAGGCATAAAAAAAACGGAACGACCTTTTTGAATCAACCCAATATTTTCAGCTTTACAAATCAAAGTATAATCTTTTAATACGAGATTTGTGTCTTTGAAGGTAAACACCCCTGTACATCACTCACCGGTATTAAGTCCGTCTTGTCTGTCGTTCTAAAGACGATAGATCTCTCATCGTGAGATAAATCTTTACTTTCAAATAGACTGGATTTAATCAGCTTATATAAAATGCATTTGGATCAAGGCTGATAAGCTAAAACAAACATGGAGACCAGTTGCCCATATTTTAAAAGATTTTAAAATATATTGTTGTCATTACTTTTACTATAACAAATTCCCTTAGAAAATCTGGAGCAGGTAAGGTACTAAACAAGAAACTAGATTTTTAAAATTTATCACAACAAAATAATAATAATATATAGCTATTGATAAGTACTGCATCTTTTTGAGTGCCCTTTAATAATCTTCTTTTTTTATTTCCTTCTCCTATTTATAAAATGAAATAGATATAAGAGATAAAAGTTTTCAAAATCAAGCTTTTTGTTAAAAGATGAACTGAAAGGTATAAAATAATTTTTTGAGAAAAAAAAATTCAAGCTCAAACATTTATTGTAACACACAAATCCACCCTAGATTGTCGAACATTGTAGGAGGCACTTAAAAAAATCTCAAACAGTAAAATGTGCTTCATACACTAATGAAGTGGTGTACAAAATTTGAGACCTATATCCTGGAAAGTGTCAGAGATATGAAGATAAAAGACATGCTGACTTTTCAATGGCTCTCGAAGGGAAAACATCGCATCAGTGGATCCCGTTTCAGGTGCTGTACAGAAATTACGAAAGTAAGTAACATTTTGCATTCTGGCCAAAAAAAAAAAAAAAAAAAATGTTCAAAATAAGGTTGGAAATAAGCCTACGTTAAGAAAAAATTCCTCTCGTTCACTTTCAAAAAGTGACACTTTTTATATTTTTATACGACTCCTCGTAAGAAACAATTCCTATTTAGTGAAATGTGCCCCATACACTAAAGAGGTGGCGTACAAAATTTGAGAACTATACCTCAAAAATTGTCAGAGATATGAAGATAAATATAACGCTGACTTAAATCGCTTTTCAATGGAAAAAAAAAATCACGTCGAAGGATCGCATTTCAGGGGTCGTACAGAAATTACTACAGAAAATCTTTTTTTTTTTCCACTCTAGGAATAAACATTTACATACACAAAATCATGTATAGTCCCCGATCCACTTTCTTTAACCCTTTGAGGCGCAACCCTTTCCCAATGCTGAAAAAAGGGCAGCCGTTGCCATCGCTCGACTTAACTACCAGCAAGATGGCGGACGATCGAAACGTTCATCGCGTGCCACAGATCTAGAGACCCTTTTTTCACGACAGCTGGCTGTGCCGCCGCCACAGCCAGCTGCGTCAAAAAAGGGTCTCTAGATCTGTGGCACGCGATGAACGTTTCGATCGTCCGCCATCTTGCTGGTAGTTAAGTCGAGCGATGGCAACGGCTGCCCTTTTTACAGCATTGGGCAATCTAGCCTGTTGTTATCGCATTCTTCCATTTTTCAGCAGATGTCAGGGCTGTTAAAAATAATCGTGACCATTTTTTTACGGGAAACGACGTGCTGAAAAGTAAAGGATTCCCGTGGAGCTATGTCACCCGCAACTATTTTTATAGAAATCAAATCTATTCTTCGTGACTGGCAACAGTCAAAACGTCAGAGTTTGGTGTTCCCAGAGCGGGATGACTGCGCGTTAAAGGGTTAAAGATATCTCTGCGACTTCGTATGATGAAAGGCTCCAGTTGGGTGCATTACTCCATTACCGTATGGGGCCCATTTTAGTAATCGGGAAAGTTTTTGTGGGGATCGTATAAAAATTTAGGAAGTGTCACTTTGTGAAATTTAACGAAAAGAATTTTTCCTTAACGGAATATTATTTCCGACCTTATTTTGAACATTATTTTTTTCAACTGACACTGCTCACTTATCTCTAATAGATAAAGAATTTAAGCCCGTTACAAACTTCTAGGGACACCCTTTATATTATTTTACATTAAGAAAAAAGGTCATATTTTGTGAATTTTCTAAGTGCCTCCGTTGATGTTCGACAAACTAGAGTGGATTTGTCTGTTACAAATAAGTGTTTCAGATGGAAAATCTTCTCAAAAATTATTTCATTCCTTTTAGTCCATGTTTCAATGAAAAGCTTGATTTTAAAAAATTAATCTTATATATATATTTAATTATTTTTAGTCTGAATTTTTTTTCTTCGTATTTCTGCCAAATATTTTGCAAGACGACGCCTTCGTTTCATTGCTGTTGCTTTAACGGTCGTGTTTTTGTTCTCATGTTCAGGGTGGCTACATAAATTGAGAAAAAAAGTTCCCTGATTTTTCCCTGATTTCCCTGACTATCTTTATCAAATTTCCAGAACTAATTATATTTATATACATACCCCAATCTTTCATGTAATTCATCATTGTGTATCATGCACCAGAGGTGCACACCAGGGAGGGGTCCAGGGGGTCTGGACCCCACCCAAGAGAGTTATCAACTTTGTATCAAAAACCATTCTGTAGTTTTTGACATTTTAATATAAGACTGTCAGTTTCTTATTTTTAGCTGTTAAGATTGTAAATAAAAACATAATTCAAAAACATGACGCAATGAAGTGCGGTTGAGTCTACAAAAGGTGGTCAGGAGAAAAAAAATATTTTGTTTCGTATTTTTTTCAGGTGGTTGGTGTCACGCCTTTATGGGCTGGACCCCTCCAAAAAAAAAAATCCTGTGTGCGCCACTGTCATGCACCAACAGGTGAATGCTTCATATAGGGAAATAAGTAAGAGAAAACCACAAAAATACTTACTATTTATAAAATTGTAGTTCAATCTTCTAAATCCAAACATAAAATTTAGTTGAACACTAAAAGACAATATATAGCAGAAAGTTTCCTCATTTTATAAAGATAGTGTTCAATTTTAAGAGTAAGGATGACTGATCAAAAAATAAACTGGCCACCTAGTTAACTAATTTTATTTCAATCAATGTATCGTTTCAAATTTAAAAAAATATTTAAAAAGGCTTCAAAATGAACACTATCTATAAAAAAAAAACAGACGACATCTAGTCATCTGAATATAAAGACTAGTTTGTGTGAAATCCGAAAACTTTATCATGTGCACCATGTTTTTTCAAAAAGTTTTGGAGGAAAATTATACAGCGTACATGCAATAATAGTATATCCCTAAAAAATAAAGTACCATTTCCCTCTTAAACAATTTTTAAAACTGAACTCTGAAAATGTAGTTATTAAAAGGAATAAAATTTGGTTTCAGTCACTAACGAAAGCATTTTTGAATTATTACATTTAGTAATATTAATAATGTAATTTTCAACCCTGTTTGTTATGAAAAACAAAAGTAAGACTCAGTCATAAATTTATTTTGTGAAAGCCAAGTTCTCATTAATAACACATCAACATTCTCGACTTGAAATAATTTTGAAAATTGTAAAATCTTTTTAAACTTTTCTCAAAATAAAGTTAACAATTAATTAGTCAACTTCATAAAATATCCTAAATAATACAAAAATTACTAACAACAGAAAGATTGAAAATTTAAAAATTGTAATTTGCTTCTAGCAATATGTAAAGATGAAAAGTAAATGAAAATCATTTTCGTGAATACAACATTGTTGTATTCACGAAAAAATGAAATATTTTACTTTTTTTTTACCGTTCTTCTTTTATACGATTTAGGAAAGGACGTTCCGCATTTAGGGAAGTTTTTGAATTTGTATATAGTTTTCTGGATGTCAAGATGTAAAGAAATTGAGAGCAATAATTGATCATTCTTTGGAAAAACCACTAAGAACTAAAAATTCAAGTCAAAGAATCGAAAACGCGATTTCAACATTTTTCAGAATACGAAGAACTTTCCAATGATACAAAGTTTTAAAAAAAAATGTCTGATCAATATTTAGGTTGTTACGAGCTGATATGTGGAAAATGCACTATTTTTGGAACAATTTAATAATATTTTTAAATAATATAAAAAAAATATTTAGTGTCATCGAAATGATACGTGTATAAAAGTTTGCTGCTCGATCGGACGATATTAACCCATTTGTGCCTGGATATTTTTGCGACTTTCTTCGATTTTTACTGATAACAGAAATAATAGATAAATTTCTGATGTCAACTTCTTGAACAAGGAATGATTTATTTTAAAATCATTTTGCATAAAAATCGAAATATCAACATCTTACTTGGTCATGTTAAAATATTGTGCGGAGTTGAGGCTCAATACTCATGAATAAAGGCTAGGAAAAATAAATAACGTTTTCGACTAATAGCGAAAATGCCGTCCCAAAAAAGGGACGCTAGGCATAAATGGGTTAAGTGCGTTAAAATTCGTCGCAAATTTTGAACTGGAACGACATACACAAACCAAACTAATAAAAATGTTTAGAAAAAAAAAAAAACTGTCGCAAGATCTAACATAACTTTTGTTGAAACATTCAGTCAATCAGTGATAGCTTCTTATTCTATTTTGTTTAGATTAAAAAAAAAACATGAAAAATAAAACATTTGAAAAAACAAAATGACTTTACATACAGCTACAACTGAGAGAACGAACGAAAAAAAAAAATTAACCGGCTCCGACACAGCATTAATTAGCATCTTAATGAATTGTATCATTCCAAACACGTGGACGATTAGGCAACTACACCCTTCCCCCTCCACATCCCCCCTTTCCCTGGTTACGCAAAATATTATTTCTTTTCTTTTTCCCACCCTCCCTATCCGTGTGTCTGAAATAGTATATAAAAACCAGCAATAAATTAGCCAAGAATCTTATCGCGCTGCTTAGCTTAGCTTGGCTTAGCTCTAGAAAAGAGCTCGTTTGCCTTCCGAAGCGAGACGGTTAAAGGAAAGGAGAATTGCGTCTCTTCCCCTCTCTTTCCGCTTAAATCCGATTTAAGCTGAAGCAATTCACGAGCGAGAAATGCGTGTTTGGCACGTGCAAGTGGAAATCTGAAGGATGGGAGAAGAAACAAGAAATGCGCTAGTAAAGTTTTTTTTTATTATATAACAGATTTGTTGTCCGATTGCAATGCAGCAGTCCAGTAAGTTTCTCAGGCATGGGCGCCCATACCTATAGGCAGCGGAGGGGGAAAGCCCCCTCCCCCACTAGCTGCTATAAATATATCAGGTTGTAACGAAAGTTTTCCGCCATATCTGCCTGAAAAACTAACTTCTTAGATAACTGTATTTGAACTTTCGGTACCAAACCTGCACAGTGTCACATGATACAACAATAGTACTTAAAGCTGTACTCATAATTTGTTGATATTCTAGAGCTGACTTTTTGCAACACAACTGGAAGTTAATGATGGTTCTAATCCTCTAGAGCTATAGTTCCATTTGAAGACACCTTGTACTTAATGATAACTATATTTTTCAGAGATTTCACAACACAGTGTTATAAAGCAAGCCTCTTTCTTTCAAATGTCAAAAATAGTTCGACAAAATAGGAGCAAATACGCCAATGCGAACTGTGTTCTGACGATGTTTGCGGTGGCGGGAAAGTTTCGTTACAACCTAATATTATACTATTGCTGTAATGATTTACGTTTCAGAATAACGTTGACGTGGTTCGACCATAAGCGTAAAGTTTTCAAAATTATTGGGGGGGCCGGGCCCCACAACCACATATATTCACGTCAGTGGCGTAGCCAAAGGGTGGTGTTAGGGGGATCATAACCCCCTCCCCACATGAGGAATTTTTTGCCCTACAAAATGTATATTCTTCACTCCCTTATCATACACCCGTATACATATATGTGAGTTGCAGAAGTCGTACCCCCGCCCCATGAAAAATTTCTAGCTACGCCACTGATTCACGTACATATAACTTACTCATAGCTGCCAACTACTACGGAATATAATCAACCACTTTTTCTACATTATTTTTCGGTTAAAATATAGCAAAATTTTTGTGCTGCACGCGCGAACTGGTTACTATTTTGAAAAAATACTTAAAATATATACTGTTTACAAAAAGTGGTTAGTGCTTAATTATATTCCGTAGTAGTTGGCAGCTATGACTTACTATATAAGTGTAAATTATTGGAGTCGCTCGAGCTCTATGGGTCCACAGAATTCTACACCTATGTAAGGCAAGTATCCATGTTAGTATCTTCCTACCATGTTATAAGTTAAAAATAGAAGCAAAGCAAAAAATCCAAAGGAGGAAAAAAAAAAAACATTTTCGATGAGATACTGCATTTTAGACACATCTGAACTTTTCTTCACTTCATACTTTACATTGCATAATCTGATTTTAATTAACAGAGCTTGGTGCCAGAAGAGGGCAGCTTATACTAACATTGTATGTTACGTGGCGTCACAATGAATACTAAATCATGATTGAAATCAAAAGAAGAAAATCTTTAAAAGTACAAGTAAAGGTTTTTTTAAACGTTTATAAATGTAGTGAAATACTTTTTTTATGTTAGTATAAATGAGTTTTCTGTATTGAGTGGTAAATTATTGGGTGGGCTCAGCCCCTATTCACAATTTATTGGGGCGGCTCGAGCCCCACGGGCCCATATAACTCTACGCCTATGGGTTCGACACTAAAATATAGTATATTTCTGGGGCAGGACTAGGGATGGACACGAGACCCATGCGATAGGAGAAATGGTTAAGGTCTCGTCTCGTCTCGCAGTTTCGTATCGAAGTCCTGTCTCGTACCTGAAGGTCTCATCTCGCGGTCTCGTCTCACATCCATCCCTACTTCGCACAATTAAGTAAAAATGAAGCCATTTTGGTGTCTTACAGTATGCGAGACCGTGATAAAGGAGGGACGATTGTACTTCTTTCACTTCGCACAATTAAGTAAAGATGAAGGCATTTTGGAGTCATACAGTATGCGAAACCGTGGTAAAGGAGGGACGATTGTAGTTCTTTTCCTTCGCACAATTAAGTAAAAATGAAGCCATTTTGGTGCCTTACAGTATGCGAGATCGTGGTAAAGGAGGGACGATTGCACTTCTTTCCCTTCGCACAATTAAGTAAAATGAAGGTATTTTGGTGTCTTACAGTATGCGAGACCGTGGTACAGGAGGGACACGATTGTACTCCTTTCACTTCGCACAATTAAGCAAAAATGAAGGCATTTTGGTGTCTTACAGTACGCGAGACAGTAGTAAAGGAGGGACGACTCTACTTCTTTCACTTCACACAATTAAGGGTGTAGTTCGAAGAAATAGAATCTGTCTAAGTACACAAATTAAAATAACCTAATTGTATCAGGGGCTCGAATAAATTCAGGATGATTCTTTCTAAGCTGTACTTCCCACCGTAATAAATGAAACAACAGTGCCCTTTTATTAAAATTTCGGAAAAAATTCTTCAACAAGGAATTACAGAGCAAAAATTTTCGAAAAGTGACATATCCTGCAATTTTCGGTTTTTAAGAATTTTTTTCTGAAAGTTTCGCTATTTATACAATTCTATCGCTTACTGCAATGTATAGTACAGCTTGTAAATAGGCATTCTAAACACTTTGAAGTACATGACAATATTAGTTTATTTGTATTTATGTACCCAAATCATGTTTTTTTGTTTGTTTTTTTTAAACCACGCCGTTAAGTAAAAATGGAGTCTTGCATTTTGGAGTCTTGCAGTAAACGAGAGACGATTGTACTTCTTTCACTTCGCACAAAGTAAAAATGAAGGCATTTCGGAGTCTTGCAGTATGCGAGACCGTGGTAAAGGAGGGACGCTATTACTTATTTCCCTTCGCACAGTTAAGTAAAAATAAAAGCATTTTGGTGTTTCACAGTATGCGAGATCGTAATAAATGAGGGGCGATTGTATTTCTTTTACTTTTCTCAATTAAACAAAAATGAAGGCATTTTGGTATCATACAATTTGCGAGACTGGTCTAGCACCCCTTACTGGTCTCGAACGAAAGTAGTCTAAGGTGACCAGATTTTTGTAGTCAGAATCGGGGACATGTCCCCGACTCTGACAACAAAACTGGGGACATTTATAATTAATGGTATTAATGGTTATAATTAACAGTAATTTAATTGAAAAACAATTCAATAATTAAAAATTGTCTCCAGTTCCATTTTTACATTCTGGGGACAATTTGAAAAACGTCCTGAAAATGGGGACTGTCCCCGGAAAATGGGGACGTTTGGTCACCTTAAAGTAGTCTCGTCTCGCAACCATCCCTATGCAGAAACCTTGACTGCCCCCCTCCCTTCTTCAAACGATCCTATGGGCTCTGATGTTCTCGGGTGTCCTGGGCAAACTATGCTTATCGGGACAACGCTAAACTTTCAAAATTCTTAAATATCTCGAAAACTATTGGTTTTTCAGCAAATTTGGGTCCCCCCCCCTCCGAACTCAATTATGTACCCTAATATAGAATCCCCCTCCCTTTAATTCTGTAATTACAAAACTTTTAGCTGACTTTTATAATTTTAGATTTGCTGTTTGTTCGATAGCAGTCGTCGATTTCTTCTATTTCAAGCCGTCCAATGAGCGTACAGGGAACGCTGTTTGAGTGACAAAGTTAAATTTTCAAAACTGAATCCAGCTCTCCTATATAGGGCGAGAAATCACCAAACTTTAATGTCATTGAAATATCATTATGCCATTGAAATATCATATTGAAATATCATTTAGCGATATCTCAATTTCAAACAAAATATTTTGAAATAAAGTGCAACAGAAATATACATAATTTAACAGAACGTACTAGAAAATCATGTGATGTCTACGTCAAATTGTTTGATATAATGCTATTGTTAATTACTATTAAAATCACGGATTCAAAAGTTTTTAATTTTTAAACGACTTAAAAAAAGGTGGGGGAGCTCTCAATTCGTCGAAATCTTTTATTTGTCTTTTTGTATGTATGTTCAGCGATAATGCTTTACCACGTTGTCCGATTTCGATAATTCTTTTTTTTTTTTTTTTGAAAGGGTGCACTCCACGTGTGGTCGAATATTAATTTGGTCAAATTCCGGTGATACTTTAATTCAGAAAACTGTAAAAATAATTACGTTTTTGAACCATTGCCCAAACGGATGCATGCAAAAAGATAGTAGTTCTATCGTCGTTCTTGGCGTCAAAAGTCGCCAAGATTGGCCACTTTTGGCGATTTATCTACATGTTTGGCACCCAACAATAAGTTCCCCAAATTGATCCAGCTTGGTAAAATCTTCTATTTGGAGAGAAATCCCAGAACCTTACTATTGTAACTATGTGAATGATATAAGAAAATCGAAAAAAAAAAAAAATGTTTTTAAACCACCGCCTAAAGGTTTTCCAGAAGCGGAGCTCGTAGTAATGAGTAGAAAGTCGCCAAAGTTGGCCACTTTTGGCTGTTATCTGGATGTTTGATTCCCAAAACTGAATCCGGATAGGAAATACTTAATTTTTCATTACGATGAAGAAATTTGAAGTTAATTTTATTTTTTAAAAGTCATAATTGGCGATATAAATCACAATCATTGCCAATTTCCGCCACAGTACCCTGTAGAGGGCAACAGCGATTCGACTTCAAAGCGTGTATTCTTTTTCTTTTATTGATATTTTCAGGAGAAAAATATTAAAAAAGGAAACTGTATTTCACTCGTTGTCATTTGTTTGGAAACAATCATAACTTGTGTAGATAAATGGGCTAATGTAAGTCGCCATTCAAGCGATCAAGGGTTGCCAGTTGTACCCACAACTATATGCATTTAGCTTAGGCGACGCTGTAAACTAATTCGATAAGCGCCAAAATGAGAGTTAACCCTTTAAAGCGCAGTGATCCCACTCTGGGAACACCCAACTCTGACGTTTTGACTGTTGCCAGTCACGAAGAATAGATTTGATTTCTATAAAAATAGTGGCGGGTGACATAGCTTCACGAGAATCCTTTACTTTTTAGCACCTCATTTCCCGTAAAAAAATTGTCACGATTATTTTTAACAGCACTGACATCTGCTGAAAAATGGAAGAACGCGAGAACAGCTGGATAGCTGGATAGATAGCCATCTGGATAGATTTGGGCAAGCTGGATAGATTGCCCAATGCCGAAAAAAGGGCAGCTCGACTTAACTACCAGCAAGATGGCGGACGACCGAAACGTTCATCGCCTGCCACAGATCTAGAGACCCTTTTTTGACGCAGCTGGCTGTGCCGGCATAGCCAGCTGTCGTCAAAAAAGGGTCTCTAGATCTGTGGCACGCGATGAACGTTTCGATCGTCCGCCATCTTGCTGGTAGTTAAGTCGAGCGATGGCAACGGCAGCTCTTTTTTCAGCATTGGGAAAGGGTTGCGTCTCAAAGGGTTAATTACACCGAGGTACGATGCTGATGAAATCTCACTTCACTCAAAAATGGCGACTTGCTTTCATTACTAAAGGGCTCTAGTTAAAAGCCACAAGAAGAGAGAGATAGAGGGCGCCACTCACTTGAGGAGAAGTCGTATGATACGCAGGCCCAGCCTGTCGATGAGAAATCCCCAGATGAATGCGCTAAATCCGACGCAGAAGATGCCGATGGTGTAAGCAAGATTGAGCACCTTGTCCTGAGCTACACAGCCAGCGTGCACGTGAATCTGTAAAAAAGAAAAAAGAAAGGTAAATCATGAGAAATAGCACCGAACATGAAAAGTCTTCCCATAGACGTCCCATGTCGGTCAATGGTAGATCCAGAAAAGTTTGAAGGGAGAGAAGATAAGTATGTCGAAGCACATTTTATTAAAAAGCAGATCATTCTTTTATTATTATTCTTTTCTTGTGTTCATTTTTAACCCTTTAGCACCCGTCATTTCCATTATACTCTACAGTTTATGTTGATGTCCGCTGTGTTAAATACATTTTCTACATTTGTGGGGTATGAAGACCGTATTTCTTTTCTAAAAAATATTAATAAAACAGTGAAGGATTCGCATTCTGCTATTTATAGAAACCAAATTTATTATTTCAGAAATTAAAATAGGAAAATAAAGTACTGCTTGCGTATTTTTGCAACCTCCTCAAGAAAGGACACTGACCGTTAATGAGCTAAATTTGAAATGTTTAATCTAAGAGCATGGGGAATTATTCCTTTTGCAAGAAAAATCCTAAATTTAACCTATGCGAACACAAGTTAAATAATATTGCTAGTGAACTGGCTTCCGCCGAGGTTACGTTAATTCAATTTTTTTAATAAAAATAGATAAACATACATTCCCAATGTCTAAAAACGCCTATAAGGAACAGTCTCATACATACTGTGGTGAGTTTAACCCTTTGAGGCGCAACCCTTTCCCAATGCTGAAAAAAGGGCAGCCGTTGCCATCGCTCGACTTAACGACCAGCAAGAGGGCGGGCGATCGAAATGTTCATCGCTTGCCACAGATCTAGAGACCCTTTTTTTTACGCAGCTGGCTGTGCCGTCTCTAGATCTGTGGCACACGATGAACGTTTCGATCGTCCGCCATCTTGCTGATCGTTAAGTCGAGCGATGGCAACGGCTGCCCTTTTTTCAGCATTGGGCAATCTATTCAGCTGTTCTCGCATTCTTCCATTTTTCAGCAGATGTCAGTGCTGTTAAAAAAAATCGTGACCATTTTTTTACGGGAAATGACGTGCTAAAAAGTAAAGGATTCTCGTGGAGCTAATGTCACCCGCAACTCTTTTTATAGAAATCCAATCTAGTCTTCGTGACTGGCAACAGTCAAAACGTCGAGTTTGGTGTTCCCAGAGTGAGAACACTGCGCGTTAAATGGTTAACGAAGTTATTAATGCTACAATACCTATTATCGCCAGTTTCTAGTGTTTATATAGAAAGCTATAGCGATCAATACTGTCTCGATTTAGAAAAGCTTTAACTAAAATCGAAAATTACCTTATTCAAAATACTTCTAAAATTTATCCCTATTGTACTTTTGTGTACGACTTTAATAAATTATCTGCCGTTTTTCCGGTAATCAAAATGCTATCATAGAAACACACAAAACATTCTAAAGGTAAATATTTTATATTTGAAATGACAGCAACAAAACCAAAAAATTGCCATATTGTGATCGTAGCCATTTTAAGTGAATATCTGCATGAATTACGCAGCTAATAAAAATAGTCCCCTAGAAAAGCATACCACCAAATCATTTTGCTTACAATGAAGATATAAAATGAGACTGTGATTTTGGTATGCATTGCAAAACTGGAAAGGGCACTACCAAAGTAGAATAAGTGTGTTTTTATGTTCTCTATGTATACAAGAATAACATAAATAAAAGAAACTGTTGTTTCCACTTGCATTTTCTTTATAGTGATGTTCATTTTTAATTTACGTGCAGAGTATGCAAGGCCGTGGCCGGGGGTGGGGGATCATGGGCGTTTAAAGCGTCCTCCTCTCCAGAAATTTTAATGAGTTAGTAGTTTTTTATTTGCGTTGACTCTGGTGACTAATTATGGGAGAAAAACTTTTAGCGCTACATATCCCCCCCCTCCCGAAATGTTTTTTTGGCTATGGCCGTGAGAGCATGTGATGCAGTTCAGCACATTTTTACTTTCTGAACATGTACCATGTAAGGAAAGTATTGTAATCATGAAAAAATTCGACTTCGAGATTTGGGTGTATTGACATGTTTTGGGAATCTTCTGAATTCATTTATGCTATTTTTATGAGATGTATGTGTATATGTGTGTGCGTATGTGAGTGAACACGATAGCTCCTGAACGGGGCATTCGATTGAGCTCAAATTGGGTATATATGCTATAGACCACCGCCGCAAGACCGGTATTGATTTTGGTGTGTATAGGACTTATAGTTTTCCTACAGGGCTACGACAAAGATTTCTTTTACATTATGGCCTATGGGAGAAAATTCTTGAAAGTGCGCTAGCGTTTAAACGGTGCATTTCGATTGAGCTCAAATTGGGTATATATGTTATAAACCACCATTATAAGACTGGTATTGATTTTGATGTGTATAGGACTTATAGTTTTCCTACAGGGCTACGACAAAGATTTCTTTTACATGATGGCCTATGGGGGGGAAATTCTTGAAAGTGCCCTAGCGTTTAAACGATACATTCGATTGAGCTCATATTGGGTATATATGTTATAAACCACCGTCGCAAGACCGTTATTGATTTTGGTGTGTATAGAACTTATAGTTTTCCTACAGGGCTACGACAAAAATTTCTTTTACATTATGGCATATGGGAAGAAATTCTTGGAAGTGCGCAAGCGTTTAAACGGTGCATTCGATTGAGCTTCAATTTGGTATATATATTTGAATTATTCATCGATTAAAATTTATTTAAATGCTTGGTAATGATCTTAATCGTAAGTGTTCGAAAGTCGAGAGGGGTCACTCCAGATTTTTTAAATTAGTCTGCATTTCATTTTTCGATTCTAAATTTCATTTCTTTTACCATTTTTAATTTCCATTTTTTTTCCTCCCTTTTTCTTTCCAGTTTTAAAATGAGTAACTTTTATATTTCGCTTGTTAGTATCTCACCCCAGCATAACCAGTAGAAAAAACGTGTGCATAAAGTTTAAAAGTTATGCCGCACGGTCTTCATAATCCGGCATATATGGTACCAGACAGCCGCCGGATTATAGAGAAATTCTGGATTGTCACGGTCTTTTTTTTTTTTTTTTAACACAACACTATGTGCCTTCGTTTGGTTGACATTGTAGTGCACTAGATAAATACACTAGATTAGGTAAACTCAAACAGAATGACGGAAAAGGGAGGGAAACAAAAGAGGGGACATGCTTGTTCACATCCTTAGTGGTTAACGGATCGGAATAATTAATGACACGTGTTTCCCAAGAGTGACGGATTATTGAACGTGCCGGAGTAACCAATCACCGAATTATCAAGAGTGCACTGAAATTATTTTAGGTAGTCTCTTCTGTTGAAACTGTTGCAGGATATGTTAACGAATGATCACTTATGGTTTAGTGAGTTGTAAGGCGCCCGTCGAAAAATGATGAATATAATAAATGCTTTACATGAAATATTTATTAGCACGGTATACTGCGCTTTAATACAAATTATCGTAACCGTCGTGACAAATCCTTTAACAATTTATTTAAATCCACCATGGTTCAGCAGAAGAAAACAGTTTATTTACTTTAATCTGTTGAAAAATTCCGAAAGTGTCACCTCGAGGAGCTATATAGAATCGCACAAATTGTGAATTTCCGTAAATTTTGTAACAGGGATTATCAATCTTCGGCAATTTTTAATTTATGGCGTTACGCTTCGGTCTGCCTTAAAAAGAAAACCTAGTACAACTTAACATTTTGAATTAAGCTTCACGGCCCAGAGTTCTGGCCTACCGCGCTTCTGTCGATCTAGTGGTCTGGAAGGTTTGACCGGTTTATCTCCGGATGCAACGTGAATACACGTTAGAGACCCTCGAAACGTCCTCTGCCCCAGGCACTTCACACTCTAAGCAGATAGTTCTTGCGCAGCTTTGCTTTAAAACAACACAACACAACTCGAATATTGTATTCGAATAGAAACCACAAATAGTATATTAGATTAGTATTCAAACAGAAATCACGAATAGTATTCGAATATAAGTTACGGATACTATTAGAATAATAAAAATCGCGAATATTTACTATCCGATTAATCGATTATTGCTCTTTTCGAATAGTAGTAATCGACTATAGAAGTCATTCAAATTGCACATCACTAACAAAAAGAGGTCATTGAAGGTTTGTGCATCAAAACAGGTGAAAGAAAAATGTTAGGAATCAAGCTAATGAAATAACCCCCTAACCTTGGGGCATAAATGCCTAGGGAATAAATGCATCATTAAATGAAAATAAATGAGAAATTTCTCTGATAATTAAAAGGACCTTCAAACGCTTAATAGATATGAATCGTTCCCTCCAAGCCTTTGCCCTTATTTTCAGTCTAGAAAAAGATTAGGTTTAATCAAGGTGAGGATAACGCAGTTTACAAATAGGTGTATATTTTTTTAAAAAATACTATTTCTGATCGGCAGCCATTTAAATACTCGTTTAAAAGTCACAATAGCTGTTCTGGGATCAATAGAAAAACCATACAGCACGCAAACAATTTCCAAGGACTTGTTTGGGTTTATTACAGTGATTAGGCCTCAAAGTGTGTCATACTTTTATTTTATTGACGCAGGAAAAATAATTTTTAAAAAGTGCGGATATTCTCTCTTTTCTGTTGTAACAACAGCGTGATTTACTAACGTAGTTATTAATTACGTTGCTTAAATGTATTCTTCTTTTTAACAACAACCTCTACAATCTATCAGCCCAAAATCTCTTGACCCTTTCAGGCGCAACCCTTTCCCAATGCTGAAAAAAGGGCAGCGGTTGCCATCGCTCAACTTAATTACCAGCAAGATGGCGGACGATCGAAACGTTCATCGCGTGCCACAGATCTAGAGACCCTTTTTTTTTGTCACAGCTGGCTGTGCGCGAGCACAGCCAGCTGTGTCAAAGCAGCTGGCGTGTCAATGCAGCTGGGCGAGCACAGCCAGCTGTGTCCCTTTTTTGACGCAGCTGGCTGTGCTCGCGCACAGTCAGCTGCGTCAAAAAAGGGTCTCTAGATCTGTGGCACGCGATGAACGTTTCGATCGTCCGCCATCTTGCTGGTAGTTAAGTCGAGCGATGGCAACGCCTGCCCTTTTTTCAGCATTGGGAAAGGGTTGCGCCTCAAAGGGTTAAAACAAAAAAAACATGATTTACATTGTAATGAGTCCAGAAATTGAGTCAACACTGCACTGATTATAAAGAATAGTAAGGTATGGGGTGGCTAGGTTTTTAATAATTTTTTTTATAAATGAAAATTCAAATTTCTGATTGCTTCACAAGTAAAAAAAACCCTTGGGGAAAAAAACTGCCCACCCTCTCAAAAAAAAAAGTATTCTTTTCCCCTTTAAAAATTCAAATTTTCTGATTGCTTCACAAGTAAAAATAAACCCCTTTGGGGAAAAAAACTGCCCCACCCTCTCAAAAAAAAAAGTATTCCCCTTTTTCTTTCCCCTTCCCCAGAGCATTTCTATCCCTAGTTGGAAATTTGTTGAAAACGGAGGAGAAATAAATATTAGGTTGTAACGAAAGTTTTCCGCCACTCCGAGTATTGCCTGCACAAGCAGTTCGCTTTGGTGTCTTTGCCAATATTTTGTAAAACGATTTTTGTTACTTGAAAGAAAAGACTTGTTTTAGAGCTCTGTGTTGTGAAATCCGTAAAACAATATCGTTATGATTAAGTATAAGGTGTCTGAAATGGAACTACCACGCTACCCGATGGATCCATCCTTTACTCTCAGTTCTGTCACAAAAAGTCAGCTACAGAATGACACCGAATCATGTGTACAACTTAAGGTTACTACTGTTGTATCCTGTGACATTGTGAAGATTTGGTACCGAAAGTTCAAAAACGAGGACTAGGATATTAAAGAAGCAGAGCGCTCTGACCAGACTACTGATGCTGATGAGACCCGCCTACGAGAATTTGTGGGAGAAGATAAAATATTCATCCACGAGAGCTAGCTAAAAGAGTTTAGTGTCATGTCCATTAGTCGCGCTAAGCATCGCATAAACTTGACATATAAGGTCAATAGCTGGGTACCGCGTGAGCTGACTCAAGCAAATCTGGCGGAAAACTTTCGTTACAACCTGATAAAAAACGATTAATATCATTCCTTCGCGAACTCTCAATAAAACTGGCTACATAACAACCAACCCTTCTACTTCCTTTTACTTTACATACAAATTCGATTACCCTTCACGCCCGGTAGCTTTCCTTCGAACGCCTCTCCCTGGAGGAAAATAACAACAACAATTTAATGACAACAAACAGGGGGGAAAAAGGCGAGTTATATAAAGCTACCGAGAATGTTCGTTACGCTAGGCACGACAATTAAAAGACTTGCCGATGGACCTGGCGACCGCACAAATACCTTGGAGACGAATGACCAAGTGGCACGGCAATGTGCCACTCTTCACCTTGGGAGGAATTGTATCAGCAGGATCTTTGATGAGCGAGAGGCCTTGGGATTGTTTCTACAAGTTATGTCTTCCCCCTCTTCCGAAAAATTAATTTCCCCACACGCGAAGGTTGAATTCCATGGAAAGGATTAGTTGGAGCAATGCTCGAAATCAACGGCGGTCCGCGACCCCTAAAATCTATAACGGACCAGTAGAATACAAAAATGGGTTGGCCAGTCGGACCTGTAACGTTTTATTAGCATTTTTCGCTTGCAAACTTTGATCGTTTAGTTCCGCAATACATGTCATCTAAAACCAGTAAATGTTATATAATTTGATCTGTTTAATATTTTTATAACAGGTATTTACAGTTTTTGATTCAGTTCTTAACCCTTTAACGCGCAGTGTTCCCTGGATAGATGGCCCAATGTTGAAAAAAGGGCGGCCGTTTCCATCGCTCGAGTTAACTACCAGCAAGATGGCGGACGATCGAAACGTTCATCGCGTGCCACAGATCGAGAGACCCTTTTTTTGACGCAGCTGGCTGTGCCCGATGGCAACGGCCGCCCTTTTTTTAGCATTGGGAAAGGGTTGCGCCAAGGGATAACGGAAATCAATATACAGGCTGTGGTTATAATTAAACTTCTCCTACAAACAGCATTCTGCAGCTGTAACCGGTGAGCAGATTACTATCCAATTTCGCAAAGGGGCTGTTTGTTACACGAGGTGCGATCTAAGGGAATTTTTCAGAACGTTTAGTTTAAAAAATGTCCACTAGAGGGCGCTTCGTATGGGGAAATAAGCTCGAATATTACCCAAATGAGTGAATAAATGCCCCAAAACTACTGAATAAATGTTAAAATTGTTTGTATATTTCGAATTTGCCCCTGCCATAATTAAACTGGCAGTTAATGATACAAAACGCCATCTAGTGGACATTTCTTGAACTAATTTTATTTTTTCGAAATTCCTTGATTGCATTTCATGTATAGCCAATATACCAATTTTAGTTACAATCCGTTTTCAGCTATAGATCACTGTTCATGGGGAAGTTTAATTATAACCACCCTATATTGCTCATATAATTTCTTTTGTTTTGCATTTTTTTTTTTTTTTTTTTACACATCATGTATACTGACAGTGATAAATGTTTCGGACCAGGGAAGTCATGGTGTCACAGTACTTTGGACAATTGACTAAATATTCTAATTTCTACCTAACGAATGATTTCTAACTAAATATAACTGTTCGCGCATCACGTAATAACGGCTAAAACAAATGAAGTTTGATAACATAATGGGTGAACATGCAACTTAAATTATGGGCGTGGAATGTTTTAAAATTTTTATAAGATTCTGAGATTTTGCAAAAATGTATTCAAAATGCGCAAATACTTATTTCACGTATCACGTAAACACAAGCGAATAAATCGAAATTATTGACATGATAGGTTTTCATACAATTTAAACTATACGTGTCGAATTTTTTGAAAATTTGAAGTAGATTTTGTGAAAATTTATTCAAAATGTGTAAAGATTTGTTTGTTCATCACATATAAACCACTGAGGCTAATGAAATTAAATCATCATAGGTGGTCACATAAACTATAGGCGTCTAAGTACTTCAAAATATGTTACACATTTTGAGATTTTGTGAAAATTGAGTTAACGTTTGTTCTATTCCTGAAATATGGCAATAGAATCGAATGAAATTTGAAATTATGTTTGGCAGCAAGTTTTTTTTTTAAACTATAGATGCCAGAATTGTTTTAAATATTTCATAGATTTTGAAGTTTTGTGAAAATCGTGTAAATTTTTGTTTTCGCATCTCTCAAAAACGGCCCAAGAGAAATAGAATGAAATTTAGTAAGATGATCAGTAACGACTGAAACAATATATCTTGGATTTTCTTTAGAAAGTTGAATTAATTTTAAAACGACTAAATTTTAAATGATTAAATTCGACCACGAGATTCTGATGTATGTACACGTTTTGAGATGTTCCGAATTCATTATTAATTTTTTTTTTTTAATGGTATGTGAATGAGTGAGAGAACTCTTAAATGGTGTATTCGATTGAGCTCATATTTGGTACATACATACTACAGACCACTCCCGTACGATCCGTGTTGACTTTGGTGTGTACGACGTTTTTTCAGGACTACAAAAAAGAGTTCTTATACATTAAGGCCTATGGACACAGATACTTTAGAGTGCGCTAATGTCTAGATGGTGCGTTCAAATAAGCTTAAATTAGGCGTGTATTTTATAGTGAATGTTTCAGAGCCTGCATAGATTTTGGTGAGTGTAGGACTTATAGTTTTTGTACAGAGTACAAAAAAGAATTTGCCTATAGATACGTTCTTGGTAAAGATCAGACGATCAGAAAGTTGAGTGAAGTCACTCCAAACGTGAAGTCACTCCAATCGTTTAAGCACTTTTAAACGATTTTGTCAAAATATCAAAATGAAATAAAAAAATTTTTTTTAATTTAACATCTATAGTTTAATTTGAGTAATCACCTATCATTCCACCAAATTTCATTCCATTCGCTTTAGTCGGTATTACGGGAGGCGCAAACAAAAATTTACGCAAGTTGATAGAATTTTCGCAAAGTCTCAAAATCTAATCAAAAATTTAAAACGAAAAATACCGCCTATAGTTTAAGTTGTGTGACCACTTATCATGCTACTAAATTTGATTTCCTTCGCGTTTTTACGGAATGAGCAAACAAAATTTTACGCAGTTAATTTTTACAATTTTCGGAAAAATGTCAAAATCTAATCAAAAAGATTAAAAAATTCGACGCTTATAGTTTAAGGTAAGTAACTACCTATTACATCATCGAATATCATTTCATTCGATTCAGTCATTTTCACGTGATAAGCTTATTTTTACAGTCTTACAGGTTTCCAGGGGCCTTGAAATTGATAGAAATCCCAATATTTTTGAATTCCAAGTAATGTACAGAAAAAAATCAAATTTTATTTATATAGATATGACGTAAGTTGTACGGCAGAGTTTATGAATCTTAGCAAATTTTTTCGGACGGAGCGCCCAGACCACTGCGGAACAAAGGTAGCAATGCTTAACCCTTTAACGCGCAGATCTGTGGTACGCGATGAACGTTTCGATCGTCCGCCATCTTGCTGGTAGTTAAGTCGAGAGATGGCAACGGCTGCCCTTTTTTTCAGCATTAGGAAAGGGTTGCGCCTCAAAGGGTTAAAAGTTATAGAATCACTTATCACTGCGTTATGCTTAGCATAAGGGCAAAAAAAAGGTCGCGTTGGAAGGTGTTTTATAATCCACGCGAACGGTGTGATATCGCCACATTCCCCAGTTCTGTACGACGTTGACAAACCAGACAATAAATTGACAATAAATTCGATAGTGGGAAAAACCCTAGCAGGTTGCTAGTTTGAGCCGTGTTACAGCAGCTATATTTAAATTCATTCCCGCTGGGTTCTTTTTCTTTTTCATGTCTTCAAACCGGGAAAATTGCCGAGGGAAGCAATTACACCTGATCAGAGAAATCACTTTGAATAATTAGCTGATGCGATTAATGATGATTAAACGTGCAATCATCAATATTCAGAGCGTATTTAACCTCCACACCCTTGCGAGCGGCAGATATTGCAAGGGCGATATATCCTTAACAGTGACACTGAAGCTGGAATCGATTTGTTTAAACAGCAATTATATTTCCTTCCCAGTTTTTAGCGACAGAAGGTTATAAGAAGGCGTAATAGATGTGTTCGCATTTATCACGTTCTTTTACGAAGGAAAAATACAAGAAAAAATACTAAGGACCATATTTATATGATTTACGTATATTTGTATGATTGGCAGGTAAGGACCAGCTTCCATATTCGTATAATTTACGTACTGGTATGATGCAGAAGTGCTTCAACACTCATTATTGTATCTTTCTGGGACAGGACCCTTGACTTATGCCCCCCTACATAAACAACCATATGGCCGCCCATGCTAGTGATATCTTTAAAAGGTGAACTTCAGTTAACCACTAAAAAATGTATGGGTTTCTTCAGAATTTCATACAAGAAAAAAAAAAAATCTTTTGTTAAGCGCTTGTGTATTCTCTATCAAAATTAGATGAAAACTAGCAAGAGGAGTGCTTCTTTACGTTGTCTTTTTTTTACATTCTCCTGTTTTAGCTACTAAGAAATAACAGTATATTATTATGAATACCATGACTATAATTTTCATATTTATGCAAGGTATTGTATTCAATATAAAATGAAACAGATAAAAATCACAGAAATTACTTAATAATCTCAAATCATCATAAAAGCATCAAGTTTTATTGATTGCTTAAAACATATTTTTTATTACTCCACGCTTCCTGGCTTTACACTAGTCTGGAACTATAACTATTACTTACTATAATAGATAACTATCATAGTAATTAATATTATAGTTAATTAATATTATTATAATAGTTAACTATATTAATCCATTTGTGCCCAGATACGTTTGCGACTTTCTTCGATTTTCGCTAATACCAGCAACAGTAGTAGATAAATTTCTGATGTCAACTTCTTAAACAAGGGATGATTTCTTTTAATATCATTACGTATAAATATTGAAATGCCGACATCCTACTGGGTCATGTTAAAATATTTTGTGGAGTTGAGGTTCCATGCCCGTGAATAAAGGCTAGGAAAAATAAATAGCGTTTTCCACTGATAGCGAAAATGCCGTCCCAAAAAAGAGATACTAGACATAAATGGGTTAAGCTATCACTATTAATTACTATAATACAATAATAGAACTATAACTATGAATTATAACGTCTGTAACTATTTCGCGGACCTCCGGTAATGGCTCCAAAGACCTCCAGGGGTCCGCGAACAGCTGTTTAAGAACCTGTTCTATTACATTTTGAGGGTTTTTTTATGGTCATAAATACGTTTATAGAGCATTTAGACGTGTCACTAACCGTACATCATTTGAGAGAACGAGTGCGCATCTTTCTGCGCAGTTTCTGCCTATTTTATTGTAGTTAAGCTATAAGAACGGTCTTATAAACATGAATTGAAACTATATTTAATCGCATCTGGACTAAATGATATGAGAAACAAACAAACCGCCTTATAGCTTTGTTTGTTTGTTTGTTGTTCTTGAGGTGTTCGCTAAAACTCAAAACGTGCATATACCTCTAATGTTCCTGTACGGGACAAACACAATACACGAATATCAAGACGTTATTACACGAATTACATTATTTCGAGACGTTAGCACAGTTGGCAGACTGTTTCTGTTGTTCCATAGACAAAATTGTACAAAGAAATCCTGCTATATAGTTACGCTGTTCGCTGATACTCTGTAACCATTCCGGACAACCCCTTCATTATAAATATTTTACCGCCATTCCTCCAAGACGATTAAAAAGTTCCAAAAGATTAAAAAGCAGACAAAGCGTAATAACATCTACACCGTTCGTACGATCCGCTTGAAAATTTTCATAATTATGTATAAAAATATAAAAAAAACAATCGGTGCTACTTTAAAAATCTGAAAATCCACCGGTTCCCTCCTTTTTAAGCGATTTTTTGCTATTTCCAGCTTCCTTTTACTTCCGAGAATCTAAAAAGGGAATCATTTGAGTGACAAAATGAGCTGTTGCAATCGATAGGGCGTCCTCTTCATCACAGTCATCAGGCTTTTCGAAAGGAAAGTGCGATTCCAATTCTTTTAAAATATAGTTTTCCCAGATTGCATAGTTTAATTTTTTTTTCCCCACAAATAAATCGTCTGCATCGATATGAGAATAGCTGTATACACAAAACGAAATCTTTCGAATGCCAAAATTTTCCGCGTGTTCCCAGAAGAGCATGAAATTTGATTTGGGTACATAATAAAAATTGAATATGAATTTATTTATTTTAGGTGGACGAATATGAACTGTACTGAGTGTAGACATATTTGCGTCAAATGTTTTGGCTTTGACTTTCACCAGAACAAGAAAACAGAAGTAAAACCAAATGCTCTGGAAAGTCAGTGGCAAAGGTTTGTTCAACAAGTTCAGTTCACTTCAATCAACCAACAACTGACAAGAACCACCGTTTCAGAATGTACAAAATCGGATTTCTGCCTTTAAAATACATCTTGAAGTTACGCAAACGTAGATGCTACGGCGGTTGCTATGTTCGTTCAAATGCTCCATACGTCCTCACATCTTGGAGGTTAATCTTAACATGCATTCCACAGAATCATACTTATCATATTTTAAACTATTCATATTTTCCTACACTCGATCAACCTCTACTTAAATACTGGACACACCAATTAAGGTATTAACTTGCAATTACAGGAAAAAGATTAAAGATCATTTATAACGCGCAGTGGAATTTTTTCATTCAGTAAAAAAGCCTGCAATTAACATAATTAATGCGTAAAATTAAATCCTTCCGCGAAGAACAAGACTGTAACTAAACATTTAAGCTCGTCTTTATGCATGCAAATTTCGAGGCCAGACTTAAGATATTGCTCATACTCCTTGGGGCTGCAGACAGTTCACGATTAATTCTTGACAGAATAATCAATAATCAATAGTTAATAATTTTTGTTTTATAATTATTTTAAATAAGATCCATTCTGTTAGAGTAGCTAGAGTTTTATACAATAATTATAGTGTTGAAATAGTTATTTTATTTATATTTTGAGATATTATATGAGATATTGAGATATTATATATATATTGATATACTAACCCTGTATAATATAATTGATGGAATCAATTATATTATACAGGGTGTCTCAAAAAGTTATTAACGCGCTTTAATTCTACATCTATTACAGATAAGTGGGTAATGTATATTGAAAACATGTTCAAAATAACTCAAGGAAAAAGAAAACGTTAGCAAAAAAAAATTATCTCGCTAAATTTTAAAAAGTTACATTTTAAATTTCTATAATATCTCCATACAAAAAAAAATTCTCAGTTAGTAAAATGTGTTCCATACGCTAATAAGAAGATGTACAAAATTTCAACCTTTCACATAAAACTTCTCGGAGATATCTTTAAGATAGATTTTCACGGGGCTATATATGAATTGAATATAAACGGTTATTGCTGAAAAGAAAAAAAAGTAAGAAAATCTGAAACACTTTCAGATTTTAAGTATGCACTAAAGTTCTATACTATATTAAAAGCCTATCATAATCCATGCATCTTCCCTATTTTCTATCATTTCCATTAAGTTGGAAAGTGTTATCATTCATGAGTGTGCCGTATTTTTCTCCCTTGATCCATAATACCCATCTTTGGAATCAAAATCTATCTTAAAATCGCCTACTAAAACTATTTTACAATCTTCGCCAAGCATATACTTCACCGTTTTAAATACTATTTGGAATGTGATTCATGATCCATGAGTGTGCCGTGTTTGTCTTTCTTGGGTTGATTTCTGCTTTAACGCCCTGAACCTCGCCAAGGTGGCGCTAATTAAACGTATGCAGTTACCACAACGATTTTTTGTATTTATGTGGCAATCGTAATTTAGAATTAAAAGGGCGATTTGAAACAACATGCCAGTACAGCATTCTATTTCTTATTTATTTATTTTGGGTTACCAATTAATGTAGTTTTAATAATTAAGTGTCTTTAAATTCCTTAACTGGTGCGTTTATCGCTAATTTGTTCACTTTAGTTTTCATCTAATTCTTTCGGGAGCGTTGAAACTTGTGCAGAACTCCTAGAGATCCATGACTGCGAAGCTCGCCAAAGTGCTCGCCAAAGTTTTTTAGGTTGGCGAGAGTGGGGGCGTTAAAATAGGAATCAACTCTTTCTTGTTGCATAAAACACATCTTTGGAATCGAAATCTATATTAAAATCGCCTACTAAACCTGTTTTACGATCTTCGCCAAGTATATTAACTATTTTAAATCCTGTTTGGAATAGGTATCATAATCCATGAGTCTGCCGTGTTCGCCTTTCTTGTTAAATAAAGCGCATCTTTGGAACCGAAATCTATCTTAAAATCACCTACTAAAACTGTTTCACAATTTTCAGTAGGCATAGTCAAACTATACTTCACCTTTATAAATACCATTTCGAAAGCGTTTCATAATCTATGAGTGCACCGTATTTGTCTTCTCTGTTCCATAAAACACATCTTCGGAATTGAAATTTATATTAAAATCGCCTGCAAAAATTATTTTACAATATCTTCGCCAGGCATACACTAACTAAACTTCACCTTCATTATAAACTGTCGCGTTTTGGCACCAAACTTGGCGATCTATTATCAAAAATTGCAAACCTTGTGCGACTTTCAACATTTTATTAACGCCCCCCCCCCTCCACGTTATCTGGCAAAACGCATTTGAAAACTTCATATCTACAAAACCTGCCGACAAGATTAAGTAGACAAAAATCTGGGATTCAACGAAATAGCACCCTAGTGCTAAAAAAGAAAAAACAAAGAACTACCAAATCATAAGTATATAAATTACAAATTAAAATTATATATATATAGTTACACTTTACTTAAAATTACAACAAAATTATAGTTGCTTCACATGCTATCCAGCGCTTAAAAAAGCAGCATATAAAAAAACATGCGTTTAATAATATATAGAAAATTAAATAGAAAACACCCCCCAAGCCAGTCATTGTTAATACAACAACAAAAAATTTATGTATTATGTATTTATGTATTTTTTTTTTGTAAATTTATGTATTTTTTTTTTGTTGTTGTTGTTGTATTAACAATGACTGGCTTGGGGGGTGTTTTCTATTTAATTTTCTATATATTATATAGAAACTTGGGGGGTGTTTTCTATTTAATTTTCTATATATTATATAGAAACTTGGGGGGTGTTTTCTATTTAATTTTCTATAAATTATATATATATATATATATAACTCGGCTGTTCGAGCCTCGTCAGGGGGAGACCCCCCCCCCTGAATCCCCAAATTTTTTAGTTTCATTATTGCCCTATTAAAACGATATTCATTGACTATGTCATTTTATCTCTCATCTTTCGTGTATTTCGCCTGGTGACCCTATGTTGAAATTTTTAGGATTGTAACCTATTTATAGAAAAATACATGGGATGCCTATTCTACACTTTACGAAATATTGTAACAGTAGATTAAAGCTGTTGTGAACTAATAGTATTTAAATATATGTAAAAAATATATGTGATGCATATTCTACTGCTCTCGAAATAGTGTAACAGTAGATTAAAGCTGTTGTGAACTAATAGTATTTAAATATATGTAAAAAATATATGTGATGCATATTCTACTGCTCTCGAAATAGTGTAACAGTAGATTAAAGCTGTTGTGAACTAATAGTATTTAAATATATGTAAAAAATATATGTGATGCATATTCTACTGCTCTCGAAATAGTGTAACAGTAGATTAAAGCTGTTGTGAACTAATAGTATTTAAATATATGTAAAATCATGTCGCATTCTTATGTCGCTTTTTGGGGGCACATTTTTCAGACAATTTTCAATAAAAGCGGTGAGAGATAAAATGATAAAATCATTAATATATATATATATATATATATATATATATATATATATATATCTTTATTTATTTGTTCTCGCGGCAATCGTTTATTGTATTTACTTCCGTAAACAATTATGTCCAAATGAGTATGATTTGCTGTCCATTCATTTTTTTAAATGGACACACCCTTCCAAAAATTCATGACCTTATTCACATCTCCTTTTCGTAAATCCCTAACTTTAAATTGCATCGGACAGGTTCAGGTATCAAACGCAGCTAATTGCATCCCGCGAAGTGCCCTGGACCTTGAACACACGGTCCGGGCATATATAGACGGAAGCTTTATTTTTTTTTATAATTAATTTTTGTTTCATTAGTGAGTTGTTTTTTATTATTATTGTCCAGTCACTTGTCCTTGATATATGTATTTTTTTCTCTTCCTTTGCTTTTTTTACTTTTTTATATCCCTGAACAGATTATATCCCCCCCCCCCCCAACCGATGGAATGCGAATGCAATGTTCAAGCATAAATAAATAATTTTTAATGATAAACTTAACGTTCAATGCGATCCTTAATCTTTTAACGCGCAGTGTTCCCTCTCTGGGAACACCAAACTCTGACGTTTTGACTGTTGCCAGTCACGAAGAATAGATTGGATTTCTATTAAAAATAGTTGCGGGTGACATAGCTCCACGACAATCCTTTATTTGTCATTTCCCGTAAAAAAATGGTCAGGATTATTTTAACAGCACTGACACCTACTGAAAAAGGGAAGAATGCGAGAACAGCTGGATAGATGGCCCAATGTTGAAAAAAGGGCAGAGGTTGCCATCGCTCGATTTAACTACCAGCAAGATGGCGGACGATCGAAACGTTCATCGCGTGCCACAGATCTAGAGACCCTTTTTTGACGACAGCTGGCTGTGCGGCACAGCCAGTTGTCGTCAAAAAAGGGTCAGTCAAAAAAGGGGCTCTAGATCTATGGCACGCAATGAACGTTTCGATCTTCCGCCGTCTTGCTGGTAGTTAAGTAGAGCGATGGCAACGGCTGCCCTTTTTTCAGCATTGGGGAAGGGTTGCGCCTCAAAGGGTTAAAAGGAACAGATTTTTCTTATGATACCAGGTTGTAACCGAATGGCGCTAAATTTAAATTTCTGTACTAAGGTTTCCTCTCGGGTCTTCAAGTACTAGAATATTTTGTTTAACAAAAAAAATTTTAATTCGAAATTTTATCAAATTTAAGAACTACAAACCAAACTGAAACGAACAGCCTCTTTTGCTTGCTCAGAAACGCTGGGTCACAGTGGAGCAATTAAAGACGAAGGGAAGCGATGAAAAGAAGGACTGCTATCGTCGCGTCTTTGCAACGATGAAAACAAATAGATCATAGAAAATAAGACTGTTTTTTAAATATGTTTTAACAAGGTTGAAAAGGGTGGTTTGTCCATATGCCCGTGCTCTAACTGCCGTAAATATGCATCAGTTACTACGGAATTTATATATGTTATTCTTCTGTTGCATTTATGCATGTATCCTATTAAAAAGGTTGCATGTAGTATTTACAGTTCTTTTACAGTAGCACGCGAAAGAATTCCAATACATTACTCTCCATGGGCAGTCATCATTAAAGCGCATTTTAGAGATATTCGGGTCTTTCAAACAAAACAATATTGATATGTGTTATTAAGGATTACAAAATAAAGCTCTTCCTCGAAAATACTGCCTGTATCATTTATAATTCTCCTACAGGAGCCTTCAAAAGAATTTCAATTTATGACGGTCTATACTGGTTTAGCGACATTAATCTATTTCAAGCACAACTCGATAAGAATATAAAAGATAACTGCTTGTTCTTAAGAATGTAAATAACATTTAAAGCTCTTTAAGGGTTTGCAAAGTTATATTATTAGTGATATACAGCTATTTTGAGGGTACCCCAAAATCCCGCGAAGATTGACAGCGATACATCGCCAAATTTGGCGCAAAAAATACTGTTTTGTTTGAAAATGTTTTAAATCGATGCGTTTACCATGATTTCCTTTAAATCGCTGGCAATAGAGCATAGTCACTGGTAATAGGTCTAATCTATCGGAGATTATTAGTTTTTAAACCTCGACTATTTCGCAAACAAATAGTTTGGACAAAATGTTCGTCTTTTCTTCCAAAACTGCCTGGTACTTTGGCGAACCGACCGCCGAGCGGCGCCAAATCCTCCTAATGGGGCGGGACCAAACTGGGAACAACACCGACTTAGCTTTGGGGGTCTTCTAAATTTGACACCAATTCCAGATGAAAGACCAGCGCATGGATTGGCTCCCACAGAGGTATTCGTTTCAACATGGAAGGTCATTGGAGCCATCCTAAATGTCTAACGAAAATCCATAAAAGATTTGTCCCATGGTGCTGCTCTATAACCACAAACATCCAACCAGTCTGTAAGTCAACTACTTTCAAAATTAGGAGTGGGAGGGTGATTTACTGTTTGCAACTCAGTGTTAAAACATTCTCTTTCCTTTTACGGAAAATTACCGATTCATGGGGTAAAAAACGGACAGGTTCCTGAAAAGCACTACTACAAATATTCCGAATTTTCAGATTATTTCTTTTAACCGTGTAGATTACCGGAATAGATGCAGTTGATAAAAAATGCAGTCGGGCCTGGTTTAATGGTATTGCCATTTTGTCACTAAAAATTATTGACAAATTACTATGATTTGGTACAATGAAAATGTATTAAATTAATCGGTGAATTCTTTTAACCGATATTCCATTAAGCGGGATCCAAAGTAAATGTTTAGAATTTTGAATACCCGTTTGTACTTGTTACTTTCCCAACATGTACCATGTAAGGAAAGTATTGTAATCATGAAAAAATTCGAATTCGAGATTTTGGTGTATTGACACGTTTTGAGGTCTTCTGAATTCATTTATGCTATTTTTACGAGATGTATGTATGTATGTGTGTATGTGAGTGAACACGATAGCTCCTGAACGGGGCATGCGATTGAGCTCAAATTGGGTATATATGTTATAAACCACCGTCGCAAAACCGGTATTGATTTTAGTGTGTATAGGACCTATAGTTTTTCTACAGGGCTACGACAAAGATTTCTTTTACATTATGGCCTATGGGGGAAAATTCTGGAAAGTGCGCTAGCGTTTAAACAGTGCATTCGATTGAGCTCAAATTAGGTATAGATGTTATAAACCACCATCGTAAGACCAGTATTGATTTTGGTGTGTATAGGACTTATTGTTTTTCTACAGGGCTACGACAAAGATTTCTTTTACATTATGGCCTATGGGGGAAAATTCTGGAAAGTGCGCTAGCGTTTAAACAGTGCATTCGATTGAGCTCAAATTAGGTATAGATGTTATAAACCACCGTCGCAAAACCGGTATTGATTTTAGTGTGTATAGGACCTATAGTTTTTCTACAGGGCTACGACAAAGATTTCTTTTACATTATGGCCTATGGGGGAAAATTCTGGAAAGTGCGCTAGCGTTTAAACAGTGCATTCGATTGAGCTCAAATTAGGTATAGATGTTATAAACCACCATCGTAAGACCGGTATTGATTTTGGTGTGTATAGGACTTATTGTTTTTCTACAGGGCTACGACAAAGATTTCTTTTACATGACGGCCTATGGGACGAAATTCTTGAAATTGCGCTAGCGTTTAAACGGTGCATTCGATTGAGCTTCAATTTGGTATATATATTTGAATTATTCATCGATTAAAATTTATTTAAATGCTTGGTAATGATCTTAAGTATTCGGAAAGTCGAGTGGAGTCACTCCAGATTTTTATGTTTACATACACGCATGTAGAAATATCTGAAGACGCGAATCAATGAGACAAAGCGCTATGTATTGTTCTTAATTTAGCCTCTTTTACTTCGAATAACATTAGAATAAATTAATAAATAAATAGTTCCATTACAATACCAGATCATCATGTTTACTGAAGGATAAATACTTGTTACCGATCTGCACTGTGTTAAGCCGAGCTGGTCGGTGTAGCAGTAACATTTATCTCATGTGAGGTAGATTGTGTTACACGAAATTAAATTTTGATGGTCATTAATCTTAAATACCTGGCTCTTTGTTAAAAGCCCGATAATTGCCGCAGTTAATAGAAACAATAAATAACTTCGCGACTCAGAGATTAATTGCAAGTAGCGGTTTTATGACCTCTAATAATACCGATGTCGATCAAAGAGCGACCTTGACTCAAGAATTCCGACGTAATTCTACAAGGTTTCTTACGATGCGTGGTCTATGACATATATAAGTCTCTAGTTCTTTGTTACGAATGATACAGAATGTTCCAAGAAAAGATGTAAACGCGCTTTAATTGTTTTAGATTAGTAGGCAATGGCAACTTGTAAAATGGAATGTAAGATTATTTTAAGACAGTTAGGGCAAGGACGGGCAGACAAACACGCCGAAATCATAAACATTTTGCAACTTCGTACGGAAAAGTGTTAAAAAAAATGAACGATAAACCATGCAAAGTACATCGATTATAAAACACTTTCCAACACGATAATATTTTTGTACCAAATTTGGCGATATATTGTACTTCTGGCGAGATTTTGGTTTAGTGGTTGAGACAAAGCGACACACGAGGGCTATCTGCCTAAGGAGGGATTCCTTGGGTGCAGGATCTTTTTAAAGGTTTCTGAAGCGTATTCACGTCACATCTAGAGAAAGTAGCCCAAACCTCCTCGCCGTTAGATCGACAGCCACGGGATAGACTATCAGCATCTATACACTTCGGTGAAATTTTAGAGATAAAAACAGGCTGTATATCACTATTCACTGGCGTAGCCAGAAGTTTTTCATGAGGGGGTTATGACTACTGCTACTCACATACATACATACATGTGTGTGATAAGGGAGTGAAGAATATACATTTTGCACGGCAAAAAATTCCTCATGGGGGGTGGGGGTTATGACCCCCCTAACCCCCCACTTGGCTACGCCATTGTCACTATTAATTTGTCACTATTAATTAAGACCCTGTAAAAGAAAACTTTTATAAACGCATGCTTATTGTACTGTACTTGAAATGGATCAATGTCTATAAACTGCCACATAGACCGTAATGTATTGAAATTACTTTGAGTGTTCCTGTAGAAGAACTATAGATGACAGATGCAAAATTTTTAATGGATTGCTTTATCTTGTAATCCTCAATAACATATAGCAAACTTATTTCATTTGAAATAGCCCAATATCTCTAAAATTCTCTTTAAAGAACGACTGTCCGTAGCATAGGAATTCTTTTGAATGCTCCTGTAAAAGATGTATAAAAGCCACATGCATCATTTTCAATAGGATGCGTGGTACTGTACGTAGGGATAACATACAGCGACCTCTCAGTTACACGCGTCTCTCTTTTACGCGCGAATTTTGGAAGGCCCCGTCACGAGGAATAGCGCCCAGACAGCACAGCAAATTTGCATCAAACTTGCAGTAAGCTTGATTTATCAAGTCAATAAACTTGAATTAAGCTTGAAAATTTCAAACGTGTAAGCTTAATGCAAGCTTGAATCAAGTGTTCAAGTTTACACTTGCCCAACTTGCATTAAGCTTGACATAGGAAGCTTGAATCAAGCTTGACATAGCAAGCTTAATTCAAACTTAAAAAATTTTCAAAAAAAAAAAAAAAAATTCTTAATACATGGGGTTGCCGGTCGGTGAATTCGCCCCATATATTTTATTTTCCCACTCATTTCCCCTTGGAACCTCATGTTATTTTATTCTATTTCCGTCTAGCGTCCGCGGCTGGGATCGACCTCGGGACCTAAGGGTTGGGAAGCCAGCGTCCTAACCATCATGCCAATCTCGCTCGCCGAGACAAGGCTAAAGATTGAAGTGACTGTTATGGTTGTCAAGCCATTTTTTGGCGAGATGAGCATTGGCCGATTTCGATCTGCTTTTATTTTTCCATGGGATGAATCAAAAATAATGTTATGTGTGATTTATAGACTCTACTAATAGGGAAATAAGCATAATATAAACTTAAAAGCAGCACACGTTTTAAAACTTTTAATATCGCAACACTCATGTTGGGCAATATTGGCCAAAATCGAGACAAACGACTGATTTTGAAATCCAAGTAGTAGGTATATTTCTATTTTATTTTGAAGAATTTCAATATTTGGAAATACATAATCTTTTTTTTAATTCTATGGTCAAGTACATTTATGACAGATGATAAATTATTTGTTATGTGGATGTGGCTTTCCAAATCAAGCAGTCATCAAGTTGTATTCAAGCTTGACAGTTCAAATGACTTGAATTCGGCGGGAAAATATTCGCTGACTGATTTTTTTTGTAATCTCCAAGCTTGCTGCAAGCTTAAAATGAATTGAACTGTCAAGCTTGTATTAATACGTTAAATTCAAAGAAATGTCAAGCTTGACTTAAGCTCACTTACAAGCGCCACTTTGAATTGACTCTCTCAGTTACACGATGAAATAAACAGGGCGTTTCACAAATCCAATCACAGAGATGCCTTTTTCTCCGTTGTCGTCCTCAAAGACACGGTGTTTAAAAACGCGAATGTTGGGAATGTTGATGAAATTATGCATTCTGTCAAAAAAGTTCCAGGAACTGGTCATTTAAAAAGCCCGCCTAAAGCGATTGTCAAAATTCTTTTTGCCGCCAAGTTGTCACAATTGTCCTCTACACTGACGCGGAGTTTGAGCGTTATCTGTCATTTAGATCGTTTACAGTGTTCGATTATTGTCAGTTCATTTCAAGTGCGTTTTGCGATTTTTGCATTCATAAAAACGAATTTTAACCCTTTAACGACCAGTGTTCCCGCTCTGGAAACACCAAACTTTGACTGACTGTTACCAGTCACGAAGAATAGATTTGACTTCAATAAAAATAGAGGCGGGTGACATAGCTCCACGAGAATCCTTTACTTTTTAGCACGCCATAGACCCGTAAAAAATGGTCACGATTATTTTTAACAGCACCGACATCTGCTGAAAAATGGAAGAATGCGAGAACAGCTAGATAGATTGCCCAATACTGACAAAAGGGCATCCGTTGCCATCGCTCGACTTAACTACCAGCAAGATGGCGGACGATCGAAACGTTCATCGCGTGCCACAAATCTAGAGACCCTTTAAATCTAGAGGCCACAAATCTAGAGACCCTTTGACGACAGCTGCACAGCCAGCTGTCGTCAAAAAAGGGGTCTCTCGATCTGTGGCACGCGATGAACGTTTCGATCGTCCGCCATCTTGCTGGTCGTTAAGTCGAGCGATGGCAACGGATGCCCTTTTGTCAGCATTGGGAAAGGGTTGGGCCTCAAAGGGTTAAAAAACGCGAATGTTGATGAAACTATGATGATGATGATTTGACATTCTGTCAAAAAAGTTCCGGAAATTGGTCATTTAAAAAGCCCGCCTAAAGCGATTGTCAAAATTCTTTTTGCAGTCAAGTTGTCACAACTGTCCATTACATACTGACGCGGAGTTTGAGGGTTATCTGTCATTTAGATCGTTTACAGTGCTCGATTATTGTCAGTTCATTTCAAGTGTGTTTTGCGATTTTGTCAGTCATTAAAATACATTGTAACTGGTGATGAGACGTGGGTTTACGAGTTTGACGTGCAAACCTGTCAACAAGCTTCGGAATGGCGTCTTCATGCAACAGAGCCGAAACCGAAAAAAAAACCTAGCCAAAGTCGATCAAAATTCAAGGTAATGTTGACTGTTTTCTTTGATTATCGCGGTGTTGTGTACACTCGGAATTTATTGCCAGAAGGTCACACGTTAAATAAGGAATATTATCAGAGTGTTATGCGGCGAATGAGAGAGAAAATTCTTCGAAAAAGGCCGGATTTGTCGAAAGAAAACTCTTGGATTTTGCACCACGACAGCACACCATCACACAAGGCTATCACTGTGAACGAATTTCTGACCAAACACTTAGCAATTGCTATCGAACAACCACCGTATTCACCCGATATCGCTCCAGCCGACTTTTTTCTTTTTCCACAACTTAACCCTTTAACGCGCAGTGTTCCCGCTCTGGGAACACCCAACTCTGACGTTTTGACTGTTGCCAGTCACGAAGAATAGATTGGATTTCTATAAAAATAGTTTGCGGGTGACCTAGCTCCCCACGAAAATCCTTTACTTTTTAGCACGTCATTTCCCGTAAAAAAAAATGGTCAAGATTCTTTTGAACAGCACTGACATCTGCTGAAAAATGGAAGAATGCGAGAACAGCTGGAAAGATTGCCCACTGCTGAAAAAAGGGCAGCCGTTGCCATCGCTCGAATTAACTGCCAGCAAGAGGGCGGACGATCGAAACGTTCATCGCGTGCCACAGATCGAGAGACCCATTTTTTGACACAGCTGGCTGTGCGGCACAGCCAGCTCCGTCAAAAAAGGGTCTCTAGATTTGTGGCACGCGATGAACGTTTCGATCGCCCGCCCTCTTGCTGGCAGTTAAGTCGAGCAATGGCAATGGCTGCCCTTTTTTCCAGCGTTGGGGAAGGGTTGCGCCTCAAAGGATTAACCCTTTGAAGCGCCGTGGTTGCGCCGTGAAACCACCTTACTTCAGCGCTTTCACTGGTATAGAATACTTAGCCTGGGTAGCTATGCCAGTTACCCAGAAGAAGGCAGTGCTGGATTTTGATTTGGTGGCTAGTGCACCGTCAAATAAAATTCTTTCAGCCGTCAAATAAAATTCTTTCAGCTGGCTGTGCCGGCACAGCCAGCTGAGTCAAAACAGGGTCGCTAGATCTGTGGCACGCGATGAGCGTCTCGATCGCCCGCCATCTTGCTGGTAGTTAAGTCGAGCGATGACAACGGCTGCCCTTTTGTCAGCTTTGGGAAAGGGTTGCACCTCAAAGGGTTAAATTACCTCTTCGAGACACCCGATTTCAGTCGATAGAAGACATAAGAGAGAATTCGCTGCGAGAACTGAAGTCAATTCCGAAAAATGCGTTTCAAAAATGTTTGGATGATTGGATTATTCGTTGGCATAAGTGTATCATTTCGAAAGGGGCCCACTTTGAAGGCGATAAAATAAATTTGGATGAATATACATTTTGTGTTTTATTGACCAATTCCCGGAACTTTTTTAACAGAATCTAATATCCAGTAAATTAAGACGCTGAAACTGTTTTTGATAAGTTACGCGAGAACATGATGACAATAAAATGATAATGATTTAACTGATCTTTCTACCCCCCATCTTATGCAACCGCTTTTGGAGCCCTAGAAAAATTGAGAGTTTATCTTTAAAATTATGATTTTTAACTTCAAATACAATAACATATTTTAATGAGTTAGAAACGATTGTATCAGGTTGTAACGAAAGTTTTCCGCCATATCTGCCTGAAAAACTAACTTCTAACTCCTTAGATAACTGTTTTTGAACTTTCGGTACCAAACCTGCACAGTGTCACATGATACAACAATAGTACTTAAAGCTGTACTTATAATTCGTTGATATTATGAAGCTGACTTTTTGCAACACAACTGGAAGTAAAGGATGGTTCTAATCCTCTAGAGTGATAGTTCCATTTGAGACACCTTATACTGAATGATAACTATATTTTTTACAGATTTCACAACACAGTGTTATAAAGTAAACCTCTTTCTTTCAAATGCCAAATATCGTTTGACAAAATAGGAGCCAGTACGCCAACGAGAACTGTGTGCTGACGAAGTTTGCGGTGGCGGGAAACTTTCGTTAAAACCTTATATTATCAACGCTGCCTAAACAAAATTAAACTGCAGTATTGATGACATTTTAATAAAAGAATGTCAGCCAGTTTCTCCTATGTAAAATGAAATTATCGTACATTCTATTTTTGAATTAAAAGTTAAACTAAATTTAATAGTGTATATTTCAAAATATAATGCACCACCTCCGTATGTTGACAGTTACAGTCTCTTAGGTGGTTAATTTATGGATGTTCTACTGTATTAATTACTCTTTTTCTGTCTATTCTAAAAAAAAAGTAACGGCCGCTGTCAGAAGATTGTTGGGCTATCTCCTCCTAAACTGTGCGGATTTGAGTTTCGACTAAAGTGTCCACAGATGCGAAAAATTCCGAGGAACCTGATACGCTGACTTAAATCTCGAAAATCGAATTATTTTAGAAGATATTAATAAAAAACTGAAAAAATAAACAGAATGGTTGCCAGATTTGGCATGAAATCATTCATTCCTTTGCAACAAAGCAATTCCAAGTATGTAGAATCGTATGAAATTGACAAGCATGAAGTAGAATGACACCCATTTTACGCCACATTAAAAAGTATATGAAATTATGTTACACAAAGTTGAAGATTTCAAATAGTCAGTTCGCTTAGACAACAGGAGTTTAGAATGAGCGATTATTCGTTTTTCCAAAACAGAATAACTAATTGTAACTGATTTTAAAAGCGCGATCTTGGCATTAGGTACGATCTGGCAAAATGGTATCTTTCCAAGCAGGGTGGATCTAAACCGCGAGTTCCGAAATGTTAGAACCGAGTATCTTGAAAATGAAAAATAATTAAAATGCAGATTATTTTAAAGCCGGTTCGGTCCAGCTGGAGTATTAGCTACCAGTAGAAATATTTGGGGGCGTTAACTATGCCATTATAGCAGTTATAGTACACTTTGGATATCTGCCAGCGCGGCGAGATGATATAATTCGTGGTGCTACATACGCCAATCCGCAAAGGATTATGCATATGAAAATATGGATAACGGTTTTTCGGGTCCCTTACATGAGCAGTCATTACAGGTTGTGAGCATGCGTCAATCGCCAAATAATGAAAAGTCGCCATGGGTGGCAAGCTATCCTAGCTGTTCCGTAGTTTTTATCAAAGAAAACATGTGAAGTACTGTACTAGTCTTAGAGCTCATTATTAGCTATACATATAAGCAAGTCGCCAAATTATGAAAAATCGCCATACGCAAGGTGTTCCATGGGTTTTACATAATTAAAAATAGTGCGAAGTTTAAATTTTTATGTACCAAGGAACATGCAAGAACCAAGCAATGTGTAGCTCGGTATCATTCAATCTGATCCAACCTCTGGGTTTTGTTTGTTAAAAGCATGCCTTTTTTTTTACGAATAAGCCTCATTAGGAGCCGAATGACTCATACGAAAAGCGAGCGTAGGGACTCTAGAGGCCTTGGCCCTAGTAACTGAAAAAATATTAAGCATACTTTTTTCAAATGTTTTGTCTCTCATGATTTACCTAACGAGTGACAAAATACGACCCTTCCAGTTATACGCGGTTCTCAGTTATACGCGAATTTAAATCGGTCCCTTAAATAGCGTATAAGTGAGAGAGGCCACTGTATATAAATTTCGGCGCAATCGGTGCACATTCACGGCAATTAGATCGCGGACGGATTGACGGACATACCGAAATGGTAAGCACTTTTTAACTTTCTGGGAAAGTGTTAACAAAATCCAACTGATAAAGGCGAAATTGATTTTCGAGTCACGATCGACGATCATGGCGCATGCAGTCACGTGCCGATACTTTTTTTTTTTTTTAATGTCACTTATCTTTGTCCGAAGTAGGAATCTTGTCTTTCGCGTCAAAATCCGGGTGAACTGGAGCATCCCTTCTTAGCGGCCGTTACTTCATGCGTTATGCAAAAGTCCTTTATGTAATCGATTCTAAACAGCGAAATGAGTAGGTATCAGGTTCGATTTCAGAGTCTGGTGCAGACAAAAACTGCACGTGGAACAGAGTTGTCTCCGGTTTGTTGAGACATAAATGCGGTAGAGCCTCTGAATAACGGCCGTCCGTGGGATTATCAAAAAGTGACCGTCCTTCGGAGGTGGTTATTGTTTAGAGGTGTAATGTTTAAAAAAAATCGGAATAAACGAAGTTAATAATGGGGACACAATTATTATTTTAGCTGCACTAAATCTCACTTATTTTGATTTAGAAAATTCGGTCATTCCCAGTTGCTTTCTTTTTTTGAGGGAAAAATCTTTTTCCAAAGAAATAATAAAATATGGAAGCCATTCCCCCTTCGCCCATCGTCGTCTATAGGGAAGATCTGGCATCGCTTCGCTGTTGTCAGAAGGATACACTCTTAAAAATTTATAGCAACATTTCAGGAAAGCATGGTAAAACATGGTACTAGAAGAAAAGTTGGCTCCATTAGATGGACCTATTTCCAACCTTTGGTGCTTCACAAAAGTATGATTAAATCTGATCACCAAAAGTTGGAACAAAGTTTCACCATCTTATGGAACCAACTTTTCGAGTACCACGTTTGTGAAATGTTGCGCCAAATTTTTAAGAGTGTGAGAACCAGCAACACCACAACAGGATGCAATGCACCACTTGAAATCATCCACTTTGGCCAACCCAGGGCTATTATCCACCTTTACAGGTGCCTCACCATGGCACCGTGGTTATGTCACTGGAAATGGCAGACGGGGGGGGGGGGGGTCCCATCTCGCGTCCGTCGACCTAACCGTTCGGAGTTTTCCGTGGTTTTCTCCGAAACTTAGCGTAAATACGGGTCAGGACCCCTTAGGAAGACCCCCTTACGGAGGGCACCCCCCCACACTTGTGTTGTCGTTCTGACGAGGATTTATAAGCGGGTTCGAGTCAAGCACATGTTCACAACAACCTTTACAGATTCAGAAAGAAAATTCCGAACTTAGCAAAGATCTAACGTCATAAAAACGATGAAGTGTTCCCCCAAAACACTGCTGACCTTCAGATGTCTACACCCTTATTTTAGCTCAGCAATGTCCCACTTCTTTTGCCGGTCGCTGCGCTTGAGTTCTCAGCTGATTGCCGCGCCGAGCTAGCGTCGCGGTCAGGGTCAAGCTTTTTTGCCCATTCCGGGGCTTCCATTTCGAGAGAGCGTCTTGCTGTGTGCGCTTGCCGTTTTGTTAATTCCGCGCAAGATCGACCACTCCTCCCGCATTAGCGAGAGCCCCAAAACATTAATAACGGGCAGCCATTCCATTGTTGTTGATGGTTGGGAACGCCGGCAGTAGTAAAAAGAACTGGAATAAGGGATGACCACTTCTCTCGAAAAATGAATAAAATTAAGACCAGCAGTTCAAGGTCCTTCCTCCGGCCGATCGGGACCTTAATAGAAGGGTTCGTCCGGATCGGGGAGATATATCTGAACAAACTCGCCCGAGGGCTTTTGGAAAAGGTCGTGTAGGCACGAAGGTGTACGTGTGTGTATATATTTCTGATGATTAAGAGTCAAAGGCGGGTTGGAAAGCCATTAATTGTTTTTGCTTTTGTTGTGACATGTTGTACGTAGCGTTAATGGGGAATTTTCTTTCATTCGGGTTCGTAATAATAAACCTGTAACTGAAGTTAATGAGTTCTGAGTGCAGTTCACCTTTATGTGCGGGAGTGTTATCCGGTTGTTACTAAATCGTGCGGCATTGTTCGGGAACTAAAATAAGAAATACTCGAAAGTAATTATGAACGAGATATTAATAAAAATATTTATGTATTTATTACCTATTTTTATTTATTTTTATTCTTATAGAAATAAATTATTATGATAATTGCGAATTAATTGCGATTATTATTGATTGTGAATGTTATTCTCTGTTTGTTGACTTCAGAGCCGGGCTTAGGGGGTGGAAACTGGTGAACCCAGGGCCGCTAAAAACAGTTTAATTCATGGATACCAAGTAATCAAATAAACTTCTTGAACTAGAACTGAAAACTGCACACCAGTAAGCATAGTCCAGAAAAAATACAGAATTGATAATTTTGTGTAAGGTACAGTCGCCAAATTCCGTCCCCGAGCTTAATTTCGTCCCCGTCGGTATATCTTTTTCTAAATAACGCTATCTAGTTTTAATAAGTCGAATCTAAAGTTTGTTATGTCAGTCGGCCATTGTAAAAGTTTGACGGTGAAACGTAGCTACTTGCGCAAGATATTTAAAAAAAGAAAAAAAACTGTCCAAGTTGAGTTTTTAATGAAAATACTATGAGTACTGTTTAAATAGGGATGTATTTGAGTTATTGTAATGAAATGTTTAACAAAATTTGTTGTTATTTCTTAGATTGAAATTGATTGAAATTTTATTTAGGTTATGACATGTGCTTTTAGTTTAATGGATGATATCCACAAATTTGACAAAGTCTTAATATCGTCCCCTCACATGAGCCTAAGTATCGCCCCCGGGACGGTATTTAGGTCACTTCATCTGTCGTTATGCGTAATTTTTTTGAGTGTTTTTAATTTTATTTTTAGATGCCGAAGATAAAGCTATGGGATCCTGGAGCAATGTAAAAAGCCGTTGAAGCTGTCCGAACTAAAGAAATGGGGTATAAAAGGTAGCTAAGTTATTTAATGTGCCAAGATCTACTTTAAAAGATTATGTCAAAAAGTCTGATAAATCTATAGAAGAAACAGGGGAAAAAAAAGTGTTAGAAATTTAAAGAAAAATACGACAGGAAGCAACAAAAAGAAAACCAAAAAGCGACGTAAGAATCAATCTTCAGGCGAGGTCACGTCTGATGAGGACCCAATTTTAGTTTCTACTGGCGAAGAAGATAGTGATAACGATGACGCTGAATGCCCAGTATGTCAGAAAAGGTTTTCTCTAGATACAAAGGGAGAGAAATGGATAAGATGCACAAAATGTTTCCAATGGATGCATGAGGATTGTGTTGAAAATCCAGGAGTAAATTTTATTTGTGCAATCTGTTTTGAGAATTAAAATTACTTAAACTATACCAATGATTAATAAAAGTCTGATTAATAATAATGATTATTAGTAATTACGTTTAAAGATAAAATTTAAGTTTACGTACTGATTATTGTGATCTCAATATCGGACGAAATTAGGCGCCTAAAAAAATATTCACAGAATTTCTAGTGTTTTGTTAAAGCTATTTTCGTAGAAAAAGTAAAAGAGTTAAGAAGTTTTTGACTGTTCAAAATAACAAAGAAATGTTTCAACTTAACTCTGATGTTTTATTTATTACTTCACTTGGTATATTATTTTAAAAATATGTTTTTTACAAAAAGGGGACGTTATTTGGCGACTGTACTTTACAGCTTTCTTTTTCAATTTGATAGCATGGTAAGTAGCTAGAATGCAGGATTTTACATTGTGGAAACGTATTGCATTAAAATCTTAATTAAATTTAATTAATTAAATTCAGGAGCAGCAGCGGGTTTTTACTGGGGGAGGGGGGGCAAGCTCCAGCGTCTGTCGGCTTCTTTACATGGGGTGCGCACCGGCTTGTATGGTTTCACCTTTAATGCTTCTTTTTACCTTATTTAGAAGGATTTAAATAAGCAGTAAGTGCAAGTACGAATCCTTTTGACAACTGGTAAATCCATTTTAACTACTTTTGCCTTGAAGTCTGTCCATGAACATATCAGTGCCGTACTCCGGTAAAGTAGCTCCCATGTCGTACAATAAAACTGCTCTCTTTCTCTTAGTACGAACGACACTGACCACTTCGTTTGTACGATCATTCTTAAAATTTCTTGAGAGTGACCATTTATATTAGCTAAAAAATGATTTGCCGTAGAATGTTGTTGTATTTGGGACTGCTTTGATGTGTAGTTGTAAACTTTCCTATTTGGTTGCAATCGACTGGGTAATTTATTCGCAGTATAATCCGAAAGACTTTCAATGCATTTAAGTCAACGAACAGTAGCTGTTTGCGCCGTATTCCAAAATCTAGCCGACTGTCTCCGAGCTTGGCGACTTTTGACGAAGTACTGCCGAACTAGGAGCCAAAAATAAGTTTTCAAAACTGAACCAGCCTTGTCGATTACCTCCTGTAAATCGGGGAACCTTAATGAAGTATCGTTTCTCACTTACAAAGGAAATGAGTGTAAATAAAGTTCTTCAAAAATAAATGTGTAAAATTTAATAAACTCTCAAGGAAGTAGTGTTGTGTCTACAGCACCTTTTCCTCATGTCCATGAAGATTTTTTATAAAAAAAACTGCGATTGTAGTGACAGGAGCTTTCCCGTTTGTTACATTGTATCTTTCCTCAGTGAAGAACATTTAAACTGCTGCAGGGTTTAACTAAAGTCAAGTTTAGTTTTTGTCTTTGATCTAGATTTTTTTAAAATCAGGTTTCAATCATTTTTTGATCTGAAGGTTATAATTAAGTCTTGTAGCTGCAATGGGTGTAAAATAATCGGACAGACTTTCCTGTATCCGTATAGATGAATGCACCCATATTGAATTATTATAACGTTGAAGATATACCTGCAAGAGGGGTATCTGCTTAGGGGAGAGGTGCCATGGGCGACAGGTCATTAATTACTTGCCATTCAGGTTTAAGGGGTGCTAACTAGGGATGCAACGGATATCCGGCAAACATACTGCATACGGCCTATCCGGCCAATATGCCGGATAATTGGCAGTAGCCGGATATTACAAATATCCGGCAGTACATCAGGCCTAAAATTATATACAGAGAAGTAACATAAATAAACATAATGAATAAATTCTAAAAACTGCAATAATAAAAAAAAATGCGAAAAGACAAAGTTTTGTGAAAATATTTTGTTTTCCATACATTTTAGAATGTATTTTTATTATGTATAGAAAATGGGGAGAAAATTAAGTACTTCTATCTTTTTTAAATATTGGAGAAAATTATTACTGGAAGAAATTATTGTACAGAAACATTGTTTTTCCATCGTTGTAAGAATTTATAGTAAGTTAACTTTTTTTCCAACATAAATTGACTGGTGGACTGGTGAGAAATTGTCTCTCCCCCCCCCCCCCTCCCTCCCTCAATTTTGAAAAAAAAAAAGGAAAGGAAATTTGTTACATTGATTTTCCAACAGTTGAACGGAGATGTCTTGCTTTCAAGAACTGATTTTTAAAGATATTTATCTAACTCTTGAGGGAGAACATCCATGACATTGTAATTTGTATGACTTTAAATGCAGTAAAACTTGTATTAAATTCATGGAAACAATCCCAAATGGATTTTTGACTTTTTAATTAAAGGATTTGAAACTAATGAGAAAACTTAAGAATGACACACAAAGAAAACATGAAGAAAAATGTAATAATCTCAATGATCTAAGAAAACTAGTGAAAATAAAAACAAAAAGGAAGAAAACATACTGCTGCCGGATAAATGGCTGAAAGTTTGGCCGGATATTCGGTATCCGGTCAAAGATATCCGTTGCATCACTGGTTCTAACGCGTATATACCATACACCTGGAGAAAACCGCCCCAAAATTAGATCGACAGCCACGCAGTAGCCCAGGACCCTGGACTTCAGCCATCTACCATATTTAGTGACATCTACTCGGATATGCTGAGAAACTAAGTTATATTGAAATACAAATTGTTTTATAAACAATTCACTGAGAAAATACTTTTTTATAAATAATTCAAAATAATATATAAGGGAAATAAACTAGCTGAATTTCGTTTAGCAATTTTTTATATGGGTGATTCCGTTCTAATTGTGATACTTTATGTCCTGTATTGCTTGTTCTCACTGGTCATTAATTAATAATCTATTAATGAAATTTTTGTGTTAATTAGATACCCATCAACATATTGCATCATTTTTTTTATATAACATATCTTGCCATTCAGTGAAAACTTACAATATATCACCTAAATGTCAGTACCGTGTCATGTCCATTTCTAGAATTTACCTATAAATTGTTAATTCTTTTTGTAGCAATAAATGATTTAAACTAATTACCTCATAAATTCTAATGTATATGATCAAACTAAAAATATTTTATACACATTTTTGTTAATGTATTAAATTAACATTGGATTCCGTTTCAATAACTTTTGTCTTTAAATTTTAACGAATTTTTGAATTTGAATTTTTACGACTCGAGTGCCAACTACCTTGAGATTTATGAAACTTCTACTGAACAATGTTGAAAGTACGTCATCTGAGTAATATTTACAAACATTGAGTTGATGAAATAGTGCAAAGAGTTTGCGTCATTTTAGAACTCAATTTTCAAACAGGTATGTCATAAATTTTCTTGTCAGTACCGCGGTATTGATTTACTTTATCAAATATTGATTTTTTCTATCCAAAATAGTAAATTTTTGTACTTAATACTAGCCGAAATGACACAGTAAATGGATATTATCAAATTCATAACCAAACAATTACAGTTGTTATTTTAAATGAAAATGTCAGTACCGTGTTTGTCAGTACCATGTGAAAAAATAATTAATTAGTAATAAAATTATTTTAATTAATAATTGTAATTTTTTTAAATGCAGATGGCTCCAATACTTCGTACTAGAAAACTGCCTAATCCTAATGGCAATAAAAGTGGCAGAATTCAACAATCGTCTTCAAAAAAAAAAAAAAAAGGAAAATGTAAAAATAAAATTAGTGCCGAAATAAAACAACATCATTTGGAACAAAAACGTATTGCTGAAAAATTAAGGAGAGAAAAAAATACGGAAGGATCCAGAGGCTTACGAAAACTTTGTCAGAAAGAAAGAGCAAGAAATGAAAAAAGGAAAAAGGAAGAAAATCTTAAATCTATTCAAGAGTTATCAGAACGAGAAAAGCGAGCTCGTCGCAAACAACAAAATTTATGGATAAAAAATTCACGGACTCGACAAAAAGAAAAGATTGAGTTGACAACAAAGCAAAATGATATAAAGAATAACGTCAATTCCAAGCAAGCTCGGGTAGGAAGAAACGATACAAAAAAATCTACGTAAATGTTTTAGAGACAACAAAATATTATTGGATGATAATAAAAATCTGCGAATGAAAGTTAATAGCTTACATAAAAAATTACGACCGTTTAAATATCACGAAATCACACTCAACATCGCATAAATATAAAGTTGATAAAATGTTAAACGGTCAAAATGTAAATCCTCACTTTCGTAAAACATTATAATTTCATGAAGCTATGGTACGGCAACTCAAATCATCTTATCAAGACTCAAAAAGTTCAAAGTTTAAGCAGCTATTGGGTAGAGCAAAATTGTAAAAAAATATCGACAACTATCTGCCATTAGGAAAAATGTTGTCCCTATTATTTCTTCAAGAGTTCATCGGAGTAATAAACCACTGGAGTATGTAAAAAATGCAAAAAGCAATCACAAATTTATTCAAGATCGAGTGAAAAGTTTTTATGATGAAAATAGTAAGATAATTCCTGATAAAAAAGCTTCTATAAAAATGAATGGTAAACAAGTAACAAAGCGTTATATGAATGCTACGATTAAAGATTTACATTCTAAATTTTGTTCCCAAAGTGCGTACCGTGTTAACTACTCAACCTTCGCAAAATTACGCCCAAAGTATTGTATTGAACCAAAAGTTATTAATCGAAATACGTGTGCGTGCTTCACACATGAAAATTTCTCTTTGTTAATACAAGCTTTTCACAGTCATAAGTTATTGACAGAAAAGACGTCGTATAAAATTTTGAGTAGTTTCCTATGTGACAGTAATTCTGAACTATGTCTATCAAGAACGTGTGAGACATGTAAGTTAAAAAAAATTAGAATTTAATCTGAAAGATACTAATCCTATTGATAAAATATCTTACATGAAATGGGAAGTATCTCCAGAACAAAGAATTAATGAAAAAACAAAAAAATAAATAAATAACTGTTAAAATTAATGCAAAAAAAACTTCTGATGTACGATAGGGCAAGCAATTAACCATTTTAAACATGAGCTAGATTTGTTTATAGCCCATGAATACAGAATTACTCATCAAAACAACTCGATGAAAAACTTACTCAGGCTCTACAAAGCCATGAGTTAGGACTCCTCATTGACTTCAGTGAAAATTATTCTTGTAAGTATGAAACGGAAGTTCAGTCAGTACACTTTGGGGCTAGTAGAGTACAATGTACTGTACACACTGGCACGGTCTACTCACGCACTTCAACCTCTTCTCAAGGCTTTGCTACTTTGTCAAAATCGCTCAGACATGATCCTTCTGCTATTATTGTTCACATGAAAAAAAATACTTGGCGTTTATCTAGCATCAAATCCAGAGATAAAGGAGTTTAAAAGTGTTATAATATAATTGAGGAATAAATTTAATAATTTTTCTAAAGAATGTCTACCAAATTTATTTTATGTCAGTACCGTGGAACGACAAATTTGAAATTTGTTTCTCGTTCTTGACGCTTTGAAGTTGTAGTACATCCCTCTCAGGCTTCCATTTATACAATAAAATAGATGAATAATATGCATCAAAAATTTTTAAAAAGTTTAATTTTAAAATCTTAGCATTTTTAATCAAAAGAGTCACAGTTAGAACAGAATCACCCATATATTCATTTTAGTATTATTATACATTGGCACCAGCTTCGTTAGTTATTTGGTGTATGAATGTGATCTCCACTTTCGTCCAGACACTGCAAACGGTAACAAAACTCAACTTTAATCTCAGATTCATTCGATTTAAATCATTATTTTCGAAATTTAAGAGAGCCTTTCCCTTTCTACTGTCCAGTTCGATTCCTTCTTCACAAAAGGAAAAAAGAAAATGCTTAAACTATGCTTATGGATCCAGTTCCTCTTAAAATGTCATACACGAAGCCATAGGTTATTAAACTTTGATTCGCGGGCTTTGGGAGTCGCATTAGCCATTATCGGGGTCCCGCAAAATCCATCATAATTATGGTTGCAAGCTGTTCAAGGAAATTACGAAACGACAGCAACAGAAAAAAAAATTATTTATTTATGTATTTATGTATTTGTGAAACAATACATGAAACAAGAAGTTTTATTGGACCCTGTGATTTAGTGATTAATTATATCATACTGCTTTAAAAACTACGTAAAATTTATATTATTATTTTTTTTTTACATTTTTGACAGAAGTAGGCTTTTTCTTTTATATTTCTAGATTTTCACTGAATAGATGGCAACACTGTGCTTTAAACATTTTTACCAATCTTTGTTGTAACTAAATTATTGAGCCAGAAGTTTCAATAACAGCATAAAATGTTTAGGTTTGTGAAGGGATCCCCCCCCCAAAATACCTTGTTCAAGAGGGGGGGGTCGTAGATCCACATAAGTTTAAGAACCCCTGCCCTAAGTCATTCCGCACACAGGGTAATACTCTTGCACTAATATTAATGAAATTATAATCAGTTTTAACAAGCAATTGCAACATTAAAAAAAAAATTGCGATATCCTTGGTTCCATGAACAATGTACCGTACCGCAATTGAAGGGATCGCAGAAAAATTCTGGCAGTTCACTTTTCCAAATTTTAAAATATATAATACTTACATTTTTAAAAAAACTTAGCAAAAACAATCTTTTTATACGGTACGAAAGGTCCACCTTCCTTCAGTTGCACAAAAAAGCTACAACATCCACACAAGCAGGAAAGCTAAAACTAAGTCAGTTTTAACCTTCTTGTCTGAGTGAATGGTTAAGGATTTTTGGGAAAAGAAAGGCGAATCATTTTTGCACCACCTAAAAATATGGTTTCGCAAAGTATATTTTTATGTATGTTGCTTTACAAAATTTTTAATTAGTTTTAGCATTTAAATGACTATGTCGGTCAGGACCTCTGTTTTAATTTTAATCCTCCACAGACCTGATTAAAAATTTTTTATTGAGATTAAATTTTAATTTAAAAAGTAAATAATCCTAATAATTGAATTTTCGAGGAAAAATGGTTTTTATTTGTGTGTTCAAATTACGACATCCATTCTGTATGATACTATAGTTAATTTTTGTGTCCTCAATTGAGGAAGCAGGTCCTGAAAAAATTAAACAAATTAGCCCTCAACCAGCAATTGACAATCGCTGATGTTTTTTTTTTTTTTTTTTTTTTTACTGTAGCTGCATATTAACTAATTATGCAGGAAAAATCCATAAAACAAATAATAAATCCTTCCGTTTTCTGTCTTAATATTGTGTACACTGATGGCTGAATACTTTTTCTAATAGCTTACTGATGAAACAGTGGTGCCCTGCAGGGACGATTATCTACACTGAATAAGATAAGAAAAAAAAAATCACCAATTTTAATAATTTGTCCAACAAATCTATTCTACCTTGAAAAGGTAAAAGAGATGTCTAACATCATTTTCAGGAGAAAGGTTTTATCCGCTCATTAAACTGTCTCCGTTACGGTTACCGTTAAGCATTAATCTATTTTAAAACATGCAAATGCGTCTTAACTACTTTTCAAGGATACTCGGTGCACGAGAAAGAAAGACACTGTGTAATTCAACATTTCCTGCATCTATAGGTTCCTATCTCCATTCGATCTCTAATAGTTGAATAACATAACAATACAATACTAACTCAAGCAATTAAAAAAGATTTAGGTATATGGAGGTGGGCTGCTTTACTTTCGTGGCCTTCGACAGCAAACGCTATATCACACCGGTATTCGCAAGGTTCAGATTATTACCCCACCCCCATACCACCAACAGAACCTTGACTCAATCAAGTTGGAATTAGTTTTTTTTTTTTTGTTTTGTTAGCAATATTGGGCGAAAATGTTTCTATAGGGGGTTTGCCTTCGTAAATTGGAAACGCCGAATTTGAATGGATATTCAGAATTTCAAGAAAAGAAAAATTGATATGATAAAAGGGATAAATTAGAGGAACTGGCACATTGCCTTTGGCCCGACCATTAACGTGCTAGCCTTGGAAATAATTTATTCAGTGTTAGCTTACTTTTGGTGCAAAACCTGATTCGATACTTTAAAAGTTAAAATAACTTTTTTTTTTCGATGAAGACATAGTTTTTCTTTTCTTTTTAGGCAATAAATGAATTACTTCGTCACAATAGATGATAATCTGGAGCAGAGACGTGTTCAAGCGTTAGTTAGGGTCACATAACGTAGCTTAAGAGTGTATGTCGAAGAAAAAAACTCTGCTTTTAGTCTTGGTACACAAATTGAAATAAACTAATAGCACCATGGTCTCCAAACAATTCCAGATGTTTCTTCATAAGCTGCTTTACACACAGCAATAAGCCCGACGGATAAGCGAAAAAACTGTGGCTTTTGTGAAATTTTCAGAAAAAATTCTTAAACATGAGTCTGAGCTGATATATTTTTCGAAGAGTGACACGCTTTGCGAAAATTTCCGATTTTTAAGAATTTTTTCTAAAAGTTTTGAAACTCATACAGATTGATTGTTCATTTCAGTATGTAGTACAGCTTGTAAAGGGACAGTTTCAAAGTGCCTGGCATAATTAGTTAATTTGTACTTATGTACCAAAATCACATGATTTTTTCGAACTACACCGTTAATCAAACTTCTGTATTGATCTACTCTAGTTTAACGCGTGCATACTTAATACTCACAGTACCAGGGTATAAGTAATGGTAAAATAGTCTGCTACTTATATGTTTCTAGTGCGGTTTATTTATGAGACCATCTAATGCATGTCTATATGTGTCTATAATCTAATATGTGTATCTATAAAAGTTGCTTTAAAAACACATGGCACAATTATAAAGAGTGGAAGAGTCTAAATCATAAAACAATGAATTGATAAAAGCATCGTTATATATCAAACGCCAGAAAATAATCACTTTCTAAAAGGTGTTAAAGCGTTAGTTAGCTATCTTATTAAACTTTATTATGAATGGTTGCATTATCCGCAAAGTGCATAATTCAATTTCAAATGCAATCCTTAATGATTAATATTTTTTTATTTATAAAAATAGTTAATTTTTTTAAGAGCGTAATTTGAAAATTTCACTAGCACTGTAATACCTTATCATTTGCAAGTTAACTTAAAATGGTAATGAAGAAGTCTTTTTGCGAAAATTTCTGTTTATTTTTATTTTATTTTTTAAAAACTATTTTGGCACCCTCCAAAAATTTCTTCTGGCTACATTCCTGCTTGTCATTACCGCTTTTAATCATTTATTTGAAACGCTTTATACATTTTTTAATTTTTTTGTATGCTTATATTAGCTGTAGCCTCGCTCGAAATCAGCAAAACTTTTAATGTACTAAAAAAACTTTTTTCTCTGTCAGATGAACAGAGTTAATGGCATTACCAACTAGTTTGAAATTTGTATAATAACTACACTGTAAAAGAAATTCCGTGAAAATACGGAAAATGTACGGGCAAATGGGACGCCGCCGGTACTACTTCCGTAAAGTTATGGAATTTTGTTCCTGTAAATTCCAGTAGAAATTCTGTTCCAGAGAGGTGCCGACCCTTGAGATACGGAAATTGTCCAGTATTCAAATATAAACGGAGAATTTTCGTAAAGTTTTACGGAAAGTTTCCAGTCATTGTTCCGTTATTTTTTAGAGTGTATGTATATATAATTACCGTTTATAGCTTCTACTGCATAGTCGAAGTTAAAAATAAATATAGAAAGGTAGAGCGTTAGTTTTCTTCAAAAAACAAAAAAGAAGAAAAAAAAAAGAAGGAAAGTGGAAAATTAACTTTAATAAAATAATCAATAAGTGAATATAGTAGAGTCTCGATTGTTCGTGTTTCCATAAGTCCGAGTTAGTGAAAAAATCAGTTTAGCTCCCGAATAATAAACAACACAAATAAAACACGCGAAAGGATTTTTTCGCGCCACAAAATTCAAATACCTGGCGCACTCGGAAGCCACGTCAGAAATCCCCCTCCCAAAGAAAATGGGTATATTCTCCCGATAGATGGCCTCACAGAAATTTCTGGGCAGTGTTGGCAGGCTGCTTTGACGATGCCGCGATATTGTTGCACGGGTACGGGTCAACGTGTTAATACAAAAACAATTGACTACTATTTTCCGATATAACTAACCTGTTCTAATCATGAATAATGTAATAATAGGTAACTACATTTTTCATTTAAATATGCACTCAAATCACAAAAATTGATTTATTTCCATTTATTTGTTTATTAAATTTTATGATTTCTATAATTCGAGTTTTCCACAGTTCCAGGCAAGCCCGGTCCCGTCCACCTCGAATTATCGAGACTACTCTACTGCATTTGGAGTCCGAAATCAGACATACCCGTACAGCAAATATAAGGAGCTACAAGTCAAAGCCCGTTGTGGAGGCAATTACAACGGGCGCTAGAAAAACATTTGACGAAAATACGTCTGCACTCAAATGTATTCAAAATGTAAATAAAAGTAGTTCAACGTTTCACCATATAATGGAGCTAGCTAAATTAGCTGCATCCTTTCAATTAACATCGTTTTCAATGGAGAAATGTTTCACCTTGATTTGGTTTCATTTATCAATTTAAGCACCAAATTTTCATTTATTAACATTTCACCACTATTTTTCATTTATTCATTATTTTTCATTTCATCATTATTTTTCATTTATTAACATTTCACTATTTTATGGTGAAATGCTAACCATTTTTACTAACAGTGTAGTAAGTTGCTTAAGTCACCCAAGGCCCAAATAACTAATACACCATATCAATCCAACTGCATATGAATTCGAAATATCCATTAGATTGAATGAAAACAAAGTATATATCATATCAAAGTATCAAGTAGCGTCTGAATTATTAAACAAAATGTAACACATACCAACTTCATATAAAGAATTACTCACGTGCATTAAAAGCACGTGACAAGCAAAAAGAGAAATTCGAATTTCTCAATCCGAATACCACAATGGAACCATTCCCAAAACCAACCTTCGACGCATTGCTACTTTGAATCCAACTTGCGAAAGATTTCAATCTTTTTAATCGACCTTCGAAGTACGATGAACACGACGAATTCATTTGCATATCTGCCGCCATCAGCAAAAAGCAAAACTTCTTGCTCGCGAACACCATGCCCTCGAGCCGTTTTCACCAAGTTTGTTTCAAATGTTTCAAGCGACAATCAATAAAACGATTTCAATCAATTAAAATCTGCCACCTGAGACTGTTCTTCGCAACTTTCAGAGATACTACTTTAATATGCACCGATGAATGTTGCATTGCTTCACGCTTTTTTTTCACACATTTTTATCAGGTAGTTGTCAGCTAAAATTAAAGAGTACAGCCAGATAGATAATAAAGTTATATGGGAATGGCCGATTTATTTACCGGTATGATTGCACATATAAGAGTACATATAAAATAAAAAAAGTACATATATAAAAAAAAACAAGTGTGCTATTTGTTTTTTGTTTGTTTGTTCTGTTTTCTCTTTGTGTGTGTGTTTGTACTAGTGTGTTCCCTTTATTATTATTATTATTTATTTTTTTTTTTTGCCTTTTTTATTTCTGTATTTTTTGTGCTTCTTTCCTTTTCTTTTTATCCCATATTTTAATTTTTTTCTCCCCTCTCCGTGGTTTTGTTCGACTTTTCTTTGCCCCTTGTGGCAACGTCTTGCTTGTTTATCTCTTTTCAGTTCCCTGTGTTCTTTACGACGAAGGGCTTGGACTGATGAAGTTCAAAACAATTTTTGAACGAAACGTGCGTATCCTCTTACCTATTACTTCTTATGTGTGTTTTTTACAAAGTTTTTTAATTACTTTAAGAGAGGTATATTCTCACCCTTTAAAAATGAAGGCCCGAAAAACAAATTGATAAAAAAAACATAGTTACAGGGACTTATGATAAATACAATTTATACTGATCGATTTTAATTTAGTATTGCTTGAAAAAAAAAATAATAATTTTACCAAAGCGTTGCTAGGAAATTTTACCAACGCTTGACTTACATTAACATGTAATATGACTCTGCCTCTTGCGTACATACAAAAATGAAATTTCTAATGCTTAATTAAAGTTGAGCACTAGATTGTAGTTTTTAAGTTTGGGATGTCACATGATATCCGCTAGTCCATAGAAAAGATAATACAAAAAGAAAATTTGACCAAACTTTGACCCAAAACTAACCCTTTAAGCCCTGGCCTACCCAATTGTGTAGATGATCTACATCCTCTCAAAAAGTGTAAGCTATGTTTCCCAAGCAGATTTCATACATAAAATTTTATTCTTTATAAGAAGTGAATCAGGTATAAAATAATAATTTCTCGTATTTCGTTTGAGTTGTGTGTTATGCGATACACTTAATTAATTATTCACTAAACTAAAATAAGCAATTCATCTTACACTCAAATACTTTTTGTACCAAAAATAGTTCAGGTCTTAAAGAGCTAAAGCATCTCGGAAGCTATTATTCATAAGTTTTTTATGACAGCCAGTAAAACTCTAGGGTATTTTGTAAAGTTGCTAGATATCTTCCGAAATTGGGCTTACAGGCCTAACTATTGTCGATGCTTGGTGCTTAGGTCTGAGGAAGCAATACTCCATTCACTAGATTCTACCTTCAGAGACGTAATTGCTTTCAATAAAAGCTCAATATGGGCAGATTTAGATTTTTACGGAACAGGTCTCGCAAGCTTTGTTGTACTGTTGTCCAAATTGTTACTGTTGTTAAAATCAAAGTCCCTTGCAGCAACTTAAGGACAACATACGATTTCCCGAGACAGGTTTCTAAAACCTACGAGATACCAATAGCTGGCCTTCAGGTATACAACATAATTGAGTGCAGTCTACTTTTCAGAATTATAACTGACATTGCATACTTCCTGTAACTGTAGAAAAGCAAGAATGTCTATTATATCTGACCATATGAGGTGGCCGGAACCTGGCACTATCCTCATTGTCCAACTGGTTTGGAATGAGTTCCATAACCGCCAAAAAACAGAATAGTATACACTGAAAAAAAAATAATAATAACCAACTTCTGCAATAGATTTGCTGCATTAATCTTAATCAGTTCGTCTTTGAGATATAAGGTATGAAATAGCCATTTCAGATTTATTACGTTCACAGACAAAATTAAGAAAAAAAACACCCATTTTGATGAAAATAGCATGTGTCAATTGATGTTGTCAATATTCACACTCTGCACTTTAAAAATGCACAGCTATGTCCTTCAGTAACACAGTAATTCGTTGATACGTAATCTACAGATTTCCATGCCGTTCATTTTCATGCTAGGAAAGGTGGGGCATTTACTCTATAATAACGAAAGCATTAAAACGTTCGTAAAAATAAAATACTTCATTCAATTGTGAATCATGTGCATTAATGTGCATTCTATTGCTTTAAGAAAGTTTCATATCATGTTCAAAACGTCTTAAACAATAGTGAATGAAAACAAATTTTGTTTTCGTGTTGTACGCAATGCTTTTTGACTATCTGGGAAAAAAAACACATTTCTCGGGAATTTTAAATGTTAAATATCTTATTCATAGCTTTACAAAATTCTCCAGGCATCTACTCAGCAGCCTATCCAAATTTCCAAAAGCGAACGAAAACAAAAACCTAGCTCTAAAAGTCATTCATCCTTTCAATCAACGTGACAAATGAGGCACTAATTACACGCTGCAGAACAAACCAGCTGACTTAACTATTTTGTCGAAACGCAAAACATACAATCAAGAGCGGCTTAAAATTTTTCAGAGCCTTGCTCTAGAATATGTTTCAAGGCCACTTTCACCAACCAGCCCTAAAAGAAAGAAAAGAAAAGAAAAGAAACGGGATGCATGTGACATAGAAAATACAAAATGGCGCGGGGACGGTGTTCTTTTCTTATCGAACTGATAGCAATTATCCGTCTATCGCCATTTAGATCAAGTATTATTCAACAATTTGCATACGATTAGAAAGAACGATGGGCAAACAGCGACTCCTTATAGAATATTACGAAGCCTTCCAGCTATGGACGAGCTAACTTAGGCAGAACTCTGTTACTTCACACGTTGTGTAACAGTTTTATGTAATGATCTTTCTCTGCGCAATCTCTTTTTCCAAAGCCTGGAACAATTGTCGTTATTTTCCAAGGCGAAGTGCTACAATTACCATATTTAGTAACAGCGTCGTCGGGTTGAATTGCTTGATTCGATGGTTTGCGAAGTTGACCTTTCTACAGAGGGTGTCTACCATTGTTAGGGGATAAAAATAGTAGCATGGTAGCCTCACAAAGATTAAGAAGTTTCCCAAAAAATCAACCATTTTCTTAATTTGAGTATCCAAAATAGTAGCATTTTCTCGAAAGTTTAGTTCAAAAATATATTATTGTCATCGTAGCATAAAAAATAAAATAAATCACAAGATGAAATGATCAAATTAATTATTCTGTTTACTTGCTCATTATATTTTCTTGCTGCCTTTTACATAAGCATTCACACTTCTCATTCATTATACACTGATTGAATACAGGTAACATCATAATTTTTCTAAAGTTAAAAAAAAGGAACAAAATTAGATAATTAATTTTGTTCATTTTTGTTTTTTGTTCATTAAGACTTGTTTATACTTTTTAAGTTCTTTCTCATACATTATGCTTTTGATGAATACAAAAAAAAATTTATCATGATGGCCAAATTACCGTTTGGTCCCCTAGAATGGCCATGACATACAAATCTGCAAAGACTGTTTAAATGAAAAGGTACGAAACGTCGTAACAACTCCGTTAACGGTGTAGTTCGAAAAAATCATGTGATTTTGGTACATAAGTACAAATAAACGAATTATGTCAGGCACTTCCAAATTTTGAAACTGTCTCTTTACAAGCTGTACTCCATACTGAAATAAACGATAAACCTGTATCAGTTTCAAAACTTTAAGAAAAAATTCTTAAAAATCGGAAATTTTCACAAAACGTGTCACTCTTCAAAAAATCCTGCAGCTCAGATCCCTGTTTAAGAATTTTTTCTGAAAATTTCACAGAAGGCACAGCTTTTTCGCTTATTGCAGTGTGTAAAGCAGGTTAGGAAGGACCCTCTGGAATTTTTTGGAGAACATGGTGCAATTATTAGGTTGTAACGAAAGTTTCCCGCCACCGCAAACATCGTCAGCACAAACGATTTTTGGCATTTGAAAGAAAGAGGCTTACTTTATAACACTGTGTTGTGAAATCTGTAAAAAATATAGTTATCATTAAGTATAAGGTGTCCCAAATGGAACTATCACTCTAGAGGATTAGAACCATCCTTTACTTCCATTTGTGTTGCAAAAAGTCAGCTACATAATATCAACAAATTATGAGTACAGCTTTAAGTACTATTGTTGTATCATGTGACACTGTGCAGGTTTGGTACCGAAAGTTCAAAATCAGTTATCTAAGGAGTTAGAAGTTAGTTTTTCAGGCAGATATGGCGGAAAACTTTCGTTACAACCTGATAGTTTATTTCAATTTGTGTACCAAGACAAAAAACTGAGTTTTTTTTTTTTTTTCGAAGAGCAGCCTTAACATATTTGCCCATGCTGCAACGAGAGAACGTAACGAGACATCTAGATAATGCGATTGGAGTCTTTGAGGTGCATAGGAGCATGTGGGGACCGGCGGGAGAGAGCAGAAGCTCTTATAAAAAGCACCCTCATACGTCCAATTGATGTGGTAGGGCGTGTGAAGACAGGATGACGTTCACATTGCAAAGTTCGACTATTTAGGAGCAGCTAGGCGTTATCCGATTTCTGACATCAAAAAGTCTTAAACCGGCCACTAGTCATCGCCGGATGATGACCGTATGCAGGGAAGATTGTGTGTCCCACAAGTCAGTGAGGAAATGCAGTGTCTGTTTTTGCCAAGGAACTGGCCAAGTTCAAATGGGAACAGCTTAATCATCCGCCCTACAGTCCGGACATGTCGCCCTGCGATTTCCATGCGCCCGGTCCCCCGAAAAAAACATCGGAAAGGGAAGTGCTTCCACTCGGACGTCGAACTCGAGTACGCTGTGAAGGACTGGGTCTCATCACGCCACGGGAATTCTGGGAACAAGAAGAAATCTTTTATCTTATCTTATTCATCAATGGGATCGTTGTGCTCAGGAGTATGTATGATGCATACTTTGTGAGAATAAAGTCTTCATTTATACCCACATTGTCGTTTTGTACCTTTTCAGTCGAACACCCCTTTTACATTCCTACAAGGAGTCACTCTGGTAGCAGATAAAACTTGGAATAGAAATATCTTTGTAGGGTTTCTTTCTAGGGTCATTTAATATTCATAAATGACACTGACGAATGACACTATCAAGTGCGAACTGCCAGTGTCATTTGTCGAAAGTGTCATTCTGATACAATCTTTATGTCGAGAGATTTTACGAACATATCCTACATTAAAAAAGTTAATCGAATCACTTTAAACGTATCCCGTCAATCAAAAACCTGGACCCACCCAATCAATCATGCCCCAAGACTCCTAGCGAGAAAATGAACATGGCGAGCGGCAAGTGATTTGCATGCAGATGAATTCAGCCATAACCCCGCAGATAATGGCGGCAGATTATCACATTTCTCCCATCTAGCAGATCTCGCGTAGAGACAAAGAGGTGATTACGCCCAACGTATTTATAATCTCCGTGTCAGATCGTGTGTTGAAGCTATTTTAAAATTCTGCTGTCATGTAATTTTAAAGTTGCGGAGAGGTGTGGGAATTAAAAATAAATGCATACTGTAACGATGCTCAAGTTGGAAGTAAGAGCAAAATTGGGCTGATTTGAAAAGATGGTAACACGGTTAAATCCGTGCGGGCAGTATAAATCGAATAAATGTTCAAAATAAAGGTAGGAAAAAAATGACTACGTTATAAGAAAAAATTCTTTTCGTTAATTTTCAAAAAGTTACATTTTTAAAATTTGTATACGAACCTTCTACAGAAAAATTAACAATTAGTAAAATGTGCCCAATACAATAATGACGCGATGTACAAAATTTGAAAGCTATGTCCTAAAAAGTGCCAGAGATATGAAGATTAAATATATGTGGACTTTTATAAGAAAAAATTCTTTTCGTTAATTTTCAGAAAGTTACATTTTTAAAATTCGTATACGAACCTTCTACAGAAAAATTCACAATTAGTAAAATGTGCCCAATACAATAATGAGGCGATATACAAAATTTGAAAGCTATATCCTAAAAAGTGCCAGAGATATGTAGATTAAATATATGTGGACTTTAACCATTTTCCAATGGCTCTCGAAAGGAAAAAATCACGTCGAATGATTGCGTTTCAGAGGTTGTATAGAAATTGGGAAAGAAAATACTTTTTTGTTCTCTAGAAATAAACGTTTACATTCAGTTTAATGTATAGCCCCTGACCCTCTTTGCTATAAGATATCTCTGAGACGTTTTATGATAAAAGGCTGAAAATTTGTACGTCACCTAATTATTGTATGGGGCACATTTTACTAATCGGGAATTTTTCTGTTATTTTTTAACAGATGTGGGCGTGGCTTTTAAATGTTCAGTTTTTAACAAAGATTTTTTTTTTACTAATTGTTAGTTGAATGGAATATAAAGTGTAATAATGTTGCTTCTAACTGATGTATTTAGATTGCATTAATAAAAATATTATGCATAACATTTAAAAAAAAGTAATAGACTAGATTTTTAAAAAAGTGCACAGCAGGCGGAGTTGCAAGTCACCAATACCACATCTGTTAAAAAATAACCAAAACCACCTGGGTTAAAAGGGTTAAAAGGACGTTAGCAGTCATGGTTTCCTATGCAATTCTTAATCCTTGTGCTATCTCCTCCTAAAATTTTGTACAGACCCTGTATATGTGGCTCCTAAAAACTTTTGCTGGCTCCTTAGATTTTACAACTTTTGTCGATCCCTGTAATATGCTATAATTCTTTATTGTACCGTTTACTAAGAGGTGTGGCCACATCGTACAGCATGTCCAAGGGTCCCATTCTGCCTTACTGTTAATGAGGCTGCTGATCAACCATTGTGGCAGCCATTCCCATTCTTCGAAAAGCGCCTATTTTAATGCCTGAAGGGTTTTCGGAGGGGGCTGTCGACATGCTTTGGCTCTTCCTAGAGCAATTCCACAAGTGCTCTATGGGATTGAGGACTTCGCTGGCCCATACCGCAAGCTGAAAGTCTTCTTCCAGATAATCGTCGACTTCGTAACTTATATTTTGGAAACCAGTGTATACTAGTTAGTGTGCATGATTAATTTGATATTTTTAAACCCTTTTGACTAAGTAAGACCGTGTTCGCACGCTCACTACATTCCATTTTATTTTTAGCTGCGAATTTTTAATTAATGAATAAAAATTTTACTAAAAACAAGGTGACTCGTGAGTCGGCATACAAATTATGAAAACGGTAACTCGTTTCTTTTTTGATTTCGGAAAGTTGAAACAATTGAGAAAAAAGAATGAAAGAAAAGTGACAAAGAGATAACATAATTTAAGTAAATTCTTGTTTTTGGTATTTGTAAACAAGGTAAATTCCGGTTACTGAAATTTGTAAGCAAGGTAAATTCCTGTTATTGGAAAACAGTTTACGTAAGGTGACAAAGAGATAATATAATTTAGGTAAATTCTTGTTTTTGAAATTTGTAAACAAGGTAAATTCCGGTTACTGAAATTTGTAAGCAAGGTAAATTCCTGTTATTGAAAAACAGTTTACGTAAGGACTACAAATTTTAACATATTTGCAGTTTTAAGGCTTGATATTTTACCACTTTATGGTTCAACATGAGCTCCAAATGCCTAAAAAAAAAAAAAAGGTTTTATCCTATCATGCAGCCAGCAGCCTCTTTATACAAAATTTATATCGGTGTAGGTTCGCCTCGTCGCACATTATAACTGCAGATCTCTGTCTCGCATTAGCAAGTCCAATGGTTCCCAATCAGGGGGCGCAAAGAGTTAGCTGGAGAGGGGGGGGGGTTGGTTGGAGAGAAAAAGTGGCAAAGAGAAAGTGATTGCAAGTTTTTAAAAATCATCTTATTTATTCCTTTTAATGACTATGTCATTTTATCTCTCACCCCCCCTTTATTGTAAAATTTGTACCAAAAATCCGACATAAAAGTATGCGACATAATTTTACATATATTTAAATACTATTAGTTCACAACAGCTTTAATCTATTGTTACAGTATTTCGTAATCTGTAGATTATACACCCCATGTATTTTTCTATAAATAGGTTACAATCCTAAAATTTTCAACAGAGGGTTACCAGGCGAAATACACGAAAGATGAGACATAAAATGACATAGTCAATGAATATCGTTTTAATATGGCAATAATGAAACTAAAAAATTAGGGGGGTTCAGGGGGATCTCCCCCTGACGAGGCTCAAACAGGCAAGTTATTTTTATTCCTTTTTTTACTCTTATATATTTTCGCTTAATATCAGGCGCGTAGCCAAGAAAATTTTTCGGGGGAGGGGGGGGGATATGCGCCTGGAAAATTTTTCGGCGGGGGATATGAAATTATATGTGTATAAATAGACGGAATTTCATCCAAATAAACGGACGGAATTTCATCCGAACTAATCCAAAAATTTCGGGGGGGGGGGATATATCCCGATATCCCCCCCCCTGGCTACGCCCTTGCTTAAAATGTTTATTCAAACTTTACGGATAACATCATTTTGTCGAAAAGGCGATTAAATGTACAATTGTTCATTAAAGAATAAAGAAACTGTATGTATGGTGAGGATTGGGGGTGGGGGACGCCCTGGTAGGTTATCCTTTGTTGGGGGACGCAATGTTGAAAGGTTGGGAACCGCTGGGCTAGTCAATACAACCCAATCCAAAAAGAAAAAGAAACAAACAAACAAACTGAACATCTTTCGACCGACATGTGCATGGGATGTTCCTAAATAGGCATTGGTGTCACTTGCGAATTCCCTCCCGACCGCAGGCAACAGCGATGCACTCCTCTTTAGCAGGGATTTGCAAAGCTCGACAATTCACTCCTCGCAACCGACCTCAAACGAGCAACTATCGCCGGGCAACTGGAGTGTGAAAACGAGTGTCAAGTGTAAGAGCTCACGGACGGGGTGCTACGGCTTAGCACTACTGGGTCAAAATCGCGCACACATACACACACACACAGTAACTTTCTATTTTTAATTTACGCAACGTGGAAATTTTTCCACGCAAAAAAGTGAGAGAGACTCCGCAACCGATAGATTAGCCAGTACGCAGAAAAGTAATTAACGCGTTTTCGGAGAATGACGAATTGAGAGCTGAAGGAAACGTGAGCATCGTCGTTCTAGATCATGGATTTCTCTTAAAAACAGGAGTTCGCCTCTCTTAAAACATGGATTTCTCTTAAAGCAGTAGGTTCATGAAAGCTATGATAAATGGTTTGTAAGCAATTTAAGAAGACTGAAAAACGAAGAAGTGTGGGACAGTAAAAGTATTAGGTTGTAACGAAAGTTTCCCGCCACCGCAAACATCGTCAGCACACAGTTCGCGTTGGCGTATTTGCTCCTATTTTGTCAAACGATTTTTGGCATTTGAATGCAAGAGGCTTACTTTATTAGGGATGGACGCGAGACGAAAAATAGGAGTCTCGCGTCTCGCAAAATAGCCTAAAAGCTTTGTCTCGTCTCTCAAAAATCCCTATATTGTAATGTTAAAAATGTGTGTCTCGTCTCGCAAAAAAGCTGTAAATCTCTGTCTCGTCTCGCAAAAAAGTCGTCTCGCGTCCATCCCTATACTTTATAACACTGTGTTGTGAAATCTGTAAAAAATATTGTTATCATTAAGTATATGGTGTCCCAAATGGAACTATCATTCTAGAGGATTAGAACCATCATTTACTTCCATTTGTGTTGCAAAAAGTCAGCTCCAGAATATCAACAAATTATGAGTACAGCTTTAAGTACTATTGTTGTATCATGTGACACTGTGCAGGTTTGATACCGAAAGTTAAAAATCAGTTATCTAAGGAGCTACCTTAAAGATCTGCGAGAAGTTAGTTTTTCAGGCAGATATGACGGAAAACTTTCGTTACAACCTGATATATTTTTAAGCAATAAATAAAACATGAAATTATTATTTATGCTCTGTGATTCTGATATAATTTCTACTGTTTGCTTCTTGCTATATCATATAGCTTGAAAGCTAAAGCTACAGATGAGCGGTCGCCAGCTCGCCAGTGGAATTATTCCTTGGCGACTATGAAACTGTCTGTCTATCGCCAAAATTGACGACTTGTAAAATTGGCCGTTTTGTAAGCTAGAGCTCAATACTAGGAATGAACCTAAATCAGAACATGCCCAAATTGACAACAGAACAAACATCTCTGCCGGAAAACAATTTTGGGTGGAGAGAAAAAAAAAGGGGGGGGGGCAATACAAACAAAATTTAGATCTCTTGTTAGAATACCAAAAATTACAGCTACTAACCACATCAAAATGGGCACTAAACTTTATGAAGTCACTGGCTACTGGCTACTGTGGAATTTTGTTATTCTGAAGCTCTATTAAAAACCTTTCAATATTTAAGAAGAAACACTCATAAGAAACTCAGAAGATGTTTATAAATAATTAAAACTCTGTGACGTGTATCGTCTGCGGCTTTCTCAAAAATTTCAGACTAACCCTCGTATAACACTTGCTTCAAGAGATGGCCCCCAAAGAGTCCAAAAAGATAAAATTTTGTGTTCCAAAGTTGCTTTATAATCGATGCTTTCGGTACAGTTTATCATACTCGTTTATGCAGATGACTTCTCCACTTCAGTTCCCGTTATATAACATTTGCTTCAAGATACGTCCTTCGAAGATTGAAAATAAAAATTGTGAAGGACAGTTCAGCGCGACTGTTTACAAAACCCACTCGCGGCCCCCTTGAAAAACTAGGTCGATTTTTAAGGTAGAAGTCACGGCCTCTGATGCATTAATTGTTATCCTTATGAGAGATTTCCTGTGGCTGTCACTAGTTAACCCTTTATAAGGCGAGGGTATGTGCAGAGAGTCGAAATTATTTGGAATTTTTCTGGCCCATTTTTTAGAATTAATTCATATATTTTCCCTCTACTGTAGATTGGAGAAACAAGTACTAAACAAACATAGAAATTTTGCAGGAGAATACATTAATTATGCACAAAATCAAAGTCGGAAAACTACCTGCTGCTTGTACACGGAATTAAACGCAAAAATATATAATTAAAAGCGATGATTCTTATGCTCCATTTTCGAGTCATTATTCCAGCTTTCCTTAAAATTGCGAATGAAAGAAAAGTTCATAAACCAAATATTATTTAGAATCTAGACGTATGGAAAAAATATACATCCAATATAACTGAACAAAAATCAGAAAATTCACTAATGACAATTGATTTCTGTAATTAACCCTTCAATGCATAGCGATTCATATATGCATCGTATTTTTCAGTGCCGGATTAGAGTAGAAGCCAAATTTCTTATGTCAGTTTCATATATAAAATATAGTATTTTTTAATAATAAATGATTCATATGGATTCATTCATATGGAATGATTTATATGATTCATATCGTGAGTAGTAAAAGTTTCACATAATTCTTTCAAACTGTTTGTCCTTGGAGAAATGAATTAGTTATTCATAAAACTGATATAAGAAATTTAACTTATACTCGTGGCTATCGTGCGAACGAGAAAAAAATTCATGCATTTAAGGGTTAATAGACCGTAGGTGGTAAGTATTTTACCACTGCCTGATAAAGGGTTAACAGGTAATAACGAAAAGAGAAAGATTTGTTATGCATGCAGGGTGGTTATAACTACACTTCAAACTATAAACAGTGTTCTGTACCTGAAGACGTAACATTAATTGTGGCGCATGAACTGCACACAAAATACGCTGAATTAACTTTTTAGAAAGTTTAGTCCCAAAAATGTCCACTAAGTGATGCTTTGTATTTTCCGGAGAAAATTGAAGCTATGATAGCAGCAGGGAAGCAAGCGCTGCAGGAGAAGAAAATTAACAGATTTGGCTGTTTATCGCCTTCTGTTTTTCCAAAATCAAACACTTTACTACGCTAGAAGGCAAAATGAGAAATAACGAAATATTAGGTTGTAACGAAAGTTTCCCGCCACCGCAAACATCGTCAGCACACAGTTCTCGTTGGCGTATTGGCTCCTATTTTGTCAAACATTTTTTGGCATTTGAAAGAAAGAGGTTTACTTTATAACACTGTGTTGTGAAATCTGTAAAAAATAGAGTTATCATTCAGTATAAGGTGTCTCAAATGGAACTATCACTCTAGAGGATTAGAACCATCATTTACTTCCAGTTGTGTTGCAAAAAGTCAGCTCTAGAATATCAACGAATTATGAGTACAGCTTTAAGTACTATTGTTGTATCATGTGACACTGTGCAGGTTTGGTACCGAAAGTTCAAAAACAGTTATCTAAGGAGTTAGAAGTTAGTTTTTCAGGCAGCTATGGCGGAAAACTTTCGTTACAACCTGATAGTTTTTGCAGTATTATTTCCATAAGTCACATGTGATGTGTTTGTTTCAGCTTAGGGTTGTAACTGCTCTCTCCACCGACTCTTCCACTATGAGTTCGACAGGTAGAATCAGGAAGGATTCATAAATTAAGAGCACATCGGTTATCTTTAAGATATTATAAGAGATACTTTTTCCTCTCATAAAGTTCCCAAACGGTAGGTCCTAGTCCTGCATATGGAGAGCGCACTGGCATTTTTATTTGCAACGTACCCACATGCTATAGCTCCTAATGAAATCCTTATACAGGGTGCCTCCAAAACATTGTCCGCATCTTTTATTTCTTAAATATTAATCCCAGATATGCATGATAAATTCTTAAGTTACGTTAAAAGAAAGCAAAAAATGCCTGAAACACTTTTATATTTTAAATACGCACTGGAGTGCAATATATTAAAAGCGTATCATAATCCATGCGTCTTTCCTATAATCCTCCCTTATTGTATTGAGTTAGAAAGTGTATCATTATTCATGAATGCGCCGTATATTTCTTCCTTGTTCCATAATACTTCTTTGAAATTGAAGTCTATATTGCAATCTCCCACTAAAACTGTTTTACAATCTTCGTCAGACATATTCTAAGTATACTTCTCCTTTGTAATAAGAAGTAGCGTTTCCTAATTTCCTGCCAAATGTGGAGGATACGGCCAATCTAGCTTTGGGGGCTTATTTTTTGGCGCCAAAATTCGAAGTAAATGATCAAAAATTTCCAATTTTGGCAACTCTGAACATTTTATTCTCCCCCCCCCGTGCTATCTGGCAACTTTGCTGGAAAATGCAACGAAAATCTGTAGACGCCAATCAGTCCACAAAAGTACGTCCACCAAGGGCGGATTAGAGGGGGTTCTGAGGGGGGCGACCGCCCCCCCTCCTTCGAGAAAAAAAAAATTAATGTAAAAGATCCAATTTTAAGTCCATAAAATGGATGCATATATCAATCTTCTAACTCACCGCCCCCACCGACAAACTTGCATTAATCCGCCGCTGACGTCCACAATGGTCCAAATGGACTAGTGATTGACCAAAATGAACTGTACATATGCATGGATACGAACATACATGGAAGCCCAGATTTTAAAAAAAGTTGGCATGTCGTCTTGAGACGTCTTTGAAAAACTCTTCAAACTCAATTTAAAGATAGCCAAAATCGTTTTTTTTTTTCCATCAAAATCTGCGTACCGAAAATTTTCGCCATCGCTATACTTCCTTTTACTGCGTAGAAGGAAGTAACTAGTCAAAATGGACTTGCAGTCGGTAGTAAATGGATTGTCATGCATTTATACGAACATGCGTATGTTGAGAAGTCTCTCAAAAACTCTTCAAAATAAATTTAGAGATAGGCAAAATCGTTTTTTTTTTCCATCAAAATCTGCGTACCGAATATGTTCGCCATCGCTATACTTCCTTTTACTGCGTAGAAGGAAGTAACTAGTCAAAATGGACTTGCAGTCGGTCAGAATGGATTGTACATGCATTTATACGAACATGCGTATGTTGAGAAGTCTCTCAAAAACTCTTCAAAATAAATTTAGAGATAGCCAAAATCGTTTTTTTTTTTCCATCAAAATCTGCGTACCGAAAATTTTCGCCATCGCTATACTTCCTTTTACTGCGTAGAAGGAAGTAACTAGTCAAAATGGACTTGCAGTCGGTCAGAATGGATTGTACATGCATTTATACGAACATGCGTATGTTGAGAAGTCTCTCAAAAACTCTTCAAAATAAATTTAGAGATAGCCAAAATCGTTTTTTTTTTTCCATCAAAATCTGCGTACCGAAAATTTTCGCCATCACTATACTTCCTTTTACTGCGTAGAAGGAAGTAACTATTCAAAATGGAGTTGCAGTCGGTCAGAATGGATTGTACATGCATTTATACGAACATGCGCATGTTGAGAAGTCTCTCAAAAACTCTTCAAAATAAATTTAGAGATAGCCAAAATCGTTTTTTTTTTTTTTTTTCATCAAAATCTGCGTACCGAAAATTTTCGCCATCGCTATACTTCCTTTTACTGCGTAGAGGGAAGTAACTAGTCAAAATGGACTTTCAGTCGGTCAGAATGGATTGTACATGCATTTATACGAACATGCGTATGTTGAGAAGTCTCTCAAAAACTCTTCAAAGTAAATTTAGAGATAGCCAAAATCGTTTTTTTTTTCCATCAAAATCTGCGTACCGAAAATTTTCGCCATCGCTATACTTCCTTTTACTGCGTAGAAGGAAGTAACTAGTCAAAATGGACTTGCAGTCTGTCAGAATGGATTGTACATGCAATTATACGAACATGCGTTTGTTGAGAAGTCTCTCAAAAACTCTTCAAAATAAATTTAGAGATAGCCAAAATCGTTTTTTTTTCCATCAAAATCTGCGTACCGAAAATTTTCGCCATCGCTATACTTCCTTTTACTGCGTAGAAGGAAGTAACTAGTCAAAATGGACTTACAGTCGGTCAGAATGGATTGTACATGCATTTATACGAACATGCGTATGTTGAGAAGTCTCTCAAAAACTCTTCAAAGTAAATTTAGCGATAGCCAAAATCGCTTTTTTTTTTCCATCAAAATCTGCGTACCGAAAATTTTCGCCATCGCTATACTTCATTTTACTGCGTAGAAGGAAGTAACTAGTCAAAATGGACTTGCAGTCGGTCAGAATGGATTGTACATGCATTTATACGAACATGCGTATGTTGAGAAGTCTCTCAGAAACTCTTCGAAATAAATTTAGAGATAGCCAAAATCGTTTTTTTTTTCCCCATCAAAATCTGCGTACCGAAAATTTTCGCCATCGCTATACTTCCTTTTACTGCGCAGAAGGAAGTAACTAGTCAAAATGGACTTGCAGTCGGTCAGAATGGATTGTACATGCATTTATACGAACATGCTTATGTTGAGAAGTCTCTCAAAAACTCTTCAAAATAAATTTAGAGATAGCCAAAATCGTTTTTTTTTTTCCCATCAAAATCTGCGTACCAAAAACTTTCGCCATCGCTATACTTCCTTTTACTGCGTAGAAGGAAGTAACTAGTCAAAATGGACTTGCAGTCGGTCAGAATGGATTGTACATGCATTTATACGAACATGCGTATGTTGAGAAGTCTCTCAAAAACTCTTCAAAATAAATTTAGAGATAGCCGAAATGGTTTTTTTTTTTTTCCATCGAAATCTGCAACCCGAAATGTTTCGCCATCACTATTGCAGGGTACAAGGAAGTAAAAAGAGAGAACTCCTGAACATTATTAGACACCAGAGGCACGTCCCTCGCTTAAATCACTGTCGAAATAAACTGCGATAATTGCGTCCGAAGCATGAACAGAGCTTTAATTTTGCGGACATTTACCTAACCATGCGTGTAAAAAAAAAAAACGAAACGTTGAATATCAAGCAGCCATGTAATTTTCTCACCCGATCCAATAAATCTTGATTTAAGACTCGGGATCAAGCAGTTTTTCGTATTAATTGAGCAGTTGATTTATTCTGGGCAATTTCATCACCTAGTTGAGAAAGCGTGCATCTAACCTTGATGAGGAATAATACTACTAGTATTTCCAATAATTGAGACATAAAATCTGGATTAATTAAAATGCAAAGCAATGCAAATTTTGTAGTTTATTTTATTTATTTTTTTAATCCGAAAGCCCTTTTCACCTTGTATTTGACACATTTACTGTGCAATATTGAAGGTCACAATGTGGTTGTACAAAAAGATTAATTTCATATTTGCATAAAGTTACATTTATCACATATTGGGTTATACCACAAAAAAAGGTGGATATTAGTCATTGAGCTACCTAATTTGCTAACCGGCTCTAATGGCCTCCATGTCTGAACGATTCCCCTAGGGGTGCTGATTTCAGGTTCTAGTTTCCCATCTGGAACGGGTACAAAATTACGAGACCTCGAGCAAGGTCGAACTTCCTCCCACTGGGGCTCATTAACCCTTTAACGCGCAGTGTTCCCGCTCTGGGAACACCCAACTCTGACGTTTTGACTGTCTCCAGTCGCGAAGAAAAGATTTGTTTTCTATAAAAATAGTTGCGGGTGACATAGCTCCATGAGAATCCTCTACTTTTTAGCATGTCATTTCCTGTAAAAAAATGGTCACGATTCTTTTTAACAGCACAGACATCTGCTGAAAAATGGAAGAATGCGAAAACAGCTGGATAGATTGCCCCATGCTGAAGAAAAAGGGCAGCCATTGCCATCGCTCGACTTAACTACCAGCAAGATGGCGGACGATCGAAACGTTGCTGGCTGTGCCGCACAGCCAGCTGTCGTCAAAAAAGGGTCTCTAGATCTGTGGCACGCGATGAACGTTTCGATCGTCCGCCATCTTGCTGGTAGTTAAGTCAAGCGATGGAAACGGCTGTCCTTTTTCCAGCATTGGGAAAGGGTTGCGCCTCAAAGGGTTAAATGGAAGTTGCCCCCCTTCGCCCTTCTCCGTCCTGTATGGAGGATCTGTGCCTGATCCGCGGATGGCAGAGGGCACTAGAAACAGCTACATTCTTTCTATACGTGCATAAATTTACTGCACTGGAATTGACTATTATGTGCTTACTAATTTTTTAACGAGTGATTACTGTTACTAACAACTACACAAGAGTTCGTCCATTTCTTTCTGATTTTAGAAGGAATTCACCAGGAAATCAAGGTTTCGAAACGCTGGTACAGTAAAGTGGTTCCCAACCTTTCTCTCCTTGCAGACCCCTCCAAAAATCGGAAAGAAAATGGCGAACTCTATGTATAGTCGCAGTGAACGTTTATATATTCATGATTTTGAACTTCTATTAAATTCTATTTGCTGGAGCGATGAGTTCTGTAGGAATAGGAAGTGTAATAAATAGAATTCTGTTGTAAAAAAGCACATTGTTATATGGAACAGCGGGATTGAGAGTAATGGAGGCAGAAAGAAAGTAACTAACGGCAGGAAGAATGGATGCCACATGTGCTGTCTTGTTATTTTTCATTAGAAATTAAGATGTTTGCAAGAAATGTAACATAATTATGTAATTTTGTTATACGTTTCCTCAAAAAATAAATAAATAAATAAAATAAAATAAAAAATAAAACAAATGAGATGGTGGAATACAAGCTCTGAAAGAATTTTATTTGACGGTGCACTAGACACCAAATCAAAATCCACTGCCTTCTTCTGGGTAACTGGCATAGCTACCCAGGCTAAGTATTCTATACCAGTGAAAGCGCTGAAGTAAGATGGTTTCACTGCGCAACGACGGCGCTTCAAAGGGTTAACCCTTTGAGGCGCAACCCTTCCCCAACGCTGGAAAAAAGGGCAGCCATTGCCATCGCTCGACTTAACTACCAGCAAGATGGCGGACGATCGAAACGTTCATCGCGTTCCACAGATCGTGGTTGTGCACAGGCACAGCCAGCTGCGTCAAAAAAGGTTCTCTCGATCTGTGAAACGCGATGAACGTTTCGATCGTCCGCCATCTTGCTGGTCGTTAAGTCGAGCGATGGCAACGGCTGCCCTTTTTTTCAGCATTGGGCAATCTATCCAGCTGTTCTTGCATTCTTCCATTTTTCAGCAGATGTCAGTGCTGTTAAAAATAATCTTTTTACGGGAAATGACGTGCTAAAAAGTAAAGGATTCTCTCCCTGGAGCTATGTAACCCGCAACTATTTTCATAGAAATGAAATCTATTCTTCGTGACTGCAAACAGTCGAAACGCCAGAGTTTGGTGTTCCCAGAGGGGGAACACTGCGCTTCAAAGTGTTAAACAACGGAAAGGGACACTGAGCTAAACACACTTTTCACGCTCGGCGAGTTCCGTTGTCACCGGGAAAAAAAAACGACTCTCTCTCCTTCCAGAATCACAACCGAGAGATAAAGAGTGCGATGAACTCTGAAGATGATCTAGTCAAAATTCTCAATAAGGATGATATATCTTTCTGCGTTACTTATTCTCTCCTGCAACTGGAAACGGGGGAATACAAGATATTAATAAACCCTTATTCATCAAGGAACGAGTAGTCGTCCGGCACGGATCCTGAAACAACTCGGAAAAGAGTTGTCGCAGTCCGTTCCGCAAGCACAGTTTACTGGGAACAGAAAAAGAAATTAGGAAACGTATTTGCCTTCGCTCTTTGGCATCAGCAGGAATATGAGGCAGTTGAATCCTCCTTTTGCAGAATATATCCATGGATATAGAAGAACTGGAGAGGGGGCTTGGATTTTAAGGGCCTGCCCTCCTCTATGCTAAACGCCTAGGCGTATGGTCGTGGTTCGATTCCCACTTAGATTCTACCACTCAGCATGGTAGACACTGACACGTAAAGATCCCGCGTTGGGGGCCTACCGCGGGGCTGTCGATCTAACAGTCTGGAGTTTTCGTCGGTTTTCTCCAAATGCAAAGCTCAGCTTCGGGGCAGAAGGTAATAAATAGGCAGCAAAAAAAAAAAGCAAGTAAAAGAACACCAATACAAAAATTAAAATAGCAGACCGCTTTCGGAATGTATGACATGCCGTCGTCAGTGCAAGAATAGACGCATGACGTCAGCCAAAGACTAATGTGCAGATGTGCTAGCGTCGTAGCTGCTGATCGATCCACAAGCCAAAAACCGGTCTGCTATTTCTAATATTTTCCTAATGGTGCATCATTACGCGGTGTTGTTTGCTGCTTGCTTATAACACACAATGGTTGCCATGGTGGCAGATTTTCGGTAGGTAAAGAAATGACTCAGGTGTTCCTCACCATGGGCACAAGTGGATTAAATATCACATGGAAAATGAGTTAGATCGTGGCGAAAGTGAAGTGATTCTCATCGGGTTCTGGTGATAGCCCATCCGTCAACGTTTCCATCGACCTATTACCGTTCTTCGGAGTTTTCCGCTTTCATTTAAAAGATCTCTCCTGAAATTATTATCCAAGTAAAATAACGTATGTTTAGGACACCCATGGAAGAAATAGGGGTACATTTCCCCCCCCCCAGGTGCATGCCCCCTTGTGTTGTCCTACCTGATGGGGATTTATAAGCGGGCTTCGAGCCAAGCACACAAATCCGATATACATGTTCACAATAACAACAACAACAAATGACACAGGTTCTTGGGTGTGAGCTATGGACAAAAATGCTACTTATGAAAAACCGAAAGAATAAAGAAAAGAAGAAAGGAAAAAAGAAAAGAAAGAATAACCATGAAATTGCTTCCTTTTGAATCAAAATATTGTCTGTACGTAAAGGAGAGATTGAGAACGAATTGCTTTAAATGATCGGAAATGGTTAAGGAAATACGACCTTACCCTGACTTAACAGCTTATATTCATTACGACTTTTACCTATTTTTTTAAGCGCTTACTTGTTTTAATATCTTACTATGACAATGTTTTACTTTTTCACAAGTCGTTTGGCACAGCATATCCTACTTCGATCCTGTGCCATTGAAACCTCAACCAAACAACCAATCAAAAACAAAATAAATGCAGATTCTGATACACTTTCCGGCATAACGGAACATGAAAGAGAAACACAGCTCACGCATGGATTGTGATACACTTTCCAATGTCATGAAATCAAGACAAACAGAGCCTACGCGGGGATTGTGATATGTTTTTAATCTAATGGTGCTTCAATTAATATTCTTGTGAGGTTGACCTAAGAAAAAACACTATAAGTGCTGCAATAGCGTGACTACTGAATGGCAAAATATAGTTTCGCGTTAAAATATTAATTAAATATCACAAACTTTTCAGATTCTTTTATGCTCACGTTGTTCTAGAAAAAAAAAAATCATTTAAAAATTTTAATACACAATGATTTATTTATACAGCTTAAATCGGTATGTTTCAGATCTGCAACATAGTGATACAAAGGGTTAAAGGGTGACAGGGCACATCAAAAGGATTCAGAATTACGCAGCAACCAGAGATCCGAAATGCTGCTTTCATAGGCCGGTTAATAATCACTTCGGGAAAAGTATTGATGAGCTTACTGTTAGTGACTAAAATCATCCCATCTTTTGAAATGAAAACGATTCATGAGTGCATTTTAGTCCAGTTATTTTTCAATCAAAATCGTTAAGATTAGGCGAAGTATCATAAGAATTTTCTTTAACAGTCAGTACCTCTTTAAAAAAGTGATTACTTTATGAAACATATTTTCAAAAACAGTACTGGTCCGACAGTATTGGTTTCTGTTTAACTGAGCAGAAAGTACACAGAAAAGGGTAGTCATACCTCTGTTATTGATGCATGTTTAGTACACTATGCGTAAAAATGGTGGGTTTGCAATATGAGCTGTAACATATGTTGATTTATATGCTCTATTTCGACCACTAGATGGCGATAGTTGTCCAACAAAATTCGCAAGAAATTAACTGGTTGTGGGTATGTAAGAAAGAGTAGTTATACCTCTGAAACTTCGTTTTTGTGGCTGTCGCAGAGGCATTTACCTTGCTGCTAAATTTTACATTCTTTCATGATGCGATATAACATATACTTGCAAATCTCCCAAAACTAAACATTTCTAGGCTACTTGTCGTCAGTTTGTAGAATTTTGGTTAAAATATACTATTTATTTGAAACATGGCGTTTTCCGTCTTTAAATAAAGAGTAACCCTCAAATTTATACGTTTCTTTAAAGGCAGTACTCAAATTTCAACTTTTCCTTGTCCTGACCACAAAAGCAAAGTTTTTGCAAGGGAAGTAAAGTTTTTTTTTTCATGTTTTTATGGTAGAACCAATTAGAAAATGATATATTGATTACTCAGACACAAAAGTCGCGTTAGCATAGTATTATTAGCAGGTGCATAAAGAAAATGGTTTTGCTTCTGAATATCTATGCAATTCTCCATCTTTTTGGTATGCCCTATCTCTCCCCAAGTTTGTCGCTCTACCTATGGGATGCCCTGTACAGCACTATAGAGCGTATTTAAAATCTGAAAACGCATGCTTTTTTTTTTTTTTTTAAGTATTTTCTAACATATTTGTCTATACTTTTAGGCTTGCAAAAGGGAAACCAGTTACGATTGCACTAACGATGACGAACACACCGGTATGTAAATAAATAAATGAATAAATAAATAAACAAATAAATAAAATAACGTTCAGGTAGTCTCTTTTGTTGAAATTATTACGGGATTTAGTAACGTAGGATTACTTATTGTTGCTTAACCCCTAAAAAAAAAAACCCACAAATTTCCGCAATCTACAACTACTCAAAAAAGTATTCGAGTAATGGCCAATTTTAATATTTTAGTTTTATGAATAACTAACTAGCTCTTGCAAAAACACGAAATCAGAAAGAAATATGAGAAGTTATTATTACATATGACAAAATCCACTTTTGTGGAAAACAACTATTAAATGTGAAACTGAGTTAGGGGCTTTGACTTATGTTTGAATACTTTTTTGAGACTCTCGCGCTGTTCTCGCATGCAGACAATAAAAATGACGATTCAGGATTCTCTCTATTCTAAAAAAAAGTAAAGGCCGCTGTCGCTGTCAAAGCTTGTTGGCCTATCTCCTCCTAAACAGTGGGGATTTAAGTTTCGACTAAGGTGCCCACAGATTCGGAAAATTCCGAGGAACCTGCTAAGCTGACTTAAATTTCGAAAATCGAATTATTTTAGAAGATATTAATAAAAAACTGAAAAAATAAACAGAATGGTTGCCAGATTTGGCATAAAATCATTCATTCCTTTGCAACAAAGCGTTTCCAAGTATCTAGAATCGCGTGAAATTTACAAGCATGAGTTAGAATTACGCCCAATTTACGCCAAAATGAAAACTATATGGAATAAGTAACTCAAAATGTGTTACACAAAGTTGACAATTTTCAAATAGTAAGTTCGCTTAGACAACAGGAGTTTGGAATGAGCGATTATTCGTTTTTCCAAAACAGAATAACTAATATCTTGAAAATGAAAAATAATTAAAAGGCAGATTATTTTAAAGCCGGTTCGGTCCAGCTGGATTATTTGCTACCAGTAGAAATATTTGGCGGCGTTAACTATGCCATTATAGCAGTTATAGTACACTTTGGATATTTGCTAGCGCGACGAGATGGTATAATTCGTGGTGCTAAGTACGCCAATCTGCAAACGATTATGTAAATGAAAATATGGATAACGGTTTTCCGGTAACCTTAAATGAACAGCAATTATAGGTTGTGAGCATGTGTAAATCGCCAAATAATGAAAAGTCGCCACGGGTGGCAAGCTATCCTATCTGTTCCGCAGCTTTTATTAACTTTACATGTACGCAAGTCGCCAAATAATGAAAAGTCGCCATGGGTGGCAAATTCGCAAGGTGTCCAATAGGTTTTACATTATTAAAAATACAGCTGAAACAGATGTTCAGATTTTATTACGCTTTAGCTCCTAATAAATATAACTTTTGAATGGCAACATAAAATATCATTGTGTTTCTGAGGAGTGCAAATAATTTTTCCAGCGATTATAAGCGGAGTCCGCTCTCCAGGTGGAGTATAGCTCAGGACCCGTACAACACGGATTCCCATAACAAAATATCTTCCGTGTTATGAGGGGGAGGGGGTCTACTGTAGTGTGAAGTTTAAATTTTTATGTACCAATGAAGATGCAAGAACCAAGCAATGTGTAGCTCAGTAACATTCTATCTGATCCAATCTTCGGGTTTTGTCTGTTGAAACTATGTCTTTTTTATGAATAAGCCTTATCAGGGGCCGAATGCCTCATACGAAAAGCGAGCGTAGCGAGTCTGGGGCCTTGGCCCCTAGTATTTAATATTTCTTTAAGAATCGGTCATTTCTGTACATTGCTTAGATTCAAGAACTTAAATCATTTTATGCCGCCGAAAATCGCTAAGAATGACAAACATGATTCCCTCCCCCACCCAGTTTTTAATTAATATCGTCTAAAATCATTCGACTTTCAAAATTTAAATAGGAAGCAAATTTAATCAACTAATAACCTAGATCAACCCTAGATCTAAACCCTGAGAACTAAAATAGGTAGAAATTAACCCCCAACTAATAACCTAGATCAGAGTTTAGATGATTTCTACTAAGACCTAGTAGTAGGTCTGGCTCCTAAGTAATAGGAAGCAAATTTAATCAACTTGCGAAAATAGCGAAAAAAAAAAAGAAATCTGATGCAGACACCTCATGATTTTCTAGTACGACTATTACATCATGAATATTTTCGGTGCACTTTCTCTAAATTTATTTTATTCGAAAGAGGTACAATATTGCAATAAAATTAAAGTTTAGCGATTTCTAGCCAAACATTTGAGATATCGATGAGCTGGGTTTAGTTTTAAAGATGTATTTTGGGCACTTAATTGGGCGATATTGCGCCACAAGCCGCGAAGCTTGAGACAATTGGTGAGATTTTGGGCATAGCCAAAATAGTGATTAACCACAGACTATAAATGAATTAAAGGGACCCGCAGACCTTAATGTACTGAAAATATTTTAGGTGACCCTGTGAATAAATTCAACAGTCGATTGCAATGAAAAAAGAAGTGCACAATTAGATGTTACAATAGTTCTAAATACAAAATCTCAAATTCTACGGTTACAATTTTTTAGAGCTATGCGAAATACGTAATTATTTTTTATGCTGAATTTGGCGATATTTCGGTAAAACTCGCCAAGGTCGATGGCAGTTGGGGGGATATTGGTCATGGCCCAAACAATGACTGACTATAGAATGGGCAAGACATAATATATTTAAGATGTCCATAGACCTTAATGTACTAAAATTCCTTTGGGAGACCTAGTAAATAAACTATCTACTCGATTGGAACCAAAAAAGGAGATGCACAACTAGATGTTACAACAATCCTAAATGTAAAATTTCAACATTCTGCAACTAATAGTTTTTGAGATATGCGAGTTACGTACATACATACATACGTATGTACATAAGGTAGGAAAAAAACTAGTCAAAATGGATTTGTTCACGGAAAAAAAATGTTTTGTTCAATTCAAGTAAAATTTTCTTAATTCAACAAAAATTTAATTGGCGCTATTTCAATCGAGCAATTTTGTTGGTTTGAACAAAGTTTTTGTTAAATTAACAAAAATATTTCGTTGAATCAACTAAGATTTTGTTAATACAACAATTTAAAAAAAAAAAAAACAGAGCCAACCAAGATTGTGTTGAACGAACAAAACACTTTCTTCAACTTCAGCGTGGTTGGTCAAAAGAAACTGTACATGCATAGATACGAATATCCAAGCATATGGACATTGAGACGTCTCTTAAAGTAAAGTTAAAGATAGCCAAAATCGATTTTTTTTTTTTAATCAAAATCTGCAAACCAAAATTTTTTGCCATTAGTATGGTATTTTATTTTTTACTACGTACAAGGAAGTAATTTTTTTTTTTTTTTTTTTTTTTTTTTTTTTTTTTTTTTTTGCGTAAGACCGTAATAGAGGCGTTTAATCCTACATTCAAAATGTCGAGAAGCCGAGGTTTAGGCAGTTGGTGACAAAAAAGAACATGATACCTTAACGATATCCGAAATCTCAAATGTAAAATTAAAGAGACGCTGAGCGGAACGCGCTTGCGCAAACGCATCTGGAGTGTTTATCGTAAAAGGGAAGTGGCGACGACGTGTGACCGACTGGTTATATAACACCGGAGTTTTGAGCGTTGGAGAGTGTGTTTGTGTAAAGCGTCCGATTAAAGCATGAGTGATCGAGGAAAGGATGATTAGGAAACTATACGGATTCTGACTGAAACCGGATTAGTGAGAGGGGGGGGGGGATTTTGTAATTGAAGAAAACGCGGGTGAAGGAAATAAGATAAAGGTTTGTTTGTTTTTTATATTGCTGTGAATTCATTATATACAAGGTGAATACAAATGAAAATTGCGTTCGCAGTGATGTGTCACTCGAATGAATTCTGTGAGCGATTACTACTATTTGAATGAAATCAATAATCGATTAGTAGTGAGTATTCGTGCTTTTTATTATTCGAAAAGCATTCGCGATTTCTATTAAAATACTATTCGCGATTTCTATTCGAATACTATTTGTGGTTTCTATTCGAATAGTATACGTGATTTCTATTCGAATAGTATTCGCGGTTTCATTCGAATAGTATTCGAGATTTCTGTTAGAAAGGAAATCGCGATTTCTATTCAATAATATTCGCAGTTTCTATTTGAATAGTATTCGTGATTTGTATTCGAATAGCATTCGCGGTTTGTATGCGATAGTATTCGCGGTTTCAACTCGAATAGTATTCGCGATTTCTATTCAATAATATTCGCAGTTTCTTTCGAATAGTATTTGCGATTTATATTCGAATACTATTCGCGATCGAATACTATTCGAATAGTATTCGTGATTTCTATTCAAATAGTATTCGTGATTTCTATTCGAATAGTATTCGCGATTTCTATTCGAATACATTTCGAGATTTCGAATGCCATGTGCTATTTGAATGGGATTTTGGTGGTTCGAATGTATTTTTCTCGATAACATCGAATTAATTTAATAGTCGATTAATTCGAATATCTGCTTTATTCATTCATGTACATCACTAGTTCTGACTTATTGCGAGGCTGTTGATCTAACGGTCTAAAGTTTTGGTTGTTTTTCTCCAGATCTAACGTGAGTACGAACTAGAACCCCTTTAAAAATTAATTTAAAATAAATGCGTTTTTATATTTTTTTTTAATAAAATTACGTTTAAAAATGTACTAGTATTCAAAAACTCTTTTTTAGCTCATTTTCTGCCACACCATGGTCAAATGAATATAAGACACTGAATATGATAAATGGCTTAAGTGTGAAGCTCCATCGTTCTGGCCTGCCGCGCAGATGTCAATCTAACGGTCTGGAGTTTGGGGCGGTTTTTCTCCTGATGTAGAGCGCGTTAGAACGCATTAAAAAGTCTTTCGTCCAATGTACCCACCCTCTCGTTAGGCAGATACTTATCTTGATGGTTTTCCTTTAAAACAATACATACACTCATTTTCATGATTTGCGCAGACAGTATTTTTTACTGTCAACAGTCAAAATTTCGAATGCCAAAGAATATTTTCACTATTACTTAAAAAATAATCAATTTTCAAAGTATGTATCTGAAAATAAATGTAAAAAGTACCATTTAATTTTTAATAATGACTTTTGCATGGAACAGAAAAAGTCGTTCATGAAGCTAAATTCATAGAAGCATTATAATTGATAAACGCACAAAAAAAGGCTAAGCTAATGTAAGCTATTGTAAGTTATTGTAGCTATTGTAAGCTATTGTAAGTTATATTGTACATATTAAAAATGACGTATTGTAAGTATTAAAAACTTTATATTGTAAGTATTAAAATATATTTACATTGCAAGTATTAAAAAATATATTTATATTAAAAATATTAAAAAATGAAATTTTAATAAATTAATAAAAAAAATTAAGGAAAAAAACCTTTTTATCTAGAATCAGTGAAATAGTATTAAAAATATCCACTGGTAACAAGTTATACAGTATTATTTGACGCATCTAATAAAAATTAAAGTTACAGTTAAAAGCTATGCCTTCTCTTCATTCACAGACATTAAGTTATTTATTAACAAAATCTTTCTAATGAATACTGAATGAGTAAGTAAAGAGAAGAAAAGTAAAGTAAATCTTCCCCATACTTAGATATATCTGAATTTCAATGACCTAAAAGTTCAAACAATGGCTTAATTTTTTTTTTACAACATAGTTTTCAATCAGTGGAATTCTGTTAGGATGTAGAAAAAAGTCATTTATTTTTTCCATGAACAATAACCCACCATAAAGGCTTTTAATGGCAGAGTTTAGTATTGTTGTCGAAAGAGTCCATTATAGAACAGAGAGTAGAATTTTTTACGAGGAATGTTGTTAAAGGGTTAAGGATTTGTAGGTTTTCTTTTTAAATAGTTCTACCGTTCGTAAGCAGATTCTGCATTTAAAATTTAAAAAAAAATTGTATTACATTCATAAGAAACACACATACATAAAAAATTGTACAGAATGTATTGTTCGTGTAATACTAAAGGTCCATTCTTCTTCAGCTGCAAAAGCTCTAACTTCTACACAGGCAGGAAAGTGAGAGGGTTCTGTGCTATTTTTTATGCTTCTGTGATAAATGCAAAGTTTCTTTTTAATTTTGATATTTAACCACCAGATTTCTTGAGTGTTTTTATTAGATTTTGTATTTATACTTTTGTACAACACTGTACTGACAAATTGTATTTTGGCTGATTAGAAAAACAGATATGTATGATTTCATTTCCATTATATGTTTATTTTTTTAATTTTTAATACCCGTATTCGATTTTAATATATTACTACAAAATTTATTTTCCTGGTTAAAATATGACGGAAATAAACTCTGGACTACCTGCAACTCATGAAATAATTAAAAATTTGTAAAATAACACAGCATAAAATTCTGAGAATTCTCCTTCCAAAACGCACGTACAGTTTGAGAAGTACCTTTTATGCGTGTTATGGTATAGACTCTCGATTAACCGGCATCGGATTATCCGTATTTCAGTAGACACTCGGTTAACTAGGATCGGATTATCCGTATTGCTGTAGACTCTCGATTAACCAGGATCAGATTACCTGGATTACAGTAGACTCTCGATTAACCAGGATCGGATTAATTGGATTACAGTAGGCATTCGATTAACCAGGATAGTATTATCGATACTGTCCCAGTCCATATTTATTATGCTAATGATGCATTGAAATTACTAATTTCCATGCATTATCAACATAATAAATGAGGACCGTCTCGGATAAGCTGTAATCCGGATAATCCGATCCCGGTTAATCCAGAGTCTACTGTAATTTACAAATTTTAATCATTTCATCTTTTAAACACCAGTTTATTGTTAAGCGTTTTTTTTTTTTTTTTTTTTTTTTTTTTTTATCTGAAATTCATTCCAAAAATGTTCGATATCGAAAGAAATATGATGCGCGTCTCTTTTGGGGGTGGGGGGGGAGGGGTTGATGTTCAAATCTTATATCAGGAACAAAGCAGAGGTCATGTATTAATATTTCACGGTAGGTATTTCCTAACACGTCAAAAATAAATAAATAAATAGATAAATAATAAATTCATTTGGAGACTATTTGGAACGGGAGGTGGAAGGAGGCGAATTCGCATTTCAATTTACTCTAATTTCTAAACCCTAGATTTAAGCTCACTATATCAGCAAAACACAAGCAGAGTGGATAATGGAAAAAAAAAATCTATATGATTTTTTTTTCAGAGAAACCGGTTACGAAAGAGAAATTTTCCTTTTCATCTTATTTGATTCTCAGTGGCATTGGTTGAAAACCTGAATCCGTTCTATGCGGGGTTTTTATGATAAACTTAGAATTACATATCTCACCCCGATATATAACAGGAATAACCACCAAGAGCAGCTCACCTCATAAGCGTAAAGTTTTCAAAATTATTGGGGGAGCCGGGCCCCACAACCACAAATATTCACGTCAGTGGCATAGCCAAGGGGGGGGGGGTTAGGAGGGTCATAACCACCCCCATGAGGAATTTTGTGCCATACAAAATGTATACATTCTTCACTCCCTTATCATACACCCGTATACATATATGTGAGTTGCAGAAGGCGTAACCCCCCCCACACACACACACCCCATGAAAAATTTCTGGCTACGCCACTGATTCACGTACATATAACTTACTCATAGCTGCCAACTACTACGCAATATAATTAACCACTTTTTCTACGTGATTTTTTGGCTTAAGATATAGCAAATTTTTGCGTTCCGCGCGCGAGTTGGTTACTATTGTGAAAAAAAATTATTAAAACATATACTGTTTTAGGGATGGACGCGAGACGCGAGAATTCTCGCATTGTCTCGCGTTCTCGCATTGTCTCGCGAGACGAGATGCGAGACGAGACAGGCATATTTTTTGCGAGACGAGACGCGAGACGAGAAAGAAAATATTTTGCGGGACGAGACGCGAGACGAGACAGAGTCTTGTCTCGCGCGAGATTTCTCGCGAGAATTCTCGCATTTTCTTCCGTCTCGCATAAATACGATCTGAAAAGCGACAATTTGCCTGAAGCCTCTACCGTTTAACTTGCGTCTCCTTCGTTTTCGGTCCTGGTATACTATCAGCACTCTACAATACGCACAAACACGTAACATTTAAAATTAGAACAGACGAGAGATATACAAAACACACAAAGGAGAGGATAAAGAAAGAGGCGGAAAAAAAAGAAAACAGAGAAGAGTTGAAAGAAAAATAATTGGCAACAGTTTGGCAACTCATTTGACGAAAAAACAGTTTGGCGGGAATGACCGCCGGGATAATACGTAAGTACCAAGAAAAGTCCAGATGTGTTTCTTAAAGTTCGTAAATTTCCAAATCTTACCAATAATATAAATGTGTACGTTTATGTGTTTGGATGTTTTTGACTGAATCACACAAAAATGGTGGAAAAATTTGTAATGAAGATAGCTTATGCCCTAGATTAACATACAGGCAACCTTTCAAGCATATAGCATAAATAATTCTTTTACAAAGACACTCAAAATAATGCTAATGCATTGCGCTGTTGGAAATTTTGTAGCTACTAAACCGATTTTAAAACTTTTTTCACTAATTGAAAGTCCTAGGCCTATATGGGGAATTTTCTAAGGGATCCTAGCCCGTATTTTCGCGGGGTTTTGGAAAAAAAACACGGAAAAATGCGAGCGCTTTAAAAAATGACATTTCTGCAAGTACCTGAATGTTGTTTATTTAAAAGAAATGACATACCTTATGAACTTCAATTTTCATTATCGGACAGCATAAAAAGTTCATCATATTTATCTTCCGTTATATTTCCAGGCACATGATCAAATTCAGTTTCATCTTCACTATCACTGTACTCTGATCCATAAATAAATAGTTATCATGCGTTCCATCTAGATTGTTCGATATACTGCACTTTTTAAATGATTTTTTAATTATGTCAGGTTTAATTTCATCCCATGCTTGTATTATCCACTCACTCACTATTTCTAGACTGGCATGACGCATTTCGCCTCCTGTCTTAAATGCTTTACCTCCTTCCAACATCTATGTATTGCAAAATCGTTTTAAAATTCCTAAGAATGGTTTATAATACACACATCTAAAGGTTGAACTAATGGCGTTAATCCGCCTGGAATAAGTGCCATGTCTGTGTTTCACTCCTTCATTAATTTTTTTGTATTAACCGTTAAATGCGATCTGAACATATCCTAAAGTAAATGACTTTCTGGATTCCATAGGGCAAGTCTGTGATTGCAAAGTAAAGGGTGCGCGTTATACGGAGGATATACATAAAAATTAAAAAATGAAGTTTAAAATTATAGGTGCGCGTTATACGCCGGTGCGCGCTATACGCCGGCATTTACGGTAGGCTAAAATTCATGCATAGCATAAATATTTCTTTTACAAGAACACTCAAAACAGTTCGCAAATACTGTCGTAACTGTCTCTATTCCCCAAACGCCTGAAAAAAATCTAAATTTAGTAATTCTGCATACTCTCTTATTTTAAATGAAGTATACTACCATGCATTATACTTCATTTAAAATAAATAAATAGCAAATAATATTTAAATGCAGTTTCTTTAGTTGCAAACATATTTGTTATTCACACATGCTTCGTTTCTCTCGGGACCTAATTCTAAAGCCGACGCGGACGAAGTCGCGGGTAGCCGCTAGTTAAAATATAAATGAGAAACTGGCCCCAACCTGTGACAGGCGGCAACTAAAGGGGGGGGGCAAGCGGGGACAAGCACCGGGAGACATTCTAAATGGAACGCCAAAATCAGTTATAGTTTCTTGGGATGGGGCGCGGCTCCATCCGAGGGGGCACACGACCATAGGCGCCCATAAGGGGGGCAAGGTAGGGAACTTCCCCTCCCTAAATGTTTAAGTTAATGCCTCATTATGTTAACAAATGGCAAAAACAGAACTAAGTTTGTTAAAAGTTTGAAATTTGCCCCCCCTCTAGAAATTTTTTTTTAAGTTTGCCCCCCCCCTAGAAAAATTACTATGGGCGCCCATGCACACGGCACTAATTATGGTTTGCCCCAGATGACATAAACTCTAATTGCGGCATTGCCTGTGAAAATGACCTCTTTTTGCTCACTATTTACAGCAACAGGTCTTTTTTTCTAACCCTGAACAATTGATTTCAGACAAGTTTAAAATCGCTGCCCTTGATTTTTGCTTTCCTGAGAAATTATCTAGCTTGGCCATTTGGTAGAATATGCCATCGTTCCTGTTGGGTTGAAAAGCTTCTGTGACTCTATTCTTTTGTTGATTTTTGCAGGGGATTTTTTTTTTTTTTTTTTAATCTTGAATCTGATGGTATATTTGGGTTATAAATGCATGATTTGGGTTCAAAATCATAACTTTGCCCCCTGACATTTTAGACTAGGGGGGCAATTTTTACAACTGCAGGGGCAATTGCCCCCCTTGCCCCCCCAGATTACGCCTATGGTCTAAAGAGATAATACAATATTATCTTATCTCCAAAAAACTCGCAAGATTTGCGAACAATACTTCGCCAAATTTAGCGCAAAAACCATGTGTTGGAAATTGTCATATAATCGATGCGTATGACGTTATTTATCTTTCTTGTTATTTTAAAAGGGGGCGTTCATTTTGTATAACTATTTTGAACAGAATATTTTTATTTTGTGATACTGCATCAGTGCCGTAAAAATAGGGAGGCTTCACAGGACAAATGCCTGGAGTCCCCGAAGCTCATGGGCTTCACTATCAACGTAACTTGTTTTTCTTCCCAAATTTGCAGAAAAAGAAATTGTTGCTCTTGTATTGTTCTTTGGATTCAACTATCCTTCTAATACTCAGATCAAAACACTAAATCAGAAAGTAAGAATAAAAAGTTGATTACTGCTTGATATGTACAAGCAGATTGGTTAAACTAGAGATCTGCGTGTTTCGCTTATTTGTAATCTAATCTAGAACCTTTTTTCTGTTTTATAAGCTCCTTCAGGTTAAGAGACATAGTGCTGGATGGCCCCTTTCCACCTCCTATTTATAACAATTTCTAAATGTAGTATTAAAAGTCTTTTTTGTGTAATATTAAGCTTTTGAAATGTGTAGGATAAGGGCACTAGTAATTAACATTTTAAAGGCAATAATAAGCATTAACTAGTAATTGCTAATTATAAAAACTATCTAGAAACGGAATTTTTGTTTTCAAAACTTTGAATTTTCATGTAAGGTAATTTATGATAGAATATTGGAAATTTCTATTTTTTCTATATTTTATAAGTTGTCATGGTGGCAACACCAGTCATTGATACCAAGAACAAAGTTTTGACACCAGTGATTGAGAGTTCCTGCTCCAGTAATTAACATCTAAGAAATGAGTAGAAGCACATGCTGTTTTAAATGCATGATGTAAAAATTTCTCAAGAAAATGAAGTGAAATTTGGTGACATGATAGAAAGTCACTAAACTTAAACTATACGAGTCAAATTAAAAAAAAAATGATCAGATCCCTGTACTTAAACAATATCGTCGAATTTTTTTTAATTTTTTTAAAAATTGATCAGATTTTGAGATTTTTCGAAAATCGTTTCAAAGAGTGTAATTTTTTTTTTTTTTTTTTTTTTTTTTTTGCGCATTATGTAATAACGACTAAAGCAAACGAAATGAAAATTTCGGGCAGTTGGTATCAGAACTTTTTCTATGGGTGGGAAATCTTATGGTTGCAAACGAGCGCTAGAAACACCACACCGCTCATCGTTATACTCGTTGGAAAAAGCTAATGCAGATGGAAAAAGCTAACGCAGGTGGGGGCGCACTGAAGCCCAGCAAAATATCAACATCTTCTAAAAGTTCTAGTATTTCGACTTAAATCAATAACACACACACACACACACACACACACACACAAAAAAAAAAAAAAAAAAAAAAAAAAAAAAATCAACGGAGAAAGAAAATAAAACCTGCTTTTATTTAATAATGGTTGATAACAATCTAGATTCAAACATAGTAAACAGGAGTAAGTTTCGTGTTTTATATTGCCCCGCCAATATAAAACTATTAAAATAGAATATTTGGCTTGCACTCAAGTACTTTTTAAGAGGGATTAGTTTAAAAATTATTTTTAATAACTTATGTTTGTATGTTTCTTAAACACACGATACAAAACAAATGAAAATACGAAATAAGTTCTTGATTTTGAAGAGAGGTCTTGTAAAAATTGAGAAAAAGAAGAAAATAATTTGTTATCCAAATATTTATAATAATAAAGTAAAAACAACTAACAAGCTGTAATCATATTTTTACATTGGCGTAAATTGGCATGTAACATTGGTGTGTTGCTAGGCTAGGGCAAACTGCTTCCTCTTGTACAAAATATTTTCGCGAACAGAAAAAGCGGATGTCCTTCAGAAAAAGATTCCCTCTTCTTGGAATTCGGGTGTTTGAAGGTCAACAGATATCCTAATTAGTTGCTTCACGTGCCCGAAATTTTTCAAGGGGTGCGACAAATTCTTTTCCTTAGGGATAACCCCCCCCCTTCCCCCTGTTTCTTGTTTAGTTTATATAACTTTGTTTTGCTGTTCCTTCCAGGCGGAAGCATACGGGGGGGCGCACCCAACACTCAACAAAGATGAAGAAAGAAGTGACGGGGACGGTAGGGAGGGGGGGGAATTACTGCATTTTCAGAACTGGGTACAAAACGATGCGTCTTGTGGGATCAATTGCGACTCGAAGCGAATTGCGACTAGAAATGATCGTAATATGGAAATGTGACACCGTGAAAAAAATTGGACATTTTTGTCGTTTTCTGAACACTCGTACATCAGAAATGGTGTGCGGGAAAAAATGCGAACGGTAAACGCGCCCATAATTTTTACTAAATGTTGGACATAAACATTCTTTGTTTTGTAATATACATGAGAAAGGTAATTGGATCTTATGTCCAAATTTCTTTTGTTTTGGGGTAAAGGGGTTAACTTACAGTTCAGTAGGTCTGGGAGTGATAAACCTCTTAGAAAAGCTATTGTTATTAGGCTTTCCTAAGCATATAACATATGAACCATAGCAAAAGCGTCGGGAGGGGAGCACAAGGGGTCACGTTCCCCTTCCACCGTGCCTCCCCTAAACTTCGTCTCAAAAAATTTGTCAAATGAACATTTGTTTGAAAATTTGAAAAACTTTTTTTTTTCTGCTCTTATATTCGATATGTGCACCCCCCCCCCTCCCTCAAAGCTTTCCTGTACCCCTCCAAAATTTCAGTAGGTCAGGACGCAAGGCAGTGATAAGCCTTCCTCAGGAAGCTATTGTTATTAGGTTTTTCTAAGCGTATAATACATATGAGCCACAGGTTTTGCGTTGGGGGAGGACGTAGGGTGAGGGCACGTATCCCCCCCCCCTTTGCCCTAACTTCATCTCAAAATCTTTTAAACAAACATTTGTTTCAAAATTTAAAAGATACTTCCCTTTTCTGCTCTTAAATTCAATAGGTGCCCCCCTCAAATCTTTCATGTGCCCCTCCACAATTCTGTTGGTCTGGAAACAATGATAAGCCTTCCTTAGGAAGCTATTGTTACTAGGTTAAGTATTGTTTTAAGCGTAAAATACATATGAACCATAGACGTAGTGTCCGGGGTTAAAAAGGGGGGCACGTGACCCCAGATAGAATAAACAACAGAGTTACTTTATGGTATCGAATAAAATTTTCAGATCATTAAATGTAAATACATACTAAATTTTACTTTATATACAGCCCTCTTACAAAAATTCCCAAAAAGGTAAAATGCGTCCCCATACATTAATGAAGCGATGCACAAAGTTTCAGCCTTTCTCATAAAAACGCTTAGAGGTATGTTTAATCAAAGTTGGTGTGGGGCAATACGCTATACAATGTCAATAAGAGTAAAAGTATTATTATTAAAACTATTCGAGCAAAACTATTAATTTTAATCAGTTATTTATAACCAATATTTGACATTAAGAAATGAGTTTTAAATAATTTTAAACCAGTTTCCTTTAAAATGTTCCCTTAAAATCGGTTTATTTTTTATATCATTTAGAAATGAAAATTTGTTTAAAAACAATACATATTCCACTAACATTTGATTTAAAGAGTTTTCTTTCTTTCTTTTCTTTTCTTTTTTTTTTTTAAGAAGTTATTTCTGATTGACTAATTTAATTATGGAAAATATATACTATGTATATATTTGATTCTTTTAAGTACAGGAGTAATGTTTATATTGAATATTTTCAAAATTAAAAATATATATGTAAATTTATAATTATAAATCATTCATTATTCTAATAATTATTATTTAAAACCGAAGAACTAGCAAAATAAATTACCATGAATCAGAATAAACCCTTACACTTAGAAAAAGAAAACCAGTAATCATAAGCGATATTGTATTAGGAATAAGACTGAAGGTTATAGTAATTATGGCGAACGTGCATGTTACATGTGTGGGTCATATATTCTGTTTTGGGGTTGTTTGGTAGGTGAGAGATGGTACTTAAGATTGTCGAAACTGCTTCAGTTTATTGCCGAATGACTAGTTCTGGTCCTTTTCCCAAGAATCCAAACAAATTAAACGATCAATTTATTCAATTAATAATTAAGTAATTCAATTATTTCTTTATTTTATTATTTTCAACAGAAGGTCCACAATTTATGCATAAAAAAGAGCAAATTTTGTGTTCGTGTGTGTTCTATGACAAGCCTATACGTATGCTTCACTATACTTATCCCCCCCCCCTTGAAAGATTTCTGAATACACTGTATTGGGGCTATTTAATTTAATCAAAATTTTATTTGCGCAACTGTCCTAAGTTGTGCAGAATTTCTAACAAAATTCAAAGCTTTATATACAGTAAAGCACCGTTTATACGCTTCTCGTTTATACGATTTTTACATTTATACGTGTCCCGCAGTGGTCTGGGCGCTAAACTCTGAACTCCCATAAAAACAAGAACGCGGCAAGTGAAGCAGCATCCGGCTTGGCCAGTGCTAGGGAGGATCAACTCCCTCTTGACTCGGCTGCTGTGGGTCCGTGTACGCTCATGGGAGCGAGTGTACGTAAAATCCGTCGTGGCTCCAATGTCCTCCAAGTTGTTAAACGATACCCCTGGGGGTGCCTATTTCAGGGGATTGGTCCCTCCTCTGGAATGGGTTCAAAATGAGGGGACGCCGGCTAAAGTTGGATTTCCTCCCACTTAGGCTCATTAAAATGGAAGTCACCCCTTCCGCTCATCGCCTATCTATATGGGGATCTGGTACCGCTTCACGGTTGCCAGAGTGCATTAGGAACAACATTTATACGTCGCTTTCATGAAGTCCCGATTCATTCCTATTTATTTTAGCAAAAATGCTTCGTTTATATGACACCGATATCGGTTATACGTCGTTTTAAACGTCAACACTTTTCTGTCTCAGCAGTTATTTTCCTGTTTAGACAGACACTTTTGTTATATAGGTCAAATAAAGGATGTATGGAGGGTTGTACCTTTAGCAACCTTCTTTTAAAGGCGCAGTTGACTACTATAATTTGAAGAGTTTAGAATATACTTTGCTTGTCAGAACACGAAGGAAAAGGCATTTCATTAACTTCATTAACAGTCTGTAATGCTTTAATTAATAAGCATAGACATCACATCATGTGACTAAATGATTTATTAAATTCAAGTTCTGTAACAAAAAATCATAATTGTTATTCACTGTAAATACTAAGTATATGCGGTATTTAAGATATAGTACAATAAAGATACAATTTGTTTCACCTTTGAGATTTTATAAAAATCTAGCAATTGTTTCTATTGTAAAAACTAATATGAATAATTTACAATTACATAAATTTGAATTAGTAATGTTGAACCGGTAATAATCAAAGTTTTTTATTAATGTTTCATGTTTGATTTATACGTCGTTTCAGTTCTGTCCCTTGAAAAACCTATAAACGGTGCTCTACTATAATTTCAAAAGCAAATGAAACTCCTATCCACCATACATATAATTACGCAGTTTCTGGAATAAATAAATAAAAATAAATACTATATTTTCGGTGTGACATTATATATATACAGATTAAATTTGAATTTCTTTTACTTTAAATTCCCACACGTACTAATATGGTTACCAGTGGCGTAGCCAGAAATTTTTCATGAGGGGGGGATGCAGTAGTCGTAACACTACTGCAACTCACATATATATGTATACGTGTGTGTGTGATAAGGGAGTGAAGAATATACATTTTGTATTGCAAAAAATTCCTCATGGGGGGGTGACCCCTATCCCCCCCTTCGCTATGCCCCTGACGGTTACTAATATATGTACTAATGTGGCTATATGTAACTAATTGTTATTATTTATATTAATTTCCAATAAAATAGTATTAATAAACTAGTAAAAATATGGTAATAAAATCGCAGTCCTTAATTTTGCGAGACTCGCGAGACGTCTCGCGTCTCGCGCGAGACGAGACAAGCAATTTCTCTGCGAGACGCGAGACGAGACAAAGTGTTTGCGAGACGAGACGAGACGCGAGACGAGACAGAGATTTACCACTGCGAGACGAGACGAGACAGCCCCGATTCTCGTCTCGCGCGTCTCGCGTCCATCCCTATACTGTTTACAAAAAGTGGTTAATTATATTCCGTAGTAGTTGGCAGCTATGACTTACTATATATAAGTGTAAATTATTGGAGGCGCTCGAGCTCTATGGGTCCATAGAATTCTACACCTATGTAAGGTAAGTATCCATGTTAGTATCTTCCTTCCATGTTATAAGTTAAAAATAGAAGCAAAGTAAAAAATCCAAAGGAGAAAAAAAAAATCATTTTCGATGAGATAGTGCATTTTAGACACATCTGAACTTTTCTTCATTTCATACTTTACATTGCATAATCTGATTTTAATGAACTAGAGCCTGGCGAGGGCAGCTTATAGTAACATTATGTGTTAAGTGGCGTCACAATGAATACTAAATCATGATTGAAATCAAAAGAAGAAAATTTTATAAAGTACAAGTAAAGGGGATTTTTTAAACGTTTGTAAATGGCGTGAATACTTTTTTTTTACGTTAGTATAAATTAGTTTTCTGTATTGAGTGGTAAATTATTGGGTGGACTCAGCCCCTATTCACAAATTATTGGGGGGGCTCGAGCCCCACGGGCCCATATAACTTTACGCCTATGTCCCCTTTTAGATTTTAAGTATTTTTTGCTCTCAAGAGAATTCTGCTGTCTAGCGAAACACCCTCTCGGGGTCCCAGGCCATCAGAGCAGCAACTTATATTTTTTTCACAAATGTTTACATTGTTTTACATCGATAATCTACATTCTACATCGTGGCAGTTATCATAATAGTGAATGGCTAGAAGATAAAGCCCGTTGTGTACGCAATTACAAAAGTCGTTAGAAAATAGCATTTTACCAAAATATGTCTACACTCAATATTTTTTGTCTTCGTCCAATTAAAATAATATGACGTCATTATCACTCGCGGAGCCTGATTTTGTCACTCAAATGATTCATTTTTTACTTTCGGAAATAAAATGGAACTGAAAATAGCAGAAAATCGCTTAAAAATGAGGAAACGGGTAGATTTTCAGATTTTTAAAGTAGCGCAGATTATTTATTTATTTATTAATTATTTTTTTTTTGCATTATTATGAACATTTTCAATCGTACAAACGGTGTAGATGTTTTTGGGCTTTTTGTACGTAACTTTTTTAGTCTTTTAAGGTGTAATGGCGGTAAAAGTTTTTATCTCGGATTGGTTGCCCGGAATTGTTAGAGAATCGGCGAGTCTGGGATCCGCTTAACTATATAGTAGGATTATATACAATAAATACAGTAATTCTTTTATTTTCACAAAGTACTTACATTGTATTACTGTAATTTAAATTGTACGATAAGTGAGATTAGACGAGGGGGTACTTACATGCTGATGTTAAAATACGGGATAAAATACTGTAAATTTCAAATAAAGTAAATTTTACTACTTTAATATCAAGAGAGTAAAACAGATGTATACGAATAAATAATCTTAGAAGAATAAAATTTTGATAACAGTAGCAAGATAAATAAATAAAGCAGAACAGATTTATTTGTTTTATAAACGATAGAAATCTCTGCAATTTTCATTTGAGAAATCGGCAACAAAAGCGAAAATTCTCCATTTCACATTTTATTTCATTCTGAGAAGATATTGAGAAACCTGCGTCGTTTTCCCTGAGTGCTAAACGCTATTCAGAGCGAGGTGTGCTTTTCGATGCTGAGAAACCGGACAGTAATCGACTGCGAGGAGAGAGGGGTGAGGGGAGGGGGGTGGGAGAAGGAAAGCTGACAATTAATTTTGTATCGTTAAAAGAAAATTGTGAAACGTATCTGAAAATGGATTTTGTTAGGTTGTTTGCTTTACTTCATTCTTTCAAAAGCGCGCGCGGTTAATGAAATGTTGTCAAATATACATATTTAGAAATGATATGGGTTGCGACAGATTTATTGTTTTTAACTTAGTGAAAGTGTTTTTTTCTGGTTGTAAACAAAAGAGTAATTGCACATGTTTCGACGTGAAAAAAAAAAAATACGGTTTTATTAAATGTCACGCATAATGAAAGTTGGCTAACATTTCGATTGTTTATAAACGCTGATATAAAAATCAGAGAAAATAATAAACTTGTGGTAATAAATATTCATGCAAATTACAGCTGTTGTCTGGTAATTGTTTTCATAAAATAAAAACTTGTAAGAAATTTTTAAAAATTACATAAAGTAGCATATGATAATTAAAGAAATAATAACTAAAATAAGGTAACTAAACAGGGTTTCTTATAACTATCATTTATACTGCTAATACTAGAATTATTTAAAAGATATTAAAAATGTCATTGTTTACAAAGGCTATATTTACAATGAACACCTATTAAATATTTTCAAAGTTTAATTGTTTAGATCGTTGTTAAACAACAGTCATAAAAATTTAACAATTTTACAAACAAAACATAATACGCGTCGTTCGTTTATTTTACTAAGAACTATCATTTTATCATTAAAATTTAACTTAAGTAACCTTCCCAACATGCAATCGAGTCCACTTAATGGAACTGCTGCTGATCATCCACGAAAAATTATTCTAATACATTGACCATTGATTCTAACACATTTTCAGTTCACTACGACTTCGATTATTCAAAATGTATTGCATTAAACGGATATTCTTTTAATCGGTATTTCATTGAGTGAGTTCGACTGCAAATAAATAAGAAAAAAATAACTTTTACTTTTTTTAAACGGTTATCGTTTGATGTGAATTTTTTCCTTAACAGTTAAAAAAGCAGTAGCAGTTTAATTCCGCTGATATAATGGCCAACGTCATCAAATTAAACTTGGCTCGGATAATATACGGATGAAGTAATTAAATAACTTGCTATAGTTTTCAAACTCTTCAATATTTTTTTTAATGTTCTACAAAAAAATTCTTTTAATAATGAGAAAAAATATACCTATATCAAAATATTGTATGGAAGCATGATTTACACAAACTCTACAAGCTGGAAAATTTTTGACTACTTTTTGAAATTCATTTTAAAAATAGTTCATAATTTTTGATGATATTTTATAATTTTTGCTACTCATTTCACAAACTTACTACTGTGTATGGGTCGAGGGAGTTAGGAGACGATAGCGAGACGAAGGCTAAGACTGATGAAGAGTGAATAAATTTTCAGTCGAAACGATCGTATCTTGTTATAAGTATCATTTTATGAGTGTTTTTTACACAAAGTTTTTAATTATTTTGAACTAAAGTATGCTTGCTACAGTAATGATTGCTGATAATATGTAAAATGAGATTCTTAGAAAATAATTCCTAATTCCTAGTTATTCTCTAGAAAACTGGATCGATTAAGACCCACACAGGTAAAATATTTACTACAGCAGGGCAAGACGGTTAGGTTTTAAATCTTTAAATATATTTTTCTATAAAAATAATTCAATTATAATTTTTCTTAAATATAATCAAAAATTAAATGTAACGTCATATCCAAGACGAAAAAAACTACGGACTTTCCCCCTTTAATGTTACTTTCTTGCTGATACACAAGGAATCAATGTCCTTCTAGCAAAGGCGACAATTCCCCTTCTATTTTTCCCTATCAAAAACAAAACGCTAAGTCTCTGATTCTCCGTTAACGTTATCTCTTAAAGTGATACTGTTTTTAGAATAAGTGTCATAGGTCATGTGTATGAAAACAAAATGAGTTAATCTGTTAGCGCAGTGAAAGAAATTACAGATTGCAAAAGGAAAAAAATATTCTAACTCGGTTATAATTTTATCACAATATTCAAAGATATGAGAATTATAAATATTCGGAATTCGGATACTAAACATTTTTTTGCTCGGGTATGATTTTTTTTTTTTTTCCCTGTGTCTCTATGGGCATTCAATGCAAAATTCAATTTTTAAAATACAAGCACTCTTGATATACAAAGGAGACTTTTTTTATGAAAGTATTATTTATGTCGACGTAATAATAATTTATAACAAACAGTAAGTCGATATATCTAAAATTATAGGTTTTGAATAATAATAATTATTATTATTACTGATATTTTCTCAAAACCTGACAAATAAATTTCAATCCTTAACTTTTGGAGTAAAATTCAATGTGCAGAGGTCATTTATTAAACCTATATAACTTTGTTAATAATCTGCTTCAAATAGTTCAAAAGGCAACTATAAAAGTAAAATACTTAAATTCAGCATTTTTATTTGATTAATTAAAAGACATGGCCCCCATAATGAGTAAGTATTATGACTTTTTTGACAGCGTCTGCTATCTCAGTACAGCAGAATAAAAAATATTTTGAAGACATGGCCTCAAAAATTTCCTTTTGGATTTTCTTGAAATAAGTTTTAAAAATAACTGCCCCGTCTAAGCTCAATTTCCTATCTTGATTTTAGAAATAATTTAAAGTTTTTGAATAAATTTCACTATTAAAAATTAAATAGGTCTCCTCAAAGAATCTAGGTTGTGAACAGTTTTTAAAATTCTATTCTGATTAATTAGTCGCAGTTAATTATACGTATGATTATTCAAAATTTAACTATTGTTTTATTAAAAGATACTGTTACATAATTTTTCATTTTTTAAAAATTAATACTTATATAACAATATCGTTTAATTATCTTTAATTAAACAACTTTAAATCTCTTTTAATTGGTTTAGTTTAGTTTTATTTATTTGTATTTTTTAAATTAAAAATAACTAACTATTCGCTACACAAATTAAGACTGGGAACAGGACTGAAAATATTAAGTACTTTTAAATAAGGGTAATTTACTTTTAATTTTTGTTTCCAAAAATCGTTATTGGTATTGCTTCAACAAAACAGTCTGATAACATTTAACATCTGATAAAGACTAGTTTTTTTTTTTTTTACATGTGATTATAAATGGTCATAAAATTAAAAAAGTGGGATAATTGTCTTCTATTTGAAAAACTGATTATTTGGAAATTAGAAAATTCTTTTGAAAATTTAAAAAAATAAAATAAATAAATAAAATAAAAGCACTCGCGAATGTAGATGTTAAAACATGTAAAAATTGTAAAGCATGCGATTTCAAATAGTCATAAAATTGAAAATGTGGGATAATTGTCTTCTATTTCAAAAACTGATTATTCGGAAATTAGAAAAAAATTTTGTAAATTTAAAAAAAATGAATGAATAAAATAAAAGAACTCACAGTTGAAGGTGATTGCGTTAAAATATGTGGAAATAGTAAAGCATGCGATTTCAAATGGCCATAAAATTGAAAATGTGGGATAACTGTTTTCGATTCAAAAAAACTGATTATTCGGAAATTAGAAAATTCTTTTGGTCAAATTTTAAAAAAATTAAAAATTATTCAAATTAAAAAAATTAAATTAAATTACTCTCTTTTGAGGATGACTTCGTTAAAACTTATGAGAATTGTACAGCATGTTATTTCAAATGTAAAAAAATTTAAAATATTCAATAATCGCTTCCTCCAGAGGAAAAAAATTAAGAACTTTTTTCTTTTAATAAAAAAAAAGGAAATTCCCATTAAAATTAAACACAAAAAGTATATACATCAAGAATACTCACTTGCTGTACAGATGGCACGATACTCTCCGTGACCAAGTCCAGCGAGTCCACCAGCGCCTCGGCCACTATCACGGAGGTGTCGTTCTGCGACACCACTTCGATAGCGTTGCACAAGTGTCCGTAGACCCCCTGCCTCTTGAGCATGTAGTGCAGGGCGGACCAGCCGAGGATGCTGCCGCTGAACACCCAGGTCTCGAGCAGGCCCCAGAACAGTAAGAAATATTTCTTGGATCTCCCCATGGTTTGTTGTGTGTTGTTGCTGTCCCGAGCAGGTCGGTTGCAGTGACTAAATATCGCGGATTCTGAAGTTTCGATATGAAATCGCGCGGGTTTTTTTCTTTTTTGCGAAAGGGGGGTTCTGACGTCACGCCGTTTCGAGCGGGGTTGGGCGGCGTTTTCTCCCTCTCTCTCTCTCTCTATTTCTCCATCTTTCGTTGTTTTTATTTATATATTTTTTCCGTCATCGACGTTTGTTTTTCCCTCTCTCGGAGAAAAAAAAAACAAAAAACAAAAAAGGACGAATTCCCGCTCCGAAAGAAATGACCGCCCATGTGTGACGGCCGGTGTGCCATTTCTTGGCGATGCATCATCAATCATCGTTCCCGTATTTCCTGAATCGCGGGGAAACTATCTTTACAGTTTCAGATATGAACTAAAGTGAAGCGCCGTTTGTACGCTTCTCGTTTATACGTTTTTATCATTTACAATGGGTTTTCTTGAATGGTCCCGGCGAAATCCATTGGATTTTAACCCTTTCTAAGGCCGTGGTGAGATAATTACCACCTACTGTCTATTAAATAAGGAAATCAATTACCATGAGTGAATTTACTGATTTTTGTTCAGTTATATTGGATGCATAGGCGCACCCACGGGGGGGGGGGCTATGGGGGCTGAAGCCCTCCCCCCTAAAGGTAGAAAGTTAGAAGTGAAAAGCGTTAAAAAAATGAAAATTGTCGCTAATTAATTAATTTTTTTTAGTTCTTTCTTTCTTTTTTTTTATTGTCCTCAAATTATTTCTAACCAAAAAAGACATTTATTTTAAAAAGTTTTTAAATAAATGCTTACAGTTAGTTGAAACACTGTTACACGCGGTTACGGTTACAACGTCGCTCAAAAGATCAGATAATTATTTATGACTCTATAATGAGTTACACTGCTTGTGTTCTATGGGACAGTCAAGTGATACCGAATATTTTGACGTTATAAGAGAGTTGTAACTAACCGAGGTCACTATGACCGAGTTCAGCAGTATTTGTATGTAGTCAAGCCCCCCCCCTAAACTAAAATCCTGGGTGCGCCACTGATTGGATGTATATTTTTTCCATACATCTAGATTCTAAATTATATTTGGCTTATGAATTTTTCTTTTATTCGTAATTTTAAAGAAAGCTCGAATAATGACTCGAAAATTGACCATAAGAATCATCGCTTTTAATTATATATTTTTGCGTTTAATTCCGCGTAAAAGCAGCAGTTAGTTTTCCGACTTTGATTTTGTGAATAATTAATGTATTCGCCTGCAAAATTCCTACGTTTTTTTAATACTTGTTTCTCCAATTTTCACGTGGGATATTACAATAGAGGGAAAATATACGTATTAATCCTAAAAAAATGGGGCAGAAAAATCCCAAGTACTTTTGACTCTCTGCATATAACCTCGCCTTATAAAGGGTTAACGTTAAATAATTTCGTTTATAGCGTTTTTTTCTGAAATCGAAAACTTCATTTATACTTTTTTTTTTTTTTAAACTGAAGATGACAGAAAATGTGTGATGCAAGTTTTCAAGAAGCTTTGGCAGGTACATGGTACCCATAAGGGGAGGGGGGCGGGCCAAGATAGGGCACTTGACCCCCCCTCCCCCCCTAGAGTGTTAGGTTAATGTCTCATGATGTAAACAAATGGCAAATATAGAACTAAATTTGTCAAAAGTTAGAAATTTGCCCCCTCTAGAAAAAATTTTTGAAGTCCCCCCCCCCCCCTTAGAAAAATTTCTATGGGCGCCCATGGGCAGGTTCTAATTTTATGAAAGAATACCTAATTTCTGACGATTCAAACGAAAATGTTCAACAGGCAATTTTAACTATATGCAATGAACTTTTTTCTGTGCATTCCCAAACAGCTGTACTGCCGAAAACTGCAAAATATTTTGTATATGCCGAATGAATATGAATACAAGTACTAGCTGTACATTAAATTTAAAGTAAAATTGTTAGTATTACATACACTGCAAGAAAAAAAGTCTGTCAAATTTACAGAAAAAAAACTGCCAGCCAGGAAACCAGTTTATTTCCGTTTTTTTTTTTTTTTTTTTTTTTTTTTTTTTTTACAGAAGTAAATTTTACAAATTCTCAGTTTATTTTACAGAAATATTCCGTATACGGAAAAAATACGGAAGACTTCTTTAAAATATACAGAAATAAACTGACGCACAAGCTGACAGTTTTTTTTCTGGTCAGTTTAACAAACTTTTTTTTTTTTTCAGTGTACCTATTGGTGTATTTTGTTTTCATGTAGATGCAGTATTTTAATTTAAATCTGATTTTTTTTCTGTTGTTGGTTTTTACGAAATTGTACGTACTTTTGAGAGTTTCGATTATACATTTTTCTCATCTATACGCCCCCCCCCCCTTAGTTCCTTGAAAAACATTAAAACCGTGCTTCACTGTATATCGAACGCACATGTTCCTGTGAACGCCAGATTTTTGATAGTTTTCATGATTTATAAAAAAATGCTTTATATATATATATATATATATATATATATATATTCATTATAAACTTCACAGAGTACTTATTCATAATGAAGGAACAGGGTGGTCATAAAAAAAAATCCCCCTAAAAAATATGGGCTTCTAATCGCCGTTCTGTTTAACCAATCGAGATGAGATTTCAGATTTAAGATATAGTTATTCATTCAGTGGTACGCATTCGAGATTGGGATTGTTTTAAATAATTGATCTCTCACGGTTAAGGTTACAGTGAAGCAATTTCGAAATTTTCCTATAGCAACAAACAATTTTTGCCTGCCAAAGTTAATCAGCGCACTAAAAAAGCACAGATGGCATTGGGATGATACACGCATGACAACAACTGTCGGCGTAACACATTTGCAAAGAAGTGCCATTGTAACGAACCAATGGCAGTCCAAGAGAAGAAAGAGAAATCGTTTTTACTGGAATTAAACTTTTTTAAGTGCCCTACTCAGGGGCGTGGCCACAGGGGTGGCGGTAAAAGGGCTGCAGCCCCCCCTCAAAAAAAATGGGACCCTTTGCTTAGCTTACAAGTGAACTTGGGGCGATAAGTAGCATTTATGTGTATTTTTTTTACAAAGTTTTAATTATTTATTAGTTAAAAAAAACATTTTCTTTTAGATTTTTTTAAAACTTTGAATGTTATTTCTATCCTATGAATGAACAATAAACTGTTAAAAACGTAGATATATTTATGGTATTGTCCTGAAATTAATGAGTATCTCTAAGCTGCACACAGCCCAGAATATATCAGAATTCTTTTTGAGTGAATTCTGTGAGTAATTCTTTTCTTAAAAGAACTGTAAAAGAGAACTATTTTCGACAGAGAGCTTTATTTCGTAGACCTTAATAACTTATATTAATTTTGTTTTGCTTAAAAAAGATGATTATCTTTAAAATGCGTTTTAAACAATGACTGCAAGTTAGTTAAATTAAAATCAGTAATTCAGTTAAAAGAATGATTACAAAAAATCATTTTAACCCATTTGTGCCCAGATATTTTTGAGACTTTCTTCGATTTTTGCTAATATCAGATAGGTAAATTTCTGATATCAATTTCTTGCACAAGGGATGATTTCTTTTAAAATTATTATGTATAACAATTGAAACGTCAACATCCTACTGGGTCATGTTAAATTATTTTGTGGAGTTGAGGCCCAATACTCGCGAATAAAGGCTAGGAAAAATAAATAGCGTTTTCGACTGACAGCGAAAATTCCGTCCCCCAAAAGATACACTAGGCATAAATGGGTTAAAATGTAAAAATAATGAAGAGGTGCTGAATACTTCACTTCAATATTTACTGTTTATTATATTTTGGTTTTCAAGTTCCTTAAAATGTCAACTTCAGACTGTTGCCAGTCACGAAGACTAGATTTGATTTCTATAAAAATAGTAGCGGGTGACACAGCTCCACGAGAATCCTTTACTTTTTAGCACGTCATTTCCCGTAAAAAAATGGTCGCGATTATTTTTAACAGCACTGACATCTGCTGAAAAATGGGAGAATGCGAGGAACAGCTGGATAGATGGCCCAATGCTGAAAAAAGGGCAGCCGTTGCCATCGCTCGATTTAACTACCAGCAAGATGGCGGACGATCGAAACGTTCATCGCGTGCCACAGATCTAGAGACCCCTTTTTTGACGCAGCTGGCTGTGCCCGCACAGCCAGCTGCGTCAAAAAAGTTTGCTGCGTCAAACAGGCTGCGTCAATGTACGTTTCGATCGTCCGCCATCTTGCTGGTAGTTAAATCAAGCGATGGCAACGACTGCCCTTTTTTCAGCATCGGGAAAGGGTTGCGCCTCAGAGGGTTAAACCGGCCCTGCTTTTCAACCTTGTTGCAAAGTCTTGAAATACAGAAAAATCTTGAATCATATCTCGCGCACAATATTTCATGCATGAAATCAAAAACCGCGCCTTGGCGACGTTTCTGTCGTTTTCTCAATTTCATACAACCCCATACTCCGTCAACGATCAGCGAATGGGAACTCCTGTCGTCATGTGATCTTTCCATTTCTCCTCAGCATCCCAGCTTGGAAAACTCGAGACCGGCCGAGGCACTTTTCTAATTCGCTCATTGTTATCCTCGGCCTCACCAGAAGCGCGGAAGGTTAAGGGGAAATGTTCATTAACGGTTACCTAAAAGGAGGAAGCGGGGGTAATGTTTACATTTTTTTTTTTTTTTTTTTATATGCATATCTCCTCTCGCTTCCTGGTGTCCCGTGGCCAATAATGGCAGCAAGGTTAGGCATTTCAAGGCGGTGTCGGAGATAATGTTGGGATTGTGAGAGGCAATGCCGGAATAACATCTCCCCAGGCGTTGCAGGGAGCGTAGTCTGATAACAATTTAAAAAAAAAAAATGATATTGAATACAGGAATATAAATTAACTGCGCGCCCTTGCCCAAACATAATATCCGTTTAAAAAAAAACTTCCTCTTTTAATTTGAAAAAAAAAAAATTAACCAGTTAAATCAAACTGAAACCAGTACTTAAGTTACTGAAATACGTGCTAGTTTAAAAAGCTTATTAACAACATGCGGGTGTTAATTTTAAGGGACGTGGCACTTTTCAAATGGCGAAAGTCGTAAGAAATCCCTCCTCCCCCCCCCCCCCCCTCTAAAGTGTAGTTTAGAAAATATGGCAAAAGTCGTTAGAAATATCTTTTTTATATTATTATTATTATTATTATTTTCCTTAAAATGTAGTTTGGAAAATTTTGATGATTTATATACATCCAATATAAATCATCAAAATTTTGAAACGATTTAATCACCGTAAATGTAATAAAAAGGCTTTAAATTTTTTTAACTACACTAACAGCCTTTTAAATGCTACGCCTTTAAACTATGTTTTCTCGGTTTTAATTTTTTCAAAAAATTAAGCAATTTAAAGTGCTAAAACTTCAACACCTATTCATTATAGAACTCGGAATATTTTTTGTGTGTGTTCAGTATGATTTACTTAATAGAATTAGGGATGGATTTTCATATACATCTTGAGAAGAAAAATTATTAAAAATGAAATGTTACAGAAAACACGTTTTTTTCAGCAATGTTTTTCTCATTTAGTGAAAACTTAAAATATTTCTCAAACACAAATTCAGTAATAGCAAAACCTATTCTAAATTCTTAAAGCATACTGTCATTAGTATAATAAAAAATTTGGTAACAGAAACTTCCTAAATAAAACGGGAGGCAGAATTTTTAATTTTTTTTCAAGAAAATTCGAATTTAAAAAATTTTTAATACGTTAATGTTTTTCTTTGGTGTGTGTAAAAATGATTTTGTTTAACATTAACCTGTAATGACATATATATATGATTATAATCATTTGTTAAACAAAATGATTTTGTTTAACATTAACCTGTAATGATATATATATATATATATATATATATATATATATATATTCCTAGTTACTACCTTCAGTTACTCCTTTTCAATCAGCATCTATGATTTATCTATATTCATTTTGAATACTTTGTAAAATACAGCTATCTATTTAGACTATCTCCTTTCTATTTTTATTTTAATTTCCCAACATTTTCAACAATAATGTTCAAAATTCTTGCACTTTATTTTAATTTCCCAACATTTTCAACAATAATGTTCAAAATTCTTGCACTTTATTTGGCTTCAAATTCTGGTTTCTAATTCTTGCTAATAGCTGTTATATTTTTATGCGAGATATGTCTTATTTGTAGTATGTTTTGTGTTTTACTTGTTAGTTATATATATATATATATATATAATTATAATCATTTGTTAAACAAAATGATTTTGTTTAACACAACACATATTTTTATATTATTTTATTTAAGGATTTTTACACATGAGAAAGGTAAAAATTCTTAAATAAAATAATATAAAAAATATTGGTCCAAAAGTGCCAAGTCCCCTTAAAACTATAGTTTCAAAACATAAGTCCTTATTCTATGAAATGTAGTAATGGGATATAATGTGTTTGTACAAGATAATGCGGAAAAAGCATCTCCGCAGGTGTTGTAGAGTGAAGTCTAGTAACAATTAAAAAAAAAAAAAGACTGATGAGTAAAAAGAATACAAATTAACAGCGTGCCCTTGCCACATTATAAATTTTTAATTTTTTTCCTCTTTAATTTGTATAAAAAAAACAGTGAAATTAAAATGAAGCTACTGTTTAATTTGATCAAATACGTGTTAATTTTATGAAATCTATTAACACCATGCAGGTATTAATTTTAAGAACTAGGGTCAGGTGGGGTAGTTAAGACCACTTTTTGCAAATTCCAACTTTGTGAATTTTCAACACAAGAGAAACTCCAGAAAGGACATGCGTAGCTCTAAACGATTTCATTCGGTAACGTGAGCTGTTATCTCCTGGCAAAGCAAACAAAACAATAGATTAGTTTGATTTACCATTTTTGTTAACCCTTTGAGGCGCAACCCTTTCCCAATGCTGAAAAAAGGGCAGCCGTTGCCATCGCTCGACTTAACTACCAGCAAGAGGGCGGACGATCGAAACGTTCTTCGCGTGCCACAGATCGAGAGACCCTTTTTGACGCAGCTGGCTGTGCCGCACAGCCAGCTGCGTCAAAAAAGGGTCTCTAGATCTGTGGCACGCGATGAACGTTTCGATCGTCCGCCATCTTGCTGGTAGTTAAGTCGAGCGATGGCAACGGCTGCCCTTTTGTTCAGAATTGGGCAATCTATTCAGCTGTTCTCGCATTCTTCCATTTTTCATCAGATGTCAGTGCTGTTAAAAAGAATCGTGACCATTTTTTTACGGGAAATAACGTGCTAAAAAGTAAAGGATTCTGGTGGAGCAATGTCACCCGCAACTATTTTTATAGAAATCAAATGTATTCTTCGTGACTGACAACAGTCAAAACGTTAGAGTTGGGTGTTCCCAGAGCGCGAACACTGCGCGTTAAAGGATTAAGGCGTGAAATTCCACTGGATGTCGAAATTTATCACACCAACATTCTGCAAAAATACAAACATTCGATTCATTGTTGATAACTTTCCTGTTTTGAGTAGGTATGTCACCCGGATGTCCCAAATAAGGTCGCACTGCCAAAAAGGTTGAATACCACTGATCTAATATGTTTTCTGAAAGTAAGTTTCAAACAGAGTTCTCAGGGTTTGTCGCAGAAAATCCGAAATTCACAAAAACGTATCAAGTCTGGCACAAGCGCAAGTCCAAAACAACTATCAACACTGTCATGCACCAACTCATTTTAAAATTTGGGACCAAAAAAAAAATCGATTTGTAAGAGTGTTTATTCAGGAATGTGACAGTTCAATATCGAATACCTCTTGATGAATTTGAGACTAAAAATGTTCTTTAATTTAACAATAGAGTCCCTGGTGAAAATTCAACAATTAGTCAGACCTAAAATATCAACAGCGAGTAAAGAAAGGTGTTTTTTTTTTCACCTACAACATAATAGAGCACTCAGAAAAAAAGGGGAAAAAAACAGTCTTAGAAAAAGCTGCAACACTTGAATTTTTAATAAAACGAATAGCTATCGAAGTTTGCCAGTGAAACTTTAGTTCTTTGATCAGTAACAAGCTAGATTTATCATTTTATGAAGTTTTATGATTAAAATAAAATAGTATAGAACCAGGAGATTCATTGCTAGGGGGGGGGGGAGGGATGTATCACCCTCTCGCCGAAAATTTTGAATAGTTAGCATAATGTTTATGCTGTTCAGAAAGTTTGTTATTTTTTCACGATAAAATAAAACAGCATAGAAAGAATGGGATCAATATTTTGTAATTATTGATTGTATACTAATCATACACTTCAGTCCGTCAGCCTAATAGGCATAGCCAAGGGGGATATTGAGATAAACCCCTACCCCGAAATTTTCGAATTATTTAGCATAAGATTTATGTTATGCAAGAAAGTTCGTTTATTAGGTAAGAGGGCGAGGATATCTAGCAAAAGTTTGTTTTTATTATATGTACCCCCTAAAAACATTTCCTCGCTTCGTCCCAAGCCTGTCTGTTTATCTGTGTTCTAACTACTATCAACACTGTAGCAGAAAACTCTATTTAATTTCCAAGTTCGTAGCTTAAAAGTCCAGAGTATAAATGGAAAGTTCTAATAAGCAGTCCAGTTAACAGGATTAACTACAAATTTTATTAGTTCTATAAATTCGGCGAGCAATCCTCACAGAAATTAAAAAAGCAATAACATGTTTTATAACAGTCCGCTTATCACAGTAGTTTTCCCATTGGCTTGTATTTCGCATGCAATAAAATCGTCCCACAGGCTAAAATTAAGCTAAAACTCTCCAGGAAAACTGTCATCTGTTCCTCAGTATACAACAACGAAGAATTCACAAACAGATTTCAAAATTGAGTTTCTCAAAATAACCATGTTGATGAAAGGCTGAAGCTTTGTGCATCATCTAATTAACGTATGAAAGACATTTTACTAATTGGAAATTTTTTTCCCATGAGGGCCTATAAAAATTTAATTTTTTCCTTTATTTAGATTGAATCTTTTGAAAATATATTAATCGATACACTAAAATTCAGTCTCTTTTTTAACCCTTTCCAACAGGGCCGTGGTAGCCCAGTGGTTAAGGCGGTGGACTCATAACCGGAAGGTTGCAAGTTCGATACCGGTGTACCAGTAAAGACCACCGTGTACATGCGGTGTACGTGCACGTTAAATCCGTGGTTCCGAAAGTCCTCTCGGTGGTCGCTAGCAGTTTCCGAGGGGTGCCAATATTCAGAAGTTCCCCCACCTTCTGATGAGGTTCCAAATTGTGGCGGGAAATTCCGGGAAGGACGTATATGTAGCTCTAAGCGACACATTCAGTGACGCGAGCTGTCCTCTCCTGGCAAATAAACAAATAAACCCTTTCCAACAAGGTTGAAAAGTGTTTAGGATTTCGATTAGTCTGTCTGTCTGTCCGTCCGCGCTCTAACTTCCGTAAATATGCATAGATTTCTACGAAATTTATATATGTTATTCTTATGTACAGTACCTTGTACCCTATTGAAAATGGTGTATGTAGCATTTATAGTTTTTCTACAGGAGCACTCATAATATTCCTGATACATTGCGCTCTATGGGTAGTTATTGTACATGTCTGTGATCAATATTTAAGCAAAAATGCCTAGGTCAGTTGTTTGTGAACAACCTCTATCTATCTATCTATCTATATATATACAGTAGGCCCCTATAACACGGGTCCATACAGCACGGATCCCTAGAACACGGCGAAAAAAATTGCGACCGGGTTCCCTATAACACGTTAAAAGAGGCTGGTACTTCGTCTGCTTTTTCCTAACTGTGGTGTACATTAAACGTATCTGAAAGAACTTTTGTATGATTTATTAATGACTATGTCATTTTATCTCTCACCCCCTTCATAGAAAATTGTTCCAAAAATGCGACATAATTTTACATATATTTAAATACTATTAGTTCACAACAGCTTTAATCAATTGTTACAATATTTCGTAAGCTGTAGAATAAGCATCCCATGTATCTTTCTATAAGGGGTTTTCTTCAGGGGTACAAACCCCCTCCCCCATGAAGAACATTTTGGAGGGAGTTCAAAAATTTTGGAGGGGGTCCAAACGGTAGAAAAGGCAGTATTTCTCTCAAAAGGACACTATATCATTATCATTTTAGTAACAAGAATCAAAATTTCGTGGGGGAGGAGGTTCGGACCCCTGGACCCCCCCCCTCCCCGCTTAAATACGTCCTTGCCCCTGGTGTTGAATTTTAGAACTTTTTTTTCGCCGATAATAAATCCCTTGACCCCCCCCCCCTTTACAGAAGTACCAAGTTTGATAACATTTGTTCCAGTAGTTTTCCTTTTCTGACCGTTTCAGGGTGTTTATGATTAAAGTAGAACGTTAATCATAAACACCCTGTAATATGTATAAGTCTTGCAATACATTAAGGGTGCTTGCTCCTTCTGAAAAGGGATCATCATCACAGACTTTGGAACACCTTTAAAACAAACCAATGATGTTTAACACGCTCGAAAAAAAAAAAAATGAATAATTCTTTTTCTCCAAATACACTTTTCGCTAATACTAATAGTAAAGCTGTATGTCTCAAGCAAAGTTTCGGAAAAAAATTCATAATCATAAAAATTTGCCTTCAAAATTGGGCCAAGGAGTTATCTGTTGAGGGAAAAAATTGCAAAATTCCGAATGCTTATCATTTAACCTAATGTGTTTCATAACTCTTATAGGTTCACTGTTTGCATAAGTCCAGAGTACAACTTGTAAAAGAGACAATCTAAATTTTTTTGAGAGCGCAATTACACTTTTTTAAACAGCTGTTTAAAAGTTGCATGATTTCCATGGAGAACAGCTTTAAGACCTACGGGCAGTCATTTATTGAAAAACGTTTCTCTATAAATGGCTACTAACTTTTTTTTTGAAGCCCTGGAGTGCTATTAAATCAGGTCAGGTTTTTTTTGTGGACATGACTTTGTTGCATTTTTCAATTTCTTTTTCTTTTAATGACCAGAGGCCAAGGCCTCTAGACTCGCTTTTCGTATGAGGCATTCGGTCCCTAATGAGGCTTATTCGTAAAAAAGGCATAATTTCAACAGACAAAACCCAAAGACTGGATCAGATGGAATGTTACCGAGCTACACATTGCTTGGTTCTTGCATGTTCCATGGAATTTAAAAATTTAAACTTCACACGATCTTTAATTATGTAAAACCTATGGAGCACCTTGCGTATTTGCCACGCATGGGCGTATATTCATAATTTGGCGACTTACGTATATGTGTAGTTAATAATTAGTTTTAAGAAAACATACGTTTTCTTTGATAAAAACTACGGAACAGATAGAATAGCCTGTCATCAATGGCGACTTATCATTATTTGGTGATTTTCAAATGTTCATAGATGATAATTACTGCTCATGTAAGGTTACCTGAAAAACCGTTATCCATACATTCATATACGTAATCCTTTGCAGATTGGCGTATTTAGCACCACGAAATTTATCATCTAGTCGCGCTGGCAAATATCCAAGCTGTACTGTAACAGCCATAATGGCATAATTAACGCCGTCAAATATTTTTACTGGTACCAAATATCCAAGCTGGACCTATCAGGCTTTACTATAATCTGCATTTTAATTATTTTTCATTTTCAAGCTACTGGGTGCTAACATTTTGGAACACGCGATTTAGATTGACCCTGTTTGGAGAGATAGCCTTTTGCAAGATCGTACCTTATTCCAAAATGGTGCTTTTTAAATCAGTTAGTTATTCTGTTTTGGAAAAACGAATAATTGGTAATTCTAAACTCTTGTTATCTAAAAGAACTCACGATTTGAAAATCGTCAACTTTGTGTAACACACTTGGACTTATTCATTTCACATACTTTTTAATTTGGCGTAAAAAATGGGTGTCATTCTACTTCATGTTTATCGATTTCACCCGATTGTGCGTACTTACCTGCTTTGTTGCAAAGGCATGAATGATTTTATGCTGGCGAAAATCGTCAAACCTGGCAACCATTATGCTTATATTTCCGTTTTTTATTAATATCTTCTAAAATAATTCGAATTTTGAAATTTAAGTCAGTTTATCGGCTTCGTCGGAATTTTCCGAATCCGTGGACACCTTCGTTGAAACTCAAATCCCCACGGTTTCGGAGGTGATAGCAGAACAAGCTTTTGACAGCGGAGGCCATTACTTTTTTTTAGAATAGAGAGAAACGTGCTTACTTTTTACTAATTAATTTGGGAGGGGGAACGAATTGATGAATGAATGGGAAGGTTTGCAATTTTTGATGATTTATCGCCAAGTTGGACACCAAAAAATAAATCTTCAACCCTAACTAAGCTTGGCGATATCTTTCAAATTTGGATAGAAACTGGCAAAAGGGACAATTTATTACAAAGGAGAAGTAGAGTTAGAATATGCCTGTTGTAAGATTGTAAAACAGTTTTAATAAGCCATTTTAATATAGATTTCAATTCCGAGGAAGTGTTTTATGGAACAGAGAAGACAAATACGGCACACTCATGAAGAATTTGCAATTTGACTTATTTGACTATTGCACTTTCCAACTTAATGGAATAAGGAAGAAAAATAGGGACGGCGCGTGGATTATGAGACACGTCTAATACATAGCACTTCAGTGCGAATTTAAAAGTGTTTCAGATTTTATTATTTTTTCTGAGCCCCTTCCCGACAAATGGACGCCCCAGCGCTTTGAACTGGAAGACTGAAGGTGCCTGGCTCGAAACCAGGTAACCGCCAGGTCCGCCTACCTAACCGTTCGGAGTTTTCCCTGGTTTTCTCCGAAACTTCGCATAAATACGGATTAGGAGCCCTTAGAAAGTCCCCCACGGAGGGCAATCCCTAGCGCAGATAATTGGTCACAACCTCCATTTGTATTTTTCGACAAATGGACCGAAATAAAAGAACTTTTTCACAATTTTATTGGAAAACAGTAGGGATGGACTGCGAGACAGAAATTTGCGAGACGAGACAGAGATTTGCAGTTATTTTGCGAGACGAGACAGGACATTTTACATTGTGATATAGGAATTTTTGCGAGACGAGATCAAAGCTTTACAGCGATTTTGCGAGACGAGACAGCCTGTTTTTCATCTCGCGTCCACCCCTAGAAAACAGCCAACAAGAAATGTGCACACCTGTGTAGTCAGTCTACTTGTAAAAATGCTTTCACTTTCGGATTATTTTTATTATTTATTTCTTTGGAAGTGATCAATAAATTAGTTTCTGTTCCAGATAAGCGGTTTTTTTTTTTTTTTTTTTTTTTTTCGGAATGTCCTTCTGACATACGAATATTTCAGGCTTTTCAATCATTGAACGAGAAAATCTCCTAATCAGATATCAGAGAACATCCAGGTTTTTTTTTTGTTTTTTGTTTTTTCTCCTCTCTTTCTTTCTTTCTCTCTATATCTACGTGGGCTAACTTTGACATGACAGATAGGAACAGGTTTTTTTTTTTTTTTTGGAAAGTCAGTTTTTTTTATTTATTTAATCCTCAGTTCATCGAGGAAGGACACTGGACGCTGGACAATTCGGGTGTCCATAAAGGGAGTGTCCCGTTGCCAAGAATAAACCGCAACATAGCCATGTATCGTCGGAATAATTTGCATAAAGGTTTCACCTTGTGCACTTTAAATTACCTTTATTTATAAAGGAGGAAAAGTGAGGGTAATTAAAAATTGGAAAGTGTGAATGATTTATTGGAAATAAAAAAGCTTTAATCGGGGTTCACATTTTTAACACTTTTCAACAAGGCTGAAGAGTGTTAATGATCTCGCTTTGTCTGGCTGTCTGTCCGTGATCTAACTGCCGCAAATATGCATCGATTTCTACGAAAAGCATGTATTTCATTCCTATGTACTAGACTACTTAACCCTTTGAGGCGCAACCCTTTCCCCACAAATCTAGAGACGCTTTTTTGACACAGACTGGCTGTGCCGCACAGCCAGCTGCATCAAAACAGCTTCTTTAGATCTGTGGCACGCGATGAACGTTTCGATCGTCCGCCATCTTGCTGGTAGTTAAATCGAGCCATGGCAACGGCTGTCCTTTTTTCAGCATTGGAAAATCTATCTAGCTGTTCTCGCATTCTTCCATTTTTCAGCAGATGTCAGTGCTTTTAAAAATAATGGTGACCATTTTTCTACGAGAAATGACGTGCTAAAAAGTAAAGGATTCTCGTGGAGCTATGTCACCCGCAACTATTTTTATAGAAATCCAATCTATTCTTCGTGACTGGCAACAGTCAAAGAGTCAGAGTTGGGTGTTCCCAGAGCGGGAACACTGCGCTTTAAAGGGTTAACCCATTGAAAATGGTGATTGTAGCATTTATAGACGTTTCGCAGAAACACCTAAAAAAATTCCAATACATTACCTTCGGTAGGTAATCATTTTTTAATGCGCATTTTAGACATATTCTCTATTTACAACAAACCAAATTATTATATGTTCCAATACATGACGATCTATGGAGACATTCATCCATTTCAAGCTCAGCACGATAATTTACTGGTTCCGCTCCGCAGTTAGCCAGAGGGCGTTAGCAACAACAGAATATTGCACAGAACTTTATGGTATCGATTAAAATTTTCAGGAGATTAAATCTAAATAAATGCAAAATTTGAACTTTTACACGATAATCGTACGAAAAAAATTTCCAATTAGTAAGCTATGTGTATACGAAATATAAGGTCATATACGAAATTTCAGAGTTTCATCATAAAAAAGGTCAAATATATGTTTAAACAAAGTTGGTAAGGGGCTATACAATATCAATCATTGCGAAAGTTTTACGTATCTATGCAATTATTGGTTTCTTCGGCAATCTGTATACAGTCCTTAAAACGATGTGATTTTTTCTATTCGAGAACCATTGAAAAGTGCTTAAAAAAAAAAAGTCAACATATACTTATAAGTCATATAATAATACTCAAATATACAACATATAATGAGTCTTTGTATCATGAAAGTCTGAAATTTTATGCATCATCTCACAATGGCGGCTCGTGGGATACAGCAAGTACAGCCGGGCTGCACTTGAAATTATCAGCACATACTTTAAAATAATTTATTCTACTAATTTTCCAAAATTCAGATTAGAATTGTGCAATTCCTACGGTAAATTAAAAAAATCTCCGAAAAAAACCAAACAAAAAAAAAACGTATTGTGGCCGGATCGCTCATTCAGAAAAAAAGCACTTTAATCTTCCCACAATTCAATTGGGAAAATCTTTGGTTCAGCCCAGAGCGCTGAAAAGAAAATTGGCAGCACCGTTGACATGACAACGACTACGTAAGCTGCCTCTCCGGGATAGGGAGTATGCAGCTGATACAGCCGATGAACGATTTTTTAACGGCGGCTGAACTTGAGAACGCGACTAACTGATTGGGCTCGGACGAGAAGTGAGGGAGGGGGTAAGGAGAATATATGTTTGGAAAACTCTCGACTTTATATTGCTGAATTTATCAAGAAGGGAAGCCTGAAAAGACGCTTATGAATGGACAATTATCCATCAAAGCAGTATTGTTTTTAAGTAAGCAAGAACTGGCATTTAGAGGACATGGCGAGCGAGAAAATTCTTTAAACATGGGAAATTTTAAAGAGCTTGTAAAATTATGGATATCTGAATTAAAACAACGCCTTTTTATGGGGACATCACTGACCGATTCGCATGTTTAAAAGAAAGGAGGATTGATTTGACTTATAAAAAATAAGTAAGTTTTCGTTTTTTTTTCTTTTCTTCTCAAGTTATCGTTACAAAAGAAAATTCTAAGGAAACTTCGAATCAGACACGGATTCATGCAATTTTGAGGATAAGAGCGGCTGGTTGAAATTTATGTCCATTTTATGGAAGTAAAATAGGATCTCTGACATTTTTTATGTTATTTCTTTTTTTTTTTTCCTCGGCGAGGGCTTAATCCGCCAGCTTTCGAATTCAGTAACAAAGATTTTCCAATCCTGTCCGGAGGAAAGGGGGGGGGGGGGGCTCATATGCTTCCGGCTGCACTAACAGTTTTGACCACGGGCCGCCACTGTCATCTCATTAATGCATGGGGGCACATTCTACTAACTGGGAACTTTTCCGCGCGCGAAACTTATAAAAATTTAATTTTCGTATTTATTTAGGTATATTCTCGGGAAATATTCAATGGATACCATAAAATTCTATACCTTTTTCACGTAACTCCGTGACTTTTATTGTATACTAGCTGAAGTACCCGTTCTTCGCACGGGAATGAATGTACTTTTTGATATTACGATTTGTGGTGATTACTATTCATTGTAATAAACAGATATAGCAAAGTGGATATCGCGTTATATTGTGTCCAATAATCATGCATACCGAATTGCAAGGCAATCGTTTGTACGGTGCAGAAGGCCATGCGGCGTAGCGCAATCTAGTGGCGAGTTTTAGCAAAACGGATACGGCGAAAATATTTTTCGCATTCAGATATCGATGTATACGAATTTTCATGACTATCGGCTGAACAGTCCTGAAGTTCATGTGTTGACGCAACATCTAGTGGCAAGTTATAGGAAAATGGATAGCGCCAAACTCTTCCCCGTGTTCAAATATCTATGTATACCTATTTTCATAGCGATTATTTGCACAGTCAAGAAGTGATACACTGCAGGGCCATCTAGTGGTTCAATAAAGTACTGATTTGCTACAGCGCCGTCAGGTGGCGAGTTACAGCAAAATGGATAACGCCAAAATATTCTCATTGTTCAAATAGCTATGTATACTGATTTTCATAGCGACCGTGTTCAACTATCTATGTATACCAATTTTCATAACGATCCTTTGCACAGTCAAGAAGTGATACACTGCAGGGCCATCTAGTAGTTAATTAAAGTAATGATTTGCTACAGCGCCGTCAAGTGGCGAGTTATAGCAAAATGGATAACGCCAAAATATTCTCATTGTTCAAATAGCTATGTATACTGATTTTCATAGCGACCGTTTGAATGGTCAAGAATTTGGCCTGCTGCAGCGTCATCTAGTGGCGAGTTAAAATAATAATGCATTGCAGTGTCATCTAGTGGTGAGTAACATCAAAAGGAACGCAGTTAGAATATATTCTTCGTGCTCAAATGTGTAAGTATAAAAAATTTTATGCCGATCGGTCGAACGGTATAGAAGTTTATGCTTTGCAGCGCCATTTAGCAGCAAGTTACCGCAAAATGGATAGTGAAAAATATTCTCCGTGTTCTAATATCCGCGTGTACCAAATTTCATCGAAATCGGTTGGAGATATTCGCATAGTAAACGGCTAAACGGAATAGAATTCGACGTTCTGCTGCGCCACCTAGTGGCAAGTTAGAGGAAAACGGATAGCATAAAAAGCTTCTCAATGATAAAAGACTTAGGTGAACCAAATTTCATGGTGCAACGGTGCTGGAGTTTTTCAACCTCATACACACATACCAACATTCATTTTTATCTATAACCAGTATCATTATATATCCCAGTCTCAAATAAAATCCAGTTTCGAATCTAAGCCTTGCCAAAGTGCCAACATACGCCATTTTGCAAGAGTTTTTTCATGAAATCATTCGAAGCAGCAACGACTTAGCAGCAATCAATATGGGAAATGGTTCGGCCGCCAAAAAGTAAAGCACACATTTATTTGAAAATGTGAATCCCTTAATACAACCGAATTTTTTTAAATTATCAACTATAACGTGTTTTATTCATCGTTACTCTGATGTACTAAATGAGAAGATTTCAATTTTCTGAAATTTGGCGGAATTCCCCCAACTTAAATAATGTACTCAATTGGCGAGAATTCTGAAGATAGATCGCTTGAAATCCCTTAATAACTGCATTATTTCTTCACGGATCATTAAAATTTAACGCTGTATTCTAATAAAACCTTTGCACTTGTTTTCAAAAATCTATTTCCTTAAGCTCTCAATAAATTGCGTCTAGCCGAAAACTGTGCAAACCGCTAGAACGCACTTACTCAAAATCCATATTTCAGCCATTTTATTTTTTCGCCAAACTAAAAAATTTTACACATTAGCCTCGGAAATCTTCAATTCTTATTGTTTTGCGTGTAAAGCATTACATTCCTGATCTGATTTCCCATGCATACGATATTATAATTAAAAAAAATAACCTTACGAATATAAACTAACAAAAAAAAATCATTATTATTCTTTTATTTTTACTTTGAGAATTTAAAACATTTTATTCGGCAAAATCGCCACACATGGCAACCACGATCCTTATTTCACGCTTTTTTCACTACAGGGGTTACAATTACGGAAAGCTTTTTGCGTGAAGAGCATAAAAAATCTCTTAAATTCCGGGAACGGGTGGACTTTCAAAGTTTTAAAGTGGACTACGATTTATTCTATATTATTTTACATATCTGTGCTAAATTTCAGGCCGATAGGTCCATTTTTGTGGATTTGTATACGAACGACATTTTATTCGGCAAAATCGCCACACATGGCAACCACGATCCTTATTTCCCACTTTTTTCACTACAGGGGTTACAATTACGGAAAGATTTTTGCGTGAAGAGCATAAAAAATCTCTTAAATTCCGGGAACGGGTGGACTTTCAAAGTTTTAAAGTGGGCTGTCATTTATTCTATATTATTTTACATATCTGTGCTAAATTTCAGGCCTATAGGTCTATTTTTGTGGATTTGTATACGAATCAAATCCACAAACAAACAAATAAACAAACAAACAAACAAACAAACAAACAGAATTTCATTTTTATTTATAAGATGTCTATGATCAATATTTAAGGAATAAAAGCATGTCACTATTTTTGAGACGTGTATATGTGTACCGCTGCAGAAAACTCTGCTTGTTTCATGGGTTTGTCGTTCTAAAGTCCAGTAGGCATAGAAAGTTCTAGTGAAGAGTCCACTTGTCACGACGGTAAACGAACTTCACTGCTTCTAGAACTTCGTCGAACAATCAGCTGTACGAAATTCCCAAGCACAATCAGCCAGTAATGTGCTTTTTTACAGTCTGCTTAGAACAGAAGCTTTCACAAAAAGCTGTATTTCTCAGGCAAAATAAAACGCTTCCACAGGCATAAATTCAGTTCAAACTTAACGAGGGAAATCGTACACAGTCCCCTCAAGACTCAGCAATAAAGAATTTACACACAGCACTTTAAAACCAGCTTTGAAAAGCAAGCGAAATATAGCACAATTCACAGAATAATGAAAGCAAATTGACTCAACGGGAGCTCGATGAACATGGACTTAGCGGTCTCTCAGCCTCGTATTTATAGCTGTCGTCGAAGTCGAAAGAAGCTTCTCGAAGAATGTATTTCCCTCCACATAAAGCGAGAGACTTTTGATTACGTCACAGAAGAGAAATAGAGTAATATTAGGCTATTATGGGATGTTCATGCAGTAAATCAAACTTTAAAAGCCCCTTTGGAAAAATCGCACCCAATGTCCGAATTATCGCCAAGCTTGGTAAGTTTTTCGCGAAATATCGCCAAATTTGGAGCCAAAAATAAGTCCCCAAAAGTGAGGCCAACGAAGCTCTAGCATCAATAATTCTCGGATTTCCACAAAAACCCTATACAAACAAACCAATAGGGAAACCCAAAACTCCGTTATCTCGCGTTCTAGTTGACTGATGCAACAAAATGCATACAAAATATTAACAAAATGTTAATAAATTAACAAAATGCAAAATTTATACAAAAAATTATAAGAAATGTAAAAAATTACAAAAATGCAAAATTATAAAAAATATTAAAAAAATGTTAATAAATTAGCAAAATGCAAAAATTAACTATTTGACGCGTAGAATACGAGTTTAAAACTATTTTTCACAGCGAGGAGGCAGAACAGACCAAAAATTCGAAACAGCATGCGTGTCTGCGTTTTTAGCGATATTTTTTTACCTCGTAGACCGATTTGAATTTTTTTTCTTAATTCGAGAGAGGATAGCTATGGGGTGATCCCATTTTAGCAATTCGGTTACGTTGTGAATATAGTATCATTCTGAAAATCGGTAAAAAAAAACATGTCTTTAAACCACTACCTAAAGGGACTGCCGGTTGTGACGGCGGTATGTCAAAAGTTTCCAAGATTGGCCACTTTCATAGATTCATCGCTAAGTTTGGCGCAAAAAAAAAGTAGGTTTCCAAAACTTAACCCAGCTTGGCGATGTCTTCTACAGAGCTTACACTATGCATTTTCCATTTATCGCAAGCAGCGACATCTCGTACTGTCGACAGAATCAGTGACGTTGTGAAAGTTTTCGACACAGAAAATGAGGTGCATCGTTCACTTTAAACCGCGAATGGATCAGTGCTTAAGGATGGGAATCTCCATAGTAAAAAATAAAAAGGGTCTAAAAAATATCCCACACCAGAGGGCGCTGATTAACGCAGGTAGCTTTCAAACTTAAGCATTCATAGCATTAGTATAATGTTGCCGAAAACTCTGCTAGTTCCTGAGTTCGTTGTTCTAAAGTCCAGTTAGTGTAGAAAGTTTTAGTAAAGAGTACACTAGTCATGATGGAAAATGAATTTTATTGCTTTTAGAACTTCCTCGAACAATCAGCTGTACAAAATACACAAGCACAATCAGCCAGTACAACGTGCTTATAACAGTCCGCTTAATAGCGAAGCTTTCACAAATGCTGTAATTCTCACACAAAATAAAACACTTCCACAGGCAAAATTTCAAGGAAATTTACGAGGGAAATAGTAAACAGTCCCTCAAGACTCAGCAATGAAGAATTTACACACAGCACTTTAAAACAAGGCTTTTAAAACAAACGAAAATGCCGCTTCTATAGCGTCAATAGAAAGCCTTAAGCTTTCTCAGACATCTGCTCTCTGAACAAGCAGAAGCAAGACTGACTGAACTGGACAACCAGCGCTGCTTTTATTGATTACACACTGGGGAAGCTTCCAGAAATAACTATCCGCGGAATGTTGTAGAAAAAAACTCTATTTTGATTGCGTAATGGATGAGTAATATTAAGCTATTATGTATCTTAATGCAGGAAAACTAACTTTACAGGTTCCATTGGAAAAATCGCTCCAAATGTCTAAAATTGCGCCAAACTTGGCGCCAAAAATAAGTACCCAAAAGTGAGGTTAGCGAAAGCCTACGACCCATATTTTTCGAGATTTCTAGAAAACGCTATGTAAACCAATGGGGAAACCCAAAACTCCACATCTCCGGTTCTAGTTAACTGATTTTGATGCAACAAAATGCAAAATTTAACTATTTGTCACATATGTCACGAATTTTAAACTATTTTAAATCACAGAACAGCGGGTTACCCCGAATAATCGTAACTGTAGGCTTACTGATGTTTTTATCCTTCCTTCTTACATTTTCTGCAAGACAGATTTCGCCGATTAAAGCCGAAATGCTCGAATTCTAACCATGCCTCTAACCTCGATCTGTTATGGTTCGTGTTTGGGAGGAAGTTATTACATCGCCGTTATTCACAGTTATCGCTGAGGAACTCATCTCTCCTTGCCGATATTGAGCGCTGACAGCGGAAATAAACACTGTAGCGATAAGTTAATAGCTCTTTTATTGGTGACGAGATAAAAATGCTAACTGGAGCTTCCGCGTTCAGATTAGAGATGAGCTAAGGGTTGGTTCACTTCTTAACTGTAAGACAGCCCGAAGGCTATCGTTAAATCAAGACAAAGAATTTTTTTGACCAAGATGACGTTCAAGCTTTCCTAAAAACTGCAACCCCAAGGTTATTTCCGGTATTTTTCTACGCCGTTTCATTAATTTTCCCGCTTTTTCTCAGGGTGATCAGTTTATAAGAGTACCCGTTGGCTTTTCTTATTACCTTTAAATCTGACGGTTGGGGCAATTATTCTAACTCTGAATATACAGTGTGTCCGAAAAGTCCTTGATACATTTCGAAAATTCACAGAAAAGCAACAAACTGCTTTATGAATATGCGGTTCGCACCGTAATGCTTCACGGAATCGAGAATTTATTTTCCCATTTTAAAACAAATCACTTCCAAATGTGTTCATAGATGGCGCTGCATCTCAAGTTTTCAGCAATGAGGGCCAATAAGGATTTTTCTTGAATTTCGAACAGCATTGACGGTGAGGGAATATTCATTCTACCTAGGGTTCTACCTAAGGCGACTGCAATTGAGAAAATGCAATGTGTAGGACAGTATCTCGATTCAAAATCCATAACTGGATTTCAGAGAACGTTCATTTTCGTAACACGTTTAAGAAAACAGCATTTTGGCCTGGCGTGAAAAGTTTTTAGACTGGAAGCATGTTAGGCAGGGAAAGAAGTGATCGGCCACGAAGATCGGATGAGACTGTACAAGACATTCGGGAAGCTTACTGTGAAGTTACAGCGCCATCTATGAACACAATTTGGAAGTAGTTTTTTTTAATGATGTCAAAAAAAAAAAATCGTGAACTTGTGAAGTATTGTGCAAACCGCATATTCATACGATAATTTGTTACTTTTCTATGAATTTTTTTAATGTGTCAAGGGCTTTTCGGACACCATGTATATATGTTTGAATCTAATTTCAGCGTGGGAGACAGTTTCCATCACTGTGAGACTGTTGCAATTTTATTTGTGGGATACAACAGAAATAGAGACGCACGATGTTACTTAATCCTGTGATAATTATATTTTTGAAAAATATAATTTAATTCCCGTATTTTACATTATTATTCCTTACAGCAAATGTTGAAAACGTTCGCCACCATTTTGAATGCAAATTTGAACGCGTCGAACCAAGTTTCTTGGCACACATCGCGACATTGTTGATGTTATTGACAATATTTATTCAGTTACGATTTGTTTTAATTCATCGTTGTTTGCAAGACTTCTCTAAAAAACACACAAAAACAAAAAAAAAAAAAAAAAAGAAAAGAAAAGAAAAAAAATCTCCATTTCTGTGTTATTCGCGAGTTCACGATTCGAATAGTAGTCGTGGTTTTCAGTAATTCGAATATATTCTTTGCGGTTTTCACTTCGAATAGTATTCGCCATTTCTATTCGAGATTTCGAATGCCATGTGCTATTCGAATGCTTCAGTAGACACTGGTTATAACGTACTTTCACGGGACCTAAAAAAAGTAGTACGTTATAGCCGAAGTACGTTATAAGCAATACCACCGGTAAAAAAAAAAAAAAATATTTCACAAAGAAAAGAAAGTGGGCTCATAATTTCACTGTAAGATGCGTTTTAAGCAGGTCTGTTTTTTTTAATTTAAATTAAAAAACAGAAAAATTTTTCTTACTTACAATTTTTATTGCGATAAATAATTTGTAATTTTCTTTTGTTTTAAATGGGCAGATGCTACTTTAAAAATACCGTTTTGGACACCCATTATAGACTTCTGTAGAGTCTCTGCATCATCACTGCGGCATTCAAAAAATCGTGATAACGTTTTTGCAGCATTGAATGCGTCGAGTATGCTTGGTATAGGCTCCTCTGTTTCTTCTTTAGGTACTTACGTATTATACCGGCGGTCCGCCAAGACGAGCGATTTTTTGCCAAGATAAATGCCGGGCACATGAAATTATTAATGGTTTTGATGGTAACAGTTTGGCAACTCATTTGACGAAAAAATAGTTTGGTGGGAATGACCGCTGGGATATAGTACCCTTCTTTACTATAATACTATCATCAGAATCGTTAAAGATGGGGCTTTTCAGAAGGCATTTACATTGATGAATTATAAAGAAAAAGCATGGTCTTGTTCTTAGCCCTACCTAGCAAGGGAAAACAATAAAAGATCGCTCCCTTCATTCATACACAATTCATCTCGCTAGAAAATCTAAAAATTGTCAGCGAGTGTTTTTGAAAGTACTGAAATTTCCGAGAAAAAGGAAATAAAATGCTTAAGAAAATCAAAATTTTATTTTTGGCTTTGGTATAAAAAGTACGTTATAGCCGAAGTACGTAGTTTTGTTAAGTGCGTTTTAACCGAAGTTAAATAACATTATAAATATAGGACTTCATTCGGGACCTAGCTTCTAGATACGTTATAACCGATAGTACACTATATCCCAGGTCCGTTATAACCGGTGCGCACTGTATGTGCTGAGCATTCGAATGGATTTTCCAAAATGGATTATCTAGAAGGCATTTAGCCAGGGCCGGCTTTACCATTAGGCGAACCTAGGCGAACCTAGGCGACCGCCTAGGGCCGCCCATTAAAGGGGGCCGCCGATCAAATAATTTTCAATAAAAATCTAAATGCATGTTTTTTTTTTTTTTTTTTTTTTTTAAACCGTTCCCAGTTTTTGACTAGGGCCGCTAATGACTGATTCTTGAAAGAAACTTCTTTAACGATCTCGAAATAATTTGCATCCTTCACAATTTTTCTAATCGGGGTTTCTTTTGTCGGTACATCTGCAATACAGATACTCAAAATAGATAACGCCTGTTCAAAAAGTCGTTAATGATACGCTAATGGTCATCTAAAGAAAGTTTTCTGACCTTTTGAAAGCGGTGATGGTATGTGGGGTGACAACCCCTTCCGCTGCCTCTGTACTGATCAGCAATTGAGCATCCACGATTACTATTTATTAGCCTAGGCCTTGTCGCGGCTGTACAGTTTTTTTATGAAGCGGATGATGAAACAGTTTGTGACCCTGAAAAACATTTTCAGGTAAATTTTTTTAACACCTTACTGGATCAAGCTACTTCCTCTTTAAATAACAGATTTAGCCACTATAAAGAATTTAAAGAAAATTTTGGCTTTGTTTTTGATGCAGAAGATTTAAAAAATAATAGTGATCAGCACTTGAAAGACAAATGTATGAATGCAAATAAAAAGGCCCGAAAAATCCCGTTATAAAATATGCCACTAAACAATCTTCTGAAGAAGATTTAATGCATTATTTGGTTTTTGATTCTTCAGCTGAGTAAATATAAAAGCCAATAGTTCAAATTATTTCTGGGAATGAGTCTTCACCAATCAGCAGAAGATTCTTCCATTGACTGATATTACACTAATCCATTACACCAACACGATTGACTGATATAAACCCTTAAAACAAACTAGCAAATAATCATTTTTGCCAATTCACGATCAACTGTAAATTAGCTATTTTTAGAAATGTATACTTCTTTTTTACTATTAAAATTTAATAATTTCTATTCATATTTTTTAAATTATGTTTTGTTTGCATTATTTTAATGTGTCCTAAAGGAATCAAGAACTGGTTTATTAAACTAAAGCTTAACAATCTTATTTTATATTGGTCCTAACCAAGATAAATTAAACAAATAAGCAAAAAAAAAAAAATTATTGTATAAATCAGAGGTTTCCAAACTGTGTGCCGCTGTGTGTGAATATTTTTTCACAATGAGTGAACCGATTATACATGTATCAATGCATTTATGTATATGTACGTATGTGTGTATGGAGGCATTAATGTTTGAAAATGTGTACAGGGTCGCCTATCTTGATTTTGACCAGGGCCGCCAAATTTCTAAGGCCGGGCCTGCATTTAGCAATCCATTAATTCGAACAGTTCCGCTCATTCGTGCCCAACACTAACTGTATCTAGGGGGAAAATAATTTAAGAACTTGAAGAACGGAAATAATGAACCCAAGAACGTAAAATAAATCGACTCTAATTGACTCGTAGTTGCATTGAATAACGCTCGTTAGAAAAACACAAAACAAGATGGAAAATGAGTGACTTTGATGCTAGGTACCAGTTGCTGTTGGCACAACAGCCTTTTGCGACAATAAAGTTTAATGATTCTTTCTAGTGTGGCAGGCTGGTATAGGCTCGATTTCTCAGCCTCATACGATAAGAAAAGCCTTCCTTTTATGCACAAAAGGAAGTCAAAAGGGTCAATCATTCATCATTTAATATTTAATAAATGAATCAGTCTAGAGAAATTATAAAAAAGAACCGTTATTTCTTCTTTTCATCTCGAGAGTGATTTAATTTCACTTCAAACTTTCGGCAGCAGTCATTTAAGCCGATGCAAGAAAGGAATCAAACCCAATCACTCTCTTATTCTCACATAGTTAACGATCCTTAATTAGGTGCTCGACCTCGGCAAGGTCGAACGAATTAGGCACACGCAAATAAGAAACACATAAGGCGCAAAAATCTTAACAAATCATTTTTCCAGAAGGAAGTTCCACAGTAAACGACGGAAGAAAATAAATAAGTGAACTAATATAATTACAATTTATGTCACGACGCCCTAATTATTTTACTATTTCAATGAGACGACATTAAATTTGGTTTTGTTAAAACATGACACACTTTCGGTAGCTTTTTTAACCCTTTAAGGCGCAGTGATCCCGCTCTGGGAACACCCAACTCTAACGTTTTGACTGTTGCCAGTCACGAAGAATAGACTGGATTTCTATAAAAATAGTTGCGGGTGACATAGCTCCACGAGAATTCTTTAATTTTTAGCACGTCATTTCCCGTAAAAGAATGGTCACGATTATTTTTAACAGCACTGACATCTGCTGAAAAATGGAAGAACGCGAGAACAGCTGGATAGATTGCCCAATGCTGGAAAAAGGGCAGCCGTTGCCATCGCTCGACTTAACTACCAGCAAGAGGGCGGACGATCGAATCGTTCATCCCGTGCCACAGATCTAGAGACCCGCGTCAAAAAAGGTCTCTAGATCTGTGGCACGGGATGAACGTTTCGATCGTCCGCCATCTTGCTGGTAGTTAAGTCGAGCGATGGCAACGGCTGCCCTTTTTCCAGCATTGGGAAAGGGTTGCGCCTCAAAGGGTTAAAAAAAATTCTTTATTTATTTATTTTTTGGGATATTTTTTCACAAAAGCTATTCTACGGTCAACCCTCGAAACTGGTAAAATTTAAAGTACCGAATCAAAATAAGTTCTTTTGATAATAGGCTAAAAAGCTTTTGATAATAGGCTAAGGAATAACACAAATGTTACACGTATTAGGTGGCCAGCAATCATCCAACACCTCCTACGTAAAAAAAGCCTAACAACTCAAGCTTTGACGTCATCACTAGGCCTACGAAAATGACGTCAATACAATTTCAATTTCACAAAGTAAAACTATTTAAAATTTCTGGTGAATGCTACAAATATTAGAAAATAATTTAAATTAAACATTAAAATAAAATACATTTCTTATACAAAATTATTCATTATGATCTATTTCCGTATCATATTATCTAATTAGTCAGGGTTAAAAACTGCCATTTGTCGTAAAATTACATTTTTACCTCAAATAAAACTTCTAAATGTAAGCCTAATGATGATGTCAAAGCTTGGGGACGTAGGCTAGGAGGACTCATCCCGCCTAACATGCAGACAGCCCCTAAGCTTAAAAAAAATAACGGGCAATCCTTTTCAGAGGCCTGCCTTGTTAACGACTGTGACCCTCTGTTGACGTCACAGTGACTATTTTGTGACCATCTGAACTACTAGGGTATTGTTTTCAATAATCCCAGAGCATTACCTTCCAAGCGTTAATATCAAAAACTTCTTTTCGATTGGTTGGCCGAATAGACAGCCAGAAGTTTATCTATCGGGATGCATAGCATGGCTAATGGGCATGGCATTCATGTCTAACTCTTTATCTAGCTCTCAAGTGGTTAAATACTGATCTTCTTCCACAATTTCTCGCAGGTGGCCCTCATCAACATCAGCAGGCCGGCCAGATAGCTCTGCTCCTTGAATTCATAGACCCCATTTTTTAACTTTCAGTACCAAACCTTCACAGTGCCGTATGATACAAGATTAGAATCTAAATTACACAGATAATTCTTTGGCATTCTGTAGCACTTTTTGCAACAGAACTGGGAGTAAATGATGATTCTAATCCAGTAACGTGGAAGTTCCATTTCAGACACCTTGTACTTAATGATAACGATATTTTTTAACAACACAGTGTTCTATAGTAAGTATCTTCCTTTCAAATGACAAATATCGTTTGAAAAAATATGAGCAAACACTCGAACGTGAACTGCTTGCAGGCGATATTTGTGGTGGCGGGAAACTTTCGTTACAACCTAATATTTTGACCAATGAGCGGAGTCAAGAACCCATCTTCAACTCGTACTACCCACATTGGATTTATCTCAATTTATTTCGCAACTGAACTACGAATTTTTTTCCCTGGAAGTTCACGAGAAGTAATCAGCATCCACTGAAGACTACGAATTGAATAGCGAATTATCCAATCGATGAATAGGGAACACGATTCCCACGCGATGCGAGAAGGTAAATGAAGCTGACTAAACGAAGCGATGCCGCGCGTTCAAACGGTTCAACCTGGTAGGTAACATCGGCTATAGGAACAGAAAGGCGTGAACTTTCTCCACCCCCCGAACAAGAAGATGAAACGTTACTTTGAGAGCGCAGGGAAGCTGCTCTTTTGCATTTAAACGCAGCCTCAAACGTGCTATTACAATCTGTTTTAATGGCAGCAAAAGATCAAGGAAATTATGTAAGCAAGTGTGACCCGAGATCACGCTTCGAGTCTATGGAATATCGGGAAGCAGTACGGTCAGTAAATGTTTAGAAAAGAAGCTCTTTGACCCCCCCCCCCACACACACACACCCTATCAAAACTTTCTTGTTGGGGTATTTTCTGCTATCTTCGATCTGTTACAAGTTCAAGGTACCGTGAAATAACGTAATCATCCCGAACTATTTGCCACTCAAAGGTAGTGACGAGCCGCCCGGCTCGGGTCCGGGCTCGATTCTCGGCATGGGCTTGGGTATCTTTTCGTCTGTCCTATCATAGGAGGCAAAGCTGGTCCAAAGCAATATTAGGTGCCTTCATAATAAAAAGACTAGTAATTCCGTTCATAGACGTGGCCAACGCCTATAAACAGCAAGTTTCCGCCATTAAAAAATTTTTAAAAATCTGGAGTGACTACACTCGACTTTCCGAACACTTACGATTAAGATCATTACCGAGCATTTCAATAAATTTTAATCGATGAATCATTCAAATATATATACCAAACTGAAGCTCAATCGAATGCGCCGTTTAAACGCTAGCGCACTTTCAAGAATTTCCCCTTGTTAACAAGGCTCCTAAATGTAAAAGAAAATCTTTGTCGATAGCCCTGTAGAAAAAACTGTAAGTTCCTACTACACATCCAAATCAATACCGGTCTTACGATGGTGGTTTATAACATCTATACCCAATTTGAGCTCCATCGAATGCCCCGTTTACGAGATATCGTGTTCACTCACATACATACATACATCTCGTAAAAATAGCATAAATGAATTCAGAAGACCTCAAAACGTGTCCATACACCAAAATCTCGAAGTCTAATTTTATCATGATTACAATGCATTCCTTACATGGTACATGTTCGAAAAGTAAAAAGTAGTGTCAATCGAAGTTTCTTATGTAATACGTTTTACAACAATTTAAAAAAAAAAAAACGCAATAAAAGATCACAGGGGCGTAGCACAAGGGGGGGGGGTTAGGGGGGTCATAACCCCCCATGAGGAATTTTTTGCCATACAAAATGTATATTCTTCACTCCTTTATCACACACATGTATGCATATATATATGAAGTTGTCAGTAGTCGTAACCCCCCCCATGAAAAATTTCTGGCTACGCCCCTGAAAGATCACGATTTTTTGATTAAAAACAAAAATTTTTCAGGTGGTGTCCAATCTTTATGAGCCGCACCGGATCCCGTCCAAGAGAAAGTCCTGTATGCGCCACTGTCCACCATGCCCAAGTGGATAAGACTCTGAACATGGTAGATGACTGAAATGTGAAGGTGCAGGGTTTTGTCCCACCGCGCGGCTGTCAATTTGACGATCTAGAGACGACAGTCCCCCCCCCGGGTGTTCATGTTACTACATGAGCAGACTGATCAAAGATGATTTGAAATCGATCCTCAACTTTAAAAAAAAAAAAAATTGAAATGTATATATCGGAGGCAATTTTTAAAAAAAAATCGATCTTGCATTGTCCAAAACATGAAAATATTTGAGTTGACTTTCCATTTTCTAAACTCTACATTTCCCCTTTTTACTTTCCGAACATGTACCATGTAAGGAAAGTATTGTAATCATGAAAAAATTCGAATTCGAGATTTTGGTGTTTTTACACGTTTTTGAGGGCTTCTGATTCCATTTATGCTATTTTTACGAGATGTATTGTATGTATGTGTGTATGTGTATGTGTGTTTGTGTGTATGTGAGTGAACACGATAGCTCCTGAACGGAGCATTCGATTGAGCTCAAATTGGATATATATGTCATAAACCACCGTCGCAAGACCGGTATTGATTTGGGTGTGTATAGGACATATAGTTTTTCTACAGGGCTACGACAAAGATTTCTTTTACATTATGGCCTATGGGGGGAATTTCTTGAAAGTGCGCTAGCGTTTAAACGATACATTCGATTGAGCTCAAATTGGGTATACATGTTATAAACCACCGTCGCAAGACCGGTATTGATTTTGGTGTGTATAGGACTTATAGTTTTTCTACAGGGCTACGACAAAGATTTCTTTTACATTATGGCCTATGGGGGGAATTTCTTGAAAGTGCGCTAGCGTTTAAACGGTACATTCGATTGAGCTCAAATTGGGTATACATGTTATAAACCACCATCCTAAGACCGGTATTGATTTTGGTGTGTATAGGACTTATAGTTTTTCTACAGGGCTACGACAAAATTTCTTTTATATTATGGCATAATGGCATATGGGGAGAAATTCTTGAAAGTGCGCAAGCGTTTAAACGGTGCATTCGATTGAGTTTCAATTTGGTATATATGTTTGAATTATTCATCGATTAAAATTTATTTAAATGCTTGGTAATGATCTTAATCGTAAGTGTTCGGAAAGTCGAGTGGAGTCACTCCAGATTTTTCTTTTATTATATCTAATCGCGAAATACGATATTTAAGTCAGAAATGCTCTTGAAAAATTAATTTGTTCCTTTTATGTAAAACTAGATAAACAATTAATTTATCCTAGATACGATTTTATGTGAAATATTTTGTCGTATTTTTTATTTATTTATTTATTTTATGAGACGCACTCTCCATATTGGCAATCCGAATAATAATTTTGTAAACAGTCTGGAAGCGGTTTTCTCCAGATGTAACGTGAATACGAGTTAGAACCCACTAAAAAGTCCCCTATCCAAGCTACCTTCCCCCCTACCTTAGGCTAATAGCCCTCGAGTATAGCTGCTTGTCTTAACGTAACAACAAGTGTTAGTGTCTGTGCCCTCCTTAAAAAATGCCCATTGCACATGCACATGTCCTGCTTGGCATCACTTATAGAGCTGTTTCACCTACGTCAATATCACTACGTCACACCTTAGCAATCCACTTTTTTTGGTCAAACATTCGTTCATTTGAGAGTGGTCATTGGCCGAAAACGTGTCTTTGTATCCCTAAATATCCGAGTTGACCTAAAAAAAAAAATTTCGGTGACGTCACGTGAAAAATACTCTACACAAGACACCAGTGGCGCACCCAGGATTTTAGTTTAGGGGGGGCTTAACAACAAATTCTGCTGAACTCGATTATAGTGACCTCGATTCTATTTATAACTCTCTTATAACGTCAAAATATTATGTGCCACTTGACTTGCCCATAGAACAACATGCCCACAGTCAATGTTATTCGTTATACTCAAATAATTGTCTGATCTCTTCAGCATCCTTCAAACCGAGTTTAACTGTGCTTCGTACACTAACTGTACGTATTTATTTAAAAACTAACGTGTTTTTTCTATTCTTTTTATTGTTGTTGTTGTCAAAAGTACTTTAGAAATAATTTAAAGACAATTTTTAAAAAGAAAAATTTAATTAATTTGGGACAATTTTCAAGCTTTTCACAACTTTCCACCTTTAGGGGGGGGGGGCTTGAGCCCCTATAGCCCTCTCCGTGGGTGCGCCTATGCAAGACACTGCTCTATAATGTAAACTGTAAATTTACTTCAGCACACACTCTTTTTCTGAAAAAAAACAAAACCGCAGTATGTTTTAATCTTACATGTTCTTAGAAAAAGTATGCAGAAAAAGAAGCGAACGGGATTTATTAGGTCACCGTGCATTTCAAACTTTCGAAATTAGGTCTCGCAAGCTGTTCTATCGAATGTTTAAAAAACGCTATCCTTTTCTCCAAATACCAGAGCAACTAAAATGCAAAATAGATACAGTCCAGCCACTTTGATGACACCTCTTCTGAAAAAATTCACGCGTCTCCTTCCAATTCCAAAAAAAAAAAAAAATCTCTCTGAAGATCTGACGACAAACAACTAACCTCGATCTGCCACTGATGACTCGGAAGAGGGCTTTTCCTTTTGTTTACGAAATTGGGAGGTCACGTAAGATATTGTTGCGAACTGTTTACGTTACCAGGCATCACTTCCCAACAGAAAGCCGTTTGTGTTCTTTCTCGGCAGTCCGCTAGTTACGGCAGTGTTATTTATTTTGTGACGCACGCTAATAGAAGGGCGCCATTCGCGAGAATTTCATACGCTATTTCCGATCGGCTTCTTATCAGGAAGTATGTAGGTCGGGATGGCACTTGCGTATCTATTACTTCCGTGTTATGTGCGATTTCTATTTTAGCTGGATGAGAAAACGGAATAAAAACTCTTGTGTAACAGCAAAGTGTAAACTAGCCAGCATAAATTTAATATATATATATATATATTTTTTTTTTGGGGGGGGGGACCTAGGTTAACCCCTTAATGCGCAGTGTTCCCGCTCTGGGAACACATATCTCTGACGTATTAACTGTTGCCAGTCACGAAGAATAGTTTGATTTCTATAAAAAATAGTTGCGGATGACATAGCTCCACGAGAATCCTTTACTTTTTTAGCAAGTCATTTCCCGTAAAAAAATTGTCACGATTCTTCTTGTGTTCTCTCTGTCTGTGCCGCACAGCCAGCTGTCGTCAAAAAAGGGTCTCTAGATCTGTGGCACGCGATGAACGTTACGATCGTCCGCCATCTTGCTGGTCGTTAAGTCGAGCGATGGCAACGGCTGCCCTTTTCTCAGCATTGGGCAATCTATCCAGCTTTTCTCGCATTCTGCCATTTTTCAGCAGATGTCAGGGCTGTTAAAAATAATCGTGATCATTTTTTTACGGTAAATGACGTGTTAAAAACTAAAGGATTCACGTGGAGCTATGTCACCCGCAAATATTTTCATAGAAATCAAATCTATTCTTCGTGACTGGCAACAGTCGAAACGTCAGAGTTTAGTGTTCCCAGAGTGGGAACACTGCGCGTTAAAGGGTTAAATGTATTTTACCTACACTCGGCACAGTACCCGTGGAAAAAAATTTGAATAATTTCACTTTAATACTTCCAAGAAAAATTACAAACTAATTTGCAATACATTAGATTGCAATAATTTTTTTAATAGAAGGATAATAATTAAAAATGCCCATTTGAAAGTTAATTCTAAAATTCCCGTTTCCCTGGAGTACCGACTTGTAAGCAATGTCTTATATGCCTTAGGTACTGACTATAACCATATTTGCCTGTTTTAGCACGAGACCGCGAGACTGGTCTCGCGCGAAAGCTAATCCCAGGTATCGTCTAGCAAAATTGCGAAGTCTCGTCTCGTCTCGCGTCTATCTCTAACAGCGCGCAGGCTTCAACTTTTTCTGTCACCATCATTATGTCATGATTAAATTCAAGATCATCAGAACCATTGACAGTGAACTTTTAAGTATGGGTCTTAAAACTAATGATATCAAATTTTCAGTGCCCCCCCCTGGTCTGACTTTATAAGATTTGTTTTTAAATTCCATTACAATCACTCTTGTTTTATTCTTTAAGAATATTTACACATTCAAGCGCTGCTTTTAATTATCAAATACCGAGATATCAAGCCAAATATATTAACCCCGCTCTTCCTGGTGTCTTTAACCCATTTATGCCTAGCGTCCCTTTTTTGGGACGGCATTTTCGCTATTAGTCGAAAACGTTATTTATTTTTCCTAGCCTTTATTCGTGAGTATTGAGCCTCAACTCTACAAAATATTTTAACATGACCCAGTAGTATGTTGATATTTCAACTTTTATGCATAATGATTTTTAAAAGAAATCATCCCTTGTTCAAGAATTTGACATCAGAAATTTATCTATTATTTCTGTTATCAGTAAAAATCGAAGAAAGTCGCAAAAATATCCAGGCACAAATGGGTTAAAATTTACGACCAGCACGTGCTAATTAACCATTAAAAAACTCCCTTCACGCCCTTCAGGGTATGATAACGGATTCCCGTGGACGCACAAGGGAGTGATTTGCATGGGTGAGAACGAGAGGGGGGGGCGGAGTAGATCGGAGAGAAATGGAAAAAGCGAACTCGTCTTTCGCATGGAGAGAGATTCTTAGAAAAAAAAGGTATTAGAATCAGAAGGGTGCTACCAGGAATAGAAGCGAATTTTGCACGTATTCTTTCGCCCAATTTCAATAGGGATAGACGCGAGACGAGACACAATTTTTAACATTACGATATAGGGATTTTTGCGAGACGAGACAAAGCTTTTAGGCTATTTTGCGAGACTCTTTATTTTTCGTCTAGCGTCCATCCCTATTCAACAACAGTTCGTACCGATGTCTCTAAAGAGACAACAAAAGAAGACCATAGAAGACAAAAGAAGACCAACAAAAGGCCATATATCTCTGAACTTTTCTTAAGTCTCAGGTAAATTTTTCTATAATGAATTTACAGCTCTTGATAACCTTAGAAAACTATCAGAAACAAAGGAAGTTAGACATCAAAAGTCAGTGAAAGACTATTTTTATTAGGTTGTAACGAAAGTTTCCCGCCACACCGCAAACATCGTCAGCACACAGTTCGCGTTGGCGTATTTGCTCCTATTTTGTCAAACGATTTTTGGCATTTGAAAGAAAGAGGCTTACTTTATAACACTGTGTTGTGAAATCTGTAAAAAATATAGTTATCATTAAGCATAAGGTGTCCCAAATGGAACTATCATTCTAGAGGATTAGAACCATCATTTACTTCCATTTGTGTTGCAAAAAGTCAGCTACAGAATATCAACAAATTAGGAGTACAGCTTTAAGTACTATTGTTGTATCATGTGACACTGTGCAGGTGTCACATGAGCGAAAGTTCAAAAACAGTTATCTAAGGAATTAGAAGTTAGTTTTTCAGGCAGATATGGCGGAAAACTTTCGTTACAACCTGATACTTTCCGAACCTGTACCATGTAAGGAAAGTATTGTAATCCTGAAAAAATTCGACTTCGAGATTTGGGTGTATGGACACGTTTTGAGGTCTTCTGAATTCATTTATGCTATTTTTAAGAGATGTAAGAATGTGTGTGTGTGAACACGATAACTCCTAAACGGGGCATTCGATTGACTTCAAATTAGGTATATATGATACAAACCACCGTCGCAAGACCGGTATTGATTTGGGTGTGTATAGGACTTATAGTTTTTTTTACAGGGCTACGACAAAGATTTCTTTTACATTATGATGGCCTATGGGAGGAAATTCTTGAAAATGCGCTAGCGTTTAAATGGTACATTTGGTTGAGCTCAAATTGGGTATACATGTTATAAACTACCATCGTAAGACCGGTATTGATTTTGATGTGGATAGGTCTTATAGTTTTTCTACAGAGCTACGACAAAGTTTTTTTTCATTATGGCGTATGGGGAGAAAATCTTGAAAGTGCGCTAGCGTTTAAACGGCACATTCGATTGAGCATCAATTGGGTATATATATGTTTGATTATTCATCGATTAAAATTTAGTTAAATGCTTGGTGATGATCTCAATCGTAAGTGTTCGGAAAGTCGAATGCAGTCACTCCAGATTTTTTTTTTTTTTTTTTGTTAAAGGTACATATTTTTATATTTTAAAGTGTTATGGGTGTATGTAAAATAAATCTGCAATCATACCGCTGTATTTTTCTTCAGCAAAAGCAAATAAAACGTTTTTAATTATCATTATTTAAAACCTTCTGTAACTCGAAACTTCTTTATCTCGTTTTTTTTTCCCTTTCCCGTGAAATTCGAGATAGACAGGTTCGACTACTACCGATGCTCATTTTTAACGAAGTTTAACCTAAACTTCTCCGATTAAATAAATGTAATCATTCCTTAAACAACCAATACAACTAATTTAGCCTCACCATCGCACAGTGGTTGTGTCACTGAAAATGGTAGACGGCCGAAGTGTGAAGGTCCCGGGTTCGGGTCTAACCGCGCAGCTGTCGATTTAACGGTCTGGGGCTTCGGTAGGTTTTCTGCAGATGTAACGTGAATACGCGTTAGAACCACTTAGAGAGTCCTTCTAACAAGGCACCACCCCGTCCTGTAGCGTAGCACTGCCATAATCCCACAAACATCAACACTAATTTAATTATTATATGTTTCTTAATTCATTAAAATTAACGAATTGCGGGGTTGCCACTCACTTCCTGAAAAAAAATTCCCTGACTTTTCCAGACCATCATGTGATAAAAATCCAGACTACTTTTCATGTTTATGACGTCAACTTTGCATATGTTCTTTAATATTTTAGCTTCCCAAAATAAGGTTAAACGTTGTTTGTTTACAAACACTGATTGGGCCAAAATTTGCAATTTTCCCGAGTTTTTTCGCCAAAATGAAATTCCCCTACTTTTGCCTGACCAGTGGCAACCCTGAACTGTTAAATAATAAATTATGTGTTAATAGCAAAAACAAAATCATTATGATCAACAGTGTAAGCTACTTAATTTTTCTATCCACATTTTTTCAACAACCAAAGTGAGAGATTTTTATCTGGATTTATACGTGACTATTCAACTACCCCGATTTTTGTCACCTTCTCCGCCGTTCGGGAAGGGATTTTTTATCAAGAGTGCCTTCGTGAAGGATTCTATTTTTACTTTCCGAACATGTACCATGTAAGGAAAGTATTGTAATCATGAAAAAATTCGACTTCGAGATTTTGGTGTATGGACACGTTTTGAGGTCTTCTGAATTCATTTATGCTATTTTTGCGAGATGTATGTATGTGTGTGTATGTGGGTGAACACGATAGCTCCTAAACGGAGCATTCGAATGAGCTCAAATTGGGTATATATGCCATAAAACCACCGTCGCAAGACCGGTATTGATTTTGGTGTGTATAGGATTTACAGTTTCTTTACAGGGCTACGACAAAGGTTTCTTTTACATTATGGCCTATGGGTGAAAATTCTTGAAAGTGCGCTAGCGTTTAAACGGTACATTCGGTTGAGCTCAAATTGGGTATATATGTTATAAATCACCATCGTAAGACCGGTATTGATTTTGGTGTGTATAGGACTTATAGATTTTTTTTACAGGGCTACGACAAAGATTTCTTTTACATTGTGGCCTATGGGAGAAAATTCTTGAAAGTGCGCTAGCGTTTAAACGGCACATTCTATTGAGCTCAAATTGAAACAAACTAAGATTTTTTGCTGAATTATTCATCGATTAAAATTTATTTAAATGCTTGGTAATAAACCTAATCGTAAGTGTTCGGAAAGTCGAGTGGAGTCACTCCAGATTTTTTATTTAAGGATACTGAAGTGTTTACAAATGATGTTGCAAGTTATTCTTAAAAGTCTATACAAGCAGTCCAGAAGTTTCCTTTTGATTTTCATGCGGATGCACGTATTCTCGCGATCGAAACGAAAATATTAATTTCTTCGAAGAGTTTTTTTTTTTTTTTTAAGTCAAGAAAATGAGCGTCCCCTCTAACAAAAGGCGGGGGGACATATGGGCACTGTAGCAAAACTATGGACAGGCACACTAAAAACAAAAACACGTTTCATCTTAGCTAGAAAGTGCTAAATAAGTAAAATGAACTGCCCTATTTTGGTCTGTATCAGTGGCGCACCCAGGATTTTAGTTTAGGGGGGGGGCTGAGCTGAAAATGCTGCTGAAGTCGATTATAGTGAGATCGATAATATTACAACTCTCTTATAACGTCAAAATATTCTGTACCACTTGATTTGCCCATACAAAACAAGCCCAGAAGCAATAACTCATTAATAATTATCTGATCTTTTCAGTGATATTGTAACCGACTTTTGACAGTGTTTCATAAACTCTTTGGAAGTATTTATTTAAAAACTAACATCTTTTTAGGTAAAAAATACTTTAGAAATGATTTGAAGACAATAACTAATAATAATAGTAATAACGGAAAAAACACTCAAAATACTGATATTAAACGATAAAGTAAATAAAAAACTTTGTAAAACACACACATAAGTTCCCTCTGTTCCTTGTGACGAAGACCAAAACAATTTTTGGTCGAAACGTACGTATCTGCTTACTTGTATCTTCTTATGTGTGTTTTTTACAAAGTTTTTTATTTACTTAATAATAGTAATAATTCATTAGTGATAATTTTCATTTTTTAAAGTTTTCCACTTCTAACTGTCCACCTTTAGGGGGGCTTGAGCCCCCCATAGCCCCCTCCGTGGGTGCGCCTATGGTCTGTATGCACTATAAATTCATATCGTCATTTAGATTAGTCCCAAACATCGCGAACCAATTCAACATACATTACGTAACTTAGTTGACAGATGGCAGCACCGTATTACGAAAAAATGGCTCCCCCCCCCTCCTAAAACATTTATACTTACTTATTCTTTTCAACTTCGCTCGCAATAATCTTTAAGCTATTAAAAAAAATAATAATAAACCGATACATAATGCGACGTTTTAACAGAGTTATTTATTTTTACTTGCTATAATAGATGAAACTGTTGACGAATATAACATGATGATGATGGCTAACAATACAATCGCAAGAGCTCACTATTACATCCTAAGTATTTCAGCTAAAAATAATCTTTATCTCTAAATATTACTATTGGCAATAAAAAAAGTTTTGAGCATGAGCAGAACAAAGCGTTTTTGTCTGCTTTTACAGTTCATATGCAAGTTCCTTGGGGGGAGAAAAATATATTATCTTTCCCCCTCTCGGATTAAAATTTCTTAAATTATTTCAATGTACAAGCTCTGTTCTTAAAATTAGATTCGACTTTTTTCATTAACACATCCTGATTTTAATTTGCTTGCAGAAAAAAAACACGACATTTAAAGTTCAAAATGCTTGTCAGTGACGTCAGCTTGAGGTCACTAGTAGAAGTGGCAAATACATATATTTTATTACAAAAGAAATTCTAAGACATTTAATTTTCTCTTATTGTCAAGTTTCATTTTTTGTCTATCTTCACCCCTTCATCTTTCAGAATAAATCATAGCACTTGGTGCTGCCATCTGTTGGCGTCTTTCATAAGCAATTTTATAGATGTATTGGAGCTTTTTTTTTAAAGTACAACACAGTTTGAATTTTTTAAAAGAAATGTATTTAAATTGTACATATATATATATATATATATACAGGGTGTCCCAAAAAGGTGATAATAGGCTTTAAAACTTTTACATTCAAGATCATATATAGCCCCCCGAGTATATTTCTTTAAAGATATCTTCGAGACATTATATAATGCAAGACTGAAATTTGGTACATCACCTCATTAGTATATAGAGCACATTTTGCTAATTGGAAATTCTACGAGGGTCGTATACAAATTTGAAAGTATAACTTTTTGTAAATCAATTAGAGTTTTTTCTTAACAGAGTCTTATTTTGAACATTTTTTGAACTTACATTGGCCATTTAGCTCAAATAGATAAGAATTAAAGCCCGTTGTCACCTTTTTGGGACACCCTGCATATTGTTTGCTTAATGTAATGTTCTCATTTTGGCTGTAGAAAAAAGCTGAACAAGTAAAATCCCTCAAAAAATAAAGTGAGTGCCGGACCCCATTGCAAAAAATAACCTAGTTGAGACAATTTTTTTAACCCTATGAGGCACAACCCTTTCCCAATGCTGAAAAATGGGCAGCCATCGCTCGTTATTGAAGATACTGACATTGACAATGCAGAGATAAATGAGGAGAAAGAAGAGAAGCCGAATATCTTGAAGATATATTTTGCCAGTCGAACTCATTCCCAGCTGACACAGTTTTTGGGTGAAATTAAAAAGAGCCCTTACGGCAGTGCAGTTACAGTGACAAGTTTGGGATCGCGGGCGAATCTCTGTGTAAATGAGTCTGTCCTGAAGCTTAAAAATATAAGCCTGATTAATGAACACTGTGTTGAACTGCAGAGGAAAAAGACTAAAAATAAAAAAGGCTGCCCATTCAATAAAAATTTGTCTGAAATGGAAGACAACATCTTGGCTTCTGTAAATGACATAGAAGACATTGTGCAGATAGGTAAGGAGGTAAAATCATGCCCTTATTATGCTTCTCGCAAAGCTATACCTGATGTTGAATTAGTCGTGTTGCCCTACAATATTTTACTTCATAAGCCCACACGAGAGGCTGTGCACCTGCACAGCCTCTCTGCACGCTGGCTGTGCACCTGCACAGCCAGCTGCGTCAAAAGAGGGTCTCTAGATCTGTGGCACGCAATGAACATTTGGATCGTCCATCATCTTGCTGGTAGTTAAATCAAGCGATGGCCACGGCTACCCTTTTTTCAGCATCGGGCAATCTATCCAGCTGTTCTCGCATTCTTCCAATTCGCAATTTTTTGACGGGAAATGACGTGCTAAAATGCAAAGGATTCTTGTGGAGCTATGTCACCCGCAACTATTTTTATAGAAATCAAATCTATTCTTTGTGACTGGCAACAATTAAAATGTCAGAGTTTGGTGTTCCCAGAGGTGGAACACTGGGGGTTAAAGGGTTAAACGTGAAAACCTTTAATTATATTACTAAAAAAAACCCCAATGAATATCTTGGAAATGGGCAAATAAGTCAAGTAGTTTTCACGTTACAATTTTCATACAGCTTTAAAATTAATTTTAAAAAACATCCAAACAAGGTTACCTTCTACAATGGGGGTTTAGTGTCTGGTTAATTTTTTAAGGGACAGGCAAATAAATTTTTAAAGACTGCAACTATTTATTGTTTGAATTATCTTCTGATGAATTACATTAATGGATTAGGAAGGAAGAGTGGATTTCACTTATTATCAGTTAGATTCTGAAAAGAAATTATGGTTGAGCAATTAATTCAACATTTATCATCTTGTGATAATGATTTAATCAATAGAAATTTGAGATATGTATATATCTGTAGTGATTTTAAAGTTTTAAAAGAAAACTGACAAGAAAAATTTTAAAAATGGAAAGACTTTATTTATTGGCAAGGAAGCAGTTTTGATCACCCTGAAAGACACAGAAGACGAGACATACAGGAATGTTCTTCATACCGAGTATTTGAGAAATATCTTTACTGAATTTTCAATTTTAAAACAGAACAAAAGACGGGGAGAGTGGAAAAAAAAACAATTTTTCAAATTAAGCATTTTTTAAACAAAATATTAGTCGAGACTGAACATTTTAAAAAGAAATGTCTAAAACATTTTGTAAAAAGGTCACCTTTTGAGGGACAAATTTTAGCACTACATCATTTCAAATAGCGTATACCTTCCTGGGTTAAGAATAAACGTGAGTTATGTGACCTCTCTTTATGCACAGTACATAACATTACATGCACACACACACACACACAAAATATATATATATACTAAAATATAGAGGACGTCCAAAAATACAACTTACTTTAATTTTTTATCCATTCAAGATAAAAAATCAAAGATAAATGGGCAATGTAAATGGAAAAAATGTTCCAACAAAAGTAGGGAAAAAAAGACCGTGTCAAGAAAAAATTCATCTTGTTAATTTTCAGACTGACATTTTAAAAATTTGTATATGATCCCCCCCCCCACACACACACACAAAAAGGACTAAATTAGTAAAATGTGCCCTATGCACTAATGAGTTAATGTGCGAAATTCAAGAATTACATTCTGTAAAGTGTCAGAGATATAAAAATGAATATATGCTGACAAACTACTTTTCAGTTGTTCTTAAAAAGAAAAGAAATCCCGTCAGATTATCCCATTTCAGGGGTCGTATAAAGATAATGAAAAAAAAAATGCTTTTTTACTTTAGCAATAAATGCTTACATTCAAATACATGTATAGCCCCTGACCATCTTTGTGTAAAGATATTTCTCAGACATTTAATGGTGAAAGGCTGAAATTTTGTGCATCATCTCTTCATTAATGTACGGAGCATATTTTACTAATTGTGAATTCTCTTGTTCAGGGGTGATATAAAAATTAAAAAAGTGTACCATCTTGTAAATGAGAGAGAGAAATTTTTTCTTAACACAGTCTTTCTTTTCTTACCTTATTTTGAATATTTTTTCAATTTACATTGTCCACTTATCTCTAATGCATAAAGAATTAAAGTGAGTTACAATCTTTTCGGAGCACCCTAAATAATTATGACAAATAGTTTTCTTGAATAAATTCTTCCATATACTTATTTTTACAATTAGTATTAATATTTACATACTATTAAAGTTCGATTCTTTTTTTTTTTTTCCAGCCTATTATTTTGAAAGTGTGTAAAGAAAGAATTCTACCACAGTGACAACTAAAAAACCGGATTGCATTTGCCCTAGAAGTTTGGTTTGGTGTGGAATAGTGGAAATGAAATGGTGTTCAACTTTGATGCTTCCAGTACAGGTGGTACATTATTCCGCCCCTCTATCTAGTTTAAGTCTTGTTTTTTATTCCTGTTAGAGTAACGCATAATTGTGCCAAAGTGCTGTGATCATGATAAGCTTAAAAATCAAGCAGCACATAAATTTGAAATTCCTTGAGAAATTAAAAAGATCTCCAAATGAATGCTTTAAATTGTTAAAGGAGATGTTTGAAGATAACTGCATGTCACATAGTCAAACTTTTGAACGGCACAAACGATTTTCCGAAGGGCAGGAGGTTTTTGATGATGATGAACGTTCTGGTCAACTTGAAAAGTGCATTGAAGGTACATTTTCAGTCTGTAGAAAAGTCTGTATAAATACACTGGTTGCCCGAAAATTGCTGCACACTTGACAAAATTAAATTTTTTAAAAATTTATAGATACAAACCAGGTATTTGAATGATGCCTGACTTACGAATGTGTTAGATTTTTGTTTCTTATATACTTTTGTACCAAAAAAATCTGTCAGATGGCACTAGGTGTCAAGCACTTAGACAAGAGATTCAGAAGAGCACAGCGCAAACATGACGACTGCACAGTAGAAAGCAATGTGCATTTTATGGCTCAAGAAATTTTAATCTGTCGTTAAAGTTAAAAGATGTTTAGAGGAACTCAAGCAGCGAATCACAGCTGCTAATCATTCCATAACTCGTCAGATGCTTACAAATAGTTGGAACAAAATCGAATATCATTTAGAAATTGTCAGGAGCCACCACAGGATCTCATGTTGAAATCTATTACTTTTGTTATGCATCCAATTAGTTAGCAATTGCATCTGAATGCTACTATGTTCATAATTTCTTTTACTTAATTTTATAAAGAGGCCAACAATTCTTGGGCACCCTGTATTATTCATGATTATCTATTATAAAAACTGGTCTTAATTTATAGCAGTTACAAATAAAAATTATATTTGAAAGATTTTTCTTTTACTTGATTAAATACAAAATATTCATATAACAGGGTTGCCACTCGATTTCTCAAACAAAATTCCCCGACTTTTCCAGGTTTTACAGAACTTTTTTGGTAAAATTCCAGATTACATTGTTATGATATGGATATAATTTACAATGGTCATATAATTCAGATTATCATGAAACTTTATCACACCTACGTCACATATTCCAGACAGATAAAAACAGAAAATTATTAAAAAACGTTGACTTGTGATAATTTTCTAGGTTACATATTGAGATTTCCTTGGATTATATATATATATATACATATATATTTATATATACTATACACACACATTTATAATAAACTAAAAGAAGTGAGAAAGTAAGGAATATCAATTACAAAAAAATACTCAAAATAAGGTAAGAAAAATATCACAGAAAAGCAATAGACTTTCTTTTTTTCCCCTTTAAATACACACTAAACTTTTCATAAGACCCCTCTAATGGATAACAGTAAGGTACAAAGGTACTTTTTAACCCTCAGATTGGGCTGAAAATTGTAAACTTCATTTCATTCTATAGAAATCGAAATCCTCGAAAAAAATATGTTTTTTTGTCTTTGACAATTATATTGAATTCTCTGTAGTTATACATATAAATCTTAACAAGATAATTATATTAAATAATATTAAAATATCCATGTTATGTGAGTTTTAAGAAGCTTTCAGTATTTTTTAAATCAATGGAATAAGGCACAAATATTTGCTAACAGTAAAATCACACTTTATAAAAATATAAGGCTCTGATAACTCAATAGAGATGAGTAAAAAGTAAAGAAAATATTACTTTGCTAAACTAAAAAATGATACTTCTTTCTCAAATTAGTTTGCTTATACATGTAGTAAAAAGTTTTAAAACTTTAATATTATATTAAAATTTTAAAATGGAGATGGGTGAGAAAATAAATAGATATCCAATTAAAAACTTATATTTAAGTTTAAAAACAAGTTTGATCAATAATAATCACATTTTCTTTAAAAAATATGTAAACTATTCTAATTTCACAGAGTAACTATTTTTTCTTTGAATAAAAGTTTCTAAGAGCAGCAAATGCAGGGCCGAATTTTTCATAGAAATGAAAGCTTTCCAAAATCCAGCCAGGTAGAGCATTTTTTACAACAGAAGTTTTGTACCTGTAATCCAATAAAACAATCGTAGCATAGTCATTTCTATGCCTAATTGCACGACCTATGGACTGGTTCACAGCTTTCATGCATAAGTTATTATAATAAACATCACCTGCATTTTTAATATTCTTTTCTGCAGCTTTCTGATTTAGGTACGTCATCTTTTCTTTAAGCTCCACTGAAAACTTATTGGGATATGGCAAGCCGACCATTATAACGCACCTACCAAGATCATCTGAAAAGTTTATGCCTTCACTCATTTTACCGCCTACGATGCTGAACAAAATGGCTCCACCAGACTTCTCTTGGCTGCTCAAGTGGATAGACTTCGCATACTGAGAAAGCACCTGGTCGACATCACTGCTGAGTTTTGGCTCTCGGAATATTTTCTTCTTCCTCTTAATTGATTCCAGAACGTTCATTTTGTTCAGTTCTGAGTAGATAAACTCCTCATACTCATAAGACGGAAAGAAACAGACTATTCCACCATGGACAGTGGTGCACAAATTTACAAGAACACTGCCAAGTTCCTTCACGGTTTCGGGAAGTTTTCGGCTCTTGTAAGTGAAATCCAGCAAATTTCCACACGGGCCCGTACCCAGAGCAACAGCTAGGAGGTTTTCAGGTGGTATAACGTGTCCGCAGGAGAAATGAATGATTCTCTTTTCAGGAATACCAGAATTCATAAATAGGTCAGTAAATTCTGATACTGGCTGCATAGTGCCACCTGCAAGGACAACAGATCTGGCATCGTGGACAATGTCTTGGAAATGAGAAGATGGATTCAAATGCAAAAATTTCAGGAATGACTTCTGCATCGTTGTATCTCTGCAACACAGAATACGGCCATCTTCTGTAGGAAAAGTTAATGTTTTCAGAAATTCAATGAAACTGAAGAATGCAGAAGGCTTGTACTGTACAGTACTTGTTTTGGTATTGACAACAGTTTCAATTTTTTTGTTGGTCTGCTTATTTTTTATCTGTGACAAAAAACTAGCAGTGGATGATGTCGATGATTTTTTGGCAGGCAGGCTATTTTTTGCTTGATCTTCAAATGGTGTTATTCCTTTTGCGACTCTCGCAGCAGTAAAACCATGGAGTTTATTTCCAATAAGACTAGTGTCGCAAAATTCAGCTAATTCAAAGAAATTGACATTACCTACATCAGCAGCACTGATAAAATTGTTAAAAGGCATGATTTTTGAAACAGGTTCATTGGCTTTTGCAGGTAAGTCCTTCAGATATGTAATAAATGACTTTAGTACAGATAGCAAGATCTTGATGAACTTCAGATTTTTTTGTGAGAATCTAGTACCATAGCATCTATGATAGGCTTCTAGTTGCCAAAATGCTTGTTGCAAACAAACACCAGAAATTTCAGAACTATACATATTGTTCACTGCCTCGACTAGATTATGTGCTTCATCAATGATCACGATGTTATCTTTCAACTGTATTCCATATGCCTCTCGTGTGGGCTTATGAAGTAAAATATTGTAGGGCAACACGACTAATTCAACATCAGGTATAGCTTTGCGAGAAGCATAATAAGGGCATGATTTTAGCTCCTTACCTATCTGCACAATGTCTTCTATGTCATTTACAGAAGCCAAGATGTTGTCTTCCATTTCAGACAAATTTTTATTGAATGGGCAGCCTTTTTTATTTTTAGTCTTTTTCCTCTGCAGTTCAACACAGTGTTCATTAATCAGGCTTATATTTTTAAGCTTCAGGACAGACTCATTTACACAGAGATTCGCCCGCGATCCCAAACTTGTCACTGTAACTGCACTGCCGTAAGGGCTCTTTTTAATTTCTCCCAAAAACTGTGTCAGCTGGGAATGAGTTCGACTGGCAAAATATATCTTCAAGATATTTGGCTTCTCTTCTTTCTCCTCATTTACCTCTGCATTGTCAATGTCAGTATCTTCAATAACAAAATCCTCTGCAGTCGCATTTTCTGCATCATCTTCGGGATAACCGATTCGAATTTTCTTGGCACTTCTGGCTCTCTCGCAAGGAGTTGGAGTAAATTGTGGCTTCTTGCACATTATTTTCTTATTTCGCAAGTCACGGATGCGATTTTCATGCGACACAAGGAATTCATATTCCTTTTTGGCATCCATTAAAATGTGACGTTTTTCTTGCCCCTTTAAAAAGTCGCCAAACCAATCATGTTCAGGATCCTGAACCTTCTGGTTCATGGCCTCTTCCAGGTCTCTCTTCTTTTTCTCTTGAAAGTCCTTCAGCCATTTTAAAGAGCCACAGATGATGCTCAAAGATTTCCCAGTACCAGTGGGGCTCTCGAAAATTCCAATTTTGGAATCATCCAAAACACGATATAGGTTTGTCATAAAGTTCTTTTGCACATCGTAAGGTGTGAATGGGAATGGAAATGAAATTTCTTCATCCATTGTTTTTTTTTATTTTTCTGCAAAAAATTTAAAAGTTGTGTCAATTTCTGATTTTATATTTCAAGATGTGTGTATAATAGAGATAGGGGGGAAAATATTTACACAGTGTAAGCCAGGGATGGGCAAACTTTTTCGGTCGCGGGCCAAAAATCGAAAAAAAAAAGTTTGGCAGGCCAAGATAGATTTTTCTAAAATTTTAAAAACAATATACAAGTATTACAGTTTAAATATGTTAATGAGATGAATGAAATTGCGATTTCATTTTTAAAAGTTCCTTATATTGAGGTTCGAAATGAGATGCACTGATTCTAAGGAACGAGGCTAAATGCTCGTCTGTCTGTCTACTTCTGGTAGAATTCTCTCTATGGTTCATAGTTGGAAACACTTGTTCTCACATATAAGATGAAGCAAACATAGCACTGATTTTCTGGGAGTGAGATATTAAGTTTGGGAACTTACTTTCGATAATGATTTGTAAAACTCTAACTTTGGTGTATTCAGAAACAACTGCTTGAGATGATTGCTAGATTGCAATTCAATTAATTCAAGTTGCAAATTTGACCTCACTGTTTTACAATTTATGTTGAAAGGCATGGTAAAAATATCCAATTCTGTTTGAATGGCACTGAAATCTTGAAATCTGCGTTCGAACGCAAAATGCAGTTTTTTCAAGCCATTTCCATAATTCTTAATATGGAATATAATATATAAATATATGTATTCTTTCAATTTACGTCGGACCAGCAAATTAAAATTGCATCCGCAGGCCGGATAAAACCTTCCGGCGGGCCGGGTTTGGCCCGCAGGCTGTATTTTGCCCATCCCTGGTGTAAACACACACAAACAAGATTGCTAAGGCAAATAAAAGTAACAAAATTATAAAACTGGGGCTTTTTCTCTCCCCACTACACTGCATCATTAAATCACATTCTTATAATAATGTAATACAAAAGAAGAGTGAACAAAATAAGAGATATAAATTAGTCATTTCAAACTAATGTTGGCATATGTTGTTAAAATGTCTGCATAACCTGGTCTAATGGAAAGTAACTACTGTTCCCCAAGCTTAAGCATTCCCGTTGACCCTAACATGCATATGTTAACGAATCTTTCAGCAAAATGCGAATAAGGATACAAAACTGAAGGGAAAATTACAAGTTGTTGACAGTTTCAGAATCAAAAAATGATAAGATGATGTCTTCTAAATTTCTGAAAGTCAATTTCCTGATTTCTTCCAGACTTTTGGGAACTTCCGAAAAAAATTTCTTGATCATAGATGCAGTTTACTCTCAGAAATGCAGTTTATTTTCAGAAATTCCTCAACAGTATAGCTCCTATTTTATATTTAAATATTTTTCTATAACATACTTGAAATAAGCTTTCAATTATAATATAATTGTCGATGTATTTAAGTTAGATAAAAAAAATTACTATGAGTTTCAAGTAAGATACCATAGTTAGTTCAAATTTCACTAATAATGACAATTACTACTTGTGTTACAGGCAGTACTTGCGTGATATATCTAAATGACAATATTAAATGCAGGTGGCAAATTTCAAACATAAATTTTTATCTTTTATTCTACTATACTTAAAATTCACAAGAATAAAGAGCAATACTAATGAAAATTTCTATAATTTATCATTGGTCATAGCCGCATAGCTTTTTGGTCCTGTCACAAGAAACATTTCATCGCACAATGGGAAACAGGTGTGAGCATCACATACTCCCACAATCTTTATGAATCATTCATTCTATTTAAATATAAATCATCATTATCAGCATTTTCCTCTCTCTGGACTCTGTAGAGATTTAAAAAAAAAAAAAAAATCTGACAAGAAGTTTTTAGATGAAGTAAAATTTATAATTTCAGAGAAATTTTCTGACCCATTTTGCATTTTCCAGTCTTTTTCTAGACTTTCCCGACGTATTTTCGATTTTTTTTTTTTTTTTGGCATTTTCCAGACTTTCCTGACTTGTAGACACCCTGGATAAGCCATAAAGGAGCAGTTTTTAGACAAAAGCAAATTAACAAGGATGGTTTAAGTCTTAAAAATTACCTTTCTTAACTTTAGATCATGGTCATGGGCAATTAGCTCTGTGCATCTTTCGACTCATAATCCCTTCTGCATTTGAATTAATCCTTCGTAGTTGGGCATGCTTAATGTGGGGGGGAACAGTAAGGTCAGTTGTCCCTAACAATTTACACAGGACAGTAATTTGATCCAATAAAAAGCAGTAACTAGAAGATAGAGTTTGCATTGGAACTCCATCGTACTTTAAAAGTAGAATGGGAAAAAAGCAGCAGCAAATGATTAATTAGCTTTTAGATTCATTTAAAAACAGGTAAAAACACATTAAAATCCGTATGTAGCACTATCGGTGGCAGCCACCACCTTCTTCAGCATAGGTCTTGGTTCCAAATGGCCAGCTCTCTTCCTCAGCAGGGCGTTCTACCCAGGATCGATCTGCGCATGCGTCATATCATTCACAGCGCCATCTGTGGTTATAATCTGTAGGGCTTCCATATTAGGGCACAATGACTGTTTTTGTAATTGGCGAGTTTTTGGCTATTGTTAAAGTTGATTTCTATGGGGTGTTCCTGGGCTATTTTTGCGAGGGCAGTAGTGGTTTTATTGAATTTAATGTCAGTTATGTTCCTTTTTTCGGTCTTTGATTTTTCGTTTGGTCATGCCAATATAGCTTTTAGATATTTTTTTTAAGTTAGCTTTTAAGTTAATAGCCAATATAGCTTTTATAGCCAATATAGCTTTTAAGTTAAAGCCAATATAGCTTTTAGATATTTTTTTTAAGTTAGCTTTTAGATATTTTTCTTTTTAAATGAAAGTCCATGTTGTTGGAGTGCAGTGCCTGATGCCCTCTGGCTAAATGCGTAGCAGCACCCTCCTCCATTTAAGACAGCAAGAACCAAAACTGTACAGCTTCCAAACCTTCCTAGTGGAAGGAAGACAGGAGTCTCCTAATTTTGAATTCGCGAGAGGACATTATTAATGTCTATAAAACCGACACATTGAATGTTTCCAATCTCTTTCTACTTTGCAGACTCCCTGCCGGCAAATAAAATGGAAATTATTTTGGAGAGAAATGTGAAGCGAGACTTTGATGAGAGACAAAGAGAACTTTGATGATGCAACTGACGACTAAAACAGCCAGAAGGGCTAGTTAATAGAAATCTTTAAAAGCAACGAAATTTGCCAAAGTGTTTACTATTCCCTATTTTTCACATTTTCTTATAAATTGGAGTTTTTTAAACTAATAGCTAATTTGATAAAGAATGTAGCTCTGCTTCAACACAGAAAAAACAACATTAGCACACACCATTGAGATTTAATGCTACATATCAGTTTTGGTAAATATGACTTATTATCATTAATGGGAGAATACATTATTGCACTAATGTCAGTAAGTCGTACTTATTGAAATCGGTCTGTGTCATTAACTTTCATTGGTGGTGGCTAATAGAGATGAGATGGGCTCAGCCCGAGCCCGACTCGGGCTCTATGTAATTCACGATTGCGTTCGGGATCGGGCGGGCTCGGGCTCGTGAAAAATTTCTCCTTTGTTGAACATACTCCTTGAAACAGATTTTAAAAAGTGATTCATGGGACAAATAGACGTACTTATTTAAAAAAATAGCAGCACAGGGGACTAGAAGGTGTGTGAAGCTCCAAAATTTATTGTATCCTATTAATGAAGTAGTTAACTTTATTTGTCTTTAGCTGAAATTTCAGGCTCGGGTTCCAACTTTAATAATATTGCTCGGGCTCGGGCTTCAAAAAATGAGCCCGAACTCATCTCTAGTGGCTAACTTTCTGCATTATTCATTTAGCTACAAATTTTATAATTTTGCTTTAATTTTCAGATAGCGAGTACTCAACATTTAAAAAAGGTTTAGATTTAATTGTATCAAGCGATTTTCTGTACACATTAAGAAAGAATTTCAGAAGTATATGTACATTACTTTAAAATTATTCTGATAAAATACTTGCAATTTGATGGATTGTGTGTGTTATTATGGCAACACTACACTAGGGCGATCTGCCAAGGGTGGGGTGTGCCTTGGTAGGAGGACTTTCTAAGGGGTTCTAACTCGTATTCACGTTATATCTGGAGAAAACCTACCAAAACTCCAGACCGTTAGATCGACAGACGAGCGATGGGACCTGAACCCGGGACCTTCACACTTCGGCCATCTACTACTTTCAGTGGCGTAACCACTGTGCCATGGTGAGGCCGCAATTTGATGGAAGTTTTATCATGTACAAGGTTTGGTATAGATAGGCAACAGTAAATTTAAAGTGTACTAACTCTAAAGTGTTTAAATTTTTCTAAATAAAATTTTTTGAAATAAAAGTTGTCTTTCCTTTTTTGTGTGAGAGGGGGGGGGGGCAATCATAAATGCCTGCCCTAGGAAACAATCATTCCAAACACTGGTGTTACTAGATAAAATAAAAACAAACTGTGTAAAAAAAAAAAAAAAACATAAAATGATACTTATGGGATAGGATGATTGTTTTAACCAAAAAACATTTGGTCTCGTCAGCTTCATCAGTGACAGCTGACAAAGACTGAAAATCATTTGAATACATAATATAGGCTCAGTGAAAGTGGGATATATAATATTTGACAGTGTATTTGATAATTAAAATCATTGCTTAAGTGTGTAAATCTTCATTAGAAAATAAAACAAAATTGTAATGAAATTTAAAAACTAATCTTATAAAGCCACAGCTGGGCGTCACCCAAAATTTGGTACTACTTTTTAGACCTATATTAAAATTCATATTAGCTATAAAAAGTAAAATGCTGCATCACAAACTTTTAACCTGTTAAGGGCTTTTGTATGGGGATATATATACAAAAATCTAATGCATAGTTCGCTGCACAAGCTCATGCAGATGCTTCTTTCAACTAAATTTATTCACCAAATAGAAAATTACAAGTACTTAGTAGCAGGGTTGGACGGTATTTACCGGTTTTTACTACGGTTTTTACCGTCTTTGGAAAAACATGTTTTTACCAGGGTTTTTACAAACTTTGAGAAAAACTTAATAATTTGACTATTTTTTGTCACTTTTTAGAAGATTTATCTCTCCATCAATGGCTGAGAGGTTTTGCTATCGAAACTGGATGGTGGGAGGTGCCAGGTTCATACCCTGGTCGTGCCTGTTGATCTAGCTGTTCGGAGTTTTCCGTGGATTTTTTTTTTCAGAAATTGCACATAAATACTGGCTAGGATCCCTTAGGAATAGGAAGGTATTCCCCAATAGGATTAGAATCCTAGTGCAGTCAATCGGCCTTAATCCACAAGCAACCAATGAAGATTTATCTGCTATTTTTTCATTTTCTCTGGGATAAAAGTTCAGGACATTTAATATCACTATTTCCATTTCTATATAACAATATTCACCTAATTCAGTGTCTGATTTGGTAAGTAAAAGAATACTATACGAAAATAGTTCATTTTAAGGAATATAATAAACACAGAAAACTTTCATCCATGTTTTCATCTTACAAGAAATTCAAATTTATAGATAATGTACATTTATCATTATTAAACTTATTAAAACTATTATTATGAGAAGGCACATTACAATATTTATTGCAATTATGTAATGCAGGCTAGTTTAATAATTTTTACTTAAAGGAAAATTGCAAATACACTTTTACTACACTTAACTTATCTTAATCATTTTAATGAAAACTAAATGCTTACAAATATTATTTGTTACATAATGTAGTTTGCACAATCACATAATGTAGTTTGCATCATCATGATGTCCTGATGATGATATATCCACATCAATTACATGAGAATACAGTTTTATAAATAGCATTAATATACAATTTATGACTCGGGGAGTTTATTGTATCATTAGGTTTTTACCCCTTTTTCCCAGGTTTTTACCATGCCCTGGTAAAAACCAGTTTTTACCGGTAAAAAGCCAACCCTGCTTAGTAGATGAGTAGATGGACAAAAGAAATAGCATTTCAAACATTTATATTTACTACACATTTTGACAATATATTTATATTCAATGCTTTAAAAAAAAAAGAAAAGAAAGAAAGGATTAAAAAAGAAAAGGGAAAGAAAAAAGAAAAGAAAATGCTTTGGTGTACTTCCAAGTACAAAAATGCTACATAATTCAGCTTATTAGATTTATAAAATGTTTTGAAATATGCATACTGACTGCCTACATCCCTCCCCAATACCTACCAGAAAAAAGCACTGTTAACTACATTTTTTTAAAAGTAAATGCACATATATATATGTGTGTGTATATATGTCTTTAATTATAATCTTCTGCGTATGGCCCCTGAAGAGAGTCCCAGAGGTTATAATTTCCATTCCATTCATTCTTGTGTAATATGGGTCATTGTATTTCGATTTTCATACTATTTTGGCCCTCTGATTCTGCTGATTTACTTTTTCTCTGTCTTCTTTTTTTTTTCCCCTATGGAAATGGGGAAAATATATATATAATTAATAAGTAAAACATAAAGAATATTACTGCAAAAAAGATATACCCATAAGAAAAAAAAAATATATATATATATATATATATATCAGCAGCATCACAGGAACAAGCAGTATGAAATTCGAAATGCAATGAACCAAATTATACAAGAATGAGTGGAATAGAAATTACAACCTCTGGGACATTCATTAGGGGCTGCACCAGAAGATTATTATTAAAAGACAACAAAATAATAGGTTTCGGTTGTGTGGCATATCAAAAGAGATTGTATACATTTTGGGCCCTATCCTACTATAGAAAAACAAGAAAATAAATACATAATTAATTTGAAAGCAAAATAATTAAAAAGCACTGCAAAACAGACAAACCCAACAGGAATAAGGTCGATCACATGGCATAAGACAGCAAATTTTGTTGTAAGAATGTTGCCAAAATATATATTACTTAAAAAACAATTACACTGGACAACAGAAAAAAAATTGCAAGATAAAACGATAAAAATTCCAAGGATGATGAAAAATAAGATTAATTTAGGACTTACCACTCCACTGATTACTGAATAACCTAATCATGAAAGTAATTTGGACATACAGAGCTGTCAAGCATTCCATGTTCTACAGAACTGTTTCACATTTTACCTGAAACTACGGACAATGTTGAAAAACTATAGAAAAAATTTCACAAATTTAGATAAAATATTGAATTCAGTAAAAATAAAAATACAGAAAACTTAACTACAAGTGTGGAATAATTCCACAGAATCTAGAATGAAAGAATTTACATAGTCAATGTCAATGAAGTTCGTTCTCTAAGGTTTTTGTAATTTTAAAAATGTGGGCTAATTGTACATTCGAAATGTTGTAAAATGCATAAATATATGTAATTCTGCATTATGTATGAATGTCACAACTTAAAAAACAAACAAAGATTTGAAAGTTTGCATAAAGTAAGAATTGAAAGTTCGTGTAAGTATTTGCATTTTCAATCCCAACACACTGAGAAAAGAAAAATTAAAAGGAATTCAGAATGGTCGACCCTACCGCTATCACACTAAGATGAAAGGCAGTGTTCTGGTAACAAAATTACGTGCATCATAAATTAGACTTTAAAATACATATGGGCAACCTCCGGCCCGCGGGCGGAAGGGGCGGGCTTTTGATCCGGCCAGCGGATCAGAAACCCAGTCGAACTTGCTCGCTCTCATCGTTATAAAAACACAACGGTATTTTTTTAAAAATTCTTTGCCAGTGTTGTTTCTCAAACCAGATCTTCACATACAAACTGACTGCATTCAAAGACAGCAGGATGAGAAATAACGCTGGGCACTGAATAAAATCTTCATCGTAGTATCTTTGCAAACGATGGGAGTGAACAGGTTAATCCTGATATCCCCTTCTCATCACTTTACATATACAACTCAGGGGCCGATCCAGAAATTTTTTCTAGGGTATCATTTTTGTGAATTTTTATGCCAATTTTTAATAAGTCACTTTTTTGGTTAAAATAATTGATAAAACAGATTAAAATACAAGGTAAAATGCGAATGAAGGGCCGTTTCAATTGATTGTGTTGTGAAAGGGCCGCAAAACGGACCCAGTTTTCGTCTGCACCGACCCCTACACTGCTTGAACTTTTTTGTTCCTTTCAAAGATGGTCACAGGGATCTTACATTTTTCAAAGCCCCGAGTTTAAAGTTACCCCCGAAGTTAAAATTAACCGCGAGGAGACGTCACTGCCGGCAACGGGGGGATGGGAGTCACTGAAAGATGACAATTTTAAAAGAAGAATTACCTTCTGTAAAATGACTACGAAGGATGCGTGGGGAGGGGTAAAGAAAAGGGCCCGATTAACGCACGGGCTAACTGGGTCACGGCCCTTTTTGTTTTTTAGTTTTAATCTTTTAATTAAAAAAATTACAAATATTCCATTAAAATATTATTTCATGAACTCTGCTCAAGGGACTCTGCCCAGGGCCCCCGGTTCGAAAGGGGCCCAAATTTCAAATGTTGTTCTGAAATATTCTTTTTTATGTCAAAATTTTATGAAAAAGAAAACAAATTTCATAGATGGGGGCCCCCAAATTCATCAATGCCCGGGGCCCCTGTTGGTCATAATTGGGCCCTTCGGAACTTCTAAGTGGTGTTCCAGCCTTATGCGGTTGGAACGTAATATAATCATCCAATACAGGAGCAGTAGCCATTATTACCGACGTGCGAAAGCGGAGATAAGGAAGAAAAGAAGTAAAGAACGGAGAATGCGAGAATGTGTAATGGATTTTCCCGTTCTGGCGTGGGGGAGGGTTGCTACGATCTTCGCTCCTTAAAAATTCCGCCAAAACTTGCTTTGACACTATTGGATAGCAAAGCGTTGACACAATAAACACATTTTCATTTATATAAAGGTGATATATTAAATTATTGAGCACGCTTTCATTATATAAACATGTTTTTTCCCCTTTACAGACGAATTTAACATAAAAAGTAATACATATACGGACGAACTATATTGTAAGGTCGGAAGAACACAAGGCATAGCCTTCCACGTACTGTCAGGTTAAGCTGAACTGGAGTATAGTATTGGCTAACCGGGAAGTGCACCTACAGTAGAAGACCCAAAATCCGCACAGCTTGGTTTCAGACCTTGTGCAGATTTTAGAATTTTGCGGATTTTGGGTCATAATAGGAAATTTATTCTATTTCAACCCCCCTCAGAAAATAATAGAAAAAAATATACAATAGAGATCAAGGGGAAACAAATCATGTTACTTATAATTAGAATCATGATATAAAAATACAGAGGATTAATGCAATATACAAAATTATGAGATTATAGTACAACTTATTTAAACATGTATATTCAACAGTTTAGGACTTTGGGATGTTCTAATTATAGTTTTTTTTTTTCATTATTTCCTGTTTGTAACACAGCTTTGTTGCTCTACAAATATGAGATATTTCTTTCTCACAGCCTAACCTTCATTAAACGTTAATTTATCAACTTTTTGATCATCCTCACTTGTTACTGTGTCAGATTCTGCGTCATGTGATCATAATTCAGTGTCAATTATGTCACTGTCGGTCATTTGAAAGTTATCAATGTTACGATTAGAGCTCACAGACTCCTAAAAAAATTTTTTCAAGTGGGAATAGCTAATTTAGTTTTACTTTGTGGTTATAGTATAGTTTTCTGGACTTGCAACTGGCAGGCAGATTTCATTGTTTACATTGAACAGACAGTGCGGATTTTAGAGCCTTGCGGATTTCAGATCGGCAGATTTTGGGTCTTCTACTGTATTTCATCAACATATTCGTAAAAATAGGCATTTATCAAATGCAGATCTTGTCACTTGCAAAAAAACAAAATTTTGAAAAAACCATTTTGTAAGCAACTGTGCATTGATGTATCAAAAGGTGTGGATATACATTATACAAAGTAAGACCTAAAGAATATTTCATTTCATCAAACAAACGTCGCGATATTGCGTGGGCCAAATCTAACATTAGCTGAAATGCAGTAGAATACTGTGGACTGATGAATTTATTTTTCATGCGTCATGTGTAAATATTGGTTGAAAGTTCATTAGAAGAAGGGTGAAGCAAACAATCCTTTTTGTTACAAGGGCATTGCTTTTAAAGTAAGCTATGTGATGGTGTGAGGCTCCTTGTAAGCCAATGGAGTTGGTAATTTGCATTCTTGTAGCACGATAAAGGCTCAAGACTATATACACATTCTTGAAATGAATCTATATGCCAATTCAGCACAAAAATTGTTTGGCAGAAAACGGTATCTTTTCCAACAAGTTATCGCAAGGCCACATATAGCGAAGATAACAAAAACATAGCTACGTTGAAAATGTGTCCCTGTTTCAGAGTGACCAGGAAAAAGTCCAGACCTTTCTCCCATCAAAAAAATTTGGAGAATACTTAAAGGAAGATGACCCAACGTTGTCCTCCCAATATACAATAGTTAAAAGATTATCTATGGCAGGAACGGGGAAAAATTTGTCATTCCACGTATGATTTCACTTTTATGTATGAGCTCAACATTAAAATGTTGAATCTCATACATGGGGGGAAATTTCGTAAGCAGGTGTTGTCGCAAATCCCAATGCATCACCAAATTTGAAGTTCATTGGAGAGTTTGTTTATGGTAGCGATAGTTTCCGATATCTGTTGCAACCTGCGTATGGAGTTGAGTTGTTGGCTGGTGCTGTAGTTTGATGAAAAAACGCTTGGTTGATTGATTCAACGGTAGCAGGATGATTGGTAAAGGAATTTTGTGATTGGTTTAGGCAGTTTAATTGGAATCGGTAAACCGAAGTTCTATAAGAAGCAGAATTTGAATTAGATGTTTCAGTTGTTGTTTTGTTTTTTTGGTGTGTGGTACGTGGTTAGTTGTTCCGGGGATTATAAGGTATATATTTCTTATTTGGAAATGTCGTCCATTGCTTAAAGATGTAGTGAATGTTATGTTATTGTATGAGAAGAAAGTGTGTGTTTGTTAGAAATAGGGTGTGAATATAAAGTAAATAAAAGAAAGCATGTTGGTGTTACGTTATTAGCTGGTGTGTGTTACGGATATTTCTGAGTGGTTAATTAAAATAAAGGTAAGTGTTTTTTTTTAAGGAATCTTTGCAATCTTTAAGATTTTCAAAGTGAATTTTAAATTGATATTTGATGTTGTTATGTTTTCATAAGTGCTATACTGACTTTATATGAGGTGTTCAACTAGGTTGTTTAATCCATCGATGTTTTTTTTTTAGTTAAAAACGGTCCACTGTTTGCCTAGTTTACATAGCTGTAGTTTAAGGTTGCTTAATTCACTGAAGTTTTTTTAGTTAAAAAGGGTCCACTGGTTGCCTAGTTTACATAGCTGTAGAACTAGATTGCTTAATCCACTGAAGTTGTTTTAGTTAAAACGTTCACTGTTTGCTCATTTTGAATTGCCTATTACTGAAATTGCTGATGTTTTTTTAGGTTAAATATGGACGGTGTATTTTATGTTATTGTTTTTTTTTTTTAGTGGAATATCTGTGCAATTTTAATGTGTTATGCTTTGACTTTGCTGACAGTGCGCACTGTCTTCTATGATTTTATCGCTTTGTAAAATGGTGTTTTACACGTGAAAAATTTGGCGACCAAAAAAAATGCCAAATAGCAGGTGTTGGCAACAAAAAGTCGCCAAAAATAGCCGACCAACCACTTACGAAATTACTCCCCATACATGAATGAATGCCTTCCTGTGATTATATGTCAGTAAAAGTGACGTCGCATCTTGGTAATCGAACTGAACTAACTTTTGACTTTAGTAGTGCAAACAAATATAATTGTAATGCTTATCATAACTATATGTTTCATTTCAAACTTACACAAATGCAGTTACAATGTTTTACTGAGCATGACAAATGTAAATAAACGTTTATTTTGCATATACCCTTTTTTGTGTTTCATACTTTCTGCATTTCAAGCTATTTCTTATGTGAATGAACTTCATTGATGTTTATTATGTATATTAAGCAGGTATATATAATTTGCCTGTGAACAACTTATGAAACATTAGCTTCTAATTCTCAAAAAAGGAGAATTAAACCCACAATTTACATTTATAAAGCAGCAAGTTTAAAATATTAAATAACAAAATTCATTAATTACATTATTCTATTCATTTTTCACCTTCTTTCTTCTGAAAATGAAGAATTCCATGTGCAATAAAGTTTGACATTATGAATATTTTATTGAAAAATATTTGCACGAAATATTTTTTCAACAAACTAGTGATAGAGTCTGTTTTTAGAGTTTTTAATAAGTGAATTTTATATTCTTAAGGGGACAGCCTACTTTTAAGAATGGGAAAATGTAGAAATTTTAGATCAACTTTCATAATTAAAAAAAAATTAATAATGAATGCATGTAGAAACACAATTTTTTTTCAGTTAACTACCATGACATTACTCTATTGATTAAAAATATTATTTTAGTTTATTATAAAGGTGATAATTTAAAAAATATTATTTTACCACACAATATTGGAACAAAAAATCAAGGGTACTTTCCCACTGCGTGCAAGATATCTCAATTAGAATAGCTTTGATCCTCATAATTATTTTTTAAATTAAACAAAACATTCAAATTAACAATCTAAACTAAAATGGTTTAATTATTTTCATAATTTAAATTTAAAAAAATCATTTAATCTAAAAATTTAAATTACCATAAAAATTTTGATAGTTTTACAATCATAACTTTTTTTCTATGAAACACAACCATTTCATTTTATTTCATTTTGTTCATTATATTAAAATAAATGCCTGAGAAAAATTTCAAGTCGATATCTTAAATAGTTTTTTAAATATCATGCGCGCAAACTTGAAAAACAGTGTTTTGAGAAAACGCCAATCAAAGTTCAAATTGTAGTTTTGGAACATAAATTTTAATTTTTAAAAGTTAAAAACATTTTCTATTGAAACATTTACTATTTAAAAATAATTTTACTGAGTATTTAAAATGATTAACCCAAAATATGTTTTAATATGGCTTAAGAAACATCAGTCTAAAGAAAAGCTCGACAATTGTAAATATGAAAAAATATGTACATACATTAACAAAAGATGCATTTTTAGGATATAAAGGTATTAATATTGGTAAAGTACATTATTTAAAGTTATTTTAATAATTATATCCATATATATTTATTTATTTATTTTTACTTTGCAACATAAAAATTTGATTTTATTTCACTTTATGAACTTTTCGATTTAAAATTTTCCGCTTTCATGCACAATGCCTTCGTTTTCTTTCATTGCCTCAAACTGAGAACTGTTGAGCATTTTCCTGGCTCTTCGAGTTTCTAAATTAAATTCTGTACATTTCTTTTCTGCCTCTTTTATGCTTTGAGTGTCAACATTAGTTGCAGCTTCTACAGCATGCTGCCCAACTTGCGTTTACATTTTCCTTTTTATCTCAACAAATAATTGTCATACAGAAAAATGGTTGGTATCAATCTTTTTAGAATAAAGTAAACTATTTAATGAGATAAAAATCTCAAAATCGATTTTTTGGGCATTTTAAAAGTAGGTTGTCCCCTTAATCTAGTCTTTTAAGTTAGTTCTAAAACAGGTTTGGGGGGATTTAAATTAATTAAATAATTGTTCATATTGTCATTTCTAAATGGATGTAAAGAAAAAACAATGATAATTGGAAGGTTTTAACAGTTTCTAAGGTTTCAGCCACCTAGGTTTTTCACTTGACGGGTAAAATCATACAAGCCGGTGCCCACCCCATGTAAACATGGCGACAGTCGCTGGAGCTTGGCGACCGCCAAGCTCCAGCGACTGTCGCCATGTTTACTAGTCATTCTAGGCAACCAGTGGTCCGTTTTTAACTAAAAAAACCCCAGTGGATTCAGCAACCTAGTTGTACAGCTATCTAAACTAGGCAACCAGTGGTCTGTTTTTAACTAAAAAAACCTCAGTGGATTCAGCAACCTAGTTGTACAGCTATCTAAACTAGGCAACCAGTGGTCCGTTTTTAACTAAAAAAACCTCAGTGGATTCAGCAACCTAGCTGTACAGCTATCTAAACTAGGCAACCAGTGGCCCGTTTTTAACTAAAAAAACCTCAGTGGATTCAGCAACCTAGCTGTACAGCTATCTAAACTAGGCAACCAGTGGCCAGTTTTTAACTAAAAAAACCTCAGTGGATTCAGCAACCTAGCTGTACAGCTATCTAAACTAGGCAACCAGTGGCCCGTTTTTAACTAAAAAAACCTCAGTGGATTCAGCAACCTAGTTGTACAGCTATGTAAACTACGCAACCAGTGGACCGTTTTTAACTAAAAAAAAAACAACAACAGTGAACTAAGCAACCTAGTTGTACAGCTAATGTAAACTGGGCAAACACTGGCCCGTTTTCAACTCAAAAAAACATCGGTGGATTAAACAACCTAGTTGTACACCTCTTATAAAGTCAGTATGATTAGAATAGCACGTAAATAGCACTTACGAAAACATAAACACTTCAAATATCAATTTAAAATTCACATTAAAAACCTTAAACATCGAAAGATTCGTTAAAAAAGAACACTTACCTCTATTTTTTTGGTAAATAACCGCTCAGAAATGTCCCCAACACCCACCGGCTTATAACGTACTATATTTCTAACAAACACCCACAAATTCTTTTCTTATATTAACATAACACATTTCATTCCCTTCCATCAATAACGCAAACAATTTCAAATTCCCAAACCTGACGAAACACGTATTCTTTATGGTTGCCAGTCACAACTACCACCGGCAGTTGGCGGTGCATCGCTCACTCTCGCGTCAGATTGTTCGCCAATGATTTGTAAACAAACCATTGACATGTAAACAAGGCACCGTATACGGAATATAGTCCACTTGACGATTTAAACCTGGTTCAGCCGTGTATTCCCAGAATTAAAGTATATTTCTTTTTTTAGTGAAGTTTTACATAATAGGCAACACCCAGTGGAGCTCATAAGTATTGCGGTTCAGAGCCAGCCCCCTGGTACATAAACTCAAAATTTCCCCTTTTCAAACACAAACCGATTTTAGCAGACAGACAAATCAAGACTTGTTTTGCCTCGAACCAATCTGAGAGTCCTGAGACCAACAAATATGGAGTCTTCTACTGTATCCTGTTCAGATTTCTTCATACTCATTTCAGACTATTTCATTTCACTGAAATATGAAAATATGCAGGAAAATCTTTGAATTGTCATTATTTTAATAGAATATATACTACCGACTCCCGTAGTGCTGGGGTCATGGGGATTTACAGTATGCCACTGAATATGAGCATAAGCTCTAGAGAATATCAGGACTCCGGCTTTTTTTTTTTTTTTTTCCTAGAAATTAAGTACGGGTTAAAACCTCCATGTGTCACAAAGTTGCCAACCTCTAATAAATGATTACTACAAAAAAAAAAAAAATCACAATTTTTAAATTTCTAAATGATTATTACTAAAACAAACTTCATTTTTAAATTTCAATATTGTTTTCATATTTAGTATGAAAATTTCTATTAAAAATGCATTTATATCATGGATACCAAAAAAAAAAAAAAGTTAAAATTAGCTGTCCAGTGCTATTTATTGAAATATAAATGTTTTCATGTAAATGGGTATTTAATACTTTGATTAGACTAGTATTTGATTTGTAAAAAAAAAAAAAAAAAAAAAAAAAAAAAAAACAAGAGGACTAAAAAAAAAAAAAAAAAAAAAATTAGAAGGCAAAAGAGGAAAGGTGGTATGAAAAGTATGCTAAAGAGAGACCAGAAGTAGAACAACTTTTTCTTACATTTGCATTGATGCTCAGTCTGAGTAGTGTGACACTGAAGCACATATATCCCACGTGACACCCCGACACGTGGTTGAAATATCCTCGTACCAATATTCTCCTCAAATTTTTGGAGACGCTACTGAGTATCACTAGCATGAAAGAAAAATAGCAAGATTTAGGTTCATATTGAGGCAGGGCTCATTAGCAGACCCAGAAGGGACACAAGACCAACCAAATGAATCAAGTTCAGACCATAAAAATTGACCTCTTTTTATTTTATAATTATTAAAAACTTAATTATTTCCAGAAATACTTCAATAATTAGCAATGGTTTTCTCTAATCCGGTTATCAATATCTTTCTGAAATTGGTATATACTAATATCCTAAAATCTGAATGTAACTTGAATCTTTTAACAAAATTTGACTCTGAAAAATAGACAGCTCTGGTTATAGCAAACTTCTGGGGACCGACAAATTTCATTCACTCTATCCAAAGTTCACTAAAACGGATGTTCCAAAGTCTGATAATAGTAAAACAATACAAAAACCAAATAGAATTTTTACAAACATTGACTATTTATTAAGTAAATCAAACATAATGGATCACGTTTATGGTTCTAGAACTATTTATCAAGTAAAATAAATACAATTAATCACATTCATGGAAATAATGTACATTCCGTTTAATTGGAAAAGATGCTGTCGCTTTTAACCAGCGATATTACATCGAGAATAGAAAATGAAATCGTCCAAGGTCAAGAAATTTCAGCTTTTGGTTCACTTTCAAAAGTACCCTGCTTTTGTTAATGAATGCTTTTAAAGGATAGGATGCATTGCAGCACTGAAAATATTATGACCCCTTCAACCTTGTTTAGTATAAGTAAGTTAGCCGAGACACTGGCAGTTCACCTGTCTTTCGGAACAGGTGCTTGATAATCTTTTTTTCTATTCAAACACAAGACTCTCTTCATAGGAGTTGAACAACACCACCGCTACCGTTCAGAAATTTTTAAGTTCACTGAAGTCATGGTTCACTCAAATCGAAAAATGCTATGTATACTTCTAATGTGAGTGAATCGGTACTAAGGAAATGCGTTCACTATAGCCGAAAGTTTCATACATCAGCATTCACTATATCCGGAATTGACTGTACTGAGAAAGTAGCGAAGTAGTGACTACATTTTGTAAGTAGTGGTAGCTACTATATTTGCCAGAAAGTAGCTGTATTTGTAGTAAACTACATTTCTGAAAAGTGGTTGCAGTCCACTACAAAAAAAAAAGTAGTTTTTCCCATCACTAGTTATTTTGTAGCGAGTTTGTTGTTTTTTATTCTTTAATGTTAATGTAATTTACGTGTAATTTTAATTTGTTTTTTATTATTATTTTAGTTTGTCTTGTTGGTCATGCTATATGGTTGACGATAGTCACTGGAGCTTCGTGGTTGCCAAGCTCCAGCGACTATCACCATGCTTACATGGGACCCATACCGGCATATTAGAAATTACCATCCAATTTTGTGCGAAGCACCAAATTTAAAATTTCCATTAAACATGTTTCTATAGTTTTTCTTAGAATCATGCTTCAATTTTATTTTTCTTTTATGCAAAACATTGTAAATATAAAAATAAGTGTGGGCGCTGCATTTTGATATAGTACATCCTACCTTGTTTTCGGTGCCAAAATGCCATTTCCTGATGGTGTCAAGAAAAAAAAAATGCTAGCGTTTTCAGGTGTGTTTTCCAACACTAATAAAATTTGCATCTTTAAAATGAAATTAGGGTAATAATCTGAACTGCAGAAATTTCGGAAAAAAAAAAAAAAAAAATTACAAACACAAAATGGGAGCAAAATTGCGTTTTCTATTCGGAGACAATAATAAATTTTGTGTACTTCAATGGCATTTTCAGGTCAACAATAAAAACTGCCGATAAACTAAAAAAATAACCAAAAATGTTTTGATAAAATGTAGACAAAAAGATTAGTAACAGACATGAACGCCGACAAAATATTTCTCGGGGGGGGGGGCAAAGACTACTTAAATGTATGGTTATCATGTTGGAAAGAGCAAAAAAGCAAGGGAAAACACTGCATACAAAAATTTAAGGGAGGGCATTGCCCCCCCGCCCTTGCCCTATGACGCCGGCGCCCATGGTAACAGAATTAAACGGAGGATCATGACTGCAGAAAAACTGAAGAACTATAACAAAAAATAATAAGTCAGCAAGAGTAAAAACATAATTTTAAGGAAGTCGTGGAAGGGTAAAAGCCCTAATAATAAAAAAAAGACAAATATTATCATTAATTTTGGCACTAGTAAAATGTAGGATATATATCAAAGCTTAGCTGTGCGGGCGAATGACACAGTCGGTCTGGACTGCATGCAACGGCTCGAAACCGTGAGCGATGTGAAACAAGTCTTAAGTGTCAGATAATTTTTGACCATAACTATCTCAAAATACCATTAATTTTTAAATTATTTTGAAAAACACTCTTTCTTACAATTTAAAAAATTCACAGGTGGAAATAAAGTTCATTTACTTTCCTTAATTGAACAAATTTACATTACATTGTTTAATTAAATGAGCCCTATTGGGCTCAATTAAAAAACATAATCAACCATATATCATTCACTATGAAGAGAAGATGTAGAGAATTAAAAGATAAATTTTCTTACTGCAACAAAAACTATCAGAAAGATAACTGTAGCGAAATAAATAAATAATAAATATAAAACACAAACTACGGCAACATCGTAAACAAAACAAAAACTATTCACCTGCCGCCTAAAACTTTCAATGTTGCCATTTTTGAGTATTTATTAATCCTAACAAAACAGCGTTGCCAGACGTATTCTTTTTAATATTACTAGTATTTTCTCTCTTAAAGTTTAATTTCTGCTATGATTTAAAATATGCGGGAAACATATTGCATTCTAAAAAATACTAGCAGCATTACGGCAACGCTCTCAACAAATCACTTTACGTGGCAGAGTCTAACAACCAATAGAATAACAGTCTCTGCGTGACAATCTCATTTCAAGAAGCCTAGCAACCAGGGAGCAACTTCTCACCGTTATAAGCAAAGTGTTAAATTGATTAAAACTGTTAAATAATACAAATAGAAATATATGCTTACCTGCATAACGATCAACGATTCTTAATTACACCACTCAATAGCTAAAGGATCCAAGAATTCCCTACACTGAGTGAGGACTGACACATCGAGGACTGTGACACATCAGCTAGAAAATTCGTTTGCGTTTCAATCGTCAACTCTCGTCAAGATCTATTGATTTGATATATAAAACATCAGTGTGAAATAGTTATAGTGAAAATATGTAGTGTTAAAAGTAAAAAATTAGAATAAATAAAGCCAATACTCGTCGAAAAGCCAAATCAAAATATAGAGAACATTTACGGTTGGAAAGAACTTCTGCAGAGCAGCCCACTGGTACCCATAAAATACCATATGACTAAGGTGACCATACGTCCCCAATTTTTGGGGACAACTTTTAATTAGATTACTGTTAATTATTTCGTTAATAAATGTCCCCAATTTTGTTTCAAATTTGGAGACATGGGCTCAATGGGAGGATATCGCCTCCTTGGGTTCGAGGCTATAAAAGTCACGTGACGGTGGAAAACAAACAACCATTTTTCCATAGGCTTATGTGCTGGACTCCTGGTAATAAGCAGCAAAATCAAAAAAATAATAATTATGCCTCTGTATTGTGCTGCCTACGAATGTTTCAATAACTCTCTGGAACCTGTACATGACTGCAAAAAGATATCTCTCCAAAGAGTCCCATGAAAAAGTGCTAACATATTAAAACTTACACTGAGACGAGGCTATTTCAGCCACGAGTCGATGGAAAATATACACTTCCGCCAATCAGATTACAGGGCTACTCATCAACACAGCCGAAAGGTCACGTGTTGGTGAAAAAATGACGTCACACCGATAAACCTCATTTTACGTTTAAAAATATGGTCACCATCGACCGAGTTGTATGGTGGGTAAAGCACCGTCTTCCGGTTTCGGGTTCAACTTCCGCGGCCAGGGTTCGATCGCCGACTGGGCGTGGTTGTCATGTCCGTCCCTTCATAGGGGGCGACGTTGGTCTACCTACCAGGTGCCCCCATAATAAAGAGACCAACAATTCCGGCCTGTTGTGGCCAAAGTCTTCAAGGCAGAGGCCGGCCATTAGAAAAAATATGGTCACTTTACATATGATAGAGTGAAGCACTGCCGAAAACGTAAAAGAATCAAGGCATCGAGCGGATGAACGACGGAGGCCACCCCGAAACTCTCAGGAACATGTATTACTACTTGTAAAAGTATATTAAAAACCAACCACATTGATACATAAAACTTGAAAATCCTTTCCGAAATTTTTTCCTGGCTACGGTATTGTATATCAGCACCGGACATTATAGATATCGATATCGATATGACACGCCCAATGTGTCTTCATCGATATCGATATCGATGAAGACACATTGGCAGCAGCTACTGCACATTTCACTTTTCACTACTACTTTTCTGAATAATTCATTCGGACATACATGTGATGTGTGTGACCGTCTATGGTTTCTGCTAATCGAAGCCACCAAACGAAAAATACTTGCAGCAGTTCAGTAATACTTTCAAAGAAGAGGCAATGGCTGACTTTAAACGTGGTAATATTAAACGTTCACCAGAAATGTCGATGTATCCTGTACGCCTTTTGTTTTGTACTTTTCGTATCACAGACGTATCATTAATAAAGTTATCAGTAATTATTTATTTACTTGATTTCTTTCTTATACCCGATGAAACTGAAAGAAAATATTACTCGTTAAGTACACGTATTCATGTAAAACACACGGCTGTGTCCACGACCCTGCCACACCCCCTTTTTAGTGCCCGATTTCAAGATTTTTTTCATAATTTGTCTCTGCAAAGCAGCAGTTGAGGACAAAATTATAATTACCACTTGAGTGTTACTAAAATCAGTCGGGATTTTTAGCGTTGACGTAACTTGTCTACACGATTTGTCACACGATGAGACAATTTTCAAATGTTTCAAAACGGTGGATAGCGCGGGGATGGGAGAGAATAAAATGTTGGAAGTCGCCAAGATTTGCAATTTTTAATGATTTATCGCCAAGCTTGGCACCCAAAAATAAGTCCTCAAAACTGAACCAAGCTTGGCCATATCTTCCAAGTTTGGCGTTCTTCCAAATTAATCATTTGCGTGACAAAAATAGGGGTCTCAAGTCACCTAATGGACTTTATCGTTGTGACGTCATTTTTCAAATAACATGTGACCCCCCTCCCCAACTAATCAACTGCAATAGTACAGTCTGTCGACACTCAGTCCTTCAATCTGATTGGTCCAAATTTATATTTTTCACCGACATGTGACTAAAATAGCCTCGTATTGATATCGTCCTTTGTGTGACGTCATATTAAAGCCATGGTTTCAGGCTTTGAAGGGAAAATTGTGATTCCAGTACGCTTAAAATAATTTTTCTGGATTCTTCAGGGTTTTTTCAGAAATAAAATCATTTTCCCTGCATGAAACATTGATATGAGAGGGGATATTCCCTGTTCCCAGCGAAACGAAATCTTTCGATGCGAAAAGTTTTCGCACGTTTTTAGAAGAAAATGTAATTCCAATTTCGGTAGATGATAAAAATTGAATATGAAATTATTTATTTTAAGTGGACAAATATTAAATATACTGAGTGTAGACATATTTCCGGATGTTTTTTATAGTATTGTTTTTTATAGTAATTTTTTTATGTAATTGCCTCCACAGCGGGCTTATCTTCTAATCGAAAATAGCCTTTTAATATTTGTCAAAAATGTAGGTGATATAAACGTCAAAAATGCAGTTTATAAAAAAGCTTTGTCTTGAAATACAAAATATAGACATCCATATGGACATGTTATGGACATTCAAATGGACATCCATAATTTGTCCATAAAAAGACATTCTGTGGATATTTATCTCATATCCACAGTTTATTTTTATGTAATTGCCTCCACAGATATGGATAAGTTACTACCATAAAGGAATAGAAGTATCTGTTTCATTAGTAATTTCTGAAATGAAGCTATTACAAGAACTGCTTGTAGGATCACACATAGTTGAATCTTCAAAAATATTTTCATCGATCCTATTTTCAAATTCATTATGAAAATAATTATAATCGTGTGCATTAATAGGCTTTGATTCAATATCATTCACATTACATTCAGCTTCAATAAGGAATAATTCATCATTAACATCTTATTCAACATTTCGCCATTCCTGACGAGTCGACTTAATTTTTTTTATTAAAATACACATTAAGTCAAAAAGTTGTACATTACCCCGTATTGTAAAGAACAGTGATATAGGCAAGCAATATGCCAGAAGTGCGCATAAAAATGTTATAATTAGCTGGCAAGGAAACTTCAAATATATGGGTACTATCTACCACAACCACCACAGATTATTAAAAACAACGTGCATACAAAAATGTTACTGCGCATGATCAAACAAATTGAGCCAATCAGAGTTTGTCGCCGATAGATTTTCCCATTTATGTCATAAAATAGACATGATTGGGGTGTTTAGATGTCCAATTCATGTCATATAACAGACATAATATGGATTTTCCCGTTTTTGTAGTAATAAGACTTAATTGGGGTGTTACATGGCCCAATCATGTCTTATTCTAGACATATTATGGACTTTCCCAAAGATGTCGCTAAAATGATGTCCAGGAGATATCTTATCATAGACATAGACATGTTTTGGACAAGTTTGGATGATATGGATATAAATTGGTGGGCCCAGATATGGATATAAATTGGGCAAGTGTGCTACTTAAACCCCCCCCAAGAAAAAACTAAAAAAGAAGCACATTAACAAATTAAATTTAAAAAATATTAATTATACTTCTAGAATTTTATGAATCTGAAACGTGAATTTTACTCTCCCCTTCCACCCCCACCCCCCACCATTATTACACTGCTGGCCACCCAAATTGCAACACCAAGAAAAACAAGAGATATCACAACAAAATTTATTGTGTAGATAACATGTTGACCAAGTAACAAATGATTAAATTTACAGCATTCTATGAAGCGTGGTTCCTGCCAAAATCAGTACCCAGAGTAGCCGCCGTTGTTGGAGATCACAGCTGCCACACGCCTCGGCATTGATTCAAAGAGACTTTGAATGTGTTCTTGGGGTACAGCAGACCAAGCAGCTTCCACACGTTGCCAAAGTTGATCTGGTGTGACAGCTGGGGATGAACTCTGGGTCAGTCGTTGAGCAACCATGGACCACATGTTTTCTATCGGCGAAAGATCCGGAGAGCGCGCCGGCCAGGGAAGCAATTCAATCTGGTGATTGACGAAGAACCCTTGGACAATGCGTGCCACGTGTGGCCGTGCATTATCCTGCTGAAATATGGCTGTTGGCAAGCCCTGAAGGTAAGAAAGGACAACTGGCTCCAACACCTCGGAGATGTAGCGCTGGCTGGTTAAAGTACCGGCAATGGGTACTAGAGGAGTGCGAGAGAGATATCCGATACCGCCCCATACCATAATACCCGGTGCAGGACCAGTGTGACGGTGCATAATGCAGCTGTTCAGCATCCTCTCTCCACGGTGTCTCCAGACTCGAATCCGACCGTCGTGGTGTTGCATACAGAAGCGTGACTCGTCAGTAAAGAGAATTTCATTCCATTCTGTCGTCCACATCCTTCTTTCATCGCACCATTGGCGGCGGAGACGTCTGTGGTTCCGCGTCAGAGGTAGACAAAGCAACGGACGTCTTGCGGACAGACCATTCTGCTGTAAACGACGTCGAATGGTACGCGCAGACACTGGATGATGCGTTACAGACTGAATCTGCTGTGATATGGTTCGTGATGTGACTGAGCGGTCCGTCACTGCCATGCGTACAATCTGCCTGTCATCACGTGACGTGGTGCACTGAGGTCGATGCGGTCGATCACGTCTGTCCGTCGTACCCTCCTGCACCCAACGATCACATATCCGCATCACAGTTGTTTGGTTTCGTCCAATACGACGACCGATTTCCCTGAAAGATAACCCACAATCTCGGTATGCCACTATCCTTCCTCTGTCAAACTCGGATACTTGATCAAAAGATGATCGTTGTTTCCTACGAGGCATAATTTATCGTTTTTTTGAAAAAAAAGCAAGAAAAACACAATTGCTGTACTTGAAGCCGTCGAAATCTCCAAGCCTTAAATAGCGCTTCGAGGTGGCGCCACAGGCGCGCTTGATGTGCGTCTGCGCTGAAATTCTAATCATTTGCATATCTCACCTCAGCTAATGCATGTTGTAAATTTCATATTATTTGCATGCTTCCTTCAGGGTGTTGCATTTACGATGGCCAGCAGTGTAAATACGCTTATTATAGCTAACGCACTGTATTGTCACAGCACACAGGTTACTACAGCAGAGTATTTCCTCCGAACGCACGTGCGATCGGAGAAATTCCCTTCTAAACCGCTCTCTAAGAACAGAAGCGGAGAGAGTCGCAGAAGCAGTTAAGCGCTGCTTACATTCCATTCTTACATTTTCGGTGTGCGCACGGTCTAGAAGATGAAATAAACATTTTGTTAGGCTCAGACTTTTTATGGAAAATTCAAAAGGGAATTGTTCAAAATTTAACTAAGGATTTATATGTCACAGATACTGTATTCTGGCATACAGTTCAAGGTCAGATAGCGTCCAATAGAAATGGTATAAATTGTTTGAAGGTATCAATACAAAATATAAGTAGTCAGTTAAAAGCTTTTTGGGACCTTGAATCCATTGGAATTTTTGGGAATAATGAAAGGAATTCGTCTGATCTGGAAATTGTAAATAAATTTGAACAAAATTTAAAATTCTTGAACGGTCGTTATGAAACGTGGTTATTATGGAAAGATTCTCGTGAATTCTTGAAAAATAATCTTGAAGCAGCAAAAAGACGGTTTTCCAGTTTGGAAAATAAATTCTTGAAAAATGAAACTTTATTTAGAGAATGTAATTATATTTTAACCGAACAACTTACAGAAGGTATAGTTGAAATGTGCCCTGAAAAAATTTCTGATGATTGTTACTATATGCCCCATGGACCGGTGATACGAGAAGATAAAGCCATTACAAAAGTGCGCATTGTTTATGACGCCTCCTCCAAAGAAATAATTGCTTATCCCTAAATGAAAGTTTAAATCCTGGTCCTAACTTGAACTGTGTCTTAGACATAATTTTGAAATTTCGTCTACATAAAATTGCGTTTTCAGCCGATATTGAAAAGGCTTTTCTCCAAATTGGTATAGCGGAGGAAGATCGTCACTACCTAAGATTTTTATACTATAAAAATTTTGATAATCATGAAAAAATAATACCCTATCGAATGACAAGAGCAACTTTTGGAGTTACCTGCAGTCTCTTGGCTTGTACAATCAAACATCATATTAAAAAATACAAAATTTCTCATGAAAATGCTTTTAACATGCTAAATTCATCTCTCTTTGTTGATGACTTGTTCTCTGGGGAAGATAATTTAAGCGAAGCTCTTGGATTGACCACGCAGACTGTAAATATTTTGAGAGAGGCAGGAGTGAACTTGAGAAAATTTGAGACCAATTCGGAGGATCTCAAAAAAGAATGGGTTGATAGAAAATTAATTGCTTCTAATCCTGATCCCCAAAATACTTCCTTGAAAGTGTTAGGCTTAACTTGGGATAATAAAGAAGATAATCTGGGACTAGAATTACGACCTTTGTTATCGAAAATAGACCCTACTTCCTGTGCAAAAAGAAATGTTTTAAAAATTGCAGCTATGATATTTGATCCAGCAGGCTTTATTGCCCCCTATGTAATTAGAGTAAAATGTTTATTGCAACAATTGTGGGTAATGGGAATTTCTTGGGATGGAACTTGTCTGGGGAATTGGAAAATAGCTAGAAAACTTGGTTTATCAGAAATTGAAGATCTTGCACCTTTTAAAATTCCCAGAAGGAAAAGAATGAACTACAATTGCATGTTTTTACAGAAGCTAACCTTAATGCTTATGGTGCAGTTAAATATTTGAGATATAAAATATCTGAGACTAACTTTAAAACCTGTTTTGTAATGTAGAGTTGCCCCCTTAAAAAAATTTACCCTTCCGCGTCTAGAACTTATGGGTGCATTTGTTGGTGCAAGGGTTGCTGATTACGTCAAGAAAATCCTCCCTGTAATTGATATTAATTTTTGGACAGATTCTGAAATTGTATTATACTGGATAAAGGGCAACCAAAATAAATGGAAACATTTTGTTTCAAATCGAATTTCCGAAATTCAAACTTTATCAAATCCAGAATCCTGGAAACATATTGATGGCAATCTAAACCCTGCAGATCTTATAACAAAATGTTGTTCAGTGAAAAAGTTAGTAAGCTGTCAAAAAATGGTTTAATGGTCCTGAATTTTTTTCTTGCCACGAAAATCAGTGGCCTAGAGTTAGGTTATCAGTAAATAAATTGCCCGATGCGACAGACGAGCAGTCTAAAAAAATCACAACAACATTACAGTGTATGGTTGCAGAAAATAAAAGAAAAGTTCAAATCATGGATATAACAAAATATAATTCATTGACCAGACTTTTTCGAGTAACCGCTTGGATTTTCAGATTTACTTCTAATATAAAAATAAACACAGAAAAAATATTTACTGAATTAACTGCCGATGAAATGCTTCAAGCCGAAAATTGCTGGTTGAAAATTGCTCTGGAAGAAAGTTTTCCTGATGAAATAAAATGTTTAAAAACTAGAAAACCGATTCCTAAAGAATCAAAAATTTACCAGTTGAATCCCATTTTATCAAATGAAGATATTCTGTTGGTACAAGGGAGACTCCAAAGGTCAAATTTATCGTTTCCGAGTAAACATCCGATACTTACTTCCTGCTAAACACCATTTAACAACTTTAATTATAAGAAATTCACATGAGAAGATTTTGCACGCAGGAATCTCAAGTACTCTTGTTCAAATACGTGAAAAATTTTCGATCTTGAGAGGAAGACAGACTGTAAAATCTGTTTTAAATAGCTGCATTGTGTGCAAGAGGTACAACGCCCGTGCTGGTCAGCAAGCAGTTGCGCCTCTACTACTACAGCGGGACTCCACAATTTTCTGTTAGTGGTCTTGAATACGCGGGACCTCTTTATGTGAAGGAAAGTGACAGTAAATTCTATATTCTACTATTTACCTGCTCATTTACCAGAGCAGTGCATTTGGAACTTGTGAAAGGCATGACCACGACCTAATTTTTATTAGCCTTTCGAAAAATTATTGCACGAAGAGGCTTGTGAAAAATTATTTATTCGGACAACGCGAAGACTTTCAAAAGAGCAGAACTGGAATCAAAGCAAATTTGGAAGGCCATCCACCCATACATTTTGGAATACCTAGATTGCTCATTCAATGTTCCTAATCGTGTGCTTTTTATTGCCAAAAACGCACCCCATTCCTGCCACTATCATGGCTGCCGTCGATGTAAAATAGAACATTCATTGCTTCTTCAGAAAATGCTTCTTCAGAATTGCATACTTCAGAAAAGTAAATAAGTTCGAGAGAAAATATTTCGATACGAGTACTTTTTAAAATACAGATCGTTCTCAAATGATTGAAAATACCATGGTAATTTAAGTTATTGCCATTTTGCGCATGCGCATGCCACTATCATGGCTACCATTTGGAGGCAACAAGTTTTCTCTTGTTATGCTCAATCTAGGGATTCCTATATCTATGCATCCACCATCCGGATGCTAAAAAAAATTATGCCGATCATGGAATAACTTGAAAGTACATCACTGAAAAAGCCACTTGGTGGGGAGGTTTTTAGGAAAGAATGGTTCGCTCGGTGAAAACTGCTCTTATGAAGATTATAGGAAAATCTTTAATCTTCAGTGAACTAGAGACTTTATTAATTGAAGTTGAGGCGATGATAAATTGCCGACCATTAACTTACATCTATTCTGATGCGAACGAACCATATCTACTCACACCTCTGCACATTTTTTGTTGGGAAGATGAATTATGCGTCTCCCCGCTATAAAAATTAATGATCTAAATTTAACTGGGACCAAAGACGAATTCTTAAAACGTTTCTGTTTAAGGGAAAATCTTTTGAACCATCTTTGGTAAAGATGGAAAACCGAGTATCCTCTATCTTTAAGATCTGCTCATCAACCTGGCCAAATTAAAAACTGTGACTTTGAAGTCAGCGACATTGTTCTAGTGCAACATGAGCATCTACCCCGAAATTTCTGGAAACTAGGAAAAATAACAAAAATTTTTCCTGGAAGAGATGGTAAAATTCGATCCTGTGAACTGAAAACTGATACTGCCATGATAAAGAGGCCAGTACAGTTACTGTGCAACTGAAAGAATAGACTAAAGATTGATTTTTATTTTGAAAAAAAAAAAAAAAAAAACTCTCTTATATTTTATTTCCTGTTTAGCACTTTTTACTTGTTTTCTATATAATTTTAAATGTTCTCTTGTAATTTTACTTTATTGTTTTTGGTTGTTTTTTTTTTCTATTTAAGTAGGTTTCAATGAACCAGACTTTTGTAATCTATACAGGGTGAATCTAAACTCTTGGACAAAACTTTAAGAGGTGATAGGGCACGTAATAAGGAATCAGAATCACATAGCAATGTGGGATCGGCAACATCGTCTTCATGTAGCTGTTAATAATCACTTTGGTAAAAGTGCTGAAACAACAGAGCACTTTCCGACCATTGTTCGTCAGAAACTAATGTATTTTCCTCAGAAAACAGAAGACTAAAATTCATAGTTTAAAAATTCTATTTTATTCCACGTATGAAATTTTGGAGACGAGCCTATTGTTTATGAAACTTGGTTAAGAAATTAGACGACCACTTCAATACTTTTCACAAAGTGATTATTACCAGGTAAATGAAAACTGCGTTTTTGACCCCACATTGCTATGTGATTCCTTATTATGTGCCCTATTACCCCTTAAAGTTTTGCCCAAGAGTTTAGATTCACCCAGTATAATTTGACATATTATAAGTATTGTTGTAAGAATTAAGTGTTGTTGTTAATTTTAATTATCATGCGAATTGATTTTTTTCCAGTTACGGAACCCCTAAAATAGTCGAGGGGCCCATAGGCTAAAGCCTACAGAGCTTAATGGGTAATCCGACCCTGGGAATGTCTATTAATCGCAAGCACATTTGATTCGATTACTAAAATAATCCCCGAGCAATCGAATTGACGGGGTAAGGAAAGCCGCTCGGTCATCGCTTGATTACTTTTCTTTTGATCTCTTTTTATTATTTAAATAGAATCACAAGAAATGGCCTCCCGAAATCTGACTTTGGAGGAAACCTCTTAATCTTTTTTCGCTTTTCAAAATTCTTTTCGTTCTGAGGAGTGAGATACGCGAATAAGTAACGGTAAGTTTCCACACAATGGACGAGGAAAAAATGCACATATCTCGACGAGACTGGAAAAAGGGGGGGGGGAGTACTGAAGCGTAACCGCTTCGCGTAAATCGAAGACCTTTTCCCAATGCTGATTAGTTAGTTTGCGTCCGTTTGGGATTTATTTATATATATTTTTTAATTTCATTTCTCTCTGCGTACGTAACACTGTAGGAAGTACGGTACGTTATTCTGATTAAAACCGATTGGATGCAATTTCCCCCATCATGCTTTTCGGCATTCTCATGTCGAAACACAAAAATGCAAATTGACACGGAGGAAGTTAAAAGTAACCAAGCAGTGGCGGCTCGTGGGATACAGCAAGTACAGCCGGGATGCACTTGAAAGTATCAGCACATACTTTAAAATAATTTATTCTACTAATTTTCCTAAATTCAGATTAGAATTGTGGAATTCTTACGGTAAATTAAAAAATCTCCGAAAAAAAAACAAACAAACAAAAAAAAAACGTATTGTGGCCGGATCGCTCATTCAGAAAAAAAGTACTTTAATCTTCCCGCAATTCAATTGGGAGAATCTTTGGTTCAGCCCAGATAGGGATGGACGCGAGACGAAAAATTGGCGTCTCGCGTCTCGCAAAACAGCCAAAAAGCTTGTCTCGTCTCGCAAAAATCCCTATATCATAATGTTAAAAATGTTTGTCTCGTCTCGCAAAAAAGCTGTAAATCTCTGTCTCGTCTCGCAAAAAGTCGTCTCGCGTCCATCCCTAAGCCCAGAGCGCTGAAAAGAAAATTGGCAGCACCGTTGCCATGACAACGGCTACGAAAGCAGCCTCTCCGGCATAGGGAGTATGCCGCTGATACAGCCGATGGAAGATTTTCTAACGGCGGCTGAACTTGAGAACTCGACTAACTCATTGGCTCAGACGAGAAGTGAGGGAGGGGGTAAGGAGAATATATGTTTGGAAAACTCTCGACTTTATATTGCTGAATTTATCAAGAAGGTAAGCCTGAATAGACGCTTATGAATGGACAATGACCCATCAAAGCAGTATTGTTTTTAAGTAAGCAAGAACTGGCATTTAGAGGGCATGGTGAGCGAGAAAATTCTTTAAACATGGGAAATTTTAAGAGCTTGTAAAATTATGGATATCTGAATTAAAGTAACGCCTTTTTATAAGAGCATCACTGACCGATTCGCAAGTTTAAAAGAAAGGAGGATTGATTTGACTTATAAAAAATAAGTCAGTTTTCTTTTTTTTTTTTTTTTCTTTTCGTCTCAAGTTATCGTTACAAAAGAAAATTCTAAGGAAACTTCGAATCAGACACGGATTCATGCAATTTTGAGGATAAGAGCGGCTGGTTGAAATTTATGTCCATTTTATGGAAGTAAAATAGGAACTCTGACATTTTTTTATGTAATTTCTTTTTTTTTTTCCTCGGTGAGGGCTTAATCCGCCAGCTTTCGAATTCAGTAACAAAGATTTTCCAATCCTGTCCGGTGGAAAGGGGGGGGGGGCTCATATGCTTCCGGCTGCACTAACAGTTTTGACCACGGGCCGCCACTGTAACCAAGGCGTTATGGGTCTACCCGCAGCCGCAACCCTCTTCAATATTTAAATTGACGACATAATATCAGTAAAAATGTGTGGAAATTATCAGTAAATACTTGGTATCCACTTGAATTTATCAACTTGTGTCAATGCATTACTCTTTGCGTATGACCAAATAATAATTTAGACAAAGGACCAAAACGATAAAGGTGACCTTCATAAAATATGCCAAGACTATAAATCTAATATGCCAAAATGAAAATCTCGATTTCAAAAACGAAAACAATCGCGTTTAAAGGCAAAGAACCGGTCAGAGTAAAATTTTATTTTAAGATACAGAACGATGTGAAAATTTTAAATAAGTAACGAACTTAAAAATATAACACAATTATAAAAAATAAATTCAATTACTTGGGTAAATTCAAATGTTAACTATAGTCTGTCCATGAAGTGTAGCCACTTGGAAGGTCACTATCAACGGGACGAGTGTGCCTGTTTTTTTTTTAATTATAGTACCAAATCTTAACAAAATAGTAGACATCGCAGGACAAAGCATTTCTTCAATATTCTTTAGATTTGATGAACACTGATTTTATGGTGGTTAAAGACGCAAATGTCGTAAAATAATGATAAGTTAAAGACATATCAAAATTCCTAAAATTTTCTGCGACCCCTGAAGCAGGGGTAGACAGGACCCTTAACAGGTAGCCAAAGAGCAGGGGTCGCCAAAAAGAGCAGGTTGCCAAAAAGCAGGGGTCGCCAAAAACTGTGGGTCGGGGTCGCGACCCACAGTTTAACCCTTTGAGGCGCAACCCTTTCCCAATGCTGAAAAAAGGGCAGCCGTTGCCATTGCTCGACTTAACTACCAGCAAGATGGCGGACAATCGAAACGTTCATCGCGTGCCACAAATCTAGAGACCCTTTTTCGGCAGAGCTGGCTGTGCGACACAGACAGCTGCGTCAAAAAAGGGTCCCTAGATCTTTGGCACGCGATGAACGTTTCGATCGTCCGCCATCTTGCTGGTAGTTAAGTTGAGCAGTGGTAACGGATGCCCTTTTTCAGCATTAGGCAATCTATCCAGCTGTTCTCGCATTCTTCCATTTTTCAGCAGATGTCACTGTTGTTTAAAAATAATCGTGACAATTTTTTTTTACGGGAAATGACGTGCTAAAAAGTAAAGGATTCTCGTAGAGCTATGCCACCCGCAACTATTTTTATAGAAATCAAATCTATTCTTCGTGACTGGCAACAGTCAAAACGTCAGAGTTTGGTGTTCCCACTGCGGGAACACTGTTAAAGGGTTAAAGGGTTAAGAAACGTTGCTTTACACCATGCTTCATGTCAGTAGCTAGATGGTGGGGTTAAAATATCAATAAATCGTGAAAAGACAAAATATCAACAACTGTGCATACAACGAGTGAAGGCAACATGGGATTTTGCAGTTTAGTCTTAACCCGTGCGGCTGTCGCCCTACGAAGTTCCGATAACCTACATCCTCGGAAAAGCTTTCAAGTGGTTCCCACTGTATTTTGAAACAAACCATCAAGCTTATATCGCGGCGTAGATCATTACGTACTATATCCGACGATCTAGATAAACACAGATGATCTAAAAAATTTCTGAGTGTCTATTTCAAATCTGATTCGAAGGTTGTATTATTCATTATTAATCTTTTTTCTTTTCTTCTTTTATTTGCCTTTTCGTTATCGAAAGGAACAATGTGCGGGTACACACCCTTTTACAGATGCATTTTAGAAGTAACGCAAGGAATTTTTTTTATTTTATTGTTACTCTACTAAGGCTGTGGCATTCTCATTCCATCTCTTTATCTACTAATTCTATTCTTTCGGCTCGAGTTGTCACTGATGCGTATCGAACACGATTTCTGCTCAAGATATCGACATGGCATTAGAAAGTGATCGACCAAGGCAAGCTGGCTAAATAGATCATCCGATTGTCGGAAGAACAAAAACAGGGCGGGGGAACCCGCTTTGTCTTAATAAGAATCTCTTCAAATAACCCAAAGGCGGATGGAATTCTGCCGCCATTTTCCTACTAGTCTCTGGTCATTATGGGGGGAGATTTCGGGATTTTATTTTTAAAGGTGCTTTAATTTGCAAAAATATATATCTATTTAAAAAAAAAAAAATGAGAGTGGGCTGTATATCAGTCGTGGAAGCAAACGTGAATGAGAAAATGAAGAATTGGAATAGCATCAGTAATTAATTGTCCAATTAACTTTTAACTATTCCAGTAACAGTTAAATAATTTCATATGATCACGTTAACTACTTGAAATTCAACTAAAATCTTACTTGATAAATCAATAAGGTTTTTTTTCTCCCTATTTTATTGCCAATAAATTGCTTGCAAATTAGGGATGAACGTGAGACGACTTTTTTGCGAGACGAGACAAAGCTTTTAGGCTATTTAGCGAGACGCGAGACGCTTATTTTTCGTTTCGCGTCCATCCCTATTGCAAATCTTGCCAAACGAAAAATTGATAAAAATCATGCGTATTACAAGTTGTGTGTTCCCCAAATTTGCACAATAACCGACAACTTCGCGGAACTACAGCACTACTAAAGCAATCTCATCTTCAGCAGTTACCACTAGGTGCGGGGCAAAATAACTCATGTACAAGGTACTAAAATCACCAGATTCGAAAAAAAGGCGGTTGCACCATCCTTAATGAAATAGCTGCTGTCTGGAAGCTACTCCCATTGCAGCTGGGTCACTATATCTGCGATTTTATATGCCAGTTGCATCTAAACAAAAGTAGTAGCTCAAAAAGAATAAGAATAAATTCTGAAATTAATAAAATGATACAGGATTCTCAAAAGGAGGTTGCACCATCCTTAATAGAATAGAAAGCTACTCACACTGTATCTAATTGCGTGATATGCGCCAGTTGAATCTGAACTAAAGAAGCACACAAAACTAACAAAAAAAAAATCTGGAGTGACTCCACTCGACTTTCCGAACACTTACAATTAAGATCATGACCAAGCATTTAAATAAATTTTAATCGATGAATAATTCAAACATATATACCAAATTGAAATTCAATCGAATGCACCGTTTAAACGCTTGCGCACTTTCAAGAATTTCTCCCCATGTGCCATTATGCCATAATATAACAGAAATTTTTGTCGTAGCCCTGTAGAAAAACTATCTTAATATTCTGTATACACACCAAAATCAATACCGGTCTTAAGATGGTGATTTATAACATATATACCCAATTTCAGCTCAATCGAAGGTACCATTTAAACGCTAGCGCACTTTAAAGAATTTCCCCCATAGGCCAGAATGTAAAAGAAATATTTGTCGTAGCCCTGTAGAAAAACTATAAGTCCTATACACACCAAAATCAAATCCGGCCTTAGGATGGTGGTTTATAACATGTATACCCAATTTCAGCTCAATCGAATGTACCGTTTAAACGCTAGCGCACTTTCAAGAAATTCCCCCCATAGGCCATAATGTAAAAGAAATCTTTATCGTAGCCCTGTAGAAAAACTAAGTCCTATACACACCAAAATCAATACCGGTCTTGCAACGGTGGTTTATAACATATATGCCCAATTTGAGCTCAATCGAATGTATCGTTTAAACGCTAGCGCACTTTCAAGAAATTCCCCCCATAGGCCATAATGTAAAAGAAATCTTTGTCGTAGCCCTGTAGAAAAACTATAAGTCCTATACACACCAAAATCAATACCGGTCTTGCGACGGTGGTTTATGAGATGTATATCCAATTTGAGCTCAATCGAATGCTCCGTTCAGGAGCTATCGTGTTCACTCACATACACACAAACACACATACACACACACACACACATACACACACACACATACACACACACACACACACACACACATCTCGTAAAAATAGCATAAATGGATTCAGAAGCCCTCAAAACGTGTAAAAACACCCAAATCTCGAATTCGAATTTTTTCATGATTACAATACTTTCCTTACATGGTACATGTTCGGAAAGTAACAAATGTCGAAATTAATCAGATAATACGAAGAGTTTTCTGCCAAAGAGCCTTTCCACTTGCAAATCCTTCCAAATTTACCTCATTAGCAGATGCAATGCATTCACCTAATACGATGAGGCAGAACCTTCAGCCGTTTCTTCTTGCGTACAACGGGTTCTCCCGTCGTCCAGTGGCATTAATCCTCTCCGCAAGGAGGAAGGAAGGAAGTTGTTCCACAAAACCCGGAATCATCTTCGTTTAAAAACAGATTCTCCATGCTTTGAGAATCGTTTAAACTCCCCTTCTCTCTGTTTTATTTTACGGCTAGTGAGATAGCTCCAGGCACAGATCTCTGCGGATTACATGGTATTTGCGTCAGAAAGGGGGAAACAAATATATTATTGTCTTCTGAGAAATCGACAAGAGGACTGATGCTGTTTGTTACCTTTAAATTTTATCCATATCTCAATTCAATATGCAATGTTTAGTGTATATACGTCGGTACACGCACCTACAAGAGGGACATCTTCCTAGGGGGTAGGGGTGGCTTGGGCGGAATAATTTTTAAGGGGCTCTAACGCGGTGAAAACTGCCCAAAACTCCAGACTATTACATCGACAGAAGCGAGGTAGGTCACACTTCAGCCACATTCCATGTTCAGTGTCTTATCCACTGAGCCAAGGTGTGGCCTGCAATGTTTAGATACTGGTTTTCGTACATGCCTAGAAGACAATTCGACACCACAAAAATTTCTGTAAACACTCGTAATTAAGAACAAAATAAGCTTGCAGTGGTTTAGTCGGTTGAAATTCGTTTCTCATTAGAACATCGAAAGTCAAGAAGTGGTGAACTTAGCCAGCGCTTGGGAAGGTGACAACCTCACTCGACTGGACTGCTGTAGGACAGTGCAGGACTGCTGTAGGACATACACTAAAGCTGATGATCGTAATATTTGTCGTGATTCCAGCGCCCTCCATATTGAATAAAACAATACGTCTGGGGGATGTCTATCCAGGTCTCCCACACGCAATGGGTTCAGAATTAGGAGAATCTTTAGGGAACCCCGATGGTCCAGCTATTGGGTGCCCTCAGAATAAAGAAGCCAGTCTTTCCGACTTTTGTAGGGGGCAACGCTTACAAACGACAAGAGCCCCCCCTCCCCCCAAAAAAAGAACTATTTTAAATCGCACACGGACAGAAATAAGTCTGAACTAAATCCATAGAATTGTTTCGCTGTATGACTGGTTTAAGAAAGTTATTGATTTTTACTTTACCCTTCGTATTTTTTTAAAGGCGGAGGAATTTCAAATGCTGATGCCTATTTTAAAAAACTTTTGACGTGATCGTAGCGTCCTAGTCTTCAAGCCGAATATGAAATTTAATATAGTTTGTAATCGTGATGTAACCATTTCTTAATTTTATTTGAGATTTTAACCCTTTCGCCATCCAAGTTATGACAAAAGTAGAGAGGGAAAAACCCGTCCATTTGGGAATTTCTCCTGAAAATTTTCAAAATCCTGACATAATTATTTTGTTTTAAAACTTTAAGACCGATCCTCACTCAGGTTGCCATTTTCGAGATAACGAACTACCCTAGTAGCACAACTAGTTGAAAAAAACGTTCAGAAGACGTTCTTTGGACGATTTTTAACGTCTTTTGAACGTTCTGAGAACGTCTTTAGAACTAGTTGTGCTACTAGGGTAAGCCAAAAGTCTATCTCGGGATCAACTTATAACACTCTGAGCTATATAAGTACTGACTATATGTATGTTTGCCATCTTTTCAATATTATCTACGAAACTTTTAATTACAATATATACATATAACACCAAAAAAAGTTATGTACACGAAAGAGGCCCGAAGTCTTAGGGAAAAAATGCGGAAAAGGTGAAAAAAGTAGAATGTATCACAAAGAAATTTGATTATTTTCCTAAAATTAAAAACAAAGATCCAAATTTCGGCAGGGGTTCGCCCGAAACCCAGCCTACGCCCTTGATATGGAACGATCTAGACTGAGAGTTAATTTTTGAGCATTAATCTGATGAGCCATAGTTTGATAGCGAGGGCAAATTTTACTAAATAATGTTTATGGAGAGATAAAACTAGGGATGTAGCGAATATTCGGCCACTATTCGGTTTTCGGCCTATTCGGCTGTTTTGCCGAATATTTGGTTGGCCGAATATTCATTAAGCCGAATACAGTACAGGTATTCGGCCGAATAGATGTAGCCAAATATTTCTACATGTTCAGCTGAATAATTTCAGAACAAAGAGAGACAAATATATTTTTTATGCATTTACAAATAATATTGCTTAGTTATACTACAATATGTTATTCTCATATAATAAAATATACCAAGCCGCTGAATTTTAAGCTGAATGAAACATAATTTGATGTATTTATTAATATTAGAGAAATGCAGAATTTTCTACTTTGTGAAGCTACTTGACGTGATTTTCTAATTTCTTTATTGGGTGGGGGGTAAGAAGAATTTTTTTCAGATCCTCAATTACAAACATAATTTTGGAAAGCTGCTAAATATGTTTTGCTCAGAGGCTGTAAAGCCCAAAATATGATGTGATTGTGTATAGTTACCTGATTAATCCCATTTACCATAGCATGTTTATTAAATTATGAATATCTCAAAATATAATTACACTGTTATTAAATTTAAACTTTGTAAAAGATATTTTTTCATGACCAAGATTTTTCAGTTTTAAAGATAATGTACTGTTGTGTGCTTTTAAGTACCTAAAAATAATATAAAATGAATTTTAATTAGTCTTTATTTAGTTTTTAATTACAAAATTGAAAAGAGATATTTTATTTACAATTAAAGTGAAATAAAAAAAACTTAATATTCGGCCTCCGAATATTCGGTATTTGGCCTAAACCATGTGCGAATATTCGGTATTCGGCCAAATCACTATTCCTTACATCTCTAGATAAAACCATTTTCCAGGTATTTGTACAACTTTTTAGTAAGTTTTTATTGGCAAAGACCGTAAAATTTTATGTTAAAATTATGTTCTCTTGTGTGGAAGTTTCTTTTTACTTTAAAATATGATTTTTCCAATATTTTTTTCATTAAAAATTAATGAAAATAAATAGCTCTTTCATTATGAATAAGAGCGGTTTGAAGTTTATAATAAAAAATATTAAAATAAAAACTTTCAAAGTATTTTCTTAGAAAATCATGAAAAGTACACAAAATTCTAGTACCCAGGTGAAATAGCTCAGAGCTAAAGGTGTTGAAGCATGTTTGTAAATCTCACGCTTTTTCCAAATAACAATCTTAACAAACCGGTTCGGCATTTTGTGAAGTTTTCAAATAGCCACTTTTTAATTGCCGGAAGGCGCTCAACTTCACTTATTTTATTTTAGTTTAGTTTGATTTTATTTCATCTCTTATCTCATTGTGCAGAATCAATTCGGAACGAAAGCATTTACACAAGGAAAGGAAATTACCGGCGTCAATTTCCTTGCACATCCCCAACACTCACGTGCAAAAATGTAAATCCCAAGAAAAATAGTTGAAAAATAAGGTAACGTTAGGTTAAAATGCAATTATGGGTTTTCCTAGATGCAATGGAGCAGAAAATGTGAAATAAAAAATAATTTAACGCATGCATGTTTAGATAGAAATGCATTATTTGGACATTATTCGGAAAAAATATAAGGAGTTGTGTAAAAAACGTTCTTGAATATTGCACAGAACAAAAAAAGGAAAAATTATGATTAGTTTGTTTTGTTATGGCTTGGCTTAACTGGAAGAATTAAGCAGAGTTACAACAGTAGAGTTCAGGTTCAGTTTTGAAAACTCTTTAACTATAGTATTACTAAATGTTCTTCGATAGAAGTCAATAAATTCAGTTAAAAATGTGGCTTATTTATTTTTTTCTTAATTTTCAAAAGCTTGATGTTACAAATATCAGTTAGTTCATGAAATATTAAGCTGTATTTCTTATACATAGACTAAAATTTGAATCTTAACATTTTGATCTTTTCGTTTCTTTTCTAAAACCTGTGGCCGGATTTTAAAATACTTTGAAAAAAATCCCCAAATTTATCTTAAAAAATCCCAAAATCAAAGATATAAAAAATTACTAAAATCTAGTTTATCGTCTTATCAAAATGAAAGCTTCTAAATTTAGCGACAAAACTTCAACACTGCTCCTAATTTGCCGAAATAAAGTGCTTTTTTTTATAGTTGAACCCTCAAGACTCTGGTACACCGTAGTGTGTTATTCCTTGTTTCATTCACTCCCTAAATGTTGCATACACAGTTTTCGGTGGAGAGCATTATTTTGCAATACTTAATAACATATCAATTTTGTTTCTTATGAAAGAGGCAAATATCAGCAAATACCCTTTAAACAAATGACTCCTCGTGTACGGCGCAATGTATTGAAATTTTTTTGTGTGATTCTGTAAAGGAATTATGAATGCTACATACACCATTTTCTATAAGGAACAAGGTACAGTACATAGTAGAATAACATGTGTAAATTGCATAGTAATCGATGGATATTTACGTTAGTTAGAGGATTGACGGACAGATTGACAGACAAACCGAAATCATAAAAACTTTAAAAACTTTTCTTGTAAACCTTAGAAAGACAGACAGACAATATGATGATGAGTTTCTTTTGTCATGTTTTGGCTTAATCGAAATAATAATTATGTGGGGTTGCGAGAGTAAAGTCCAGTTAGAGGACAGAAGAACGGACAGACAGACAGACCGAAATCCTGAACACTTTTCATTTTATAGTGTTTGGATAGGATAAATCATGACTTGTACGGTTTAAAAAAAAATGACCGACTTATTTTAAAACAATCTCCAGAACTTATTCAGATAAGGAGCAGATAGTTTCATTGTGACATCATAAAAACAACTGAAATTGTAAGTTTTTTACCTTTTTGCAAAATTACTTATTGCAAGACAGAAAGAAACTCTATTATTATCGTCACATCACAGACGAAGGGAAAAGAAATCTGGACAAACAAAATCAATAGCTCAATTACACAAAACAGTCAAACAAAGCTTTCAGTCACAAACAACATGTATATGATCTCTATACATATAGCTGAAAATTTTCTCTAAAAATACACGGCTTTATGATTCGTTTCTACTTGAGTAAGCTTCCCTCTGAGTAATCTTGATCCAAAAACCTCTGCAAGTTCCGTGAGAAATAATTTTAAAAGTGCGAGTAACATTTCCTCCACCCCCCACCCCCAATTTTCTCAACTTTTGCCCCCAAAACGCTCCCAGTGAATGCACATCATTTGAATTCTTTTATGTTAGAAGGAAGTCAAGTTAACCATTTACTCAGAAGCAATGGACGCGCTAAAAGTGACACTTTTTTTTTTTTGTTTTTTTTCAAAGTCAGTTCTACAATTGTGTTCATGCTTATATGTTTCGTCTGCGTACCCGGATGCGAATAGGAAGAATTTAGGTGAACGATTTTTAATTCGTAGAATGGCATCATTAAGGGTGCCATTTGTAATGAAAACTGCTTGAAAGTAAGGGGAAATTTTTTTGTCACACTTCCTGAGGCTTGCAGTGGAGGAAATTTCGTACTTCTTTTGGATATGTTTTAGTTGATTCGCTGGTAATGAACTGGCGAAGATAAGTGCCCGATGATTATGAATGGTAAATAATGGAAGCCATTTTTTAAAAAGTTTTATGGTAATGCCGCCAGTTTAAAATAACAATTTGAAAACCATCTATGATGGAGAAAAATCATTTAAAGGAAACAGTGAAATTTTCTTGTTTTGAACTATTCTGTGCAAATACACTTGCCTCCTTATAAAAGTAAAATGACATGCCTTTTACTACAGCTAAAAGGCATTATATTCTTCAAATGTTTTAATAATATAATAATAATAATAATAATAATAATAATACAACTGTTTTCACGATTGCAAAACTCACACACACACACACACATATAGGACACCTTAAAAGTTTTCTCACAGATAGTAAGTAGTTTTTAAGAGCGTAACATCTGTACGTACGCATGCATGTATAATCCCTTTTGACCATTCATGAATTCATTTTGATTAGTATTGAAATGACATCCTTGCGTACGTATGTGTGAATGTCCCATAACTCGTAAAGGATTAGCCATAGAATGTTAATATTTTGAATATTTTGTATTCAGGACAGCTGTAAAATCTAACTGTGGACCTTCATTTAACGATCGCAATAGATCGACTAAGTAACTTTTTTAGAATGCTTGTGAGTACATTAAAGCGTATGGACATAGCTTGGTTCGGTTCGTACCCGAAATCTCCTACGTGCCACCATGGCGAGTTCTGGCGAAATGATTCCAAATAGGGATGGACGCGAGACGAAAAATAAGCGTCTCGCGTCTCGCAAAATAGCCTAAAAGCTTTGTCTCGTCTCGCAAAAATCCTTATATCGTAATGTTAAAAATGTGTGTCTCGTCTCGCAAAAAAGCTGTAAATCTCTGTCTCGTCTCGCAAAAATGTCGTCTCGCGTCCATCCCTAATTCCAAATGTGGCACTAAAAAAAAAAAAAAAAAAAAAAAAAAAAAAAAAAAAAAAAATGTTTTATAAAGTTCAAACTAGCTTGGCGATATCTGTTGTACTCGTATTTGGCTACAAATAGGCGAACCTAATGGTTTTGAAGTATTGTACCTCACTTTCAAATGAAAAAGTTTGAAAAAGGTGCATCAAAAATATGTATAGTTTAACTGACGTCCCAGAAAGGCATGTGGTGTCCACATCAATTAAAAAAAAAAAGATCTTTATAGTACGCTGGAATCCGAATTGATATGCAAATGAGAGCAATATTAGTCAAAAAGGATAATCACAACTCCTCAATCTTCTTCGAATAAGAGGTGTGATGATCTCGTACTACTATACAGGCGTTCCACTGAGATCTCGTACTGTTAATGAGGCTGTTGATCAACGATTGTGACAGTTGTACCCATTCTTCCAAAAGCGCCGGTTGAAGGATCCTTGGTAGAGCTTGTCGACGTGCAAAGCCTCTACAGAGAGCATTCCACAAGCGCTCCATGTGATTGAGGTTTGGCGGACCACACCATACGTTGGATAACAGTTTCTAAAGAACCCGCCGGTTGAAGGATCCTTGGAAGGGCTTGTCGACATGCGATGGTTGTTACTAGAGCATTCCACAAGCGGTCCATCCCTAGTAGCACAATTAGTCCAAAAGACGTTTAAAACACGTTTTTTAACGTCGAAAAACGTGTTTCCAACGTAATTTGAACGTTTTTTGAACTACTTGTGCTATTAGGGATGGGATTGAGGTTTGGAGACCTCGTGGACCACACCATTACGTTCGATAACAGTCTCTAAAGAGCCCGCCGGTTGAAGGATCCTTGGAAGGGCTTGTCGACATGAAATGGTACTTCCTAGAGCATTCCACAAGCACTCCATGGGATTGAGGTTTGGAGACCTTGCGGACTTTACTATACATTGGATAACGGTCTCTAAAACGCCCGCCGGTTGAAGGATCCTTGGAAGGGCTTGTTGACATGCAATGGTACTTCCTAGAGCATTCTACAAGCGCTCCATGGGATTGAGGTTTGGAGACCTCTATGACCACACCATACGATGGATAACAGTCTCTTTTCCAGATAATAGTTTATTTTGCAATGTTTAATTTTAGACAGAAGTGTATTAATCACTGGCGTAGGAGAGGGGGGGGGGGCTCAGGGGGCTTGAGCCTCCCATACCTTCAAAGGAGGGGAGAAAATAGCTCCAGATGAGTGCAATATCGTGCTCTTTTCCTTTTTCAGAATAGATGGAAACGTAATGAGCCCCCTCTAAATTTATTGAATTACTACGCTCCAGGTACTAATCAACCTGTTTAAGAGTCAGTAAGACTTTGTCACTATTGGCTATCATCTGTGGTTGTATTCACCTATATTAAGCAAGTACATGAATTTATTTCCCTTGCCTTTAGTAGTCATACTACGCACTTACTGAGAAATGCTCATAATCATTTCTTCTCCCAGTTTGTTCCACATTTGTATTGCTACTGTTGTTTCATAACAACACAGTTATCGAACAAAATCATTCGTGAAGACGTGTTCGAAACTGCCTATTCCCATTAAAAACAAAGGGGGTTAGAACAAGGCAGAGAGGAAACTTTTCTTCCTTTTTTACGGAATTGCAGCTCAATTAAAGAAAGCCGACTCTACCACCAGATCTATTAACAAAGGAACAATGGCATATAAGACCCAGGCACGGGAGGAATTATGTTTTTTTTTTTCCTTTCTATATCAGGAACGCCGCGACGGGGGGCTTCCCAAACTCTGTTTATGAGCATACATATTCTTGTTTTCCGCCAACCATCTGAGGAACAGTAGTGGTCATTTGGGCGTGCAGGAATCCGTTTTTGCTGTGTCTGGAAGGAAGAAATGTGCGGTGGGATTAGCGCATCTCATTGGACTTATTTGTTTGTTTTTTTGCTGTTTCTGATATTTAAATGACTTTGAAGGAGGTTTTTTGTCTTCCGAGATATCAGACAACGCAGACGTGAAGAAAAAGATTATTGCAGACAGTGGAGGATGCATAATTATTTTCGGGAGGGGCTAGTTAAAAAAAAGAAAATTAAATTGACCCACAAATAAATTGTAATGATAAAGTAAAATGTCATCCAAAACTAAGTATTTTTGGGGCTTGTCCAATTTTATAAGAAAGATTAACCATTTTTATCAGAAAGCTTAATTTGATGCTAACAAAATGCACAATAATGTAAACCCTTCCCATAAAGCAATGTCTTTTATTTTAGGGGGGTGATGCCCCCTAGAACGTCCCCTGGATCAGCCACTGATTGCAGAGAGTCGGATTAAACCGTGGGCTCTTGAGCTATGAAATTTATTAGGCCTGCTCTACATGTATTTTTTTGTTTTAGCTGAGCTAAAAGGTGATGATGGGACGCCGAATTGATTTTTGATCTAAAAGACTTCTGAAAAGTCAGGTAACCTGAACGGCCGGTCTGCCTCTCAGAGACAACGAAGAAATAGTTTTAGTCAGATCTAAAAGTATCTCTTGTATTTGTCATGGTAAAGCCCCATAGACCCTCCGCTGGATCCGCCACTGATTGCAGAGAGCCGGATTAATCAGTGGGCTCTTGATCTATGAAATTTATTAGGCCTGCTCTACATGTATTTTTTTTGTTTTAACTAAACTAAAAGGTGATGATGGGACGACGAATTGGTTTTTGATCAAAAGACTTCTGAAAAGTCAGGTAATCTGAACAGCCGGTCTGACTCTCAAAGACAACGAAGAAATAGTTTTGATCAGATCTATTAGTATCTCTTGTTATGGTGAATACCGTTTTCCCTCATCTTTTAAATAACTCGCTGTGCTCAGTTAACTCAAAGGCTTAACACTTAAGAGTTCTGAGCTGTTTCGATCGTATACCTCCCTACAGACTGAGGATTTTGGGTACCTTTAATGATATTTAAAAAATCCTTGGAAGGTATACATTTGATAACTTTTATATAATTATAAACTTCTAACAGCTTTTATTCACAATGAAGGAACTATTTAAATCTACTAAGAATCAATATTGAATGAGAAAAAATTGGAAAAAGCATGAGAATTCCACATAGGAAAACATTACCTTTTTAATAAACCTTTTTAATATGAGATTTTACAGAGTTACCCAATAAAAACTTTCCCAAATGTTGTACAAATACCTGAAAATAAGTTTTATTTGTAAATGAACATCTTTTAGTAAAATTAACTTTGGCTACCAAACTATACCTGAAAATAAGTTTTATTTGTGAATGAACATCTTTTAATAAAATTTACTTTGGCTACCAAACTATAGATACCGAATGTTCAAAAGCAAACCCTTTATTCTAGATATTTTTATATACTTAATTCTGTTTGGTTCTGCTATCTATCTATATTTTTTTAATAGCTAAAAGGTTCCTAAGTAGTATCTGAAAAGACGGCAAACGCATAGAGTCGGTACTTGTATAGCTCAGAGAGTTTAAAGTTGACCCCGGGACGCTCTCGGGCTTGGTTCGCTTCACCCAAAATGGCAACCCGAGTGGCTCTCGGGTTAACAATCCTCTTCATCAAACACTTGACCTGTGGATTAATTCAAATTCACGTGTTGTAGTCACAGGTTAGATATCTTACCAATGATTTTAACACGAGTTTTAGGATTAATCCGTGTGTCAGGTGTTTGGTGAATAAAACCATTAGATTTCAAAGGTGAATACTGCTATTAGACTTGTGTAAAAGACCCGAATATGTGTGGTAACTGGCAGTGGCGTAGCCAAGGGTGGGTTTAGGGGGGTCATAACCCCCCCCCCATGAGGAATTTTTTGCCATACAAAATGTATATTCTTCACTCCCTTATCATACACATGTATGCATATATGTGAGTTGCAGTAGTCGTAACCCTTCCCCCCCCCCATGAAAAATTTCTGGCTACGCCCCTGGTAACTGGTAATCAAGATAACGGATTAAACAGTAGTGTTAAACATACTTTTCTTTTCTAAGAGAGCGGCGCTTGCCAACACCAGGCCTTGGCCGACTACTAAAGTCAGAACTGTCAGTCATTTTACTATGGAGGCACCTAATAGGTGGACCAGCGTTGTCTCCTCTGTAGGGAGTGACGAAATGACACCCAATCCCATGCCGGTAATCGTACCCGGACCCGTAATGTGGTGGAATGGTTCTTTAGCTACTACACAACCGAGCGTCGTGCTGAAGGTACTAATTAGTTTACTAAATTTTGGCAAAATGCATCATAATCTGTCAAATTCGTTCGAATGAGCAGCATGAAATTACACATTCAACTCCAGCTGTATGATCTACATCGAGGAGCTAATTTCAACTAAGAAATGACTAACAATGTTAGTTTTTTTTTTTTTTTTTTGAGAGGTGGGGGGGGGGATGGAAAGGTGTTTTGTTGTGGGATTACGGCTAATTAGATAACGTGGGTTTTAGGCCGAAGGGTGGAGTTAACTCCATGGGGGTCTTTCTAAGGGATCCTGACCCGTATTTACGCTTACTTTTGGAGGAAAACATGGAAAACTCCGAACGGTTAAGTCGACCTGGGTTTGAACCGGGCACCTTCCGTCTCCCAGTTCACAGCGCTATGCGCTCGGCCACTGGTGGAGCCGTGGATGGAAACTAGGCATTACCATACTTTACCGCGTTTACTCGCATAATAGTGGCTTTTTTAAAAAAGTTTTTCATTTTGAAAGTGTAGGTGCAACTATTAGGCGGGGAAAATTTTACTACTTAATATTGTAAATCTAAAGCTATTTTTTCTGCTTTAAAACGGGAATGCGACTATTATGCGAGAGCGACTATTACACGGTGTATCAAAGAAGCTCTCGCAGTCACGAACATGAAGAACACACATGGATTAGGCATAGACATTGTACCGCCGGGGAGGCACAGAGCCCAATTTGGTCTCAAAATCATTTTATTTTTAAGCATTTCTTCCAAAATTTAAAAGAAGCATTTTCTACTCTTAAATCCAACATGTAATCAAAAAAAAAAAAAAAAAAAAAAAAAATATCTGGAGCGACTCCACTCGACTTTCCGAACACTTACGATTAAGATCATTACCAAGCATTTAAATAAATTTTAATCGATGAATAATTCAAATTTCAAATATATATACCAAAATGAAGCTCAATCGAATGTATCGTTTAAACGCTAGCGCACTTTCAAGAATTTCTCCCCATAGGCTATAATGTAAAAGGAATTTTTGGCGTAGCCCTGTAGAAAAACTATAAGTCTTATACACACCGAAATCAATACAGGTCTTGCGACGGTGGTTTATAATATATATACCTAATTTGAGCTCAATCTAATGTACCATTTAAACGCTAGCGCAATTTCAAGAATTTTCCCCCATTGGCCATAATGTAAAAGAAATCTTTGTCGTAGCCCTGTAGAAAAACTATAAGTCCTATACACACCAAAATCAATACCGGTCTTGCGACGGTGGTTTATATAACATATATACCCAATTTGAGCTCAATCGCATGCCCCGTTCAGGAGCTATCGTGTTCACTCACATACACACAAACACACATACACACACATACACACATACATACATACATCTCGTAAAAATAGCATAAATGAATTCAGAAGACCTCAAAACGTGTAAATACACCAAAATCTCGAATTCGAATTTTTTCATGATTACAATACTTTCCTTACATGGTACATGTTCGGAAAGTAAAAAAACCGGTCACTCAACACCTATGGGATTATGACTGTTACGTGGAACTTGAAACACTGTTAATTTTGCCCGTCAATTCGAAAGAATTTTTCCCTGACTCATTAAGTTTTCTTGTTTTCCCAGCTGCTAAAACCTTTAATGCTTCATAAAAGCAGCAGAAGAAGAAAATGCCTACATTCTAATGGCACAAGGAAAAGCCAAACAAAGCGGATCCAAAAGCATCAATGAAGCCACTCATGACTGCGTCCACAACCTTTAAAATCGTTAATTTGTGTTAAAAAAAAATGCTTTCACTGAAACCTCAATCGGATTCGTCACCTTCCGGTTCTTGAAAAGAGGCATTTATTTTTATCACCGACTATTATACTTAATTGTCGTTCCGGTTGTAGGATCAGTTTCACGGCACATGAAAAGACAAGAAAGAAAAGGGATACTGAAGGAAAGGATTATGAAACATTTTCCAGCACGGTCTTGCCAGCGATTGTATTGCTGCAGAAGAGCTGTAAATGTTATGTTATTTTGAACGGAGATCATTCATCTGCTTATATAATGCGCTAACGTATGCGTTATCATAATCGACGATATTACTACGCTGCAAACGGCAACAAGTAGATGTAAGCATTAGCGTAATAACGACAACCCATGTGCAAAAATCCAAATGAACAGTTCAATGAAGCAGGCATATTCGTTACTTACGTATGCCACGCAGTAGGCAAATTCAAGGGCGGCTCCAGTGAGGGGGCCATAGGGGGCATGGCCCCCTCCGAAATTTTGTTTTACACCTTTAGATTCGCATACTTCACGATTTCACACGTTCAATTTCATTTTGAACAATTTATAGACCTAAGTAAAAAGTTCGATAGCCCCCTCCGAGAATTAGTCTGGAGCCGCCCTTGGGCAGATTACAAAATAACAGTAATGGACACTTGAAAATGCAAGATCTTTCGGATCTTTTTAATATCTAATTTACAATACTTGGCGCATTTATCGCTCAACAAAGAAATGTCGCCATGTAGTGGGCTAAAGCACATTTTAGCCATTTCTTGTTTCTTTCATATTATTATAACTAGGGTTTAAGTATGAAATAATGCAACCACACTATAAAAACAAAAACACCAGGTTGCTAACTTTGGTGCAACACTGGTGTTATTCAAAGGGAAAAGTACCTATTAGGGAGGCCATGGAGCTCATGAATGGAAGGCACCCCATTAAATACTAATTTGAAGAAGCCCGCAGTTGCTGCAAGTAAGAAGTATTTCTGAAGGAATTTGTACATGTTCCACAATGTTAGTACTTGGCATGGCCAGCATCGGCTTTTATGATGACACTCAAAATTCGTACGAACCCTAACCTAAATAAATTGAATGACAAGTGCCGTTAAAACAAAGAAACTTGATTTTAGTTGAAATGAGACCAATAATTTGGCCAGCACTGCACTAAACATAAAGAACAAACAGCAAAGTATAGAGCGACGAAACTGGCTGTTGTGGCGGCTGGTTCTTTAACCCTTTAACGCGCACTGTTCCCGATCTGGGAACACCAAACTTGACGTTTTGACTGTTGCCAGTCACGAAGAATAGATTTGATTTCCATAAAAATAGTTGCGGGTGGCATAGCTCCACAATAATCCTTTACTTTTTAGCCCGTCATTTCCCCTCAAAAAATAGTCACGATTCTTTTTAACAGCATTCACATCTGCTGAAAAATGGCAGAATGCGAGAACAGCTGGACAGATTGCCTAATGCTGGAAAAAGGGCAGCCGTTGCCATCGCTCGACTTAACTACCAGAAAGATGGCGGACGATCGAAACGTTCATCGCGTGCCACAGATCTAGAGACCCTTCTTTGACGACAGCTGGCTGTGCCGCACAGCCAGCTGTCGTTCTATTTCAAACAAAACAAAATAAATAAACAGGTGGTTTATTAACCCTTTGAGGCGCAACCCTTTCCCAATGCTGGCACAGCCAGCTGCGTCAAAAAAGGGTCTCCATATCTGTTGCACGCGATGAACGTTTCGATCGTCCGCCATCTTGCTGGTAGTTAAGTCGAGCGATGGCAACGGCTGCCCCTTTTTCAGCATTGGGAAAGGGTTGCACCTCAAAGGGTTAATAAACCACATGCTTATTTATTTTGTTTTATTTGAAATAGAGGAGCCGACTGCCCATAAAGCGCTTTGAAATAATTTTGGGACTATCCTTGAAAAAAAAAAAAAAAAAATAGAAATTAAAGGAAAGGTTCTTACATATTAAACCGTCAACCATTTCTTAAGCAATATTTTTTAACAAACATTGTGGTTTAGCGCCGAGATAATTTTCAAAGGTTTAGCATCTGTTTATTGGTAATAGTGAGCACGCCAAATTAGTTCATGGCCTAGTGCAAAAGACACTGAACATGGTAAATGGCTGAAGTGTTAAGGTCCCGCACTCTGGTCTACCACTCAGATATCGATCAAACGGTCTAGAGTTTCCGGCAGTTTTCTCCAGATGTAAGGTGGAAGCGGGTAAGAACGACCTCTTAAAATGTCCATCACCCAGATATCGATCAAACGGTCTAGAGTTTCCGGCAGTTTTCTCCAGATGTAAGGTGGAAGCGGGTAAGAACGACCTCTTAAAATGTCCATCACCCAAAGCCCCATCCACCCCTTCGTAAGCAGATGCCCCGCTTGTACTCTATATCAAAAACCCAAAACAGTAAATTAGTTCACGTAGTGTGTGGGTGAATGGTGGAAGAAAGACCATGCCTTTATGGCTTAAATAACTGTTGCTAAGGTTTCAAAAAAGTTGAAACATTCTCTGCAAAAATTACACATATAATTAAGTACCTGAATTTACATCCAGTAACGTAACCAACATCTCATAATGAAGACTACTATTACCAAAACCTACAAGAAATTTGAATTCTTAGGAAATAGCTGTGAAGCATTAACTGAAGGCATAAAAAGTTAGGATAGTCTACGTCATTAAAAATTAATTTTTTGATATATTTTAAATTATATTTAAGAGTTTATAAACCGCGTAATTTCCCGTTTTACATCATTTTTATGCTTTTTATTTTTAATTTTTTTTAAGTGTTTATGAAAACTAAATTTTTAAGTGTTTATGAAAATTCCAAATGCTAAAATTTATGTGGCAAATGTATTGAATTGGTATATTTTATATTATTTTTGAAACTTTATAAACAGTGTAAATTTACAGTTTTTACGTTATTTTTAAACTTCAAAATTTTTTAAGTGTTTATGAATACTACAATTCCAACTGTCAAAATTTATGTGGAAATCACAATTTTATAAAATTGTGATTTTCAAGATTTTGATTTTTTTTAAATCTGCGGGAAATGGAATAATTTAACGTAATATTCTTTTTTTAACATTCCCTAATACGTAAAAATCTCTACTTACTTAATGAAGAGCAAGAACTTTGTATATCAGCATTGTTATTAAATATGAATACATTTAGTGTAATATTGTTTTTTGTTTAAGTCACAAAAAGAGGAAGAGAAAATTAAAAAAAAAATATTCAACTTCTTTTCGGTAGAATGGGTAAAAATAAATAAAAATAAAAAATAAAAGAAACTTTTAGGCATTAAGATAATTATAGGTTTCCGTAAGCAATGATTAGTTTTCTAAACTAATTCACAATGTCAAATTTAAGTACATTGCTATTAGAAAAGCTATTTTCTTTCAGAAGAGAAAATTTTACTTTTTCTAACAGCTCTTTGTGAAGAAAAGGTGTTAATATGAATGAAAGGTGCAAAACAAGATAATTAAAGTCTGGATTTGTAAATGCTAAACTTAGTACTTATTTTATTCAAAAGTGAAGATAATGTTATGTGCCATCATTTTTTTTTTAATGCGATCATTTTGATAATTTAAAATTCCTCATTAAAGAAAAGTAATATTTTGCTAAATAGGCTTCAGAAAATTTTAAAAATTTAGTCTTAGGTGAAAGATTTTTTTTAAATTACATGACTTGTTTAAATTTATGATTTTGAAAATTTCCCGTGACTCCACCATAACTCGGCGCATAAGAGACTGAACATGGTAGATGACTGAAAACTGATGATCTGGAGTTCTGGGAGGTTTTCTCCAAATGTAACGTGGATACGCGTTAGAGCTCCTTAAAAAGTCCTCCGTCTAAGACACCCTCACCTGGGCACATATCGATCATGCAAGTTTGCCTAGTTACCATGCACATAAAAGTTTACCGTACAGTATGTTAAAAATGTATCATTATGTTTACGTTCAAGTATACCAGGATGTTTAAAAACTATAGACAGTCCCCCCACCCCCTTTGAAAAGATTTTAGAAGTTTTGTGACTAAATTTCACAGTAAAGCCAAGCTAAACTAACTTTATTTTAAAATAAAGAGATGGCACGTAGGGCAGATGTGCCACGTCATAGAGTTCTGATTTGCTTTGATTTGTGGGATTACGACCGATTATCTACAGGAAGGATCTAGGCCGAGGCTGGGGAGTTTGCCCTCCGAGTTTGTTTTACGGGTTCTTCCAAACACGCAATTAAGCAATTGTTTCGGAGAAAACTACGGAAAACTCCGAACGGCCGCTGGTCGGGCCACAGGGTTTTGAAAATACTTTTGTTTAATGACCATTATTTAATACTCACCGAGCATGTCGTTTATAGGCGTTATAATAAATGTACGGTATTTTTCAATAAATTTATTATCATTCAATGTTTTATTTGTTTTTACTGAAACTATAATAGAAATAGAAATTGTTAAAATCCATTAATAAATGATACAATTTAATTCTTCTCAATGTGCAATAAAGCAATTACCTAAACTTCATTAAAATCTGTAAATTTTCTACAACGCAGTATTAAGTACCAATTCTAATTATTAATTTTCAACAAGTTTTCCACTGACAATTTTCTATTGAATTATAAACACAAGTAGTAAAAATATGCAGTATTAAGTACCAATCCAATTATTAATTTTCAACAAGTTTTCCACTGACAATTTTCTATTGAATTATAAACACAAGTAGTAAAAATATGCAGTATTAAGTACCAATCCAATTATTAATTTTCAACAAGTTTTCCACTGAAAATTTTGTATTGAATAATAAACACAAATAGTAAAAATGTGCAGTATTAAGTACCAATTCTAATTACTAATTTTCTATAAGTTTTCCACTGACGATTTTCTATTGAATTATAAACACAAGTAGTAAAAATGTGCAATATTAAGTACCAATTCCAATTATTAATTTCTAACAAGTTTTCCACTGAAAATTTTGTATTGAATAATAAACACAAATAGTAAAAATGTGCAATATTAAGTACCAATTCCAATTACTAATTTTCTATAAGTTTTCCACTGACGATTTTCTATTGAATTATAAACACAAGTAGTAAAAATGTGCAATATTAAGTACCAATTCCAATTATTAATTTCTAACAAGTTTTCCACTGAAAATTTTGTATTGAATAATAAACACAAATAGTAAAAATGTGCAGTATTAAGTACCAATTCCAATTACTAATTTTCTATAAGTTTTCCACTGACAATTTTCTATTGAATAATAAACGCAAGTAGTAAAAATATGCAGTATTAAGTACCAATTCCTATTATTAATTTTTGACAAGTTTTCCACTGACAATTTTCTATTGAATAATAAACACAAATAGTAAAAATGTGCTGTGGTAGACGACTGTTGCATTTTTTTAAGCGATTCTGGATGAGAAAAAAAATGTTTGACAATGTTGCGATGTTTTACCGCTATAGGGAGGTAGGTGAACGCTTGACAGTCTTTTTACGCAGCACTTTTTCAACCCCCGCAATCATGTCCTCCGAAACGAAAAACAATACCCGTTTGTCTTACGCGAGACGTTTAAAAGTAAGCCACCGTAAAAATGAAGATGCAATCTTCTCAGCCACCTTTTATTTTTTAACTAGAATTTATCCGGGTGTTGGTATAATTTTTAAATCAGAAGCCTCGGTGCCAGTGAACTCTGGTATAAACCTTTTTTTTCCCTTTAGGAGGAATCGGTTTATATAGAAATTAAGCAGTTTATATAGAAATAAAACAAGAACTATAAAACATACCGAATACATCGGTCATAAAACTCTCCAGTACATACCACTGAGGGCCGACCATGGCCGACTGGATAAGACACTGAACATGGTGTTGTTGTTGCTAATGCAATCTCGCAACCGCGGGGCAGTGCCAGATCCCCCATATAGGTAGGCGATGGGCGGAAGGGGCGGCTTCCATTTTAATGAGGAGGAAGTCCGACTCAATTCGGGGTCCCCTAATTTTGAACCAATTCCAAAGGAGGGACCAACCCCCTGAAATCGGCACCCGCAGAGTATCGTTTAACAACTTGGATGACACTGGAGCAACGACGGATTTTACATGCACCAGCTCCCATTAGCGTACACGGCCCCACAGTTCGAGGGAGCAGCGGAGGGACTTGACCCCCTCCCAAGTACTGGCCAAGCTAGATGCTGCTTCACTTGCCGTGTTCTTATGGGAACGGGATTTAGCGCCCAGACCACAGCGGGTCTCCTGAACATGGTAGATGGCTAAAGTGTGTAGGTCCTGGGTTCGGGCCTATCGCGCGGCTGTCGATTTAACGATCTAGAGTTTTTTTTGGGGGGGGGCGGAGGTTCTCCAAACATAACGAGAATACGCATTAGAACTCTTTAAAAAGTACTCCGCCCAAGCCCCCTTCCCTCGTAGGCGGATGCCCTTCGAGTAGGCTTGTCATAATACTACAGAAACAGAAAGGTCACAAAACGGGGTCAAAAGACACAACGGTAGATTATGTCCGATTTCTGCACTCATCGTTGCTCCCTGACATAGATTTCTGAACGATCCATTGTCTTTGCAACGTCAGGAGTGAACAGGTTAGAGCAAATAAAGCACTAAAGTTTATTTATTTATTTTTTATTTTTTTATATTTAAAACTATAAGGGCTCTCTAGAATTTTACCTTTCTTAAAGACCAATCAATGTTACACATACTATTTTCCGGGGATTTTTTTTTTTTTTTATACATTTCACTAAGGCTTATTTATTTTGTTTTAGTTTTAAATAGATTAGCTTCTTCAAAAAGTACTTTTAACAATGACATACCGTAGAGTTCTTTACAATTTTGGGCATCTCTCTGAAAGCTACATCGTGCTTTACAATCCTTTTCGACAGGGTACATGATATGGTACCCCGAAATAACACCATCAAATTTCTAGTCATCGTTACATACTTAGGGTAGTTGAGCACGAAACCAGACAGACAAACCAAAGTAGTAATACTTTTTAACATCGTAGGGAAGTGCTGAAAATGTTGAAGATTTGTTCAATTATTCTATTAGCTTCAGCATTATAGGAAAATTATACTGAAAAAAGGGAGATGTTTTAATTGGTTAAAAAATAAGCAAAGCAAATTAAAAAGTTTTTTTTTTTTAAATAAAGGAACTGGCTGGTTACGTATTTGCCACTACAACGGCCCGAAGGTATCGGTCACTCTATATGGGGTACGCGATGGGTGGTCAACATTTACCCTCTATAAAGGGATGTACAAGTTAACACCCAAGTCCAAATCGGGAATCGAACCCAGTCCTAAGGAACAATAGAATGTTTCTTTAGCCACAACACCACCTGGGCGGTAAATAAAAATGTAGTTTAAATTTGAAAACCTTTAAAATTCATTATTTATAAAACACTTAATTTGAACTTAACAATTTAAACTTACAGTTTTTAACTTTCCAACAGAAAAATAATTATTTTTAGAAGTACTGCTGTTATTTTAATAGTATTGAAACTAAAAATTCCACCGAGACTCTTCATAAACGAGCGAAACCAGTCGAACCTGTAAAAATGACAGTTGCAAAATTTGGATTTCTTTCCGATCTGTCTGTGAATGGTAGTAAAATAATCGGCGTCGACCATTTTTTACCAATGAATTTTTCACATTAGCCAGCATCTTCAAGATCGAACTGCAAGCTATGAAACGTGAAAAATAATTGATGCTGAATCACAAATGAAATATCAAATTTCAATTAACAAACTGAATCACAAATTTGAATTAGCTATGATAGTGAATTCTAATGATAGTAAAATTCTGCGCGTTAACCATTTTTAACGCCAAAGTTTTATTTATTTATTTTTTGTTTTTTTTTTCTTACATCAATCCCTTTTAAAATTAACCTTCACTTCTCCTTTCTTCTCAGTCAATAAATTTGTCTTACTGTCATAAATTATGGAACAATACTGTTTTTGTAGTTGACTAACCAACTTCATGGACAGTACAGAATAAGCCACACTCAATAAGTTAAGAATGCTGACAGGAATTCAACACCAGTCATCTCAATTACTAGCATTTCGTTAAATGATCTAACCCTGTTTCATAGGTAGATTATTCTTTCCCCCTCCCCCCATCTAATTATGAAATGAGACATTGAAAACGTATTAAATAATGTAAAAGAATTAGCACAAGTTAATTGAAAAAATTTGTTCTCGAAGGAATTTCATGATTAATAAAGAAAACATTTAAGTGAAAAAAAAGTTCAATACATAGACGAGATATATTTTTCGAACATAATTGCTGTTGATAAAAATAGTTATTGTAAAATAACATCGTAGATTCATAAAGCGATGAAACGTCAGATTTCAAGGTTCTTCCTCAATGTATTCTGAGTTTATGAGTAACATTTCGACAAATATATACGAGAGTGATTTAATTTTATGAATAGTTAAAGTGCATACTACACTGACCTCCAAAAGTTAAGGAACAACATGGTTTAAAAGTTCACTATAAAAAATATAACAATAAAATTTAGAGTTTATATAAATGATAAAAAAGAACTTTATGCACATGTAAAAAACGACAGCTCCCACATTTTTTTTTATTAATAAAAAAGAACAGGCATATATGAGTGAGAGAAAAAAATGCAAATATAGGCCTTTCGTAATTACGCTTATATCTTTGTTGATTTACAGCTTTTTTTTTTTAGCAGATTCGTTGACAATAGGCAGTAGGGTCCCGCTTTTCTGAGAAAAGCCGTTTGCCCGATTCGTTAAGTTGGCAGTCGGTCGGATGGACGGAAGTGGTGTTGTCACAGGCTAATGCTGCTAGGCATCTTTGTCTCGCAGTGTGGTCCACCGTCTCTGGAATCAATATCAAACCGAAGCTTCTGTGTCGAGAAGACATGTTCCAAGCCGACCACGGGCTTCAACACCTGCAGAAGACCGTTTTATAGCTCGACGTTTCGGCCCGACGGAGAAGCGTTTCTCTGCCGCACCTTGTTGTAGACCACTCTGTAGCATCAGGGAGAAGAATATTAGCTAGTACGATGAGAAAGGGTCTTCACAATACGGGTCTCTAAGCAAGGCGACCAGTTGTGTGTTTGTCCTCCTCAACGGACAATAGGGAAGGGCCCGCTTATCTTGGGCAAGAGAACACGTTTCTTGGACCAGACGGTGAAGGGCTTCTGTCCTGTTTACAGACGAGTCCAGATTCATACTGGAGAGCGATTCAGGACATCTGATGATCTGGAAGGGACAAAGCACCAGATACCATCCATCCAACACTGTGGAAAGACACAGTTCCCGAGGTGGTGGAATAATGGTTTGGGCTGGGATCTCACTCTGTGGTCACATTGACCTGCATGTGTTCCAGGGAGGAACTCTGATTGGTGTGAGATATCGGGATGAGATCCTTGATCCATATGTCCGCCCATATGCCGGTGCAACTGGCAATGATTTCATTCTGATGGATGATAATGCACGACCTCTCCGAGCTGTAGTTGTTGAGGATTATCGTGAGGGTCTTAGTTTAGAGAGAATGGAAATGGAATGGCCAGCTCAATCGCCCGACCTGAATCCGATACAGCATCTTTGGGACTATCTTGGTAGAGACGTTGCTGCTAAACTCATTTTTACTATGTTTCTTTGACAATTTACCACATAAAACTGCGATATATTATTTTTTTTTCCCAAGAATAGCCTTTTCCTGGGAGATTGTCTTTTTTTAAAATCATTTTTGTGTTTTTGTTATATAAACTTCTATGTTGCAGTCAATACATAACTGTTTTGTGCTCATGTCATCCAAATTTGGTGCTTTAACATTCATTCATTTGCAAATTAAGCGTAAAACTGGTTGTTCGTCAACTTTTGGAGGCCATTGCACTTTACATAATCACCTTAAAAAAATCCCAGTACTTTCTTGGAATAATGGACAGTTTAGGTGGCCTAGAATTTCAAGGAACGTTACATGATTATACCAGGAACTTTACCGAACAATTCATACCGAAAAATGTATACTGGAAACTTCCTGAATTGTTACTGGTACTAGTATTTACACGTTACTTCCTTGAGATTCTAAGATACTGCCCATTCTTTCTGGGGAAAATTTCTGGATTCCCTTTTTTTTTACAATGCTGGAATCATTAATTTAAGACATCCATGAATAATATCTTATGTTTTGGTGTTGAAATGAAAGAGTAGTCTCAAAGTGATCGGAAAAATATCGTCATAACATGTCATAACTAAAATGTTCGACTTTATCAAAATACTTTTTCATTACAAATTATAATCTGGAGAAACTTTCCGCCAAATTTTTCATTTGTTGGTGAATGTTTGAAATTTTTTAATTAGTTTATAACAATAAGACTATGAATGTATGATTTTATGACAGTAAAACTTGTTAAATTTTTCAATAAAGTGCAAAATTAAAAAAAAAAGCGTTTTGTGTTGTGTTGAATATTTCTTTCTTAATTTAGAGGGTTAAGTACCGTCGATAGGAATTGCTTAGGTTCTTACTGGGCTAGTTTGATCTAATATGAAAAAGTTTTGTACTGAACAAACAACACCAGACAAATAACGAGTTTTTGAGCTTGAAAAATAATTTGTATCCCATTTGAGGGTAATTCAATATTTTAGGGGTAAATTTAATCCTTTTCTTATTTGTTAAAGAGGGTTTTGCCAATAAGAAAAATTGAGATGTTGATTCATTAACAATTCTTAATAAGGGTTACAATAGTCCAGCATATGAAATCTATTCAATGTGTATGAAATCAAGAAAATGGACCTATGGAAAATGTCCCAAGCAGGGGCTACTTTGGTCCAAAAAATAGTAAATTAAAAGCTGAAGCCCCCCTACGAGATCCGCCCCTGCAGGCGCGTAGCCAGGAAATTTTTTCGGGGGGGGGGATATGCACCTGGAAAATTTTTCGGGGGGGATATGAACTTATATGTGTATAAATAGACGGAATTTCATCACTAATCCAAAAATTTCGGGGGGGGGATATATCCCGAGATATCCCCCTCCCCTGGATACGCCCCTGCGCCCCTGTGCACAACTGTCTCAACGTGCAATAGAATGAAAACAACTTCCCACTTTCGCGCTGTTCCATTAAGTCCAGTAGGTTTTAGAAGAAAAAAAAAAAAAAAAAAGAAAATTCATACAATCGACTTTTTCAATAAAAATACAAATTAAAGACGTGGGCCCGAAACCGTCTCATCCGAAAAACCCCAATCACAGTTTTTAAGAAGAATCACAGCTTAAAAACAATGACAGTGAACTGAGAGCCGCGATCGACGAAATTCCGATTTTTTTTCCCTCTAAATTCCTTAAAAAAGAGAGAGAGAGAGAGAGAGAGAGAGAGAGTGAGACAGAGAAGAATACCCTGTTTGAAAAGGAAAAGGGGGTGGAGCGAACCGGGGTCCCCATCGTCTGCTCGGGCCGAGTGGTCATTAGTGCTACTTTCTCCCTCGCACGGCCGCTGCGAGGCATGCCGGGAAGTAAAAACAAAAGCCTTCCGTGTTTAAAAAGCAACGGTGAAACCAGCTTCGGACTCAAACGATGCTTGAGCACTTGTGGAAGTAGGACTTGGTGAAGAAAAAGTTTTTGTTTTTTAACGGAGAGGTGAGTTTTGGTTTCGGTTTTTTCGCTGCGCCTTTTTGTCGAGTTTCAGTTTGTTGCGCGTGTGTGTTTGTAAAATGTTATCGAATTGGAAGTTTGTTTATTTGTTTTTTTTCCCTTTTTTGGTTGTTGCAGTAAAACTTCGGTGTAACGAACTTGAAGGGACCGAAGATCACTTTTGTAATTTTGAAGAATTTCTTTAAGGCTGTTCTTCGAAAAAAAAGAACTCTTTTTAGCATTGGTACACAAATTGAAATAAACTAATAGCACCATGGTCTCCAAAAAATTCCAGATGGTTCTTCATAAGCTGTTTTACACACTGCGATAAGCGAAAACGCTGTGGCTTTTGTGAAATTTTCAGAAAAAATTCTTAAACATGGATCTGAGCTGCAAGATTTTTTGAAGAGTGACACGCTTTGCGAAAATTTCCGATTTTTAAGATTTTTTCTAAAAGTTTTGAAACTGATACAGATTGACCTGTCTTCGTAGTATGTAATACAGCTTGTAAAGAGAGAGTTTCAAAATTTTGAAGTGCCTAGCATAATTAGTTTATTTGTAATTATGTACCAAAATCACATGATTTTTTCGAATAACACCGTTAATCCGTTTGAGCCCAGATATTTTAGCGACTTTCTTCGATTTTTTTGCTAATACCAGCCAATAATAGAAAAATTTCTGGTGTCAACTTCTTGAACAAGGGATGATTTCTTTAAAAACCATTCTGTATAAAAATTGAAATGTCAACATTCTACTGGGTCATGTTAAAATATTTTGTGAAGATGAGGTTCAATACTCGTGAATAAAGACGTGTATTGAACCTCATGAAAACTATGATAAAATAAATAACGTTTTCGACTGATAGCGAAAGTGCCGTACCAAAAAAATTGACACTAGGCATAAATGGGTTAGGTGAAATTTCGTTATTAGTGAATAAACCCATTGGCGCCCGATTTTTTTCAGCACATTCTCCAATTTATGCTGATGCCAGAAGTGATAAATAGATTTCCGACATTTGTGCGGTATAAATAATGTAATTCTTTTCTAATAATACATGAATATGGCAGTGAAATATTCTCATTTTACTTTGTTATCGCTGAGTATTGTTAGGTTGAGCCTGTAGGTAATGTGCAGAGATTTGTATACAGCCCCAATGCAGATAAAAAGCCTTTATTAAGAAAGTGCGATTCCAGAAAAATCTGCAGGTGTTAAAAACCGTTCATTAGTGACCACCTGAAGGCCGACTAAAACATGCGGTATTCTCAAAAGAATTTAGCACAAAAGTTGCGCCAGGAGTTTAATAAAAGCAAGTCTCAAAAAATATACGGAATTGAACAGAATAAGGGATAATGTTGGAAGGAATGGAATTCATGCACGTGCAAAAGTCATTGATATCATAGAAAAGTGTACTTCAGCTAAATGTCAGGACAGGAAATTTATTAATAATTTTAAGCGTTGCGCTCGGAAGAGTTAAAAGAAATCTTGGTGAAAGTCGAACATATAAATTTCATCTTTTGGCGTTCTTTGAAAAGAGTGGGAAAAACGAATGTCCGCTAGCTAGAAATCATTTTTGTGTATCGCGGGACGCCTTGCAGTTTTACAAAAAGAGCAACCGCGACAGAAGCGGGAGCCATTGAATGCCTGACCTTTGTGGTCAAGACGTCAGCGGCCAATTTGCGGGAAGCTTTTGATGTTGGTCGATGAGAATTCGTAGGCAAAGCTTCAGAAAAGGAAAAAAATATAATAAACATCAAGGGGAGAAAAATTGAAAATAAAATTTAAGAAAAACATGGAGGTGTTGACCATAAGGCTGTAGAAATCCAATGAGAAAGTGTGAGAATTGAGAAATGACCAATGGCAAGTTAGAGAGAGGTAATTTCGGGCAAAAGAGTTAGTAACTGGTCGGTTTAGGAGAATTAGGAGCCACAGAGTGGCTAAACTAATTATTTACGAGTTTAGGGAAGAAAAATGGGGGACGAAGATTTGAGCAAAACTGGACTGCACAGCCAGAGAAGGCAACTTTCAGCAGATTTGCAGTAGATTTTCAGTAGATTTCAGTAGATTTCAGCAGATTTCCACATTTTATTAGATTTTTCCAGAGTTTTACATACGTGATAGTGGATATTTATATAAATAAGTGTGTTTAGAAAATAAATCAAAAAATGATCATCACTGCTCTGCACCGGATTACAGGTAAACTTTCCAATTGCCATCCTTTCCATCTTGAGTGACTTATTTTTAATAATTAATAATATTGTTTATGATTGCTAAAGTAGTTAGAATGTGTTTTGATAAACAATAATAATTTAATTGTTCTAAATTAAGCCATTTTCGAGATCAGTTTAAATAGTTTGTAAATGTACATAAGATTTTTATATTTAATAAATGTTTGTTATAGTTAATATTTTAAATCCATTTATTTCTTTCCTCAGAAATCACAACGCAATTATCACATTTTATTTTATACTTATTTAGAACAGTTTAAATAACTTTATGAGTTAAAATAAATTACCGATGGGTCTTTATAACAATGAATCCAATTATTTCATATCTTATTTCACGGCCAAACTAAGGTTTAAATTATTTCATCCATTTATTACATGTTTTAATATGTCACGCATCGTAACAGTATTTTGTGGAAATCAGATTTATTATTCGAGAAATAAAAGTAACAAAATATTTTGTTGTTTAAATATTTTTGCGACCGAAAAATAGATTGCTGGGCGTTAATGGGCTAGTACCAACGATTTTTCTTTTAATCGAAATTTTTTATTCGTTAATCTGAAATGTTTGTCAACGTGATGTTCGTTATACTGCTGTTTTTACTGTTTTATTATCTGGATACAAATCGAAGATGTAGAAAGGATGGGTAGGAGCCTTAATGGGATAATTTAAAAAAAATGTATGAATATATTCTTGCGTATTTATTTAAATACATTAGTTTATACGCCATTAAAAATATTTTAGATATTTTCGTGATTAATTTGCATTGTTTTTTATTATAACTTTATTATTAGAACAAATTATAATCAAAATTAGTATATTGATTTTAAGTAAATAGTATTGGCAATAACATTAAATTATAACAGTACTAATAAATTAATAAAAGTAAAAAGCGTGAAACTTAAACCAATTTACCATTGTCGATTTAAGATTATATTATTTTCCATGTGCTGTCAAATATTAGAATCAAAGTAAGTAATAATTTTAAGTAATAAATAATAGTTGCAATAATAATCATAAATATAATAATAGTATTAATTAATTAATAATTAATAGTAAAAAGATGAAAATCAATATAAACTAACTTGCCATCGTTTCGTAAACATATATTTTATTTTTGCATTTCCTGAACATATTAGAATCAAGGTTAGTGTAAATTTGAATGTTCTTACGATTTTAAAGCAGCAAAAATAAGAAAGAATAAAAATTAAAATATTTAAATCGATTTACGATTACTTAAATGTATGTATTAAAAGTTGTAAAACATATTTATTTATTTATGAAAAATTTGTTGTGCGTTGTTTTGTAGATTTGTTGTTTTGTAGATAAATTAAAAGAAACCAAATTCTTAATGTTCTGAGCTAAAATATTGCACCCACGTGGAGCAGTTCAAATTTTTATTCCAATTTTTACCGTTCTGCATGTTATTTTTTATTTATTTATCTTAAACAGTTTTCAGTCATTGTTAATATTAATTGAAGTCTTCTTTATTATCAGTAAAATTTTATTTCAATACATATTTATATTTTATTAAATGTACCTCGTTTATCACGATTGAAAAATTTTGTGAAAAACATTATTGGATATAAACTTTTACTCAAGTAAAAAAAAAAAAAAAAAATAGTATACGTGTGAGAACTTAGTATTGAAATTTAGAAAGCTACGAAATTTTGCGGTATTTAGGACTCTGCCAATATAGGAATATAGCAAATCAAGTTAAATATTCAAGAAATGATATTTTAATCCAGAGGTAATAAAGGAAAATAACTAATCAGTTTTATAAGTTATTATTCCCTTAAATACTGCAATGCTTTTTGTGCGTTATTGCGTGGAAATGGGATATGACATTCATATTTAATGAATAGATGTTGCAAACAGGCATCATTTGGAGTATTAGCAATAAAGTATTTAAAGCAGAATTTAATTAATTTTTTTTGTATATAAAAATAATTGCAGAATTATTTCTAGCAGTTTGGAAAACTGAAAACTATTTTTTTGATAATAAAAGGGAGATAAATGTTATTTGATTGAAACAAATTATAGCATTTTTACAAAGATTGGGAAATTTATTTTTACGTATAGTTAAAACTCTTTAGTGGTTTATAAATGTTCTAGATTTTTATTTTACGTAATATGATAAAATTTCAGATTAGAATATTTTTGGGTCATTCCATGTCAAGTGACCCAATGATTTTTACCTTACTATTTTCAATTGTTTTCATTTTAAATATACATAAAGTACTAGGGAAGAAGATCTGAAATCTATATTTGTTTCTTTATTTTATCTCATTTTATTCTGGTGTAACTAGAGCTGAAAAATTCCAAAAATTTCAAAGTTATGTTGTATTCTGCTGCACATAAACCTTTATAAATTGACATAGAATTAAAATATTTAAAAAATAAAAAAAAATGTTTTTAATTCAGGAAATCACAAGTTTTAAAATTATATGTAACATGACAGCATTACTTTAAATTTTTAAAGTAATTTTTTTAATTTAAAATTTAATACTTTATTTTTAAAGTTTAATATGAGTGAATTTTTTTAAATTATACTAATTTAAAACCATTTTTATAAACTTTCTGCCAAATTTCACCTTGGGATCTCGTTAATGGAAAAAAAAAACACCTTTTATGGGGCAAATAGCAATAAAACAAATGTGACAGTGTGACATGTAATAGTGTATGTACGATTAAAAGCTATGCCATTCATTTTAAACAACATTTTAAACTATCGCAATAGTTTTAAAGCAATATTTCATACTAAGTTGTTTATTTGAACAACAACCATAAAAAAAACCTAAGTACAACAAAATTAGTAAAAAAAATACTACGCACATAAAACTGGTGTGGAAGCTTTTAATTTTTTATCATTTACATATGATTTTATGCCATAACTTTTGTTTTTATATATTTTTCAAGAGTATTTGTAGCAGCATACATTTCACTTTTTGTTAAATTGTAAGTGCGGCCAGTTGCAGTCAGTGGGAAAAACCTTAGTTAAAATTTTTTTCTAGTCGAATTCTTAAAGCATCCTGATTTCCTGTATAACTAAATCACGGTGTCGGGCCATAAGAACACACGCCAAACCCTCTTTTTTGTCATATTCACAGGATAAAAATCCATTTATTTCAGTTATGTCCATGAAACATCTATTACCTTCAATATAAAAATTTTCACTCTCAGTACTGAATGAGTAAATTTTGACGGCAATTTGCCAACAACTTAAATGAACAAAGCTATGGAAATTTTATTACAATATCTGATCTACATCTCAGTAACTAATGTATTTACAAAATCCAATGTCAGCAAGCATTAGTTTCTAGTTCCTTCATTTTAGTTCATTGTTTGCTCTGTGTCACTGGGAATAAATCAGTACACATAATAGAAATTCTTTTTTTTTTAGGTATCCTGCTATTTTTTTAAGCATCACGCTAGTTAAGATCCCATGCTCAAATCTTACATAGATTTTAAAGAAATAAAAAGGTATCAGTGTGATTTTGGGGAAATTTTTATTCATATTATTTTTTAAATTAAATTTAATTTTTTAAATTTAAAATACTTAAAAATACAGAAATGCAGTATATCATTTTAAAGCCCATAATATTCCAAAAACAGGCATACTTTCATATTTTAAATAGATTAATTTTATACTGAATAATTTAGATTTATGTAGAAGCAAGTTGCACCAAAACTGAAATATTTTTCCAACTTTTAAGATGTGATAACATGGAAATGACGACAGATAAACATTTAAAATTTTATATTTTCATTTACTTTTGGCCATTTAACGAGTGTAGGAAATTATAAGAAAGTCAAAGAACATAAGGTTAAAAAATTATACTAAAATTGGATCCCTTGACATGGAATAACCGTTTTCTGATAATTTGAGAATATTCATATTAACGTGCAAATTTTAAAGCCTAAACATTACAACATTTTATGAACGTTTGAACTTTTAATATCGTCAATTTTTTAGCCTAAATATAAATACTGAAAGGAGCATTTAAATTGTTTTAAAATGTTGAACATAGTGCAAAAGTTGGCTGCAATAGGCTTTTAATTTTAATGTAGTATAAGCATCGCATTAAAAAGAAATAATGTTCTATCGGTGTTTAAAAAAGGGCATTTTGATTAAAACTTTTTTGCCTGAAAAATGTTAGTTTTAGAACTACTTCTACACAGACCCTGATTACCGAATAGGCCCATAAGGTCCGGTCCTTAGTAAAAAATATATAGGTGCCTTAAAATTGCAGTACTTGTTATTTAAAAAAATATATACACTATTCTAATAAAAAAAATGCATGCCAAATTTGACAAGTTTATACATATATATTGACAAAAAGTTATTGTATTTTCTATCACACATATAACCATGCGTAGAAATACAATGAATGCATTTTTGACTATAAATGTCTTTGGGAATATGCCAGAAGTCGAGTTTAGAATTGAGAACAGTCATATAATTATTCTTATTTATGGCCAGTTTCTGTTTTTTCTCTGCTTAATTAAATAATATAAGTTGAAAACATTGATATCAGTTAAGTGGAGCCAATCGTACTTATTTTTTTAATGAGTCTTGTGGAATGAAATAGGAGAAGGTTGGGGAAGGGAGGGGCCGCGAAATGATAGTGGGCCTATAGTACGGGAAAATGTTAATCAGGCCCTGCTTCTACATAGAAACTCTTAATGAATTTGAAGTAAACAGATTTAGATTGAAAATTGTATAAGACGTCCTATAAAGGTATATAATTAAAGGTTTTATTAAAACTAATTCTATTTTGTTTAAAATGGGTTTTCTACAGCTGTTAAATATACGCGTAACGAGATTTAACGATGTCTCACGTAGGTAAACCACGATTTATGTAAGTTAAAAAATAGAATACGTGCATGGCATATGTGCTTTATCTAATTTTATTTTATCTGCATATGTGCTTTATCTAATTTTATTTTATCTGTTTGGTTACTCCCAATTTCTTCCACAAACATAAAATGGAACTCCCCTTCCTCAGAATTATTTAAAAACCTTCTATTAGTACTTATATTGTTCAAGTATGACTTTTTCTTTCCTTTAAGGAAAACGACTTTAAAGTACTTTACCGTAAGGAAAAGTTATCCCCACTGTAAAATAGAAGGGTTTGGCTAATTCTTGCCAAATGCAGAAGATATCGCCAAACAGGGTGCAATCTTGGAAAACTTATTTTTGGCGACAAACTTAGCGACAATCGCCAAAAGTAGCCTATTTTGGAGACTTTTGACATAGCTTAGGTACTGGCAACGCTTTAGCAATGGTAAAAACATATTTTTGTCTGATTTGCTTCGTCAATAATATCATCAGATAAATATCATCATAATATCATCATAAATATCATCATAATATCATTATAAATATCACCATAATATCATCAATAATAGCATCATAATATCATCAGACCACCCCTAGAGTAATCCCTTTCGAATTAAAAAAAGAATTATCGAAATCGTATCACGTTTTTTTTAAAAAAAAATATGGCTGAACATTCGTTCAAAAGATATCGACGAACTGATAATAACTTCCATTTTGGAGTCGGTTAAAAAGCGCTTATATTATAAGTTGCGCGTTAATATAATGTAATTTAAATTAAATGAACAGCGATTCTCATTTCTTTTACCTGAGAAAAAAGTCTCAATATAATGAACAAAGCATTTGGATAATCTTACATGACTAGATATACCGGCTTAGGTTAATTTAATATTAGTGATTTAAAATGTTTGCGTTAATGTATATATACTATATATAGAAAGAAATGAAAGTTTCAACAGTAAGAAAATTTTAGGATAAAATATACACATTTTGCTTTTGCAAGAGATGAAAATTTTCAAATATTCTAAATATTTTAAAAAACATTCAGGACCAATATTATTTTTCATTAGGGTTTTTATGAGTGTACGTTAAGACATAAATTTCAAATGTCTGGAATGTTTTACTTGAAAAAACTGTTTATAAAAATCACTTACATTTTTGTTTTCTGCTTTTTAGTTATAAATGAAATGCATAATTTATTTGTAACTGAAAAGCACACTAACCGAACCTTCTAGAAAAGTCAGAATGTGTCACACTAAGACACACGCACGGACGTATACACACACACACAGACTTCAATAAAGTGGAGGCACCTTGTTTTTAGTGTGATACCAAGACATGATGACAAAAGTCAAATTTCAATAAAAAGCTTATAATGATCTGCAAAATAGTATGTTATAGTTAAACAACATAATATTTATCATACGTATGTACTTGAAATATAGCAATATTGTAACTATTCATTGCATATTTAAATTGTAAAATAGAAAATAATTTCTAAAGTAGCTTAAAATTTTCAATTTTTTCAAAAGTAAATTATTATTAATATTTTTTAAATTAACATATCACTAATTTTATTTTTAATAATATTATGTTGTAAAGTTTTTAGTGCCAATAGTGTTAGTAAAAAATATGTAATTAAATGGCATTACTTATGTTTAGGATATTGTGATAAATTTAATGGAAAACATTTAGTGCTAGTAAAAAATGTTTATTAAATTTAAAAGTATATATATTTAATTTTCTAAAAGAAAGCATGTTTCTTATATATTTTAGGGTATAGTAGAAAAAGCAACTATATTAACTTTTCTAGTTCTTGTTAGTTAATAATAATGTTATTCATAGACGTATATACAAATTAGGAAAAAAAAATCATAGTATATAAATAGTGAACTTTTCAAAAATATTTTTGATAATTACATGTTTACACATTTATAAAAAAATATATAGTTCTACTTTTTATGTACATATTTTAATGTAAATTTACGTATCCAAAAATTATGTACTTTAAACTATTGAATAAAATACCTTAAAAAAAAGATATACATATCTTTATTTGAGTTTTGTGCGAATAATTTAATATATTTATCTGTATTATTACTAGGCTAAGTAAGTCCTAATAAGTAATAGATAATTATTTATATTATTTTATATTATCTATATAAAAAATTAATATGAATGCCAGGATATGGAAAGGTAAAATGGATATAAAAACAAGCAATTTTGTATTTATGGGCTGTTTCTGTTACTTATGACGTATAAACATTCAACTGCTTTTCTGTTACTTTATGCAATGCATTCATCCCCACAACACCTGAAAAAAAATCTATATAAATATAAAAGTTTTTAATGTAAAAACGTTACTAAGAACTGTTTTCTTTTTCCCATAAAGGTGAGACAAAATGGTAGCATCAGGGCTAAAATTAGATAATTTGATGGGTAATGGCCTGTTTTCTGTTACTTAAAATTTTAAACATTCAACTTTTTTGCATTATGTTATGAAATATACCCATGACTTCAAATATGAAATTGTTGTGTATTAGTTTCAAGTCCAAAAATATTAAATTTTACTAAGAGCTGGTTTTTTTTTTCTGTAAAGGTGCGGTAAAATGAGTAATACAATTTAAAAAAAGAGTCGCAAAAATTATACACTTTATCAAATTTTATTTATTTTCTATCATGACTTACAAATTATTCAGATTTAAAAATATGAAATTTGCATTTCTTTTTATCAAAAATGTAAATACTTTGTTTTAAAATAATTTCCTTTACCCTATATTTCTGACATAAGTAGGCAACTTTTGTTTTCTTTAAAAAGTTTTTTAGGAGCATTTAGAAACATAATATTAACTAAAGATAATGTGTACCCGTTTCACCCCCGATGCTAAAAAAATTATCTATAAAAATTTATCCAATCAGCAAAGATTGGAGAAAGTCATGCGAAGAGCAGCCAATCGTCATCAAACAAAGTCGTCAAACAATCAGAGCCAAATTGAGTCAGCATGATGCCTGGGGCAGATATAACTCTTGGAGGCCCCTTTCACACTCAAATAAGCATAATGCATTCACATACATAAAACATTGCTTTTCGTGTATATTGTTCGTATATATATATATGTGTGTGTGTCATGCACATGCAATTCATGCATTTCTACTATAGACAGAGGTGTTGTTTATTGAACTGGGAGGCAGCCATTCACTGAGTCCCGGGGCTGCTGCTCCGTCTGCCCTTGCCGTAGTCAGGTCCTGCAAGCAGTCTGGGCACAAATATGTTGAAAACGTCTTCACAATGGAAATAAAGGGATTTACTTGGCAACCCTGTATATAGATAATCAGGGGTCGATGTAGACAAAACTTGGGTCCGTTTTCGGCCCCTTCACAAAATTTTATCGATTAAAATTGCCCCTTCACAAAAATACAATCCATGAAAACGGCCCCTTCACAAAATTACAATCTATTAAAATGCCCCTTCACAAAAATACAGATTTAAATGGCCCCTTCACAAAATTACAGTCGATTAAAATGTCCCTTCACAAAAATACAATCGATTAAAATGATCCTTCATAGGAATTTTACCCTATATTTTAATTTGTTTTATCAATTACTTTAACAAGAAACAGTGACTTTTATAAAAAATTAGCTTGAAAATTCACAAAAATAAGTGTTGAAATTCACAAAAATGGGACCCAGGAAAAAGTTCCTGGGTCGACCCTTGCATATGTATATCGCGGAAAATACCTTACATTTATCAAAAGAAAACCTTTTTAACCCTTTGAGACGCAAACCTTTCCCAATGCTGAAAAAAGGGCAGCCATTGCCATCGCTCGACTTAACTACCAGCAAGATGGCGGACGATCGAAACGTTCATCGCGTGCCACAGATCTAGAGACACTTTTTTGGCGCATCTGGCTGTGCCGCACAGCCAGCTGTGTCAAAAAAGGGTCTCCAGATCGGTGGTACGCGATGAACGTTTCGATCGTCTGCCATCTTGCTGGTTAAGTCGAGCGATGGCAACGGCTTCCCCTTTTTCAGCATGGGACAATCTATCCAGCTATTCTCGCATCCTTCCATTTTTCAGCAGATGTCAGCGCTGTTAAAAATAATCGTGACCATTTTTTACTGGGCTATGACGTGCTAAAAAGTAAAGGATTCTCGTGGCGCTCTGTCACCCGCAACTATTTTTATAGAAATCCAATCTATTCTTCGTGACTGGCAACAGTCAAAACGTCAGAGTTTGGTGTTCCCAGAGCGGGAACACCGAGCGTTAAAGGTTTAACTGCTCTTTAAAAAAGGAAAAGACTTAAAACGTATTATTTTGGCTCCACTGATCGTAAATGAGAAAAAGAGAGAGACAGAAATAAAAAGAACCGCTTAAAAGCGACTTCAGTGAGAATTTATCGATAATCTGCATTTTTGATTTCTCAGCATTCGATAAGAAGGAAACACCGGGAATAAAATGAAAAAAAAAATATTTACAAGTAATGAATCACAGCTCCCACCCGATTTACAGAAACCTCGAGGCGTTTTTTTTATTACGATCGCATTTATTTATAAAACGGAAATTCTGAACGCGAAAGCAACAGAGAAGTTAAAAGGACACTTTAAAGGTTTTCCATAAAAAGAGTCGGCACCAGAAATCGTTCGTTTTTCCTTCCACGAACGCCGCCGGCTGTGCGATAGCCTAATTTGTTTAAATTGATATAAATAGTGGGGAAGAATCCATTTTTTTTTTTTTAACAATGCAGGTAAAGAAAAAAAAAAGAAAAAAGCGATCTGTGTGTTCTTGTGACCAGACCGAGCGGAAACGCCCGTGGATACAATCTAAAGAAATATTAGTGCGAGGGTTTATTTTGTGTTACGCTTCAGATGACTTCCTACATATTCTTTTCGTACAGCGAACAAAAGGATTTGAGTTTTTAAAAAATACGAATTTGCATATTTTTGGGTTTACAATCGAATGCCGGTGTCTGGAATGGTTATTGTCCTTACCTGTTTAGCATTTTAATAATAAATATGGTGTACGTGCTTATTAACCCTTTCAGGCGCAACCCTTTCCCAATGCTGAAAAAAGGGCAGCCGTTGGGCACAGCCAGCTGCGTCAAAAAAGGGGTCTCTAGATCTGTGGCACGAGATGAACGTTTCGATCGTCCGCCATCTTGCTGCTCGTTAAGTCGAGCGATGGCAACGGCTGCCCTTTTTTCAGCATTGGGCAATCTATTCAGCTGTTCTCGCGTTCTTCCATTTTCCAGTGCTGTTAAAAATAATCGTGACCATTTTTTTACGGGAAATGACGTGCTAAAAAGTAAAGGATTCACGTGGAGCTATGTCATCCGCAACTATTTTCATAGAAATCCAATCTATTCTTCGTGACTGGCAACAGTCAAAACATCAGAGTTTGGTGATCCCAGAGCGGGACCACTGCGCGTTAAAGGGTTAATAATAGAGCTTTGTGTGACCTCTGCTGAAACGATTGTCTTCTTTTTTTTAATTCCTACTGTTAGTTCATACTCTCCCTATATTTATATATCTTGTTCAAATTTTCAATCGTTAATAAAATACATTTTATTCATCCATTCAAGTTCAAATAATTTTTTTTTAAAACTTGTAGTGGATGACACTGGGTGTTAATACAGTTTTTTTCAAATATGAATACATTAATTAAATTTAATGAATTAATTTTAGAACCTGTTAAGTGGGATTAAAAATGAACGAAAACAATAAACTAAACAAACTGGATGAACGGTATCGATCCTTGCTCCACAAACGGCCCCGCATTAATTAATTAAATTTAATAAAAAGTAACAAAAATTATTTTCTTCGTTGATCTAAGAAGGAATTGACTCAAAAAATTTTTATATTGTTTTTCTTTTTTCTTAAAGTCGTTAAGACATGTTTGACACACATGTAGGTCGACTTCTTGAGATATTGCCACAGTTTTTTCTTTTTTAAAGAAATTTTGCCATTTTGGAACACATTTTTAAAGGATCAAAGAGACTCAAGAGATTCGAATTTTTTTTCCCCAAAAAAGGCGGGCATTTGCCCATTGGGTATTCATCACTACTGAGGTCCATATTGTTGGCCAATTTACTATGGGGGCAGCACCGAGTTGTTGGCTAGCATTCACATTCTAAGAAGGAACGGGCAAGTTAACATCCAAGCCCAAGACGGGAATCGAACCCAGATACAAAAAGTTAGACAACCTTCTCAACACTTTTACAAACGGTCAGCCTGTAAGAGTTATGAAATAAGCAGGAAGAACTCTGATTATGCTGCATTCTTAGCTTGTAATACTCATATTGCACAATATTTTCCAAAATGAATGACGCCTCAGACAATTTTTTTGCTGAAGTTTTTTTGTTTTAATCTGTAAAAGACATACAGGCTGCCTGTCTATGAAAGTGCATAGTGCAGTTTGTGAAGAAATATCTTGAATTATCTTTCTAGGGTCTAAGATAATGGGTTTATTTTTAAAACTGTTCAAAAACTCCAAGATGAGTGAAGTTTTATATAGCTGTTATTAGATCTTTAGGTAGAAGCGTTCCATGCATTCTCATTTTGTTTGGTTTGTGGTTAACTAACTAATGCTGATTAGTTAGTTTGTGTCACTTTGGGAAATCCTCTTTTGATTTTTTATTTCTCTCTGAGCGCGTAACTCTGTAGGAAATAGGGGTCTGATTCAAAACTGATTGAATACAATTCCCCCTCATGTTTTTCGGCACTCGTCAATGTGTGCGTGTATATTGCGCTAAGGCAAAGCTGTACGAGGTCTGTCTGCCTAAGGGGGTGACTTTTTGAAGGGTTATAACACGTATTCACGTTACGCCTGGAGAAAACCGCCCAAAACTTCAGACCGTTAGATCGATATCCTCGCGGTAAGCCAGAACCCTGGACCTTTGCAATTTAGCCGTCTAACAACGTGCCCAGCGCGCACCCAGTGTATTATCCACTTGGCCATTGGTGAGCTACCGCTCTCAAGTTTTATTGAAGAGTTAGTTAAAGTTATCACACGAGATTGTAGAGAATTAAAACAGCGTAAGTAAATTTAACTGAATTGCAAGTAAATCATTGACAAGCTTTTCCGAGAAAAAGAATCCATTTTTCTCTTTCAGATGTGAAATTTATTTAAATGTCGAAATTTAGTTTCAGCACATTCCATAAAAGCTATTAAAATTAAATAAGAGTTGATAGATCTATATTATTTATTATTCCAACTTTTGTTTATATCCATGTAGTCCATGTATATCTGCATTTCTGAAAAATGTTTAACGGTGTATGTTCATTGAGGACAGTGTACAGCAAAAGTGCCCAATACTGGTTGTTTAAAAGTTTGAATACCACTGCTACAATAAATCTGTATTTCTAGAAAATGTTTAACAGTGTATATTGATTGTGGGCAAGAGGCATGACATTGTAAACAAAACGTGCCCAATACAGGCTGTTTAAAATTTTAAATATCAGTGCAAATATGCATTTCCAGAAAATGCTTAACAGTGTATGTTAATTGTGGACAGTAGAAATTGTACACAAAACGTGTACAATACGGGCTGTTTAAAAATTTGAACACCACCACTGTAATAAATATGCATTTCCGGAAAATTCATAACAGTGTATATAGATTGTGGACAGTGGACATTATACACAAAACGTGTCCGATGCAGGCTGTTTGAAAGTTTGAACGCTACAGTTATAATAAACGTGCATTTCCGGAAAATGTTTTAACAATGTTTGTTGATTGTGGAACATGGTACACAAAGCGTACCCAATACAATCTGTTGTTTAGGTCACTTTAAACAAGGTATCCAATCGGAAAACTGATCTTTCCGTTTGTTGATATTTCCTTGATTAGAATTTTGCTCTTTTCTGTTCGAAACCTTTTCTGATTGAGACAATTTACGAGTTGTTCCCTACTTTCTTGAGAGATAATTGATGACGAGAGAACTCATTATTGCGTCTTCTACGACGGGGTTTACAGGAAAATGGCTTTTTGCTGAAGAAAAATAAAAAACCCGTCTATATACAGCGTATGCCTTGTTCTTTTTTTTCCGGCTTGTTGTTGACAAGCGACAGTATCTGGAGCGAAATGGAACAGCTGGATTGAACAGGTTGATCTTTAGCATAGGAAGTGCAGCATGAAAGTGACTTTGTCTCAGAACATAGGTTCTTCAGATCAGACGCGATAGATATGGTTTGAATACATGCTCGTTGGTTAACTGACAGGTGACTTCAAAGATAGATTTGTAAGAATTGGTCATTCTAAAAAAAAAAAAAATGTTACAAATCATGTCCCTAGCATTCAATGGCATTCAATTTATTTTTGCTTTTGTTACAACTTTGGTATAAAGCATTTGAAATAGAAGATAGTTTTAACATAATAAAATGTTAAAATAATATAAAAAATCATTAAATTCCGAGATATGTACCTAACATTTAATACTTTCTCAAATCCCCTTGTTCCTCTACAAAAATTTGAAAAACAAACAGTGATAAAGTTGTAAAAAATAAAATGATTTTCTATGAATGCTACATCTGATGAAAGATCGCACTTCTGCCTCTTTTCTTTACACTATAAATAGCTAAATTTATTTAGCAATTTATTTCTAGTACTTATTGTGTTTTCCCCCTAGAATTTTCTTTTTTAAATTTCCAACTATGTTACCAAATTTTTCATTTCTGTATTTCCCAACATATGTCTCTGCCTTATTAAATAGTTACCTTATGCGATCAATAATTTTTTTCGTGGGTGTTTATTGAAACTGAATGGTTCTTCTTTTGGTAGAAAATAAATTGATCAAAATATTAAGGTGGGTATATTTATGCAATGCCCACTATGTTACCTTCTTTATGTTAAACTGTTATGCCATTAAGAGGAAATTTAAATTCATTTTTAAAGCCTTTATGAAACACGATGATGTGTAAAAGTATAGCTTAAATAGCATAAACGAAACGAATAAACCCCAAATGTATAATTATTTGTCCACATATAAAGGGAAAATGTACTTTTTGCAATGAATGTAACAGAATGTACATATATTAATAAATAATTTGAAGAAATATGTTTATTTAAATATTATGGGACATTTATATTAGACTTCTTACTTCCCAAATTACGTATATAAGAACTAGAATGATGATTCCAAACTTTTTTTCAATGTCTGGTAACAGCGAGTGAATATGAATTTCTGGTTCATCTTTCTATTCACTAGAAAAAATAAATTTTATAACTTACAATGAGAAAAGTCCACGAATTTTGATACATTTTATAACAAGAACTAGTTTTCTGGCTAATAATAAGTAAAAGTCATAGAATTTATTTTTTCAACACACATTGAACATGTAAATTGTAACATGTTTTGAGAATGACCCGAATACGCTTAATTATGGAGATGTATTTTGTGATATGTAGTTCTTTAGAGTGAGTCTTACCAGGAAATGACGTCAAATATACAATTTCAGAAATCGGTTAAATAACTTTAATTCAAAAAAACATGAGAGAGTTGATTTCCTTGCAGATTTTTGACTTTTGAACATATCAGATCCAGACTATAGCGATAGGGAGCCAGTGGTTTAGAAGTCAAGGGCCTATCCTCCTCTACGGTAATCGCTTAACGGCGTGTTTTTAAAAAATCTTTTTACATATAAATTAATCATGTCAAGCCCAAAATAATTTTTAAAATACCTTTTTGTAAGCTGTACTACACACAGTAATAAATGATAAACCTTTATGAAGTACGAAATTTTCAGAAAAAATTCTTAAGTTTAGCAGGATGTGTCACTCTTCGAAAATGTTTGCTGTGCAACTCCATGTTGAAGAATTTTTTTTCAGAAAGTTTCAATAAGGAAACTGTTGTTTCATTTATTACGGTGCGTAGTGCAGCTTATGAAGAACCATCTTGAATTTTTCTGAGTCTTCGACGAAATTAGTCAGTTTTCCTTTGTGTATAAAGTCCTCGAGGGAGATTTTGTTTTTTCGAACAACAATTTTAAACGCACCGTAGTGGGTTCAATTCCCAGTCATCCCCTGGTTGTTTAAATTTCCTTTCTGTGTGCTAGTAACAATTGTCATTGTGTTGTCCATTTTATTCACGAGCATGGGCGTAGAGCTATATGGGCCCGTGGGGCTCGAGCCCCCCCAATAAATTGTGAATAAGGGCTGAGCCCACCCAATAATTTACCTCTAAATACAGAAAACTAATATATACTAAAAAAAAAGTATTTCACGCCATTTACAAACTTTAAAAAAAAAAGCCTTTACTTGTACTTTAAAAATTTTTCTTCTTTTGATTTCAATCATGATTTAGTATTCATTGTGACGCCACGTAACACACAATGTTACTATAAGCTGCCCTCGCCAGGCTCTGATTAATTGAAATCAGATTATGCAATGTAAAGTATGAAATGAAGAAAAGTTCAGATGTGTCTAAAATGCATTATGTCATCGAAAATGTTCCCCCCCCCCTCCTTTGGATTTATTACTTTGCTTCTGTTTTTAACTTATAACATGGTAGGAAGATACTAACTTGAATACTTACTTTACATAGGTGTAGAATTCTATGGACCCATAGAGCTCGAGCGCCTTCAATAATTTACAATTATACAGCTGCCAACTACTACGGAATATAATTAACCACTTTTTGTAAACAGTATATTTTTTGATTAATTTTTTCAATATAGTTATAAGCTCGAGCGCGCGCAGTACAAAAATTTTGCTATATTTTAAGCCGAAAAATCATGTAGAAAAATTGGTTAGTTATATTACGTAGTAGTTGGCAGCTATGAGTAAGTTATATGTACGTGAATCAGTGGCGTAGCCAGAAATTTTTCATGGGGGGTTACAACTTCTGCAACTCACATATATGTATAGGGGTGTATGATAAGGGAGTGAAGAATATACATTTTGTATGGCAAAATATCCTAATGCGGGGTATGACACCCCCCTTGGCTACGCCACTAACGTGAATATATGTGGTTGAGGGGCCCGCCCCCCCCCAATAATTTTGAAAACTTTACGCTTATGTTCACGAGGATTTATAAGCGCCCAATGTCTGCCATTGGACCAAACTTGCTTGGGAGTTAAACGCTATAGCTTCGCGTCAGGCTGACCACCTGGCCGAAGCGTATGCTTCCATACCCCAGAGCCCATGGTCGCAAAGGCGTGGTTGGGCAGAGCAGGTCTTGGCCCGCAAGTGGGCTGTTGCGCCAATGTTTAACTTTATCCACTGTCAGCAGGCAAACATAGCAGTATTCGAAACTTCACAAACGTAAAAAAGTTGTCAAATCAGCATATTGTCTCTTAATTTTAGTACTCATAGTAGCATTTTCTCCAAAGTTTAGTTTAAAAATATATTATTGACATCGTAATGTTAGAAAAAAAGTGCACGACATGAAATAATTAGATTATTATTATTATTACTATTATTATTATTATTATTTTATTTGCTCGTTATATTCGTGTTCTCTTACATATATACAATCACAATTCTCGTTCGTCAAACACTGGTTAAATGCTATTCGCATTATAAATTTTCTAGTGAAATTAAATTTAAAAAAACTAAATAAAAGTTTTTTAATAATTTTGTTTATATTAAATTTTCTAGTTCTGTCGCATACATAACACTTTTTTAATGAATACAAAATATGTCATGATGACCAAATCACAGGATGGTTCCCTATGACAGCTGTCACATGCGAATAGACAGTTCTAGGGAGGGGCTCCAAGGAATCCCTCTGCCTCGAGGAATTTTCCAACACTACAATACTTTATTTCTTTATAAGAATAGCACTAAATAGTTAAAATAAAAAATTGGAATAACTCCAATAAGTGAGCTAAAGGACTAAGATAAATGGCGTACATTTCATTTCGAAAGAATATCGCAAAGGGCTGTTTCTCCATTCGTTTACTAAACAAGTTTAACAAACACACACAAAAAAAAAGTCCAACCTCAAAGTTTTTCAAAACCTTGAAAATGAGTTCATAACTGACTTATATGGATTATTAGAAAAAAGAAAAAATGATGAAAACCGATAAACAAATTATTATTTAAAAACAAATGAAGCATTTATTAAAAAATAATTAAAAGCATGCGTTCAGAGTTTTGCGCAAGAAAAAAAATATTTCTAATGCATTTAAATGAGTATCTTTTAAAGTGGAGTTTTTCCATTTTCTTAATTGAAATAGCATTAATTTTTCTAGAATGCGGTTATGAAATCTTTTTAACCAAGTTACAATAGATAATTCATCAAAACAAATCGGTTGAAACATATTCAGACGTAATTTTTTCATTTTAAATAGATCTAACAAATTACTCAATAATCGTTGTAAATAACGATATTGAATGACAGTGAATTGTATTGCGTGCATTTCATCAAGTGTATTGCATCAATGAAATGAGCAGTTACTTTCTAAAAAACTAAGTTGCCTGCCGCAGTTATTTCTGAATGCTGCACAAATATGTGTCGTTCAGGTCTAATGGTTCTATTTTCTGTTCTTTTCATCGCATTTTCACTAATTTTTAGACGAGAGGCATTGCTAAACAGTGCTCGAACTGATGGACGGTAAATAGTGACAAATTTAGATCAAGGATCTATAATCATCCTACAGTGTTTAGGTGGAGTCTGCGTTGTGAAATGAATTCCAGTTGTATACGGCTCAAACTGGCTGCTAGTAATTTTCTTAGCATTTCTTTTTTTTCTAATTAAGAGAACGTTATTTATTTATAAATTATTATTTGTCGTTTCATGTAAGAGTAAATATTTTAAGTGAACATTAAATCTTCCTTAAAAGCTTTCAGAGCTGACAAAAAAATAATAATTAAATTAAATTAATTAATTAATTTAATTTAATTAATAAATTAAATTAATAATAAAATTAAATTATTCTTTAATTTTAGATATTTAAAAAATAAAAATCCCGAAATCCTTCTGTGGTATTTTTACAAAAAAATTCATTCTTTTCTGTGCTCAACATTTTTTGATATGCAAAAACAAATGAAGAGCTAGCTGCAAACACTGTTGAAGAAAAAAACAATCACGATTAAAGATTGAAAACTAATGATTAATATTCAGTCAAAATTAATAACTTTTTAAAAAAAGTTTCTGCCATTAATCATGACTAACGACATTATTGTGATTACTGACTAAAAATTTCCATCGACAATCGTCTTTTTTATTTCTTTTCAATGTTGGCTGATGACACTGGAGGTTTAAGTCCCACAGTGGACTAGTCGCTAAGCTCCGTTCCCGTAAGAACGCGAAAAGTGAAGACGCACCGGCTTAGCCAGTGCTTGGGAGGGTGAAAACCTCTCTCGGCTGGGCTGCTGTGGGACCGTGCAAGCTATTGGGAGCTGGAGCACGTAAAATCTGTTCCTGGCTGTAGTGTCCATGTTCAAAAGATACCTCTGGGGGTGCCAATTTCAGGTGCTAGGTCTCTTATTTGGAAATGGTGCAAAATTAGGAGACCACTCATAAGGGACAACGTTGGTCTGCCCAATAGGCACTCCTGTAATTAATTGACAGCCATCTGTGGCTCCCGTAGTGGCCAAGCTTCCAGTTAGCAGCTGGCCCGGCCATTAGAAAAAAAATCTAGAGGTGTAAAGTTATATAGATTAATCTTTTCATACATTTTAACATTAAATAGAATCTGAAGTTCTTCCTATTTTACAAATGCCATTACAAACTCAATGGCATAACAACCCAGAAGTAGAAGCTAAGGCTTGCGCTATCCAGCCATATCTTCCGCTACTTTGGACTCACAGAGGTAGAAACAAATACCCCGCTATGGTCAGCCTGACGCGAACCCTTGAATGTTTAGTTTCTCCGGGGCCATTGTGATTCCAGCGGGCCTGCTTGTGCACTCCGAAAGAGGCCTGCGGGCGTTTCCTCAATGGTTAGATTCGGCAGTTAGATGACGTAGCTAAGTGCTGGAACCAATAAGTGAGCATCCGTAGGCCTCTTGGGGTGACTCATCGGACTGCACAAGCAGGCCCGGTAGAATCACGATGGCCCCGGTTTCTCGAGCAAGCTTGTACCTCATTTTAACCCCTGGAATCGAACACATGACCTTCATCACGGCAGCATCATGTGCTAATCGCTAAATTGCCTCCCCAATTTCATCTTCTTATTATTCTGGGGCTAGGGGGCTTCAGCCCCCCCAAAAGAGATTGCTAAAGAGTAACATTCTGCTTTATTGTACACTTTAAGATATTGTACACTTTAAGAGCTTATGATATTGTACACTGCTTTATTGTACACTTTAAGAGCTAAAATGATCATATTTTATTACTTAGCCCCTCCCAAAAGCATGCATATTGGTTTAGACTAATAATTTGATTTATAATAAATTTTAATTGGATGAAATATGCTTTTTTTAAAATGTAGCCCCTCCCCAAAAAAAATTCTGGATCCGCCACTACATATGTACTTATTGAACTATTAAAAATGTTATAAACTTTTTATTTTATATGGGAACACTGCATCTAACGAGATGAAAACTCTGACGTTCTTACATTTTGTATTCATTCGCCTTTCGATTTTGAGTCCTTTGAATGGCTGTAGCCCTCAGAAAGTCAAGCTTTAAAATGAAATATCCTATTGATACTCTGTGTTAAAAGCATCCGTTTAAACATTTTAACAAGGCTTAAAAGCATCCATTTGAAAGCCTGAGTATTATTTCATTAAAAATATTATTTACTATTCCAAAGCTTTCAAGCTGTCTTTCAGACAAAGTATTAGCAGCGAATATTGTATGAATCTGAAATGAAAACTGACAAGCTGCTTTATAATGTCAGGCTGTATACAGGCGATTGCGAGCCCCCTGCAGCCCCATGACGCAATTTGGGAAGCAATGTTTTCCTTTGCATGCTTTCAATAATGACTGCCATAAAGTCAGACATGGGCCTCACCATGGCACAGTGGTTATGCCACTGAATGGTAGATGGCCGACATGTGAACGTCCCGGGTTCGGGTCCCATCGCGTGGCTGTCGATCTAACGGTCTGGAGTTTTGGTAGGTTTTCTCCAGATGTAACGTGAATACGCGTTAGAACCCCTTAGAAAGTCCTCCTACCAAGGCACCCCCCTTGGCATATCGCCCTAGTGTAACGTTGCCATAATCACACACACATGTTAGACATGTGTTCAATGGCCGGTTAAACTTTACAACTCGATATATTATTTTGGTTCAAGTAGATTGGGAATGAAAGAAAACAAAATCTTCGATCTTTCCTCTCGCAAATTTGCGCTTATCGGACATTTTGAGATTTTTTTTTTAACGTACAGCGAATGGCTCATGCAAAAATTTTAAAGTTCTTGAAATTTCTTTCTTTATCTGCTCCTGAAACGGCCTGAAAAATGTTGGCAGGTATAAGTTAAGTTCTACCACAAACTGTAGGGTCGAAAGAGTTAAAGCTATGTCTTGCAATTATTGAAATTAGTGTAAGACAGTTGTCATGATAGAAAACACATTAATCCATTTTAGCAGAATATTAGAAGTTTAAAATAAAAATTTGAAAACTGAACGATAAAATTCAAAGTACTTCGAAAATATTGTTACATTTTTTTTATATATGAGCTTCACTAATATGCATAAATTTTGTTTTGTTTCAAATAGAAGTATATCTCCAAAATAAACTTCAAACGATGACTGCTCATACATTGAAAGATTTCTGTGTCCCCTTGTATAAAAGTATACTTAGTTATACAATAATTTAGTTGCATGGTGGCAGTTTTCTTACCATAAAGCATGATTTAAGAAATATAATCAAAAGAACCGAAACTCATAGAAAATTTTACATCCTTTAAATCATGAGTTCAGAGTTAGTCTATCCTCTTCGTTGAATCTTAACCTGAAATTACGAAACAACATAATCCACAACAATTCTATTACTGCATTCTATTTTTTAATCCACAAATTCAAAACTTATTTATCTTCCCAAAATATCGAACTCTTGAGTAATTTATTTTCCCTACAATTTTCTCGTATTCTGTAATTTTATTTATTTTCTATACCTTTCACAAAACAGGAAGTACCAGCTTCGAAAAGTCTGTCAGTATGGCAATCTTACAGAAGGATCTTAAAATGTTTTATTTGTTGCATAGTTGTTACATAACGATCATCTGCAGTTTGAAGAAATGATAAGCTAGGAAGTTCATGCAATTGATTATATTTTCTGTGCATTGCTATTTCTTTATGTCAATTTTGTTCGTAATGTGAGGAAAGTTGTCATAGAGCACTAGAGCGTGAATTTCACTTTCGCTTTTGTCCTCTAGCAATTTAGCTATAACGTGAGCTCGTTAAATTATCCGTAAGGGCGTATTTTTACGTTACTGTTATTCGACGGATAGTTTTATCAGTTTCAAATAGTTATTGCTCTATATTAGAAGTAGGACTAACCAAACATCGCGAAAGCGTCATTTTATTTTCCGCAAATAAGGGTTTGATACTTTTTGAATAATATCATTTGGTATTCTGTAAGATATGCATGAACCAGCGCGCTCGTGTTTGTTGACTATGTAAATAAAATTAGACTTCTGTCTGTACATTTCTTGGAATTTAAAAATTTTGCGATTTCTATCTGTTTCAAGCACCTAGGAATCCGATGCGACCCCTCAAAAAAATGTTTGTCTGTCTGTCTTCATTCTGTCATTCATTCGTTCTGTCCGTGGCGCTTTTTTTTGTTCAAGCATCACGTAAAAGCGACTGAAGCGAATGATATGAAATTGGGTGTCATGATAGGTGGTCATTCAACTTAAAACATAGGCGTCGAATTTTTTAAAAATCTTGTTTGGATGTTGAGATTTTGCGAAAACCCTTTCAAACTGCGTAAATTTGTGTTCGAGCATCACGTATAAACGACTGAAGCAATTGAAATGAAATTTGGTATCATGATTAGTGGTCACTCAACTTAAAACCTAGGCGCCGATTTAAAGAAAAATCTTGATTAGATTTTGAAATTTTGCGAAAATCGTTTTAAACTGCGTAAATTTGTGTTCGACCATCAAGTAAAAACGGCTGAAGCAATTGAAATGAAATTTGGTATTATGATAGGTGGTAATTCAACTTGAAACACTGGCGTCGAATTTTTAAAAAATCTTGATTAGATTTTGAGATTTTGGGAAAATTGTTTCAAACTACCTAAATTTGTGTTCGCACATCACGTAATAACTGCAAAGGTGAAAAAATGATATTTGATGAAATAATAGGTGGTCACGCACCTTAAACTATTAGCATCTAACTAAAAAAAAAATTGATCAGATTTCGAGATTTTGCGAAAATCGTTTAAAACTGGGTGAATCTTTGTTCACGCATTACGTAATAACGACTAAAGCGAATGATATGAAATTTGTTAACATGATAGATGGTTGCTCAACATAAACTATGGGTGTCCAATTTTTTAAACATTTTTATTAGATTTTGAGATTTTGTGAAAATTCTCTCAAAATACGTTTATATTTCTTCAAGCATCACGCAATAACGACTAATACGTATGTAACGAAATTTGGTGATAGGATAGGTAGTTGCTAATCTTAATTTATAGGCGTTGAATTTTTAAAATATTTTGATTACATTTTGAGATTTTGTGAAAATCGTTTTAAAATGCTGAAATTTTGTTCCAGCATCACGAAATAAGGACTGCAGGGATTAAAACGAAATTTGGTGACGTGATAAGTTGTCACTCAACTTAAATTCTAGGCTTCCAATTTTTCAAAAATATTGATTAGATTTTGCGAAAATTATTTCAATATGCGTAAATATTCGTTCGCGCATCACATAATTACGACTAAAGCGAATGAAATGATATTACTTAGTTACTCTCTAACCTGTAATATTTTAACAATACATAAGAATTATAACTTCGCTTTCTTTACTTTGGCAACATACTACATCCATTCTGTGTACTCCTACAATGCTGACGAAAGTTCTTGCTTTTTGGAAATTTGCATTCAGTACTAACCCGTCAACGACGGGTACTTCAGCTAGTATTCAATAATTTCGTTCGTTAAAACCAAAACTTATGAAACGATAAAAAAACTTCAAAATGCGCTTGACATTTAAAACAAGAAAGATAAATCATGACAAACGCATGGATTCTAAAGCACTGTCCAACACAACAATATTTTTGCACTAAGTTTAGCCATGTATTTTCCTTAAATCTGGCGAGATTTCGGAGATAAAAAAAATGTAGTATTATCACTATAAATGCAATTTTATGAGACACTGTAAAAGACCTTTAAATTTTTTCGCCATTGTTTAACTGAAGGGGACTGAACTGTACTAGGAATTCTTTTGTATATCCCTGTAGAAGAATTATTAATAATACTGACACTATTTTCACTAGAGAGCATTATTTTGAGACCCTTAATAATATGTATGCCAAATTTGTTTAAAAAAAATAAATCTCTAAAATACGTTTTCGAGAATGATTGCCCATAGATTGCGATACATTGGACTTTTTCCCCTGTAAAATAACTATAAATGCTACATACACCATTTTCTCTAGGGTACATGGTACAGTAGATAAGAATAGCATATATAAATTTCGTAAAAATCGATGCATACTTACGGGAGTTTGAGCGCGGACAGACAGACAAACTGAAATCATAAACACTTTTCAACCTTGTTGGAAAGTTTTTTATATCTTTTAAAAAGTCATATTTATTTATGTTGATTATTAAAAAGTTTAATTTTTATTACTAAACTCAAATTTATGTATTTTCAGCTTTATTATATTTTATTTATATTTTATTTATTTCAGATGTTCAATAAAATGTTGTACGTCTTCGCATTGTGCTTCTTAGCAGTGAATGCTCAAAATAATACTGATGCCAAAATACCTGTGACTGATTCTGCACCTGTAAAAGTAGAGCCAAAAAGCATTTCATCTCTATACATAGGAGATTTACTGAGGACAAAACCCAACGATGATCTCGATGCTGCTGGATCATATCACCAGCCCACACGATTGAACAAAGATTTCTTGTCCTCTCCTGTTCTCGACCAACCTCAGAGTTACAAAACCCACGGAGCGCACGATTACTCTGAGGCGGAATACAGTCGGGCGGCACCAGCAAGTCGGTCGAACACTCCGACTGTTATTAAAAAACTTGGAAATGAAGGCAGAGGTTTTCCTGTCATGGGCCACATTCTGACTCTCAAACCCGTAAGAGTTGTTCCTGCCGATACTCTTCCGGCAGCTAGAAGTCCAGAAAAACATCACCAAGCTGCACATTATTCCAATGATGACTGCAGCAAAAGCAGCGATCGTTCTTATTCCAGCGAAGAAACTCCTCACGTTCACGACCAGCCGACATACCGGAGAGCCAAACAAATTGATCCTAGTCCGGAACCGGAATACAGAAGCCCGCAAAGTAGATATTCCGATGAGGACAGGTCTGGTGGTTACTCCAGTCACAGCGATCCATCCTCCGGCACTTACAGATCCAAGACTCATGCATCAGACACAAACAGCAAGTCTCAGTCGTCTGGGAGTTACTCAAAGTCGGTCAGCAAATCCAGTTCCAAAACCCTTACACCGAAATCGAAGAAGGGTGTTCGACTGGTTCCAACCGAAATAGGCCCTGGTCTTGCCGATCAGAAAATTGTAGTGTACAAGGTAAGAGAACCTGAGAATCAGAAACCTAGCCCAGATCATTCCGAAAGAGATTACCCGCCACCCGATTATGAAGGAGAGCCTAACACTCCCAGTCCTGAACCCCATTACCACCAACAAACTTCTAGCGGAAGGAAGTCAAGAAAGCCTTCCTATGAGAGACCAACTCACTACTCTACATCTGCACCGAAAAGAAGACCTCCACACTACGAGCCAGCACAATATGAACACAATGAAAGACAGCCGCCACAATACGAGCATAATGACGAAAGACAGCCACCACAATACGAGCATAATGACGGTAAGCCCCCACAATACCAACATGATGAAGGTAGCGATGGTCAAAACTCCTATGCGCATGGAGGGGATCAACGTTATAAAGAACAGGGTAAGCCAGCCAGCAACTATCACGACAGTGAATATTCTCACCGACCGAATACGCAAGAGCCGGGATATAAAAGCCACAGCCAAACTTATTCAACATCAGAAGGGGGAGCTCCTTATGAAACTGAGCCACCCAGAAAACCTCACAAGAAGTCCCATCGCCACAATGAAAGGCCTTCTAATGAAGGACGGGAAAAGCCTTTAGAATACAGGCCACTAGAATATTCTACTACAGAGTACAGTTATCCGCCAGAACGCAAAGCCCCGTCCCACAGAAACAGGAAAGAACGTCCACAAAGTAGCTATCCAAGTTATCCTTACCAAGAAGATCGCACGGAACCTCCTCAGCAACCTCAGTCCTACGGAATATCTCGCCCTGTTCACAGACCGACAGAAGAGAAACAACATAACCAGTACACGTACGAAGCCACACCTCAGCAAACAACTATTAAACATGGCAATCGTTCGCCCCAGAATCGTCCATATAGGGAATCTTCCAGATATGCACGCTCACCTGGAAGACGGGGACATCCCGCTGCCGTCGAAGGACGAAATTTGCCCGCTGCTGGAAACGAACCATTCATCCCCGTGGGCAAGGAAACCAAACCATACCTTTCCCGTTCTGTATCTTATTCCGAAAATCATCACAATGCAGGCGTAAACCCAAAAGTCAACTACGCTGCACAACAGATTCTGCCAAATGAAGGACGTCAGGCTGCCATGGTCGAGCAGCCGACGGTGTACAAGCCCTATAATTCTGAGTACCCGGCAAGTTATGCTAATGACCAACATCATCACAACGTAGCGGAGCAACATACTTCTAGAACGTATCAGCGACCATACACCCAATCGCAATCATACAAAAGTCCATCTCACAGCCAGACATATTCCCACTCCTCCGGAGGAAGAGGACGTCCTCAACAATACCAACCGTACCAAGATGAGGGATACGACGATGATGACGAGGAAAGCAGTTACGAACAAGACAGCGGCCCCCAAAAGAAAAATAAAGACCACCATTACATCAGCAACATAGAAGGGTTCAAGGATACTTACGGCAAAGACGAACCTTTAAATATTGACGAAGATTTTTTCAAAAAGTATGGAATATCTCCAAATGCCAAAGTTATCGTAGCCAGTGCTAAAAAACCTAATTTATTTGTCGCAGACGGTACAAACATTAAGGAAGGAGATTACTTTAGTAACTCAAAGCCAAGTTATGGACACAGCTCTGGATCTGGTGAAGGATATGGTTCCGGACCTAGTTCTGGATCTGGTTATGGACACAGCTCGGGAGCCAGTTATGAGCAAGGCCCATCAGGACCCGGCTATGGGCATAGCTCTGGACCTAGTTCTGTAGATTCAGAAGAGGACAGCTACGAACCCAATTACAAAAACAATTACAAACAAGATTCTTCAAAAGATTCGCGTGAAGAGCTGGAGCCTCCCAAACAGATTCCTGGCTCATTCGACGACTTGGTAGACACCAATCCGAAATTTCTTAGAAACCTGCCCGAATTACTGAAAGGCCAAGATGTTTTCTTCGACAGCAGCGAAGTGTCATTTGACGGCGTGGAGTTTCCTAAAGTTGGCGAACAGAGAGGATACATAGTATCACAGGGTCCAAGGGAAATTGTCCAGCAGCATGGCGATGGTGTCAGTAGAATAATGTTTAATGTTCCTAAGAACGAATTTAACACAGAGGCCCGTAATGCGGCAGAAGCATACGATAAACAAAACGAAGAAAAAATCATAGAAGCTGCTTCAAAAATAATTGAAAACATTATCAAAACGGATTCCTAAACGTTTAAGGGAAGTATAACTTATAAAAGTCTTTCAGATTTATAATGAACCATGAAGGACAATGGTATGGGTTCATTGAAAGATCTCTTTTACCTCAGAAGGTGAATTTTCATCAAATAAAAACAGCACATTTTATTCAATTTTTCATAATATGTCAGATATTGATAAAATAATAGTATGCTTGTTTTCAGTATTACATCACGTTTACTCTTACGTGGTGCATATAAGTTGATACGCACCTTCCCTGCAACTCAAAGACATTGGTGTTAAAAGATACTTAGCTATTTTACTTGTAAATTACATAGTTTCTAAAAACTTTATGGACTTACTTTTTACTTTCTATTCAATGAAATATTTTTGTATTTTTCCACTTTTGTATTTTGCTTTGAAACGTGTATTACGCGTTTCTGTGTCATAGATAACTAAAGCATTATACTGCATCTTTCGATTTCACTTATGTATATTTTTATTACTATGATCATTGAAATCGATATTTGCATGCTTATATTCTTTTTTTAGAATATAAACCAAGAGAAGAGGTAATGAATGATGTAAATAGAGTTAGATTTATTTGTAAAATATGTTCTTTCATCCATGTCATCATCAATCCATTGTACAGAAAGAAATAAATGTTTTCTTTTCCTAAATACTGTATATTATTTTTTCCTCTGAGTTTCACACTCAGAAAATTTTCCAAGCGTATTATTGATATTTTGAAATATATGTTTTCTTTTTTAAAAGAGTATTTCAAAAGCATATTCAATACTTGCATGCTTGAAGAACTTAATATTTCTTAGGTATTTTTTGAAAAGAGATGTAATCAAAATAAACTATTGCTTAACCCACTATAATTTAATTACAGAAATAATTAAGAACATAATTATTTTTGTAATGTCATAGTAGATAGATGAAACGAACACCTTGCAAGTAAGATTGATAAACCATTCTGGTTATAAAAATATATGTTTATCAATTAGATTTAGCTAATTAGAGAATTTAATCTTTATTTATATTTAGGGATGGACGCGAGAAAGAAAATAGGTGTCTCGCAAAACAGCCTAAAAGCTTTGTCTCGTCTCGCAAAATACCTATATCGTACTGTTAAAAATGTTTGTCTCGTCTCGCAAAAATTATGTAAATTTCTGTCTAGTCTTGCGTTCATCCCTACTTATAATGCTTGTGCGACTTATATGGTAATGAACTATTTTCTACGTCTGTTACTGCACTCAATACTGCAAAATTTCACAGTAGTTTAACCTCACCATGGCACAGTGGTCATGTCGCTGAAAATGGTAGACGGCCGAAGTGGGAAGGTTCCGGGCTTGGGTCCCATCGTGCGGTTGTCGATCTAACGGTATGGAGTTTTGGTAGGTTTTCTCCAGATGTAACGTGAATACGCGTTATAACCCCTTAGAAAGTACTCCTACTAAGGCACCCCCTCCATCCTAGTTAGATCGCCCTACCGTAGCTCTGCGATAATCACACAAGCGAACTTCAAAGTAGTTTTTTATATGTGACTGGACATTTTTATCATGCGAAAGGTAATTCTGTACGCTTTTAAAAATACAAAATTTTTTATAAGCTTTTATCATATTTTCTCTGTCTTTCGAGTCATGGGATGAGCTTGGCACAAGCTTTCCAGATTTGAAAATAGACTGCTACATAAAATATTTGCAAATAGACTGCTACATAACAGAATTGCAAATAGACTGCTACATAAAAGCTGTCCATTGAAAGCAATTTTACTCTAATAGAACATGCAGTTTCGGTGTAAGCTGATTACATGAAGTATTTGGTACTGAATTTTGGAAGAAATGGTTACAATGAATCAATGACATTTTTTCAAAAAAATTTTATTTTTACGATACTTCTAAGTACCGTCACTAATAAAGGGTTAAGTGCTTTTTGGGTACTTACGTATTATCCCGGCGGTCATTTCCACTAAACTATTTTTTCGTCAAATATCCTGGCAAACTGTTGCCAATCGTATTCCAAACCATCAATGATTTCATGTGTCCGGCATTTATCTTGGCAAAAAATCGCTAGTCTTAGCGGACCGCCGGGATAATACGTAAGTACCTCCTTTTTTTGTAAAAAAAAAAAAAAAAAAATTGCCTTCGTTTTTGAGAAACACTTCACTGTTACTTCAACACTTCTTCTAAAGTGTTGTTGTTGTCTCTCAATGTTCCAAATTATCAACAGGTACATGTAGACATTTCACATTTTTGACATATAGTATTGGACCACCCTGTATAAATCTCCCGTTCCAGACTCTGGGGCATTTCTTTTCACAAGAACAAATCGCCAATAAAATAAAGCAGACACATCCATAAGCGTAAAGTTTTCAAAATTATTGGGGGGGCCGGGCCCCACAACCACATATATTCACGTCAGTGGCGTAGCCAAGGGGGGGGTTAGGGGGGGTCATACCCCCGTGAGGAATTTTTTGCCATACAAAAGTCGTAACCCCCCATGAAAAATTTCTGGCTACGCCACTGATTCAGGTACATATAACTTACCCATAACTGCCAACTACTACGGAATATAATTAACCACTTTTTCTGCATGATTTTTCAGCTTAAAATATAGCAACATTTTTGTGCTGCGCGTTCGAGCTGGTTACTCTTTTGAAAAAAATAATTAAAAAATATACTGTTTACAAAAAGTGGTTCCGTAGTAGTTGGCAGCTATGGCTTACTATATATAAGTGTAAATTATTGGAGGCGCTCGAGCTCTATAGGTCCATAGAATTAAACACCTATGTAAGGTAAGTATCCATGTTAGCATCTTTCTACCATGTTATAAGTTAAAAATAGAAGCAAATTAAAAAATCCAAAGCAGAAAAAAAAAACATTTTCGATGAGAGAGTGCATTTTAGACACATCTGAACTTTTCTTCATTTCATACTTTACATTGCATAATCCGATTTTAATTGACCAGAGCCTGGCGAGGGCAGCTTATAGTAACATTGTGAGTTACGTGGCGTCACAATGAATACTAAATCATGATTAAAATCAAAAGAAGAAAATTTTTAAAAGTACAAATAAAGGTTTTTTTTTTAAACGTTTGTAAATGGCGTGAAATACATTTTTTTATGTTAGTATAAATTAGTTTTCTGTATTTAGTGGTAAATTATTGGGTGGGCTCAGCCCCTATTATCAATTTATTGGGGGGGGGGTCGAGCCCCACGGGCCCATATAACTCTACGCCTATGAACACATCACTGACAAAAAATAAATAAAACAAACAAAATTCATCCATTCTCGCACGCACACTCGCTCCCTCTGAGCACAGAATTATCTAAATAAAAATAAAAAAAAAGTATAAGATAATAAACAGAAAAAAAAGAGAGAGCCTCCCTCTTGAAAAGTTAGTGATGGGAGAGAGGAATCAAAATACACTGGCCAGATGGGGACTGAGCGGAGCGCCTTATGCCTGGCATCATCCAAATCGGCCATTTCGGATGCTGAGAGGCAAGGGAACGGAGGTGCGACCTGAATTCTGGCCGCAGCCAATGGGAGCGGGAGATTGGGCGCTGACCGAAGAAGAGGAGGTAAGATAATGGCATCGTTGTTTTTTGTTTTGTTTTTGAACAGGAGAGTAACAATAACTCCATGATTCATCGCCCCCCCCCCGCCCGACCACCAAAAATACTGAGTAAGGACAGAGTGTGTGTTTAACCCTTTCATAAGTTTAAAATGACGAGCTAAGCTTCAATATACATTCTACTTTATTTTTTTTTTTTGTGTGTGTGTGTGGGGGGGGGGGCTCCAAAATTGGCAATAAATGTAATATGTGGCCTTTTTCTGAAAATGCTAATGAATTCTGTGCTATATTCTGTTTCTAACCTTTTTCAGAACGTTTTCTTAACATTTTAAAAATTTTTCGTGTTTTTTTTTTTTTTTTTTTTTTTTTTTTTTTTTTTTTTTTTTTTTGTTGAGAGTTGCGGAGCCCTCCCCTTACGTAAAAATCAATTGTCAGTTAATATTTTTTAAGTTTATGTTGTTTAGATTCTCCCACACTGAATACTTGTAACAAATATTCAAATTTTACTAGTGTATCCGGTTGGAAAACGGGAATTCGCGGCCATCAATTTAGTTAATTTTCTTGAAATTAAACTGTTGTTTAGATCCTTAAACCTAAATTATTTTAACAACTATGCAAACTTTATTAGTGTCTCCGTCTGGAAAACACATTTGGAAACGCGAGTTCGCAGCTACTTTGTTTCCTTGGTGGCATCAAAAAAGGCACTTTAAGCAGGGCCCTATTATCGCATGGGCAAATCGCGACTTTGCACAGGGCCCCCGGCTCATAAGGGCCCCTAATTTCAAATCTTGTTCTGAAATATTTTTTATAACAAAATTTTATGAAAAATAAAACAAATTTCATAGATCGAGCCCCCCCCCCCGAAATCATCAATGCCCGTTCCCCTGTTGGTCATGATCAGGCACTGACTTTTGGCACCAAAAATCAGGCACTGACTTTTGCACCTTCAATATACATCCTTCAATATAGGATGTATATTAATGGTGCGCCAAATGAAGATTCAACAAATTTCTGAAGGAGAATTTCAAATTTTCAAAAAAATTTTATAGCCGCAGAAGATATATTTTTTTTTTAAATCATGTTTTACTCATATCATTCCACAGGGATATTACAAATTAATACCTTAACTTTAAAGGCCTATAGTTACAAAACTACGAGATACACGCATATTGAAAAAAAAAAAGAAAAAAATGATAATAACAATGTAAAGATTTAAATAATCGATATAAACACCACCAGAAACCCAAGCCATATCCATTCTGTAGCAGAATTCGTCCCCTTTAATTTTTCAGCATATCTGGTGTTACAATTTCGATGTAACACCAGTTATCTTTTTTTTTTTTTTTCACTTCAACAGTATCAGTTGGTACAGTCGGAAAAATCACTTTGTTTTTATGTAGCTGCTGGGAAAATAATCACAGGGATCTAAGTTGGGGATTCTTGGAGGTTACTTATAAACAGCACAGTCAATCTGCCATATATCGTCCGCCCCGAAAAAAAACCCCTTAAAATTAATGAAAATTCAAGGATGTATGAGATAGGACGCTTCCTAGTAGTGTCTGGAAGATGCAAACTTTCAAAGTTAGGATATCCATTAGTAAGCACTCTGTATGTATAATACCTCCCTTCCCCCTGTAAAAATAATAATAATAATAATAATAATAATAAATCGACTCAAAACGAAATTTGGAGTTCTACAGACGTTCAGACAAAAGAATGCATCGCTTTACTTCGGCACACTCAGTTTACTGTATATATATAGTAATTTTTTTTAGGGGGTTATCTACCTATTAAAACAGAACTCAAGTTTTGAAAGTTTTAAGAGTAACCCTATCTTTCTCCTCAATATTTGAATTCAGCATGTAAAAATACCCCACTAAAATGCAAAATTACATTCAGTTTGAAGGAATAGTGTATGAGTTACAAATAAATTAAAAATATCCTTTCTAATATAAAAGAAAAATTTTCTACTTCAGGGCCGCGATTCCTAAAATATTGCGTGTATAGCATTATTTCAAGAAATAATGTAATAAAACCTAAAGAGAACCATGTCATATTTTTACAGACTTAATATTTTTTCCATATTAATTATGAATTGTAATTTACATTTCAAAAAATCATAAATAAGAGCCTAGATAAATTTTGTTTTCATTAGAAATTATTTTCGTTTATGTGCTTTACGTCGAAAATAGTTTATGAAAACCTATTACTCTAACCCTCTTAACCTCCTAACGGTGGTTTCACTGTGAAACTGCCGATTTCTGGTATTGTCGCATATATCGCATTAGTCAAATTTCCTAAGGTTTATTTAACAAATGATGGCTATTGTTAATACAAAATGCTTAAAAGTAACAAAAAAGAAAGGGGGCCGGTGGCTTGTAGATTAAGGGCCTGTCCACCTCCACGCTAATCGCCTAGACGTCCGGTCGTGGATTCGATTTGCCCTTGAAAGGGTTATAAAAGATCGAACTAGAGAATTCTTATATATTCGTATCGTAAAGGCAGTGATTAAAATAAATACTTTATGCCTAATTTGCTTTAACCAATTCGCTCCCGTCCTTGCAAAGACGCAGAGGCTGAAATCACTTCTTCGAGTGACCTTTGTTTTGCAGACTCGGAGACAGCCATTTATTCGTCAATTGACGATTACGTTAAATGGTGTTAAATGAAGTTTTCAGATCTCCTAATTTGCCTTCTTTAGAAAACTATAGTTTTAACATAGGTGATCAGTTGCCACAATAAAGGATAAAGAAATTTTTTTGGAAGGATCTAGTTTTTTTTTTTTAAAGCTAATTTTACCCAAATATAATGTACAATAAAGCAAAATGTCACCCCAAAACAATTTCTTTATCGTGAGAGTCTGATTCAATGAGAAGGCATATTTGATGTAAACAAGCTGCACAATAAAGCAAATCGTTCCTTAAAGAAGTGACTTTTTTGAGGGGGGTGGAGGGAGGGGGTGCTAAAGCCCCCAGAAGCCAAGCAGCAAAACTGAGTTTTATTTCAAACTGTCTCATTGAATTGTTTACAATTGATTTAGTGACAGAATTGGAGTTCAGGAATCGGCATGAGCACGTTGAGATCATGAACGACGTGCATTTACTTGATCAAGAATTGTTTTTTTTAAACAAATGGTTTGAGCTGAATTGAATAATTAATTAAAGGAAATGGTTAAGTAAAAAATATGTATATTCACTCTGCTTCCACACGAAACGTGGAAGAAATTAGCCAAAAAATAAGTTGCTTAAATGGTTGCCAATAGCTTCTGAAATTATGCCAAGTAGCTAAAATTAGCAGCATCCTTGATCATTGAATATCTCGTTGTGGCTCAACGCAGTCACTGGAGTAGTAGACGAGCAGTAGTAGATCAGCAGCAGTACTGCATCAACAGTAGTAGACGAGTCAATAAGATCGTCCTGGAAAGTGTCAAAGAACTTGATCAGTACCACCATCAACAAAACTACACCTAAAGTCCTCAATGACCTTGGCATTGGAAGAGCCTTGCTGCAGTACGGCCATTCTCACATCACCTAGATTGAGCTGAGGCTGTCGCCCGCTTCCGAATGACTATCATGAATATGATTATGTGATGTGCAAGTTCACCATGCAAGGTCATGATTATCTGCAAGGCCACCTTCAGTGTAACGGCCTAGTCTCTGATGAGGCTTGTCCACTGTGAAACCAGACAAGAATGGATGCCGACCATCTGCGAATCTACCGGAGGCTCGGCTCAAAATTGTTTAATCCCTAGTAATGAAGCATCTACACATCACTATAGAAGACCAACTGGATAGACTGCACGACGCTGAAAAAGGGCAGCAGTTGCCATCGATCCATTTCACTACCAGGAACATAGCCGCCGCCGCCGATCGAATTGCTCATATGGCGTCACAGACTTAAAGAAGTTTTCTGAGACAAGGGAATGGCTATGGGGCTATGGGGATAGCCATTCGATCGACCGAGATGTTCTTGCTAGTTAAATTTATCGATAGCAACGGCTGTACTTTTTTAGCTTAGGGAACATTTAACCATAATCTTTCAGCGGGTAAGGGTAACAAACTTATACAAATTGAGAAACTTTCGCATTTATAATATTAGGACCTTTTTCTTTGGAATCATTCATGAAAAATACCGAAAATACACTGTTTTTGCGAACAGCGTGTAATGTTTTTTCGACCAGCAGTGAAAGCGCCGAAATATAAGGTGGTTTCACGGCGCAACCACCGCTTGTCAAAGGGTTAAGAACCGCTTACGGGCGTTGGATAAATGAAAATGACATGGAAAGTGTTCTATAATTAATACTTCCGGAGTGATTTTTCTTCCTCTACCCGCAACCTTCATCGAAAGAGGACTGTTTTCTTTCCGATATGCGAGTCTGGCGTGATGCACGGCGGTTTTACAGTTTGTGTGGAGTAAAAATTGCGGACGTGCCAAGAGTGATGAGGGTCTAGGACAGCCGCGACTTGGGACTATTTATAAATTCAGGTTTGTCGATGGAGAGAGAGATGCTTTTGTTCCCCCCCCCCCCTTCGGGCTTACGTCAAACCTGGGGATCGTATACTTGTTTCCGAAATGAAGCCCAACACTTGTTGATTGAGTTTGATTTATGAGAGGGCGATTGTGATGGCTCGTTTAGGGAAGTCTGAACACGGTTCTTTAATCACAGGACCTGTCACCTGTCACCGAACGCAGCTTGGAGCCTGTTCGTGATTCGTAATTATGTTTCAGGAGATGTGTAGAGAGATGGAATTCATTTCGTGCCAGCGGGTCGTTATGAAAGCTTTGTTGGGTTAATACAGCTGCGTTGCTAGGGTGAATTAGGTGTTAGTCATAATTTGCCGAAAAGAAATTGTCATCTGATGTCAATCATCGATGCACTGTTCTGTTTAATTTTTCATAAGTACACGTATTTTTTATATTTATACGCTCTCCACCATTCCTAACGGTTTATAATTTTGATGCAAAAAGTTATGTTTACTTCATTTAAAGTTAACTATTAGACTAAGTTATTACATTATATTAAAGTTAACTATTTAACTATTGTAATGTTATGAATTAATAATTAAAAAAATAATTATTACATTAGTTATCGGTTCATAACAAAATTATTATAAGAAAATAAATGTATATTCAAAATAATGATGATGTTTTTTTGTTATTACTGTGTTGATATTGCTTTCGCACTGTAAATGACTGCCATCTATCGGCACCTGCTTGAAATTCGCGGAAAACTTTTTTTTTTTGTTGCCTACGTATTAATTCAGAATATAAATGATCTCTTCCAAACTTTTTTCAAATCCATCCAGTTGTTTCAGCGTGAAAGAGTAACAAACATTACAAACTGACAAACTCTCGCATTTATAATATTAGGACCTTTTTCCTGGGAATCATTCATGAAAAATACCGAAAATACACTTAAACCTGTCTGATCAGTTTAAACGATTTGCAGTCCTGCTGGTGTAGTGGTTAAAGAATCATTCTGTCATGCCTTAGGTCCAGGCTTGATTCCCGAGTTAGGCTTGGGCGTTAACTTGTCCGCCCATTCATAAGGGGCAATACTGGTCGCTTACTATAGGTCTTGCCATAATAACATAGCCAGTGATTCGGACTTTAGTTGTGGCGATTCTTTATGAGCAAGTGTCCGCCATTTGAAAAAAGGGAAAAAAAAAAAGTTTTCACGCATTTGAAAGGGAGGGTCTTTAACACAAAGACATTTTTCAAATTTAAAATTTCTTTTTTTTTTTTTTTTTTTTTTTCAGATAGCTTTGATTTTTGTTTCAATTAAAGTAAAAAAAAGACATTTTTAGATGAGATCATTTTTGTAATGTTATGAATTAACACCTAATTAGACAACTTTCAGAGGGAAAAAAAAAAAAGAAAACTCTCATAGATTCCTGCTATTTTAGGTTTTAAATCTGTTCCATCTAAAAAATACCTCAAAGGCGGTTAGTAGGAATTTTGATACGTTTTAAAATGGATACTTAGAACTTCAAAAGTATAAAATAAGAACAGAATTCGTTGAAAAAATATTGTGTTATTTTTAACATACATGTTGTGCTGTAGTTGCTTCAGTAAAACGTGCTACAGGAATAACTACGTCAAAACGAGCATGTAAAAATAGCTTCGTATTTTTTCCGTGCAGGCTGTATAGCAATCAAATGAAGATTGCAATTAATTCGCATGTGTCCACAAAGAAAGATACGACTGATGGTTTATTGTTAGTTATATTCACTATATTGTGGTAGCTATTGCACGAATTCGTAATACTGACCAGTCTAGCCAGAAGTCTGAGTGTTCGTTTCTAAATTCTACAGTTCAGAACTTTTCAGAACTCTTATACTCTGGCTATTTTCCAAGGTGCACTGAAGTGCCAAAAATCATGGGATGCCTTTTTAACCCCGTTAACCCCCGTGAAGCACAGCCAGCTGAGTCAAAAAAGGGTGTCTAGATCTGTGGCACGCGATGAACGTTTCGGTCGTCCGCCATCTTGCTAGTAGTTAAGTCGAGCGATGGCAACGGCTGCCCTTTTTTCAGCATTGGGAAAGGGTTGCGCCTCAAAGAGTTAATACTGGACTAGGAATTTTCAAACACGGTCAAGGAACACAATTCAATGTAGAAAAGGTGAAACCAGAAATTGGGCTACAGGGGTTACTTACCTATGATGTGGCATGCACTCAACGGGTCTACTGAAGTTATCAGAACAAGTGTTCAACCATATTGTCTCCATAGCCGACCACATTGCCTTGATGCTGCGTTAGGTGGTAAAACTTATGTACGAAAGGCTCCTTGAATGATATTCCTGATATGTTTTACTTTCCCAGCTCTCGGGGCTCATGTTTGACAATACAATAACAAATAACGGAACAACCACTGGAAACTTATCTTAAAATTTTACGGAAATTCTCTGCCTATATTTGAATACAGGACTATTTCTGTACACACTTAAACCCAAAGAGCGGAAAAAAAGATACATTGGGGAGCGATCCGTTTCCATCGAAACCTACCGGTATTTCCGCAAAAGTGCTCTTTAAGTAGTCTTTATTCTGAGAATTTCCCTACTCGCTTATTGTTAGATTTCGCTCCGCTCTTGTGATCGAAAAGCGCTCCTAAAGGAGAAGCGCGCTTTTGAAAACTGCTCTAAAAATCGTTCAGACTGATCGAATTTCGCTCGTTTGGTTTAAGCGTGTACATCAAGGGACAGCGCCTGTCTGGAGCAGAATTTCTACTAGAGTTTACAGGAATAAAATTCCGTAAATATACGGAAATAGTACTGGCGTCTCAGCTTCCAGTACTTTTTCCGCATTTTCACGGAAATTATTTTTACACTGAAGTGACACAATCATGTGCTGCAAGTATCCAGAATACTTCTGTATATGAGCTAGGTGCCCCGCAGTGTCATCTTTCTGTAATATTCAATCTGTATGTATGTATGAAAAGTATATAAAATAAGGAAAGTGGTAACCAAGCTGCTGAACACAATGACTCCCCCAGTTTCACCAGAGGAGCTAGTTCATGAAAAGCTGTATGTAATACATTCCGCAAAGAATTATGAAACCACTTCCACCTAGCACAATATCTCGGCACATCCTAGATGGTACAATCTATCTCAAGTAATTTGCGCAACAACCGAACTTAGCACCATCAGCTTATAACTAGAAACACTTGCAGCCTTTTACCACCAATCACGTAAGCTAACTGTATAAGTTCTCCCGAATCCATAGTGAGGCTCAAGCAACGATGGTAAACACACTGAAGTCGCTTTTTTTGTTGTCATTACATTTCGTCAACTTAAAACTTCGTTTGCATGAGAATCTTGTACACCTATTACTAAACGTGGCAATCAGTTCGCATACTATCCTTGGACGATTTTGCTCAGCAATATCTGGTCTCGATTGTTTAACTGATGCGAACGGCCACAGTGATGTCTCATGCATGTCAAAAGAGGTTGTATCTTCCATGGAATACTTTCGTCACACTCCTTTGATAATGTTGAAAGAATATTTATTAATTTGCAACCATTTTCTAAAATTATATATCTTACTATGAAATTCCAACAATAATTCCGCATTTAATTCCCAGTAAGTTAATTATCATCACGTTTCGGGAGTTGGTGAAATTGCAGCTAGATGCGTTAACCCATTGAGTTCGTTATATATTTGTGATTTACATTTCAGCTTTTTTTTTCTGCGGAGAGCAGAAAGTTTCCTATGAATGCTATGTTATGATTTCGCTTTCTGCAGCTACGAATACTTGTTTTTTAAAGATTGTAATACATCTACAAGTTCACACTTGTAGAACAATGTACATTAAATTTAGACAACGGGATAATTCAGGGCTTCTGCCGCCAGTCCACGAACTTGTGCCCAGGAACTATTTAAATGTCCAAGGGTAATAGGTTAATAAAAATGCTGATGTTGTCATTTGCTCAGACAAATTTACAGATGCTTCCTACTCCGGAACCTTATTTATAAGTTCATGAGCAAAATACAAGGATAATAAAACTTCAAGACAGCAATCATCCAGAAGGTATGACAGCAGTTTCGTTCATTGCAAAACTTCAGATCTTTCCGACGGTGCTCCTATCCGAATATTCTCAGCTGGTAGGTTTTCTTAAATCTTCGAGTTTTTCAATTGCTTGTTCTATGAATTTGTGACAAGTACGCCTTCAAAACTTTTTAACTGAGGACCTTCATAATGCTTTACAAAGATTAATTAGTAGAACTAACTGGATCTCCTGTAGGGTGCTGTAGGTTTTCCAGAACAGCTAAACCACTTTTAAGCCCATACTTTTTTCGGCCAAAACTGGGAGATTTATTTTTAAAAGCATCAACACTGACAATATACATATGCATGTATTGATATATATATTGATGGTATTATAACCTTTTTTTATCAAAAAGTTTTTTACGGGGGGGGGGGTTCATATGAAGACTCTTTTTACTCTACAATAAGGTGTTTGGTGGTAGGAACTTGCCAGATTAGATGCTGCAGAGACTTGCAGAAGCTGTTCAAGATGAGTTCTCATTACTATAAGAGGAGAGACAAAGCTTCACACAGTGGCGGATCCAGAAAAAAATTCTGGCAAGGGGAACTTTTTTATCTCATTTTCAAATAACTTCATTTAAATTTGCAAAATAAGCCAATCTTCAATAGTGTAAACTTAGCTCGTCTGGAGGGGGGTGCCCCTTTGCCCCCCCCCCTCTCGATCCGCCTATGGCTTCACAGTTGCTATTCGAGATGAGACAGCCACATCTCGTAACCAGTAACCATCCCCAATCGGCGGATCAAAACATGGAAATTAAAAGCACGGTCCTTGTCAGTCTTATTTCAACTACACGCATTAATCAGTATTTATCATTCATTGACTAGCTATGACAAGGAAAAACAAATAGATTCGAGGAGATGTTCTTGGCAATTCTTAATTCAGTAGATAAAGGGTTAAAGGGACTGTCCAGGCCCCATACCCCCGAGCCCTTCACATATATGTCCATGATTCTACGTGGCAGGACAATTTAAAGTCGGATTTTTATAAACAAAAATTTGTCTGCCTTCGGCTCTCTAGAGTGCCTTAACGCCGCTTAGTTTTCTATGAGCCTTCTGTTAGCCCCCTGAAAGCTTCCAACTCCCATCAAAAAATGGTCACGATCATTTTTAACAGCACTGACATCTGCTGAAACATGGAAGCATGCGAGAACACCTGGATAGACTCCCCCAATGCTGAAAAAAGGGCAGCCGTTGCCATCATTCGACTTAACTACCAGCAAGATGGCGGACGATCGAAACGTTCATCGCGTGCCACAGATCTAGAGACCCTCCTTTGACGACAGCTGGCTGTGCGCGAGCACAGCCAGCTGTCGTGCTCGCTCCGTCAAAAGAGGGTCTCTAGATCTGTGGCAAGCGACGAACGTTTCGATCGTCCGCCATCTTGCTGGTAGTTAAGTCTAATGATGGCAACGGCTGCCCTTTTTTCAGCTTTGGGAAAGGGTTGCGCCTCAAAGGGTTAACTATCGAATTCCCTCCCATTTTCGAGATATGCCGAAACTGTCTTCTCATGAAAGTGAAAACAAACAACAAGAGCTCTCTCTCTCTCCCACTTTTTAAATTTGGGTACAACCTCTCCGTCTTTATATACATTTTTTTTTCTCCGCCGAGCGAAAACCGCTGACGCAAAAAAAAGTAAGGAAGAAAAAAACGGAAGAAAGGTATTCAGCGTAGGACGCGGCGTCTTCCAACGGAGAAAGAGAGGAGAGAGGGAGAAATTTCTCCTCTCTCCGAAATTCAAAAGCCAGGGATGCACAGCAGATCCATGGACTGGTACTGACAGCAAGCTTTGGAACTTTTTTTTTTTTAAAACTTTCCCCTTTTTTATGGCCAGTGGAATTTTGACCGTCACCCTCAACCGGGATGGACCCCAGACCCCGTGGGGGTTTAGGCTCCACGGAGGAAAGGACATCGGCTTTCCGATGGTCATCCAGAGGGTGAGTGTCCGAAAAAAAACAAGTGAATGTGATGCTTCGAGCTTAACAGGTCTCTTGTGAGGTTCTATCTCTTTGGAATATGCTAATTTGGTGCTTTTTTATTATTATGCCGATGCATTGGAAATATTCAGGGAAGTAGTTATATAGGAAGCAGATTTCTAGGTGCAGTTTGTGTTGTTTAGAATATGTATTATGGGATAAAACGAAAGAATGCATAAATATCAGTATATCTATCAACTTAAAAGAAAAACAAGACGACGTATTTGAAAATGAAACTGTAATAAATAACATCTTTTGTCGTGGATACACCTATTTTTAAAAGATCGATGAAAGACAAGGCTGATGTAAAGAAATTACATGATTATTAAAATAATAATAATAATAATAATAATAATAATAATAATAATAATAATTTTTCAGCTGTTGCTTTGTCTAGCTTCCTTAGTCGCTCTAAACCCTTTTTAATAACATAAAAAGCAATTCCGCTAGGAAGTTTTAAATTCGTTTATTCAAAAAGAAATTGCTCTGAAATATGTAGATACCATTATTCATGCTAAATTTCATATTTATTTTTCTAATAATCATAACTAGAATTGCTTTTACCGACCGAAACATTCAACATAAAAAAAAAACTTTGTGAATATTTATAAATATAACTTTGGGACCGTTGCATGCAAGTTTTTAAAAATGTGTATGGTTAAAAATAGACAATTCTTCTGCTGAAGTTTCCTTTTCACCCATAAAATTTATTAGGATATTTCTTTCCTCTTAGAAAAATCTCTAATCCTATTTTATATTGCATCACCAAAACAAAAATTCAAAGTTATATTTAGTGAATATACAAACACGTGCTTTAAAAATAGATATGCATGTAGTTTTTTAAATATTGATTTTCTTTTAAAATTTTAATTTTCTGTTAGTGAAATATTCGAATTTAAATTTTAGAAACTCTTTCGTCAGTAAAAGAATTTTCTTTATTTTCCTTTTTTGTAAGCATTTTTTTTAAACAGCTATGATTTTTCAAATTTGTAGATAAATTTTGTTAATCAGGGTGTAAAACGCGAGTATAAATAATTAAATATTGTATTTCAATTTTGTTTATCAAACAAAATAGTAAGTTAACTTTGTTCTTAAAAATGGAACTTATACACATTTTGCATTTATCTAACAAGAGTATGAATAATTAAATATTATAGTTCAATTTTCTCTATCAAACAAAATAGTAAGTTAACATAGCATCTAAGAATGGAACTAATACCTTTTTTGTGTTTATATTGCAAAATGTATAAATAGATACCATAAAGTCTTATTCAGCATGAAGTATTATTATTTGTTTCCTTTAAATTCTATTTTTTTTAAAAGTTTCTCATATTCATTATCTAGTTGTTTTTACAAAATAAAATTTAAAAATCTCTTTAGATGTAAGATATAATTTTCATCGTTTTTATGCATGAAAAACAGTTATAAGTAAAACTGGCAGAGAAGAGCAAATATCAGCTTTATAAGCATAAAATTAGAGTTTGAAATGTTTGTTTAGTTATATTTGTTTTACTTTAATAACATTTATTTTAATCTTTTAAAATGTTAAATAACTTATCGTATAGATTTACATTAAATTTCTTTTAAAATTTAGTAGATATTACAAGTTATAACAAAAATAAATAACATGTATTTTAATGCCGAGAGAATAAATTACAGAAATACATATCTTAAATGGACATTTTATTAAACCTCAGAATAAAATTTCCTTTGCTGTTTTCACAGCAATGCAGAATATTTTTTCAAATTTAAGATGCGTCCATCATAAAATATTTCTCAATTTTGAAGTCTGAAAGTATTGCATTTAGAAGTAAATTTCTTTTAAATATAGAGATAATTGCTTTTGTAGATGAAGAGCTTTTGCCTCTTTATTTCCTCTTCTTATGCGATTATAAAATTGCCTAAATTCAGAAATTTTGGCTGTAAATTCGCAATGGAGATTTCCTTTTGTATCCAGCGTTGCGCTTGCAAAACTCATCGTCTCACTGATGCCATGGTGATATCACCACAATCGACCTTTCGCATTATTAAGGATTGAGTTCATAAAAATTCATAATAGTTGCTTCACTTGGTCTAACAAGCCTATTAGCTGCGATTTCATTGGAGAAATACACTGGGACCGAAATAATCCTAATACCTCGTTACTTAAATGGGTTTTGTAATTGTTTCAGAATGAAATTGATAAGTATGAAACAGCTATCAGAAATTGTTATTTAACAAGAATTAGCTTTAGTTATTTAGCTGGTGCATAATTATCAGGCGTTTGTCAATTTTTATTTGATTTATTAATTAATTAAATTAATTATTAAATATTAAAATATTAATTAAATTAAGAAATAGTTCATTTTTAAAAAATTACAGCATTTTAATTGATTAAAATGCTGTAATTTTTTTAATTAAAATAAAGCACGTAAAAGACGCTTGATAATTATGCACTAACCCAATATTTACTACCTGTGGAATTCGGCGCTGCCCGGTTACATTAGATATTAGGGGATAATTTGGCGGGTGGAAAATGTCAATTGCTGTCAACCACTGATGCACTTATTTGTTTAGTTTTTCATAAATATAGGTATTTTTAATATCTGTGTCTTTTTCTCTTTCTAATCGTGTATAATTTTCCTGTATAAGGATATGTTCAGTTAAGCATTTTAAATATTTCATTACAACAAAAAAAAATAATACTACATTAGTTAACGGTTAAAAATAAGAAAATGCATATTCAAAATTATGATTACGTTTTTACGTTACTACTGTGCTGTTACTGCTTGCGTACGATAAATGAATGTCATCTATCGACACCTGCATGAAAATCACGGAAATCAGCCCCCCCCCCCCCTTTTTAGATATAAATCGTAGTCTGCGTTAATTCATGGTATAAGCTAACTCCATACCAAATTTCACACAAATCTGTCCGGTATTTTAAGCGTGAAAGAGTAACAGACATACAAACTGATGAACTTTCGGATTTATGATATAAGTTTGATTGAAATAAAGTGAAAGCACAATAAGTTTAAAAGTGCAAACCCTTAATTTCGTCAGCTGCACGAGAATTATAAAGTAGACTTCTGAAAGTGTGAAAGAAACTATATTAAAAGTAGGTAATTTAAGGAAAGGTTTTTTTTTTTTTAAATTGCCAATTTGTAAATGAGAAATTTAAATAGAAAATTTATAATCCTGTTTTATAATGAGTTTGCTTAACACAAGGATAAATGTAAATATTTTAAAATGTGTCATAAGATATAAACAACTATCAGTTTTACACATTGATGGCTTTCTTTGCAAATAATGAAGTGGACCATCATATACAAACAGTAAGAAAATAAGGGGAAAACTTTTAAATAAAACAATCAATTCCAAAATGAGGAGAGATTGAAAGCATTTATCCTTTTCAATGAAAAATTTCCTTCTGTGAATTCAGAATAATAAAGTTATAAACAATTCTTATTTGTTAGCATATACTGAAAGTGAAACTGACTATACGAGTAATAAGAAAGGACAAAATTTTAAATTAAACAATCAGTACTAAAACAAGGATAAATTGAAACTATTTATCATTTTCAATTAAAGTTTCCTTGTGCAAATTCAAGAAAGTTATAAACAATTTTTGTTTGCTAGTAAACTTTCAGGAGTTTTGAGAGATTAGGGCTTGAGGGCTTTTGTGATATGTTATTGTTTTCACAGGTGCTGATTGCTAAGCAGGTTTTATTATTGAAAGGTTTTTTTTTTTCTCAAGGAACAGGAATCATTCGGCTGAAAGCCTGTTGTAAAAGTGAATTAAAAGGAAACGGATTATTTACAAACATTAGCAGTTAAAAATAACAAGACATTCATTCTTATGTGTTCAGGAACTATTTTAGTTGAAAACTGGTTACCAATGGCTCACTCTGGTGTTCCTGAATGCATGACGTTTCGTTCAATATTAACGATAACACTACTCGTAGAAAACTGTATTCAGAGCCCTTTACTGTAGCTGTAAATGTTACTGGAGCCTGTGAATGCTAGCCGGCCCTGATTATCGCAGGGCAACGAGGAACATGTGCCAAAGGCCCCCTATTTTGAGGGGTCGCTCTAAATTGTTACAGAATGTGAATTAAGTTTAAGCTTTCGTTTCAATCTAGTAAATGCTATTTTTTTATCGATTATAATTTTACAAGTCACAAATATTTTTTTTTTCAATTCTACCTCTCCATAGAAAAAACATCACAGCAGATTGATTTCTGCAAAAAAGAAGTGGTAACTAGAATGGTTGCAAGACTGACTGACTACGCAGAATATTGTCGGACCCAATGAAGTTTTTAATAAAAAGCCGAGCCACTGCTTGAGGATTTTTGAGTGGCTACCCAGCAATAATGGGGCTCCAATAAATAGGAATTAAAGGTTACACTAATATTATGAAAAAGTCAGGTTTTTAGTTCTACTTTTTAAGTCTTCATTTTTAATAAAGCTTATTTAATGAAGCCTTTTCCGTAATCTTTAAAATGTTCGCAAACGTTCTCATTTATCTAGTACCACATTTCATGTGTGATACATTTAATAACGACGTAGATTTGTACCTCAGCGTACGAGAACACAGAGCAAAATACTACAAAAAAGCTGTTATCAGAGAAGCTAAGGAAACAAAATGTAGGGGGGGGGCATTCAGACTTCTGTTGTTCCCCGGTTTGTCATAATCGGGTCCTGAATGGTAGGTTGGCGATAGACACTGATTACTGCCATTGCGTCTTTACAACGGGTGGTATGTTTTCATTTAATCCCCTAAAAACATTTTTACTACAGTACATTTGAATTTTAAGAGTAAATACATACACTTTTTTAAAGCTAAGATTGTAAATGTTTAAATATGAAAGATAATCTCCAATTTATGAAACTATGTTTCCTTAAAAATTCATGTATTAAGATTAACCCTTTTATCATTTTAAAGCATTATTCATGTAAAAACAACATTAACAACTTCTCTGGCTCCGGCGATCGTATCGTGAGTGAGATCGACATAACTATTACGTCACGGTTCAATCAGGTTGATAGACTGTGAGGCCAAAACTAGGTTTGTATGCGATAACTTTTTGCGACAGTTTTGAGGATCCGCATGCCAGAGAGACTAACAATTTTCTCGATGCGCTTTCCAAACCGTGGTAATGGGATTTAAAATCCAACGTAACAAAACAAAGGTCATGAACAAACGCCTAACTGCACTCCTCTAAAAATACACCTTGGTATTGTGTGGTGGGAGAACTGTTTGAGTCATGGCTGGCTTAGGTAAGGGAAGAACAGTTGCTGGAACAGTTCTAAGTAAGATGTTGTAATGAGTGTTTCATTCGGAAGAGCTTTGTCTTGTTCATTGTCTGACTCTTATTGTTTGGAATCAGTTCCATTGACACTGGAGAACGATCCAAGTTTACGGTGGTTAAGAGCTATCCCTTCTGCAAGATGTTATCACCAGGCGAAAGATTAAAAGAAAGTATATTCGCTAACTGGTGTTTAATTTTTGGCTCGGCAATATAATTGCAGGTTTTGACCGTGGGAATGACGCTTACTGACTTCATTCTTTCTAATCGGTGCCATCGACACCGGATAGAGAACGATCCTAGTTTACGGTGGTTAAGACCGACTGCTGCAGCAAGATGTTATCCGCAGGAGAAAGGTTAAAAACATTTCTATTCACTGACTGGTTTTTGTTATTCACTCGACATTAAAATTTCAGGTTTTGACCGTGGAAATGACGCTTACTGACTTCACTCTTTCTAATTAGTCCCGTTAACACTGGAGAACAATCCATTCCATACTATGGCTAAGACCAAATGCTGCAGCAAGATGTTATCAACAGGCGAAAATTTAAAAGCATTTGTATTCGTTGACTGATTTTTGTTATTGACTCGGCATTAAAATTACAGGTTTTGACCGTGGAAATGGCGCTTACTGACTTCATTCTTTCTAATCGGTGCCATTGACACCGGAGAGAACGATCCAAGTTTACGGTGGTTAAGAGCTATCCCTTCTGCAAGATGTTATCACCAGGCGAAAGATTAAAAGAAAGTATATTCGCTAACTGCTGTTTGTTTTTGGCTCGGCAATATAATTGCAGGTTTTGACCGTGGGAATGACGCTTACTGACTTCATTCTTTCTAATCGGTGCCATTGACACCGGATAGAGAACGATCCTAGTTTACGGTGGTTAAGACCGACTGCTGCAGCAAGATGTTATCAGCAGGAGAAAGGTTAAAAACATTTCTATTCGCTGACTGGTTTTTGTTATTCACTCGACATTAAAATTTCAGGTTTTGACCGTGGAAATGACGCTTACTGACTTCACTCTTTCTAATTAGTCGCGTTAACACTGGAGAACAATCCATTCCATACTATGGCTAAGACCAAATGCTGCAGCAAGATGTTATCAACAGGCGAAAATTTGAAAGCATTTGTATTCGTTGACTGATTTTTGTTATTGACTCGGCATTAAAATTACAGGTTTTGACCGTGGAAATGGCGCTTACTGACTTCATTCTTTCTAATCGGTGCCATTGACACCGGATAGAGAACGATCCTAGTTTACGGTGGTTAAGACCGACGGCTGCAGCAAGATGTTAGCAGGAGAAAGGCTAAAAATATTTCTATTCGCTGACTAGTTTTTGTTATTGACTCGACATTAAAATTTCAGGTTTTGACCGTGGAAATGATACTTACTGGCTTCACTCTTCCCGTTAACACTGGAGAACAATTCATACTATGGCAAAGACCAAATGCTGCAGAAGATGTTATCAACAGGCGAAAAGTTAAAAGCTTTTAAAGGGGTCTAATGCGGGTCGATGATAATTTTTTTTTGTTTTAAAATTTTTTATTTAATTTTTAAAGAATCTAATTGATAGATACTAATGTCCGTTTTACTATCTATAAATAGAATACAGATTTTCATTTGCGGTGTAATTCACATATCTAAAGCCGAGGATGGTTTGCAATTTCTACTAGAAGTTCTCAGAGCCATTGTTAAGACTTTTTTTAGGGGGGATGTCGATAAACTGCCAATTCAAATATAGGTTTTTATCAACTTACTTATTTTTTTATCAACTATATCACTAACTTTTTACTTTTGCCAACTGGATTTGCGAAACTTTGACAAGTTCCACCAGAAACAGAAAGTAAATTATCGTTTCCGTTAAAAAATTTTTCCGGATTTTGCCAACTAGGTATTTTATTTTGCAAAGTTTAATAGAATTTTGCGTGTTGGGGGGGGGGGGAGGCTCCCCTTTAGCAAGGACCCTGGAAGTTATGCAATAAGGCTAGTGACACGCTGGAAAAATATTAAACGGACTTTAGCTGGCACACTTTATATGTTGCAATTACACATAATTCTGTAAAACTGAAAGTGGTTTACTAAAATGTAGTTTTTTTCATTATGTAAATATCCTTCAACTTCGTGCATGGTCGTTTTTATTAGGTACTAGCTGCGTGCCCGTTCTCCGCACGGTAAGAAACGAATATTTTCATAAAATATAATCGTACCTGTGTGAAAACAAAATCTAAAAAAAAAGTATTTTGCAGTCCCTTAGTTGAAACTACCGCGGTATATATTAACGCGACGTAGGATTATAGTTTAGTTAGTTGTAAGACGATCGTTCAAAAAAATGAATAGAACACTTTTAATTTCACGGAATATTTATTAACGTGATATACTGTGCCATATTAACCGAACATATCTGCTATTACTACCTATTACTTATACTATCTATTACTTATATTAATATTATCTATCTTCGCTTCTCCCTCTTTGATGCTCAATTTCAAGAAACAGATTAGACATTTTAAATCAATGGTGCCTTTCTATTCTGTGATGATTCTTTGCAATTTATGCATTGCCATTAAAACAGCTTTCCATATATTGTTATTAATAATTATTGTCAGATTGACATATTTAACACCGTAAAATATTCCATCTCGACGTGGTGGAAAATTTCCAACCTGTCCCAATTTAAGTTTTTACCTCCATGTTTCAGTCTCGTGTAAAACATCAAACTGTATAGCCTCGGGGAACTATTTAGAATCGCTCAAATTGCGAATAGGACGTTAAATTATATTGCAGAGTTTGCAAATTTCACGCAACTTTCAATTCATGACGTCACGTTCTGACCTCGAGTAGTTGAGTCTGGTTATTTCTCTCAGTAGTTCTCAATGAAAATAAGGGAACAGGTGGATTTCCAGAATTTTAAAAGTTGACTACGGACTATTCTATGCCGTTTGACATGCATGTGCAAAATTTCAAGCTGATCGGTCGGACGGTGTGGGAGGACTTCCCGGACAAGCAAGCAAACAAATAAACTTTCACATTTATATAATAGATTAAAAAAATTAGTTGATCTATTGAAAAGATAAATCTTTCAAGAGGGTCTAAGTAGTAAAAAGGTTGGGAACCCCTGATGTAGAGTATTGAAAAAAATAAACTCGGCTGTTCGAGCCTCGTCAGGGGGAGGACCCCCCCCCCCCCCTGAATCCCTCCAATGTTTTAGTTTCATTATTGCCATATTAAAACGATATTATTTGACTATGTCATTTTATCTCTCATCTTTCCTGTATTTCGTCTGGAAACCCCCTGTTGAAATTTTTAGGATTGTAGCCTATTTGTAGAAAAATACATGGGATGCCTATTCTACAACTTACGAAATATTGTAACAATAGATTACGGTCGGACGGTGTGGGAGGAGTTCCCTGACGAACAAGCAAACAAATAAACTTTCACATTTATATAATCTCTCTATTCTAAAAAAAAAAGTAAAGTCCGCTGGCGCTGTCAAAGCTTGTTGGCCTATCTCCTCCTAAACCGTGGGGATGTGAGTTTCGACTAAGGTGCCCACAGATTCAAAAAATTCCGAGGAACCTGCTAAGCTGACTTAAATTTCGAAAATCGAATTATTTTAGAAGATATTAATAAAAAACTGAAAAAATAAACAGAATGGTCGCCAGATTAGGCATAAAATCATCCATTCCTTTGCAACAAAGCGTTTCTAAGTATGTAGTATCACGTGAAATTGTCAAACATGAGTTAGAATTACGCCCATTTTATGCCAAATTAAAAAGTATATGAAATAACTAACTCAAAGTGTGTTACACAAAGTTGAGAATTTTCAAATAGTACGTTCACTTAGACAACAGGAGTTTAGAATGAGCGACTATTCGTTTTTCCAAAACAGAATAACTAATTGTAACTGATTTTAAAAGCGCCATCTTGGCATTAGGAATGATTTGGCAAAATAGTATCTTTCCAAGCAGGGTGAATAAGCTTCGAGTTCCAGAATGCTGGAACCCAGTATCTTGAAAATGAAGAATAATTAAAATGCAGATTATTTTAAAGGCGGTTCGGTCCAGCTGGAGTATTTCCTACCAGTAGACATATTTGGTGGCGTTAACTACGCCTATTTGCCAGCGCGGCGAGATGATATAATTCGTGGTGCTAAATACGCCAATCTGCAAAGGATTATGTATATGAAAATATGGATAACGGTTTTCCGGGAACCTTGCATGAGCAGTAATTATAGGTCGTGAGCATGTGTAAATCGCCAAATAATGAAAAGTCGCCATGGGTGGCAAGCTATCCTAGCTGTTCCGTAGTTTTTATCAAAGAAAGCACGTAAAGTACTGTTTTCTTAGAGATCATTATTAACTATACATATACGCAAGTCGCCAAATAATGAAAAATCGCCGTGGGTGGCAAATACGCAAGGTGTCCAATAGGTTTTACATAATTAAAAATACAGCTCAAACAGATGTTCTGATTTTATTACGCTTTAACTCCTAATTAATATAACTTTTGAATGGCAACGTTAAATATCATTGTGTTTCTGAGGAGTGCAAATAATTTTTCCAGCGATTATACGCGGAGTCCGCACTCCAGGGATCCAGGTGGAGTATAGCTCAGGACCCGTTGAACACTGATTCCTAATAACAAAATATCTACCGTGATATGGGGGAGTGGTCTACTGTGTTGAGTGTGAAGTTTAAATTTTTATGTACCAATGAACATGCAAGAACCAAGCGACGTGTAGCTCAGTAACATTCCATCTGATCCAGTCTTTGGGATTTGTCTGTTGAAATTCTGTCTTTTTTACGAATAAGCCTTATTAGGGGCCGAATGCCTCATACGAAAAGCGAGCGTAGCGAGTCTAGGGGCCTTGGCCCCTAGTACATTTAAAAAATTAGTTGATCTATTGGAAAGATAAATCTTTCTAGAGGGTCTAAGTAGTAAAAAGGTTGGGAACCCCTGATGTAGAGTATTGAAAATAATAAACTCGGCTGTTCGAGCCTCGTCAGGGGGAGACCCCCCTCTGAACCCCTCTAATTTTTTAGTTTCATTATTGCCATATTAAAACGATATTATTTGACTATGTCATTTTATCTCTCATCTTTCCTGTATTTCGCCTGGTAACCCATGTTGAAATTTTTAGGATTGTAACCTATTTATAGAAAAATACATGGGATGCCTATTCTAACAGCTTACGAAATAGTGTAACAATAGATTAAAGCTGTTGTGCACTAATAGTATTTAAATGTATGTAAAAAATACATGTGATGCCTATTCTACAGCTTATGAAATATTGTAACAATAGATTAAAGCTGTTGTGAACGAATAGTATTTAAATATATGTAAAATTATGTCGCATACTTTTATGTCGCATTTTTGGGACACATTTTTCAGAAAAATTTCAATAAAGGGGGTGAGAGATAAAATGGCATAGTCAATAAATTATGGCGCTTTTTTGGGACACATTTTTGGGACAAATTTCAGTAAAAGGGGTGAGAGATAAAATGACATAGTCATTAAAAGGCGCTTACTTAGTTGCCAACCCAATAAACTGTGTAACAATGTAGAAAAAGCGATGTAGTTTAAGCCAGCATTCTTTTTTATATCTTGTTGTTTTAGTAATGCACGACCGCTATTTGATTGTGCTTCAGTTAACTGCTCCAAATTTTGAAACGGTAACTTTGATGTATTATACATATTTTCGATGAAGCGTTTTACATGAATAATAACGAGACAAGTATATTAATGATTTTCAGGGAACAGATATCGTTATTAAGAGTTTTTTTTTCTATCTATCAAGTTATCTAACTTTCATTCTTTCTTTCGATATGAAGTCATCGTGCAAATCAAACATGCGTGGAGCATTTATATATATATATGAGGTGGTATTTAGAGTTGATAATTAAAAAAAAATCAAATCAACCAGCAATTTCAAAAACTATTTTTCAGAATTTTTGCGATAGTTACAGTGATTAAGTTTCAAAATATGTAAACAGATTGTGAATTTCTTTCTTTTTTTTTTAATATTGGAGTGATAGTTTGTTTACGCCTCGTTTTTCTCTCGACATATTTTTGTGGACCGATTTGCTGTCGACACGTTTGAGAATAAAATGTTAAAAGCCGCCAAAGTTTGGAATTTTTGATGATTTATCGCCAATTTTGGCACCATAAAATAAGTCCCCAAATTGAGATTCACGATATCTTCCATATTTGGAGAGACTAACAAATTCTACAGTTTATTATACAAAGGTGAAATATAGTTAGCATATGCCTGGCGAAGATTGTGGAACAGTTCTAGTAGGAGATTTTATTATAGATTTTAATTCCAAAGAATTTTTTCGTGGAACAAGAGAGAAAAATAAGGCACATTCGAAAATAATGATACACTTTGCAACTTAACAGAATAAGGAAGAAAAATAGGGAAGAAGCATGGATTACGATGCACTTTTAAAACATAGAAATTTAGTGTGTATTTAAAATATGAAAGTGTTTCAAGTTGTTGTTGTTGTTTTTAATACTGAAAAAAAAAATTAATATTAGATTTGTCTAGTACTGTTTTAACAAGCAACAAAGATTAATATTCTTAAAATGAGCCATAAATGTCATAAAATAAATAAAAACTTTGTGAAAAAACGCACATAAAATGTTACTTATACATGAATGGTACTTCGTGTTATAAGTGACATTTTATGTGTGTTTTTTTCACAACGATTTTATTTATTTTATCGTTTAACACCAGTATTTTGAGTGTTTTTCCACCATAACAGTCATGTTCATAAAATGCTCATTAAAAATTAAATAATAATAATAATAATAATAATATTAACATTTTCATGTATCATAATTTAATTTTCGCAACTTTGAGGATCTGTTTTGTATGAAAACTTCCGTAATAACAAATTAAATGTTTTGGGGGAAAATTTTGACGCGATTTTTAAAGTTTCACATTCGTTTCCTGTACACACGTAACGAAATCTAAACCAGTGGTGTGCACAACCTGCGGCCCATTAAGAGAAGCGTTTCGCAGCGATTCAAAATATTATACAGGGTGTCCCAAAAAGGTGCCAACACGCTTTCATTCTTTATCTATTAGAGATAAATTGGGGTATGCCAATTGACAAAAAAAAAAAAAATGTTCAAAAAAGTTGGAAATGAGACTACGTCAAGAAAAAATTCATCTCGTTCATTTCCAAAAAGTGACACATTTTAAATTTGTATAGGACCCCTGTGCGAAAAAAAAAATCCCAGTTAGTAAAATGTGCTCCATGTAAAATTATGTGATGTTCATGATCATGAGGATGTGATCATGTTGATGATGATAATATGATGATGATCATGAGGTGGTGTTCAAAATCTGAGAATTATATACTGAAAAGCGTCAGAGGTATGAAGATAAATATAGGCTGACTTTAACCACTTTTCAATGGATCTCGAAGGGAAAAAAAATCACGTGGGATGATTAGAGGGATCGTACAGAAATGACGAAAAATGACGAAAGAAAATATTTTTTTCCACTTCAGCAATAAACGTTACATTCAAATTGATGTACAGCCCTCTATCACCTTTGTTTAAAGATAGTATCTCTGGGACAATTTCTGATGGAAGGATGAAATTTTGTGAATCACCTCTTTAGTGTATCAGGCAGTTATTACCAACCTATTTCTTTTTTTTTTTTTTGTACGGGAGGGGGGGGCTCGTATGCATATCTAAAAAGCGTAACTATTGAAAATAAACGAAAGGAATTTTTTTAGCATAGTCCTAGCGCCTATTCGGAGCATTTTATCAATTTACATTACTCAGTTATCTCTAATAGATAAAGGATTTCAGAGGGTGGGAGTGGACATTGAAGTCAAAAGTAAAAAAAAAAAAAAAAGGAAGTTTTCTAAATTTTTGAAACATATGTTTAACACTTTGAGGCTTTGAGGCGCAACCCTTTCCTAATGCTGAAAAAAGGGCAGCCGTTGCCATCGCTCGACTTAACTACCAGCAAGACGGCGGACGATCGAAACGTTCATCGCGTGCCACAGATCTAGAGACCCTTTTTCGACGACAGCTGGCTGTGCCAGCATTGGGCAATCTATCCAGCTGTTCTCGCATTCTTCCATTTTGCAGCAGATGCCAGTGCCGTTAAAAATAATCGTGACCATTTTTTGACGGGAAATGACGTGCTAAAAAGTAAAGGATTCTCGTGGCGCTCTGTCACCCGCAACTATTTTTAAAGAAATCAAATCTACTCTTCGTGACTGGCAACAGTCAAAACGTCAGAGTTGGGTGTTCCCGGAGCGGGAACACTGCGCGTTAAAGGGTTAAAAGACACAAATTGGAAAATGTTTCGATAAAATGTTTCGATTTTCTTTGAATACATAGGCCGCTACTGAATAGAATCTTGCTTGCGCCCCTCCCTGTCCTACTCAGCTGAGTGAGTGACGTACTTCTCGGAAAGGTTGCTTACCTGTTATCCAAATAGTAATTTTTTCAATGAAAAATGCAGATTTAGTGGGGTACTAGCACATCAAGCCTTGGCAGGAGGGTCCGCCCTAAGCAATTGTGATTATTTGTGAAAGGGCACCCAATGGTGGGCCATCATTAGCCCTAACAAGGACATCCCAAACAACCATGGTATTGTAGATGAAACCATGGTATTGTACCTGAAACCATGGTGTTGTAGAATGGTTGTGTTGTGTTGGTTAAAGCAAAGCTACTCGAGGGATATCTGTCTAAGGGGAATGCCTTGGGAGTAGGACATTTTTATGGGGTTCTAACGCGTATTAACGCTACATCGGGAGAAACCATCCAAAATTCCAGAAACCTAGACCTTCACACTTCTCTCATCTACCAATGTGCCAGAAAGTTTTGCATGACAACCTTATATTGTAAACCTTAAATAAATTTGATTACAGTTTGTGCAATATGCATGAATTCATCAAATAATTCAAACATGCGTTTAGCAAGTTCTGTGATCTAATGACTTCCACCTCTATTTAATTTAAAAGTGTGTTATATTCACCATAACTTGAGCTAAAATTTGAGCTTTATAAGAAATTGATGTCAGATTTTTATTTAAAAATGTTATTTAATTCTTATTTAACGACTGAATATTATTTAACTCTACAGATATACCAACATGGAGGTGTAAAATGAAAATAACTGTTGTAAAGTGCGTAGGTGTAAAATAATAATCGAATATCTGCAGATGACAATATTGAATCAATAATTCTAAGACGATTAAATTAAAAGACATTTATAAAAAAATTTATCTCTTTTATACTCTATCAAGTTTCGATATAGCTGTTTCATACACTCAAGGCTGAAAAATTTTTACATTTAATTTATTGCTAGTAAAAAAATTTCTTCCATGATAAAAAAAACATTCTAATTCAAAGACAGAAATAAACTGTTTCATTTCTCCCGAAAATTTCAAAATTTTTTAGAGATTAGAAAAATTGGGTTTTTCTCAGGAAAACCCAGTTTCGCAACCAATTTCACTTCAGGCATTAAATAAAGTGTCGTCCGACGTTCTCAATTTTTGAGGACAATTCTCAATTTCATGATATTTTTTTCAATTTGTCCCCAAAATGTAAAACAGCCATTGGGGACCAAAATTTTAATTAAAGTCACTATTTCTTTCCAATTAATTTAAAAAATATGGAGTGACTCCACTCGACTTTCCGAACACTTACAATTAAGATCATTACCAAGCATTTTAATAAATTTTAATCGATGAATAATTCAAACATATATACCAAACTGAAGCTCAATTGAATGCGCCGTTTAAACGCTAGCGCACTTTCAATAATTCCCCCCATAGGCCATAATGTAAAAGAAATCTTTGTCGTAGCCCTGTAGAAAAACTATAAGTCCTATACACACCAAAATCAATACCGGTCTTACGATAGTGGTTTATAACATGTATACCCAATTTGAGCTCAATCGGATCTACCGTTTAAACGCTAGCGCACTTTCAAGAATTTCCTCCCATAGGCCATAATGTAAAAGAAATCTTTGTCGTAGCCCTGTAGAAAAACTATAAGTCCTATACACACCAAAATCAATACCGGTCTTGCGACGGTGGTTTATAACATATATACCCAATTTGAGCTCAATCGAATGCCTCGTTTAGGAGCTATCGTGTTCACTCACATACACACAAACACACATACACACACACACACACACACACATACATACATACATCTCGTAAAAATAGCATAAATGGATTCAGAAGCCCTCAAAACGTGTAAAAACACCAAAATCTCGAATTCGAATTTTTTCATGATTACAATACTTTCCTTACATGGTACATGTTCGGAAAGTAAAAAGCAATCAGTCATGTTTAAATTGTGTTACTGGAGTTAATATTGTTTTGATTAAATAAATAGAGGCTTATTTGAGAATGAATGGTATTGAGTTCATAAAATGTACACAGTTTTTTTGTTTGAGAATTGAGGACAGACACCACGCTGATTTTCCCCCCAACTATTTCTTCAAAAATCTGTTCGCCCTAGCATCGAAACACAACCGTATTAATAACCTTGAAATCACTTTTTTTTTAAAGACGTTGTTGTCTCGATATTTCAGCACATGTAAACGAATGTTTTCTCGGTACAACAACAGTTTGTTTTTATTTTTAGCACTTGTGCGCGTCTCGGCAGGGCGGGCGTACAGATTTACAGCCAGAATACACTGCAAGAGGATAGAAAAAAGAAATATGGCAGCGACTTCCAAAGCGTTTTTACAACACGGCTTTCACTTTCACTTTTGCCGGGGGAGGGGGGGGTTTAAAAATATTTTTTGCTCGGGCTCGTCAAATATGTATACGATATTTGTTTCGTCGCGAATGTCACGTGGGAAGTTTGTTAAAAGAGAAGAAGCCCGGATGAATTCCGGTTGTTGCAAGCGAAATATTTAGGTGTCGGCACCATCTTGTGTGGGGCGGAAGAGAAGCGATAAAGTGGCCCTTTTCTTAAAAATAGAACTGGGAACTGGGTGTAAAGTGCTAAAGAGGCAGGGTGTAAATATTTACGTGGGAGAATGATGAGGTTTTTCTAATCCACAGAAACTGTTCGAACCAAGAACCACTTGTACGTGACCGATAAAGCGTCGGCATTTCCACGGAAACTGGCTGTAGATTTTAAGGGTGTTTTCCACGGGATTTTCACCGTAGATTCCTGTGGGTTTACGGCTATTTTTCAACGATGAATGATTTTTAGGGCCTGATTAAAGCATTGAAACATAGGGACCTACCATTGGCGCACCCAGGATTTTAGTTTAGGGGGGGGGGCTGGGCTACAAATACTGCTGAAATCGGTTATAGTGACCTCAATTATAGTTATAACTCTCTTATAACGTCAAAATATTCTGTGCCAGTCTACTTGCCCGTAGAATACAACCCCACGAGCAATGTAACTCATTTTAGAATCAAATAATTATATGATCTTTTCAGTGATGTTGTAACCAAGTTTAACCGTGTTTTATGCTCTATTTGTAAGTTCTTATTTAAAAACTAACATCTTTTTTTGGTAAAAAGTAATTGAGAAATAATTTGAAGACAATTTTCAATACTTTTCACTTCTAATTTCCCACCTTTAGGGGGGCTTCAGCCCCCATAGCCCCCCCCCCGTGGGTGCACCTATGGGACCTACTATCATTACAAGAGCACATAGCTTAGTATATTTTGGACCCCCACCATATCCGAGTGTACATCATTGCTGAATATTGTAGATGAAGTGTGTAGGTCCAGGGTTCAGGCCTACCGCGTGACTGTCGATCTAACGATCTGGAGTTTGAGGCGATTTTTTTTTTCCAGATGTAACGGTGAATATGCGTTAGAATCCCTTAAAAAGTCCTCCTCCTAATGCAACCAGGCCCCTCCCCCCCATAACCCTCGTGTAAGTTTTCCTTTAAACACAATACTAATTAGTACATTTTAGTTAAATCCAAACCCCTTCACAGCCAGAACTTGCTTTCAAGTTTCAGTTTATTTCTCGAGAATTTGCCTCAATAGAAAATGTTATTGTCGGTAAACTATTTCAAAATTATTTTTTTTCTAGAGAATAATGTTCGTTCTTTCACGGGCATCCGAGGCATTTCTTAAAACTAAGAAAACATGGTTTATTTCCCCATGATCGTATAAAATAATCGTTAAAAAAAAAAAAAATGATTTTTCGATCCAAGTTTTGTGAAATAATCTCAAACGATGTTTACAAACGAATACAAAACGAATGTTCTCTGCCGTGGCAGAATAGTGCAGAAATGGTGCATGTGATAGTCATAGCTCTTTTACAGGGACAACGAATAACTGTTGAACGGTCGTTGCCTTAATTGGGTTTGGTCACTGCCATCGCATTTTGGCAACAGCTAGAATAGCCAGGTTAATTCCAATAAGGTAGTAAAATATTTATTTTTAATAACTTTTATAACCTAAAGTTTGAGCCTTGTTTTTCTTTTGTCTGAGAATAAAAAATATCAATTCTTCATGCACTGTTTTCAAGAAAGTTCATTATTTTGTAAAATTGACTCATCTGTATTATTTGTTTTGTTTTATTCGTTGCTAAAAGGCATTTTAACTACATATATATATACTGTAAGTTTTGCTTTCCTGTCATACTTGCCACGCGTGCTCTGGAGCTATGTTTTATTTATTTTGTTATTTGTCAGACATCAGGCCGTTGATTCTGAGTTCTTTAGAGTGTACACGTGTCCCCACGCCTTTGTAATCCCGGATGCAGGTCATGTTCATAAGTGTGTGTGGTTTCGATTAGAGATAAGAGAGAGGCGGAGTTATGCCATACCAGCCCACGTGGTATGATGAGCGTAAATACACCCGCACATCGAAAATCGAAGGACTTCTGCCACTGGAACTGCTTAATGAGTCCACGCTGATTTTTGTACCCGTCTCCCCTCCCCTCTTCTCATTCTAAATTGTAACTTAAATGTGTTGTTCAATAAACCATATTACCTGCCTTAACGCTGGAACTTTACTTGAAATATCTGACGTCTCATATATATATATATATATATATTTAAGTGTAAGGAGCAGCTTGAAAAAGCAACATATTTTACAGGGGGAGGAAGGGGGATCAGACTTTTGCAATTCGCCAGTGCGTACGTTTTTAATCGTATGGAGATCAACCATTTTCACATCGAAGAATAACTGGATACACTGCCCAACGCTGGAAAATTGCAATCGTCGCCATTATTCGATTTAACTGCCAGAAACATAGCGGTCGATCGAATTGGCAATCGAATGCACAGAGTTAAAAGAACATTTCCGACACAGGTGGCTGTGTAAGGTAGCGAATTATTCATTTTAAATCCTTTATTTTTTTATGAATTTCGAGTGTTCTTTTTAAATTTTTGTCTTAGAAAAAGATGTACACATGCTACACACACTGTTTTCTAGAAAATTCATTATTTTATAAACTTCATTCGTCCAGACTTAACTGTATCATTTTGTTTTTGTTCGGACCTAAAAAGGCACTTCAGAGAAACCTTGGAGGGCAATGAACATATTTAATCGGAAGCGTGATTCACGAAACAGCTGGCTGTGCGGCCGCACGGCCAATCGTAACAAAAGAATTTTTTTTAGCTCTGTTGCAATTGGGCCATCTTGCTGGTCGTTAAGTCGAGCGATGGCAACGGCTGCCCTTTTTTACTTTCCGAACATGTACCATGTAAGGAAAGTATTGTAATCATGAAAAAATTCGACTTCGAGATTTTGGCGTTTTTACACGTTTTGAGGGCTTCTGAATCCATTTATGCTATTTTTACGAGATGCATGTATGTATGTGTGTATGTATGTGTGCGTGTGTGTATGTGTGTTTGTGTGTATATGAGTGAACACGATAGCTCCTGAACGGAGCATTCGATTGAGCTCAAATTGGATATATATGTCATAAACCACCGTCGCAAGACCGGTATTGATTTTGGTGTGTATAGGACTTATAGTTTTTCTACAGGGCTACGACAAAGATTTCTTTTACATTATGGCCTATGGGGGGAATTTCTTGAAAGTGCGCTAGCGTTTAAACGGTAGATTCGATTGAGCTCAAATTGGGTATATATGTATAAACCACCGTCGCAAGACCGGTATTGATTTTTGTGTGTATAGGACTTATAGTTTTTCTATAGGGCTACGACAAAGATTTCTTTTACATTATGGCCTATGGGGGGAATTTCTTGAAAGTGTGCTAGCGTTTAAACGGTAGATTCGATTGAGCTCAAATTGGGTATACATGTTATAAACCACCGTTGTAAGACCGGTATTGATTTTGGTGTGTATAGGACTTATAGTTTTTCTGCAGGGCTACGACAAAGATTTCTTTTACATTATGGCCTATGGGGGGAATTTCTTGAAAGTGCGCTAGCGTTTAAACGGTAGATTCGATTGAGCTCAAATTGGGTATATATGTTATAAACCACCGTCGCAAGACCGGTATTGATTTTTGTGTGTATAGGACTTATAGTTTTTCTATAGGGCTACGACAAAGATTTCTTTTACATTATGGCCTATGGGGGGAATTTCTTGAAAGTGTGCTAGCGTTTAAACGGTAGATTCGATTGAGCTCAAATTGGGTATACATGTTATAAACCACCGTTGCAAGACCGGTATTGATTTTGGTGTGTATAGGACTTATAGTTCTCCTAAAGGGCTACGACAAAACTTTATGTTATGGCATAATGGCATATGGGGAGACATTCTTGAAAGTGCGCAAGCGTTTAAACGGTGCATTCGATTGAGTTTCAATTTGGTATACATGTTTGAATTATTCATCGATTAAAATTTATTTAAGTGCTTGGTAATGATCTTAATCGTAAGTGTTCGGAAAGTCGAGTGGAGTCACTCCAGATTTTTCAGCATTGGGAAAGGGTTGCGCCTCAAAGGGTTAAAAGTCCGCGCACGGTCCATCGAAACAACCCACTGCAGTCCGGAATTCTTCTCTCTCCCAGCTGACGTCTGAAGCGCGGAGGATGCAGAGCAAGAGAGATAGTTGGAGGGGAGAAGAGAGAACGATCTTCCCCGTCGAAGACGCTGACGCGCCAACTTTTGTTCGGGGGAGTTTCGAGTTACTCGAGCAGAATTTGGCGGCGATCTGTGCGGGGGCGGGACTAAAATAGGATGACCCGCTTCTTTTTTTTCCCACCCCCCCCCCTTTTTAACCTCTGAGAAGAACGCGGAATTAATATGCCGTGCGGTGTTCCATCCTGGAACTCTTAAGTTTCAGTTTCGAATGCGGGATATCGATGACGGGAGTACAAACATGACGTCATGACCGCGCAGGATAACGAGGCCTCGGAGAAGAGCCCCCCCCCCCCAAGCTTTTAGGACCCCTAAAATGATTAGAATAGATCAAGGTCCTATTCTTGGGGAGGGGGGGAATGTTAGCATAAAAGACATTAATAGAAATTAAATAAAGAGACACACTTGTTGTTGTTGTGTTGGAACATATATTCGGATTTGTGTGCTTGTTCAAGAGGAACCGCTTATAAACACAAGGGGGGGGCACATGCCTTGGAGGAGCACTTTTCCGGGTATCTAGCGCGTATTCACATTACAGCTGGAGAAAACCTCACAAAACTCCCCACCGCTAGACCGACGGCCCCGTGAGAGGACAGAACCCTGTTCCTCCATTTCAACCATCTCCCAATGTCAGTGGCTTTAACCACTGTGCTACACATTGGTTGAGATACACTTTGTTTGTTTTTTTGTTTGTTTGTTGTTGTTGTGAACACATATATCGGATTCGTGTGCTTGGCTCGAATTCCGCTTATAAATCCTCATCAGAAGGACAACACAAGGGGAATGGTGCCCACCGTGGGGGTCTTTCTAAGGGATCCTAACCCGTATTTACGCTAAGTTTCGGAGAAAACCACGAAAACTCCGAACGGTTAGGTCGACGGACGCGGGATGGGACCCGAACCCGGGACCTTCACACTTCGCCCGTCTACCATTTCCAGTGACATAACCACTGTGCCAAGGTGAGGCTTGTTTGTTTGGGATCACATGTATTTCGGATTTGTGTGCTTGGCCCGAAACCCGCTTATAAATCCACGTCAAAAGAACAATACAAGGGGGGGTGCCCTCGATGGGGTGGGGTCTCTCTAAGGTAAGGTGACCAAACGTCCCTATTTTCCGGGGACAGTCCCCATTTTCAGGACGTTTTTCAAATTGTCCCCAGAATGTAAAAATGGAACTGGGGACAATTTTTTAATTATTGCATTGTTTTTCAATTAAATTACTGTTAATTATTGCATTAATTATAAATGTCCCCAGTTTTGTTGTCAGAAATCTGGTCACCTTACTCTAAGGCGTCCTAACCCGTACTTACGTTGAATATCAGAGAAAACCACGGAAAACCCCGAGCCGTTGGGCCTGCTGACGCGACCTGGTTTTGAACCAGGCACTTCCTGTCTCCCAGTTCAGAGCGCTATGTGTTCAGCCACTGGTGGGTCTACAACACACGAGTGTTTGTTTACACTGTATTCGCGGACAGAATAAACGTCACGTGAGGACCGGCGGCTTAGAGGGTAAGGATTGTGATTGTGTGTGATTAAGGCAAACCTGCGCGAGGGGTATCTGCCTAAGATGAGGGATGCCTAGGTAGAAGGACTTTCTAAGGGGTTCTAACGCGTATTCACGTTACATCTGGAGAAAACCTACCAAAACTCCAGACCGTTAGATCGACGACCGCGCGATGGGACCCGAACCCGGTACCTTCACGCTTCGGCGGTCTACCATTTTCAGTGATATAACCACTGTGCCATGGTGAGGCTAGAGGGTAAGGAACTGTCGTACTCCACACCAGTCTCTTGAGCGTGCTGTCGTGGGTTCGATTCCCACTCATACCCTGGTTGTTAAAATTTCTTTTCATTTCATTATGTTGTCCGTTTTACTCGGCGAGAATTTACAAGCAAATTCTTGAAACGGAACCCACAAATCCGAAAATAAATACAACAACAGCATCAACAACAACAAAAACAACAACAGAAGCAGCAAACTAGGAATGTATGTAAAGACGAGGCGAGACCAGACACTGGACTGTCTCGTTTTTGAAGGAAATTCACTGTTCATAGGACAAACACAAACAACAACACACGTCATGTTAAGGTCCAAAGCACACCATGGGTCATTAACCAACATGACGTTAAAATAAATAAAAGATTTGTGAAAAAGCACACACAAAATGATACTTTAAACAATTTGTGTGTTTTTTCACAAAGCTTTTATTTATCTTAACGTTTAACACCAGTATTTTGAGTATTTTTTTCCGCAACATGAACCGTAACATCTGTCCATTTGAAATTTACGGACTAATTTATAATCTCTGCCCCATTCACAGGGGGGGGGGGGCGGAGAAGGTGAGTATGTAAGCACCCCATATGTACGCCAATGATCTGATCATACACGAACCCCCTCCCCACCCCCGAAAAGTGCGGTTTTGTTTGGACGGATAGTTTATCCCATAGGTGAATTCAGCTAACTGCCTACCTTTTTAACGTATTATTACGTTCTTCTATAAAAGCCCTATGTACATATTTTTTTTTTTTTTTCAACGTCGTCGCTAGTTTCAATATTCCTCCGTTAGAAAACTAATTGAGTTGAAATAATACTTTTTTTTTTTTTTTTTTTTTTTACTTTAAAGCAGGTATGGATAACCTTTGAAAAGTTGCGGGCCAAACTCTAGGATGTTAGCGAAGCCGCGGGCCGTATAATTGGGATTTATATGGGATTTTGAACTGCTTATAGGGATTTAATACGGGGTTTTCATGTGTTTCGCGGGCCGGATCAAAAGCCGCGGCTGGCCACATCCGGCCGGCGGTTGGCCTTATGTGCTCTAAAACATGCTTCTTGCAATAATTTCTCATTGAAATTTAATTCTTAGCACAATTAAATAGCTCGATCATTATGAATAAGAACCGTTTAAAGTTTATGAATAAATAAATAAATAAAATTATTAAAATATATTTAAAAAAAGGGGGAATCACTAAAAAATACCATAAATTCCCAATTTACAGATATATATTGCATGGATGATCACACCTATATCTGAGGAGTGGTCATGCACCCCTATCTGCCCTATTGTCGTTATGATTTACGTTCTGGTATAACTTAGAATTTGTTCCACATTTAAATATAGTATCTTTCTAAGACGGGATCCTTGACCCCTCCTCCCCCCCCCCTACAAATAATCATATGGGTTCCCATGGAGATGCATAAGTTCGGAATAGATCAGATCTGAAAATGATAAGCAAAATCTTAACTGCGTATCATTCATAACATAAAAAGTTCGCGAAAGTTTGCTCAATGGAATGATTTTATACCCAATTAAAAGTTTCAGAAAGTTAATTACATATTAAAAAAACATGTTAAGAGCGTAAATTATAATTTTTTTTTTACATGACACACCTTATGCACCCCTCCCTTACGGATATGTCATAAGTTATGCCATCATACTCCATACTGAGTCATAAATTTTCTAAGCAGTTTCCTGTTCCTATACACTTTTCTCTCTTAAAACACTGAATAAATCGGAAACGTACATCAGAAAAGTTCAATGTATTCTTTCTCCAGCAAACTTTTCTCCGATATGAACTAGACCACATATGAATTTTGTGTAATTAAAATTACTGAATCACTCCCTTGCCAATTAATTCCGTGATTTTTTTAAAAAAAAATTGTTATTAAATTAAAAAATAATTCTGGAACACTCACTGTTTTACATAAGACGTCATAAAAAAAGTATAAACAATTTTTAACACTAATAAATAGTTGTTAGTCACTGCAGTTTCATTTTTAACGGAAATAGGTCTTAAAATATACAAACGAAAACTTTCTTTCTTTTTTTTAAGGAGATCCAGTTTGATTCAATCGCTTGTTAAAAATCCGAATTTATTTTGTCTATTGTTTTTCTTTGCTTTGATTGCACTGTTGTTTTATTCTTATTTTCTCTAGAGCATTTTATTTGGCGAATCGGTCATTGCTTTGTATACTTACAAAATGTGTCACGTATACTTATTATTATTATTATTATTATTTTGTATATTATAATGTGTTATTTTAGTTTTAATTACATTTCCTTTAACCTTCTGCAACCAGGAAAAAAACATGCTCTAAAATTCGCAATAAAAACTGGTAGATAAATGAAACGCATTACTGTTACGTATCGCATTATATGCGATACATAACAACAGATGTATACAGGGTGTACCAGAAACACCGACCTGGGCTTTAATTCCTTAACTATGGATCATAGACATATGCTATAAATTGCAAAGTTACGTAAAAAAGCGTGTAGAGTTTTTATGGAATGAATTAAAACTTTTAGGAGATTACATATAAATAAATAACAAATTAAAATTTCTATACACCACCTGTACAAAAAAAAAATTCCCGATTAATAAAATGTGCCCCATGCATTAAAGAGGTGAAGCACAAACTTTCAGGTTTTCATCATACAAAGGAACAGAGCTATGTTTAAACAAAGTTAGTATGGGCTATACAATACCAATAACAGCAAAAGAATTATGTATTTAGGCAATTTGTGTACAACCCGTGAAACACTAGCTTGCGATGTGATTTTTTTTTTCTTCGAGAATCATTGAAAAGTGATTTAAGTCAACCTACATTTATTTTCATGTCTCTGGGCCTTTTTATGGTAAAAGGATGAAATTTTGTCCATCCCTTAATGTATGGGGGCCCATTTTACTAATTGGGATTCTTTTTTTAGAAAGACTGTGTAAAAATTTCAATTTTATGTTATCAATATTTAAGGAATAAATGTCTAAGTCAAGGTTTTTGGTCCACTTCATACCTGCCAACTCTTCCGGATTTTCTGGAAGATTTTCCACCACCATCCTTAAACTATTTTATTTCACATTTAAAATTTGGACTCATTTTAAGCTTAAATTGCTAAGTAAAAATTACTGGTGGAAAAGCTTTCGCACTTTATATTTAACAAATGCATTCTTAAAAAAAAAAAAAAAAAAAAAAAATGTATAGAGAGTGAGAAGAACCTGTCAATTACTAAGAAATCTTCCATGAATCAAGGCTTTCGTGAATTTTCTAGATCTGTCTAAGAAAATACATGCAAGCCTTAATTCCTAGAGGTTTTTTAGTAAATAAGTCTCTTCCGATTTTATTAAAAGAATGTATGAATGTTATGTATACTTCTGTGTGCAAATGTATATAAATAACATAAATGTTACTTATTCTTCTGTAAATAATTTAACAGCTCTAAAAAAGAAATAAAAAAGGGGCTTTAATATACAGGCATGGGAAATATTTTTACCATAAGTTGGAAAATGGAAATTTTTGTAAAATGTACACGGATGTCTCACTGAAATGAACAACATTTTTTTATCCTATTTGTTAATTCTCCGTGAGAGTCATTATGTATCGAGAAATATGCCCCTCCCCCGAAAAAAAAAACTGATTCATCTAATTTTACCAATACAGTAAAACTCGATACAAACACACTTAAGGGACCCAATAAAATTATCATTCTAGAGGGATGTATCGGTATATCAAGGGGAGATTATATTGTATGGAAATTCCGCGGGACCACAAAATTCTACCATTATAGAGAGATTTATCTTTGTATCGAGTATCGTTATAGCGAGGTTTTACTGTATCATACTTAAATTCATTTAAACAAAATTACAAATTAGCAGCTGTTGTTGTTGTTTCTAATGCCCTCTGGCAACCACGGAGATGCCAGATCCTAAACAAGAAACGGCAAAGGGCGAAGAGTGCGGCTTCCACTAGAGTGTGCCCCAATGGGAGGAAGACCGTCTTAACACGGGGTAGCCTAATTTTGAACCCACTCCAAAGGAGGGACCCCCCCCCCTCGAAATTGGCACCCCCCAGAGGTAGCGTTAGACTTGGATTAATTGGAGTACATTGGAGCCGCGACGGATTTTACGTGCTCCCACAGCAGTCGAGTCGAGAGAGGAGTTGACCCTCCCAAGCACTGACCAAGCCGGATGCTGCTTCACTTGTCGTTTTCTTATATGGGAACGGAGTCTAGCCAACACCTCCTAAACAGAGAAAGCGTTGCAAGTCCTACGTCACCAGGCTTTGGCGTTATCACTAGGCCTACGAAAGTGGCGCCGTCACAGTTTTAATATCACAAAGTAAAACTATTTAAAATTTCTGGTGAGTCCTACAAATATTAGAAAATATCTTAAATTAAACAATAAAATTAAAATATCTTTTTCATGCAAAATTATTCATTATGATCTATTTCCTTATCCTGTTATCTAATTAGTGATGGATAAAAAATGCCATTTGTCCTAAAATTCTATTTCTATCTGAAATTATTAAAACATTGCTGTTCATGGGTAAATTCACCAGAAATTTTTAACAGTTTTTATTATGTGATAATAAAATTTTTAAATGTAGACCTAGTGATGACGTCAAAGCTTGGTGACGTAACAGTTGTAAGGCTTTCAATATCTAGAAGGCATTGGTTTTAGCGCCCAAATCACTGCGGGACGCAACAAACTGCAGAACATTTAAGTTAATTGGACGAAAACATTCTTTCTACAAACGGACCGTGGTTTGGGGCAGAGGAATAATGATTAAGTTATGATATATGATTAAGGTAAGATTAAGCAGGAATTTTTTTTTTTTTAATTCCGGAAAATCCTTATTCAAAATTGAATCGTCGCGAATCAGCATTCCTCAAAAACAGTTTTAAAAAAATCTGGAGTGACTCCACTCGATTTTCCGAACACTTACGATTAAGATCATGACCAAGCATTTAAATAAATTTTACTCGATCAATCATTCAAACATATATACCAAATTGAAGCTCGATCGAATGTACCGTTTAAAGGCTAGCGCACTTTCAAGAATTTCTCCCCATAGGCCATAATGTAAAAGAAATCTTTGTCGTAGCCCTGTAGAAAAACTGTAAGTCCTATACACATCAAAATCAATACCGGTCTTGCGAAGGTGGTTTATAACATGTATACCCAATTTGAGCTCAATGGAATGTACCGTTTAAACGCTAGCGCACTTTCCAGAATTTTCCTCCATAGCCCATAATGAAAAATAAATCTTTGTCGTAGCCCTGTAGAAAAACTGTAAGTCCTATACACACCAAAATCAATACCGGTCTTGCGACGGTGGTTTATAACATATATACCCAATTTGAGCTCAATCGCATGCGCTGTTCAGGAGCTATCGTGTTCACTCACATACACACAAACACATATACACACACACACACACACACATACAGACATACATACATACATCTCGTAAAAATAGCATAAATGAATTCAGAAGACCTCAAAACGTGTAAATACACCAAAATCTCGAATTCGAATTTTTTCATGATTACAATACTTTCCTTACATGGTACATGTTCGGAAAGTAAAAAAGGAAGAAAAAAAGGGGGGGGGTGGGGGGATAACTTGTTACGGTGAAACAAAACAGCTGAATCCTGCGGATAATGAATTGCAGCTATTTTGAGACACCTATTTGAAAAAAGCGAACTTGTTTTAAGAATATATTTTCTCGGCTTGTATGTGCTGATAAGAGCAAGATTCAGATTCATGGGGATTATGAGATATATTTTTATTTCTTTTAACCCTTCTTGCTTTTCTCTGTTATATTGAGTTACTTCTTTTCCGAGCTATGACATAAAGATGAAAAATGATAGGCAGGCATGAATCCAACTTTCAAACAGCCAAAGCCTTGTCACGTCTATTTTTCACAAAAAGAAAAAAAAAATAGAACGTTATGTTTAATTAAGAAATCGCCATTCATCTTACAATTAGAATGTGTTGCCGGTTGTTTAAGTCGACGGCTCTTGTTGATAGGGAAGGGTTTGAAATACAAGAGTTTTCTGTGCTTTTTGAAACAGTCATAAAAATCACTTTTTTTTTTTTAATTCTTGCAAAGGTAGAACATTCTTTACGTTTCTGCCTCACCATGGCGCAGTGGTTATTAGGGATGGACGCGAGACGATAAATAAGCGTCTCGCGTCTCGCAAAATAGCCTAAAAGCTTGTCTCGTCTCGCAAAAATCCTTATATCGTAATGTTAAAAATGCGTGTCTCGTCTCGCAAAAAAGTTGTAAATCTCTGTCTCGTCTCGCAAAAAAGTCGTCTCGCGTCCATCCCTAGTAGTTATGTCACTGAAAATGGTAGACGGCCGAAGTGTAAATGGCCCCGAGTTTGGGTCCCATCGCGCGACTGTCGATCTAACGGTCTGGAGTTTCGGTAGGTTTTCTCCAGATGTAACGTGAATACGCGTTAGAACCCGTTAGAAAGTTATCCTACCAAGACAACCCCCCATCCTTGACAGATCGGCGTAGCGTTGCCATAATCACACAAACAGCGCAGTATATTTAGATACTGGGTGACAGTTATTTAGCTATATCAAGGATAGGCAAATCACTGCGCATGCTCCAAACTTGGAGCAATGGATGTTTTAAATGGTGCATTGCATCCCTCTGTCAGATTTTTCGCGTTTTTTCGAGCGATTAAAAATTTTTGAAATATTTTCGTGCCCGTAAATATTTCATTTCTTACAATTTATGATTCTACATCCAAAGGAAGCATTTGCACTCTCCAAAAGTAGAATCTTCTCTGAAGTTCTACCAAATATCCGAAAAACTAATTCTAGAATTCTTTCTGAGAACGACGCAATTTCAATTCAAGGCGTTATGTGGCGCATCTGAACTCATCCGGAAAAAAATTGGCGCATAATATGAAAAAGGTTGGCTATCCCTGAGCTACATGATAAAATAAAACCTTTTTTTTTTAACGATTGACTAGATTCAGTTAAGGTTGAATTCAGTTATTTTTTGGAGCATGCGCATTCTGTATAGTTACATTTTTGTGTTATGACAAGCCTACACGAGGGGCATCTGCTCACGGGTGGAGGAGTGCCTTGGTCGGAGGACTTTTTGAGGGGTACTCATAATACATCTGATGAAAACTGACACAAACTCCAGACCAATCGACAGTCGCACGGTATGCCCGAACGAGGGACCATTACACTTCCGCCGTCTACCATGTTCAATGACTCATCCACTCGGCCATGGTGGGGGGCCGGCGCACGCTAATAGTTGTTCATTTTTTAAGTGAAAATACCGAAAAAATTCTTTCCTGGGAGTATATCGATCATCAAGTCTGAATATTCAAGTAATAACAGCCGTACTGCAAAGTTTTTATTTTATCATATTGGCTAAAAAAGAAATTATGAGCTGACGACCTGCAAGCAACCGATCCAAAGTTCTTTTTTCAATAACCGACGGTCACTTATCGATTGTGTATTCGCCACTACATCGGTTCGAAATATTGGTCACTCTATTATGGAGGCACCCAGTGGTCGGCCAAATTTACCGTAATTTCCGGCTTATAATCCGCGGATTATCTACTAAAAAAGATGAAAAGTTATCCAGTGCGTATTATGGATCGCTGCGTACTAACTACTGAAACTTTTCCTGAAGCCTTCAGATTTTACAATAAAAAACTTTATTTATCAAAACAAAATAAAATTCTGATAACTCCTTGGAATTGAATGATGATTTGCTTTTAGGGTTTTCCAGATTCAGATGATTCTAATTTTCAGTTTTTTTTAATTACTTGTAAATATTAAGCGTAAATTTTGCTGAGTATTGGCTGTATTGATTACTTATTCAATATTTGCTGTCTATATATTATTCCAGTAAAAGGTTTATTGTTTGTATATATATATTATTCCAGTAAAAAGGTAGGTCTCAGTTCAATTTTGTTTTTCTTATAATAATGTCACTTGACTAAATAATTACGATGTTACAAAATATGCGATAAGTATTCTGCATGCTACCATACATTTTGTTTTGTTTGTTCCGAAAAAAAATATTAGCTTTCTTATTTTTGATTAATTTCATAATACTAACTTATATTTCATAATACTTCATAATTCTTAGGGCTTACAGGTAGAATGCCTAGCTTAAAAATTCTGTATCAATTGTGATTTAAATCGAAAAATGACCGTCAAAGTATGTTTGATAATTCTCATTCATAACAATAGATTTTTAGTAGGAAATGGTTTACAATAAGCCGATTCTAATATTAATACTGTGGTTTTACTATACATAGAAAATAATTACCAATTTCGGTCAAAGCATCGCCATACTATCCGCGGATAATCTACCGCTGCGGATTATCTAAAGAAATATTTTTTTTCTACTCGAAAAAAAGCACCTGCGGATTATCTATCGCTGCGGATTATAAGCCGGAAATTACGGTACCTCCAGTGAGAGACGGACGAGTTGCCACCCAAAGCCCAGAATAAAACCCGGACCCAAGGCGTGATAGAATGGTTCTTTGGTCACTATACCACCTGGTCGGCTCGGTCCAGATGTTTTACAGCAGTCAAAAGATTAACTCAAAGATAATTTTGAATTGAAGAAAACGGCGGAGAGGAGAGAGCCATCACCGCTATATTAACCCATTTATGCCTAGCGTCCATTTTTTGGGACGGCATTTTCGCTATCAGTCGAAAACGTTATTTATTTTTCCTAGCCTTTATTCGCGAGTATTGAACCTCAATTCCACAAAATATTTTAATATGGCCAAGTAGGATGTTGACATTTCAATTTTTATACGTAATGATTTTAAATGAAATCATCCTTGTTCAAGAAGTTGACATCAGAAATTTATCAATTACTGCTGATGTTAGCAAAAATCGAAGAAAGTCGCAAAAATATCCAGGCACGAATGGGTTAATCAATTTGTGCCCAGATATTTTTGCGTCTTTCTTCGATTTTTGCCAATACCAGCAGTAATAGATCAATTTCTGATGTCAAATTCTTGAACAAGGGATGATTTCTTTTAAAATCATTATGTATAAAAATTGAAATGTCAACATCCTACCGGGTCATGTTAAAATATTTTGTGGAGTTGAGTTGCAATACTCGTGAATGAAGGCGAGGAAAAATAAATAGCGTTTTCGACTGATAGCGAAAGTGTTGTCCCAAAAAAGTTATTCATTAGGCATAAATGGGTTAAGCGAGTTGTTTAGAATTTCGATATTCGTCTGCGGCACGTTGACATCATGGGCATTGATCAGAAAGTCCTCTGCCCAAGGCACTTCCCCTTAGGCAGATGCTCCTTGTGTAGGTTTGCAATAATATAAATCAAACAAACAAAGGAACAAACACAGGCATTGATGGCAAGCACATTAGTCATATCATGAACTAAATCCGAATATCTCTAGTTACTTTGAAAATTCACATTATTTTTATTTTTAAACTCAGTTTTTTTTTTTTTAATTTTATTTCATAAAGCTTGATAGTTATCACCCTGTATATTGTCTCTGAAATAGAAGAGGGAAAAAAAGCACTCAAGTACTGTACATCTAAATTTATCATTTTTTCTAGTAAATAAATAAAAGTTATACATACAGGGTGATTCTACACACCGCGTACAAAATTTAAGAGGAGGTAGGATCAAGGGCGGATCCAGAAACTTTTTTCGGAGGGGGCGCAAATCATGAATACTCATTTTATCTAGTGTAAAGCCCACTTAATATTGGTGAAAGCCCCATTTATCTAGTGTAAATATATTTTTCTCGGAGGGGGCGCGCGCCCCCTGCGCCCTCCCCCTGGATCCGCCTTTGGGTAGGATACACAAAGACAGTTCAGAATCATATACCAATGCGGGTGTCCGAAACGTTGCATTCATGTACCTGTTAATAATCACTTTAAATGAAGTGTTCAAGTAATCATGGAGAGCGATAGTTCTACGAGTGACGCAGCCAGCCCCAACAGCAACCAATCAACCAACCGAAAAACTTCGCGGAACTTATAGTAGACTTTCCGATAATAGTGTTTTTTTTTTTTTTTAACTAATCTATCTTTCACCAATTGCACTTTGATAAAAATTGTTGATTCAGAATTTTTTATTTAATTATATTGATATAATGGTTAGAGAAAAGCTCTTCCCAGCAAACACATCACAGGTTCTCTGAACGTCTATTAACGTTCAGATAACGTCTTCTGAACGTTAATAGACGTTCAGAGAACCTGTGTGTGTTTGGTGGAGTTATTTATAAAACTTGGTTAAAAAATTAGACACACACTTCTATACTTCTTCCAAAGCGATTATTAACTGGGAACATGAAGACAACATTTCCGACCCCGCATTGCTATGCGATTCCGAGTCGCACCCCCCCCACCCCAATTCCGAAATACCCCCTACACCCCCTGCAAGTTCGCCAGTCTGGTAGCAAATCACCCTGTATATGTATGTACGTATACATATTATTAACCAACTCAGTCCCTATGATGCCCATTGGAATTAGGACATGCACAAGAGTTTTTACAGATTCGCAATGTATTTGAAATATATTTCTGCATCGCATTAGATTTCATTTTACTTTTAGTTTATTTACAGGGTCACCGAAAAGAACTCTGAATACGAGATTAACTGATGTGATGTTGTGCCTCTGTCTTGCAGGTGTTCTTGGGAAGTCCCTCTGAAGGCGAGCTGCAGAGGGGCGACACGATCCTGCAGATACAGGGCCAAGACACCGCCAACATGTCGCACATGGAGGCTTTCGACCTGATCAAGGCGGCTGGGACCAGACTCTCCATGCTCATACGCAGGTAGTAACATCCCGCAGCGTTGGAAACGGAAGAATACTTTCAGTGGCGGGAAGCTGCCGGGTAGACAAGACACTGTGACCACTGGTCTGTCCACTGAAAGAATCCCTCATGCCAGTAGCATTCTTCCATCGGATGGTCACCATGGAGATGGAGTTAGTACATTTTCGAGGAGGAAAATTTAAAGGGGCTGCATTTTTCTAACTAAACTATGTACTAATTCCATTTCCATGGTGACCATAAGCTTGGGAGAAAAGAGAGCCGAAGGAGTAACAGACAGATAATACAAAGGTCATACATCTTGTCATAGAATATGGAGGCTTAGGCACTTCTGCTCTTAACAGCATTTTGTATCAACCCCGAATCCAGATTAGTGCGATTGCGGTAGTTCTGTCCAAGGGTATTCATTTCTACCACAAACTCCCGAACAGTTCATTTCTATCTCATTCGAGAACCGATAGATGGCAGCACTACCGATCGTTAGAGGGGTTTCCTAATTTTGAAGCACATACCAAGCTGAAGACCACAAGACTTAGTTTTGCCACCCCCCGGAGGTATCGATTTGGATGGGAACTTGGAGGGCATTGTGACCACGACGTATTTAACGTGCCCCAGTCGCCATTAGCGAGCACGACGGTCTTTGGTTAGTCCCAGGATCGAACCCGTAACCTTTCGGCTGCGAGATCGAAGCCTCTCCCACTCGGGCTACCGCTGCCCACAAAAGTCATAAGTGTTGGCCTATTTTACTTTGACGGCACCTAATAGGCGGACCAGCGTCGCTCCTAACGGGAGGTCTCCTAATTTTGAATCCATCACACATAAGAGATTTGAACCTGGATTTATAGAAGTGTGGTTTCAACATGGAGGCCATTAGAGCGACGAACAGATTCTATAGCAGTCTAGTCGAGAGGTTGCCATCCTCCCAAGCTCTTGTCAAGGTCGGTGTTGCTTGACTATCGGGGTTCCATTAGGGGGTTAGGTGACTGCGGGACTTCAGTGGATCATTGAAAGAGCGATTCCAGGAAGTAACGCTAAGCGCAGAAGGGAATCCTTACTAATGCATCTTTGTAACAAACACATTAAACATAGATTTAGTGAGGGATTAAACTGCATTACATGGAGATATGGTTTCGATGTGGAGGACATAATGACCACAAACAGATTTTACGTGAAGAAGCTTCATTTAGCAAACACGGGCCCATAGCAGTCCAGTCGAGAGAGGTGTCCACTCTCCCTCCCGAGCGCTGTCCAATATCGTTGCTGCTTGACTTTCGGTGTTCCGAGCTTCAGTCGATTAGGACACCACGGGACTTCCGTGGATCGTTTAAAGAAAGATTCCAAAAAGCAACGCTAAACGCAGAAGGGAATCCTCACTAACGCATCTTTGCAACGAACAGATCTAAATATCGATTTTGAGAGGGATTAAACTGCATCACACAACTTTTACGGATGCAACTGCCTGAGATTGCTGCGAAATGAAAACAACTTCAGATTTTCATTATGACTCTCAGATGACTAATAGGGAGTTTTTGCGCCATGTTTCTTCCCACGTTAACGCTAACGCTATCCTCTGTACGGAGTACTGCACTTTGACCAATCAGGTTTCGGAATTTATTCCTGGGCATGCGCTGTACTGTCCGATGGCATTTAATGTTAGCGTTAACGTGGGAAGAAACGTAGCGCAAAAACACCCTAATCTATAATAATAAAAATGAATGTTTGTAAATCTGTCTGTCTGTATGTGTGCGGTCTCCAGACAAATCTACTGCACGCAGAACTCTGAAAATTTGAATATATAAGCCCATGAGTCCGATAATGTGCACCTGAGAATCAGAATTTTAAAATTTTAATTACGTTTTTAATTATTAATTAAAAACCGTTTTCAGGATGCCATGCTCGGCGAGTTTCGCCAGCATGATACTGTGAAACAAAATCGCATGCATTGGAAAACATGAAATGGCACGGAATTTTAGTCAGTTTTGCGCCAATCTATATCAATAAAAATGAATGTCTGAAAATCTGTATGCGTGCGATGTCCAGAAAAAACTACTGGACGCAGAACTCTGAAAATTCGAACATATGAGCCCATTCCTAATGTACACCTGAGGCTCAGAATTTTGAAATTTTAATTACTTTTTAAATTATTAATTAAAAACCGATTTTAGATCGTCATGTTTGGCGAACTTTGGCCTCATGAAAAGATTTATGCTTGAAGTGATTGGTAACCGCAAAAGTAAAAAACCGTTTTTTACGTTGCCATGCTTGGCGAGTTTCGCCCGAATGCTACTATAAAACAAATCGTTTGCATTTGAGAAGCATGAAATGGCACGAAAATTTCATCAGGTTTATGCCAAATCTATCTATCTCTATAATAATAAAAATGAATGTTTGTAAATCTGTCTGTGTGCGGTCTTCAGACAAATCTACTGCACGCAGAACTCTGAAAATTTGAATATATAAGCCCATGAATGTCGATAATGTGCACCTGAGAATCAGAATTTTAAAATTTTAATTACTTTTTTTAGTTATTAATTAAAAACCGTTCTAAAACGGAAATTTTCTTACCCTGTGTTACGAATTTTGGGAGCAACCCGCTGTTCTGGGGTTTAAAATAGTTTAAAATTCGTATTCTATGCGTTAAATAGTTACATTTTGCTTTTTGTTGCATTGATATGTAATGTTCTGGAAATCTCGGGTTCTATGGGTCGTAGGTCTTCGAAAACCTAATTTTGGGGACTTATTTTTAGCGCCAAATTTGGCGATATTTCTTTATTTGGCGCGTTTTTCATAATGGGGCCTTTTCATGAAATTTTTTTATGGTATTTAATACGTTTAATGACCTAACATTTCCTAATTTTCAGAAATTTAAATCGAAAATTGCGGATTTTACATGATTATTTTGTGAAAAATTGTTCTGCCATTCGAATACTATACGAAACTCCCCTTCCGTTTTTTCAAATGGGAGAAATGTGTGACGTCACAGCAGTGAGATGTTTTTAGTGGTGCGTTTGTAAGTACGTACCTGAAACTCTGGAACCATTATCTGCACATTCTGTTATATAATTGCGGCCTAGAGTACTAATCTGGAGTTGCAGTTTACATGTCAGATTTTGTAAATCGTATAATTTAAGGGGTTCACGGGCAACGCCGTGCGGGTCTACTAGTATCTAATAAGAATCGCCCAAGCTGTTCGAAAAATGCAGAACTTGCTTCATTACCCTGAAAGCAAAATTTTGAGCCATCATCACTGAACAATTATTCAAGATGTCTCTTCCCAAGTTTACTAGCACAGCGTCATCATGGAATGTTAGTGCAAAATGTTACAATTTTTTTCTGAAAATTTCATAAGTGATACAAGCTAATTTTTTGCTATCCCTTCTAGTGTATTGTATTCCTTCTAAAGAAAACCGCTAAATTTTTTCAAGAGCCTGAGATAGTTAAAAGAAATAAAATTACAAAAGAAATAAGTGTCAAAAGGAGGAGAATAGTAGAGTATGTAAGTCGTTAACTAAATTAGAAAATTTTCGAACACCACATCCTGATACAATTAGTTTGTTTTTTTACTTCGAAAACTATGCAATTATTTTGGCTCATCTTGGGTATTTACCACCCATACCATTGATTTTTTTGGACACCTAGATGGAAAAAGATTATGGTTTACATGAATTGGTAGGTCTCCAAAGACTGAAAAATCTCCATGGATGGCAAATACCCATCGATATAGAATAATAACTGGATAGATTGCCCAAATCTAAAAAAACGCAACCGTTGCCATCACGCGATTTAACTATAAGCAACATGGCTGTCGAATGAATCCCCAGTCGTGTGCGACACAGCCAAATAACTTCTTTGACACTGCGATGCGATTGGGGATTCGATCGCCCGCTTTGTTACTTGGTTGTTGAATCGAGCGGTGGAAACGGCTGCTCTCTTTCAGCGTTGGGGCCATTTGAGCAGTCCATCCAATTCTTCTATATTGATGCAAATACGAAAGCGGTTCCGTTATTTTGAATAATTTTTTTTCTAAAAAATTGCGTGTGTGTTTTTTTTTTCTCTTTTTCAGGTTGCCAGGTGCTCCCCAGCCCCCTTTCACGCCGACGAGCCCCCTGCCCGCGGGAGGAATGCACCCCTTCGCGAAACTCCTCCGGGAGTCCGAATCGACCCGATCAGCCCCCAAACTCTTCCAGCCGACGTCTCAGCCCAAGATCACTGCCAGGTCCCTGCCGAGCAGCCAGCCGACCAGGGAGTACTGCTACTCGCCACTGCCGACCACGCCACTGCCGGACCGATCGCCGTTCTCGGGCTACTTCGCGCCCACCCCGAGAAACCTTATGCACTCAGAGGTCATAGAGTACCAGCAGGAAAAAGAGAAGGAGAAGGACGCCATTGTGCACCAAGTAAGTACTGAGCAATTCTTAACCCGTTCTGCGGCACTGAAGACTTTCCGTTTGACCAACTTCGGTCAACTTTCCGTTTTGCCTGTGTTGGTCCCTGAGGCCGACTCGAAGACGAAGGAGAAGAATTGAAACAAGGCAGTCCCACTATTCATCTTCCCCCATCCGATTCCATTCTGAATCTTCTACCAGGCCTGCTTGTGTACTTAGATGAGTCATCCAAAGAGGCCTACGGACGTTTCTCATTGGTTAGATTTGGCCGTTAGATGACGTATCTAAGTGCTGGAACCAATAAGCATGTATCCGTAGGCCTCTTTGGATGACTCATCGGAGTGCACAAGCAGGCCCCGTAGAAGAGTCACGATGCTCCCCCCCCTATCCTACTATATAGTTATACGTTGATCCCTGACTCACCCCTTTACAATTCCGGGGCAATTCATCCAAGATGTAAAACTTTTACCTCCATGACTCCGAAACATGGGCGCCGGCAGAATATTTCCCAGGGGGGGGGGGGAAAGACTACTCCAGGAGGGCAGTGATGGCACAAGACTTTCCCCGACGGGAGGGCCATCTTCCCCGACAGGGGGGCCAAACGATAACCCCCCCCCCAAATTTTACGTTTCAGTACTTGCACAGCCTCTCAAAAAAGTATTCGAGTAAGAGATAAATTTCCTACTTTGGTTTCGTATATTAAAAATTATTATGATGAGATGGTCATTAATTATCTCTTCTTGGTTAACAGGAAAGCGCAGTGATTTTCACCAAAGTCGTAGTTAAAAAGGTCGTTACGAAGGCAATTGTCAGCAGATCGGGCAACTCTGCTTACCCTAGAAATGTGGATCTTGTTCGCTGGTTCCTTCGAATCCCGAGAAACATACTCCGAGCTGCAGATAATCAATATTCAGTATATGAATATCGTATAATTCCAAGCAGAATGCGAATGGAAGTGAACAGAACCTCTACGGTCGGGTCAGACACTTTGAATGGAATTTTTTATCTGGTTGCAAAACTTCCTTCGTTTTTCTAAACCAACAAATTCTCTAAAAAAATCCCCGACGACACTCCCCGACAGGGGGGCCGGTCATCCCCGACGGGGGGTGCATGGCCCCCGAATCTCCACGCTGGCGCCACCCCTGCAGGGGGGGGGGCAAAGACTACTTCAACATATGATTACCATGTTGGAAAGAGCAAAAAAGCAAGGGAAAACACTGCATACAAAAATCCAGGGGGGGGCATTGCCCCCCTTGCCCTATGCTGCCGGCGCCCATGCTCCGAAACGATTAAAAGGTTAATCACGAAAAAAGCAATAATATCCACACCATTTATACGATCCGCTTGAATTTTTTCCTAATCATGTATAAAAAATAAAGAAAACAATCTGCGCTCCTTTAAAACTCTCAAAATCCACCCGTTCCTTCATTTTTAAGCGATTTTTTTGTCTTTACAGTAAGGTGACCAAACGTCCCCATTTTCCGGGGACAGTACCCAATTTCCAAGTCCCCAAAATGTAAAACAGGAATGGGGGGAGTTTTTAATTATTGCATGCTTTTAAATTAAATTACTGTTAATTATTTCATTAATTATAAATATCCCCAGTTTTCTCCAGTTTTGTTTCAAAATCGGGGATATGGCCCGATTTTGCGACGGATGCTTGCTTATTGGTTAGATTCGACCGTTAGGTGACGTATCTAAGAGCTGAAACCAATAAGTGAGCATCCGTGGGCCTCTTTGGATGACTCATCGGAGTGCACAAGCAGGCCCGGTAGAATCACGATGGCCCCGAATAGGCTTACAATTACTGGCGCCTTATGATCCATCCATGACGAAATGTTGACTAACACACGGCGGAATTAGAATTTCCCCTGGATATTCCTCGGGCAACTAAAGGAGCACACGTTGACTAATTGTGTACACAGAAACTTGGATGTTACTTGCACTTCAAGATAAAAAGTATTATGAGTCCTGTTTTATACCTTATTATGACTGCCTGTCTGCAATCAGAATCAGGGAAAGAGACAACCGGCACATTCTTTAGGTGTAAAGATGGGAATTAATACCTGGTAAATAATTCAGCAAACACACACAGGTTCTCTGAACGTCTATTAACGTTCAGAAAACGTTTTCTGAACGTTAATAGACGTTCAGAGAACCTGTGTGTGTTTGCTGGGAAGCTACTATGGATTAGCTCTATTCATCGAACGGAATAAGTTTCAAATTCCACTGAACCATAAACTATCAGGTTGTAACGAAAGTTTTCCGCCATATCTGCCTGAAAATCTAACTTCTAACTCCTTAGATAAGTGTTTTTGAACTTTCTGTACCAAACCTGCACAGTGTCACATGATACAACAATAGTACTTAAAGCAGTACTCATAATTCGTTGATATTCTGTAGCTGACTTTTTGAGCACAACTGGAAGTAAATGATGGCTCTAATCTTCTAGAGTGACAGTTCCATTTGAGACACCTTATACTTAATGATAACTATATTTTTTACAGATTTCACAACACAGTGTTATAAAGTAAACCTCTTTCTTTCAAATGCCAAAAATAGTTTGACAAAATATCAGCCAATACGCCAACGAGAACTGTGTGCTGACGATGTTTGCGGTGGCGGGAAACTTTCGTTACAACCTAATATTTTAAGCGTATACACCTGCTGAATATGTTCGTAACAGTTACGGTATCAGATTATCAGAACAAATTCGTTGCACGGTCTTCCAAATCCGTTCTTCTAAAACGTGAAAGTAGCTTAAACTGGAGTGGCTACAGGTCTATATCTTGATACAAATTGCACGTAAAATTACGGGACGTGGGCCATCAACAACAGTCATTTCAGTCAGACATGAGAAATCTACCAGCACCATTTTTTCTCCCACATATATTAACCCTTCTCTTTTTTTTTTTTTTCTCTCGCAGAGTAACGAGCCAACCTGGAGCTCTTTTCGGCTTGTTTTAAATTACGTTTCCCCTTGACGTGCAAACGTTGTTTAAGCTGGCTTTTTCCAAGTGTTCCCGACCTCAGTTTTCCCTGCCAAAAATAACACTTCTTTCCCTGGCATCTAGACGAACTATTTCCGAAAAAATAACAAATTGTGAAAAACTACCTGGCTGCGAGAAACAGACTTGAAGTGGTCGTTAACTGTAGGAATATAATTTCTGTCTGGGTTGTTTTTTTTTTTTTTTCCCCACGTGTGCAAAATGAAGAAGGTGCTTTCTGCAACATTTTGCCTCAAAGTGTTTTCAAAGCAGCAGTCAGATAAAGACTGTACCTAAATAGTCAATCCATCACATGGAAATAGTTTTTTTTTTTTACTTTCCGAGCATGTACCTTGTAAGGAAAGTATTGTAATCATGAAAAAAATTTGACCGAGATTTGGGTGTATTGACACGTTTTGAGGTCTTCTTAATTCATTTATGCTATTTTTACGAGATGTATGTGTGTGTGTGTACGTGCGTGAACACGATAGCTCCTAAACGACGCGTTCGATTGAGCTCAAATTGGGTATATATGTTATAAACCACCGTCGCAAAACCGGTACTAATTTTGGTGTGCATAGGACTTATAGTTTTTCTACAGGGATACGACAAAGATTTCTTTTACATTATGACCTATGGGGGGAAATTCTTGAAAGTGCGCTAGCGTTTAAACGGTACATTCGATTGAGCTCAAATTGGGTATATATGTTATAAACCACCATAGTAAGACCGGTATTGATTTTGATGTGTATAGTACTGATAGTTTTTCTACAGGGCTACGACAAAGATTTCTTTTACATTAGGGTATATAGGGAGAAATTCTTGAAAGTGCGCTAGCGTTTAAACAGCAAATTCGATTGAGCTTCAATTTGGTATATAGGTTTGAATTATTCATCGATTAAAATTGATTTAAATGCTTGGTAATGATCTTAATCGTATGTGTTTGGAAAGTCGAGTGGAGTCACTCCAGATTTTTTTCTGTCCATATAGTTATTCAAGGTGATTACAAATTAATATCCTAACTATGAAGGAGCTACATTTACAAAACTGCACTCATTTTTTTGGGGGGGGGGGAAAGAAATTAAGAATAACATTTTAAAACTACTAATAGCAGAAAATTAAAAATGTTCAATGTGACCGCCGACAGAAACATGAACGATATTCGTACTGTAGCGCCCCACCATAGCCGAGTGCATCAAACTCTGAACATGGTTGACAGCTGAAAGTGTGAAGGTCCCGGGTTCGGGCCTGCCGCGCTACTGTCGATCTAACGGTGTAGAATTATGGTCAGATTTCTGCGTATGAAACGTGAATACGCGTTAGAACCCCCTTAAAAAGTTCTCTGACAAAAGCAACCCTTTCGTAGGCAAGTGTCCCTCTTGTAGGCTTGCCATAACACTACTAGAACACCACCGTTCTGTGGCGAGAATTCATACCCCACTTTTTTCAGTATGTTTGGCTTTACAATTTCAAAGATTGCAGTTATTCCCGCTTTCATATCCACAAAGACATTTGGCGGAGGCAAAAAAAAAAAAAAAAATGGTGGAAAACATATCTTTTATGTAACTCGAAAGAAAATAATTGCAGCCTGGGCGCCCATACCTATGGGTAGGGTGGGGCCTTTGCCCCCCTTCTCTCTACCTCCCGGGGAAAATTTATATTACCGTGACGATTTACGTTCTGGTGCACCATAGAAGCTGTTCAATATTAAAATAACTCGGCTGTTCAAACCTTGTCAGGGGGAGACCCCCCATGTACCCCCCTAATATTTTAGTTTCATTATTGCCATATTAAAACGATACTAATTGACTATATCATTTTATCTCTCATCCCCTTACCCTCTCATCTCTTTTTCCTTTATTCTTCCTTTACATTTATTTCATCGACTGGAAGTAGGAGGGTTTCCTGATCTTTCCTTGCAATTGCAAACGTAGGTCGATGATAACTGAAGTAACTTATATAATTTTTAGCAGTGGTGTCTCGTCATTAAGGGCCAGAGGGACCTGGCCCCACCGACTAAGCACTGTCTAAATCAAAGTATCTTCCTATTATGTAAGGCAGTTCTTTCAATAATTTACCTTCATTAAAAAAATACACGCGTTTTACTCTATTTTAATAATATCCATTAAAAACGCTCTTAAAAAAGCGATAACTGTACGATTTTCCCCCTATCTAAACCATGCATGGGCCATGGGCTGGCTTGCCCTGAAATGGGCGTCTCTTCTCCGTTCACCGGGTTGACATATTTGGCATTGAGCACAAAAGCCATACTGACGCGGAATTAACTTGGCATCCAAACGTCTTATTTGGCGCTGCCTTCTGGGCCCAGATCTTCGAGCCCTCGCACGGTGATCTACACGACCGTACGGGGAAATTTCGGCAATCGGTAGCTATTGGCGAAAATTTCCGCTTAGGAGGAAACCATTTTTTATTTGCGTGATCGTATTTTTGCAGTGCACTCAGATATTTTTCTGTTTTGTTTTCTTGATTTACGAAAAGCGATGTATAAATGTATTTTTTATATATGTTTATATTTATTTTAAAATAAATAAATCATCTAAAATATTATGAACAGGCAATTATAAAGAACATAAATATTAAATATTTAAATGTGGCTTTTTGTTTAGTAATAAAGTAAACTTTTCAATTTAACATAACTAGGTAAAAAATAGCAAAAGTTGTACAGTAAATTCGATAATTATTTGTCATTTGAGAAATTTTAAATACTTACGCTGTGTGCACGTGGGGATAGGTTGTTCTCATAGGCGCACCCACTGAGGGGGCTATGGGGGGCTGAAGTCCCCCTAAATGTAGAAAGTTAGAAGTGAAAAACGTTAAAAAAATGAAAATTGTCGCTAATGAATTATTATTTTTTAGTTCTTTCTTTTTTTAATTGTCTTCAAATTATTTCTAACCAAAAAAGACATTTATTTAAAAAGGATTTTAAATAAACACTTACTGTTAGTTGAAACACTGTAACACACGGTTACAACGTCGCTCAGAAGATCAGATAATTATTTATGACTCTATAATGATTTACATTGCTTGTATTCTATGAGAGAATCAAGTGGTACCCAAATATTTCGACGTTATAAGAGAGTTGCAACTAACCGTAGTCAGTATGACCGAGTTCAGCAGTATTTGTGTGTAACCCAGCCCCCCCTAAACTAAAATCCTGGGTGCGCCACTGGTTGTTCTATATGTATATATATTTTCGCGATTTTAATTGGCACTATTTTTTTTTCGGGCCCCCACCACTGAAACGGGTCACAAGCAGCCACTGATTTTTAGTATCTATCTTAACACACCAAAAATTTTGCTTTTCGTTGTTTGATATTGTTGAGAAAGCTTTAGGCGAGTAGGGTTGCTGTATTTGGCCTGGTAACCCTATGTTGAAATTTTTATGAGTGTAACCTATTTATAGAAAAATACATGTGATGCATATTCTACAGCTTACGAGATATTGTAACAATAGATTAAAGCTGTTGTGAACTAATAGTATTTAAATGTATGTAAAATTATGTCGCATTTTTGGGACACAATTTTCAATAAACTGCGTGAAAATGACATAGTCATTCATATAGTAGTACTAGTCAACATTAAGATATAGTATTACTATTAGCAGTAGTACTATATGTATATAAATTCCACTGATTATTGTGTAAATGCAACGGACGTTTATTTCTATTTCTGACCTTCTAGGGTTACCGCACCTTACCCCTGATTGCTCCGAAACCGAAGACACGGCACGACCTACCCATGGGATCCTATCTGAGATTTATGCACGACCCCAACTGGAAAGGAAGGTCTAACATTATCCAGCCAACACCAAAGGTATAAAAAAATGTGGATTTCCTTTCGTTCAGTTGTTTTTTTTTTGTGACTTTTGTTTATAATAGTACACTGGAATCTAAAATAAAAGTTACAAAGGCGTTGATTATCTGGAAGAAGAGGATATTCACCGTTCGGTGTGACACTGAGGTCTCCTGACCTCAATCCCATAGAGCACTTGTGGAATGCTCTATGGGATAGAACTCTTTGAATGTTGACAACCCCCTTCAGGTGTTAAAATCGCCGCTTTTGGAAAAATGGAAATGACTGTGGCAATCCTAGATTATTAGATTCATTAATTGTTTGACAGCTCAATGTGACGCTTGCATAGCTGCACCCAGGAATGGTTCTAAGGTAGCTGGTACCCCAAGCAAGCTAATTTTCGGCGACCTTTTTAAATAAGTCTAACTCATTTATAACGAGCCCTTATTTAAGATGAACCCTGATTTAGTGAGGAAATCGGAGGTACTTGGGTGGTACAATGTTAAGTCTACGGGAGTGTAGCTCGCTTTTAACGAGTAAAGCCCGGTTATATCTAGGAATATTTTCGTTATTTATAAAATATCTATTGCCTTCTACTTCCTCAGCTCTCCAGGTAATACTTTTTTAGAATAAAATCTTTTAACATTCCGAAGGCCATAAAAACGACTAAGACAGCGAAGAATATGAAGAAGCTACAAAGGGGGCTCGCCTGACCAGATGGGACAGTGCGACACGAGAGGCTGGGCATAGCGGATTAAATTGCTCTCTGGCGATTTGGCGTGCAGTCAGACTCCTTTGGCAAGAGTCGTTTCACCCGCTGTTACACATTGCACGCTAGGGGTTGCCGCCCGCATGAAATTTTATCTCGCAGCTATTTATAGTTTTCTTGTTATCTTTTTATTTTTTCTTAATGTTTTACTTATGTCAAGGCCTGTGGGGTGATTATGGATTGATGCAATTTATGGGATCTGCATCAGTTATGTTTCATCAATTTTTCATTTCAAATAATTGCATTGCTTCCGCACTTTAGCATTGAAAGACTAAAGTTAGGAAGCAACGCTGGACGCATAAGGGGACTAGTCAATTTAAACATCCTAACTATCCTAATTTAAACATTGTAAAGTAGAGAGCCTGCAGGTTATGACTTGTAAAGTTCATTTGCATGTAAACTACATCTATTTTCATTTGTGTATTACATGAAGTGTGCTTTTAAAAAAATTACAAGCAAAAAATATTCATTAGAAAAGTGTGTTTAAAATATCGGTTCTCCATCCTCTAAACCTAGCTGTGGGAATTTTCGATATTTTCGATTAGAATAGAACGACCTCAGAATTGCTAACATTAAGATACTGTATAGGATAATTTAGGATTTTGTTTGTTTGAAAAGAAACATACAAAATATAGCAATTTTAAAAGCCAAAGTAAGGGGGAAATAAAAACGAATGAATTTTAAAAGAACAGATAATTAAGACAAAAAAATTATAATGCAATATATGGGATCTGCATCAGTTATATTTCATCAATTCATTTCAAATGATTGAGTTTCTCATTTTTCCGATTATTTAAAAACAGTCAAAAGCTCAGGTGATGCCCCCTCCATCACAGATCTACAGGGAGGGCACAAGGGTACGTGACGTGCTCCCACCCCCACCCTCAGACGAACTAAGTTTATACTATATAGAAGATTGACTTGTTTTGTAAATTGAAGTTATTTCATAAGAAATCTTTTGCGGTTTAAAACAAAGTCAACAGTAAAAAAATTATCAAGAATTTGCTTTCTCATTTAATTTTAAGTTTTTAGCTATTTACCTTATTAATTTTTCACTGAAACAAAATGGTCCAAAGAAAGTCTTAAAAAATCATTCTTGAATACGAATTAGTTTTTTCTTTCATTGAATTTGTAGTTTGTGCTTGATTAAAAGAATTTAGCATTTTATAAATAAGGATTATATGTAAATGAACTTTACACAAAGTTTAACATTTACTTTCTTACCGTTACAAAGACGAGCGGTTATTATTCTTTGTTGTTACACACATTATTGCTAGCCCATATTAATCTTTCAGTATCCTACAAGAATCAGTAATGCAATTTTCGTCCTCGCTTCAATCTGCATCCATGGGAACATATAGGTTTAAACCCGAAGAGTTTATCTGCATCTATAATCCATATCTATTAATTGCTAAAACCCCGGACTAAACATTTAAAGAAGGGTTTTCTCTAATCGTATGTAAATTTCATACAAAAGCCAAATGATGATTGCTTTTTAACTGTCCACTGTTTCTTTTTTATTTCCGTAACATATTACCTTCAAATCTAAAATTGTAATTTTAGACTGCAATTTTAAATGCATTAAAATATATATTTAGAACAATTAATCAACAAAAAAAAAAAAAAAAAAAAATTGCTGTTTTTCACGGATCAACTTGCGGTGCGGGCGGCAACCCCTAGCGTGGAGTGTATAACAGCGGGAGAAACGACTCTTGCCAAAGGAGTCTGACTGCACGCCAAATCGCCAGAGAGCAATTTAATCCGCTATGCCCAGCCTCTCGTCAGTGCGACCCTGGATAAACCTTAACAAGAAAAAAAAAATCAGTTCCCTCCCCCTAAGATCATGCTTTGATGGCGCGCCCTAAACACATGGCGCTCCGGACAGCTGCCCGAATTGCCGATTCCTTGAGCCGGCACTGGCTGCACAAGGTGGCCACACCTCTGGTTAGACGAAACATCAAAGAGAGTTGTGACGTATCCTATTTTCATTAATACCATAAGCGTAAAGTTTTCAAAATTATTGGGGGGGCCGGGCCCCACAACCACATATACTCACGTCAGTGAAGTAGCCAAGGGGGGTGTTAGGGGGTTATACCCCCCCCATGAGGAATTTTTTGTCATACAAAATGTATATTCCTCACTCCCTTATCATACACCAGTACCGTATACATATATATGAGTTGCAGAAGTCGTACCCCACCCCCTTCCCCATGAAAAATTTCTGGCTACGCCACTGATTCACGTACATATAACTTACTCTTAACTGCCAACTAGTACGGAATAGAATTAACCCCTTTTTCTACATGATTTTTCGGCTTAAAATATAGCAGAATTTTTATGCCGCGCGCTCGAGCTGGTTACTATTTTGAAAAAAATAATTAAAAAATATACTGTTTACAAAAAGTGGTTAATTACATTCCGTAGTAGTTGCCAGCTATGACTTACTATGTATAAGTGTAAATTATTGGAGGCGCCCATAAAGTGGCTCTATGGGTCCATAGAATTCTACACCTATGTAAGGTAAGTATCCATGTTAGTATCATTCTGCCATGTTATAAGTTAAAAATAGAAGCAAAGAAAAAAATTCAATAGGAAAAAAACATTTTCGATGAGATAGTGCATTTTAGACACATCTGAACTTTTCTTCATTACATACTTTACATTGCATAATCTGATTTTAATTAACCAGAGCCTGGCGAGGGCAGCTTATTAGTAACATTGTGTGTTACATGGCGTCACAATGAATACTAAATCATGATTGAAACCAAAAGAAGAAAATTTTTAAAAGTACGAGTAAAGGTTTTTTTTAAACGTTTGTAAATGGCGTAAAATACTTTTTTTTATGTCAGTATAAATTAGTTTTCTGTATTTAGTGGTAAATTATTGGGTGGGCTCAGCCCCTATTCACAATTTATTGGGGGGGCTCGAGCCCCACGGGCCCATATAACTCTACGCCTATGATTAATACACTTTAATTTGTATATCAGCCTCCTATGAAAAGATGTTACCACTTTCTGCCTTACAGCAGAAAGCAGATTCCCACCAAATTCAGCATACGAACTGCACACGAGATGTGATTAAGTATGTTTTTTGAAAATCTTAGTTCAAAAAATGTTGCTTTGCTTGCCGGTGTCACTCAAAAACTATGGAATAAATGTTGGAATTGTTTGCACATTCTGAATTACTCATTTCCGTTGTTAAATGTGCTGTTTTTCCATGCAAAACGCCATCTAATGGATATTTTTTGAACTGTACTTTTTTTTTAATTCCGTTAGCGCACCTTATGTTAAATCTATGCAGGGTGGTCTAATTCGCTGTACAAATTTTGAGGGCTGGTACAGGACACTGTAATAATCACATTTGTATAGGAATGTATGGTCAAAAGGGAAGCGTCGAAGCTCAAACACAGGAAAGAACAAATGCATTAGATGGAGGAGAAACGGAGTTACTAGTTGCTTCCGTTGCCGGTAGATGGCCAGTCGGCGTTGATTTAGGGAAGAGAGGCCATTCTCGTTTCAGTTTTCGTCCATCGTTCGTATCAGTTCGTATCACTTCGTATCAGTTTCAACCATTAGAAACCGCATGTGGTTTCAGCATGATGAGGCGCCAGCCCATTTCACCTCAGATGTTCGTCAGCACTTGAATGCGACATTTGGCATGCGATGGAAGCAGTGTATCTGGATTGGACGTAGTGTATGAATCTCATCTATCTCTTGGCCACCCCGGTCTCCCGATTGGACGCCCCTCGATTTCTTTTTTTTATGGGGACATTTCAAGAGTGACGTTTATGCCACTCCAGTAGACTCCGATGGAGATCTCGTTTCTCGAGTATCCGTAGCTGCTGCACGTGTGCGTGAAATTCCTGGTATCTTTGAAAGTGTTCGTCCATCGCTGCACCGACGCTGTCAAGCATGTATCAGTGCAGATGGAGGCAGAATTTTGAACACTTATTGTAAATTCATTTCCACTTGTAAACGAGGTTATGAAAATAAAACACTTTCCTAACATTTGTTCTTTCCTGTGTTTGTGCTTCGAAGCTTCACTTTTGACCATAATTTGTTCTTTCCTGTGTTTGTGCTTCGAAGCTTCACTTTTGACCATAATTTGTTCTTTCCTGTGTTTGTGCTTCGAAGCTTCACTTTTGACCATAATTTGTTCTTTCCTGTGTTTGTGCTTCGAAGCTTCACTTTTGACCATAATTTGTTCTTTCCTGTGTTTGTGCTTCGAAGCTTCACTTTTGACCATAATTTGTTCTTTCCTGTGTTTGTGCTTCGAAGCTTCACTTTTGACCATAATTTGTTCTTTCCTGTGTTTGTTCCTTCGGCGCTTCAATTTTGACCACACATTCCTGTACGAAATGTGATGTCTTGTACCAGCCCACAAAGTTTGTACCATGAATTAGCAGTCACCCTGTATACCAAATGTGGTTACAATCTATTCCCCCGTTTTAGCTGTAGAACCCTGTTCATATAGGGAAGTTCAATGAGAGCCATGCTGTTCAATCTGCAGTGTAATAATGCTTGTGTTCCTCGTTGCAGCCAGCCTTCATGAACATGTATCCCACGCCGACTTACTCGACGATCGGAATCGACAGCCGAAGGTACGACCGGGCTCCTACAGGGGGCCTGACGTTCGAGCGCCCCCTGGACGAAGGTTCGCAGCTGGTGCACCACCAGTACAACTCGCCCCTGTTCCTCTACTCGCAGAGGAATGTCGACGAGACCATCAAGGAACAGACCGGGGTCAATCCCACGTGAGTATCTCACCTTCCATCAATTTATTCCAACAGTATAGAACTCCGTTATAGCGTCATTGAAGCGATGCTATAACCAGGCACGTATTCAGAAAATCATTATAGAGGGGGGTGAAAACTGTAAAAAAGGCAGAATTTTTCACAAAGAGACTATATCGTTATCTTTTCAGACAAAAAGGAAAATTTCGGACTCCCTGGAACCCACCCTTAACCCTTTAACGCGCAGTGTTCCCGCTCTGGGAACACCAAACTCCGACGTTTTGACTGTTGCCAGTCACGAAGAATAGATTTGATTTCGATAAAAGTAGTTGCGGGTGACATAGCTACACGAGAATCCCTTACTTTTCAGCACGTCATTTCTCGTAAAAAATGGTCCGATTATTTTTAACAGCACTGACATCTGCTGAAAAATGGAAGAATACGAGAACAGCTGGATGGATTGCCCAATGCTGAAAAAAGGGCAGCCGTTGCCATCGCTCGACTTAACTACCAGCAAGATGGCGGATGATAGAAACGTTCATCGCGTGCCACAGATCTAGAGACCCTTTTTTGACGACAGCTGGCTGTGCCACACAGCCAGCTGTCGTCAAAAAAGGGTCTCTAGATCTGTGGCACGCGATGAACGTTTCGATCATCGCACAGCCAGCTGTCGTCAAAAAAGGGTCTCTAGATCTGTGGCACGCGATGAACGTTTCGATCATCGTACAGCCAGCTGTCGTCAAAAAAGGGTCTCTAGATCTGTGGCACGCGATGAACGTTTCGATCATCCGCCATCTTGCTGGTAGTTAAGTCGAGCGATGGCAACGGCTGCCCTTTTTTCAGCATTGGGAAAGGGTTGCGCCTCAAAGGGTTAAATACTTCCTAGGCTATAACCAAAGTCGGATTAGGGTCCTGCAGGGGGTCCCTAGGCTATAAAATTAAGGACTCTCCCACAAGACTTTTCTAATCTTGAGGGCCCCAAATGAATTTCTTTCCACAGCCTTCCATGTTCATAAAAGGAGCTCTGAGGTCGGCTCTGATGGGGATTAGGTATCCCTTATTTTCCAACTTTTTAAAAATTTTAAACGCCCTTCCCCAAATACAGTTTCATTTGCTTCAAGGTTAATCCATAAAAATTTTTGTATAATAGAACATTTTTAACACGTGCTGGCTTTGATAGAGAATGTGAAACTAATGTGCAGATTTTATGCACATTAAACACAATTAGAGTGTTTGAAATAATTTAGTGACACAATTGTTTCAAAAACTCTCCACTTAAATGGTGCATATGTATCATTTTAAAACAAAAAAGAACATGAGAACTTTTTTTTTCCCCCCACGCCGTCACCACATATATGAGCTCATTTTTTAAGCTGTATTTGAAAGTAAAATATATGAGGTTGCAATAGATCCTAATGTATCGCTTTTCTTCAGAAAAAATTGGATAAACGTCAATGTAATTAATATAAAAAAAAATAATAATAATAATGTGGAAGGGCATTGCAACGAGACCAAGTACTAATAGAAAAATTTATAGAACACACGGGACTATACTTAATGCTTTTGGACGATGCACTACAAATAAATTCAAAATTCATCGATCAAGTGCGATGCATCAAGCTTTATAGATGGCAAGAGCATTTTATTCTACAAAAAATATTTTGGTTCAGATCGCCGCTTGCTCTATCCGGAGTCGCAGCTAGGGTCATGAGTCCCTGACAAGACTTGAAATTTTGTGCACAAAAAGTTCTTTTTCTAGGAAGAAAAATAGACTGTGGGGTCTGCAAAGTGCGCCCCTCTAAAGATTGCGCCCTTGGCAACCGCCCGACTGGTCAACCTCTAGCTAAGCCGGTGACTCTATCTGTGGAACATGAGAAGGCTTTAAAAAATATTTTAATATTCGTTTCGATATCACGTATAGAATTCCACTAGATTTGTGCATGTGATATCATGGATTAAATACACCGGCTCCCCGTCTCTTCTGGTTTTTCTCCTTTGAGAGGCCGATTTCGGGGCCCTTAAAATGGTTGGGACTTACTAAGCCTAATGAATAATTCGGCCCTATCTGTAACCGACATAATACGGCGGTATTAGTGACGCGGTAACTGTCCATCATATCGTCAATGTGGTTGTACGCGAGTTTTTGCTCTAGTAAGTGATTGAATTGCATGAAATCTGTGGCTGTGTTCTATAAAAGAGAGTGATTGACAGAAAATTTTGGCGTTATAAGGAAGTAAAAGATATCACTAACCGAGTTCAACCGGGGCTATCATGATTCTACAGGGCTTGCTTGCGCACTACGATGAGTCATCCAAAGAGGCCTACGGATGCTCACTTATTGGTTCCAGCACTTAGGTATGTCATCTAACGATCGAATCTAACCAATGAGAAACGTCTGTAGGCCTCTTTGGGTGACTCATCGGAGTGCACAAGCAGGCTCGGTAAAATCATGATGGCCCCGGTTCAACTGCATTTAATGCAGCAATGCTTGAGTAATGCTTGTGTACGTCCTCAAAAAAAAAAAAAAAAAAAAAAAAAAAACATTACATTCGAGTATGAGTCCAATTTCCTTTGTAAAGTATTGTTCTTCGTAAAAGTTAATAATATCATACAGAATAACTTCTCATATTTATTTCCAATTTTGTGTTTTTCAAAAACTAATTAGTTATTCTCAAAACTAAAATTGGAAATGTTGCCATTGCTCGAATACTTTTATGAAAGGGTGTACACTTTACTTTGCTTCAATTGCATTTTCTTATTTCTACGTTAGAACTGCAGCACCACTTAAACGTGTTCTATTTTCTCTTTTACAGCCGGGCCAAACTCAACGTCAATGCTCCACTTTCACCAGGACAAAGCGCCCCTCTGTCTCCCGGCACTCTGGCACCGGCCAAGCCGGGCACCAAGCTCTCGAACATAGTGGACATCACTCTGTCTCCGACCTTTCAGATGATCCAGGAGGAAGAGAAGCGATCTTCCAGTCCGCAGCCGCCCAAGGAGGTTCGAACTCCGACCATGCATCGCAGAGTGGTCCAGCAGGGGCCCAGGCCGTTCGGTTTCGAACCCACAAACCAATACGGCGGTTCACGCGAGGTGATCCACCAATCCGGGAGCTTCAAGCATCTGATGTCACAACTGTCCGCACCCCTCGAACAGGAAGCGTAGACCTTCTCCGACTCGAGTCGTCTTTGGGGCACTTCTTACGCAGCTTTGCTCGCTTAAACACGACTGCCTTATCTATTTTGTTTTGTTCTGAGTTTAAATAAAAGTTGACGTAATCTGTATATACTTATATATAAATGTAATATCAGGTGTCATTTATTTCTGAGACTGTGTGCTACGATTGTGATTATTCGTTTAGTTCGAATACAATTAGTTTGATTCTGTTTGGCCATTTTTTTTTCTCCATACAATTTTGTGTTCAATGCTATCTTCCCGACCAATTCCCTTAAGGACGTCAAAAGTAATTCTCGGAAATTGCCTTCTGCGTCATTCTTCTGAATCATCTTCTTTTTCCTATAACATTATCGCTCTGCTATTGAGAATTGAGCTCAGTCAATCAAATCATTGGCATTCATCAACCAAATAATCCCAGTGAGGATAATAGGATAACTTCCAGTCTAATGGAAACATGTTTCTTCACGATATACGGCATCATCACAACAGGGTCTTATGCAGAGTCAAGTTGAGATATAATGGCTTAAAAAAAGACCAAAAGACCTAAGATTGGGAAACAGTCCACGGCAGGGGCCATCCTGATTCTACCGGGCCTGCTTGTGCACACCGAAAGAGGCCTACGGACATTTCCTCATTGGTTAGATTCGGCCATTAGATGACGTATCTACTAGAGATGAGACGGGCTCAGCCCGAGCCCGGGCCCGACTCGGGCTCGGGCTCTGTAATTCACGATTGCGTTCGGGCTCGGGCTCGTGAAAAATTTCTCCTTTGTTGAACATACTCCTTGAAACAGATTTTAAAAAGTGATTCATGGGATAAATAGACGTACTTATTTTAAAAAATAGCGGCACGGGGGACTAGAAGGTGTGTGAAGCTCCAAAATTTATTGTATCCTATTAATGAAGTAGTTAAATTTATTTGTCTTTAGCTGAAATTTCGGGCTCGGGCTCCAAATTTAATAATATTGCTCGGGCTCGGGCGGGCTCGGATTAAAAGTCCTCGGGCTCGGGCTTCAAAAAATGAGCCCGAACTCATCTCTAGTATCTACTGCTGTCCCAAAGATAAAAGGTCGGCTTTGGCGCGCTGCCAAAAAAATGTATGCTGCGGAAATGGGTTCAGATGTGCAAGAAATTCTCTGTCTAGTATGTGCTGACAGTATTGTCAATGTAGCCACTTTTTGGCAAGATTTTGGCCAATTGGCAATACGGAAGTATTTTGTAAATCGGAAATGAAAGTCCAAATGTCTCAAAAGACACTACTACCGTATAGAATTTTAAGAGTCCCTGTACATCTGAACCCATCTTTCCTATGAAACAAATCGCAGCATCCATTTTTTTGGCAGCGCGCCAAAGCCGACCTGTTATCTTTGGGCAAGCAGTAAGTGCTGGAACCAATAAGTGAGCATCCAATAAGTAATATATTTAATTCTTAGTTGCTAAAAAAGAATGTAAAAAAGGCAATGTGAAGGGTCACCAGTCTTCCTAGTCTTGGTCTAATTTTAGCAAAATAGTTAAAAGCGTGAGCATCCATAGATCTCTTTGGATGGCTCATCGGAGTTCAAAAGCAGGTCCCGTATTATCACGATGGCCCCCGACACTTCTGACAGAGCTCTTTTCTCCGTCCTGGTACGTTACACAGCTGCTTTTAAAATTAAAAAGAATTTCAGGAAAGATTATAAAAAGCTTTTTCAAGAAGGCGAAAGTCCGCTTCAAACATGTTAAAACATCTTGAATGTATCTGGAAATGGAATTCATCGAATCATGAATGATGTTCAATACTATGTTAAATATTTGCGAGAAAATTATTGAGGAAGAACAGAGAGGCTGACTAATATTGAGGTTCGGGGAATAGGATGGCCGATGAGATATTCCCATGATGCTCTTCACTTATTCCAGAATTCTGAATCTATCCGCACGTACTGTGCAAGTTACCACATCTTGTAAAAGGGCATCACTTGATGTTTGTTTGTTTCGTGTTATGGCAGGCATACAAAAAGGTGCATCTGCCTATAGGGAGGGGGGTTTCTTGGTCCGTAAGAACTTTTTAAGGGGTCCTAATGCATATTCACGTTCAGTGGCGCACCCAGGATTTTAGCTTAGGGGGGGGCTGGGCTTCAAATACTGCTGAACTCGGTTATAGTGACCTTGATTATAGTTATAACGTCAAAATATTCGGTACTAGACTACTTGACCATAGAACACAAGCTCACGAGCAATGTAAATCATTATAAGTCAAATAATTATCTGCTCATTTCAGTCATGTTGTAGTCGAGTTTAATTGTGTTTCATATACTAACTGTAAGTTTTTACTTAAGAACTATCATCTTTTTTGGTAAAAGGTATTTTAGAAATAATTTGAAGGCAATTTTAAAAACGAAAACAAATAGTGACAATTTCCAATTTTTAATGCTTTTCAATTCTAACTTTCCACCTTTAGGTTTGGCTTGAGCCCACATAGCCCCCTCCGTGGGTGCGCCTATGTTCACGTTACATCTGGAGGTAACCGACAAAAACTCCAGACTAGGGATGGACGCGAGACGAAAAATCGGCTGTCTCGTCTCGCAAAATCGCTGAAAAACTTTGTCTCGTCTCGCAAAAATCCCTATATCACAATGTAAAATATGCCAGTCTCGTCTCGCAAAATAACTGCGAATCTCTGTCTCGTCTCGCAAATTTCTGTCTCGCAGTCCATCCCTACTCCAGACCATTAGATCGACAGCCGCGCGGTGTGAAACCTTCACACTTCAGCCATCGACCATTTAGGTTATTATCCACTCGGCCGACAGCACTTGGGAGAGATAGTATTTGTTCCACAGAGCTCATTGGTTAAACTAGAATATCAATATCGTCCTTCAAAAATGATGATGGGGCCTACAAAAAAATTAGAGTTTGTCGCCCATATTATGTCAGAACCTCCGCAATGATTCACTGCGGAAGAAGACAATCTGGATGATACTTTTGTGAAAGCATCGTAAGTTGCAGTTAAAAGAAATAACGTCATCGACCAATCTTTTTTTTTGTTTTGTTTTTGCTATTTGTTCACTCTGGCATTCTGTCGACATAATTCGTGGACATTTCTGTTGGCATAATTTGCAGACATGACTTGTGGACGTCGATGCATTTTCGTTGCATTTTTCACTAAGGCTGACAGTATTGACAGTAGGGAACACGGTAGGGACAGTAGGGGACAGATCTCGCGAGATCCCGCATAAATGTTTGCGGGACTAGTCCAGCGGGATTTAGACGGTAATCCCGCGGGATTGAAACCGAGGAATAAATTATATTTATTACAATTTTACGACACCTTCCCGATCATTGACCAAAAAAAAAAATTGTTGCATATGGATGTATCTTATCTCAAAATACATGAATCAATATAATTACAAACTTTAATGTTTTAATTTTTACTTTCCGAACATGTACCATGTAAGGAAAGTATTGTAATCATGAAAAAATTCGACTTCGAGATTTTAGTGTTTTTACACGTTTTGAGGGCTTCTGAATCCATTTATGCTATTTTTACGAGATGTATGTATGTATGTATGTGTGTATGTGTGTGTGTGTGTGTGTGTGTGTGTGTGTGTGTTTGTGTGTATGTGAGTGAACACGATAGATCCTGAACGGAGCATTCGATTGAGCTCAAATTGGATATATATCTCATAAACCACCGTCGCAAGACCGGTATTGATTTTGGTGTGTATAGGACTTATAGTTTTTCTACAGGGCTACGACAAAGATTTCTTTTACATTAAGGCCTAAGGGGGAATTTCTTGAAAGTGCGCTAGCGTTTAAACGATACATTCGATTGAGCTCAAATTGGGTATGTATGTTATAAACCACCATCCTAAGACCGGTATTGATTTTGGTGTGTATAAGACTTATAGTTCTCCTACAGGGCTACTACAAAGATTTCTTTTACATTCTGGCCTATGGGGGAAATTCTTTGAAGTGCGCTAGCGTTTAAATGGTACCTTCGATTGAGCTGAAATTGGGTATATATGTTATAAATCATCATCTTAAGACCGGTATTGATTTTGGTGTGTATATGACTTATAGTTTTTCTACAGGGCTACGACAAAAATTTCTTTTATATTATGGCATAATGGCACATGCGGAGAAATTCTTGAAAGTGCGCAAGCGTTTAAACGGTGCATTCGATAGAGTTTCAATTTGGTATATATGTTTGAATTATTCATCGATTAAAATTTATTTAAATGCTTGGTAATGATCTTAATCGTAAGTGTTCGGAAAGTCGAGTGGAGTCACTCCAGATTTTTCTAATTATCTTCCAATAGTAGTCAGAATCAAATATTGTAATCTAAATTTTTCGAGCTTCCCAATCTCCAAATGAACATAAATATTTCATGCTAATTTATCTCTTAGCGAACAATTAAAATCATTTATAAAAAGTTTTCCTTTTAACTTTTTTTAAATTCACGCTTTTAACTATTTTACTAAAATTAGACCAAGACTAGGAAGGCGAGTGACTCTTTACATTGCCTTTTTTACATTCTTTTTTAGCAACTAAGAACTAAATATATTATTCAATATCGTAACTATAATTTTCAAATTTCTGTAACTTCTTGTATTAGTTATTACAAATACCATTAATCATTACTATTGAACTTCATAGTGCGTAAAATCTTACTTTTTCGTATTTTTCTCTGTCGAAATGAATTCTCAGCTGAATAAAATGTCTATCCTGAAATCCCGCGAAACGAAAAACAGCGCGGGATTGCATTGCCTAGTTGACGGAAAGCGAGGGGTCGGGGGAGAATAAAATGTTGAAAGTCACTAAGGTTTGCAATTTTTTTATTATTTATCGTCCCCAAAAAGTGAATCTAGCTTGGCGATATCTTCCGTATTTGAAAAGAAACAGGCAAACGCTACAGTTAGTTACAAAGGAAAAGTATAGTTAGAATATGCCTGATGAAGATTGAATTGTTTTAGTAGGCGATTTTAATATAGATTTCAATTCTAAAGAAGTGTTTCATGGAAGAAGGAAAACAAATACGGCACACTCATGGATTATGATAAACTTTTCAAGTAGTATTTATAAAAATGAAGTATATTTAAAATATGCTTAATGAAGATTGTAAAACAGGTTTAGTAGGCGATTTCAATATAGATTTCGATTCCAAAGAAGTGTTTTATGGTACAAGTAAGAAATTTACGGCACGCTCATGAATAATGATACACTTTCAAAAGAAAAGGGAAGAAGCATAGGGACGACGCATGGATTACATGCGTGTTTTAATATATAGCACTTTAGTACGTATTTAAAATATAAAAGAGTTTCAGATTCCCCCCCCCCCAATAGAAAATTTGACCAGGCTTTATGATCCCGATATCGTCAGCGTACTTAGACGACGCACAGTGGATTACATCGAAAGATATATGACTGATTTAGGAAGCCAAAATTATTTCTGATGTCAGGACGGTGGTTCCTCAGCAGTTCATATGAACGCTTTATCCATATCAAGTTCTTTTTGCTTTCTCATCATGTTAAATACCCTCATTCTTGTCATTATTTTGACACACGATGGCTTTAGAATCAAATAAATAACTTATATTAAAAATAAGTATTGAATCTCAAAAATATTGAACACAACTTATTTTCGTTTAATTCAATATTTCTTGCAAAGGCGCAAAAGAGTGCTGCTATTGACTTAACATTTTTTTTTAAGTTAAAGTTTGCATTTACATAGCAGTAAGAAAAGAAAGATAAAAAAAGCCGGGAAGTATTACAGAAAGCACTGTATTAAACAAAAACTGTGGAATAAAATGCTAAAAAAATTATCCTCTTTTTTCTTTTGTCTCATAACTTCAAAAATTTTCTTAAATATTGCTGTAACTATACTATATTTATTCTTACTTACCTCCTTCACCATAATCCACAGGGGAATATTTAATTTATTAGCTAAAATAAAGAATATTCACTTCACAATTTACACGTTAAAGAAGAACTCAAAAAAAAAAAAATTAAAATCATCGAACTCTGACGAACAGATTCGATAAACAGTTAATCCAAGGAATGAAAAAAATATCGTCTGCTATGCATCAGCTATAAGGCAGTATTATTTCTTTCATTTGTGGCAACTTTCTGAAAATTGAATTCTGTCTTCCTAAATCCGTGATGGAAGATCGAATGAAATTTCCGATTTTGAAGGGAAAATCCCTGAAAATATGGCCAGAAAAAGGTAAATTATACGAATAACTGAATGTTTTGAGAGAAATATTGGCATTGTGTTTTTATGTATTATTCATTAATTTAATTTCCTTGTTATCAGCAGTGCTTGGCGAAATTACTACGCACATTTTTATTTACTTTAAAATGTTGGTGACAAATCCATGTAGTCTTTCGTTTACATATCTGTTTACTTTGATCAGCAAATTTTAGAATTAGTTTACTCGGGAAAATTACATACATAGATACATACAAGGCGTGTTCGAAAAGTTCGGTGAATGGTGTAATAACATAAAGGAAACAAGAGTTAGAAACAAAATATCTTTACTAGCTTTCAAAGTAATCACCATTAGCTACAACACACCTTTGATATCAGTTGTATAGCTTCCGGAAACTGTCAGAAAATGCTTCTTTCGAAATCGTTCAAAGCACCTTTGTCACATGTCGCTGGATCTGTTGTCGCTGCTACACGTCGTCAGCAAAGCATAAGCCTTTCAATAATACTTTGTGTAGGAGTGAACAAGAAGTCTACAAGTACCAGATCTGGAGGATATGGAGGACATACAAGAATTGGCTCAAGAAGCTTATCTTCGACAGTTTAAATTTTCGTCTGTAAAGCGTTGAAAGAACTCAAAAGCTCACTTTTACACTCACTTTACACTCACTTGCTGCTACACCGTACACTTTTATTACCAGTTCATGTGTCTCCTTCGCCGTTTCGTCTAATTTGAAGCGAAATTCGACGTTCAGGCATCGCTTCATTTTGCAATGACGCACCTTTATACACTAACTGCGTCAAATTGATCGCAACACGCACTTCTGTTAAAAATCCGTCATTTGATCGCTAGGGGACATTAGTTACCTTGTCTTTCATTGCGTGTGTGTAGCGTTGCCAGGCGTCCGGATAAAGCCGGACATAGTTAGGCTTTTTGATTGCGTGTCCGGCCAAACTTAACGGTGCCCGGCTTTTGTTTGGCTTTTTACTGGTGACTTTGGCTGATTAGTCATAAAGTACTTGAACTGATTTGGCATTCGATGTTATTTATATTTCATTAGAATTTAACAAGATTCATGGTAATAATCAAAAAAAGCTTGATTTTACATACAATTTTTTTGTCGTACTTATTAATACTGAGACAAAATACTCAATATTGTAGGCTGCCCGGCCTTTTTATATAAAATGTCCGGCCAAACTGGCTGGTCTGTCCGGGTATTTGGTTTGGCGACCTGGCAACCCTACGTGTGTGTATGAGCGAAGCATCCTAAATAGCGCGGTTTTTAAAATATGGATCCATTCACCGAAATTTTCGGACGCACCTTGTGTGTGTTTAAATATTTCATTAGATTTTGTGAAAATCGCATAAACGTTTGTTCTCGCACCCCCCTCAAAAATGGGTTAAAAGAATAGAATGAAATTTAGCAAGATGATCAGGAACGACTAAAACAATAAATGCCAAAATTTTTTGAAAATTTCGAATGCATTTCAAAAAAAATTAAAATACTTACTTACTTTTTTGGATTTTGTGAAAATTGTGCAAAATTTCCTTGAGGCATAATGTTAAAATACCTACAGTGAATCGTACAAAATTTAGTTACAGATTAGGAATGACCTCTTGATTTGAAAATCTCATTCAACCAGAATGAAACTTTAAATTTTAAAATAAAAAGAAATTCTTTATTGCCAAATTTGCTCAGCACTTTGTTATCTGTAACCTGCAATCTTTTAAGAATACACTATTGCCAATAATATGCTAATTCCATTCTTTGTACTTCCTACAATGCTGACGAAAATTCAGGCTTTTTGGAAATTTGCAGTACATACTATAACCCGTCAACGACGGTTACTTCAACTATAGCTATAAATTAAATGTCACTTCATTTACCTATCTCCAATGACGTGTATGGGTGGCTGCAAAATGTATGTCGACCTGGAAGGCTGTTGGCTCCCTCTTGACAAAGGAAGAGGAAGTTTTGGATATCTATAGCAAAAATAAGAAATAGACTTTTGAAAAAAGCTATAGAAATGAACCGAATCCCTTTTCGGTCATGTTCATGATCCGATGACTCACTCAGATTTTTTTTTTTTTTAGATGAGCGGGTTCATCCCAACGCTAATATGTAGAATGCAGAGCCTGATTATTACACGGGCATGCGGGCCTATAGCCCGGGTCCTCGGAAAAATAAGTGTCCCCAAATCTCCCTATTTATTGTTATCATGATTTGTTACATATTTATACATGCTGCAGTAATAAATTTTTTGCAACTAAATTTCCTTTGTAATATCTATAGCATAATTTTTAACAATGAAGGGACTTAGAGATTTAAGACTCATGGATCAATAAACAAGGGTTTTTTGAAAACGTAAGGTATGGCCATGTATATGCTTATCACAAAATATCCATTAGTTAACATTTTTTTATTTCGTGATGAAGGCAAGAAAATTTCGAACTTTTTGTTGTATCAAGAAAATTTTTTGGAGTGAGAAACTTTGCCCCCATGCCTCGTAATTGCCATTCCTGGAATTTGCGCACCCATGCGCTAATAATACAATCGGACTAAAAAAATATTAAAATCACTTTTAGAAACATAGTCTTGTTCTAAATAAGTATAAATAAATAGGTCATTTTTAATTCTATTTTAGTATTCTTTAAAAATGTTTTATTTTTATGTCAGAAAAATGCAACAGCAAACAAAATAAGTTAAAATGCTTGTTATAGTATAGTAGCCCCAAAATAATCTCTTGCACCAGGGCCCTGACCACCCGTGATCAGGCTCTGGTAGAATGTTAAAATGTTTTGTGTTATGCCAAACAGTACTAGGAGCATCTACCTACAAAGGGGAAGGGGGGTGATGCCTTGAGCGAATGATTTTTAAGGGGTGCTGACGGGTAGTCACGTTACATCTGGGAAAAACTGCCCAAAATTCCAGAGCGATAGATCGACAGCTGCGAGGTTGTCCCGAACACACGACCTTCACATTTCAGTCACGAAACATGCTGTTTATATTATACACTCAGCCATGGTGCGGCCCGCTAAAAGGTATGCAAACTGAACTAAAAAAGTAATTATTATCATTCTCATTTTAGCTGCATATTTTAGTAAGTAAATTTATAACTATACTAGCTGAAGTACCCGTTCTTCGCACGGGAATGAATGGACTTTTTGATATTAATATTTGTTGTGATTACTATTTATTGTAATAAAGAGATATAGCAAAATGGATATCGCGTTATATTGTGTTCAATAATCATGCATACTGAATTTCAAGGCAATCGTTTTTACGGTGCAGAAGGCGATGCGGCGTAGCACAATCTAGTGGAGTTTTAGCAAAACGGATACGACAAAAATATTCTTCGCATTCAGATATCGATGTATACGAATTTTCATGACGATCGGCTGAATAGTCTTGAAGTTCATGTGTTGACGCGACATCTAGTGTCAAGTTATAGGAAAATGGATCGTGCCAAACTCTTCCCCGTGTTCAAATATCTATGTATACCTATTTTCATAGCAATCATTCGCACAGTCAAGAAGTGATACACTGCAGGGCCATCTAGTGGTTAATTAAAGTAATGATTTGCTACAGCGCCGTCATGTGGCGAGTTATAGCAAAATGGATAACGCCAAAATGTTCTCATTGTTCAAATAGCTATGTATACTGATTTTCATAGCCACCGTTTGAATGGTCAAAAATTTGGCCTGCTGCAGCGTCATCTAGTGGTGAGTTAAAATAATAATGCATTGCAGTCTCATCTAGTGGCGAGTAACATCAAAAGTAACGCAGTTAGAATATATTCTTCGTGCTCAAATGTGTAAGTATAAAAAATTTTATGTCGATCGGTCGAACGGTATAGAAGTTGATGCTTTGCAGCGCCATTTAGCGGCAAGTTACAGCAAAATGGATAGTGAAAAATATTCTCCGTGTTCTAATATTCGCGTGTACCAAATTTCATCGAAATTGGTTGGACGATATTCGCATAGCAAACGGCTAAACGGAATAGAATTCGACGTTCTGCTGCGCCACCTAGTGAAAAGTTAGAGGAAAACGGATAGCATAAAAACCTTCTTCATGATAAAAGACTTAGGTGAACCAAATTTCATGGTGATCGGTGAAACGGTGCTGGAGTTTTTCAACCTCCTACACACATACCAACATTCATTTTTATCTATAACCAGTCTTATTATACGTATATACCAGTCTCAAGTAAAATCCAGTTTCAAATCTAAGCCTCGCCAAAGTGCCAGCATACGCCATTTTGCAAGAGTTTTTTCAGAGAATCATTCGAAGCATTGCCTTAGCAGCAATCAAAATGGGAAATGGTTCGACCGCCAGGCATTTATTTGAAAAGTGGAATCCCTTAATACAGCCGCATTTTTTAAATTATCAACTATAACATGTTTTATTCATCGTTACCTCGATGTACTAAATGCGAAGATTTCAATTTTCTGAAATTTGGCGGATTTCCCCCAAGTTAAATCAATGTACTCAATTGGCGAGAATTCTGAAGCTAAATCGCTTGAAATGCCCTAATAACTGCATTATTTCTGCACGGATAGTTAAAATTTAATGCTGTATTCTAAGAAAACCTATACACTTGTTTTCAAAAATGCTATTCCCTTAAGCTCTCAGTAAATTGCGCCAAAAAGCCTAAAACTGTGCAAACCGCTAGAACTCACTCTCTAAAAATCGGCCTAGCAGCCATTTTTTTTTTCGCCAAACTAAAAAAAAATTACATATTAGTCTCGGATATCTTCGATCCTCATTGTTTTGCGTATAAAACATTTCATTCCTGCTCTCATTTCTTATGCGCACACGATATTATAATTAAAAAAATAACCTAAAAAAATAAACTAAAAAAAATCATTATTATTCTTTTATTTTTACTTTAAGAATTTAAAACATTTTATTCGGCAAAATCGCCACACATGGCAACCAAGATGCTTATTTCACACACTTTTTTCACTACAGGGGTTAATATTACGTAAAGCTTTCTGCGTGGAGAACATAAAAAATCTCTTAAATTCCGGGAACGGAAATAAAGTGGAGTTTCAAAGTTTTAAAGTGGACTATCATTTATTCTATATATAATTTTACATATCTGTGTAAAATTTTAGGCTGACAGGTCCATTTTTGTGGAATTGTATACTACCCAAATCAACAAATTGACAAACAGAATTTCATTTTTATTTATAAGATAACCTACGCTTGTTTTTTAAAAATACCCTCTCATTAAATTGCGCCAAGCGCTAGAATCATAGAAAATCTGACACACTTTCAGATTTTTAAATACGCACTAAAGTGCTATATATAAAAAGAGTTATAATCCATGGGTCTTCCCTATTTTCGTTCCTTCTTTCATTAAGTTGGAAAGTGTATCATTATTCATGAGTGTGATTAAACAAAATTAAAATTGATATTTCTAACATCCTTTTTTCTGGATGTAATACATTAGATGCAGAAAAGCTGCTCAGAAAAATGCACAATTCCAACTGAATGAAAATTTCAAAAACTTATACGCAGGTGTATTCATAACCCAAATAGCAGACGATTAAATTACGATAAATAGCGCCAAGCGTTAGAATCCTCCTCATCGCGAGAATGCTGAGGATAGATCGCTTGAAATCCCTTAATAACTGCATTATTTTCGCACGGATCATTAAAATTTAACGCTGTATTCTAATAAAACCTTTGCACTTGTTTTCAAAAATCCGTTTCCTTAAGCTCTCAGTAAATTGCGCCTAGCCGGAAACTGTGCAAACCGCTAGAACTCACTTTCTCGGCATTTGAGCCATTTTATTTTTTCGCCAAACTAAAAAATTTTAACATATTAGCCTCGGAAATCTTCAATTCTTATTGTTTTGCGTATGAAACATTTCATTCCTGCTCCGATTTCCCATGCACACAATATTATAATTAAAAAAAATATATAACCTTACGAATATAAACTAACAAAAAAAAAATCATTATTATTCTTTTATTTTTACTTTGAGAATTTAAAACATCTTATTCGGCAAAATCGCCACACATGGCAACCACGATCCTTATTTCACACTTTTTTCACTACAGGGGTTACAATTACGGAAAGCTTTTTGCGTGCAGAACATAAAAAATCTCTTAAATTCCGGGAACGGGTGGACTTTCAAAGTTTTAAAGTGGACTATGATTTATTCTATATTATTTTACATATCTGTGCAAAATTTCAGGCTGATAGGTCCATTTTTGTGGATTTGTATACAACTCAAATCCACAAACAAACAAACAAATAAACAAACAAACAAACAAACAAACAAACAAACAGAATTTCATTTTTATTTATAAGATGAGGACAATTTGAAAGCTTTCCAAGTTTCAGGTTTTTAGGAGTACTTTAATTCTCAAATACTCCCGCTCGGAGCTTCAATGCCATGCTCCCCTTCAAGATATACCCCAAACACGGCTCCCTACATTTTACATATCTACTTAAATATATTTTCATTATTTTCTCAATCATAGATGGCAGCACCATTCATAAAACACTTTGTTTCCGTAATCTTATTGCTTCCGTTCGGCAATCCGCAGAATAAATAAAAAAAAAAAAAGGAAGAAAATCTGAAACACTTTCAGATTTTAAATACGCACTATAGTGCTACTTATTAAAAGCATATCATAATTTATGCGTCGTCCCTATTTTTCTTCCTTATTCCATTAAGTTGGAAAGTGTATCATTATTCATGAATGTGCCGTATTTTGCTTCCTTGTTTCATAAAACCCATTTTTCGAATCAAAATCTATCTTAAAATCGCCTACTTAAACTATTTTATAATCTTCGCCAAGTATATTACAACTATGCTTCACCGTTTTAAATATTGGTTCGAATGTGCATCCTAATCCATGAGTGTGCCGGGTTTGCCTTTCTTGGGTTGGTTCCTACTTTAACCCCGACTCTCGGCAAGGTGGCAATCATTAAACATATGTAGTAATCATGACGATTTTGTGCATTTATGCGGCAATCGTAATTTAGAATTAAAATAGCGATTTGGAATAACCTATAAGTACAACATTCCGTTACATTTTTTTTTGGGGGGGGGTTGCCAATTAATGTAGTTTTAATAATTAAGTGTCTTTAAATTCCTTAACTCGTGCGTTTATCGCTAATTTGTTCACTTTAGTTTTCATCTAATTCTTTTGGGAGCGTTGAAACATGTGCATAACTCTTAGAGACCCATGACTGCAAAGCTCGCCTGCGTGAAATTATTAGGTTGGCGAGAGTAGGGGCGTTAAAATAGGAATCAACTCTTTCTTGAACCATAAAACACATCTTTGGAATCGAAATCTATCTTAAAATCGCCTACTGAAACTGTTTTACAATCTTCGCCAGGCATATTCGAACTATAGGCATATTCCAACTATATCGCGTAGACATATTTTAAATACTGTTTGGAATGGGCATCCTAATCCATGAGTGTACCGTGTTTTCCTTCTTTTTTCTATAAAACACTTCTTCGGAATAGAAATCTATATTAAAATCTCCTACCAAAACTCTTTACAAATTTTCGCCAGGCATAGTCAAACTATACTTCACCTTTATAAATACCATTTGGAAAGTGTATCATAATCTATGAGTGTAGCGTATTTGTCTTCTCTGTTCTATAAAACACTTCTTCGGAATTAAAATATATATTTAAATCGCCTACTAAAACTATTTTACAATATTCGCCAGGCGTTTTCTAACTATACTCAAAATATATTTATAAAAAACACATTTGAAAAGTGACACGACGCGCCAATTGTAGAAAAATCGTGTCTACACAAAAACCGTGATCGAGCGAAATAGCACTCAAGTGCTAATAATAAATTTCAGAATGTAGCCCCGAAGAGCCCCTCCAAAATAGATATTCCTTCTTGGGAAGTTTATGAGGTACAATTTCAGTTTTAAAATATTTGAATATTGACATATGGTATATAAGAGGTTTTACTATGACCATGACTTCGCACATGGAAGCTCTCTTACATATAGTACGGGTTTTTTAGCTTCCTTTCAACAAAAGGCAAAGCAATTTATGGGACTTACATAAAAACCTTTATTACTCTAACATAAATCATACATTTCCAACTCCAGTATTTTCAGGCGTCCAAAACAAAAACAGTCCCAACAAAATTTTATATAAAACTAAATTAAATCTTTAGAATCCTCGCACCTCTCATTATTGTAACGTGCCATCATTCTCAAGTACGTGTTTTATACTTCAGCTCAAGTAAAATTTACCATGGAGTTTCGTGCATTCCTTAGTTCACCTTCACATAATCCGTTCATAATGCCGACGGAACTTTACTCATATCTTTTGCATACCCCTTCCTCCTCCCTAGATGTACAAGTGTAATGCTTGGGTCCTCCTCTGCTTTTTGCAATGCTAAAACACCAAATGGGTTATCTTGAACTGTAGACTTTACTTGGAATGCCTTTTTGTAAATCAAATCATTACTCGATATGATGTATGTGAAAAAAAAAAAATTACATTGTTTAACCCTTTGATGCTCAGTGGTTGCGCCGTAAAACCATCTTATTTCAGCACTTTCACTGCTAGTCGCGAAGAAAGTAGGGTTAAGTGGTCCCACCCAACACTGAAGCAGCCGCTGCCATCTATCCACTTAACTACCAACAACATGGCGGTCGATCGAACAGCCAATCTGGTGCCACAGAGCTGTAGAAGTCTTCTGACACGCGTGGCCGCGCACTCAGCTGTGTCAGAAAACTTTTTGTGGTACAGCTTTAGTATGGTCCCTTTGGCGCGATTTATTTTTGGCGACTTTTTTGGCGCGATAACGGCGCCAATATGGTAACCCCTCCGGCGGATGTTCCGGAGCGGAGGAGCTGGACATGGCAACCCTAGCTGCCTGACGTCATTCATCCGTGACGTCACGGTTTCGCTAACGTTTTCTCCAGCGAATGCGGAGCGTTTGTTCCTTGATTAAACTTTTGGAGACCCCTTTGCCAGTATTTCGCGCGGGAGCTTCGAGTGGTGGAACCGCCATTACGCTTTATGGTTTTATTTTAATGGCTTTATTTTAGATTAAGTTTTATTATTTAATTATTACTGAAATTTAAAATGGATGTTCAGGTTCATACTGACTGTTTATATACAGTTTTGTATGAATAAACATTCTTTTGATAGTACGTTTCAGGTTAATATTTTCGTTCGCGATTGTTTATTTGTTAAGGGTAGAAGCAACAAATAATTACGTTATTAATATTTTATACAGTGAAATAATTTTAGATATTTTGATTTTATTATTTCCATATTGTAATAACTTAGGGATTTTAATCAAGGTATGTGATAAGCATTGTTTGTTTTTATTTGTTATTATTACCTTTGTTTATTTGTTAATGGTAGGAGCAACAAATAATTCCGTTATTAATATAATATTTGATATTTTGATTTTATTATTTCAATATTGAAACAATTTAGCGATTTTAATTAAGGTATGAGATAAGCATTGTTCGTTATGATTTGAATTAGTTCTTTATTTTGCTTACGTAGTCTTTTGTCAGAATGCTAAAATGTATTTTAATTTTTTTGTCTTTTTTATTTGTTATTTTTGTGAGGTATTGCCTTTAGAATATTATTTGTTTGCATTGTTTAATTTAATCTACTCAAAAGAGAAAGGGGGGGGTTGAGGGGGGGCACAGCCCCCCCTCACACAAAAAGAAAAGTTATTAAATTTTATTAAACCGAATCTATATGTACATGTAAGCTTGTTATCTGTTTAATTTTTTTTCATAAAAATATTTAAAAGCCATTAAAATAAATCATAGCAAAATTAACGGCGACGATCAATTATCTGGGAACCAGTGCCATCCGATCCGCCATATTGTTTACAATTGTCATCGGCAAGGCAAACTTGGGTTGGCGACAAGATTTTGTCGCCAAATCAAAAAATCGCCAAAAAGGGACCATACTAAAGCTGTTCCCTTTTTGTAGGTTTGTGGTGCACGAGATGCCCCTCGCGCAGACTTGCCATAACTGCACAAAACAAACAATTTTGAAAAGAAAACAAGGGGAACTTATTAATTCTTAATTTTATTGACAGATGGCAGCACCATATATAAAAAATTCCTTTTTCTAAAGATAATTACAATAATGTTTGGACTCGATTCTCATCCACCCCTGCATGCATTTGTCCCACGAACTAACAGTACTTAATTTTTCTTTCTGAATAGCAGTAAAAACTTTCCTTGTGTTGCGTGTTTTATTCGACGTAGATTTATAAGCGGTCTCTTAAACCATGTTCAGAAATAAATATTCTAAACACAGCAAGAACAACAGTCGGTATCAAAAATCATAAACGTACAGGGACTTCTTTTGGGGGGGGGGGGACATAACATAGTTAAGTGTGGTAAAAATCAAGCCCGCAAAGCCCATTCTGCCCGTTGGCAAAATTAAAATTTGCCTTCCCTAGCACGCTCCTTTTACTTTTATATCGCCATGCATACTATTAGTGAGTTGTCAGCTTAAAAATGTAGTCCAGAGGAAAATATTGACTTAAGATTAAAAGTGCCATGGCTCCGAAATTTTTTCAGAAGTGGTTGAATGTTTCTATGAGGTAGATTTTTGAACACAAATACTCAAGCCCTGATTATTGCAGGGGCAAGAGGGGCATATACCCCAGGCCCCGATTTTGAGGGGCCCCTAAATTATTACAGTATGTGAATTAGTTTAAGGTGTTTGTTTTTTTTCCAATGTAGTAAATGCCTAATTTTTTTCAGTTATGAATTTACAAGTTACAAATAGTCAAAATCTTTTTTTTTTCTTAATTCTACCTCTCCATAGAAAAAATATCACAGCAGATTAACGATTTCTGCAAAAAGAAGTGGTAACTAGGATGGCTGCTAGATTTTAAGTGATTATGCCGTCAGTTGCGGACCACTGAAGTTTTTTAAGTGGACTACCCAGCGAGAATGGGGCACCCATAAATAGAAATTTGCCGATTATGATTATTAATATTATGAAAAAGTCAGGCTTTTAGTTGTATTTTTTAAGTCTTCATTTTTATTAAAGCTTATTTCATAATGTTGATGTTTCATATGTTTATAATGTTCATAAGCATTCTCATTTATCTAATACGTACTAACTGAAGTACCCGTTCTTTGCACGGAATGGATATTGTTAAACCAACTAATACAAATGGAAAATAAATAAATAAATATTGAATATACTTTGATTATAGATTTAATCGCCTACAAAAACTGTTTTACAATATTCGTTAGGCATATTCTAACTATACTTGATTTTTTAAAATAGTATGTGGAATATGCATCATAATCCGAGAGTGTGCCGTATTTGCTTTTCTTGTTCCATAAAATACTTCTTCAAATTTTAAATCTATACTAAAATCGTCTACTAAAACATTTTTAAAATCTCTGTCAGGCATACTCTAACTATGCTTCACCTTAACTTACAAGAGCATAGACACCAATATTCCACTTAAATAGACAACAGGGTTGTGGAATTTCTCGACAAAAAAGGAAGATATCGATAAGCTGGGTCCAGTTTTGGGGACTAATTTTTTTATGCCAAACTTGGCGATAAATCACCAAAAACGGTAAACCTTGTAGACTTTTCATATTTCATGTGGCAACCTTGAAACGTGATTCGCCTTTTCACCAGGTAGGTCTTTGTCTTAAATTAACAGCACTCAAGATCTAAAAAATACGTGAAAAACATTTTTTGTAAACCACACAGTATTAAGGTCCATTTTTAAAAACCTTTGAAAAGATTCCTATGAATTTGTGTTCGATACTTTTTAATGCAAGATTTTTATGGCTATTTTCATTTTCCTTCGATATATGACGTCAAGTATGAAAATAACGTTTTGGTCTCTCACACCAGTTTGGACACGAATTCTAAAAAAAAAAAACCGAAAATGATTTTAAGTATATCTGTTAGTTACATTTTAAAGCAAGAAATTTATGGTTATCACATTTTTTCTCTGAGATATGAAGGAAAGCGTGAAAATAACGTTTTACACCCTTACCACCGGTTGGGTGCTAATTTTAAAAAACCCTGAAAATGATTTTTAGGTATTGCTGTTAGTTACATTTTAAAGCAAGAATTTTATGGCTATCTCTTTTTTCCTTTAAAATATGAAGGGAAATGTGGAAAGAACGTTTGGTCCCCTTACCCCCGTTCGGGCGTAATTTCATAAAACCATGAAAATGACTTTTAGGTATATGTGTTAGTTCCATTTTAAAGCAAGAATTTTAGGCTATCTCTTCTTTCCCTGATATATGAAGGAAAATATGAAAAGATCGTCAAAGAACGTTTTGGATCCTTACACCCGTTTGGGTGCAAATTCTAAAACACCCTGAAAATGATTCGTAGGCATTCGTGTTCGCTACATTCTAAAGCAAGAATTTTATGGCTATCTCTTACTTCCCTTTGAGATATGATGGCAAACTCAGAAATAACGTTTTGGGCCCCATCCCCGTTTTGATGCGCATTCTATAAGAACCCTGAAAATTAATTTTTTAACATTTGTGTTAATTTTAAGCAAGCATTTTACGGCTATCTCTTTTTTCCCTCTGATAAATGAAGGTAAATGTGAAAAGAACGTTTCGGACCCTTACACCCGTTTGTTTACGAATTATAAAAAAACTGAAAATGAATTTTAGGTATATGTATTAGTTGTATTTTAAAGCAAGGATTTTAGAGCTATGTCTTTTTTCCCTCTAAGATATGAAGGGAATGCGAAAAGAACCTTAAAGAACGTTTTTGCCCCTTACGCCCGTTTAGGTGCGAATTCTAAAAATAAAAAAAACCCTGAAGTTGATTTTTAGGTATTTGTGTTAGTTATATTTTACAGCAAGAATTATACGGCTATCTCTTTTTTCCTCTGAGATATGAAGGGAAACGTGAAAATAACGTTTTGGGCCGCCACCCCCGTCTCAGTTCGAATTTTCAAAAATTTCAGTATAGGTACTCTGAAGTATTACAAATCTAATGCAAAAAGAATTTTTTAAACATTTCAATTAGAACAAAAGTTATCGCGAAAAGAGTTTGATATTAAGAGTGAAAATCTGAACAAAAAAATAACTTTAAAGCTCTTTTTCTCAAAAGCATGGTTTTTCATATTGCGCACACTCTAACTTAAAAACTATTTATAATAGATACTTGAAATTTTACATAATTATAATATTGATATATAGCTTCAGGCTGAACCTCAATTTATCCAGCTTTTTATTCAAAAAAATTATATATTTAAAAAAAAACACAACAAATTTTGAAATTTTATGTGCATAAATTTATAAATGGCATTAATTAGGTTAAAAATATAAAATATGCTTTTAAATTGAGGTTCAGTATAAAGAATAGGTAGCTAAGTAAAAATATATAAAACTAGCTGAAGTACCCGTCCTTGACGGGTTAGTGAATGCAAATTTCCAAAAAGCAAGAACTTTCGTCAGCATTGTAGGAGTACACAGAATGGATGTAGTATGTTGCCAAAGTAAAGAAAGCGAAGTTATAATTTTTATGTATTGTTAAAATATTACAGGTTAGAGAGTAACTAAGTAATATCATTTCATTCGCTTTAGTCGTAATTATGTGATGCGCGAACGAATATTGACGCATATTGAAATAATTTTCGCAAAATCTCAAAATCTAATCAACATTTTTGAAAAATTTTGAAGGCTAGAATTTAAGTTGAGTGACAACCTATCCTGTCACCCAATTTCGTTCCATTCCCTGCAGTCTTTATTTCGTGATGCTGGAACAAAATTTCAGCATTTTAAAACGATTTTCGCAAAATCTCAAAATGTAATCAAAATATTTTTAAAATTCAACGCCTATAAATTTATAAATTAAGATTAGCAACTACCTATTATATCACTAAATTTCGTATCATTCGTATTAGTCGTTATTACATGATGTTTGAAGAAATATAAACGTATTTTGAGAGAATTTTCACAAAATCTCAAAATCTAATAAAAATGTTTAAAAAATTGGACACCTATAGTTTATGTTGAGCAACCATCTATCATGTGACCAAATTTCATATCATTCGCTTTAGTCGTTATTACGTAATGCGGGAACAAAGATTCACTCAGTTTTAAACGATTTTCGCAAAATCTCGAAATCTCATCGATTTTTTTTTAATTAGATGCTTATAGTTTAAGGTGAGTGACAACCTATCATTTCACCAAATATCATTTTTTCACCTTTGCAGTTATTACGTGATGTGCGAACACAAATTTACGCAGTTTGAAATGATTTTCGCAAAATCTCAAAATCTAATCAAGATTTTTTTTAATTCGACGCCTATGTTTTAAGTTGAGTGAGCACCTATCATGAAACCCAATTTCATATCATTCGCTTCAGTCGTTTTTACGTGATGCTTGAACACAAATTTACGCAGTTTGAAAGGATTTTCGCAAAATCTCAAAATCCAATCAAGATTTTTTAAAAATTGGACGCCTGTGTTTTAAGTTGAGTGACCACCTATCATGACACCCAATTTCATATCATTCGCTTCATTCGTTTTTACGTGATGCTTGAACACAAATTTACGCAGTTTGAAAGGATTTTCGCAAAATCTCAAAATCCAATCAAGATTTTTTTAAAATTCGACGCCTATGTTTTAAGTTGAGTGACCACCTATCATGACACCCAATTTCATATCATTCGCTTCAGTCGTTTTTACGTGATGCTTGAACACAAATTTACGCAGTTTGAAACGATTTTCGCAAAATCTGAAAATCTAATCAAGATTTTTTAAAAATTCGACGCCTATGTTTTAAGTTGAGTGACCACCTATCATGACACCCAATTTCATATCATTCGCTTCAGTCGTTTTTACGTGATGCTTAAACAAAAAAAGCGTCACGGACAGAATGACAGAATGACAGACAAACTTTTTTTTGAGGGTCGCATCGGATTCCCGAGTGCTTGAAACGGATAGAAATCGCAAAATTTTTGAATTCCAAGAAATATACAGACAAAAGTCTAATTTTATTTATATAGATATCAAGTTTGTATGAGCAATACATTTTTCAGAATCCTGGGCGCAATATATATATATGAGTATTACTATTTTTAAAAAGCCTACTTTTTAAATTATTATTTAAATAATTAATATTCAAGTATATATATTTTTTGAATATTTTTCTGAAGTATAAAAATGTATAATAACACAGGTATAAAAAATTATTGTATTCCACTTATTATATCTCAAAATACAGAGGCTTTTATATGAGTGTATCAAGTGCAGTTTTTCGAATCTTCAAGGTGATCTCCCCCCTTAAATGACATCGTTGGGCACAAAAGATATAAGCTCCTAAAATGTCATGTCTGTATCTCCAGTAGATTTGGCTGGGCGATGATCGCCAGTCAGACAGGACAACTTCCTTTATATATTAACCCTTTGAGGCGCAACCCTTCTCCAATGCTGGAAAAAGGGCAGCCGTTGCCATCGCTCGACTTAACTACCAGCAAGATGGCGGACGATCGAAACGTTCATCGCGTGCCACAGATCGAGAGACCCTTTTTTGACAGCAGCTGGCTGTGCGCCATCTTGCTGGTAGTTAAGTCGAGCGATGGCAACGGCTGCCCTTTTTCCAGCATTGGGCAATCTATCGAGCTATTCTCGCACTCTTCCATTTTTCAGAAGATGCCAGTGCTGTTAAAAATAATCGTGACCATTTTTTTACTGGAAATGACGTACTAAAAAGTAAAGGATTCACGCGGAGCTATGTCACCTGCAACTATTTTTATAGAAATCCAATCTATTCTTCGTGACTGGCAACAGTCAAAACGTCAGAATTGGGTGTTCCAGAGCGGGACCACTGAGCGTTAAAGGGTTAAGATTAGTATTGTTGCAGAATATTCTGCTTGTTTCCTGTCGTTCTAAAGTCCAGTAGGTGTACAAAGCTCCAGTAAAGAGTCCACTCATCAGAATGAACACGAAATTTATTGCTTCTAGAACTTCGCCGAACAATCAGCTGTACAAAATTCACAATCAGCCAGTAACGTGCTGATAACTGTCCGCCTAAGTACAAAAGCGTTTACAAATGCTGCAATTCTCACACAAAATAAAGCACTTCCACATGGAAAATTTCAGTGAAAATGTACGAGGGAAAACGTACACCGTCCCCCAAAACTCAGCAATGAAGTATGTAGACACAGCACTTAAAAACAAGGCTTCAAAAAGTAAGCAAACAATAGCACAATGCACAGAGCAAAGCAGCGTACTCATCTGAAGCTCGATAACAACTACCTTTTCCCCCCGGCCTGTCTCCTTTTTTATGTTCTTCGACGTAATTTCTAGAAAAATCGGGATGTGTAGGAAGACCCCCGAAAAATCACGTTCTCATTACGTCATAGAAGAGTAATAAAGAAATATTAGGCTATTACGTGATATTAAAGCAGCAAAAACACCTTTACAGGCCCCATTAGAAAAATCGCGCCCAATATCCGAAATGCCGCCAAGCATAGTGGCTTTTTGGAGAAATATCGCCAAATTTGGCGCCAAAAATAAGTCCCCCCAAAAGTGCGGCCACCGACGCTCTAATATCAATATTTCTCGAAATTTCTGGAAAACGCTATGTAAACCAATGGAGAAACCCAATACTCCATATATCGCGCTCTAGTTAAACAATTTTGATGCAGCACAATGCAAAATTTAACTATTTGACGCTAAAATACTATTTTTAAACTATTTTTAACAACCAGGAGGCAGAACAGAACGAAAATTCGTAACAGTATATTTCATGATGGATACATTTAATCAAATACTATTTATATGCGAACGCAGAAAAAATACATAAAGTAGTTGTCAGACACAGTAACAACCTGGAGAGACCCCCATTCAAACGTCTGTCCCAGGCTGCCCCGGTTTATCATAATCGGGCCCTGCATATACTTCATGGTCATCTGATATTTCAGGGGAGGACGAGATGGATAATGACCAGTAGCGGCTCGAACATAATGCCTGTGGAACTGTAGCAACTCCCTGCAATTTTATTTTCTTTATCCTTTCTTAATACACTTGCCTACTTTTGCCTCTGGGGTCTTAGGAGTATTAACCTTTTGAGGCGCAACCCTTTCCCAATGAGGAAAAAAGGGCGGCTGTTGCCATCGCCGCACAGCCAGCTGCGCCAAAAAAGGGTCCCTATATCTGTAGCCCGCGATCAACGTTACGCTCGTCCGCCATCTTGCTGGTAGATAAGTCGAGCGATGGCAAAGGCTGTCCGTTTTTCAGCATTGGGCAATCCATCCAGCTGTTCTCGCATTCTTTCATTTTTCAGCAGATGTCAGCGCTGTTAAAAATAATCCTGACCATTTTTTGACGGGAAAGGACGGGCTACAAAGTAAAGGATTCTCGCGGAGCTATGTCACCCGCAACTATTTTTTATAGAAATCAAATCTATTCTTCGTGACTGGCAACGGATTTAGCAACTTCAATGCTTCCGACTTCTATAAAGTGGAGGCGCCTTGCTTTTAAGCCTCACGTTATGAAGGAAAGACAAAATACAACTTCATTAAAAAACTTCTAATTAGTATTTAAAAAATCTGGAGTGACTCCACTCGACTTTCCGAACACTTACGATTAAGATCATTACCAAGCACTTAAATAAATTTTAATCGATGAATCATTCAAACATATATACCAAATTGAAACTCAATCGAATGCACCGTTTAAACGCTTGCGCACTTTCAAGAATTTCTCCGCATGTGCCATTATGCCATAATATAAAAGAAATTTTTGTCGTAGCCCTGTAGAAAAACTATAAGTCTTATACACACCAAAATCAATACCGGTCTTAAGATGGTGATTTATAACATATATACCCAATTTCAGCTCAATCGAAGGTACCATTTAAACGCTAGCGCACTTTAAAGAATTTCCCCCATAGGCCAGAATGTAAAAGAAATCTTTGTAGTAGCCCTGTAGGAGAACTATAAGTCCTACACACACCAAAATCAATACCGGTCTTAGGATGGTGGTTTATAACATACATACCCAATTTGAGCTCAATCGAATGTATCGTTTAAACGCTAGCGCACTTTCAAGAAATTCCCCCCATAGGCCATAATGTAAAAGAAATCTTTGTCGTAGCCCTGTAGAAAAACTATAAGTCCTATACACACCAAAATCAATACCGGTCTTGCGACGGTGGTTTATGAGATATATATCCAATTTGAGCTCAATCGAATGCTCCGTTCAGGAGCTATCGTGTTCACTCACATACACACAAACACACATACACACACACACACACATACACACATACATACATATATCTCGTAAAAATAGCATAAATGGATTCAGAAGCCCTCAAAACGTGTAAAAACACCAAAATCTCGAATTCGAATTTTTTCATGATTACAATACTTTCCTTACATGGTACATGTTCGGAAAGTAAAAAAGATTTTTTTTTTCTTCTTACTTTTATGGAAATAAGCTTTCACTTTCTATTGAAATGTACAAATCAGCCTATTGTTAGTTAAGAACATTCGAGAATCAATAAACAAACTCATCTTGTTAAGTCATTAGCGTGTTTCCCATTGTTGACATGCAATTGCTCTCAACAATAGTAACTTTATATGGAAGTACTGGGAGTATAAAGACGTGGCCTGCGATAGCCACGCACAGAAAGGGCTGTGCTTTGTCAGCCAAGCCCCCTCGAAATGAAGGGCTCTATTCCAAAGTGTGCACGATGAGTAAAGTGTGAAAGTGCATGGTGCAATGCATTACATGTAGTGTGTATCATACAGGATCACAGTTTACTGATTCAGTGGATTAACTGAGAGGAATAGGAGTCCTTTGGAGGTGTGCAAAAATATACCTTGGTCACTAACTTGTGGTCGCGCAAAATTGAACCTTGTTAATTACTTGTTGAGTTGTGACCGACAGTAGTTGTGTGTGTAGTCCGTGTGACCGATAGCAAATGTGTGTGCTATTGTATAATTCAGTGTATCGACATAAAGGAATGATCTGGATATAAAGGGCTCACAAAACAGTGATCACGGTATATGCAAAATTTTTACACCATTTTTTACTGCAAAAGCATTCTTCATTGATTTAAAATGAGTAACCTGTAATTTTTCCTGTAAATATACTATTCTTTTAAGTAAATAACGACGGGATTTTACCGCTAAGTTTGTAAAAGTACCGCATCTACTTTCCGAGGAGAACTGGATAGTGATGAGAGAAAAATTGGTGGCTGGAAACTTAGTCGTAAGAACAAACCTGTTCGATAGTCACTTCATTCAGAATCTGAACTGAAAGGTGAAAGTGTTCTGTGAAATTTTTTTTCAAATTTTATTGATATGGTCTTCCATTCGAAGCCTTGGTACACATTGATCGCCATTCATATCTTCAGTTTGACGTGGAGTCTGTAGTGTTCAGTTCCCAAATATACTTGATGCTCATTTTATAGACCCAATCAAGGGATGAAACAACTCGTCTGAGTCAACGCTTCTCCGCCCGGGATTCAAATCCTAAACCTGTGGAGTGAGTGACAGCACAATGCGCTGACCATTACAGAACTTGGCTTCAATAATTCTGACGAGCCTCTAAAATAACAAAACTGTCGTCAATCATTGAATGTTAATGTGTCATTCTATGTGCTTATATTTAAAATAATGTCTAATCGATTAGTAAAGTGAATTAATCTTATTTGTTGGTATAATTAGCATCAAATAACTTTTGCTCCAATTTCAGCGTAACACACTCTGCTTAAAACTAAAATTAGCGTCCGGATTCTTGGGGCTCAAATTTAATTACTTTTCTTTTATTAGGTATCCTTCTTTTTGAATTTATTATATTATTTTTTTAATTGGCTATGTGTATTTAAAACAATAAAAAAACAAAAATCTGTGACTCCACTAGAACTTCCTAACACTTATCATGACTAAGATTTAAAAAAAAAATGATTCAACTCAAACGAATATAGAGTGCAGACGCAAGTGCACTTCAAATAATTTGAGTTCATATGCGCAACATATAGCAATATATTTATAGCCCTGTACAAAAACAACAAGAGCCCTTCGCACTCCGAAATCTATACAAATTGAATGACGGTGACCTATGATGTACATACAAATTTGAACTTATTCGAATACAAAAGTAGGACTCTAATAGACTTTAAACGATTTGCGTGCAGAGGCTGTATTGTATAAGCTTAGTTTTTGGTGCTTTGTGAACAAATTATTACCTCTACACATGCCAAACTCAGTAAAGGTCATGTTACAGTGACCTATAATATACATACCCGATTTGCTGTCACTCCAATTCACCGTTGAGACGCTAGCACACTCAAGTGCAATATAGGTCTCAAATGCTTTTTAAAATATTTTGAATGTTCACATATTTTCATCTCTTGCAAAAAAAAAAAAAAGTATAATTTTCTCAAAAGTTTTCTTAGTTTCGGAACTTTCATTCTTTTTGAGCACATCTTTGCAAGAATATTGTTTTTATGCCTTTTAGGATTCCGCAATAAATAGCCTCAACTTTTAAAAATTGTATTTTTACTTAATAGTTATTTTTTTAGTTTTTCGTTACAAATGAAACACTTATTTTATTTAAGTAAAGTTTTAAAGTATACCTAAAGAAATATATTTTTTTTAGACGTCCCTATTTGTATTTTAAGTTTTTCTGTTAGCTAGTACTTGTAACTAAAGCAAAGTTTTATTTGTAACAAAAAAGCTAATTTTCATTATTTTATGTATGTTTCTTATAATTATCGTAAATTTGACCTTTAAACCATTCTTCCTCAGGCGGTAATCGAACCCGGGCCTCCCGGCCGAAAGCCAGGTATTCGAAAAATTAGATATTTTGATTTAGCAACTTCAATGCTTCCGACTTCTATAAAGTGGAGGCGCTTTGCTTTTAAGCCTCACGTTATGACGGGAAGACAAAATACAACTTCATCTAGAATCTTCTAATTAGGTATTAAAAAAAGATTATTATTTTTTTTTTCCTTACTTTTAAGGAAATAAGCTTTCATTTTCTATTGAAATCTACAAATCAGCCTGTTGTTAGTTAAGGGCTCTATTCCAAAGTGTGCACGATGAGTAAAGTGTGAAAGTGCATGGTTCAATGCATTATATGTAGTGTGTATCATACAGGATCACAGTTTACTGATTCAGTGGATTAACTGAGAGGAATAGGAATCCTGTGGAGGTGTGCAAAAATATACCTTGGTCACTAATTTGTGGACGCGCAAAATTAAACCTTGTTAATTATGTGTTGAGTTGTAGGCGGTATGACCGACAGTGTAGTTGTGTGTGTTGTGTTGTGTTGTAGACGGCGAGACCGACAACAAATGTGTGTGCTGTTGTATAATTCTGTGTATTGTCATAAACGAATGATCTGGCTGTAAGGGGGGCTCACAAAACAGTGATCACGGTAGATGTAAAATTTTTACACGATTTTTTATTGCAGAAGGATTTGTCACTGATTAGAAATGAGTATTCTGTAATTTTTCCTATAAATATACTGTTTTTTAAGTAAATAACATCGGGATTGTTCCGCGAAGTTGGTAAAACTATAGAGGAACCTGGGGAGCCTTGACCACATTTTCAGTAAAACATTTTTGTAAATTTTATTTTGGCAGCAAAATAATCCTATTATAGTGCAATTTAAAGGAAATTTTATTAGCATTAAGAATATATTTATGATAATATAAATTGTGCATTTCTTCTTTTCTGAATTTAATATTTTTTTAAACGTTGGAAAGTGGGTCAAGGCTCCCTTTATAAGGGAGCTCTGACCCATGGTATGGGAGGCTTGGCCCAGGCAATAATGTATAATTTTAAAATAAGATAAAAGTAAATCTTTTTTATTAGTTACATAAGCATTAAGTATAAAATCTTCAGTATGATAATTGAACACTCTGCTGTCATCATAACTTCTGTGGAGTACTTTTTACGAGCATTTCCTTTTGGTTTATGAAAAAAGGGCATCCTGAGAAAAAAATAATACTTATTATTAATACAGCATTTCAAAACATCTCATTTTTATATTAATATTCACAATAAAATGAATCAAAAGAAACATCCAGAAATTAATAGTTTTTCAGTAAAGATAACATTTATAACCCCCCCCCACACACACACACACACACACAAATAAATAAATAAATGAAATTTGGTAATCTCTTTGTATAAATCTGGAAAATTATTATACTTGAATTATTCATAATTTAGTTTTTAGTATTAAATTTTGAAACAATTTTTATTGGACAATAATTGGTAGGTAACTTTTTGTCAACCACCTATCCTATTGTAAACATATAAAATTATTTATATTCATATCTAGGTATTATTTTAATTATGACAATGTTTGAAAAGCAGTATTGCTATATTTTCAAAACTATTTAACTAAGGGAGCCGTGACCCAGTGGTCAACCCTCCCTTACATACAGTGGGTCAAGCCTCCCCATCACGCCATTTTGTAAAGAATGGTGCATGGTGATTTGAAACCTGATTCTTTCTATAAACTTTTTTACTTTAATAATAGCTTAATATGACAGTATTTATAAAATCCCACTAACTCAAAGTTAATTCAATTACTTTCTTTGAAAAACTCTTACAAAGTGTGTTTAAAATACTTACTTTTTAGGCAGAAAAACTTTCTTTCTTGTTTATTTCCACTCCACTATGAACTGACTGAATGAAACTATGATGGGTGTCTGATTACATCAGTAGCTTTGACTGCCATCTAGTGAGAGAAAGCTAAAATATTTTTAAATACTGAAATTCAAGGGTGGGTCAAGCCTCCCTTATGGTCAAGGCTCCCCAGGTTCCCCTACCGCATATTTTGGCTAAGGAGAACTGGATAGTGGTGAGTCAAAAATTGGTGGCTGGTAATTTAGTCGTAAGAACAAACAGGGTCGGCAGTCAGTTCACCCTGAATCTGCATTGAAATGTGAAAGTGTCTTCCATGTACACTAAACGTTCTGTGCATCACTATACAAATTTAGTAGATACAGTCCTCCATTTGATTCCCTGTGGTAAACATTAATCACTTCATATTTTCAGCTTAACGTGGAGTCTTCAGTATTCAGTTCCCTAGTATACTTGATGCTCATTTTATCGACCCATCAAGCCTCAAATCTTTGCGGCTTGATGGGTCGATAAGCAAAATGCTCTACCCTCTCTAGGGTTTCAATTACTGCGAGAAGACTCTAAAATAACGTCACTGTCGTCATTCACTGTCTATGAGATAAAATTTGAAATCATGTGTAAACGATTAATACGGAATTCCAAGTGTATTAAATTGGTTTCTTGGAATAATTATGGTAATAAATTTTGTTCAAAATTTACTGTAACAATCTGCTGCAAAATTAAACTTACCGACGGTTAATTGAGGCTCATGTTTAATTACTTATCTTTCTTCTTTAATTTGTTATTTTTTCACGAGATGTGTATTTTATAAAATAAAAATGTCAAAATCTGGAGTGACTCCACTCGACTTTCAAAACACTTAACTTTATCAAGAGTTTAGAGAAATTTGACTCAATTCGACTGACAAAAATTCAATTGGTTCGGATGTAGAGTTCAGACGCTAGTTCACGCCAAATTATTTTATAGCACAGCCTATAATACATTAGAATTTTTTTTCATGCCCTATACAAAAACTGTGAGCTCTACACACACACACACACACACACACACTTGAAAGTCCATACAGGCTGTATGACCGTGCCCTACAATATACATACCCAATTTGGACTTTTCGAACACACCATTTAGATACTAATAGACTAAATTATTTGGTTCCAGAGGCCGTTTTATAAGAATTGTCCTTGCTACCCTGTGAACAAACTATCGGATCTACATACACCAAACTCTGTACACGCCATGTGACTGTGACCACAAATCGGATATTCATACCCGATTTGTTGTCAGTCGACTGCACGGTTGAGACGCTAGACTACTTTCGAGAATTTCTGTCCACAGGCCGTAATGTAAAACAATTCCTTTTGTAGCCCTGTAGAAAAACTATACGTCCTATACATACCATAATCAATACAGGTCGTGCGACGGTTAACTTTTATATATATATATATATATATATATATATATATATATATATACATACCAAATTTGAGCTCAATCAAATGCCACATTTTGGAGCTATCGTGTTCACACACACACACACTTACAAACATACATCACCATAAATGAATTCAGACGACCTCAAACGTATAAAATAATCAAAATCTCAAAGTCGAATTTTTTCATGATTGCAATACTTGCCTTCTGTTGTACATGTTCGGAAAGTAATAATTGAATCCTCGCTATTCCTGTGAAGTACTTAGTCGAATGGAAATGCTTTATTGCGCGATTGTAAATCTTCATCTTTGTCGATATGGCAGTAAAAAAATAAATAAGAATAAAATTAAAAATAGATTTTTTAAAATTAGAAGCAATTATTTCGGAGGCCTAAAAGGTATAAAAAAGAATTAGTCTTGCAAAGATATTCTACAAATAATGACAGTTTCAAAACTAAGAAAACTTCTCAGAAAAATGTAGATATTTCACTTTTTGAAGAGATGAAAACTTTTAAATGTTCAAAATATTTTAAAAAGCATTCCAGACTTTTGCGATTCAGATAGCAAGACTGAATCAATGCCTTACAAGCAAATACAGCTGAAGTGGAATATTGATCTCGAATGCCTTTTAACCCTTTGAGGCGCAACCCTTTCCCAATGCTGAAAAAAGGGTAGCCGTTGCCATCGCTCGACTTAACTACCAGCAAGAGGGCGAACGATCGAAACGTTCATCGCGTGCCATAGATCTAGAGACCCTTTTTTGACGCAGCTGGCTGTGCGCGGCACAACCAGCTGTCGTCAAAAAAGGGTCTCTAGATCTATGGCAGGCGATGAACGTTTCGATCGTTCGCCCTCTTGCTGGTCGTTAAGTCGAGCGATGGCAACGGCTGCCCTTTTTTCAGCATTGGGCAATCTATTCAGCTGTTCTCGCATTCTTCCATTTTTCCGCGGATGTCAGTGCTGTTAAAAATAACCGTGTCAATGTTTTTACGGGAAATGACGTGCTAAAAAGTAAAGGATTCTCATAGAGCTATGTCACCTGCAACTATTTTTATAGAAATCAAATCTATTCTTCGTGACTGGCAACAGTCAAAACGTCAGAGTCTGGTGTTCCCAGAGCGGGAACACTGCGCGTTTAAGGGTTAAAGTATTTTGAACATTTACAAATTTTCATCTCTTGCAAAAGTGAAATATCTGTATTTTTCTCATAATTTTTCTTAGTTTCGGAACTTTCATTCATTAATAACATATCTTAGGAATAAATTTTTATTTTATGCTTTTTTAGGGTTCCACATTAAAAAGCTTCTACTTTTAAAAATGGGATTTTATGCTTAACTTTTATTTTTCAGTTACAATTGAAATACTTATTTCATTTGTAACTATTTTAAAATACATGTAAAGAAATAATAGTTTTTTGTTAGTTGCTCCTATTTGTAACTAAATTTTTTCGTTTAGCTAGCATTTGTAACTACAAAGTAATTTTTCATTATTTATGAAAGTTTCTTATAATTGTCTTAAAACTTAATCATTGCACCATGTGACACTCTTCCTGTGTCGGGAATCGAACCCGAGTCTCCTAGACGGGGGCCTTGGAGGCGCCTTGTTTTTAAGCGTGACACGATGACGGAAAGGCAAAATACACTTTCATGAAAAAGCTTCTAATAAGGTATTTAAAAAAGATTAGATGTTTTGAAATTTTTTACTTTTAAGGAAATAAGTTCTCATTCTCAATTGAAATCTACAAATTAACCAATTGTTAATCAATAACATTTTGGTACACAATAATCACCATTCATATCTGCAGCGTGAATTGAAATATCCAGTGTTCAGTTCCCAAGTACATGTGATCCTCATTTTATTGGCCCACTCAAGGGATTAAACAATCCCTCTGAATCAACGCTGCCCAGCCCGGGAATCAAACACCAAACATGTATGCGGCAGCACAATGCGTTAATCATTACACCAAGAGGCTTCAATAATTCTGAGAAGACTCTAAAATAAAGTCACTGTTGGTTTTCGTTATCGACGACGATTTTTGGAATAATTTTCATAACTTTTATTACAAATTTAATGTAACACTCTGCTGAAGATTAAAATTAGTGAACGGTTGTTGGGGGCTCAAGTTTAATTACTTATCTCTTATTAATTATTTTTCTTCTTCTAGTTATTACTATTTTTTTTTCCGAGATGTGTACTTAATAAATAAAAATACAAAAATTTGGAGTGACTCCACTCGACTTTCATAATACTTAACTTTATCAAGAGTTTAAATAAACTTGATTCAACTCAATCGGATGTAGAATTCAGAATCTAGGGCATATCAAATAATTTGAGTGCACAGCCTGCAATACATAAGAATTTTTTTTCTAGTCCTGTGAAATAACTGCATACACCCAAATCTATACGCAACATAACGAAATCTTTTTGTAGCCCTGCAGAAAAACTATACGGCCTATATACATCATAATCAATACCGGTCGGGCAACGGTGACTATACCTATATATATATATACCAAAATTGAGCTCAATCGAATCTATATCGTTTAGGAGCTATCATGTTAACACCCACACACATACATAAAAGCTGTATAAATGAATTCGGAATACCTCAAAACGTCTAAAATCATCAAAATCTCAAGATTGCAATACTTTCCTTACATTGTACAGGTTCGGAAAGTAATAATTGGATCCTCGCTAATCCAGTGAAGTGAATGAATCCCTGAAAATGAATTGAAATGTGCAAGTGTCACAAAGCTATGTTCAAGATTTCGTGAGATTTCTTTACAAATTTAATGGATATTGTCTTCCATTTGATACCCTGGTACACGTTTATCACCATTCACATCTTCAACTTGCCGTAGAGTCTGCAGTATTCAATTCCGAAGCATAAGGGTGATTCCATGAAACTAGGGACACCAATAGAAAAAAAATTCTAATAAAAAAATAATACTTTAGTCCCCTATGAAGTAAAAATATGTGAATTTCTATGAAATGATGCTAATAAAGTTGACAACACCTTTTTAAAAGTTTTACACACAATCTTTGGCAACATTATTGTTTTTACACGAGTTCTTGTCTGAAAGAGGTGTAGGAAGTTCATCTTGTTTTATAAAAGAAATCAACAAATAGGAATGAAATCTTATTTTTTTTATTGAAATTTCGTTTGTATATGAAAAGATTAGACCAATGCAGAAACCTTTAACTGCAATATTTATCTTAAAAACAATTTTTGTAAATTAGGCCAAATATTTAATGTAACATCAGTCACGAAATTCTATAAAAGTTTTTCTTGCTTAAATAAAATTAGTCCCAAAACTATAAAAAGTCATTTTCTCTTCCTTTATGAAGATATCTTTAATATTAGTCTTTTGAATATCTAATATTGATTCAATTTATGAATTTTAAACTTATAAAATATATGTAACATCAGTCACATTTCTGTTTTTGGATTAGATACCTACATAAAAATATGGGAAAATCGCATTGACTACTGCAGAAAGACAGAAAAGAAGGTGAGATAAGTTAAAGAATGAAGGGAAATATGAAGATTATTAAAGAAAAACAAAGCAGAACCAATAAAGAGCCCAAATAAAAAGGAAATGACCTAGCTAAATTACCTCAATCAATTCAGAATACTCTTTTTCAAACATTTTCTCTAATTTCAAGATAAATTAATCTTTTTACCTTCTTCTGAATTGACTGAGGTAATTTAGCTGGATCATTTCTTCTTTTATTTTGGCTGTTTATTGCTTCTGCTTTTTTTATGATTTTCATATTTTCCTTCATTCTTGAATTTATCTCATCACTTTTTCTGTCTTTCAGTAGCAGTCAATGCTATTTACCCAATATTTTTAAGTAGCTTTCTATTTGAAAAACAGAAATTTACCTAATGTTACACATATTTAATGACACTTTTACATATTTTTATAACTTTAAAATTCACAAATGAAACTACGACTTTTTATGTTATTAGGAGCGATGTTACATTAATGTTAGGGCTAATTTGTAAAAATTGTTCTCAAGGCAAATATTGCAGTTAAAGGTTTCTGCGATTGTCTAATCTTTCATAAATGAACGAAATTTCAATAAAAAAATAAGATTTTATACATACCCATTGATTTCTTTTAGAAAACAAGATGAGCTTTCTACACCTCTAAAGACAAAAATATATGTAAAAATGTTTTGCATTCTTTTTAGCATAATTTTATAGAAATCCACAAATAATTACTTTATAGGGGAAAAAACTACTATTCTTTATAAGGTTTTTTATTTTTTCACTGGTGTCCCTAGTTCCATGGAATCACCCTTTAGTGAAATACACTAACAACATTATTTTTTAAATTTTATTAATGAACAACAAGCATTACTATGATTTATTTATTATGATTAAACTAGAGTAATTCTACTTCAAAAAATAAATTTGGTAGTTTTGTTTCTAAGAAGAAATAATATATAATTATAACATGCTTATGTGAATGTAACATCAGTCACGAAATATATGTAACATTAGTCACAGGAATAAAATATTTTCTACATGAATTTTTTTTTAATTTTTTAAATGAAAGAAAATGTTTTCCTAAAGATTGAAATCTGTACTTAACTAGAAAAAAATTATTTTACTTCTGACACTATTAGTTCGAAGAGGATTTGAATTTATATAAAATTCATTTTTCTCAATATCTCTTCTGTGTAACATCAGTCATGTTTTTTGAATTCCCTTAATTTAAAAAAAGAAAAAAAGGACTTCTTATTTTGAAGATGGATAACAGTATAGCACTTATTTATGATACTCTTGATCAATTTAAATAAATAAATATATATATTTCAAGCCACTGGGGAATTTCAAAGGTTACAAATGTAGTCAAATTGTAACATCAGTCACCATGGAATGACCCATATTTCATTTTCATTTTATCGAGTCACTCGATAAAATGAAAAGGGGTGAAACAACCCTTCTGAGTCAACGTTGCCCAGATCGGGAATCAAACCCCAAACCTGTGTTGTGGCAGCACAACGCACTAACCATTACAACACTAGGTTTCAATAATTCTGACAAGACTCTAAAATAATGTCACTGTCGTCATTTGTTGTCTATGACCTTATATTTGAAATCATGATTAAACGATTAGTATGGAAGTCAAGTGAATTGAATTGGCTTGTTGTGATAATTTTTTATCATCGGACTTTTGTTCCAAATTTAGTGTTGTAACACACTCTGTTGAAAATTAAAATTAGTGAACGGGTATTTGAGGCTCAAGTTTAATTACTTATCTTTTATTAGTTATCTTTCAAGATTTTTTAATAGTTTACTTGCGATCTATTTAATACAATAAAAATACGAAAAACTGTAGTGCTTTCCAAACACTTATCTTGACCAAGAATTTAAATATATTTGATTCAACTCATTTGGATGTAGTGTTCAGACGCTAGAGCATTTCAATTAATATGAGTGCACAGACCGCAATATATAATAATTTTTTGTAGCCCTGTGCAAAAGCTGTAATTCTTACACACACCAAAAAGCTATACAGGCTATGTGATTTTGATCTACATACATACACATACCCAATTTGAACTTATTCGAATATACCTCATTTAGACACTAATAGGCTTTAAATATTTTGCGTCTATAGGCCGTAATGTATAAAAATTGTTTTTGCTATCCCGTGAACAAACTATCGGCCATACACACACCAAAATCTGTACTAGTCATGTGACCGTGACCTTTTATATACTTAACCGATTTGTACTCACTCGAATGCACCATTTAGACGCTCTAGTGCACTTTCAATAGTTCCCATCCATATAGGACGTATTGTAAAACAATCTTTTTTGTAGCCCTGTAAAATAAACTATATGTCCAATACACACTAAAATGAATACCGGTCGTGCGACAGTGACCTGTAATATAGATACCAAATTTGAACTCAATAGAATGCACTGTTTAGGAAGTAAAAGTTCACTCATATACACACAAATACAGCACCGTAAAAATTGCATAAATGAATTCAGGAGACCTAAAAACGTCGAATTTTTTCATGAATAGAATACTTTCATTGCATTGTATATGTTCGGAAAGTAATAACTGAATCCTCGCTGTTCCAGTGAAGTAGGTAAAGTCGATTCGAAATGCTTTATTGCACGATAGTTCGGCTTCGTTTATTTAAACAAAAGACTACTATGGAAATCTACAAATCAACCAACTGTTGTTAATCAAAAACATTTGTCTATAAAAACAACAACAAAAAAAAAAATCTGGAGTGACTCCACTCGACTTTCGAACACTTATGATTAGATCATTACCAAGCATTTAAATAAATTTTAATCGATGAATAATTCAACATACATACAAATTGAAACTCATCGAATGCACCGTTTAAACGCTTGCGCACTTTCAAGAATTTGTCCCATATGCCATTATGCCATAATATAAAAGACATTTTTGTCGTAGCCCTGTAGAAAAGCTATAAGTCTTATCACACTAAAATCAATACCGGTCTTAAGATTGTGATGTATAACTATATACTCAATTTCAGCTCAACGAAGGTACCGTTTAAACGCTAACGCACTTCAGACTTTTCCCGATAGGCATAATGAAAAGAAATCTTGTCGTAGCCCTGTGGAAAACTATAAGTCCTATACACACCAAATCAATCGGTGTAGGATGGTGGTTATAACATGTATACCCAATTGAGCTCAATCGAATGTACCGTTTAAACGCTAGCGCATTTTCAAGAAATTCCCCATAGGCCATAATGTAAAAGAATCTTTGTCGTAGCCCTGTAGAAACTATAAGTCCTATACACAGCAAATCAATACGGTCTTGCGACGGTGGTTTATGACATTATATCCAATTTGAGCTCAATGAATGCTCGTTCGGAGCTATCGTGTTCACTCACATAACACAAACACATACAAACACACACACACACAGACATACCACGCACATACTCATCTCGTAAAATAGCATAATGGATTCGAAGCCTCAAACGTGTAAAACACCAAAATCTCGAAGTCGAATTTTTCGATTACAATACTTCCTACATGGTACATGTTCGAAAGTAAAAACTTTATTTTGGTAAGTCAGCAAACAGCAACGTTCATTGTTGACTTGAATCGTCTCACAATAGAAGTTTTATGGAGAACTGGAGTATAAGACGTGCCTCGATAGCACGCCAGAAGGCTGTGCGTGTCGCCAGCCCCCTCTCCTGATGTACGGTTCATCCAGTGTAGTCCATGAACAGTAGGTTAATTGAGAGGAATAGAAGCCCGGTGGAGGTGTGCAAAAATATACCTTGGTCACTAATTTGTGGACGCACAAAATTAAACCTAGTTAATTATGTGTTGTGTTGTAGTCGGCGTGACCGACAGTATTTGTGTGTATTGTGATGTGCTGTAGTCGGCGTGACCGACAGTATTTGTGTGTATTGTGATGTGTTGTAGTCGGCGTGACCGACAATAAATGTGTGTGCTGTTGTATAACTGTGCGTATTGTAATAAGCGAATGATCTGGCTATAAGGGGCTCACAAAATTAGTGATCACGGCATATGTAAAATCCCCCCCCCCTCAACTTTTTACTGCAGATTGATTCCTCATTGATAAGAAATGAGTAATCTGTAACTTTAACTATATATTACTATTTTTTAACCCATTCGTGCCTGGATATTTTTGCGACTTTCTTCCATTTTTGCTAACACCAGCAGTAATTGATAAATATCTGATGTCAACTTTTTGAACAAGGGATGATTTCATTTAAAATCATTATGTATAAAAAGTGAAATGTCAACATCCTACTTGGACATATTAAAATATTTTGTGGAATTGAGGTTCAATACTCGCGAATAAAAGCTAGGAAAAATAAATAACGTTTTCGAATGATAGCGAAAATTCCGTCCGAAAAAAGGGACGCTAGGCATAAATGGGTTTATTAAATAACATTGGGGATTTTCCCGCCAAGTTAGTAAAACTACCTTGGATTTTGGCTGAAGAGAACTGGCTGATGGCGAGAGAAAAGTGAAGAAAAGAGTGGCTGTCAACTTAGTCGTAAGCCCAAATGGGATATGCAGCCAGTTCACCCTGAATCTGAACCTGATTAGACATCAGGAAGCTTCATCCAGCTACAGTCAAGATTTTGTGACATTTCTCTTCAAATTTAATTCATGTTGTCTCTTATCTGATTCGCGTTTCAACATTACTAATACCGGCATAGTTGGACTTTTCCTCCTTAAAAACATATATCGAATAGTATTTTTCGTCAACCCTTTGAGGCGCAACCATTTCCCAATGCTTAAAAAAGGGCAGGCGTTGCCATCGCTCGACTTAACTACCAGCAAGATGGCGGACGATCGAAACGTTCATCGCGTGCCACAGATCTAGAAACCCTTTTTGACGCAGCTGGCTGTGCCGGCACAGCCAATAATCCATCGACAAATGTAGACGGTTTTGACCTCAAAGTTGCGGAAAAGTTGCCAGTCTGCAAAAAAGATAGCTACCACTTTGTTTTTTAGAAAAGAACCGGCATATATGAGAAAAATGTGCAAATATCAGGCTTTCATAATTACGCGTGTAGCTTTAGTTGATTTACAACTTTTGTTAGCAGATTCGTTAACAATATGTAGCAGGGTCCCGCAATGTCTTTTCTTCTCTCTCATACAGTTTCTCTCTTTTTCTAAAATTATGAAACTTGGTGGGTGTTTAGGTGTTGGCACAAGGTATCTTTTGATAATTTGTAGAACCTTGTCGGACCAATAGTTCGCGAGTTATAGCCATTTGAAGTTCGACAATTTCGGCGCCCTGGGCAGGAGCTCTTTATACCAGATTTTTAATTATAACTGAAAGCAAATCGCGCCAAATGACACTTAATAGCACCAACAGCCCACGTACCAAGCGGCTAAGTCGCCGGGCAACTGTTTGCCCGATTCGTTAAGTTTGCGGGCGGTCTTATGAATGGAAATGGAGTTGTCACAGGCTTATGCTCCTAGGCGTCTTAATGTGTCTCGCAGTGTGGTCCAGCGTCTCTGGAATCAATATCAAACGGAAGCTTCTGTGCCCAGAAGACATGTTCTAGGCCGACCACGAGCTACAACACGCGCAGAATATCGTTTTATAGCTCTTTCGGCTCGGAAAAGAAGAAGCATTTCTGTGCTGCAACTCGTTGCAGACCACTCTGTAGAATCAGAGAGAAGAATATCCGCTGGTACGGTGCGAAGGCTTCTTCACAATGCAGGTCTCTATGCAAGGTGGTCACTTGTATGAGTCCTCCTCAATGGACGACACAGAAGGGCAAGTTTATCTTGGCCAAGAGAACACGTTCCTTGGACCAGACAGCGATGGGCCTCTGTACTCTTTACAGACGAGTCCAGATTCACACTGGAGAGCGATTCAGGACGTCTGCTGATCTTGAGGGAACGAAGCACCCGATACCATAAATCCAACACTGTGGAAAAAACACAGTTATCGAGGTGGTGGAATAAAGGTTTGGGCAGGGATCCTACTCGATGGTCACACTGGCCTGCATGCGTTCCAGAAAGGAACTATGACTGGTGTGAGATATCGGGACGAGATCCCTTATGCCTATGTTCGGCCATATGCTGCTGCTATTGGCAATGGTTTCATTCTGATGGATGATAATGCCCGACCTCACAGAGCTGTGCTTGTTGAGGATTATTTTGAGAGCCAAGGTTTGGAGCGAATGGAACGGCCAGCTCAATCTCCAGACCCCAATCCGATAGAGCATGTTTGGGACTACCTTGGCAGACAAGTGGCTGCTTCATGTCCTCCTCCAATATCGTTGCATGACCTGGAACAAGCACTAATCCGTGCGTGGTCTTCGCTTCCTATTGAGGTGTCCGACAACTTAATTAGCAGCATGGAGAATCGATGCCGCCAGTGCATTGCAGTTAAGGCTGGACACATTCCTTATTAGAACACATTTTTGTAATGTTTCCACCACATTGTTTCCACAAAAAGCTTTGATAAACTGTTTTCTCCAAAAGTGGACTTTTCTACCAAAAGTATTCTTTTGCTTTTACACGGTGCTGAATTTATATAAATTTCTATGTCGTACTCAATAAAGAACTATTTAGTGCTCAGTTAGTTTAAATTTTTTGCTTCTATGTGCATTCGTTTCCATATTATTCACAAAAAAACAGGTTGTACCTTAACTTTTGGAGGGCAGTGTAAATGAAACTTCCTTGCAACTTACATCAGCGTATTTCACGGTTATCTCCTCTGTACACTAGCAGTTCTTCCTAACAAGAAAATAAACATCGTTTCTATCTAGCCAAAGCTAACTTCATCGATCTGAGCGCATTACTTTCCCTTGCAGAGGAATCTTTGGCTCTCGCTTGGGTCCCGGGTTATACATTCTTTCATCTCTTTCATGGGCGTTCTCTCTTTATCTCTCTAAATTTCGTCAGGAAATTTCACGATAATTTAACACTCTACTCTCGTTACCGTACTCGTATCTTGCCGGCGCCCAAACGGAACGCGTCATTTGCCGTGTCATTACCTTGACGGTAGTTAAGTGTTATCACAAATGTTCGAGACTAAATTATCAAACTCACCAGAAGTCCGATCAGATTTTGCTTGGGTGGGGGGTAGAGATGAGACGGGCTCGGGCTCTGTAATTCACAATTGTGTTCGGGCTCGGGCTCGTGAAAAATTTCTCTTTTATTGAACATACTGCTTGAAACAGATTTTAAAGAGTGATTCACGAGGAAAATAAAAGTACTTATAAAAAATAAATAAATAAATAAAAAATAGCTGTACGGGCGCCTAGAAGGTGCGTGAAGCTCTTTGGGTATTTAAGAACGGCGGTTTATATTCCTTAGTTAGTCATGAGATTTTTTGATAAAGGATGGATACAAAAAATTAGAAAGTGCATTGGGAGTTTGCAGCTATATTTTTCTTTAATTTGCACAAACGGCAAAATTTATTGTATTCTATCAATGAAGTAATTGATTTTTTTTTTTATTTTTTATCTTTAGCTGAAATTTCGGTCTCGGGCTCCGACCTAAATAATATTGCTCGGGCTCGGGCTTCAAAAAATGAGCCCGAACTCATCTCTAGTGGGGGGGGGGGTGAGGTTTTCGAATTCTGAATAGTTGGTATAGTTCCCATAGATATAAGAATCTCTAGATTGAGCATAACAAGAGAAAACTTGTTGCCTCCCAGAGGTAGTTATGATAGTGGCATGCGCATGCGCAGAATGGCAGTAACTTAAATTATAATGGTATTTTCAATTTTTTTTTTTACTCTAATGGCCGGCCTCTGCCTTGAAGGCTTTGGCCACGACAGGCCGTAATTGTTGGCCTCTTTATTATGGGGGCACCTAGTAGGTGGACCAACGTCGCCCCCCCTATGAAGGAACGGACATGACAACCACGCCCAGCCGGAGATCGAACCCCGGCCACCGGAAGTTGAACCCGAAACCGGAGTACGGTGCTTTACCCACCATACAACTCGGTCGGCTCAATTATTTTAGAGCAATTTGTATTTTAAAAGGGATTCGTATCGAAATATTTTCCCTCGAACTTATTTATTTTTCTAAAGTAATACAATGAGTGTTGTATTTTACATCGACGATAGCCATGTTAGTGGCAGAAATGGGGGTGCGTTTTTGGCAACAAAAAGCACACGATTAGAAACACTAGATGAGCAATCTAGGTATTCCTAAATCTATGATAGCTCGATAGTCGTTGCATTTGGGACATTCAAGCTTAGGAATATCAAGGCAATTTTCTGTTTTATTTCAAAGTGCAGTATGAGAACTTCTTATGTCATTTTGAGATTTTTATCACTCGTTCCCACATGATTTTTTGGGGTGTGAAAACTTAACCTATTCTCAACAGCAAGGAACGCTTTTTGTATTACTTCAAAAGCGTGTATCTCCTCTGTCTTTTGCAATAATGAGACAGTTTTTGTTATGTTTTAAAGCACATCATAAGAGCTTCGTACCATGCCATTTTTAGATTTTTATCACCTGTCCCACATGACTTTTTTGGGGGATGAAAAAGCACATATTTCAGTTTTTTTGAAAGTTTATTTTTCAGGATGAAGGACCACCAGTAACAACTCAATTGTTTTCTGCATATAGTATTGATATGTAAGTGTAACAGAAAAAAAGTGGTTTGTTACTGAAAGTCCTTCATTGTTTTTTTTAATGCCTGAAATGACAAAAAACATTACAAACGAGAACGTGATGTCCAAGAAACTGTATTTAGATTTAACACAAATCTATTTTATTATGCGCATTTCAAAGTCCATTCTTTAAGCTTTCCAATAAGCCCGGTCTGATCTTCCTGCTATTTCAAATAAACATTCTACAGTTTTTAGAAGAGGAGCCTAGTATGGCGATTTTTACTCATCCGCGGAGCAAACAAATGGCTGTATCTCAAAAAAAGATGCTTTTGAGAAATTAAAAAAAACTGTTTTGGGATACAGAGGATGGGTAGATATCAACTACAAAATTTTGTGAAAATCAAAAACAGTGCAGCCAGCCTATTTGTCCATTTAACCTGGAATGACCCTTTTATAAAGCATGCAGTCGTGATGCAAGCAGATTAAATGAAGCATTTGGCGTTATTGTTATTCAAACAAATAATTACGATGTATAAATGAATTTTTTAAAATTCTTTTTACAGTACTTCTAAGTAACGTTAATAGATAAAGGGTTAAACAGTAACCTTTAAGAACTGCGCTAACTATACCAAAACTTTCCTAAAACCTACTGGATGCAGCAGGCTGGTGTTGAAGATAAACTATTTTTTCCAAGATAATAGGATACAATTTTTTTTTAAATCTTTCACTTCTGAAAGCATGAACAAATGTTCAAACAAATCCTAACACACCACCCTTTTATCGATTTCTTGCTAAGCTTTTTTTTTTTTTTTTTTTTTTTTCTGTTGGGAGTTCTAGAATGGCAACATCTTCTAGCTAAAGAGGGGAAGCGGAGGTGGACTAGTTAAGTGGTAATCGATAGGATCATTCATCGGCTCCCGTTCAATTATCGATTATACCGAGTGTAATGCATATCGAGCGCGAAAAATTACATTATCAATGGCTTTCCTCGAATCTAAGTAGAAAGAATTACACGCACGGCAGTACAGTTCTATTTGCATGTGAGGGTAAGGTGACCATACGTCCCCAATTTTCGAGGACAGTCCCCAATTTCTGTATTTTTTTTGCGGTTTGTCCTCGGAAAGTAAAGAAGCAATTGAGGACAATTTTTAATTATTACAATTTAATTGTTTTTTTTAATTATACAATTTAATTTTTTTATTGTTAATTATTTATTAATAATTATTATTGTTAATTATTATTGTTAATTATTTTATTTTATTGTTAATTATACAATTTAATTGTTTTTTTTAAATTAGATTAGTGTTAATTCTTTCGTTAATTATAAAATGTCCCCAATTTTGTTTCAGAATTGGGGACATGACCTCAATTCAACGTTCGAATATATGGTCCCCTTATGTGAGGGAAATGAAATTTGTGGAAGTAAGAGTTACGTCATCCTGTCACGTGATATGGAAACTGATCTTGTTTTTGTCGATAAAGGGTTTTCCATACCATAAATTACATAACGCTCACACGGGGGGGGGCAGGTTTTTAACCAAATGTGACAGGGAGAAACGAGGGTTCAACGACGCTGATATGTCACAGGGGCATTTATACTGAATTGACAAATTTTTGCGCCACTTCTTACAGCTTGCGTACTGATCGCAACATTTCCACTTCTATGCGAGATTTATACACAAACACAGAACACTACAAAGAGCCAAAACTCCATAGTAACCCAGCAAACGCACACAGGTTCTCTGACCGTCTATTAACGTTCAGAAGACGTTTTCTGAACGTCAATAGACGTTCAGAGAACTATATGTGTTTGCTGGGAAGTACGTTTGGCGTGGCTTCGTGACTGCAAAACAAATTAATGAAAGCGACCTCAGATTGTAAACGGTTCCATAAAGTACATAACACTTTTTTGGGGTAATTTTTGACCCCATCTCTCCTATTATGTCACACTTTGTCATAAGACTCAATAATTCCTTAATTATCAAAAGAGCTGAGCTGGCTCCAGAGTATTTGGCAATATGTCCGAAATTATTATACCCTACTCCTTTGTTGTGCATTGGTGCTTAATTAGAGGTCCAACCCAGACAGCACAGCAAATTTGCATGAAACTTGCAGTAAGCATGATTTATAAAGGCATTAAGCTTGAAAATTTCAAGCGTGTAAGCTTAATGCAAGCTTGAATCAAGTGTTCAAGTTTACACTTGCCCAACTTGCATTAAGTTTGACATAGCAAGCTTGAATCAAGCTTGACATAGCAAGCCGAATTCAAACTTACTACACTCTAAAATTTTTCCTAAATACATAGGGTGCCGAACTCGCCCCATGTAATTTATTTTTCCACGCATTTTCCGCTCCACGCTGAAACCTCAAGTTATTTTAATCTGTTTCCGTCTAGCGTCCGCGATCGATCTCAGGACCTAAGGTGTGGGAAGCCAGCGTCCTAACCACCATGCCAATCTGACTCGAGGTGACATGACTAAAGTTTGAAGTGACTGTTATGGTTGCCACGCGGTTTTTTGGGGAGATTGATCAGTATTGCCCGATGTCGATCTGCATCTTTTATTTTTCCATGGGATGAATCAAAGTTAAAATAATGTTATGTGTGATTTATAGACTCTACTAATAGGCAAATAAGCATAATATAAACTTAAAAGCAGCACACGTTTTAAAACTTTCAATATCGCAACACTCATGTTGGGCAATATTGGCCAAAATTGAGACAAACGACTGATTTTGAAATCAATTTTGTAGTATATTTGTATTTTATTTTGAAGAATTTCATTGTTTGGAAATATAGAATCTTTTTTTGTTAAATTCTATGGTCAATTACATTTATTACTGATGATGAACTATTTGTTCTGTGGATGTGGCTTTCCAAATCAAGCAGTCATCAAGTTGTATACAAGCTTGACAGTTGAAATGACTTAAATTCGGCGGGAAAATATTGGCTGACTCATTTTTTTGTAATCTCCAAGCTTGCTGCAAGCTTAAAAGGAATTGAACTGTTAAGCTTGTATTAATACGTCAATTTCTGCAACATCCTGTTGCAGAAAACTCTGTTTAGTTTTCGGATTCGTAACTTAAAAGTCCAGTGGACAAGTTTCAGTGAACAGACCAGTCGACAGGACGAAACACATTGGTTCTAGAAATTCGACGAACAATCTGCTGTAGACAGGAATTAACAGTCCGTAACTTGCTTTATAACAGACAGCTTATCACAGATGCGTTCTCAGGTGCTGTATTTCTCACACAATAAAATCCTTCCACAGTCTAAAATTCAAAGGAAAACTCTCAGCATATAACAATGAAGAATTAACAAACAACCTTCAAAAACGGCTTCTCAAAACAAGTGAGGAAGCGTCGCTTATAATGCCGCAGTACAAAGAGACAAAGCACATAGGCTCACAGCAAGAATCGAAATTGAACTGCATTCTGGGGTGACCCTGCACTTTTAAATCCTCCGCCGAAGTTGCTCGAACATTCTACGACACTACTATTAGTGCTTTCCAGAGGTTTGTTTCCAGGTATTTGATTGCGTAATAGAAATGTGATTAAGTAACCCCTTGAAGAATAGGTAAACCCAAAAATTCGTAACAGTATATAAACATTCATATTATCTTACTCTTTATTTATAAGGATAGAAATAGCATTTCAAATGCTTTTACGGGGGGTCTAGCAAAATCACATTAATATTGATATACAGCTTTTTTAAGGTTATGCCCCGATATCTCGCCAACTTTGACGACGATGCATCGCCAAATATGACACAGAAATAGACTTGTGTATTGGAAAGTGCTTAAAACTGAATGCGTTTGGACATAATTTACCTTCCGCGTTATTCACGAAGTTAGATGAACTGACATTGTAGCACTTCATGCATGTTCCCTTTTTCATAATCGAGGGCGTGTCCACTATCCTTCAAAGAGTTAAATCAACGGACAATACTATGTATGAATGCAGAAGAAATTTGCCGCTCAGACGTTGAAGTGGCTAAAGAATCCCGCTTTCACCACCTTGGGTCTGGGCTAGATTCCTGGCTTGGACTTGGATGTTAACTTATACGCACTGGGGGGATGCCGGGGATTGTCCCCGGCTGAAGAGTGTAATATCCCTGGCTAGAGAAATATTAATGGATCCCTGCCAGGGATACTATTTATCCCCTGCTGGAGAAATGCTAAAATTAGTCTCTGTCCTTAAAAATTCAGCACCTAACGATTTTAAGTATTGAGAATCGAAATTCTTTTTGTTTAATAGACAAAGGAGCAAGTTTCAAACATCCCTTTGAAATAGATATATACATTCCTGATGCCACTTCTCATTCAGCAACTGGGGTCAGGTTTCAAATTAAGATTGCGAAATGATCGAACAAGCGCTGCTCTGCTGCGAGCCGAATTTGAGGGTAGACGAGAATCGCTGTGCATAGAAAATCGGTGGTCGACTTTTATTTGAATTTAAGTATCCCTTCCCAGACATGTTGGCGACTGCATTTGTCATGTAATACCTAATATATTATGTGAGTGGAGCATTTTACACCTCCCCCCTCCTTTTTTTTTCTTGTCAAATGTCTCCTCCTGTAGAAAGTTTTCTTTCAAATGTCCCCCGCTGGAGAAAATGTTCAATTCGCACCCTGCGTCTTATCATCGGGGGTGACGTTGGTCACTCATTAGCTGCCGCCGTAATAAAATGTCCAATACTTCGGGCCTTAGTAATGACGAATGACTGATGGTCACGTGCACATCCTTGGGGGGGGGGGGAGGTTTGGAAAAACGGAGATGAACTGGACGAAATCGCACATCTTGTTTAATCTTTTGTTTACGTTTTATGGATCATAATCTGATTGTCTACAAAGCGTAAACATGTTCTTGTGCTTGTGATCCAACAAAACACTCTGAATAAACAACCGTGGAAACGCTCTCGCACCTTATCTACAGGGAAGTCGTGTGCACACTAGAGATGAGACGGGCTTAGCCCGAGCCCGGGCCCGAACCGGGCTCGGGCTCTAAAATTCACAATTGAGTTCGGGCTCGGGCGGGCTCGGGCTCATAAGAAATTTCTCCTTTATTGAACATACTGCTTGAAACAGATTTTAAAAAGTGATTCATGTGGAAAATAAAAGTACTTATAAAAGATAAATAAATAAATAAACAAATAAAAATAGCAGCACGGGCGCCTAGAAGGTGCGTGAAGCTCTTTCGGTATTTTAGAACGGCGGTTTATATTCCTTAGTCAGTCATGAGATCCGACATTTTTTGATAAAGGATGGATACAAAGAATTAGAAAGTGCATTGGGAGTTTTCAACTATATTTATCTTTCATTTGCACAAACGGCAAAATTTATTGCATTCTATCCATGAAGTAATTGAATTTTTTTTAATCTTTAGCTGAAATTTCGGGCTCGGGCTCCGACTTAAATAATATTGCTCGGGCTCGGGCGGGCTCGGGCTTCAAAAAATGAGCCCGAACTCATCTCTAGTGCACACGCGGTGTTCAAATGTGTAGGAGGGTTTTGCTGTTGACTTGCTACTGGCGATAGAGATTGAAGTTTGTTTGTTTGTCATTATATTCATACTCTGTACAGGGTACGCCATAAATTTCTCTTCCATACCAATCATCGATAATGAAGAGCAACTGTCCAGTTGTTGTATGGAGACTTTTTTACAAAACATTTTTGTCTGAAGACGAAGCATGGTATTAAACATGATTTAAACATTAACATGCAAATTTGATACAAAAACAATTGGTCGATTTATTAAACCATCATACCAAGTTCTTCCCTACAGTGTCTAAAACCTTGCAAATAGCTCTAACATTTGCAGCTTCACAGTAGAAAATGTTTTCAGTACTCTAATAGAGTTAAGTCCTGGATAGAAGATAAACAAGGACTGATCAAAGATTATTAGGACTTAGCATGCTAACTGTTCCTGGAAAAAAAAGTTAACGGTGATTTGGGACACTTCATATATTCTTCATACGTTCTTCGAACATTTCATCAATGTAACGAAAGAAACAATTCAGAATTAACAACATTTATCAAGTATAATCGGAGAAAGATGGATTAGTTTTTGAAAAACTATAGTCAGAATGTTTACTGTTACTTGATTACTTCTTCTAAAGTGATTATTAACAGGTGCATGAAGACGACGGTTCCGACCCACATCGCTGATTCTGAACCTACTCCTCCCAGAAGTTTGTTCCTCTAATTTTGAATCACATTGTATACCCTTTTCCCTCACCCCAAAATTTTCACTTACGCGCGAGGCGGGGGGTCTTGCAACGCATTAATCGCGTAAGTCGAAATTCCCCTGTAAAAAGTCGCTGCGAAGCAAACAAAGAAAAAAATTAATAAATAGATACATAAAGGAAGAAGACGAAAAAACGTACGCATAAATATTTTATGAACGAAGGTAAAAAATAATATGCAGTTATGTCACACTGTCGTCACACGACAAAGGAAAAACACTGCACTTCCCCACCACTTCCCTCCGACCCCTCTATTTTTCACATGCAAACGTCGCTGCAAAGAACAGCAACAACAAAAAAAAAAGTTACAGACGAAAATAAAGCTGTTTCATTGTTGCATAACACTCAATGAAAAAGTTTCTCTCCTTAATAATTCAGTTATTTCATTCACTTATTTATTTTGGTCTCGTAACACAATAGGAGATCTCAGTAATGAAATTCTGTCTGCGGCCTCACCTTACAGTAAATGTAGTGCGTTTTTTAATGCCTACGTTACGACGGTTAGTGCAAAAGCCTGGATTATTAATACTGTCACGAATTTTCGGGGGGCAACCCGCTGCTCTGGGGGTTTTAAATAGTTTAAAATTCGTGTACAAGGGCGTAGCCAGGATTTTCATTAGGGGGGGGGGGGCAGGACATGGAGTGTAACCGGAGAATGCCCGGTTTGTCATAATCAGACCCTATGACTAGCTAGGGGGGGGAGGCAGCTGCCCCACCCTGCCCCTCGCTGGCTACGCCCATGTTCGTGTACTACGCGTCAAATAGTTTAATTTTGCATTTGGTTGCATTAAAATTGGTTAACTAGAACCGGAGAAATGGAGTTTTTGGTTTCCCCGTTGGTTTACATAGGTTTTTCTAGAAATCTCGAGAAGTATGGGCGTAGGCCTTCGCTAACCTCACTTTTGGGGACCTCACTTTTTGGCGCCAAATTTGGCAATGGTTTGCCAAAAAGTCACCAAGCTTGGCGATATTTTCGTCATTCACAATGGGGTTTGTAAAGCTAGTTTTCCTGCTTTAGCCTATTATTGCTCTTCTATTACGCAATCAAAATCGAGTTTGTCCTATAACATTCCGCGGATAGTTATTTCTGGAAGCTTCCCCAGTGTTCGTCGTAATGTATAAAAGCAGCGCTGGTTGCCCAGTTCAGTCAGTCTGCTGTTTCCTCTGATGAGAGAAGAGAGAGATGTCCCGAGAGCTTAAGGATTTGTATTGACGCTAAAGAAGCGGTATTTTCACTTGTTTTAGAAGCTTTGTTTGCGTTTCTTCATTGCTGAGTCTTGAGGGACTGTTTACGATTTCCCTCGTAAGTTTCCACTGAATTTTTTGCCTGTGGAAGTGTTTTATTTTGAGTGAGAAATAAAGCACTTGTGAAAGCTTCTGTACTAAGCTGACTGTTGTAAGCACGTAACTGGCTGATTGTGCTTCAGAATTTTGTACAGATGATTGTTCAACAAAGTTCTAGAAGCAATAAAGTTCGTGTTCCATCCTGCCAAGTGGACTCTTTACTAGAACTCTCTACACCTACTGGACTTTAGAACGACGAACCTAGGAAAGTAGCAGAATTTTCTTCAACAATACTAACCAAATAAACCGGTTAAAGTGAATTTTTTTTAAATCAGATTTTATAATATTAACCATTTGTCTATATAATAAAAAGTCCAAAGATGTCCTTCAGTAACAGTCCCGGGTCGTACCGCTCCAAAAATTTTTTAACAGTAATTAACACTTGCAGTTCCACACCTTTCGACCGATCGGCTTAAAGTTTCGTGCAGAAATGTGAAACGTTATATAGAAGGCCACGCCATGAGAAAACTCTAAAATTTAGAAAATCGACATAATATCCGAGTATTATTTTTCAGGAGCTTAATATATCGCATTAAATGTCAACTTCTCAAAAATCAATAATCCCTGATGCAAAAATTACGTCATTCGTGAAGTGATTTCATAGTTTTTATGATTTCAGTTGCCTCCCAGGTTGAGAACCATTCTACCACACCGGCGGTCCGGGTTCTAGTCCCGGCATGGGCTTGGGTGTCATTCATAGGCGTAGAGTTATATGGGCCCGTGGGGCTCGAGCCCCCCCAATAAATTGTGAATAGGGGCTGAGCCCACCCAATAATTTATGACTAAATACAGAAAACTAATTTATACTAACATAAAAAAAATATTCACGCCATTTACAAATGTTAAAAAAAAAAACTTTTATTTGTACTTTAAAAAATTTTCTTCTTTTGATTTCAATCATGATTTAGTATTCATTGTGACGCTCTGTAACACAAAATGTTACTATAAGCTGCCCTCGCCAGGCTCTGGTTCATTAAAATCAGATTATGCAATGTAAAGTAGGAAATGAAGAAAAGTTCAGATGTGTCTAAAATGCACTATCTCATCGAAAATGTTTTTTTTCCTCCTTTGGATTTTTTACTTTGCTTCCATTTTTAACTTATAACATGGTAGGAAGAGGAAGATACTATTATGGATACTTACCTTACATTGGTGTAGAATTCTATGGACCCATAGAGATCGAGCGCCTCCAATAATTTACACTTATATATAGTAAGTCATAGCTGCCAACTACTATGGAATATAACTAACCACTTTTTGTAAGCAGTATATTTTTTAATTATTTTTTTCAAAATAGTAACCAGCTCGCGGGAGCATTATAAAAATTTTGCTATATTTTAAGCCGAAAAATCATGTAGAAAAAGTGGTCAATTATATTCCGTAGTAGTTGGTAACTATGAGTAAGTTATATGTACGTGAATCAGTGGCGTAGCCAGAAATTTTTCATGGAGGGAGGGTGGTTACGACTTTTGCAACTCACTTATATGTATATACGCCACTGACGTGAATATATGTGGTTGTGGGCACCGCCCCCCCCCAATAATTTTGAAAACTTTACGCTTATGGTGTCATTCCGTCTGACCTTTCATAGGAGGCAACGCTGGTCCACCTAATAGGTGCCTCCGTAATAAAGAGACCAGTACTTTGGTCCTTAGAAGTGGCGAATGACTGATGTTTAAGTAATAAAATATGCCAAAAAAAGGTCAACAAAGAGGAAGCAGAAGGAAGCAACAATACGTAACGATTGTAAACTGGCGTAAGAAAAACTATTTTCAGCCCAGAAGGCTCCAGGTGGTCTGAGATAAATGCGTAATAAAAAGCGATTGCATGTGAGAAAAGCGAAGTACTAATTTTGAAAGGCCAAGTAACGAAAAATGAGAACAGAAATAAGAGTTAAACTGCTGAATTTTGAATAGATTAAATTTAAGAAACACAAAACAAATGACAATTAATATTAAATATGTGAACTACATCACAACCCGTAGGTCTGCGCTGGCGTCGAAACGCAAAGGTCCCGGGGATACATTTGGCGTCTTCAATGCAAAGCAATGTGAAAGAGACACTGCGAAACGTCTCCGAGGCAGACTCGTTCGTCCCTTCCCGTTGCGTGTGAAAGTGCGAAACCGTAAAACGGATCGATGTTCGGCAGTTATCTTTTGTTGGTGGACACCCGATGTCGAAAATCAAGCGCGGGCAATGTTCTCCTGCATCATTCAAACTAAATATACACGGCCTTTAAGGACTATTTCCGGTCGCGGAGCCTGTAGTCCAGTTGCAGGGTGTCAAATAATGTTGTCCTCTCAAGCTTAACGACTTTTTACTCACCTGCGGAGCCTACCAACAAAAGATAAATGTGCTAAATTACAAGATGATAAATAAGCCAGAAATACTGCGACCTTTTTCTTTTTAAGTGCGTGTGCGTGTGTGTGCCGTTCAGTGAGGTCGCTTCACATTGCAAAGCAGTTGTAGCTCTCGACTGGGAGGTGGAAGGTGCCTCGTTCAAACCATGTCGCGTCCGACTACCTAGCATTTCGGAGTTTTCCGTGGTTTTCTTCGAAACTTTGCGTAAATACGCGTTACGACCCTTTAGAAAAAACCCTACAGAGGGCAACCCACCCCGACCTAGATTTCTCGAGTGGATAATGGGCCGTAATCTCAAAATCAAATCGAATTAGCCATTAATCGGGTCCTGGAGGAAGTAACTCTAAACGACTCCTTCTGAACGACTTTAGCTGCCCTCTGCTGGCAAACAAAATAAGCAATTTCGTCTCTTTCCAGTCTTCTATGCTGACACTTTCCCCGTATTACATCTATTTGAAGGTAGGACAGGACACTGTTGCGAAGAGAAATCTTCCGTAGCTCTCTCCATTGCATCGGGGGCGGGTTTTTGTGATTTCACGGGTTAGCTTTTGTCGGTGGATCCCGAGTGGTCATTAAAAGGCTATAAATGTCTCATTAAGAATGTCCTAAAAGTGAAAATGGTCCATTAAAAAACTCCCCTTAAGTGTGATACTAACTTGCGGGCGACTGTCTCGAACTCTTATGGCCAATCAATGGCGTTCTCCCGTCCCGTCTCTCCATTGCGTGCGGGGTGGGGCGTGATTTTGGGGTTTCACGGGTTAGCTTTTGTCGGTGCATCCCGACCGGTCATTAAAAGACCATAAGCATTTCGATGACAATGCCCTGCTAGTGAAAATGGACCTTTAAAAAAACTCCCCTTACCCCCCTTATCTGCCCGCACCACCTGAGCGGGCCTTAAGAGATACTTCTTTTCTTCTTCCCCATGAAATGCAACCCTGAGATGTAGGGTTATATCGATTGGATCCGCAACGGGAGTGGGAATAATAGAAGCAAAGCCACGAGTGCCCCCGCAGAGATGGTCATATGGTAAATAGAGCCATTAGTCACCCACCACTTTCTCTCGCAGCCACTTCTCCCCACCCTCCCAAGCTCTAACACGAAAAATAAATCGATGTTTAGGTTTATTTGCCTCTAGACGGAAATATAGCAGTGGCCAGCCAATCCAGCGCCGGATTCAAAAAAGAATTCTGGAGCGGGCACAAACTTTTTTTTTTGATTCTTTTTTTTCTCGTAAAGTCAGTTGGAATTACGGAGTAGTAAGTGAATTTTCTATACTGTAAACGTTGTCTGGGGGGGGGGGGAGGTGAGCGTTCCACTGTGCCAAAGACGTATTTAACCCTTTAACGCGCAGTGTTCCCCCTCTGGGAACACCAAACTCTGACGTTTTGACTGTTGCCAATCACGAAGAATAGATTTAATTTCTATTACTTTTTAGCACGTCATTTCCCGTAAAAAAATTGTCACGATTATTTTGAACAGCGCTGACATCTGCTGCAAAATGGAAGAGTGCGAGAACAGCTGGATAGATGGCCCGATGTTGACAAAAGGGCAGCCGTTGCCATCGCTCGACTTTAACTACCAGCAAGATGGCGGATGATCGAAACGTTTATCGCGTGCTACAGATCGAGAGACCCTGTTTTGACGGCAGCTGGCTGTGCGGCACAGGCAGCTATCGTCAAAATTTCGGGGGAGGGGAGGTCCAAATGGTAAAAAAAACGCAGAATATTTCACAAAAAAGACTATCATTATCGGGACAAAAATCAAAATTTCGGGGTAATTTTGATTTTTGTTACTAAAATGATAATGATATAGACTTTTTGTGAAAAATTCTACCTTTTTTACTGTTTGGACCTCTCCAAAATGTTTTTCTGGATACGTATCTGCCCTTTGCTCCCTCCCTTCCGACAGTGGGCCAATCTGTAAAAGCTACAAGGGAGGGACGATAAAGAAACATTTCTTCACACACATGGGTCCTCCGCCCCCCCCCCTTTCTTTCGTTTCTAATCATGAACCCACGTTTAATCTGTCTGCTCTCGTCATTAATGAGATGCCACGGACAAGACTCCGAGTCAGGATGAGTGTTGCTTCCCGGAATGGTTCTTTAAACGCTCACGTTGTGCTCACTTAATCAATGAACGGATATAATCATGGGCGCCGGCAGCATAGGGCAAGGGGGGGGGGAAATGCCCCCCCCCTGGATTTTTGTATGCAGTGTTTTTCCTGCTTTTTTGCTCTTTCCAACATGGTAACCATATGTTGAAGTAGTCTTTGCCCCCCCCCCCTTGAGTAGTCTTTGCCCCCCCTTGAGTAGTCTTTGCCCCCCCTGGAGTAGTCTTGGCCCCGTGGGAAATATTCTGCCGGCGCCCATGGATATAATACCGTGAGAATAGAGAGTTTGTGCAGAGCAGTTGCGCTTACGGAAACGTTAACACTAAACAAACCTCCACGTATACTGCGCACGCGTGCGAATAATCGGAAGGTAACGTCAAACGTTCGGGTAGCGATTTTAACTTGCTTGATTACGGTAAACTTTATTCATAAACAAGATGGCAGACAACCGGGTGGGATTTAACATTCCTAGTCTAATGTGAATAAATGTAGCTGACTAATCAACGAGATTTCCTATAAAAGTTAACTTATTAATGTTACAGGAGTTTTTAGTCTGACATGTTCATAAAATAATTACACCGATCAACAACAACAAAAAAAAAATTTCGGGGATTTCTGCTCTCATGCTTAAATTCTGATTCTAGACATTGAAAAACACTTAAATTTTCATTTTTAGTTCTTAAAGTTTACTTTTGTCTGATTTACGTCGATAAGTATATTTTAATTTATTTCATAAACGAAAGATGGCAGCACTTTGATTCACCCGAAAGTAAACTATATTATTATTTGTAACTCTGTAGTATTGCTTATAGTATCGTTTGTAGTATTATTTGTAATATTATTGTTTGTTTGTATTATTGTTTGCTCATACGAACATAAAAGAAATACGAAAAACATTCACTTTTAGACATTAATTTCTTATTATTTTACATTTATATGTAATTGCTTATCACAAATCTTGAATAAAATAAGACTTTTATATGCAGCAAAATCTTTTCTGATAATAACTTAGAGTGGAATTATATAAAAAAAAATATATATATATAAATCAGTGATTTTTGCCAAAAAATTAAAAAATTGCTTTAATTTCTCTAAGCAAACTTTCGTAAAAAATAAATAAATAAATAAATAAAAATTTTCCTTAGTTTTGGCGTAGGAGAAGCTAAAATTTAACATATAGAAATCAGACCCAAAAAATCGTGTTGACCGGTGTTATAGACGAATTAAAAATCCAGGTTCTTTTTATAAATAGTCTCGCAGTGGGTTTAATTTATTCATAAATATCTCATGAGGTTCTCATTATTTAGTAACTATCTTCTCGAGAAATTGATAATTCGTATCAAATACTGTCATCAAATTCTTCGGAACTCATACCTCCTCAAAAAGTTCAAATCGATTCTCCATCTTTGTTTATACGAGTATCTGAGGAACGCTTACGCGAGCAAAGGAGACAAACGTCATGCAAAAAGTCTCCTTCGGAAGTAGTTCAGTAGATACCGTTAACTTTATACGTGCGCATGCACTGTACTGTCCTGTGACGTTTAACGTTAACGTTACCGTGAATGAAACCGGTATGCACAAACTCCCTATTAAAAGTGTTTTCATAAAGACTTGGTTAATTAGAGTCGCTCCATTGAAAAATTAATCAGATTATGTCGTGACTGGTTGCAAGTAGCGTTCCCAGGCGTCCTGATAAAGGCGGACATAGTTAGGCTTTTTGATTGCGTGTCCGGCCAAACTTAACGGTGTCCGGCTTTTGTTAGGCTTTTTACTGGTGACTTTGACTGATTAGTAATAAAGTACTTGAACTGATTTAGCATTCGATGTTATTTATACACTGCTGGCCATCGTAAATGCAACACCCTGAAGGAAGCATGCAAATAATATGAAATTTACAACATGCATTAGCTGAGGTGAGATATGCAAATGATTAGAATTTCAGCGCAGACGCACATCAAGCGCGCCTGTGGCGCCACCTCAAGCGCTATTTAAGGCTTGGAGATTTCGACGGTTTCAAGTACAGCAATTGTGTTTTTCTTGCTTTTTTTTCAAAAAAACGATAAATTATGCCTCGTAGGAAACAACGATTCATCTTTTGATCAAGTATCCGAGTTTGACAGAGGAAGGATAGTGGCATACCGAGATTGTGGGTTATCTTTCAGGGAAATCGGTCGTCGTATGGACGAAACCAAACAACTGTGATGCGGATATGTGATCGTTGGGTGCAGGAGGGTACGACGGACAGACGTGATCGACCGCATCGACCTCAGTGCACCACGTCACGTGATGACAGGCAGATTGTACGCATGGCAGTGACGGACCGCTCAGTCACATCACGAACCATATCACAGCAGATTCAGTCTGTAACGCATCATCCAGTGTCTGCGCGTACCATTCGGACGTCGTTTACAGCAGAATGGTCTGTCCGCAAGGACGTCCGTTGCTTTGTCTACCTCTGACGCGGAACCACAGACGTCTCCGCCGCCAATGGTGCGATGAAAGAAGGATGTGGACGACAGAATGGAATGAAATTCTCTTTACTGACGAGTCACGCTTCTGTATGCAACACCACGACGGTCGGATTCGAGTCTGGAGACACCGTGGAGAGAGGATGCTGAACAGCTGCATTATGCACCGTCACACTGGTCCTGCACCGGGTATTATGGTATGGGGCGGTATCGATATCTCTCTCGCACTCCTCTAGTACGCATTGCCGGTACTTTAACCAGCCAGCGCTACATCTCCGAGGTGTTGGAGCAGTTGTCCTTTCTTACCTTCAGGGCTTGCCAACAGCCATATTTCAGCAGGATAATGCACGGCCACACGTGGCACGCATTGTCCAAGGGTTCTTCGTCAATCACCAGATTGAATTGCTTCCCTGGCCGGCGCGCTCTCCGGATCTTTCGCCGATAGAAAACATGTGGTCCATGGTTGCTCAACGACTGACCCAGAGTTTCATCCCCAGCTGTCACACCAGATCAACTTTGGCAACGTGTGGAAGCTGCTTGGTCTGCTGTACCCCAAGAACACATTCAAAGTCTCTTTGAATCAATGCCGAGGCGTGTGGCAGCTGTGATCTCCAACAACGGCGGCTACTCTGGGTACTGATTTTGGCAGGAACCACGCTTCATAGAATGCTGTAAATTTAATCATTTGTTACTTGGTCAACATGTTATCTACACAATAAATTTTGTTGTGATATCTCTTGTTTTTCTTGGTGTTGCAATTTGGGTGGCCAGCAGTGTATTTCATTAGAATTTAACAAGATTCATGGTAATAATCAAAAAAGCTTGATTTTACATTCAATTTTTTGTTGTACCTATTAATACTGAGACAAAATCCTCATTATTGTAGGCTGTTCGGCCTTTTTACCCAAATGTCCGGCCAAACTGGCAGGCTGGTCTGTCCGGCTATTTGGTTTGGCGACCTGGCAACCGTGGTTGCAAGGCCGTTTTGAAGGGTGGGAAGGAGGGTAGAGTTGGGGGAGGGTTTCAATCACCAGCTCCTAAATATAGAAGGCCTGAGAACAGAAGCTTTTACGTCATCACTAGGTCTTCTAAGATGACGTCATCAGATCAGAAAAGCTTTTCTTTCACAAAGTAAAACTATTTAAAATTTCTCCTGAAGGATACAAATCTTAGAAAATATCTTAAGTTAAAGATAAAAATTAAAATACCTTTCTGATAAAAAATTATTTATTATGATCTGTTTCTATATCATATTATATAATTAGTGATAGTTAAAATTTCCCATTTGTCCTAAAATTAAATTTTCTATTTTAAATCAATAAAATGTTTTATGCGGGAGTAAGGGTGGAATTCTCCGCCGGTGGTTTCCGAAATCGTCGGTGGTTAGCTGCCGACTGGGCAGAACCAGTTGTTTGGTTACCGACTGCGCTAACGATTCTGGAGGCCATCGGGAGGTCTTTTAGCCAATCACATGAACCCCTTGACGCTCCTCCCTAAAACTCCACCTCAAGGCGGGGCAGAGTTAACGACTGCCAAAAATTAGCGACGAACGGAGAATCCAGCTCTAAATTCACCACAAACTTTGAATAGTTTTACTTTGTGAGAATAAATGTGTGATGACTTCATTTTAGTGGACCTTGTGATGACGTTAAAGTTTCTGCTCTCAGGCCTTCTATACAGTGCCGGATCTAAGGGTGGGCAAGCCGGGGCCCCTGCCCCGGGCGCTGCTTGCAGAGGGGGGGTCAAATCGTCTCTGAGACAAAGAAAACTTGACAGAAAAATAGGATGGAGGGCGCCAAAACAGTATGTTGCCCGGGCGCCAGTTCTGCTCGGTCCGCCACTGCTTCTATATCTAGGAAGAGGTGGTTAAATCCGCTCCCCCCCAAAAAAAAACTGTTACGGCCGTATTCACCAAACACTTGACACGCGGATTAAAGCAAATTCGCGTGTTAAAGTCATCGGTAAGTTATCTTACCGATGGACTATACCACGCGCTTCAGGATTAATCCGCGTGTCAAATGTCTGGTGAATACGGCCGTTAGAGGCATATAAATTACTTATTTGTAGCAGTGTGTGTGGAGAAACTTCTACGAGTGGCGTATCTGGCATAGGACACGTGTCATGGGCGTCACTTGAAAGGCTGCGCAGATTATCATTGCGACGAAAGACATGTTTAATCTGTCAACTCCCGTCGTTGCAAGCCACAGCTTCAGAGACAGTTATTCCCCTTTCTGTATCCTTATCACTTTTCAAGGGTTGCGTTGCCAGAGAGTATAATGTCAAACGTCGCCAAGGTTCGCCATTTTTGGCGATTTATTGCAACGTTTGGTGACAGAAAATAAGTCCCCAAAATTGACCCTTGATTGATAATTGACGGTATCTTCTATATTTCCAGATAATTTATCGAACTCTACTTATTATGAAGTGTAGTTAGAATATATAGTTAGAATATGCCTGACGAAGATTGTAGAACAGTTTTAGTAGGCGATTTAATGTAGATTTCAATTCCAAAGAAGTGTTTCAAAGAACAAAGAAGACAAATACAGCACACCAGGGGCGTAGCCAGAAATTTTTCATGGGGGGGTTACGACTACTACAACTCATATATATATGTATATGTGTGTGTGACAATGTAGTGAAGAATATACATTTTGTATGGCAAAAAATTTCTCATGGGGGGGGGGGGGGGTTATGACCCCCTAACCCCCCTCCTTGGCTACGCCCCTGCAGCACACTCATAGATTACGATACATTTTCCGACGTAATAAGAACGAGGAAGACAGAGCCGAACCACAGTTTATGATGCACTTTCCAACATAATAGAGCAAGGACAACCAATTGTGTGTCCCGCAGTGGTCTGGGCGCTAAACTCCGTTCCCATTAGAACACGGCAAGTGAAGCAGCATCCGGCTTGACCTGTGCTTGGGAGGGTCAACTTCCTCTCGGCTCGACTGCTGTGGGACCGTGTACGCTAATGGGAGCTAATGACACACGTAAAATCTGCCGTGGCTCCAATGTCCTCCATGTTGTTAAATGATACCTCTAGGGGTTCCGCTTTCAGGGTCTTGGTCCCTCCTCTGGAATTGGTTCAAACTCCACCGTAAGGGAGACCACGGGCTAAATCGTACTTCCTCCCACTGGGGTCCTAAAAATGCAAGGCCCACCCCTTCTGCCCATCGCCGTGTTTCGGGGTGGATCTGGCACCGCATGGATAATGATGCCCTTTCCAACGTAATGAAGAAAGAAAAACGAATACTGCGGAAACATGAATTATGATACGTTTTAATGTATAGATGTATAAATCTAATCGCTCGGAAGCAGTCATATTTGAGACTTACCCTTTTTATTACGTTATAAAAGTCAAAATACCCATTTGGTAGTGAAAGAAAACGGAATCATTAATCATTCAACCTGCTGATTTCGAATGAATCAGACTGATCCCCCCCCCTCTCACCAATTCATCATTATGTACAAGCAAGCAGTGGCGGATCGATCTTTCCAGCACGATGTCAATAATACACGTCTCTGTCTGGCTTGGCTATATATCTCAGTTGGAATGGAATAAAAAAAAAAAGAAGAAAACAAGACCTGTGACAGCGAGGAAAGGATGAAATGTCATTATGCTATCTTACTACACGACTCTTTATCTCTCTGTTTAAGTCTGGATTTCAATTTTTCCCTTTCAGATATTAGCGGCCGAGTTTAAACGTCGCTAGCGAATATTGTGTTCAAGTAATGATGAATTACTCGATAAGACAATAGAAAACGTACTAAAAGGTTTTTTATCATAATTTTAAGCTTTTCATATATAATAATAAATTTTTTGTTCGATTGCTATGTGACAGTCCACTGAACTTCTAGGGATCTATGTCCTGGGCAATCGTTATTTGAGTATCAAAGCTAAATTTTTGAAATTCTTAAGTATATCGAACACTTTTGAGTTTTCAGTAAATTGGATTTCCCCAGAACTCGATTATACACCGAAGGTACATTACATTATGACCACCCGCACCATTTTTCAATGAACTCGTCTAGATGACATGGAGAGCACGTAATTAAGTGGGAATGGTATTTATTTAGCTGTTGCTGGAGAAGGCAAGGAATCATTCTTGCGCTTACGTTTGTGAGTGATGGGTAAGGCTGTTGATCTAAGTGAACTGGATAGAGGCCAGATTGTAATGGCCAGAAGACTCTGAACGAGTATCTCCGAAACTGCACGACGGGTCGGTTGTTCACTATCTGCCGTTGTTAGTATTTATGAAAAGTAGATTAACCCGTTGATCTCAACCCTTTCTCAATGCTGAAAAAAGGGCAGCCGCTGCCATCGCTCGACTTAACTACCAGCAAGATGGCGGACGATCGAAACGTTTATCGCGTGCCACAGATCTAGAGACCCTTTTTTCAGCATTGGGCAATCTATCCATCTGTTCTCGCATTTTTCCATTTTTCAGCAGATGTCAGTGCTGTTAAAAATAATCGTGGCGATTTTTTACGGAAAATGGCGTGCTAAAAAGTAAAGGATTCTCGTGGAGCTAGGTCATCCGCAACTCTTTTTATAGAAATCCAATCTATTCTTCGTGACTGGCAACAGTCAAAACGTCAGAGTTTGGTGTTCCCAGAGCGGAAACACTGCGTGTTAAAGGGTTAATGACGTTGAAATCAGAAGTAAATGCCTAGATGTTGGGCGTCCATGCATCATCAAAGAAAGGGAACGCCGGAGATTGTCCCGCCTAGTACAGCAAAATCGGCGGCAGACAGTGGCCCAGCTGACAGCCCAATACAATGCAGGTCCAAGTACAAGTGTTTCGGAACGCACAATTCAGACGATATTATGGGATTGTAGAGCAGACGTCCCACTGGTGTGCCTCTGCTTACCAAACGTCATTCTCAACTACGCCTACAGTGGGCACGGGAACATCAAGACTGGACCACGGATATATATATATATATAGAAGAGAGTTATGTATGATGATAGGATGAATCCCGGTTTCTCCTTCATCACGTCGATGGTCGTGTTAGGGTACGACGTCCTCCAGTAGAACAGGTGCTGCCCTCTCCCGGCAGTTCAGAGCTCAAACAAGACCCTCTTCCAATATCTCGATTTTGTACGGCCGCACAGTGGGGTGAAACACCCGATTTCGGGAAAAAAAACCTAATCGCGTAAATTATGACAAGTTTGAGATAGTTTCACTGTAGAAACCTACCTTCGTCCCAAAACTCGGCGAATTATTGCATTTATGCATTTTTCTGCTTTTTTTTTTTTTTTTTTTTTTTTTTGCTAAAAAGTGTTTTTCAGTTCTTGTCCTAAAAAAGTAACTCATACTTTTTTGAAGACAGAATTTGCTGAGTCTGAGGGATGTTAGGGATCAGTAGAAGTTCCAGAGATATCTACAGATCTACCAATTTGGGCGGTTAAAAAAAATGTATTCCTAATCACCAGGGGGGATTTTTTGATGAAATGTCAACTACATTCGACTTCCGTAAAAATTCGACAAATTTATTAAATTAATTCTTGTTCTATAAGTAGTTTCATATTTGAAAATACTAGATTTACCTGGTGCATATCGTCACTTTAATATTTTTTAGTACCTATCACTTTTCAAAAGAAACAGGTATAGATAAAACCTGATTGATTCAAAAAATAAATTTTTGGAGTGAAGAAGGCCTGCCTCCACTCGTATCAGAATGAATAAACAAAAAGAGAAATTCCAGAATAAATTTAAGATAAATGACTCAAGCTTTTCGGAATAAATCTCAGAATAAGTAATCAGTTCAAATTAATTTCAAAATAAATCTCTCCCCCCCCCCAAAAAAAAAAAACTCAGAATAGATAAAGCATTTTAAAAAACTCAGGGAAAATATCAGAATAAATAAGTAGTTTAAATAAATTTGAGAATAAATAAGCAGTTTATATAAATTTCAGAATAAATCTAAAAATTTTTTGAAAATTCTTTAAAAAGTTGTTTTTCACTTTTCTTTTTCGATTGTTTCACTCATCAGTTTAAGGTACCTTCAAGAAATAACAATTTCTTTGCCCCATCACTTAACGGAAGGATTTTCTTCTTCGGAAGCGGTCTTAAACTAGTGATTATTGTATCTGAAGATATCATCAAAATGTTGAAAATGTCCGTATTCGTCGCAGTACGAACGAAGACTTTTTACTATTGTCTACCCAGATGACATTATACACTTTCCTAGTTCAAACAGAAGCATGTTGAATTAATCACCTGCCCTTTTCCCCCCCTCAAAACAAGTGTGAAACAAAAACACAGAGTCGCGGGTACGCGGGAACTGATTGTGTTCCTGCCAGAGAGAATGAGACGCGGGCGGGGCCTATTACTATATTCAAAAATTTACTGTGACCGAATAGGGGTGAGAAGGGGTCTGAAACTTTCAGAGATCCATTATTAGGGTCAGAACTTCAAGAAAAAAAATATAACAAACCAAAGGAAGGTGAAGCTCGATTTGTACGCGTAACTAAATCCAAAATCCACCAAAAATCCGAATTTTGACTGATTTGCATGTCGAAACTCATCTTCAAATTAACTTTTGTATTTTTTACAGATACTGTAGGACCTATACTCACAATATATATCATTTTAAAAAATTCGGAAAAGACCTATGAAAAAGAGATTTTTCAAAATTTTTCCTTGTAAAAGCTAAAAAATTAAATTGCTGACGTTTCGACTTTAATTTCATGCTAAACAAATACTTTAACCACAAAACTATTACTACAGGCTGATTCTGCAGGTAATTTACTGTAAAAGTAGTGGAGCTTATCAATGAAAAAGCGACTTTGAAAAATTGACTTTTTTCCACCTCTACCCCACTGTGGGCCGCCGCTTAAATATTGGGTACAACCTGTCTCCAGTTATCTACCAAGAACTCGATGCATCCATGCAGCTGTTTTGAGGGCCAGAGGAGGCGCAACGTGTTTTTGAGTAGGTGGTCATAATGTGATGGCTCTCCGGTGTATATCCTAAAACAGGATTCTCCCTGTTCAATTTTTTCATTTCGATTATTGAATTTGTTTGTTTGTGAGAGGTTATCGCGATAGGGTTGCTTTTGGGATAGGCCTTTCATCTCTGTTGTTCCTAGCCAGGCCCGGACTGGCCAGGGTGTCTGACTGTCTGCAGACGGGTGGGCCCCCACCCTCGGCGGGCCCTCCCTGCTGAGGGCGGGCCCTCAAACAGAAAAAGAAAATAAATAAAGTGCTATACTGATAGCACTTAATGAAGTTTGACACAGAAAATTTTTTGCAGCTGCATTTGCGCCCCAAAAGGCTTCAAAACACTTTATTTTATATGTAGTTCTCAAAATGTTTTGAGAGAGGATTCCCGAATGAACAAGGGATTAATTAATATGAATGACGCATATTAATTAATAGATCAATATTTTATGAATGCATTAATTATCAATCATAATTAATTAATAATAACACCATACCTCCCCCCATACCCCGAAAGTTAACACATCCTATTATTTATCGGTTATACAATAACTCGGGGCCCCTTCTCTTGAGACGGGCGGGCCCCTACCCTCCCAGTCCGGGCCTGTTCCTAGCATACAAGTGCATTTTTCTTCCAAAGGCAGTCGTTAACAGTTAGAGAATATCACAACAGAAGAACAAACGCAGGAGAAGAAAGTGACAACAATAAGCTAACGGGATTCGAATCCGAGAACTCATCCCTCGCTGGTAGGTGGCAGCGACAGGTGTGCAAACCCTCGCAGCCAATATTGGCGAATGTTCTTAATAGAGTAAGACTTAATTCAATTAAAAAGGTAGCTAATATTTTTAATATGCAAGGCATTGTATTAGCGCCAAGTGGAATAAAAATTCAGTAAATTCTGCTGCATGACTCTTAAAATTGGCAAAAACACTGTCTCACAGTGACGGGTATAGAGATTCTTTTGGGGGCAAGGGCTAATTAAAAAAACATGCTTTTTTGACCTCATCCAAACGTAAAATAAAGCAAAGTGTTACCCTAAAGCAATATAATCTTTTTGGGGAGAGGTTATTAACAAACAAACAAGAAAAAACAAACTTTCTTCTGAACAAAGTGTACAGTGAAGCAAAATAGTCCCCTTAAGCAATGTATATTTTTAAAGGGGGACCGAGGGTGAAGTCTCCTAGATCCGCTACTGATGTTACACAAAATACTTTCAACTCGAACAAGGATTAGCACTTCGTGATTGCTCACTTTAACAAAGTTCTATACTACATACGGAGCAACCCCCCCCCTCCCCCCCCAAAAAATATGTATATATACAGGGTGAATCTAAACTCTTGGGCAAAACTTGAGGGGTGAAGAGCACATAATAAGGAATCAGAATCACATAGCAATGTGGGGTCCAAAACGCAGTTTTCACTTGCCCGGTAATAATCATTTTGTGAAAAGAATTGAAGTGTTCGTCTAATTTCTTAACCAAGTTTCATAAATAATAGGCTCGTCTCCAAACTTTTCATCCATGAAATAAAATAGAATTTTTAAACTATGAATTTTAGTCTTCCGTTTCCGGAGAAAAATACATTAGTTTCGGACGAACAATGGTCGGAAAGTGCACTGTTGTTTCAACACTTTTTTCAAAGTGATTATTAACAGCTACATGAAGACGATGTTGCCGACCCCATGTTGCTATGTGATTCTGATTCCTTATTATGTGCCCTACCACTTCTTAAAGTTTTGTCCAAGAGTTTAGACCTGTATATAGGCCTAAGGCAGGCCCTATTTATCTCAAGGGCATTTGGGGGGGGGGCGGTGCTCCATGATGCTACATGCAGATAGATGCCAAAATTGAGTTTAGACTAAAAATATACAACGGTTCAAAATTTGAAAAATGCCTTAGGCACAAAAATGTTACAGTCAGGCCCTGGCCTAAGAGCCTTCGAGTTTCTTAACCCATTTATGCCTAGTGTCCCTTTTTTGGGACGGCATTTTCGCTATTAGTCGAAAACGTTATTTATTTTTCCTAGCCTTTATTCATGAGTATTGAGCCTCAACTCTACAAAATACTTTAACATGACCCAGTAGGATGTTGATATTTCGATTTTTATGCATAATGATTTTAAAAGAAATCATCCCTTGTTCAAGAATTTGACATCAGAAATTTATCTATTATTTCTGTTATCAGTAAAAATCGAAGAAAGTCGCAAAAATATCCAGGCTCAAATGGGTTAAGCAACTCCCTGTAAAACACGTGACTTTGTTTACACTCGCAACGTCATCGCTGCCTGCTGAATGTATTTACATGGTATTTACATATGTGAGTCATCGGCAATGAAGTGGTCATTCATGCAGCATCCCAGGCGACAACAATCGGCATTGTCCCAGTTTCGCAGCGTCCACGCTCGGTCGGTTTTTAGGAGAAGGCACACATAACTTTCAGCACCCCTCACGCTTAGCATCACAGCGACTTTCACCGAAAAGCATTTTTCTAATTAGTTCCAGCTGCGTATTTTGGGGTTAAACATCACTTCCGCTTTTCTGTTTAGTTTGATATTTTTCACTTTCAATGATCACTTGGTGATGACAATGATCACTTTCAATGATCTTTCTAAGACCATACAAAATTTTTCCAAGTATTAATAGAAGGAATTATTAACCCTTTAACGCGCAGCGTTCCCGCTCTGGGAACACCCAATTCTGACGTTTTGACTGTTGACAGTCACGAAGAAGAGATTTGATTTCTATAAAAATAGTTGCGGGTGACATACCTACACGAGAATCGTCTACTTTTTAGCACGTCTTTTCCCGTAAAAAAAATGGTCACGATTCTTTTGAACAGCACTGACATCTGCTGGAAAACGGAAGAATGCGACAAAAGCTGGATAGATTGCCCAATGCTGAAAAAAGGGCAGCGGTTGCCTTCGCTCGACTTAACTACCAGCAAGATAGCGACAGCTTGCTGTGCCGCACAGCCAGCTGCGTCAAAAAAGGGTCTCTAAATCTGTGGCACGCGATGAACGATTCGATCGTTCGCCATCTTGCTGGTAGTTAAGTCGAGCGATGGCAACGGCTGCCCTTTTTTCAGCATTAGGAAAGGGTTGCGCCCCAAAGGGTTAATGAAGTATTCAGGTACCCAAGTTCGGAAGCAACACTGAATAGGGAAAGAGAGACTCTTTACTCACTGAGTCTTCTTTTTCAGTCATGAGAGTGAACTGGGCTAAACGTGGCAGTTGCGTAGCAAAAGGGGGGGGGGGTTGGAAGTTAGGATACCCCTAAATTTTTCAATAAAGGCCATGTTCCTGGCAATGAGAAAAGGGTCCTATTTTTAGCAAAATAAGAACTGCATTGCAAAGAATAGGGTCCTTTTTGAAAAGTTTTAAGGGGGTTCTGACCCCTCCCCTCCAAAAAAACGCCCCGCTCCATGGTTACGCCACTGAAACGTGATCTCAAAGCAGGGCCGTACTCAGAAAAAAAAATTTGGGGAGGGTCCAAAAATTTCGGAGGGGGGACCAGACGATGGAAAAGACTGAATTTTTCCCAAAAAGACTTCATCATTATTATTTTGTTATCAAAATTATAAATTTCGGAGGGGGGAGGGAAAGGGACCGGACCCCTGGGTAGGGCCTTGACTCGAAATTACCGTGTTTACTTGCGTAATAGTCGTACTTTTTTTTTCTAATTTTTCAGGGTGAAAGTCTAGGTGCAACTATTATGCGAGGAAAATCTACTACATAACGTTGTAACCCTAAAGCTATTTTTTCTGCTTCAAAACCAGGGTGTGACAGGCGACTATTACGCGAGTAAACGCAGTAATAGTCATAAATAAAGAGGACCGATCCCTTAAAAAAAATTATATGCTCGGTGCTGAGTCCGGGCAACTTATACTCACAATAAATTTGTCCGAGAGCTAGTCTAAGAGAAAATTAGTTAGAAATTATAGTTTCAAATTTTTAAATTACTTTGAACAGTAACGGATACAGGTGAGTAGCTAAGGGGCTTTCGCGCAGTGCAGGATCCAGGCAGTTCTATGTTTAAGTTCTGTGGGGGAGTTGTTGGGGCGTTCCCCCACCCTAAAGGCATTGCTTTAGGCGCATCAGAGGAACATATTGCTTTATTATACGTCTTGTTTTGGTGAAATAAGCAGTGGACTAGGCGCTGTGCTCTGTTCGCATAAAATCACGGAAAGTGAAGCAGCACCGACTTGGCCAGTACTTTGGAAGGTGAAGACCTCGGCAGGGCTGCTGTGAACGGTGTTTGCTAAAGGGAGCTGGTGCTTGCAAAATCTGTCGTGGTTTCCAATGTCTCCATGTTCAAACGATACCTCTGGAAAGGGGGTACCAATTAAGGTGCTAGGTCTCTGGTCTGTAATTGATTCAAAATTGGGAGACCCCCGATTTTAATCGGACTTCCTCTCGCTGGAGCTCATTAGAAAGAAAGCCTTCCTATATTTAGAATCAAGCCCCGCTCCGCGGTTACCAGAAGCATTTATAACACGGCAAGTGAAGCAGCATCCGGCTTGGAGAGTGCTAGGGAGGGTCAATTAGCTATCGGCTCGACTGCTGTGGGACTGTGTTCGCTAATGGCAGCCGGTGCACGTAAAATATGTCGTGGCTCCAATGTCCTTTAAGTTGTTGAACGATACCTCTGAGGGTGCCGATTTCAGGGGGTTGGTCCCTCCTCTGGAATTAGTTCAAAATAAGGGGACCCCGGGCTAAAGTCGGACTTCCTCCCACTGGGACCCTCTAGAAATGGAAGGTGCTTCCCCTCTGCCCATCGTCTCCCTACCTCTGGCACCACATGCGGTTTTCAGAGGGCATAAGCAACAATAGCAAAAGGTCAAAGAAGCATTTTTTAATCCCCCGCCCCGCAAAAAAAAACATCGCTTTATTGTAATACTTTGCAAAAGCTATATTCTGTAGGATAAAATTGGAGCTGTAAAATTTTGCTTTATTGTATTGCTTGTTTTTCTGTATGGTAAATATGTCCCTCCCCCCCCCCCCCCGAAAAGAAAGAAAAGTTCATTTCTGCCAGACATTTCAATAGCTTTTCAACGACGAAATTAAACTATTTAAATTTGGGCTCACGATATCAAATGAAAAAGAGGGGGGGGGGGGGAATGACTATTTCTGATGAAACGTTTTCATATTTGTTGTCCCCCTTCCTTCTCTTTTGAATTTTTTTTTGAATCCGCAGTTACCGACCTTTTCTCTTCTGGTTGTACTCAAACAAGTTATTTATGTGATTTTAAGCCATTTAACGCCTTAAACAGCGCACGTCTTTGTATAAATTAACCGTGGGAAGCTCAACTGCAATTAATTTTCACATTTTATATTCGTCAGTTTATATTCCTTTTCAAGGGCGTAGCCAGGATTTTCATTAGGGGGGGGGGGGCAGGACATGGAATCTAACCGGAGAATGCCCGGTTTGTCATAATCAGACCCTATGACTAGCTCATTTTAGGGGGGGGCAGCTGCCCCACCCTGGCTACGCCCATGTTCCTTTTGTTAAAAAATAAAAAAAAAAACATTTGAAAACAGAAATGTCTGACTAGAGTTGATAGAAAACAGAGCTTAAACGCCCTAAGATTTGGGTCTTTAATACCGAGTTTGGAATAGTTCTTCTGTGAAAGTAATATAATTTGCCAGCTTTCATTCTCCATTAATTATTTTCCTTTAAAACAGGCGAGCAGCCCGTAAATAACTCAACTCCTTCGTTCAGGAGCATAATTCGTTTCCGGCGCGCCGATATATCACCAGAAATATTTTGCATCGATTTGGCAGAGTGAATGAAAAAAATTATTCATTTCTGAGTGTTATAATGATATCGTAATTATGAGAGTTAACGGTAGGGTCTAACAAGTGCATACTTTTACAACAAAAAAAAAGGTATAAATTGTGGAGAAGGCGTCTATAATAAAACACTTTCCAACTCGATTCTTATTTGCACCAAATACACTAGAACTCAACGAATCACTAATCTGAAAAAACACTCAAAATACTGGTGTTAAACGATAAAGTAATTAAAAAACTTTGTAAAAAACACACATAAGAAGTAAAAGGAAAAAGGATACGCGTTTCGTTCAAAAATTGTTTTGAACTTCTTCAGTCCAAGCCCTTCGACGTAAAGGGCTTGGACTGAAGAAGTTCAAAACAATTTTTTAACGAAACGCGTATCCTTTTTCCTTTTACTTCTTATGTGTGTTTTTTACAAAGTTTTTTAATTACTTTATCACTAATCTGTTAGTTTCCAGCGTTGCAAAGACGCGACGGCCGTAATACTCCCTCTCCCTTCTGTACTCATCGTTGCTTCCCGGACTTGCGCATACGCTAGGCCACAACCAGTTATTCAGAAATGCATTCCGCGAAGCAACGGTGGCTACACAAGGGGGAATCCTATTGCAACGATGAGAGTTAACAGGTTAACATTTAGAATTTCGTGTTTCATTTAATACAAACTCCGCTTAAGAAATCATATATAAATCTCTCCGAGAGGTATGTACTAACGACAGTGGCGCACACAAGGGGGGGGGGGGTCCAGGGGGTCTGGACCCCCCCCCATCGGCTTTGATTTTTTTTTTCGATTGATTATTACCCTATATCTATAGTAAATAAAATGATTCCCAAAAAAAGGTAGCAATAGTTTCAGTTCTAATAAATAAAAAGAGAAATTTTTTTTCTCGTTTTCCTCAACTTTTCAAAAACGAACTGAAAGCGAACATAAAACGCCATCTTGCTTGTTCTCATAACTAAACAACTATTACTTTCCTTCCTATTGTACTGTGTAGTGTAATCTTAGGGAACTGGATGGGAAGTACTGATTTCCATCTAATGAAAACGAGTTCTTTCATCACTGATTTTTGTCAATCTGGAACATCCCTAAAAGTTGGACCCCCCCAAACTGTAAAAGTTGGATCCCCCCCCCAAACTGTAAAAGTTGGATCCCCCCCCCAAACTGTAAAAGTTGGACCCCCCCCCCAGCCAAAAATCCTGTGTGCGCGCCTGACTGCCTGACTAACGAGCTTTGACTGTAAGTGCAATTAATAATTTTCAATTTCTTCAAAGCCCCTTCACAAATTCAAAACAAAAACATTCTATTGAAAATAGAACTTTTTGAAGATTTAAATTCAATACGAATCGTTTATTATTGTTAGTTAAGTTAGCTTAAGTTCCAGAAGGGGGGAAGAAAACCTCCGAAAATAAACACCAAGTGGTCGCGGCTCTTACGTGCCTGGAGCCAATAATGTCTAACAACTTCCAGGCGAACTAAGGTTTCTGTTATTCTTCTGCAAACTCTTCCGTTTTCATTAAGCGATTAAAAGCTTTTCCACCTGAAAACACGAGATTCCCGCTGGAGTTTTAATTTGCGATATATTTCTGCATGGAAGAGGAGCTGTTCGTGTTCATTGCGTCAGTATAGAAAATGGCGGAATGGCGTGGTGCAGAAAACTCACGTTTATTTGGATTAAGTCCGTTTGTGACAGCTCGTGATGGACATGAATGACTGAAACTAGTCGAATTGATCATTGGATTCGTGCGAGCTAATCGATTAAAAAAAAAAAAAAAAATTCATGCGAACGCTTCTGCACGAATTGGCGAATATTAAAACCAAAAATTATTACGAACAGTATTTGAATACTGATTGAAAATATTGAATACTGAGCCTTTTTCATTTATGATCGTCGAATAGAAATCGTCAGTAGTATTTGGTCACTTTTTTAATAGTATTCGAATGTATTCGAATGTAATCGAAATTGTGAAAAGTTTTTGAATATTGTTCGATTAATATTCGGATAGAAATTGTGAATAATATTTGAAAACTATTTGATTAATATTCGAACTAGGAATCGTAAATAGCATTTGAATACCATGGAATAGTATTCGAATAAAAATTGTGAATAGTATTTGAAAAGAAATAGTGAATAATATTTTATGCTATTCGACCCGATGCTATTATGTCCCCGATTCCGACTACAAAAATCTGGTCACCTTACATTACTCCCCCCCTTAGAGAGTCAGTCGGAGGCTGATGAGCGATCTTCCAAGCGTTATGGAAAACTGCTACTCGTTGTGGACTTTGTGAGGTCGCTGCCACTCGTTGTGGACTTTGAAAGAGCCAAGCGAGAGATGGAAGAGGTCGGTGCTGGCGCCATCTGTCGTTGTAGACGAGAAGGAAAACTGCGTGTGCGTAGACCGGGTCATCAATGTAAGGGGAGCGTGCGACGGAAGACGGGTTTGAACCGTCTAGAACTATGGTTGGTAGAACTATGGATGGTATGAACTATGGTTGGTAGAATGCGCCGCAATCGTACCGAGTCAAAAGGTACCCATTTCACCGGCCTTCAATTGCCGGGTGTTGTGTGCGTGGAGGCGATCTCGTGTCGCCACAGGACTACAAAACCCATAAACTGGAAATTGGCATGTATGCTCCTTTTAGCTTCTAGGTGTTCGATAATTTTTTTAACTACAAGGCTGCGAATTGAATTGAAAATGATAATGAATTGAATTAAATTGTATGAATATGCGAATTGTATTAGGTAAATATTTGTGTATTTAGATAACATATCACGTGACTCCGTAAATTAAAAAATGTTTTTTAACATAAAGTAAAACCGATTGCTAAAAAATTACTTCAAACTCTCCTCCTTTGAGCTAGCTATAAACAAACTTCAGATAAAATGGCGCTTGGCGAAGTTATTTCCTTATTTTTGAGATCTCGGGCACCACCTTATAAAACTCTTAAAAAGACGCAAAAGGGAATGTCACCGAATACTGGCCGACATTCATAAACCCTCTGTTTTTCCATATTATGTTCTTCATATTTTAATGAAGTACTGAACAATAAATAAAAGTAAAACCATTTATTCTATTCAACCAATGTTTTTCTAATTCTTTTTCGTAAATAAAATACCGAAATACTGCTTTTTGTGACTGTCCCTATAATAATTTGGCCACCTACTATACTTAAAGTTCAAAAACAAATCTCTGCGTGATGGATCTTATTTTACTTTTAACTATAGTAAACGCTGCATAATTTTAAGCGAAGAACTTCTGCTGCTATTGTAGTATCAGAAACAACGTGGTGTGACGATGTCCAAAAAATTACGAACAATTCGTACTTATACATATATGTGTCATCCTCCTTTTTCTTTACCCCTCAATACTTGAATCTCTCCCATAATCTTTGATGTGAACGGTCTCGTAAAGTCTTCGATAAAAAGCTATAGATCTCGGATAAAGTGCAGTTCTGGCGTTATAGAACGAATAAATCCCTGAGTGCTTCAAAGGTTCTCCAGATTTAGACACTATAGTGACATGAGGAATCTCATAACTTTCGGACACTCGCAACAAACATCCCACGTGATCGAAATCCACTTGATATTCCAACCCAGAGCCTAGATGGGCAGCTCAAGAGAGAAGAGATCTACTTCAGAGAGTGAGAACTACAAAGGCAACTTTTTCCTTTGGTGGTAGCACCCTGTGAGCCTGATTTCTCGAACCCGCCATCTACACTGTTTTAAATCCCAACTCTGTACATATATAATTACTGTGTGTACTTCAATTATGTGCCGTCAGTAAATGTCTTTTTGTGAGAAAAAGTCTCGTCTCGCTATTTATGACGGTATAGCGGACAGGAATGAATGAAACTATTCGGATTGATCGATTATTAATTGATTCGATTCTGAATAGGATTCTGATATATAATCGATTTCTGATATATAATCGATTCTGAAAAATTCATTCAAATGCTCATCACATAGCATTCGAATAACACCCCGCATTCGAAATCTCGAATAGAAATCGCAAATGCTATTCGAATAGTAAAATCGGGATTACTGTTCAAATAGTAAAACCGCGAATACTATTCGAATAAAAATCGAGAATACTATTAGAATAGTGAAAATCGCAAATCGATTATTCATTCTATTCGAATTTCGAATAGTAATAATCAATTATAGAAATCATTCGAATATCATATCACTATCCTAAATGCCCTTTTCGAAAAGAAAGGAATATAAATGAAAAAAAAAAAAAAAAAAAAAAACCAGCTTGTTTTAACTCCATTAAAATATACCCTTAAATTGTGCTAATTTCAAATTTTTACCTACTGATTTTAAATGGGTTTATTATAACTAAAATGTGTGACATCGTACTTCAGTTTCCCCTGTGGCGTCATAAATAACGAGATGGAGCCCTTTTGCTCTCACAAAATACTTTATTCGACGGCACATACAAACGCATGAAAGAGTTGAAAAAATATACAGTTAGATAGTGAGTTCGGGCGAAATCTAGCCGTTACCGGCCTAACACCAGAAGAAATTTACCTCGACACTGGTCACAGTCTGAAACCGATCTCCTCTCCCTCGAGCTGCTCATCTCGGCTCTTGGCCGGAATCTCAAGTGGATTTCGATCCCGTGGGATGCTTGAAGTAAGTGTTGGAAAGTTATGATCTTCCTCACGTCGCTATAGTCTCAAATTCTCAAGAGCCCTTGAAACACTCAGAGATTTATTCGTTCTATAACGTCAGAACTGCACATTATCAAAGTACCATAGCTTCTTGTCGAAGACTTTACGATACCGCCCGGATCAAAAGTTATCGGAACGATTCAAGTATTGAGGTTCAAGAAAAAGGGAGCATCACAGATATATATATTTATATATATATATATATATATATAAGTACTAATTGTTCGTAATTATTTGGACAACGTCACACCCTTTGTTACAAACCGCCACAATTCCACGAAATCCCCTCCCCCATCGAGCATGACTTTCACATAATTTGTGGACGCATTCCCGCCCCTCCCATGTTAAAAACTTATTAAAAACACATCATTCAATCTACCTGTCCATACAATTATTATGGGCTCCAGTAACCCAAAAAAGGGGAAGGTAAAACCGCAGAAAATAAACACCAACTGTCTGTGCTTTTACGTGTCTCAAACAATAACTATACTCCCAAGCAAATTAAGGTTTCCGTGTTCTTCTTGTGCAAACTTGCCCATTTTCATTAAAAGGCTTTTTTTTTTTCCCTCTTACGAAAACGCGAGATTCCCTCTGGACTTTTAATTGCCGCCATTTTCGTTTTTGTGTGCGCACGGAAAAGTTCGTTTCTACATTGTCTGGCGGGACTGAAAATGAAGGACTACAAGCCTGATGTTTTTCATTAAAAACTTAATAATGTTTTGGGTGCAATCCATTTGCGGCTGAACCGGGATGCCGCTTTTCTCTAATCAAGCGCTATAAATATTGAATGAGGCGTGATTCTGGTAATGGGTTTTTACAACGTAAAGGGCGGAAAATTTTAAAGCTTATAATATCCACCAGGCGTCAGCTTGAGTATGTGACAGGGTAAGGCAGTGATCACAGGCACACCCACGGAGGAGACTATGGGGGGGTGCTAAAGCCTCCCCCCCTCCTAAAGCTGGAGAGTTAGATCTGAAAAGCCTTAAAAATTGAAAATTGTCATTGATGAATTAAAATATTTTTAAAAATTCTTTTATTTTAAAAAAATCTTTTCAAATTATTTGTAACAAATTCATTTAGTTCAAATTATTTCTAACTTTTATTTTTTACAAAAAAAAAAAAAAAAAAAGACGTTGGTTTTTAAATAAATACTTACAGTTAGTGCATGAATAACAGTTAAACTCTATAACAACTAGCCGCCTTCAGCGACCCGTTTTGGTCGTCGATGGCCGTTTCGCGGCCAAAATGTGCAACCTAGAGCACACTGGCCGCTTCAGGACTGGCTTGTGCAACCTACGACACACAGTCCTCTTCTCAACTGACATTTGCAACCTGCGGGTCGTCCGCCGGCTAGTAATTATAGATTTATGAGAAAAACAAAATAAACGGCCCCAAATCAACCTAAATAAAAGCTATGAAATCCAACAACGTTGAAATCAAAATCCATCCGGTTAAACGAATTCAAACTTAAAAGAAACGCTTATGACAAAAACATATGTCACCAAAAGCAATCTAAAATACTAAATTAAACATTTCAAAATTAAACAAACGCACTTATGGATTTATGACAAAAATAAAACAAATGTCCTAAAACAATCGAAATAAAAGTTACGGGCCAACAACGTTGAAATCAAAATGTATCCGTTTAAACAAATTCAAAATTAAACAAACGCCGTCACCAAAACATTCTAAAACACTGAAACACTTTTAAAATAGGAATTCACAAATGTCACGCTGTTAACGTTTAAAAACACTCGGCTGAGAGCAATGGAAAAAAAAAAAGCATGACTTCCACAAATTACCAATGCGTTTACTATAATCGAGGTCACTATAACCGAGTTCATCAGAATTTGTAGCCTTAGCTCTCCCTAAACTAAAAGCCTGGGTGCTCCTCTGGCAGTGATCCCCAATCTTTTTATCTTCTCGGAACAGTCAACGTTTGATAATTCACCACGGCATACTGGGGTCTGTTATATTTTAGATTATTTTGATTTAATACTTTTAATTTAATTGTATTTAAACATCCCTTCAAAATAAAATACAGTTACACCAAAAAAAAAGAATATTAAGTGTTTTAATAATTTAACTAACTACTACGTTAAATCAAAGGAAACGCTGAATTTTTACGGCTGCAAATTTAATTCATAATCTTGAAATGTTTAATAAACAGTAAACTAATTTAAAATAGCTACTGGACTTCTTTTGTTACAAAGGTATAAATTAGCACAAATCAGACAAAGTCGCAAAAACCCGACAGAAATACACCACAGCAAATAAAATGGAAATAACTTAATGTTCCTTTGGTGGCCCGGTACCATTTGATCCACGCACCGGTACCGGTCCGCGTGTTGGGGACCATTGGGATAGGGTATTCTTTGGCTGGAGCCGACTCAAACGGATTTAACGGTGTATTTCGAAAACATCACGTGGTTTTGGAACATAAATATTTTTTTTTTTAAAGTCTAATTATGTCAAGCACTTCAAAATTTTTAGAATGTCTCTTTACAAGCAATACCATACACCGTAATAATTGATAAGCCCGTATCAATAACGAGATTACTACTTACTCTCGAAGAAAAAAATTATTAAAAATCGGAAATTTGGCAGGATGTGTTGTTACTCTTCGAAAATTTTTGCTGTGCAGCTCCATGTTCAAGAATTTGGTCAGAAAGATTCGTAAAGGGCACCGCTTTTTCATTTATTACGGTATGTAGTGCAACTTATGAAGAATCACACTGATTTTTTTTCGAGTCTCGTTCGCACTTAGTTTATCTTGCTTTGTCTATAGTGAGAGAACAGGGGATAATCCCCCATTCATTGGTTTCATATACAATTACAATCATTTACCATTTTAACCCATTTGTGCCTGGATATTTTTGCGACTTTATTCAATTTTTACTGATAACAGAAATAATAGATAAATTTCTGATGTCAACTTCTTGAACAAGGGATGATTTCTTTTAAAATAATTATGCATAAAAATCGAAATATCAACATCCTACTGGGTCATGTTAAAATATTTTGTAGAGTTGAGGCTCAATACTCATGAATAGGCTACGAAAAATAAATAACGTTTTCGACTAATAGGGAAAATGCCGTCCCAAAAAAGGGACACTAGGCATAAATGGGTTAAGGGAATGCAACGAAAATAAATGTACTTACATATTATTATGCATTACTGATGATTAGAACAGTTACTTACATCGGACAATAATAGCCAATTGTTTTTTTCGGTAAACACGCTGACTCGTTTCCGTGCAGTAGTATCGCGCCATCGTCAAAGCAGCCAGTCAACACTGCACTGAAATGTCCGTGAGAGCATCTATAGGAAGAATACGCCCATTTTCTTTGGGAGGGGGATTTCCGATGTGGCTTCCGGGTGCGCCAGAAATTTGAATTTTGCGGTGCGAAAAAAAAAAAATTCTGTCACACTTGTTTTGCATGTGTTGGTCATTATTTGGGAGCTAAACTGATTTTTTTCACTAATTAGAATTTATGGGAAACTCGAACAATCAAGACTCGGACAATGGAGCTACTGTCAGGGGCGTAGCCACGGGGGGGGGTTAGGGGGGTCATAACCCCCCTATGAGGAAATTTTTGCCATACAAAATGTATATTCTTCACTCCCTTATCACGCACATGTATGCATATATGTGAGTTGCAGTAGTCGTAACCCCCCCCCATGAAAAATTTCTGGCTACGCCCCTGTCTACTGTAAACGTTAAAACGGCGCTTCTTATGAAAATTTCAGAAAATATTGTTAAGCATGGGATTGCTCAAAAAATAAATAAATGAATAAATAAAAAATAAAAGAGTAATATGCCGCAAAAATTTCCATTTTTAAGAATTTTTTTTCAAAAAGTTCAGCGACTGATTTAACGTTTATCCCAATGTATAGAACGGTTTCTAAAGAGGCATCCTTAAAAATTCTGATGCTCTTCACGTAATTAGTTTATTTGTATTTATGTACCGAAACTGCCTGATTTTTTTTTTCTTTTTTCGGAATACGCCGTTAACTATTTGCCTCATTATCCAACATCAATATTGAGATTTATTATCTCCAGCTACACCACTGATGAGTACCCACTACTGGCATGTTATTTCCAGATAAAGAAAAATATAGGTAACAGGATGGAGCTCATAGGCTGTGCCTTTAAAGTGCTCTTCTGAAAATAGGGCGATTTACTCCTGTACCTGCAATTACGCGTTTTAGTAATCTTTTGGAAACGGAAAGTTTTTATACTGCAGTTTTATGTGCCATTGGCCCCCTGCCGGTATCTCGAACGGATTTTTTAAAAAAAAGTACATTCTCGACTGTTCTTTTTCTTTTATTTTTTATTTAATTATTTCGTACAAGATACATTCGGATTAACCCTTTAACGCGCAGTGTTCCCGCTCTGGGAACACCAAACTCTGACGTTTTGACTGTTGCCAGTCACGAAGAATAGATTTGATTTATATAAAAAATCTGGAGTGACTCCACTCGACTTTCCGAACACTTACGATTAAGATCATTACCAAGCATTTAAATAAATTTTAATCGATGAATAATTCAAATATATATACCAAATTTAAGCTCAATGGAATGTACCGTTTAAACGCTAGCGCACTTTCAAGAATTTCTCCCCATAGGCCATAATGTAAAAGAAATCTTTGTCGTAGCCCTGTAGAAAAACTATAAGTCCTATACACACCAAAATAAATACCGGTCTTGCGATGGTGGTTTATAACATGTATACCCAATTTGAGCTCAATCGAATGTACCGTTTAAACGCTAGCGCACTTTCTAGAATTTCTCCCTATAGGCCATAATGTAAAAGAAATCTTTGTCGTAGCCCTGTAGAAAAACTATAAGTCCTATACACACCAAAATCAATACCGGTCTTGCGACGGTGTTTTATAACATATATACCCAATTTGAGCTCAATCGCATGCCCCGTTCAGGAGCTATCGTGTTCACTCACATACACACAAACACACATACACACACGCACACATACACACATACATACATACATCTCGTAAAAATAGCATAAATGGATTCAGAAGACCCCAAAACGTGTAAATACACCAAAATCTCGAATTCGAATTTTTTCATGATTACAATACTTTCCTTACATTGTACATGTTCGGAAAGTAAAAATAGTTGCGGGTGACATAGCTCCACGAGAATTCTTTAGCACGTCATTTCCCGTAAAAAAATGGTCATGATTATTTTTAACAGCACTGACATCTGCTGAAAAATGGAAAAGAATGCGAGAACAGCTGCGTAGATTGCCCCATGCTGAAAAATGGAAAAGAATGCGAGAACAGCTGCATAGATTGACCCATGCTGAAAAAAGGGCAGCCGTTGCCATCGCTCGACTTAACTACCAGAAAGATGGCTGTACGGCACAGCCAGCTGCGTCAAAAAAAGGGTCTCTAGATCTGTGGGGCGCGATGAACGTTTGGATCGTCCGTCATCTTTCTGGTAGTTAAGTCGAGCGATGGCAACGGCTGCCCTTTTTTCAGCATTGGGAAAGGGTTGCGCCTCAAAGGATTAAAAGGCTTCGAAATGAAGGTTTTGCAGGTTGGTGTACACATACACTTAGAAGATAAAGCTCGCAATTGCAAAATACAGAGTGAACTAAAACTTCCCGTACTGACGACATACGGACATCATTTGGATATTTATTTAGCTGTAAACATCTTTGCATCTTTCTCATGATTTACGTTCAAAATATATCACGTGGAGCGCAGCTGTCTGATTGCGTGATACATTCATTTCACTATGAAGAACAAAGTAATATAGAAACTGCATTCTCGTTAACTTTGGGCGCGAAAAGAACCAAACAATAAAACCTAAAGAATTGATGCAATGATGAGCAAGGCGATAAAATTTAATATTTTTTTTTAAAAATCGCAGACGATGACTTCGTTAAGTTGAAGTACGGGAACTTTTAGGACACACTGTACTAGAAAAAAAAAAAAAAAAAAAAAAAAAAAAAAAAAAAAAAGTTGCACACAATACTTTAATCTTTGTCCACTTAAAATAAAGAACTTCATATTCTATTGGGTTGGCAGCAAAGTAATTGTATTTTCTTGTATAAAATTCAAGCAAATAAGTTTTCAACAAGTTTTTAATTACAGGTAAGCTGTGCCTAAACATACGATTCATATTTGTTACATTTTAAAGTAAGAATTTCACTGGCAGTATTTTTTTTCGTCCATAAAAGATGGCCACCCTCCCCCTTTTTTCGCTTCTATCCTCCTTAGAGGACAATATTAAAAATGTCCTGAAATTAATTTTTAGGTATTCGTGACCGCTGTATTTTACAGAAAAAATTTCAGGGATATCTCTATTTTTATTTGAGATCACGCGGGATATGTGAAAAGAACGTTTTGGCCCCTTACCCCCCCTAAGATTACGAATTTTGGAAAATGCGCTCTGATCTAGCACCTATGTTGAAGAACTCACGTACGTGCCAAATTTCGCATAATTAACTTCAGTAGTTTTGGCCAGGCGAAATATTGACATACGGAAAAACGCAATTACTTTGTTGCCAACCCAATATTTTTACTTTCCGAACATGTAGCATGTAAGGAAAGTACTGTAATCATAAAAAAAAAATTCGACGTAGAGATTTATTACAATTTTACGCCACCTTCTCGATCATTGACCAAAAAAATTTTTGCATATGTATGTATCTTATCTCACAATACATGAATCAATAATTACAAATTTTAAAGTTTTAATATTTACTTTCCGAACATGTACCATATAAGAAAAGTATTGTAAGCATGAAAAAATTCGACTTCGAGATTTTGATGTATTGACATGTTTTGAGGTCTTCTGAATTCTTGCATGCTATTTTTACGGTAATGTATGTATGTGTGTGTGTATGAGTGTACACGAAATTTCCTAAATGATGCATTCCATTGTACTTAAACTGAATATATATATACTATAGACCCCCTCGAATGACCGATGTTGATTCTGGTGTGTATAAGATATATATATATATATTTTACAGGGATATAAAAAAGAATTCTTTAAAATTGTGGCCTATGGGCGGAAATTCTTGAAAGTGCTCTAGCGTCTATAAACGGTTCATACGACTTAGCACAAATTGGGTATGTATAAGACAGGACCTTCATACATTTTGATGTGTGTAGAGCCGATAGTTTATTGACAGGGTTAGAAAAAATAATTATTTTACATTACGGCCTATGGATGCAAATCATTTAAAGAGTGCTAGTATCTAAATGATGCATTCGAATAAATTCAAACTGAGTATGTATATTATTAATTACAGTCAGGCAACCTGCATACATTTTTGTGTGTGTAGGGCTTTGTGTTCAGAGATGCGAAAAAAGGAATCCTTATACGTTACGACTTATAGACGGATATTCTTGAATTTTAAATTTGAATCAATTATGTTCAATCAATTATGTAATCAATTAAGTTCAAATTAATTATGTGTGTTATAGGTCACTGGTCTCACATTCTTCATAGATTTTGGTGTAATATAGGACTTGCAGTTTTTTAGAGGGTAACAAAAAAGTATACTTATACATTGCGACCTATACACTCAAACGTTTTGAAGTGCGCCATAGTCTGAACACTGCATTCGATTGAATTCAATCAAATTTATTTAAATCCTCCCGAAAGAACGTTGTTGCCTCTTAAATTATAAAATTAAATCTAAATCCAAGATTTCATACTTATTTTATAAATTCTCTTCGCGTAAAATGAGCATTTTCCGAAGTTCAATTTCTTAAAACGTTCTACTTACTGCGCACGCTATAATTTTTGAAGAAATAAAATATATTAACAGAGATCTCCTGATGATGGACATAAAAGCAAATTCGGATATTCGTTTTTTTAGTTTTTCATCATTGAGAAATTTCAATATTAGTTTCGAAATAGACGAACATTCCTGAGAAAATTCTTCACCAAAACGCAAAAATCTTTCCTAAAGTTGAACTTTCCGACAAACCTCTAAAACAGAGTTTTTTCAAACATTTTTTTCTCGGATGCAGCACTCTGGGGATCTCTGAATTTTTGCATGAGCACATCGTGTGAAGCTGGGCCTAGTGAATTCGACGCGAGAATAGGCCTATCTCGTCTCGCAAAAGAACAACAAATCTCTCTCTCTCTCGTCTCCTCGTGCGTTCTAGGAATGGACGCGAGCCATGCGATACGAGAAATGTCTAAGGTCTCGTCTCGTCTCGTTTGGCATCAATTTACATCGAAGTCTCGTCTCGTCTCGCACTTGAAATTCTCGTCTCGTGGCCATCCCTAATGCATACGTCCGTAATCGCTTTCCAGAGGCTTCTCCTTAACCCTTTGAGGCGCAATCCTTTCCCAATGCTGAAAATAGCTGCGGGTGACATAGCTCCACAATAATCCTTTACTTTTTAGCACGTCATTTCCCGTAAAAAAAATGATCACGATTATTTTTAACAGCACTGACATCTGTTAAAAAATGGAAGAATGCGAGAACAGTTGGATAGATGGCCCGATGCTGAAAAAAGGGCAGCCGTTGCCATCGCTCGACTTAACTACCAGCAAGACGGCGGATGATCGAAACGTTCATCGCGTGCCACAGATCGAGAGACCCTTTTTTGACGGCAGCTGGCTGTGCCGGCACAGCTGCCCTTTTTTCAGCATTGGGAAAGGGTTGCGCCTCAAAGGGTTAAATAAAAGCAATTGGTCAGAAGCTGCCAAGTTCCCTTAACCCTTTAACGCGCAGTGGTTTCGCTCTGAGACCACCAAACTGTTGACGTTTTGACTGTTTAAGGTCACAAAGAATAGATTGGATTTCTATAAAAATAGTTGCGGGTGACATAGCTCCACGAGAATCCTTTACTTTTTAGCACGTCCTTTTCCCGTAAAAAAATTGTCACGATTATTTTTAACACCACTGACATCTGCCGAAAAATGGAAGAACGCGAGAACAGCTGGATAGATTGCCCAACGCTGAAAAAAGGGCAGCCGTTGCCATCGCTCGACTTAACTACCAGCAAGATGGCGGACGACCGAAACGTTCATCGCGTGCCACAGATCTAGAGACCCTTTTTTTGACGCAGCTGGCTGTGCGCGAGCACAGCCTTCGGTCGTCCGCCATCTTGCTGGTAGTTAAGTCGAGCGATGGCAACGGCTGCCCTTTTTTCAGCATTGGGAAAGGGTTGCGCCTCAAAGGGTTAATACCGCTACCTCCTTTTCACTTCATTCTATTTTGCCTTTCTTCGTGCAATACACGCAAATAAACTGTTCGCGCCTTTCACCACAACTTGAAATCGGTTAATAAAAAAGAAAAAAAGCCATTGTGTCAGGCTTATGAATATTTTACAACATGAACTTACAATATCCCGTGTTGTAGAAGACTCTTTATTTCTGAAAAAAACTGCTATTCTAAAATGATTCTCAGCTGCGACATACTTGCAAAACGTTTTACTCCAAGAGAGAAAAGATGATTGCAGGTTGCTCAAGAAACAAATAACTATTTATCTTGTAGTTTGGGATCTGGCGCGAAACTGATGGGTTTAAACACTGGTATTAGTGGAAACATACACAGATCATGGAAGATACTATCTTAAGTGATACGTGTTTCTTAATATTCTAGAAAAGTAAAGAAGGTTTTTGGAGTGTTGTTTCTATAAAGAGAAATGTATGTTATATGCTCGAAATCAATATAATTCGATGGCAAAGATATATAGAGGAGAGGAGGTGATTATGGAATACCATTTACATTTCTAACTGTAACTTCATAGATTTTTAAATAAAATCCCCCCAAACAGCATGAGTACATGCTATAATGAATCGTCATGAAATGTCAATTGCAAATAAATACACAATTTATTTTGTTGTTATAGAAAAAAATATTTTTTTAAAAAGTTACGAATGGATTATAATATGGAATAGTCGGGTAATATAGAATAGATGGTTTAAACCGATGAAAAGCAATTTATATTGCTTCATATATAGTTATTTGTTACTATAAAACAAATTTTTATGTTTTGTAGTTTAAATCATTATACTGGAGTCATTTCTGCTTCGAGTCGATTTAGAAAAGTTGTAGATATAATTTTCTTTCTTTGCTCCGATACAGTCATGGTGAGCCCACAGAGAACAGCTGGATCTTTGAATCCAAACTTATCGTCGTTGATCATTAGAGAATTTTTCGTGACAAAAGATGCATTCAGCGTCTTTGTTTTCCGGGTCTTTAGTGGATGACATGAAACCCATTACAATATTACCCAGTATTCCATAATACCCGACACGCCATCTCGGAAAACGAACCTTTAAAACTAATTGGCAAAACACTGTCATCTAAAAAATAACCACAGTTCAACAAACTACCATTCTCTTAGTGTACATTATGCGTAACATCCATGTTCATGTCACGTGTTTACTAGTAAGTTAAAATGTTTGAAAACTTATCCACAAAAACTCTTGAAAATCACAAAACATACTTTGTTCTGTAGCGAGTGGTACGGCAACAGAGAGCGGTCAACTCTTACTGCATTGTAAGAAGGGAATCTTTCTTGAGTTGTTCATGGTATTCCCTTGTGGCAATAGCAACTAACAGAGCCGAATACTCGGTATTCCATATTTCCCGACTATTCCATAATCACCTCGTCTCCTCTACGTGTTTCTTAATATTCTAGAAAAATATAGAAGGTTTTTGGAGTGTTGTTTCTATAAAGAGAAATGTATGTTATATGCTCGAAATCAATATAAATCGATGGCAAAGATATATATATATATATATATATATATACATGATTTTAAAATGCTCTTACAGCGAATGGAGAACTTTCTATTGGTATTTTAAATCAATCTATGTTCGGTAGACAGCCTTTGATGCTTTTCAGGGTTTTTGTAAGGATGGGGTGAGTGAATTAGTCCAGCGGGGCAGTTGGGTCACCTCCACCCCTTAAATTTCATCAATTCTTTCGTCATTATGGATGATTAGCTATTTTGATTTTATTAATGACTATGTAATTTTATCTCTCACCACCTTTATTGAACATGTGTCCCAAAAATGCGACATAATTTTACATATATTTTAATACTATTAGTTCACAACAGCTTTTACCTATTGTTAGAATACTTCGTAAGCGGGAGAATATGCATCGCATGTATTTTTTTACGTATATTTAAATACTGTTAGTTCACAACAGCTTTAATCTATTGTTAGAATACTTTGTAAGCGGTAGAATATGCATCACATGTATATTTTACGTATATTTAAATACTTTTAGTTCACAACAGCTTTAATCTATTGTTAGAATATTTCGTAAGCTATAGAATATGCATCCCATGCATTTTTCGATAAATAGGTTACAATCCTAAAAATTTCAACATAGGGTTAACCGGCAAAATATACGAAAGATGAGAGATATAATGGCATAGTCAATTAATATAGTTTTAATATGACAATAATGAAACTAAAAAATTAGGGGGGAGGTCTCCCCCTGACGAGGCTCGAACAGCCGAGTTTTATATATCTATTTCACAACACCTAGAAAATATTATGACATTGCTTTAATTTATGGTTTGTGAAAAGTTATAAGGCATTTTTTCAGTGGCGGCTCATGGGTTATTTAAGTGGAGGACCACAAAATAAATTTCGAAAATTAAATATGTAGATACGACGCACTTAACAAGTAGATTTGCATTTCCAGCAGTTGAAGGAAAACAATGCACGCTACTGAAAGAAAACAAGGCATCTTTGGTCTTACATTTCGCCAGCAAGATAAGCTTTAGCAAAAATATTGGTTTGATTTTTTATTTCAAATTTTTTTTCAAAGGATAATATTGAATAATGTCATTGCTTTGGGTCCAAAACACATATTTTACTCCCATCTTAATTTTTTACTAGTTCGTAAAATCTACTGTAGTGAAAAATGAAAAAATAAGGAAAATAATATGAATGAAAAAAAAAATGACTAACTAACCGAACATAACAAACCAAGGGAGAATCCGGATGAGATAACCAGAAAAAAAAAAACCCGTCCGTGAGCACACTCAAAATGTGCGAACAGGGTAATATCAGCAGCGCCTTACTTCTCCCGCAGCTCTCTCCGCGTCTTTTTTCAGAGAGCGGTTCAGAAGGCCAGGTGGCCGGTCGCATGCGCGAGTTACGAAGTACTATGCTGTAGTAACCTACAGTGCGTTAGCTATAATAAGCGTTTTTTATAATGGTGGGTGTTGGGGGAGAGTAAAACTCACGTTTTAAATCACCCAAAACCTAGAAGTGTACTTAATATATATGTAATGTATAAAAAGGTAATTTGGGTTTTACTATAGTTTGGGTATTGTTCAAGCGGGTACTTTCACTGCAAGTTTTGCTTTCCTGTCATACTTGCCACGCGCGCTCTGGAGCTATGTTTTATTTATTTTGTTATTTGTCAAACATCAGGCCGTCGATTCTGAGTTCTTTAGATGTACACGTGTCCCCACGCCCTTGTAGCCCCGGATGCGGGTCATGTTGGTAAATGTGTGTGGTTCGATTAGAGATAAGCGAGAGGCGGAGTTATGTCTTCGAAAACCACGTGGTATGATGAACGTAAATACTTCCGCACATCGAAAATCGAGAGACTTCTGCCACTGGAACTGCTGAGTCCACGCCGATTTTTGTACCCGTCTCCCGTCCCCTCTTCTCATTCTATATTGTAACTTAAATGTAATGTTCAATAAACCATATTACCTGCCTTAACTCTGGAACTTTACTTGAAATATCTGACGTCTCATATATATTTTTTAATTTCACTTGTTAATGTGTTTATTTTTTAGTTTTTCCTCTAGGGGTTCACGCGCTCGTGTGCTCAAATGGGGGAGCCGCCACTGCATTTTATACAAATTCTACTTCTGTTTGAAACACTTCCCTCCTGAAAGCTTAATGTAGTACTTAAGAAAAGTTACATATACATCTAAAATGCATAAAAAGATAATTCTTAAAGAGACTTTGTACCTTTTGACGAAATTTTTTTATTGACTGATTTTTACTTATTCCATGTGCATATCATGAAAGGTTATTATTAATTTTAAAATCAAACTTTCTCTTGCAATTAGGAGAAGAACACTATTTGTTACGGAATAATTGTTTTTTGTAACTGTATTTGAGAAACTGTATCGTAATGGAATGACTATCCTACTTGTACTAGAGATATTTTGTTCCGTAAAATTATTGAATGAATGTTTTCGGAAAAGGGAGAAAAAAAAGTTGTGGGAATAGATTTGATAGCTTGTTTTGAAATTTCGAGTTTGTGAAGGCTCCATGGACAAGCATTGCGGTGATCGTTTGCTATCCACCACAACTTTTCATAGCTGAAGAGATTAAATACGACGTTGAAAAAGAAATGATACATTTTCATATTTTAAATACGCACTCAAGTGCTATGTATTAAGCGTGTCATAATCCATGAGTCTTCCCTATTTTTCTTCCTTATTCCATTAAGTTCGAAAGTGTATCATTTCTTCATGCGTGTGCTTCTTCCTTTCTCCCAGTGGCGGCTTGTGACCCGTTTCAGTGGTGGGGCCCGGAAAAAAATAGTGCCAATTAAAATCGCGAAAATATATATACATATAGAACAACCTATAAGTATTTAAAATTTCTCAAATGACAAATAATTATCGAATTTACTATACAACTTTTGCTATTTTTTACCTAGTTATGTTAAATTGAAAAGTTTACTTTATTACTAAACAAAAAGCCACATTTAAATATTTAATATTTATGTTCTTTATAGTTGCCTGTTCATAATTTTTAGATGATTTATTTATTTTAAAATAAATATCAATATGTATAAAAAATACATTTATACATCGCTTTTCGTAATTCAAGAAAACAAAACAGAAAAATATCTGACTGCACTGCAAAAATACGATCACGCAAATAAAAAAATGATTTCCTCCTAAGCGGAAAATTTCGCCAATAGCTACCGATTGCCGAAATTTCACCGTACGGTCGTGCAGATCACCGTGCGAGGGCCCGAAGATCTGCGCCCAGAAGGCAGCGCCAAATAAGCCGTTTGGAAGCCAAGTTAATTCCGCGTCAGTATAGCTTTTGTGCTCAATGCCAAATATGTCAACCCGGTGAGCGGAGAAGAGACGCCCAATTCAGGGCAAGCCAGCCCATGGCCCATGCATGGTTTAGATAGGGGTGAAATCGAATAACTATCGCTTTTTTAAGTGCGTTTTTTAATGGATAGTATTAAAATAGAGTAAAAAGCGTGTATTTTTTTAATGAAGGTAAATTATTGAAAGATCTGCCTTACATAATAGGAAGATACTTTGATTTAGACGGTGCTTAGTCGGTGGGGCCAGGCCCTCTTGCCCTTAATGACGAGACGCCACTGCTTTCTCCATAAAACACTTCTTTGTAATAGAAATTCAGTATATTAAATTCACCAGCTAAAACTGCATTAGAATCTTCGCCAGGCATATTCTAACTAGACTTCTCCTTTGTAGTAAACTGTAGCGTTTGTCATTTTCTTGCCAAATACGGAAGATATCGCCAAGCAAGGCTCAGTTTCGGAGGAATTTGCTTTTCGCCTCCAATCCTTGGCAATCAATCATCGAAATTGGCAAACCTTGGCGAGTTTCAACGTTTTATTTTCCCCCAATCCCCGAGTTATTTGTCAACACTATTGAAAACTGCAATGAAAACGCGTCGACGCAATTCGGTCCGCAAAAATATATCGGCAGAAAAACCCATAGTGCATGAAATTGCCAAGGAGAGCTTAGGTGTATCATTTATAGTTCTTGTGAAGGATATTAAACAGGAGAAATTCGGATCTAGGAAAGGTTTATGATATCGTTGATTCGAGGTGCATGTTCAACGTGTTAAACGACATGACGATAAAATTAAGTGGCGTGCGGGGGAATTTATGACTCTTTTACTGAGGCACACGCACGGAAATTTCGTTTGAGTTACGGCCTGACCGGTTGTAATTGGATGAAATGATTTAGAGGCATTCCTTTATTGCAAACAGAAAGCAGATGATAAACACACTGATAATGTAATGATAGTTAATGATAATGTCGGTGTTTGAATAGCAGCAGACAACAATAATATATATTTTTTTTTTAAGATCAGTTTGTGTTAACTGAATGACGTATTAATATTACGTCTTTTTACTTCCTTGTACGGAGTATAAGGAAGTAGTGTGATCCCGATAAATTTCGGGGCCGAGATTTCGACGCATCTCATCGTGCGCCAGCATGCACGTTCATAGGCGTAGAGTTATATGGGCCCGTGGGGCTCGAGCCCCCCCAATAAATTGGGAATAGGGGCTGAGCCCACCCAATAATTTACCACTAAATATAGAAAACTCATTTATACTAACATAAAAAAAAAGTATTTCACACATTTACAAACGTTTAAAAAAAAATTATTTGTACTTTTAAAATTTTCTTTTTGATTTTCTTTTGAAATCTTTTGATTTCAATCATGATTTAGTATTCATTGTGACGCCACGTAACACACAATGTTACTATAAGCTGCCCTCCTCTGGCTCCAAGCTCTGTTAATTAAAATCAGATTATGCAATGTAAAGTATGCAATGTAAAGTATGAAATGAAGAAAAGTTCAGATGTGTCTAAAATGCACTATCTCATCGAAAATGTTTGTTTTTTTTCCTCTTTTGGATTTTTTGCTTTGCTTCTATTTTTAACTTATAACATGGTAGGAAGATACTAACATGGATACTAACCTTACATAGGTGTAGAATTCTATGGACCCATAGAGCTCGAGCGACTCCAATAATTTACACATATATATAGTAAGTCATAGCTGCCAACTACTACGGAATATAACTAACCACTAACCACTTTTTGTAAACAGTATGTTTTTTAATTATTTTTTTCAAAATAGTAACCAGCTCACGCGCGCAGCACAAAAATTTTGCTATATTTTAATCGAAAAATCATGTAGAAAAGTTGTTGATTCTATTCCGTAGTAGTTGGCAGCTATGAGTAAGTTATATGTACGTGAATCAGTGGCGTAGCCAGAAATTTTTCATGGGGGGGGGTACGACTTCTGCAACTCACATATATGTATACGGGTGTATGATAAGGGAGTGAAGAATATACATTTTGTAGGGCAAAAAATTCCTCATGGGGGGGGGGGGTTATGATCCCCCTAACACCCCCCTTTGGCTACGCCACTGACGTGTATATATGTGGTTGTGGGGCCCGGCCCCCCAATAATTTTGAAAACTTTACGCTTATGTGCACGTTTATATAAATGTTTCTGCAACCCATTTTGATCGACCGCGAGTCTATTTTGACCAGTTTTTCCACACCGTCTGTACGCACGTAGGTATGAATATACGTACACATGTAACGCGCATATCTCCAAAACTATTGGTCGTAGAATGTCGAATCTTTATATTTAGTATTGTTGTAACATCTAGTTGTGCATCTCCCCTTTCGGTCCCAATCGACAGGATAGTTTATCTACAAGGCCGCCCAAAAGCTTCTAAATACATTACGCTCTATGGGCAGAAATTCATTAAAGCGTATTTTAGAGGTGTTAGGCTATTTCCGACGACTCAGAAGTGATATATGCTGTTAAGGGTTGCAAAACCATTTTCTCCAGCGAAAAAAAAGTGTCTTTATCATTTATAGTTCTGCTACAGGAACACTCAAAAGATTTCCAACATATTACGCTCAATGGCAATTTTAGGGACATTTATCCATTTCAAGCACAATACCGTCCTATCGTATAGTTAGGTAATGATCCGACATAAATGATCACGTACCTCCCTCAAAAATTACGCCAAATGTTGCCGAGCTTGGAGATTTTTGGTGAGCGTGTGTAAGGGTTTAACTCTCAAATTTCAAAAACCATTAGTCGTAGAATGTTCAAATTTCATATATAAGATTGTTGTAGCACCTAGTTGCGCATTTCGATTTTTGTTTACAATTTACTGGAGAGTTCATTTACAGGACTACCCAAAAGAATTTCAATACATTAATGTCTATGCACATCTTCAATATATTACATCTGTAGTTAGTCATTGTTTGGTCCGCGCCCAAAATCTCGCCATTTGTTATCGATCATGGCAAGTTTTGTCGAAATATCGCCAAATTTCGCGATAGTCAGTCATTGGGTCCATGCCCAAAATCTCGATATTTGTCATCGACCTTGGCTAGTTTGGCCGAAATATCGCCAATTCTGGCGCCAAAAATAATTTCGCATTTTTCAAAACTCTTAAAATTTTTAACAGTAAAATGTTGAAATTTGCATTTAGAAATATTGTAACATCTAACTCTTCATCTCTTTTTTTTATTGCAATCAACTAGCATGCAAAAGGTCAGCCAAATGACTTTAAATACATTAAAGTGTATGGATGCATTCAATTCATTGAAAGTCTGTAGTCAATGACTACTTTGGGTATCCCCAAAATCTCGCAAACTATCTCAAGCTTGTCGGCTTTTGGTGATCGGCTTTTGGATTCTCCGGTCGTCGTTAATTTTTCGCAGTCGTTAACTTTGCCCCGCCTTGAGGTGGGGTTTTAAGGAGGAGCGTCAAGGGGTTCATGTGATTGGCTGAAAGACCTCCCGTTTCCCTCCGGAGTTGTTATCGCAGTCGGTAACCAAACAACTGGTTCTGCCCAGTTGGTAGCTAACAACCGACGATTTCGTGAACCACCGGCGGAGAATTCCACCCTCAATAGAACCCAGCTTGGCGATATCGAAATATTCGGCTAGAAATCGCTAAACCTTACTATTACTGATATTTTATCTCTTTCAAACAAATGTTTAGATGAAGTGCGCGAAAATATTTTTGATTTAATAGACGTGTAAGGAAGTCATGTGTTGTCCACATCAGATTTTTTACGCTTGCTATATAGCCTTTTTTAATTTGCAAGGGGAGAGCACGTACCCTAGAGCCACCCCTATCGCGATACAACAAGAATAGGCGTAAGAATCCCTTAAAAAGACCCCGACGAAGGCACCCCTCGCCATACTTGACAGATTGCCCTTCTGTAGCTTTGCCGTAACAAAACACAAATAATCGAGTCAATTTTTTTAAGAGTTAAGGTTATCTTATGAAATAGGTTCTTGTAAAGTGAATGTCACTGTACGTAAAAATACATTGAATCAGTAGAAATTCTGTTAGTATCAAACAAAGTATAATTTTGTAACAAGTATTCACTATTTATAAATAATTCGCATGAATTTTACTGTCGATTAGTACTATTCGAATAGAATAAAAGATCAAATAATCGAATAGTGAATATTCGAATACGATTCGAATAGTACTTGCGATTTCTTTTCGAATACTATTCGCATTTTCTATTCGATCGAGATTTCGAATGCTGTATGCCGAGCTTTCGAATTATTTTTGAAAATCGACCAGCTCAAATGAATTTAATAATCGATTCATTTCAATAGTTTCCATTCATTCATTCCCATCATTCAATTGATCCACATATGAAAAGGGCGGCAAAATTTTATTCGGACCTCTTTGTCAGCTGTAACCGCTCACCACTTTCCTGTGGAAACTGTTTCACAAAGGCATAACAAACTCATGAGTAACTTTAGTCTCGTGAGATTTAGTCTAGAGATTTAAAATGCAACTCATGATGACATTTCCTCGAAAGCACAGAAGAATAAGAAAATTGCCGCCATGTCCAATTCCATGAATGCTTGTGCAAAGACAAATCGAGTGAAACGTCACTCAAAAATGACGGACGGAATGGAGAGAAAAAACTGGGATTTCGCTTCAAAGAATGACTGATGGAGATGTCAATAACCTAATAGCCGTAGTTGAACTGGTGTTATCTTATACTGCGATCTATACTCTTCTATTGCAGCCTAGGCTGAACGGCCATCAGGGCTGGATGGGCTGTAGCCCAGAGGCGTCTCGTGGGTTATTTAAATGGAGGTTCACAAAATAAATTTCGAACATTAAATATGCAGATACGACGCAACTTACAAGTTGAAATGTATTTGCATTTCCAGCAATTAACCCTTTGAGGCGCAACCCTTTCCCAATGCTGAAAAAAGGGCAGCCGTTGCCATAGCTCGACTTAACTACCAGCACGATGGCGGACGATCGAAATGTGTTCATCGCGTGCCACAGATCTAGAGACCCTTTTTTTAACACAGCTGGCTGTGCCGGCACAGACAGCGATGGCAACGGCTGCCCTTTTTTCAGCATTGGGCCATCTATCCAGCTGTTCTCGCATTCTTCCATTTTTCAGCAGATGTCAGTGCTGTTAAAACGAGTCGTGACCATTTTTTTACGGGAAATGACGGGCTAAAAAGGAATATTATTCTTGTGGAGCTATGTCACACCGCAACTATTTTTATAGAAATCAAATCTATTCTTCGTGACTGGCAACAATCAAAACGTCAGAGTTTGGTGTTCCCAGAGTGAGAACACTGCGCGTTAAAGGATTAATCACAATAATGGGTAATGTAAGAGGCTGGGGGATTGCCCCCCCTCTCTGCCCATAGGTATGGGCGAACATGGTCATCGTCAGTCCAGTAGTACAACCGAACCGACGGCGAGCCGTTTTCAACAGTCTGAAAAAAAAAAAAAAAATTCCAGCTAAGTCACAAGCAGCAGAAAAAAACACGTGTTCAAACTTCCAATCTGTCGTAAGCGTTTGCACAGGGCGGCAGGTGCGGCCGTTCACAAAGTTCTCCGCCCCTGCTCAAAAATTTTTCCTCCCTTACTCATCGGCTCCTTCCGTGACCCATATAATTACATAAATCTAATAAGCGTCGGCGATTCGACTCTCGGAAAAAGGCGCCAAGGCTTGGCGGAGAGGAAAGTTTTTCATGGCAACCCCCCAAAAAGAGCTTTTTTTTTTTTGAGAATGGACTGTCGGCCTGGCTTTCTGCAGCTCTTATTATACTTTTTCGGTGATAGGAATGGAGAGTGCATTATTTGTTTGCGTTAATTATTTACCTTAACTAATTTTTTGAAGTTCGAGAGCGTCTGAGAAATGAACAGGTTAGCCTGAGCTGTATTTCTGTCCTTTGAAATTCTATGCTATAAGAAGAATAAAAGCAATTTATTGGAGCGATATTTCATTCATAAAATAGGCCGCAAGGGCGGCTCCCATAAGGGGTCTATGGGGGCCATGGCCCCCTCCGAAAATTTACCTTACAACTTTAGATTCTCATACGTTACGATTTCACAAGTTCAATTTATACTTTGAACAATTTATAGACCTATGTAAAAAGTTCGATCGCCCCCTCCTAGAATTCAGTCTGGAGCCGCCTTTGATAGGCCGACAATAGGGCCGAGTGGATGAGACACTGACCATGATAAATGGCCGAAGTGTGAAGGTCCTACGTTCGCGTCTGATGTGCGGCTGGCAATCGATCTAGCGGTCTGGAGTTATGAACGGTTTTCTCCAGATGTAACGTGAATACACGTTAGAAGGTCACCCACTAGGCCAGGGGTGGCGAACCTTTAAGGATCAAAAGTGCAAGTTTTTCTAAAGAAATGTTTAATGAGGCCATAGGCATGCCATCCAATAATTTTGACTTAGTGACCGTTCGATCGTGATGATTCATAGTAAACTTTGTTATTTTTAATTAAAATGCAACCCGTTTTGATTGGTGGCGTGCCCAAAATATTTTTTCGAGTGCCATCAATGACACGCGTGCCACTGGTTCGCCACCCCTGCCCTACTACATCCTCTGCAAGTTTGCCAGTCTGGTAGTGAATCATCCTGCATATCCATAATGATATACTCCTGTGCCGAATGGGTTCGCCACCCCTGCACTAGGCAGATAGCCCCCCGTGTAGTTTTGTACCAAGGGAGGCTCCAGCGAGGGGGTCCACTGAACCCCCTCCGAATTTTTTTGTTTAGAACTTTAGATTGGTATACTTCCCGATTCGACACGTTTAGAGACGGAACAATTTGCATTTTGAACAATTAATAGACTACCTAAAAGTTCAATGGCCCCGCCGAAAATTCGGCCTGGAGCCGTCTTTGCTTTGTGCTCCTATATTTTTCTCTAAACTTAATTTTTTGGTAAACTAAAAAATAAATAATTAAAAAATAATTACATTTTATGTTTTAAATATAGTAAATACTTCACTTCCTATACCACTGAAAAAAGTTTTGTTCATTGGTGGACATCTAATTTAGACACTACGTTTTTACGCAAAATTTAACCCATTTGTGCCTGGATATTTTTGCGACTTTCTTCGATTTTTACTGATAACAGAAATAATAGATAAATTTCTGATGTCAACTTCTTGATCAAGGGATGATTTCTTTTAAAATCATTATGCATAAAAATCGAAATATCAACATCCTACTGGGTCATGTTAAAATATTTTGTAGAGTTGAGGCTCTATACTCATGAATAAAGGCTAGGAAAAATAAATAACGTTTTCGACTAAGAGCGAAAATGCCGTCCCAAAAAAGGGACGCTAGGCATAAATGGGTTAAAAATTAGTAAGAGTAAAAAAATAACTGTCTCAAAATAAATAAAAACTTTGTGAAAAAACACACATAAACACACATAAAATGATACTTATTGCAAGATACGATCGTTTCGACTGAAAATTTATTCAGTCTTCATCAGTCAAAGATGAATAAATTTTCAGTCGAAACGATCGTATCTTGCAATAAGTATCATTTTATGTGTGCTTTTTCACAAAGTTTTTATTTATTTTAACGTTTAACACCAGTATTTTGAGTATTGTTTTTACCGTAACTGTCTCACTTTACATCACAATTAGATTATCAAAAGCTCATAAAAAAACTGTATATTTTTAATATTTTTGCTATACAAGCCATCGGGGTCAGCGCCCTTCCCGCCTCTCCGACTGCACGGACCGGGTCCCAAGTGCCCGTGTGGTCATCAGGGACTGGGCTCCGGGGATGCAGCCCCGATTGCCCTCCCTTAACCCTTTAACGCGCAGTGTTCCCGCTCTGGGAACACCCAACTCTGACGTTTCGACTGTTGCCAGTCACGAAGAATAGATTGGATTTCCATTAAAAATAGTTGCGGGTGACAGAGCTCCACGAGATTCCTTTACTTTTTTTTAGCACGTCATTTCCCGTCAAAAAAATGGGTCACGATTCTTTTTAACAGCACTGACGCTGCTGAAAAATGGAAGAATGCGAGAACAGCTGGATAGATTGCCCAATGCTGAAAAAAGGGCAGCCGTTGCCATCGCTCGACTTAAACTACCAGCAAGATGGCGGACGATCGAAACGTTCATCGCGTGCCACAGATCTAGGCACCCCTTTTTTGACGACAGCTGGCTGTGCGCGCACAGCCAGCTGCCGTCAAAAAAGGGGTGCCTAGATCTGTGGCACGCGATGAACGTTTCGATCGTCCGCCATCTTGCTGGTAGTTTAAGTCGAGCGATGGCAACGGCTGCCCTTTTTTCAGCATTGGGAAAGGGTTGCGCCTCAAAGGGCTAAATCCGGCCCTGGTCGCCCCTGACTCAGTATGCGTAACAGCACGTATCGCGCGATTATCACGCAAGCTGGGTTGAGTTAACCGACTTCCCGAGTATGGCGATAATTTTTCTTTTCTTTTTCCCTTAATTATTCCTCATTTTTCAGCCGGCTGACACATTTCCTTTCCACATCCAGCGCAGCAGCAGTAGTGGCATTCTCATGTGACGGAGCTCGCAGTGACGTCACGCGCGTGTCATAAAATTAGGAAAACAGAGAAATTGCTTAAAGGAGTCATGCATAGTCTGTTTGGAAAATATAATTTATTGGCTATACTTTTATTGTCTTTTTTTTCAGAAGGGAGTTGATACTCTTAATTTCTATTCACTGGAAGCGTCTCTTTTAATCTTTTCTTTTTTTCCTCTTTTTTAAAGAAAATTTACGATTTCAGACAAAGCCCTCCCCCTCCCCCCCATCCCACACACAACAACAACAACAAAAATTTCTTCAATCTTTTCGCCCGTAATTTACCGTTGGTCACATAAACAAAACCTCATACATGATACAACTTCCATCTAATTCCGAGCCTCCGTAAAGCCGCCGTGCCCGGGGACAATTGCCCCTTTTTTATCTCACTTCACTCTTGGAGGGCCCGTTTGAGAGCAGGAATTGAGTCTGGTGACGAGACAGACGCTTTTGTCATTGCTATACGGGCAGTGTCGCAACTAGAGTTTACGTCACTCCGGGCGAAGCTCACTTTTGCGGCCCCCTACCCTCAACACGGCGCCTGAGGCACGCGCCCCGTTTGCCCTCCCCCCTACTTGTTTCTTGCGTGTATATAGGGATTTTGCAAGACGAAACAAAGTTTTTCGAGGCCACGCGGGCTTATTTTCCGTCTGGCGTCCGTCCCTCATTGAGTCTTATATTTTGTTAAATCCGCAAATAATTGTGCTCATAGGCGTAGAGTTATATGGGCCCGTGGGGCTCGAGCCCCCCCAATAAATTGTGAATAGGGGCTGAGCCCACCCAATAGTTTATCACTAAATACAGAAAACTAATTTATAATAACATAAAAAAAGTATTCACGCCATTTACAAATGTTTAAAAAAGAGCTTTACTTATAAAAATTTTCTTCTTTTGATTTCAATCATGATTTAGTATTCACTGTGACGCCCTGTAACACAAAATGTTACTATAACCTGCCCTCGCCAGCCTCTGGTTAATTAAAATCAGATTATGCAATGTAAAGTATGAAATGAAGAAAAGTTCAGATGTGTCTAAAATGCACTATCTCATCGAAAATGTTTTTTTTTTTCCTCCTTTGGATTTTTTACTGTGCGTCTATTTTTAATTTATAACATGGTAGGAAGATACTAGCATGGATACTTACCTTACAATGGTGTAGAATTTTATGGACCCATAGAGATCGAGCGCCTCAAATAATTTTCACTTATATATAGTAAGTCATAGCTGCCAACTACTACGAAATATAACTAACCACTTTTTGTAAGCAGTATATTTTTTAATTATTTTTTTCAAAATAGTAACCAGCTCGCGCGCGCATCACAAAAATTTTGCTATATTTTAAGCCGAAAAATCATGTAGAAAAAGTGGTTAATTATATTCCGTAGTAGGTGGCAACTATGAGTAAGTTATATGTACGTGAATCAGTGGCGTAGCCAGAAATTTTTCATGGGGGGGGGGGTTACGACTTTTGCAACTCACATATATGTATATACGCCACTGAGTGAATATATGTGGTTGTGGGGCCCGCCCCCCCCCCAATAATTTTGAAAACTTTACGCTTATGATTGTGCTGATTACGTAAGAGCTATATCTGATTACAAATAAAGCAGAATATCTGTTAGTGTGTACGTTCTGGGCATTGCCGGGGCCATCTTGACTCTTCTACCGGTCCTGAATATGCACTCCGATGAGTCATCCAAAGAGGCCTACGTGTAGGCTTATTGGTTCCAGCACTTAAATACGTCATCTAACGGTGAAATCTACCGAATGAGAAACGTCCGTAAGCCTCTTTGGATGACTCATCGAAGTACACAAGCAGACCAGGACCAGGTAGAAGATTCACGATGGCGCCGGCATTACATGGGCGTTACGGTTCAGCTCGGCCTCTGAAATTCACGATTGCGTTCGGACTCGACCTCGTGAGAAATTTATCATTTATTGAGCATACTCCTTGTAAACAGATTTTTTAAAAAATGATTCACGAGAGAAATAAACTAATTATTGTCATTGAATAAACTTGAATATAGAGAATTAGAAAGTGCATTAAGAAGTTACGTATTGCATTTGTCTTTAATTTACACAAACGGCAAAATGTATGATATTCTATCAATGAAGTCATTGACTTTTATTTATGTACTATAATAAAAAGCCGGTTGTGGAGGCAATTACAACGGGCGCTTGAAATAACGCTTGATTAAAATATGTCTACACTCATCACACGCACACACACACATGATAAAATTTCCAATCAGTTACGCCCCCGCTAAAGCCCGGGCTCGGGGGCGATTTCCCCTTCTCTCTCTCTCTCTCTCTTGGCGGGCCGGGTAAGAAGAAATGATGCAGATAATACGCACACAACACAAGTTCACACAACACACGCAATAACAGTTTTGCTGAACTTCCGTGATAAACAGTTTATCATAAATATGCTATTTTAAATTTTAAGCTACAATTAACTGTAGTTTTCTAAAATTTCGGCGGATAAAAACTATATTCAAAATACTTTTCCCTTTTGTATTAATTGTAGTAATTAAAAATTGAAACTATACGAAGGAATGGACTCGGGGGTCCCCTTTGGTCCGGCCCTGGACCCACGGGTCCACGACATTAGGACGCGTAGTCCTGTGAACAATATCTTTGACCTACGTAACCCCTCGTACAAAAAATCCAAGGGGATTAAATCTGGCGATCGAAGAGGCAACTGATTTGGATCACCGCGAATAGTCCATCTGTTGGCGAAAAATGTTGATTGAGGCGATTGCCCGAAGAATCAGGTGCCCCAAAAGCTTAAGGTGAAGTCCTAGTAAGGAACGGCTCCTATATCCTCTATGTTACAATCATGTTGATGGACCAGCTCATTTACAAACTATTTTGTATAAAGTCTTGAAATTTAGTGAATGGGTACAAAAATAATCATTTAATAAAATGACATAAAAACACAGAGACTGGTACATTTTATTTTTCATTTGTAATATTTATATCAATGCCTCATTCTCCAGATGGCGCCACTGCACAGGCATTGACGGAAGGGTTTCAAATGAAAAATGTATTAAAAGCTATCTCAGTATTTTTAATTGATGCCATTGTATTAAATGATCGTTTTCATACCTATTCACCAAATGTCAAGGATTTATACAAAGCAGATTCTAAATGAACTGGTCCAGATAATCCTAACATAGCGAGTATTGTGGCTATGCCGTGCCTGACTAGGACTTGACCTTAACAAAGGCGGATACAGGGGGAGGGCGCAGGGGGCGCGCGCCCCCTCCGAGAAAAATATATTTGCACTAGATAAATGGGGCTTTCAGCAATATTAAGTGGGCTTTACACTAGATAAAATGAGTATTCACGATTTGCGCCCCCTCCGGAAAAAGTTTCTGGATCCGCCCTTGGACCTTAAATAGTGTTTCTGGGCACGTAAGCCTAATTTTCAAATGTTACATATTATAATATTCTATTCCCTCTAAATTACCAAGTAAGGGGGCCCTTTTCAATCTCTGGCGGAGGGGCCCCCAAAGAAGCCAGTCCGGGTTTGCCCCGAGTTCATCAACTGTGGTTATCACTTCCATTCATTTTGCCATCTATTGAAACTCATCACTGTGCAGCTGTGATGCCACGTGCAGTTGATTCTTTTGAGTCCTTAGTAACGGCCTTTCCGAATCAGGAAATGGCGACACATCGGCAAATCATCTCGAGGAAGTTCATTTTACTGACCATTGGACTCTATATATCTTTTGTATATACGCAGTTCAGATCGCACAGTCCTTATCTGACGGCGAACAAAAATTTTAAGGACACGCTCGCTGCTAAACAGGAGCTTTTATTTTCGTTTGAAAAGATTAAGTAACATCGGAATGCACGCGCAAAAACACGCGACATAAGAAACGACTTCATGTTCTATAAATTTACAATGCTTCGTTGTCCTATATTATACAGGGTGGTTATAATTAAACTTTCCCAATGAACAGTACTCTAGAGCTGAGACGGGCAAACGGATTGTAACCAAAATTGTATATTGGCTATACATGATATGCCCTTAAGGAAATTCGAAAAAAAAAAAGGAAGAAAATCTGAAACACTTTCAGATTTTAAATACGCACCAAAGTGCTATAAAAGCGTACCATAATTTATGCGTCGTCCCTATTTTTCTCCCTTATTCCATTAAGTTGGAAAGTGTATCATTATTCATGACTGTGCCGTATTTTTCTTCCTTGTTTCGTAAAACCCATCTTTGGAATCGAAATCTATCTTAAAATCGCCTACTAAAAGAAAACTGTTTTACAATCGTTGCCAAGTATATTACAACTATACTTCACCGTTTTAAATATAGTTTCGAATGTCCATCATAATCCATGAGTGTGCCGTGTTTCTCTTTCTGGGTTGGTTCCTTACTTTAACGCCCCGATTCTCGCGAAGGTGGCGATCATTAAACATCTGGAACTAAAACGACGATTTTTTGTATTTATGTGGTAAGCGTAATTTAGAATTAAAATGGCGATTTGGAAGTAAAGCATTCCGTTACATTTATTTTGGGTTGCCAATTAATGTAGTTTTAATAATTAAGTATCTTCGAATTCCTTAACTTTCGTTAAGGTTTCGGTTCTGTTGCGTTTATTGCTAATTTGCTCATTTTAGTTTTCATACATAAGCGTAAAGTTTTCAAAATTATTGGGGGGGCCGGGCCCCACAACCACATATATTTACGTCAGTGGCGTATATACATATATGTGAGTTGCAAAAGTCGTAACCCCCCCCATGAAAAATTTCTGGCTACGCCACTGATTCACGTACATATAACTTACTCATAGTTGCCAACTACTATGGAATATAATTATCCACTTTTTCCACATGATTTTTCGGCTTAAAATATAGCAAAATTTTTGTGATGCGCGCGCGAGCTGGTTACTATTTTGAAAAAAATAATTTAAAAATATACTGTTTACAAAAAGTGGTTAGTTATATTCCGTAGTAGTTGGCAGCTATGACTTACTATATATAAGTGTAAATTATTGGAGGCGCTCGATCTCTATGGGTCCATAGAATTCTACACCAATGTAAGGTAAGTATCCATGTTAGTATCTTCCTACCATGTTATAAGTTAAAAATAGAAGCAAAGTAAAAAATCCAAAGGAGGAAAAAAAAAAACATTTTCGATGAGATAGTGCATTTTAGACACATCTGAACTTTTCTTCATTTCATACTTTACATTGCATAATCTGATTTTAATGAATCAGAGCCTGGCGACGGCAGCTTATAGTAACATTTTGTGTTACAGGGCGTCACAATGAATACTAAATCATGATTGAAATCAAAAGATGAAAAAATTTTAAAAGTAAAGGTTTTTTTTAAACATTTGTAAATGGCTTGAATACTTCTTTTTATGCTAGTATAAATTAGTTTTCTGCATTGAGTGATAAATTATTGGGTGGGCTCAGCCCCTATTCACAATTTATTGGGGGGCTCGAGCCCCACGGGCCCATATAACTCTACGCCTATGTTTTCATATAGTTCTTTAGGGAGCGTTGAAACTTGTGCATAAGTCCTAGAGACATGTGATAGCTATTGTAACGCGTTAAAAGAGGAATCAACTCTTGCCTGTACCGTAAAACACATTTTTTGGAATCGAAATCCATCTTAAAATAGCCCACTGAAACTGTTTTACGATCTTCTCCAGGCATGTTCCAACTATATCCCGTAGACATTTTAAATACTGTTTGGAATGGGCATCCTAATCCATGAGTGTATCGTGCTTTCCTTCCTTCCATAAAACACTTCTTCGGAATCTATATATTATTTTGAAACATGTTTTTCTTTCGACAATCGAATTGAGAGAACGGCTGGGTGTAAAAACTCGGTTGAGGTGTCTGAAGGAAGGTCTCGGCCCGTAGATGTGCCATCAAAAGAGAAAATCAGAAAAAGTCGAACGGTTTAGGCGTGGGGGAACGGCAAAGGTGCAAATTTTCGCCATAGAAATAACATTCTGGTTTATTAACGCAGACGATTGCCTTAGCTCCGCAAGGTTTGATTTATTTGGAAAAATATTTTTCTCCAAATGGGATGGGGGGAGGGAGAATAAGTCTAACAAGGTTTGCGATTTTCGATCGCCAAGTTTGCTGATAGAAAAAAAAAAAATTATAAACCGAACCATGCCTGGCAATGGTTGTGAAATAGTTTTAGTAGGCAATTTTAATATAGATTTTAATTCCAAAGATGTGTTTAATGCAACGAGAAAGACAAATACGGCACACTCATGGATTATGATGCTCATTCCGAACAGTATTTAAAATGGTGAAGTATAGTTGGAATATGCTCGGCGAAGATTGTAAAACAGCTTTAATAGGCGATTTTAAGTTACATTTCGATTACAAAGATGTGTTTTATGGAACAAGAAAGATTTGATTCTTATTTTAACGCCCCCACTTTCTCCAACCTAAATAAGAATTTAAAGACACTTAATTATTAAAACGACTTTAATTGGCAACCCAAAATAAATAAATAAGTAATGGAATGCTGTACTTACAGTTGTTCCAAATCACTATGTTAATACTAAAATTACGGTTGCCACGTACAAAAAATCGTCGTGGTAACTGCATAATGTTTCATTATCGCCATTTTGGTGAGAGTCGGTGCGTTAAAGTAAAAATGAACCCAAGAAAAACGAACACGGCATAGATTATGATGCACATTCCAAATAGTATTTAAAAGGCAAAGTTGGAAGATGCTTGGCAAAAACTGTAAAACTGTCTTAGTAGGCGATTTCGAATGCAAAGATGTGTTTATGGAACAAGGGAGAAAAATACGGCACTCTCATGAATAAGGATACACTTTCCAACTTACAGGAATAAGCAAAGAAAATATGGAGGATGCATGGATTATGATACGCTTTTAATATGTTGTACTTTAGCGCGTAGTTAAAATCTGAAGTGTTTCAGATTTTCTTACTCTTTTCTTTAATTTTTTCTATTTATTCTTTAATTTTTCTATATAATTTTTCTCTATATATAATAAAGTGTCCGTCGAATTCGACGGGTTTCACCTAGTAGCAATCTATATTGAAATCCCTTACTAAAAATGTTTAACAATTTTCGCCAGGCATATTCAAACTATACTTCACCTTTATAAATACCATTTGGAAAGTGTATCATAATCTATCAGTGTACCGTACATGTCTTCGCCGTTCTATAAAACACTTCTTCGGAATTAAAATCTATTTTAAAATCGCCTACTAAAACTATTTTACAATATTCGCCAGGTGTTTTCTAGCTATACTCGAAATACATTTATCAAAAATCCCACGCAATCCATTAAAAAAACAAAACACATTTGAAAAGTGATACGTACGCGCTAATGCACACACACACAAAAAAAAAAAAAGAAAAAAAAAAGAAAAAAAAAAAACTGATTGATTTTAATAGCACGCTGGTGCTAAAAATTTAGTTTAAAAAATGTCCACTAGGGAGCGTTTTGCAATGAAAACGGCAAATTCACTGATGGAAATGGCTCATTCGAAATATACAAACAATTCTAAATTTTATTAAATAGTTTTGGGGCATTTATTCACTCATTTTGGGTAATATTTGAGCTCATTTCACCATCCAAAGTGCCATCTAGAAGACTTTTTTTTTTTTAACTAAACGTTCTGGAAAATTCCCTTGAGCACATCTCATGTAACAGTCCATATGCCAAATATGGAAGCAATCTGCTCACCGCTTCCAGCTGCAGAATGCTGTTTGTAGAGGAAAGTTCAGTATAACCACCCTGTATAATGGTAGGCACCGTGGCGGCTCGTGGGTATTTAAATGGAGGTTCACAAAACAAATTTCGAAAATTGAATATGCAGATACTACGCACCTTACAAATTAAAATAGATTTGCGTTTCCAGCAGTTAAAGAAAAACAATGGACGCAACTGAAAGAAAACAAGTCATATTTTGTCGTACATTTCGTCACCAAGGTAAGTTTTAGCACAGGTGTTGCTTGATTCATTTTATTTCAATTTTTCTTTCAAAGTACTAGGGGCCAAGGCCCCTAGACTCGCTACGCTCGCTTTTCGTATGAGGCATTCGGCCCCTAATAAGGCTTATTCGTAAAAGAGACATAATTTATCAGACAAAACCCAAAGATTGGATCTGATAGAATGTTACTGAGCTGCAAATTACTTGGTTCTTGCATGTTCATTCATTGGTACATAAAAATTAAACTTCACACTACAGTGGACCCCCCCTCCCCATAACACGGTAGATATTTTGTTATAGGAATCCGTGTTGTACGGGTCCTGAGCTATACTCCACCTGGAGTGCGGACTCCGCGTATAATCGCTGGAAAAATTATTTGCACTCCTCAGAAACACAATGATTTTTAATGTTGCCATTCAAATGTTATATTAATTAGGAGCTAAAGCGTAATAAAATCAGAACATCTGTTTCAGCTGTATTTTTAATTATGTAAAACCTTTTGGACACCTTGCGTATTTGCCACCCATGGCGATTTTTCATAATTTGGCGACTTACGTATATGTATAGTTAATAATTATCTCTAAGAAAACAGTACTTTATAAGTCTTCTTTGATAAAAACTACGGAACAGCTAGGATAGCTTGCCACCCATGGCGATTTTTCATTATTTGGCGATTTACACATGCTCACAACCTATAATTACGGCTCATGTAATGTTCCCGGAAAACCTTTATCCATATTTTCATATAATCCTTTGCAGATAGGTGTATTTAGCACCACGAATTATATGATCTCGCCGCGTTGGCAAATATCCAAAGTGTACTATAACTGCTATAATGGCATAATTAACGCCGCCAAATATGTCTACTTGTAGCAAATACTCCAGCTTGACCGAACCGGCTTTAAAATAATCTTGATTTTAATTATTTTTCATTTTCAAGATACTGGGTTCTAACATTTTGGAACGCAAAGTTCACCCTGCTTGGAAAAATACCATTTTGCTAGATTATTCCTAATGCCAAGATGGCACTTTTAAAATCATTTACAATTAGTTATTCTGTTTTGGAAAAACGAATAGTCGCTAATTCTAAACTCCTGTTGTCTAAGCGAACTTACTATTTGAAAATTGTCAACTTTGTGTAACGCACTTTGAGTTATTTATTTCATATACTTTTTAATTTGGCGTAATATTGGTGTCATTCGACTTTGTTTGTGAATTTCACGCGATTCTACATACTTGGAATTGCTTTGTTGCAAAGGAATGAACGATTTTATGCCAAATCTGGCAACCATTATGTTTATTTTTCCCGTTTTTTTTATTAATATCTTCTAAAATAATTCGATTTTCGAAATTTAAGTCAGCTTATCAGTTTCCTCGGAATTTTCCGAATACGTGGGTGGACATGTTTCTCGAAATTCAAATCCCCATGGTTTAGGAGAAGATAGGCGAACAAGCTTTTGACAGCGGCGACGACAGCGGGCCTTACTTTTTTTTTAAATAGAGAGATACGTTTGAAAAATGTCATTGGTTTAGCTCCGAAATAATTCTTTTACTCCCATCTTAATTATTTACACTAGTTTGTATAAAAATAATGCAGTGAAAAATGACAGAAATAAAGAAAATAATAAGAAAATGAAATAAACATTAATTAACTAACCAAACGTAACAAAAACAAGGGAAAATCCGGCAGAGATACCGCAAAAAAATGGCCTTGTGTGCACATTGAAAATGTGCGAACGGACTGAAATCAGTAACGCCGTACTTGCTCTCAGAGAGCGAGAAATTTTCCGTTCGCTCGTGCGATTGATTAAAGACTGTGCTGTAGTAACCTACACTAGAGTGCGTTAGCTATAATATGCGTATTTAATAATAGTGGGGGGGGAGGGGGGAGAGTAAAACTCGTGTTTTAAATTCATAAAAATCTAGAAGTATACTTAATATTTGTTTAAATTTAATTTGTTAATCCGTTTATACTTTACTTTCTGCTTTAGGGGTTGTCGTGCTCATGTGCTCAAATGGAGGAGCAACCACTGGCGACAGAGATGTAAGATTGGGGTTTCACCCCAGATTTAGGGAGATTTTTACCCCTCAGGGTTTCTTTTAGGTGGGTGGGTCTGGGGAATAGTTTAGGGGTAAAATAAAAACGATGGTTTTTAGGAGAATTTTGTTTTGATCTCTAGAGAGCCGACGAACGTCAATGAACAACGTAATAATAACTGAATTTATAAAAATATTAATGAAGTATAAAATAATAATAATGTTACATAAAATTACTAGTACCTGCAAATTATGAATTTCAAACTTTCCCCCCATTAAATCACTCTCCAGCTCTCTGACTGTGACGTACAGATTTGTCGAAATATTTTTCTCCCTACTTCTTTTCCTCTTTTCCCGCCAAGCCAATCGCCAATGAAAATTGGTATTCAATTATATATATATGTAAATATATAAGATTTTTAACATTTGGAGGGGGGGGGGAGTTTTAAATTTTAGGGGGAATTAAATGGTGGGAAGTAGGAGGCCAAAACTTTCTTTTCAGATATCTTACAGAAAACAAGATATATCCATGGAATTCTTGATATAAAATGTAACACTCACGAATGCCTAAATATCAATTTCAGGACATTTTGAAATTGGCCATCAAAGGCGAGTGGCCGGCAATTTTTCCCTTTCTTTCAAGTCTTCGTAGACGGGAAAAACAGCCATTGGCGGATACAGAAGGGGGGGGGGCAACGCGTGCCCCCCCCCAGGCGAACTAAATTTACTCTACAGAAGATTGACTTGTTTCGTAAATTTTATTGATTTCTGAAGAAAATGCGACAAAAAATGTTTTGTGCCCCCTCCAGAGTTTTTTTTCTGGATCCGCCACTGAAAACAGCTGACGCTTCATTTAAAGAATTTAAAATAACATTTCAAGTCATTTTACAGGGTATAGCAAAGCTACATGAATAGTGATGAACAGCTTACTGTATATGAGGCTATCCCCTAAAAATCTCGCCACGTTTGGCGTCAGTACATGTCCACACATCGATCCGTTGCCAAATTTGGCGGCAAAAATAAAAGGACAGTTGTGTTGGAAAATGTTTCATAATCGATGCGTTTTCCCACGATTTAGCTGTCTTCCTACAACATTATCATTTGTTACGTGTTTCATTCTTGTACTTACTTCGAAACTTCACGTTAAAATCGTGTTGGAGTTTTTACGGTGTTCCGAACAAGTCATACCAAATTGCATGATGCGATGTTGCAAAGGACTAAAAAAAAAAACATTCGTTTGACGAAATCAGGATTTTTTTTTTTTTTTTTTTTTTTTTTTATGTCTCCACACGCAAAAATGCAGTTTTCGTCTTCAGTTTTAATTTTTTTTCTCTCATTTGACAAGCTCACGGAATAGTGAAAATTATAATGGATTGACTTTGTGTGACCTGTTTGTCTGTGTGTGACCTGTATTTTATTTTCAGTCATTCGTACCAGAAGAGTGCTGCGAGTATTAACCCTTTCAACCATTTTCACATCAAAGAGATGAAACACTGGATACACTGTCCGCCACTCAAAAAGTGCAGCCGTTGCCATCGCTGGATTTAACTACCAGCAACTTGACGGTCGGTCTTATCGCCCATCACGTGCTAAGTCACAGAGCTATCAGATGCAAGCAATAATAATAGATAAAATTCATGATATCAACGCATGAACAAGCGGTAGTTTCTTTTACTACACTAGGGGCCAAGGCCCCTAGACTCGCTACGCTCGCTTTTCGTATGAGGCATTCGGCCCCTAAAAGGCTTATTCGTAAAAAAGGCATAATTTCAACAGACAAAACCCCAAGACTGGATCAGATTGAATGGTACTGAGCTGAATGTTACTGAGCTTGATGCCACATTGCTTGGTTCTTGCATGTCCATTGGTACAAAAAAATTTAAACTTCACACTACAGTAGACCCCCTCCCCCCTCATAACATGGAAGATATTTTGTTATAGGAATCCGTGTTGTACGGGTCCTGAGCTATACTTCACCTGGAGTGCGGACTCCGCTTATAATCGCTGGAAAAATTATTTGCACTCCTCAGAAACACAATGATATTTAATGTTGCCATTCAAAAGTTATATTAATTAGGAGCTAAAGCGTAATAAAATCAGAACATCTGTTTCACCTATATTTTTAAATATGTAAAACCTATTGGACACTTTCCGTTTTTGCCCCCCATGGCGACTTTTCATTACTTGGCGACTTCCGTACATGTGTAGGTAATAATTAGCTCTAAGAAAACAGCACTTCATATGTTTTCTTTGATAAAAACTACGGGACAGATAGGATAGCTTGCCACCCATGGCGATTTTTCATTATTTGGCGATTCACACATGCTCACGACCTATAATTACTGCTCATGTAAGGTTCCCGGAAAACCGTTATCCATATTTTCTTATACATAATCCTTTGCAGATTGGCTTATTTAGCACCACGAATTATATCATCTCGCCGTACTGACAAATTTCCAAAGTGCACTATAACTGCTATAATAGCACAGTTAATGCCACCCAATATTTTTTCTGGTAGCAAATACTCCAGCAGGACCGAACCGGCTTTAAAATAATCTGCATTTTAATTATTTTTCATTTTCAAGATATTGGGTTCTAACATTTTTGAACACGCTGTTTAGATTCATCCTGCTTGGAAAGATACCATTTTGCCAGATCGTACCTAATGCCAAGATGGCGCTTTTAAAATCAGTTACAATGAGTTATTCTGTTTTGGAAAAACGAATAATCGTTCATTCTAAACTCCTGTTGTCTAAGAGAAACTTACTATTTGAAAATTGTCAACTTTGTGTAACACAGTTTGAGTTATTTATTTCATATACTTTTTAATTTGGCGTAAAATGGGCGTCGTTCTACTTCCTGTTTATCAATTTCACACGATTCTACATACTTGGAATTGCTTTATTGGAAAGGAATGAATGATTTTATGCCAAATCTGGCAACCATTAAGTTTTATTTTTTCAGTTTTTTATTAATATCTTCTAAAATAATTCGATTTTCGAAATTTTAGTTAGCTTATCAGGTTCCTCGGAATTTTTCGCATCTGTGAGCACGTTTCTCGAAATTCAAATCCCCACGGTTTAGGAGAAGATAGGCCAACAAGCTCTTGACAGCGCCCGTTACTTTTTTTTAATACTTAGTATAGTAGAGAATGTATACAAAGTGTCAATTTTACTTCTCATTTTGTCCTCTTAAGTATTCCGTAGAATTAACGTTTAATATTCGTGAATGAAAGCTAGGAAAATTATATAATGTTTACAAATTTCTGTCTCTGACAGTTTTTATTTTTTTTATTATTTTCTTTTTTTTTCATACTAAAGAACGGGTCAGCGGCCTACTGTAGTCTTGACCACTACGAGACAAGGGCCACAGATGCTACTATTTCATTTCGGGGGCGTCTATTACGCAGACCAATGTTGCCTCCTATGGGTGCTCTCCTAATTTTGAATCCATTCCAGATGAGAGACCTAGCACCCGTATTGATACCCCCAGAGGTATCGTTTGAACATGGAGGATATTGGAGCCACAAACAGATTTTACGTGCACCCGCTCCGATATAGCGTATACGGTTCTACAACAGTATAGCCGTGAGAGGTTTTCACCCTCCCGAGTACTGGCCAAGCCGGTGCTGCTTCACTTTTCCTGTTCTTGTGAGCGACTAGGCCTCTACTGGACCTGCCTCTGACAGATTAAAATTTGAGCTTTCCAAAAAAGGAGCGCTATCCACAGTTGGGTTGACCTGTTCGCTACCATCGTTGCAAGGACACAATGGCAACAATTTCCCCTCATTATCTACCCATCGCTGCTTACAGTCACTTTGGATCTTTGAATATTCCTGTTGTGGACCAGCTATTACGCTGCGCAGGAAACAACCATGCCGTTTCGGGTGCCAATTGTGCCAATTGTGCCATTTGTGCCGCCAATTGTGCGTATCGGGAAGCAACGATACGCATAAATCGAGTTTTCTGCAACGATTACGGGTTAACCATCAGGGCCTGATTACTGAAAAGGCTCGGGAAGCTTGAGCTTCCCCTCAGAATTTGAAGGGGGCCCCTGAAAACGACTGAAAAACTGCGATAAAAATTCAAAATTTTGTTTTTAAAAAGGATCTTTTAAGTTATTGTAAACATTTTTAATGGAGAGAAGTGGTGCTTTTCAGAAGACTTGATACTTCATGTCGCAACATTTCTAAATTGGTTGTTTGCGATGTCTTTGCCTGGGACATCGGCTGCAGTTGAGAGTTTTTTTTTTCTATTATGGGGAATATTTGGTTGGCAGAAAGAGGTAGACTTTTAATATGTAATGTTAAACATCTTCTAAATGTCAAAATTAATTCTCAACTTCTGTGTTGCGATTTTTATGATGTCATCGAAACAAACAAAGAATTCCTGAAAAAAAGTCATGTCTAATGAGAAATAGGACTCAATTCTTAAAGTTTAATGTTCCAGTAATGAAATGTTTTTAGTTATTTGTTAATGTTTAAAGTAATTTCAAAAATACTGTAAAATCTCGTTACAATGAACTCAACTATTATGAAGATTAATGAATAAAATATTTTAATAAAATCATTTAAAAAAATCATTAAAACTTTACTTTTCCCAAACAAAGAGGGGATGGGGGGGGCCAAAATGAGACTGAGCTTCCCCTCACTTTAATCGGGCCCTGTTAACCATTGTTAAGCAGCAGTAGTTCAAGTGAGATGGTATTGGAAAGTATTTCCTAATCAGTGTCCTCAGCATGAATTATCTTTATCGCCGTCGTAATCCCTTTCTGTTTGTTGTTTTATGACCCGGAAGGTGCAAAAAGCAAAGAAGCATGTTTTTCTGTTTACGTAACCACTCACTTTTAACTGCTGACCTCCAGTGATAGCGAAACCGGTTTCGCCAGTGCACTTCACTGGAAGGAGAGATTCACACCTGAGGGAAGCACAGCCGCTCCTGTCTCTCTGTATCTGGACAGTTCAGCCGATAGAAACTTAAGCAAACCGATGCATAAACATGACCTGCTTGTCACCTGACAATTTAATTTTTCTTGTTTGTTTGTGAACATGTATTTCGGATTTTTGTGCTTCGCCCAAATTCCGCTTATAAATCCACGTCAGAAGGACAACACAAGAGGGGGGGGGGTGCCCTCCTTGGGGGTCTTTTTAAGGTGTCCTAACCCACTGTATTTATCAGGTTGTAACGAAAGTTCTCCGCCAAATCTGCTTGAGTCAGCTCCTGCGGCACCCAGCGATTGAACTTGTACATGAAGTTTACGGGATGCATAGCATGGCTAATGGGCATGGCATTAATATCTAACTCTTTAGCTTGCTCTCAAGTGGTTAAATACTGATCTTCTTCTACAAGTTCTCGCAGGTGGCCCTCATCAACATCAGTAGGCCGGCCAGAGAGCTCTGCTTCTTGAATATCATAGACCCCGTTTTGTAACTTTCAGTACCAAACCTTCACAGTGCCATATGATACACCAGTAGAATCTTAATTACACACATAATTCTTTGACATTCTGTAGAACTTTTTGCAATAGAACTGGAAGTAAGTGATGGTTCTAATCCAGTAACGTGATAGTTCCATTTCAGACACCTTGTACTTAATGATAACGATATTTTTTAACAACACAGTGTACCAAAGCAAGTATGTTTCTTTCAAATGACAAATATTGTTTGACAAAATATGAGCAAACACACCAACGTGAACTGTTTGCAGACGATATTTTTAGTGGCGGAAAACTTTCGTTACAACCTAATATATTGTAAGAGCGAATGTTTTTATATTAAGGGTGTATTTGGCCAAGTAGATAGTCTCCGTGGTAGTCCGGTTGACAGGGTGCCAAACTCGGGTTCATATTCCGGCTGACCATCGACTGTGCTAAAAACATTGTTGGGTTCCATTCCCACTAAACCCTCTGGTTGTTTAAATTTCCTTTCCCTCAAACACTGTCACATCGTTTTGTCCACTTTATTCATTTAGCACACAAATCTGAAAATAAATGTTCCAAATACAAAGCCGACCAGGTGGTCTGTGGCTAGCGCGTCTTACGACCATTCTTTGTGCCCGGGGTTGGAATCCCGGCATATGCTTGGCTTTGTGTGTTCGTCCTAATGTTGTACTGTAAAAATATCTATTTGAAATACACTGGCCTCCGAAAGTTAAGGGAAAACCGGAGTTTTGCGCCTAATTCGCAAACGAATGAATGTAGAAACATCAAATTTGAATGGCATGTGCACAAAACAGTTAGGTATTGACTGCAACATAGAAGTTTAGATAAGAAAAACGTAAAAATGATTTACTACAACAACAACAACAACAAAGCAATCTCGCTGGAAAAGTCCATTCTTGGGGAAAAAATGATATATCACAGTTTTATGTGGAGAAATGTCATAGAAACATTAAAAAATGATTTTTAATAAGAGATACGCCCACCCTAGCTTAAATTCATTGGCGACATCGACTTTCCATGCTGCCAATAGACTTGTTCCACGCAGTGGCGTGCATCCCACCCAAGCAACCCAAGCAGTGCTTCGGCAACTGAAAATAAGGCTATTATTGTTTTTAAATTTTGCTTTCTATCACAAATTGAAATAAAATACCATCTACCTTACTTATCTCTCTGTTCTAAAAAAAAGTAAAGGCCGCTGGCGCTGTCAAAGCTTGTGGACCTAACTCCTCCTAAACCGTAGGGATTTGAGTTTCGACTAAGGTGCCCACAGATTCGAAAAATTCCGAGGAACCTGCTAAGCTGATTTAAATTTCGAAAATCGAATTATTTTAGAAGATATTAATAAAAAACTGAAAAAATAAACCGAATGGTTGCCAGATTTGGCATAAAATCATTCATTCCTTTGCAACAAAGCGTTTCCAAGTATTTAGAATCGCGTGAAATTTACAAACATGAGTTAGAATTACGCGCATTTTACGCCAAAATAAAAACTATATGAAAGTAACTCAAAATGTGTTACACAAAGTTGACAATTTTCAAATAGTAAGTTCGCTTAGACAACAGGAGTTTAGAATGAGCGATTATTCGTTTTCCCAAAACAGAATAACTAATATCTTGAAAATAAAAAATAATTAAAATGCAGATTATTTTAAAGCCGGTTCTCGCGCAGCTGGATTATTTGTTACCAGTAGAAATATTTGGTGGCGTTAACTATGCCATTATAGCAGTTATAATACACTTTGGATATTTCCTATCGCGACGAGATGGTGCAATTCGTGGTGCTAAGTACGCCAATCTGCAAACGATTATGTAAATGAAAATATGGATAACGTTTCCGGTAACCTTAAATGAACAGTAATTATAGGTTGTGAGCATGTGTAAATCGCCAAATAATGAAAAGTCGCCATGGGTGGCAAGCTATCCTATCTGTTCCGTAGCTTTTATTAACTTTACATGTACGCAAGTCGCCAAATAATGAAAAATCGCCATGGGTGGCAAATTCGCAAGGTGTCCAATAGGTTTTACATTATTAAAAATACAGCTGAAACAGATGCGGCAAAAACGGAAAGTGTCCAATACGTTTTACATATTTAAAAATATAGATGAAACAGATGTTCTGATTTTATTATGCTTTAGCTCCTAATTAATATAACTTTTGAATGGCAACATTAAGTATCAATATGTTTCTGAGGAGTTCAAATAATTTTTCCAGCGATTATAAGCGGAGTCCGCACTCCAGGTGGACTATAGCTCAGGACCCGTACAACACTGATTCCCATAACAAAATATCTTCCGTGTTATGAGGGGAAGGGGATCTACTGTAGTGTGAAGTTTAAATTTTTATGTACCAATGAACCTGCAAGAACCAAGCAATGTGTAGCTCAGTAACATTCTATCTGTTCCAATCTTCGGGTTTTGTGTGTTGAAATTATGTCTTTTTTACGAATAAGCCATATTAAGGGCCGAATGCCTCATACAAAAAGCGAGCGTAGCGAGTCTGGGGGCCTTGGCCCCTAGTTTTTAAAAAATTTATACGTATATTCATAATTTCTTAACTCGACAAATATAAATGTCAAGTGGATAAACAAGTATATTTTCTTTCTGACTCTCTCCATTTCTCTGCCGCGAGATCAACCCATATGCAATGTCTGCTGAAGGGGTGTTGCTATAGAAACATGACCTCATCAGAGCAGGGGCGTAGCCAGAAATTTTTCATGGGGGGGGGGTTGTGACAACTACAACTCATATACATGTATGCGTGTGTGTGAAAATGTAGTGAAGAATATGCATTTTGTATGGCAAAAAATTTCTCATGGTGGGGGGTTATGACCCCCCTAACCCCCCCCCGTGGCTACGCCCCTGCATCAGAGAATTAGCCAATCGGGGACGACACTCCAAAACCCATATTCTGCCTTACTGTGACTGATAAACCAAGCAGTTTGTATTCTACATGCACCAAAACCAAATTGCGAGGTGGGCTGCATTGTGCTTTTTCGATTTCACTGATTCAAGACGATTTCAAGGACGGCTCCCACGAGGGGGCCATGGGGGTTATGTCCCCCTCCGATATTCTCTTTTATAACGTTAGATTTGCATACTTCACGATTTTACACGTTAAATTTGCATTTCGAACAATTTATATACCTAAGTAAAATGTTCAATACCCCCTCACAGAATTCAGTCTGAAGCCGCGCTTGGACGATTTGATATCCTTTTTTAAAATTATGCAAATTTAGAGCTTTGTGCTATTTTAGAAAAGATGGCTGATTTTACAAATAATGATGTTATAGCCGATTTTTTCGTCGGAAAATTTTTGAAAAGAAAATTGTGATTGTTAAAGGAAGACCACTGCCAAATTTAAAGCAACAAAAAGCATTACACGACACTTTAAAAGGTTTGTTATGAAAGATGTAAATGGCTTGCAGGAAGTGCTATCTTTAACGAATAATTTGTTGGAATTGTCCACTATTTAGCCGTGAAAAAAGGTCATCTTGGATAACTGGTTACAACAAAAGGCAATATGGAATCATGATGTTGCTCATAATCCTGTTTCCACTACAATGGCAAGTTTTGGAACTATTGGTATTGAGACTGAATTGAGTGTTCAAATACTGAGAATTAAAAACTGTGTACGTAATGGAACTGGACAAAACAAACTTTCAAACCTCGGAATTATATCAATTGAAAGTGATTTGTTAATTAGCTTAAAAGAAGAAAATATATTTTTCGATTCTGTAATCAATCATTTTGCTTCTAGTGAAAAAAGAATGAAATTTGCTTCAAATAAAATTAAATATTTGAACTTAAAAAAAAAAAAAAAAAAAAAAAAAACACGGGTTTCTTTTCATTGCTATGCTCCTTTAAGGAGCAGACATTAATATCTTGCTTAAATTGGGATATTGCTGTTGTGGTGGGATTATTGCTTAGAGGGAAATGTTAATCGGACTGTGTGCGTGTGTCCGTCTTAGTTTTAGATTTTCTCTCTCTCTCTCTCAAATGCAGTGCCGTAGCCAAGGGGGCTTAGGGGGGAGCCATAACCGTCCCATGAGAAATTTTTTGCCATACAAAATGTATATTTTTCACTCCTTTATCCCGCACACGTATACATATATATGAGTTGCAGTAGTTGTAACACCCCCCCCCCCAGTGGCGTAGCCAGAAATTTTTCATGGCACTGCTTGGATGAGCTGTTGAGCCACCGCACGTCCCTGGTTCCACGTGACGTCACACTTCCTCTTGGATGGCAAAACTAACCAATGGACTTATTCTACGGGACGACTGGTTTGGCATAAATAACAAATGGAGTTACTCTGCGTGACGTCACTGAGCTATTTGTTAGTAAACATGGAACAAGTCTATTAAGTTGTCGTTTTACGAAATGGGAAGCGAAGACCAGGCACGGAGTAATTTTGTTCCAGCTCTCCTAAAGACCTTGCAGGTGGACTTATAGCAGCAATCTGTCTACCAAGATAGTCCCAAAGATGCTCTATCGGATTCAGGTCTAGAGATTGAGCTGGCCATGCCATTCCTCAACAACTACAGCTCGGTGAGGTCGTGCATTATCATCCATCAGAATGAAATCATTGCCAATTGCCCCGGCATATGGGCGGATATATGGATCAAGGATCTCATCGCGATATCTCACACCAGTCAGAGTTCCTCCCTGGAACATCTGCAGGTTAGTCTGACCACCAACGGAGATCCCTGCCCAAACGGTTATTCCACCTCCTCGGTAAATGTGTCTTTCAACAGTGTTGGATGGATGGTACCTGGTGCCTCCAGTAGAAGTTTTTCGAACTCAAAAGCTTAATCTAGAGCATAAAAGGGGGCTCCTTTGCAGGGAGGGGGACGCCACGCACCCTAGGGTCGCCTCTAGTGTCGCCCGTGGCATGTGCCCCAGCACCTGCCATACCCTACACACGCCACAACTGACGCGTGAAGGTAACGTGTTCGGACTTACCGTGCGGCTGTTCATCTAACGGTCTCGTGTTTTGGTCGGTTTTCTCCAGAAGTGCAGTGAATACATATTAGGACCCCTTAAAAAGCTTAACGCCCAGGCGACCTCTCCAGTAGGCTAGCCATAACACAAAAAAAAAATAACCAAACTAGACACGCCACTGGTAATTATGCAAAGGTTTTAACTAACTCTATGGACGTGATCAGTGTTTAGAGTTCGTGCCGTAGCTAGGGGCCGGCCAGGTGTGCAACAGCCAGGGGCGCAAGCCTAAAAAGAAGTCATAGGGACGCAAAATTCAAATCTTGCCGGGGCGCTCATGACCCTAGCTACTACTTTTCATGGACGTCGGCAGAATAGGGCAAGGGGGAAGGGCACTTACCTCCCCTTGGATACTTGTATGACGTTTTTCCCCCTGCTTCTTTATGCTTTCCAACATTTTGTTTTCCACCGGGGGGGGGGGGGGCACTTGCTGATTAGGCACCGTATTGTGGCCATTTTATGATGGGAGCACCCAGTGGGCATATCCTGCGTTACCCTCCTATTAAGGGACGGACAAGTTAACATCCATGTCCAAGGCAAGATTCGAACCCGGACCCAAGGCGTGATAGAGTGGTTCTTAAGCCACTACACCACCTGGACGGCCTGTCCAACATGATAACAATACATTGAAGTAACCTGGGCCCCCTCCCCTGGAACATTTTCTACCGACGCCCATGGGACTCTGATTGGAGTGTGAAGTGCTTAACCTACGCCGTACGAGTGTAGATTCTTTTCTACACTTCTACAACCAAGAGAGTGCAGCCGCACTCTTCCAAGGTCAGTTGAAGACCAAAAAAAAAAAAAAAAAACGCGAAACAACTGGCTGTTTAGCCATGAGCAGTTACGTTTTTTTTTTTTTTTTCTTGGTATGGGTATTTTATGTTAAGCGTTTCTCTCGTAAAAAAAAATCAAAAAAATTAAGGCGCCGCATTTTAGTAACTGGAGATATGCCGTCTGCTTCGGCTGCTGAACTCCTAATGGATGCATTGTGTTTTGGGTCAGCTGAATTTCTGAATGCTTGCTGACGTTTGTTTACGTTATTCATTACGACCAGCTGTAAAATGAGTAGTAATATGCAGATGTAAGGGCGTTCAGCCTTTTGCCCTCTTTAATATGTTGTGCGGTTTGACGCATAAATTCTTCGCTGTATGTGACCTTTTAGCAATAATAAAAGACAGAAGATAATTCGGATGGCAATGGTACGCTGTAAAAGGTGTTTTTTAAGAAATGGTCAGGGGCCCCCAGGACAAAGGTATTCGCGGGGGGGCGGGCTTGCACAAAAATTTACCGAAGAATAATATTTAGTTAATTGATACTCTCTGAAAGATTGATACTATCTGAAGATTGATACTATCTGAAATGAATCATGCGCAAGCAAATATATTTACTTTATTTTAAAATTTTAAGTGCATAAAATATTTAAAATTCATTAAATTTTTTTCTCCCTTTAAAATACTCGAGAGTAAAAATGAGGTAGAAGATCTCTTTCAGACTCCCCCCCCCCCTTTTTTTTAACTCCTTCAAAAACTTAAAAATTTGTAAAAGAAAATCGATAAGAATTCTGCACAAATTTTTTCAAAGAATGTGTTATTAGTTATTGATTGATACTATTAATGCTATACATTTTTAGATAAACAACAACTAGATAGATTATAAAAGAAATTTAAATCAACTATATTAAAAATTTTGTGTGATTTTGGTGGATTGAATTTGTATAATCAGATATTTTACTTAGAATTTCAGGTAGAAATCAAACCTTTATAGTGTTTAAAAGATAATTTTAGTAGCAAGTAGCTACTTTGATACTTCCTGGAAACCTCTCCAGGAAGTATCTCCCTAAACTTTCCAGATACTTCCTGGAGAGTTTTGAGGCCCCATGAAAATGGAGGTCCGGTGTATGAGCTCCAAATTCCCTGAAGTCAGTGGCGTAGCCAAGGGGGAGATAGGGAGTCACACCCCCCATGAGGAATTGCTTTCCATACAAAATGTATATTCTTTAAACCCTTATCATGAACACGTATGCATATATGTGAGTTGCAGTAGTCGTAACCCCCCCCATGAAAAATTTCTGGCTACGCCACTGCCTGAAGTAAATCAGTCCCTGGAAATTACGCAACTTTTGAACAATTTTTTAAAAGAATCCAACTGCAACAGAGATAAGAAGATAACTTAGTGTGCAACAAAAATCTAAAATGATGGTTTGTTTGTTTACAGTTCTAATTTTGAAATAAAAGTTACTGATTTTCAAGTTTTAAGTTAATTAAGAGGGATGTATTCTAGAATGTTCCGGTAAGTCCTGAAACTTCTCGAAATATTGCATTATTCGGAAAGTAAAATCGTTTTTTCGCATGTCAATATTTTGCCTAGACAAAACTATTGAAGATAATAATACGAAATTCGGCACGTATGTGAGTTTCTTAGCATAGGTGCCAGATTGGAAAGCATTTTCTAAAATTCGTAACTTATGGGGATAGGGGGCCAAAACAGTCTTTTCCCATATCCCGCGTGATCTCAAAGAAGAAAAGAGATATCCATATAATTCTTGCTGTAAAATACAGCCTTCACGAATGCCTAAAAATCGATTTCAGAGCATATCGAATAGGATTCTTCATGGAGGGTAGACGTGAAAAAAGGGGAAGGGTGTCCCTTTTTTATTAAAGAAGAAGTCTATTATTTATAAAATTATCTCTTTAAAATTTAAAAAATACGGGTCCTATGCCTTGTTTGTAAATCAATAGTTGTTGAAAATTTATTTGTTTCAATTCTATGTAAGAAAACGACATCACTTTCCGAACAACCCAATAGTATCTTTTGAAAGTTTTTTTTTTCCTTTAATTCTTTTAAAAAATAAGTCATCTTTCCCGTATGAAGAACGGGGGTGTTCAGATGCTAAACAAATAAATAAAAAAACCACTTCTCTTTAAAAAATTTTCAATACACAAGCACACTAAATAACTCAAGGAAACCGCATTCCAGCGCTCTCTCAATTCGCTTCATCCTCCCAGCTCTGATCGAAGAAATTTTCTTTCCTTTTTTTTTTCTTCGTGTTCCAGCATCGAACAACTAAATTCACGTGCCGGCACCAGGGGCGCATTTAAGGCGTCCAATAACACCCCGAAAAACGTTTCTGCACGTGACCGGCGCTCCAAATCTGTTTTCTGCAGCCGTGAACATGCCTCTGGTGCATTTACGAGAAAAACCGATATAGATACACGGGCCGGACACGGTTGGATAAAGTCTCCATTTACCAACCTTTCTAAAAGACTCCGATATATATATATATATATATATATATATATATATATCTGTTTAATTTGCTTGGAGAAGAAAAAAAAAACACAGCAAATTCTCTCACGTACGTAACTTATGCGATGCCAAGGTGTTTTTCTCCAGGCATTTATCGCCGAAAGGGTGAAAAACACCGATATAAAGTTTATTTATAAAAATGAAGACTCGTTTTTTTTCAAACTATATATATATATATTCCTCCATTTCATAGATAGAATTTTCTTTACTTTTTGTCCGGGCTTGATGTCTTATCTTGGATGTTCATAATTTCATATTTGAAAGCTCTAAAGGAATACTTTTATTTCATTATATTTTTCAAGAAATAAAAAAAAACCACTGCAGGGATATTTTTAAATGTGCGGCCATGATTTCAAATAACTCAGATTTCTTTTCTTTTTTTTTTTTTTTTACGTTTGAATGGTTGTGGCGGTATGTAGCTTGTCTCCGAATCCCCCAAAAGAAAAAAGAATAGGAAAGAAGCAGAAAGATGGAGATAGAGAGATACGCTTTCTCAGAAGCTATGAAAGAATATAGTTCTGGTCATTTAAAATAACGCACGTTTTAGGTAAGAAGACTTTGAAAAGTTTTATATGTGAAATTTCAGCAAAATGAAAAGGGGAGATAAACATTTAGGGAGTGTATCTTTTTTTGAAACTATTGCGGGATAGTTAGTTGTAGCGCACGTTGAAAAATGATGAATAAAACAGACACTTTTAATTTAACCTTTTGAAGAGCAGTGGTTGCACCATGAACCACTACCTTATTTCAGCGCTTTCACCACTAGTCGCAAAAAAAATAGAGTTAAATGGTCCCAACGCTGAAAAAGTGCAGTCGTCGCCATCTATCCATTTAACTACCAACAATATGGCGGTAACAAAACTCACGCTATAAAGAAGGGCGCAATTTTGATTTGTTTGGACTAATGTTAACCCTTTGCAGTCATATTACACTGTTTTACTGGTCGCAATTAATTTTCTTTCGATGAACAATAATACATAACATACAAAATTATGAAGCAAAAAACAAAATTTAAACAAGATTCGTTTTTCTCCAGTTGATAGAGCGCCACTCCAAATTGTACGATGGTTAGCGCAGCACTTTCTACGATTGCTGGCCAGAGTTCGACTCCCGGCTTGTCCATCCTTTCATAGGGGCAGCATTGGTACTCCCCATAATCAAGTGACCAACACTTCCGGCGTTTGTAGTGGCCAATGCTCATGGACTGTAAGTGTCCACCATTCGAAAAAAAAAAAAAAAAAAAAATAATAATAATAACGGAAGCACTGTATTCGTTAGCGAACAGTTTCCTTAGCACTTTATGCTCTTTCATAGGACGTGTAAACTGATATATCTTAGAGAATAATATAAAATTAGTATAATAAGATCAGTAAGGTTGTTTCTTGTGGTGGCTGAGAGCAGAGCAGACTTGAGACTGGAACGGTAAAAACGTTTTGATGGCCGAAAGTATAGATATACAACTGCAAAGAATTAAAATAGTGAACCTCCTAACGAAACCTCAAATCTTGTAAGGCAATCGTTATAGCAAATGATAGTTTGAATTTGCGTTTTGTGGACTTATATAACGAAATCATAGTCGATGGGAGTGATCTTTGTTCATCTTAACCTTTCAAGTCGGCTGCGACAGTAGTTGACTAAATGCTTTTGTCAAATTTGTAAAGTATATCATGAAGTAGTTACTCATTTCAGTTTTTCTGCTTACTTTATTAAAATTCATTTGACGCAAAAAAAGTTTTAGTGTAGAATATTTAATTTCTTAAATTATATACGTTAATTTGTTACACAATAATGAAAATATCTGAATTTTGACTCATAACAGCATAACATTAATTTATTCACAGCGGTTTAACGAAGTCAGTAATTTTGCGCTGTTTCATTATAACGTTTTAAAGAAATTACCTTTTTGCATTTCTTTTTCTGGGTCCCTTAAACTTCGCTGTAAAGAGAGTTGACTGTAATACATTCTGTGTCAAATCATCATCATACTCAGAGCCAGATTATCCGTTAGGCTCCAGCTTGAGGACCCTAACTAATACAGGGACCCTAAAAAACGGCCTCTAAAAATAGAAAAAATGCAAATTTCGCAGGCTAACAATTACGTAACTATGTCTATAGTCTGGTTTCACATTGGGAATTAAGTCTATCGTGAGCCTATGGGGCTTAGGATAGAAATTCACACGAGTAGGCCCTCTAGGCTAGTCAACTTTTATTCAAGGTTTTTCTCGAAAAACGCGCTTTAATTCTTTATCTATTAAAGATAAGTGGGCAGTGTAAATTGAAAAAAAGTTTAAATTAAGATAGGAAGGAAGATTATGTAAAGAAAGATATCTTCTTTTTAATTTTCAAAAATTTACACATTTTAAATTTGTATACGACCCCCGTACGAAAATATTCTCAGTAAATTGTGCCCCATACATTAATGATGTACGAAACTTCAGAATTATATCATAAAAAGTGCCAGGAATATGAAGATAAATATATGCTGATTTAAACCCCTTTTCAATGGCTCTCGAAGGAAAAAATCACGTCTGATGATTGCGTTTCAGGGATCGTACAGAAATAACGAAAGAAAATACCCTCTTGCTCTTTAGCAATAAACGTTTACAGTCAAAATCTTGTGTAGTCCCCGAGCATCTTTGTTATAAGATATCTGTTAGACGTTTTATGATAGCAGGCTGAAATTTTGTGCATCACCTCATCAGGGACTGCATGGGGCACATTTTACTAATTGGGATATTTTGGTACCGGGATCGTGTACAAATTTAAAAAGTGTAACTTTTTGAAAATGAACGAGAGGATTTTTTTAAACGTAATCTTTTTTGCTATCTTAATTTGAACATTTTTTTCTGTTTAACTCTAATAGATAAAAACGTGCTGCCACCTTTTTGTGATACACTGTAGAGGCAATCTTCTGTAAAGGTTAACGCACAATAGAGATGATTTATTCCGATTTTATTGCTAGAAATTTCATTAACGTCACCAACGCATGTCGCAGAAATACGATGTTTTTATTTATATCGATGTTTTTATTTATTTCGATGTTTTTATTTATATGTTATCGAATGGAAATTTAAAAATAAAATAAAATAAAATAGAATGGAATAGAATTTTAAAAAATCCTGACCCACAAATTCTCGAAAAGGGGCGAAAACAAAAATATATATTAATCATTCGCAGGTCAGGAAACAAATAAAAGATTAAGTCAGCGCATCTAGAACTTGAACTTGACGCAGTCCAAGGGTATAAAAAGGGAGGGATTTTACAGAGAGAGCTAAATATAGGAAAACAGAATTATCGTCTGCCTGGTTTTATGGATAATTCAACGAAAGAATGGCCGCTCGCCCCATAAATCTCCGGCCCTTTTGTCTTATCGCATTCCTTGCGTCATTTTCAGAGCTCCGGAAAAATATTCAAGGAGCTTTTTTTTGTTTTTTGTTGTTTTTTAAAAATGGGGGCGGATATTTTTTTAAGCGCTGAGGATAATCTACGAATTTTATGGCAGCTCTATCCGATTTTCATTTGTGCAGAATGGAGGAGGTGGGGGGGGAGAGCGAGAACCTGAGCAATATCTTGAGTTCTAACAATCACGAAACTAAAAGCAACGAAATAAGCTGCTTGGATCCATGTTTATGGTATTGATTTTTACTTTCTACGAACATGTACCATGTAAGGAAAGTATTACAATCTTGAAAAAATTTGACTTTGAGACTTTGAGATGTATTTACACGTTTTGAGGTCTTCAGAAGAAATTCATTTGCGCGATTTTACGAGATATATGTATGTATGTCTGCTTATGTATATGCGTGAATACGATAGCTCCTAAACGGCACGGCGCATTCGATTAAGCTCGAGTTTGGTATATATGTTACAGACTACCGTCGCACGACTGGTATTGATTTTGGTGTGAATAGGACTTGTAGTTTTTTTTTTTTTTTTTTTTTTTTTACAGGGCTACAAAAAGATTTCTTTTACATTATGGACTATGGGCGGAAATTCTGAAAATGCTCTACCGTCTACATGATGCATTCGATTGGGCGCAAAATTGGATATGTATATTATAGTTCACGGTCACACAACCTGTATAGATTTTGGTTAGTATAAGAATTGTATTCTTTTCAAGGCTACAAAAAAGATTTTCTTGAATTCAGAAAAGAAATTCTTGAAAGTGCGCTACCGTCTGAACGCTGCATTCGATTGAGTGCAAAATTGAGTATGTATATTATAGTCACAGTCACATGACTTGCATAGATATTTTGGTGTGTGTGGAGCTGATAGTTTTTTCATGGCGTTGCAGAAAATATTTCTTATATATTAGAGCCTTTGTTCCCAAATTATTTAAAGTGAGTTAGCGTCTAAATAGTGCATTCAACTGAACTCAAATTAGGTACGTATGTTGTAGGTCACTGTGTTACATAATGCATAAATTTTAGTGGGTGCGCGGTTTTTATAAGGCTACAAAAAAGTATTCTTAACATTGCTGCTTATACAGTAAATCATTTTGAGTGCACTAGCTCCTGAACACTACATTCGATTGAGTTGAATGAAATTTATTTAAGCGCTTTTTAAAGTTTAAGAGTTCAGAAAGTCCAGTGGAGTTACTCCAGATTTTCTTTTTTTATGAATCTTTCCTGTATGAATTTTAACTTTTTAAGAGGCTGTTTCCATATTTACACCGTAAAACAAAAAACCCATGAAAATATGTAAAATATGCATGCAAATGAGACGCCAGTGCTATTTGCGTATACTTACGGAATTTTATTTCTGGAAATTCCAGGAGAAATTAATTTAAGAAACCCTTCGTGCGCATTTTGATAAACAAACCCGTAAAATAACAAACTTCTGTATTTTATTTATTTTCCTTTTTCAAAATGTTGCCGAGGAGAGACAGACACATTTCCGTATTTTAAATTTTCTATTTATTTATTCAATAAGTATCGTATTGCAATCAACTTCGGCATTTTTCTAGTCTTTTCTCCCGAGTTTGGACAGAACTTTTTCCGATATTGTAACGTATAGTTCAGTATTTTGTATTTTCTATAATTATCAGATAACTTCCTTGGTGTTGTTATGTTCTGTTAAGGCAAAGCACACTAGGTGCCTCAGCCCAAAGCACCTCCCCTAAGGCAGAGAGTCCTCGAGTATAGCTTTACCTTAATACGCAGTGCACATTCTATCTGGCAAAAGAAGGAATGCCTTGGGATGAGGACTTTTTAAGGGGTTCTAAAGCGTCTAACGGAAAAAGAAAACCGCCCCAAAGTTCCAAACCGTTAAATCGGTGTAAGTGAGGTGGTCCAGAAGCCTGGACCTTGATACTTCAGCCATCTACCCAAGGGCGGATTAAAGAGCGGGGAGGAGGGGGCGACCTCCTCCCCCCCGAGAAAACAGAAATTAATGTAAAAGATCCTATTTTACTGCCATAAAATGGATATATATGTCAATTTTCTAACTAACCGCCCCCCCGACAAACTTGCAATAATCCGCCACTGCATCTGCCAGTGTTCAGTGTCTTTTCCACTCGGTCACTGGTCGGCGATAACTCGTGAACTATGAGGCTTTAATACTCTATTTTGTTAGTTATTTAACAGGTGGTAAGATTTTTTTTAATATTTTGGAATTGAAATAATCATTTTGATTATTTATAACTAATAAAGGAATTTTTAAAATGTTTATACCTCTTCACAAACAAACAAAAAAAAAACTTTCATCCTTTGAATAACGGATCGCGATTTCTAAATTTTCGGAGTATTTTGACTTGAAATGTTCCAATACTTAAATCGCTTTCTTCAGCCTTACCGCCCCCCCCCCCTCTCTCCCCATATGTGAGACATTGTATTGCTCTGCGTTGAAAATTGAGAAAATTGTCCAGTTGAGGGATGTACCAATATCCAATTGTAATCAGCGAAAATCCTCGTTATTTTTGGATCTTTTTATACATCATACTCTAGTAAAGTCTCGTGAAATGTGCATTCGATAATTTTAGAGTTATGTCTTCCAACTTAGTACCTTCAACAATAAAGCTCAACGCCCAATAATTTCTTCTAATTCTATTGCGACAAATATCATTAACGTCACCAAAACATGTCACAAAAGCAGAATGTTTTTATTCGTCAAGTAACAACTTTGAAAAAAATCATTTTTTAATGCTTTGTAACTGATACACGATCGCTGATTTTTTATTTTTTACTTTTATTTTTATTTATTTATTTTTTTTTTTTTTACATGTTCATTTCAAGTAATGAAATAAAAAGATAACTGTCATCAAACTTTCACAAAAACCTTTTGAAAAAAAGGAAGAATGTATTTATTTTTGAGAGGCAGAAGTAGAGTTAACACGCAACTCCCACTAAAATACTACAATATATGTCAGTAGAATCTATTGTTACTCACATTAGGGAGGTTAGAAAGAAAGAAAAAAAAATGAATGAAGAAAATGAGGTTCAAGAAAACAACATTAAGGCCATAAACAAATCTATATGTATTTATGCTATTTGAGAACTCCCTTTTATAGTCCAGAAAATGTCCAGTTTCGATGCGGGCACACTTATCTCACAAAATATTATTTAGTTCGCACATGATATGGGTGTGTTGCAAGTAAACCTGATTTACAGGCAAACTAAAATTGTTCTCTTTACAGAAAGATGGAAGTTGTAATTTAAGTTATTGAAAGGTAATTTCTAACTCAAAAGTAGTAATAATAATAATAATAATAAACCCTCACATTTAGTAAGTTTTTGGTAATACAAAGCAACATTTTGTTCCGTTAAATATTGTGTCGTCTTACTTTTTTAGCAGAAAAACAAAACTGATTAAAAAAAAAACTTATAAGAATTAAAAAAGTCTGGAGTGACTCCACTTTCGAACACTGATCGTGACCAAGCGTGCGTCTATAGTCCGTAATGTATTAGAATTCTTTTTTGTAGTCCTGTATGCAAAAAAAAAAAATGTAAGTCCTACACACCCCATAATCGACACAGGTTGTGTGACGGTGAATTTGAGCTTAATCGAATGCACCACTTTAGCGCACTTCAGATGATTTGCCACCCATACGTCGTAATGCATAAGAAATTATTTTGTGCATCTCTGTCCTACACATACCATAATCTACACAGGTTGTATGACGGTCGATTCGAACTTAATCGAATGCACCACTTTAGCGCACATCAGATGATTTGCCAGCCATAGGTCGTAATGCATAAGAAATTATTTTGTGAAACCCTGTAAAACAAACTGTCAGCTCTACACACACCAAAAATCTATGCAGGTCATGTGACCGTTTCGTATAATATACATACCCAATAACAGCGGCATACCCAGGATTTTAGTTTTGGGGGGCGGCAGGGTAATCGGGGCACTTGCCCTGGACTCACCAGACAAAAATTCAGTTTTTTTCAACACTTATTAAAAAAATTCTTTACTTATAAAAAAAATTATTTAAAATATATAAAAAATTTAATTGCTATTTTCTCGAGAATACTCAAGAATGGTCGGCTAATTCTCTGGCATTTTACTCTAGTAACGATATTCTGAAATCCATCAGCCTTTGGTCAAAACCCGTAAGCCAACGTCTCAGCCTCGCCTTGTAACTTTTATTATAAAACGCATGCCATCAGATTTAGATACGTATGATATGTTTTGCAATTATTTTCATTTAAATTTTAAAGAAGTTTATTTATGTAGTATAGTGTAAAAATACATGATATTTACAAAAAATTTCTGATATTCTTTACTGCATTGTATTTGCATATTTAGTATTTAAAATTTCAGTATATTTCTGTAGTTATATGTGGCAACTTATAAACAACTTAATACTTAACTGAAAATAACTTAAATGCGTAATATGCATTTCCTTGTAAGTGCAAAGGCCCCAAAAATTGTATTCGCCCAGGTCCTAATAATGTGATGATCGGAACCAGGCTACAAATACTGTTGAACTCGATTATAGTGACCTCGATTATAGTTACAACTCTGTTTTAACATCAAAATATTCTCTACTTCTTGCCCATAAAACACAAGCCCATTATCAACGTAACTCCATTATAGAGTCATTAATAATTATCTGGTTTTTTTCATTGACTTTCTTGCTGAGTTGAACTGTATTTCACATATTAACTGTAAGTATTTACAAACCAGCTTCTTTTTGGGGGGTAAAAAATATTGTACAAATAATTGCAAGACAAACTTAAAAAATATAGTATTTTAATTCATTAAAAGACAATTTTCTATTTTTAAAAGCTTTTCACTTCTCATTCTCCATCTTTATCCCCCATATCCTTTATCTCTGAGGGTGCGCCTTATGCACAGTAATAACGTATTAATTGAAGCTGTCTGACTAGAAGATAAAAGAAACACATCAAATATTCTAGTTGATTATCAGTCGAAAAGTCTGTTATGTCGTTAAACGATAATCAAATTATGTTGATGAACCGTATGCTATCTCTTAGCTGATTAACTTAACGTGCGTCGTTTATTTTGATTTATTTCGATTTACTATCTTCAGGTATACCTGACAATATTTCAAGGCCTTTTTTTTTAGATTATTAATTGCCAGTACACGTGTAAAACATTTTTCCAAACATTTCATTACAATTGCTATCTGTAATTGATTAATCAATTGGTCGCAGTGAATTCAATTATCTGAGAGTGAAAAAAGTTAAGTATAGTAAGCTGAACGCGTGGATTATAAAACGCGTGGTTTTAACATATCTCCAATAATTTTTGGAAACGATTTTCCATAGGCTTAAATGAGCCAAAAGTCAGTAGAACCTAGATCTTTGAAAGAATTTTGCTTGTCCCTGAACCGCTCGCTTGTACCCTGTACGAAAGATTTATAAGCTTTACGTACACTGAAGCCCTTATTACACGGACTCAATTTCCAGCAATTTGGTTGCCGCAACCTCTTTCCTGGAAATTTTCCTCGATTACGTCACTAGTAAGATGGCGAATCTCTGGCGTTTGTGAACACCCACAGAAATTGTAATCACAACACAGAGTTAGTTTACTAAGGCAAGCCTGCATTCTCACGCGGGCTCATCCACTTGTCAGAACGAATTGCCGCAACTGGTTGCAGCAACCAAATTGCTGGAAATTATGCCCTGCAATAAGACCTTGAGTCAATGTAATCCGTGAAGTGCGTGTGGGTGCGTTTATTCTCAGATAATTGCGTATTTTTAAATTTGAATTAATTATGCTGTGTCATGATAAAAGTCTTTTGGGATTCCCTGTCTGAGTTATATGGAATACGTACTTACAGGAAAAAACTGGTCAAAATGGATTCAGACTTGGTCAAAATCGATATTTACATCACATCTTCCGCTAATTATAATACTGCCTTTACTTCAAGCAAAGAAGCAAAAATTATTACCTATAAACCTTAATGCATTGAAAAACTTTTCAATTGCAAAAAAATATTCATGTTATTCACACTATGAAAAAAACAGTTAGTTCATTGCAATATTTCTAGTATATTAAGGAAGATGTCCAGAATGACTGACTCATCAGCACCCAGCCAAATCTATTGGAGATGCAGGATATAACATTCCAGGATCTTATTTCTTTTCTGATCAAAACGTCATTGAAGAAGCAAATTTTTAAAAACTCGCTCCTAAACAGAGATGTCAGGCCGAAACGTTTCTTTTATATTTTTATTTGCAAACAGGAGGGTCACATGTTGCATGCAATCAGAGTGCTTTTCTAAGCAAATATCCCGAACATTCACAATTATGCTGTTGCTTTAAAGCAGTGGCTCCTAACCTTTTTTTCCTAGTGAACCCTTCGGAAATCCGAAACAAGTTGGCGAACCTCTCGTATAGTCGCTCTGTACTAGTATATTATTTTTGGGAAACCCTTTTTGTACTTCGAAAAACCTCCAAGGTTTCACAAACTACCTGACGGTAACCAAAGCTTTAAAGGGTTTAGCGCAGACTGGAATGGAGTTTAAGAGTTCGAGAACTGGAGATGCCTTTTTCGGAAGGCAATAATGCGCCATATCCAACCATTGATTTATACACCGAGGAGTCATTAAATTATGGCCACCCACAGATTTTTTAATGAACTCGTCTGGATGGCACGGAGAGCACGTAATTAATTGAGAATGGTATTTAACTGTTGCTGGATTAGGCAAGGAATCATTCTTGCACTTCAGTTTGTGAGTGATGGAAAATGCTGTTGATCTAAAGCGAATTTAATAGAGGGCAGATTGCAATGGCTCGGAACAAGTCCCTCCGAAACTGCACGACGGGTCGGTTGTTCACTATCTGCCGTTGTTATTATTGATAAAAAGTGGATTAATGACGGTGAAACCAGCAGTAGACGCCAAGAGGTTGGGCGTCAGGCTCCATCAAAGAAAGAGGGCGCCGAAGACTGTCCCACCTAGTCCAGTACGGCGGCAGACAGTGTCTGAGCTGACAGCAAAATACAATACAGGTGCAAGTACAAGTGTTTTGGAACACACAGTTCAGCGGATACTGTTGGATAGGGGACTACGGAGCAAGGTATCCCACTCTTGTGCCTCTGCTTACTCAGCGTCATTGTCATCTACGCCTACAGTGGGTACGGGAACATCGAGACTGGACCACGGATATGTAGAAGAGAGTTGCCTGGTCGGATGAATACCGGTTTTTCCTTCATCACGTCGATGTTCGTGTCAGGATACGCCATCTTCTATAGGCCCGTTTACATGGGAAAATGGGAAGTCCCGGGTAAAAGCAGAGTATAGGGGGAAACTCGCAGTGCATCATAGGAAAGCGATGTCATCTCTGCATTAACCCTCCTTTCGACTAGGAATCTTTCTACCCCGCATTTTTTCCCTATGTAGGGGAAGCGGGGTAGAAAGCAGCGAAAGTCCCGGCATTTACTCCGCATTTGTGTGCATGTAAACGGGCCCTATGTAGAACAGCTGCTCCCCTCTGCCCGGCAGCTCAGAGATCAAGCATCACCCTGTTCCAATATCTCGACTTTGTGTAGCTGCTGCTTAAATATTTGGAACAATTTGTCTCCAGTATCTACCAAGAACAATGTGGCATCCATGCCCAGGCGAGTTGCAGCTGTTTTGAAAGGCCAAAGGAGGCGCAACGCGTTTTTGAGTAGGTGGTCATAACGTAATGGCTCTTCAGTGTATATGATAAACTGGATTCCTGTCTTGGTAATAGTCTATATTGTGAGATTTTGAGCCTCATGGGGGGTGGCTAAAATCCCTTCAAAAGTGGCAGAAGGTCGTGCATTGTATAAACCACTTACCCACTTTTGCAAACAGTAATTTTAAAGTTGGAAAATATTAAAATTTTTGAATTAGACATTTGGATTGGCTGTTCTTTTAAAAAATTATTCAAATCATATGCTACTTACAAAAAGTGGTTAGTAATGTTCTGCGCATGTTGGCAGATATGGATGTCTTTCTGGCCACCTTTTTGGGGACTTAAGCCACGGCCAGACGGCTTGGAAAATCGAGTGAAGACAGCAATCCAGCTTAGCATAGATTTCAAAATATCCATCAGGCCGCTGTTCCTTGAAGTTAAAATGAAACACTAGTACCGAATGTTGCAGATTTTTTTTTTTTTTTTTTTTTTTTTTTTGTAGGATTTCGAGCATTGTCTTTCGGAACTTTGCATCAATAATGATTCGAAATCGCAAGACAAACCAAACGTTTGACGAAGACTGCTTGTAGCCTACATATATTTCTCAACAATCGACGACTATTGGCAGCAGTTGGATCAGAGAGACGGACAGACAGGACAGCAATTTTTAATGTGGTGTACATTTTATAAAGAATAGTTTATTTTTGGAAAGCACCCCCCCCTACACTACAGTGACGGATTAATGCAATTTTGTGGTTGGGTGTGGCTAGTTAGACGATTCACATATACATCCATTTTATGGTTCTTTTATATTAACCCATTCGTGCCTGGATATTTTTGGGACTTTCTTAGATTTTTTCCTAACACCAGAAGTAATTGATAAATTTCTGATGTCAACTTTTTGAACAAGGGATGATTTCATTTAAAATCGTTATTTATAAAAATTGAAATGTCAACATCCTACTTGCCATATTAAAATATTTTGTGGAATTGAGGTTCAATACTTGCGAATAAATGCTAGGAAAAATAAATAACGTTTTCGAATGATAGCGATAATGCCGTCCCAAAAAAGGGACGCTAGGCATAAATGGGTTAATTTGTTTATTATCGGTGGGTGGCTGTAGCCCCTCCGCCCCACTCCGTGCCCTCTCCTCCTTCAGCGTAGCGTCCGAACGCGTCTCGCCTGGATTCTTCGAACGTAACCCTCATCAAGGCCGCTTAAGCGGCTTGTTTTGGCTTTCTTTTTCACTTCTCGGAAGAAAACAAGAAAACTTTAACCAACTACACCAGCATGGAAGAGCGACGGAATCGGAGTGGTGTGTGTCGCGGGCGAAAACGGGGCCACCCCGTGCCGGATGGGTGACGGCCATGGTCACGTGATCGGCCCCGGAATCGCTGTCTCGAGGCTAAAGAACCCCGCGAAAGGAAAAGAAAGAAGAAAAAAAAAATCAATTTACCTGTTCTTCTGGCGTCTCACGTGAAAGACACCCTTTTGTCGTTTTTTTTAACCTGTATTCAGCAGACGAGTGAATCCGAGGTTGGTTCAGGTTAGTTATACGCCGTGTCCGAGTCACGTTTGTGACTGTCAGACATGTCACGTTTCCTAAGGTAACTGTCCGTCAGCTCTGTCAGCAACCGTCTAATATACAGGGTGACCATAAATTAGCGTTTCCTGTTCGGAGATATTTGCAACTAAAATTTGTAATTGGAATGAAATTAAATTTTTTATCCAGTGAAAGACTTAATAATTTGAGGAAAATTATTTATCAAGTAGGACGTTTTGGGACAATTAAATAAAATTAATAATTTTAGAAATTTTAAGAGAACTCTGGTCACTAGTAATTTAAAATGAAGAAGCAAAAGCGATAGTTCATCCTGAAATCATCGATTATAAAACACTTTCCAATACGATCTGTAATTCTGAAGTAGGCTTTCCCGACCCCATTTTAGATCCTCATCAGAAGATCGAGGACTTCTGAATATTGCCATTCCCCCAGAGACAGTTAGAAAAAGCCGTGACAACTACTTATTGTGCTCGTACACACAATGGCAGAAAATGCGTTCTTTCTCTTAGTAAAAACGACACCGAGAACTTCATTTGTACGGCAATTCCTGAAATTTCTTTAGAATGAACATTTATATTGGATTCTATAGCGAGGGTTCACTGTGTAAATGAAAAAAAAAAAAAAAAAAAAAAAAAAAAACTCTCCTAGATTTAGGTTCTTAGGGCACTGACTCAAAATAATTTTTTTTAGTGTCTTATTGAATTTAACCTGTTCGCCGCTATCATTTGAAGCGCACGTGACGCCAGCGATTCTCCCTTCTGCAACCACCGTTGCTTCTCGGCATGGGCTTTTGAATGCCTTTGCTGCATGCAGTCCAGCGTTTACGCACGACAGCACGAGCTGTGCTGCAACAGGAGCATTCGAACACCCATTCCGACAGATAAGTCGGTTCTTGCAACAATGGTAAGGAACGGGTTAAATGCTTTTTTCATTGGGTCAGTCTTGCAGACGGAAATCTGCGCCCCCCTTTCAAGTGCCACCCATCGCACGTGCCTGCCTGTCTTACCCTATGCAAGCCACTGATTACTATGCGGAACTCTATGAGTGTGTTCAGTGTTTGGAGTGTGTCGCGCTTAACCCTTTGAAGCGCGGAAGCATTTTTACACCAGGACAAAAGACCAACTGGATAGACTGCCCAACGCTGAAAAAGCACAGCCGTTGCCATCGATCCATTTAACTACCAACAGCATGGCGGTCGATGCGCTGCAGAGCAAAGAAGTTTTCTGACATAGATGGTTGCGCAATCGTTGTTGTTTCCCGCCATGTATCTTTGTAAGCTCCCGCTGTGACTCAGCGGGCATGACTCGAAAACCTGCTTGAATAATTCCATTCAAACCTGCGTCGTACTCCGGCTAAGACCATCACGTCTCTAACGAGCATGACTCTATCCAGTAGTGGGTCCCTCACTCATTTTTGGGGTGGGGGCAAGCTGATTTTTTTGCTGGGGGAGCAAGCTGATTTGTTGTTTGATAAGTTTATAAAGAACCTTGTCCTTCAACGGTCACAATTATTGTTCTGACCTCTGATCGTTGGCCGGAGTCCGCAGTCCCCCCGTACCCTTTAACGCACGATTGAATTAGTATTGCAATCCCAAAAATATGACAGATCAGGTTTGATCTTCCTGGTCTTCAAACATACTATACTCCAGTTCAACTTAACCTGACAGTACGTGGAAGGCTATGCCTTGTGTTCTTCCGACCTTACAATATAGTTCGTCCGTATATGTATTACTTTTTATGTGAAATTCGTCTGTAAAGGGGAAAAAACATGTTTATATAATGAAAGCGTGCTCAATAATTTAATATATCGCCTTTATATAAATGAAAATGTGTTTATTGTGTCAACGCTTTGCTATCCAATAGTGTCAAAGCAAGTTTTGGCGGAATTTTTAAGGAGCGAAGATCGTAGCAACCCTCCCCCACGCCAGAACGGGAAAATCCATTACACATTCTCCGTTCTTTACTTCTTTTCTTCCTTATCTCCGCTTTCGCACGTCGGTAATAATGGCTACTGCTCCTGTATTGGATGATTATATTACGTTCCAACCGCATAAGGCTGGAACACCACTTAGAAGTTCCGAAGGGCCCAATTATGACCAACAGGGGCCCCGGCATTGATGAATTTGGGGGCCCCCATCTATGAAATTAGTTTTCTTTTTCATAAAATTTTGACATAAAAAAGAATATTTCATAACAACATTTGAAATTTGGGCCCCTTTCGAACCGGGGGCCCTGGGCAGAGTCCCGATTTGCCAATGCGATAATAAGGCTCTGCATTCGGGCCCTATCCCTTTCTTTTAATTATTACAATTTTTTTTTAAATTTTGATACCTTACATTATATTAAATAAACATATAAATCAGGACTAAAACATATTCATTGCTTGTTTTACTATGTTCATAAGACAAAAAACTAAATTTTCATGAAATAATATTTTGGTATATTACACTGGAATATTTGTAATTTTTTTAATTAAAAGATTAAAACTAAAAAACAAAAAGGGCCGTGACCCAGTTGGCCCGTGCGTTAATCGGGCCCTTTTCTTTACCCCTCCCCACCCATCCTTCGTAGTCATTTTACAGAAGATAATTCTTCTTTTAAAATTGTCATCTTTCAGTGACTCCCATCCCCCCGTTGCCGGCAGTGACGTCTCCTCGCGGTTAATTTTAACTTCGGGGGTAACTTTAAACTCGGGGCTTTGAAAAATGTAAGATCCCTGTGACCATCTTTGAAAGGAACAAAAAGTTCAAGCAGTGTAGGGGTCGGTGCAGACGAAAACTGGGTCCGTTTTGCGGCCCTTTCACAACACAATCAATTGAAACGGCCCTTCATTCGCATTTTACCTTGTATTTTAATCTGTTTTATCAATTATTTTAACCAAAAAAGTGACTTATTAAAAATTGTCATAAAAATTCACAAAAATGGTGCCCTAGAAAAAATTTCTGGATCGGCCCCTGAGTTGTATATGTAAAGTGATGAGAAGGGGATATCAGGATTAACCTGTTCACTCCCATCGTTTGCAAAGATACTACGATGAAGATTTTATTCAGTGCCCAGCGTTATTTCTCATCCTGCTGTCTTTGAATGCAGTCAGTTTGTATGTGAAGATCTGGTTTGAGAAACAACACTGGCAAAGAATTTAAAAAAAAAATACCGTTGTGTTTTTATAACGATGAGAGCGAGCAAGTTCGACTGGGTTTCTGATCCGCTGGCCGGATCAAAAGCCCGCCCCTTCCGCCCGCGGGCCGGAGGTTGCCCATATGTATTTTAAAGTCTAATTTATGATGCACGTAATTTAGTTACCAGAACACTGCCTTTCATCTTAGTGAGATAGCGGTAGGGTCGACCATTCTCAATTCCTTTTAATTTTTCTTTTCTCAGCACAATACAGTGCTTTGAACGCCTTATTTGTCTCAAGAAGCATATTTTACTGGCACATCGATTTCTGTTTCAATATTGCCACATTCGGGGGAAAGAAAGGAAAAAGCATTACGAGTTTCACAATCCAGTCATTTAAATTAGAGGATTTGTTCTTTGTTTTTCTTTCTCACTTTCTTTTTTGACTGGACTTGCACTGCAATAGAAAACGCCGAAAAAATAGCAATTGTTTAAACTATTTTATATTTAAAAAAGAATATGTATATTAATCTGTAAGCACACGCATCCCAGTCACATTTTTGCTTTGAAAAGAAAAAAAAAGAGACATTTCTCAGAACAATTCTGACCTCCGCGTACCTTTCAGGGGAAGGTCAAGAAGGGGTGATTGAAGGAATGTCCTTCCTTTCTTATCACCCCTAAATACTCCCACACGTGTACGTACTAGAGCAGCATTAGTACGAAGGACGGGCAATAGATCGCCAAATAGGGCAATTAGTCAAAGAGTACAAGGGAGGAAGACCAGAAAGCGCGCACGAATACTTGACAAACGGCGCAATAAGGCACTCGTACCTTTCCACGCACTGTCAGGTTAAGTTGAACTGGAGTATACTATCGTCGCGACGTCCTTATGTTGGAGCAAAAGAAGCCTTAAGTGTTACCAGATTTATGTGAACCTTCTGTCCTTCAACGATTATCATTACCACCTCAATTTCCCAATACTACTGTTGATTATGACAGAAGGTGCCCATCGATTCTGGAGACACTTCCCTCAATACACACTATTATCGTTGTAATCCCCATCTATATAAATAAAATTAGACTTTTGTCTGTACATTTCTTGGAATTCAAAAATTTTGTGATGTCTATCCGTTTCAAGCACCCGGGAATCCGATGCGACCCTCAAAAAAAAGTTTATCTGTCTGTCATTCTGTCATTCTGTCCGTGACGCTTTTTTTGTTCAAGCATCACGTAAAAACGACTAAAGCGAATGATATGAAATTGGGTGTCATGATAGGTGGTCACTCAACTTAGAACATAGGCGTCGAATTTTCAAAAAAATCTTGATTGGATTTTGAGATTTTGCGAAAATCCTTTCAAACTGCGTAAATTTGTGTTCAAGCATCACGTAAAAACGACTGAAGCGAATGATATGAAATTGGGTGTCGTCATGATAGGTAGTCACTCAACTTAAAACATACGCGTCGAATTTTTAAAAAATCTTGATTGGATTTTGAGATTTTGCGAAAATCCTTTCAAACTGCGTAAATTTGTGTTCGAGCATCACGTAAAAACGACTGAAGCGAATGATATGAAATTGGGTGTCATGATAGGTGCTCACTCAACGTAAAACATAGGCGTCGAATTAAAAAAAAATCTTGACTAGATTTTGAGATTTTGCGAAAATCATTTCAAACTGCGTAAATTTGTGTTCGCACATCACGTAATAACTGCAAAGGTGAAAAAATGATATTTGGTGAAATGATAGGTGGTCACTCACCTTAAACTATAAGCATCTAATTAAAAAAAATTGATCAGATTTCGAGATTTTGCGAAAATCGTTTAAAACTGAGTGAATCTTTGTTCCCGCATTAAGTAATAATGACTAAAGCGAATGATATGAAATTTGGTCACATGATAGATGGTTGCTCAACATAAACTATAGGAGTCCAATTTTTTAAACATTTTTATTAGATTTTGAGATTTTGTGAAAATTCTCTCAAAATACGTTTATATTTCTTCAAACATCACGTAATAACGACTAATACGAATGATACGAAATTGAGTGATAGGATAGGTAGTTGGTAATCTTAATTTATAGGCGTTGAATTTTAAAAATATTTTGATTACATTTTGAGATTTTGCGAAAATCGTTTTAAAATGCTGAAAATTGTTCCAGCATCACGAAATAAAGACTGCAGGGAATGAAACGAATTTGGGTGACATGATAGGTTGTCACTCAACTTAAATTCTAGGCTTCCAATTTTTCAAAATGTTGATTAAATTTTGAGATTTTGCGAAAATTATTTCAGTATGTGTAAATATTCATTCGCGCATCCCATAATTACGACTAAAGCGAATCAAATGGTATTACTTAGTTACTCTCTAACCTGTAATATTTTAACAATACATAAAAATTATAACTTCGCTTTCTTTACTTTGGCAACATACTACATTCATTCTGTGTACTCCTACAATGCTGACGAAAGTTCTTGCTTTTTAGAAATTTGCTTTCACTAACCCGTCAAGGACGGGTACTTCAGCTAGTGTTTTAATAAATGAGGTTTAGGCAGCTGCCCAAATCAATCTTTCAACACACTATTATGGTATCTACAATATCGTATTCTATGCTATTTGCTATTGTTGCTAAGCGCAGGCTATGCTTATAGATTGTGGGGACACTTGAAGTGTACATACTTACTCTATCGGCTTGGCAATTTTGTGGTTTCGTCCATATTTATGAACTTCTTTGTTCTTCAAAAAACGCATTTTACAGGATTGTATTACACAAAAATTGTTGGACGGTGTATCAACCAGGGGCGGATCCAGAGAAACCATCTAGGGGGGGCTCCGTTTTTCATTAGAATGATAGATTGATTTCCCAATATTTTTTCTCCCAATGTATAATTAGACATGGTATAACACAACTAAATAAGTATGTTGTCTGATGCAAGAGCCGTCGAAAGAAAACTGGGAAGGGGGGCCAGAGCTATCGTGTGCCCTATATCGATCAAGTTAAGGCCGATACTCATAAGCCACGTGTTTTATGCGTTTCAATGGACGACGGGACTGATACGGGGGAAAAATGTTCCGTTGCTCTCTCCATTGCTCCTCCGTGGTTTTCAGTTTAACACAATAATATCTTGTTGGTTGATCTCGGCTGGTCATTAAAAGTCGTTAATTTCGCCAGAAAAATGTCGCCTTAACCCCTGTAGTGACGACAACACGTGGCTAATCAGCAACGACCTTTATTCATGTTGTTGTTCGCGGGCCCTACCCATTAACATTTTAGTGTGTACAGAGTATAATTGCTGAACGCATTATTGAACCCATTTCATAGCCCCCTTGCAATATACAGTGTTCACAGCATACATTTTCGCATTTTAGGATGGCATTAAGTTTTACAGATTAGGTAATTCCCATCCTTTCCTGTGAGGACTGTGGTAAACCAACCTCAATTGCTATTTACAACTATCATCACTATTACCTGCTATTTACAATTTGAGCTTTCTTTTTTAAAACCAGATCACCTATACATTGCCAGGTACTCGCTTTGTCTGATATCCTAGAATATGTTTTACTTTTATAATGAGGATTTGCACCCATACGTCTGGGTGGTGTGGACTAGAGATGAGTTCGGGATCATTTTTTGAAGCCCGAGCCCGCCCGAGCCCGAATTCTTTTAATCCGAGCCCGCCCGAGCCCGAGCAATATTATTAAAGTTGGAGTCCGAGCCCGCCCGAGCCCGAAATTTCAGCTAAAGACAAATAAAATTAACTACTTCATTAATAGGATACAATAAATTTTGGAGCTTCACACACCTTCTAGTCCCCCGTGCCGCTATTTTTTGAAATAAGTACGTCTATTTATCCCATGAATCACTTTTTAAAATCTGTTTCAAGGAGTATGTTCAACAAAGGAGAAATTTTTCACGAGCCCGAGCCCGAGTCGGGCCCGGGCTCGGGCTCGGGCTGAGCCCGTCTCATCTCTAGTGGACAACTTATAAGAGCAATTGAAAGAATGAAAGCTGTACAATTTGCGGAGGGTTGGATTGTTCGTCTATGCTTCAGCATCACTTAAGGCCGATGCTGATTGCCGCTGCGGCTAACGTGACTGCAGTGGGTAAGAGGGAGTCTCGTCACGAATTTTACGATTTTTTAATGGCAATTCTTTGTTTACCGATAAAAGATTTCTGCACTAAACCGCAAACTCCGTCCCTTATAAAATGAAGACAGCAACGGCAAGATTTTTTCCCCGTATCAGTGTGCCGTCGTCCATTCAAATACGGCAGAACCTGCTAAAGTGACCACCTTGGTAAAGAGATTGTCTGTCTGTAGTGACAACTTTAATGCAATTTCGCTTTACAAACATCACACTTTACCACCTTTGTAAGGTGACCGTCTTTATAAGGTGACCAGTTTTGCTCTTCCCAAGGGTAGTCCCGTTAGACAGGTTCCACTGTACAAATAAAACTGGCAACTGTGCTCCAGCCACTTTGGTGATAGCGAGTCAATAAAATTTGCCCCTCCTTCTGTTTAAAAATAAAAGCTCTATCATTTTTGTAAATAGAGAAATTATGTTTAGTCCACAAGGATTCAATAAGTATTGGTGTAAATATTCTTGGTATATGAATATATATATAGTTGGCTCTCTGTTTAACGACTTTCAAGGAACCGCGAAAATGTGAAATATCGTCCTTAAATAGAGATCTTCTATAAACAGAATTTGTAATAGGAAAACATTTCCCTTTACACTTTGGAAGGTGCCTGGTTTAAAACCAGTTCGCGTCCGCCAACCTAACTGTTCGGAGTTTTCCGTGCTCTCCTCCGAAACTTAGAGTAAATAAGGGTTAGAACCCCATAGAAAGATCCCCACGGAGTGCACCCCACCCATCGGTTTAGATTCCATGTGCAGATAATTGGCCGTAATCCTACAGCACCAGCACCAACCCTTTACACTTTCATTCTTAGGACTGTGAATATTTTTCTTGATATATTGGCGTGTTTAAAATTTTTACTTTTAATATTATTATATTATTTTATTATCCACAAAAAAATTATTTTAAGTTACCTTAAAAAAGGGTAGTAAAAATAAGCAATACAATAAAATTAGGTTTCAAGAAAATCAAAATGAGTCAGTTGCTTCATTTTTCACCTTCCCGTTATTCTTTCTTCCAGATTTTCTGAAATGTGAAATGCGTCAGCTTCCATTTTATGAATTTTTCTAGCTAACCAGCCGAAGCCTAAAAATTTTGCATTCCAAATTTTTCTGCCAGAATAACAGCACTGCAGTAATTGCTTGATTTTATTTTATTTTGGTAAAACGAACAATTATCTACATGAGGGATCTTGGCCGAGTACGGGGTGCCCTACGTGGGGGGTAATCCGTATTTATGAGAAGTTTGGGAGGAAACTGCATAAGACTCCAAACGGCAAGATTGACGGACGCGACCTGAGTTTGAACCAGGCACTTTTATTAACCCAGTTGGGAGCGCTATGCGCTCAGCCATCGGGCCTTCAGAAATTGGAGTTACGTGTTATGTGATGTTATGTGGCAAGCCTATACTAGAGGTATCTGAATTCTGGAACGGTTGCCTTGGTCGGAGGATTTTTTCAGAGGTTCTGACGCGTATTCACGTTAAATCTGGAGAAAATCATCTGGAAAAACTCCATATAGTTAGATCGAGAGCCGCGCGATAGGCCCAAACGCGGGACCTTCCCACTTCAACCATCTATCGTGTCGAGTGCCTTATCAACTCGGCCATGGTGGGGCCCAGAAATTAGAATGTTGGATGCTCTTGCTTCGTGCAACCATTTGCATGCAGAAGTGCCTAAGTAAACTCTTCCAATCGGCCACATTGACTTTTCGGCCGTTTGGATTTGGATCCCGAACTAAATTTTTGCGCTGCTTCAAGAATTTTATCTTTGCTTCTAAAATACCTTTGAGAATACACTCAGGTAGTTGAGATTGTCTTGCGAATTGCACTTTTGACATTCCCCGACACTTTTTTCCCCCACTCTTAAAAAAATGTTCCCTTGTTCCTGTAGCGTAAGATGAAAAAAAAAAAAAAATCGTTGTTAAACAGAAACGACCTCGTCTTTGAATAGAAATTTTTTTCGTTGGAGTTGCTGGGACTTTGAAATATCGTCTTTAGAAAGAGATCGCCGTTAAACAGAGAGTCAACTGTATATACAGTGCTACTTTTTAAAATTTCAACTCATGTTTAAATTTACAATTTTTTGAAAAACTTCCTTAATCCATAGTGTATTTCTAGCTCTGGGGGGGAGGTCGAGTCCCCCGTGGATCTGCCACTGTATACAGTGCTACTTTTTTAAATTTCAGTTCATGTGAAAATTTACAATTTTTTTAAAAACTTCTTTAATCCATAGTGTATTTCTAGCTCTGGGGGGGGGGTCGAGCCCCCAGAGCCCCCCCCCGTGGATCCGCCACTGGTATCAACAAAGTTTTCGATAAATTCTGGTTTTCGAAAAGGAGGGGGTGGTGGGCAAAAAATGTACTTTGACCCCTCACAATAAAATCTGGAGGGTCAAATGCCCCCTCTGCCTCCTCCCCCCCGGTTCCGGCGCCAATAATCATTCTGTTTTATTATACACTTTGACCAGGTAAAATGATCTTTATTTGTAACTTATCCCCTCCCCCCAAAAAAATTACATTGATTTAGACTAAAATTTTGCTTTACTGTACATTTGTTTGGCTGAAATAAGTTTTTTCTCAAAATTTAGCCCTACCCCCAAAAAAATTTCTGAATCCGCCACTGACTCTATCGGCACATTTAATTAGGAGTGGAATAAAACTATGGAATTTTACTATTAATTTGCTTTAAAAATTATTCATTTATCAAAAATAAATTGGTTTATCCTGAGATAAAAGAAAGGAAACGCGAAAAATAAGCTATACACAATGTCTGTATCTGTAACAGTAGTGCTTTTGTTATTTTGGAAGGAAGCCAGGGATATTCATAATTCGTTTTTCCCCGTTTAGTCATATTTATTGTATGCGCGCGTAGCAAGCCAGCCAAAGCAAAATTGTTTGCCATACATAGATACATAAATACTCTTGACATGAATTGTTGATCGCAACAGAATGTCAAAGCAACTGAATTAGGAGGGGGAGGAGAGAGTAATAAATATATATGCGCAAAAGAGCTTTTAAAAACACACAGGATATTTTTCATGTTTTTCGGATGTCATAAGCGAAACACCAGTTATTTTTCTTACGCGCAGCTGTACATGCTTGATGTCTCTACTGCATGATTCAGCGAATCCTTTATCTTTTATCATTTTTAAAAGATTTTCCCTCTAAACAATGATATTAGCTCAGGCTCATGAGAAATTTCTTTAAAATCAGATTTAAAAATGCCCATTGTTTTGGGAGAAACATTTTTTTTATGTAACTTTTTAAAATAATTACCTTTGTAACATTTTTTTTAAATGTAACTTTTTAAAATAATTACCTTTGTTCAATAATAGTTTTATACTTTCATGCACATATAGTTGAAGCCAGGGGGGAGGGAGATATCGGGATATATCTCCCCCCCCCGAAATTTTTGGATTAGTGATGAAATTCCGTCTATTCATACACATATAAGTTCATATCCCCCCCCCCCCGAAAAATTTTCCTGGCTACGCGCCTGGATGAACCCAATAAAACCGTAATGAAATTTTGTAATTCAATTTTCACCCACTTACAGAAATTCAGTTTAACTTGAAAATTTGCAGACATATTTAAAAGAACTGGTGACAATAAAGTTATCTTGAAAATAGTGTTTATGTAGCATGCATTGTTCTCCTACAAGGACAGAACAGAAAGCAAGAATTTCAATTCATTACAGTCTATGGCATGTTCGCCCATATGACTGTTTTTAGGGGGGGTGGGGGGTGGAGTCAGATTTCCTGCCCAGAAAGGTAAAATATTTAAGTGTTGAACAACATTTACCATTATATTAGTACGCAAATTATTACAGCAATACATATTTTTTCCGGAGAGCCCCCCCCCCCCCTCAATACAGGTATGGGGATCGATCGTTATTATAGACATTCATCAATTTCAAACAAAACGGAAGTAATATATGCTGTTGTGTAAGGTAACTAATTTTTTATTTTACGAAAAGTGCGCATCCACTCAAAAAGGTATTTGAGTGTCAGTTGAATTTTCTAATATAATTTTGGGAACAAATAATTAGTCTTTCGAAATGCACACTGTAAGGGGTTCGTTTAAAGAGGCTACAGTGAAACAGTGGCTACATTTAAAGACTTTTGACACTAATATGTTTTATTTACCAGGCACCAGACTATCTGTATTTAAAATAATTACACACACACACAAAATAAAAAAACTTGCTACATAAAACTGATTTAACGTAGAATAATTAACAACTTAACCTTTCACAGACCAATGCTTCCAATGGGAAACATCAAATTAAAATTTTATTGAAAAATTACATTTTTTCAGTATTGACTTGAAAAAATTAGAAGTTATAGTTAAAAGATGGCTTGAATTTTTGTAAATAGAATTTACATTTCTATCATCAGTGGGAAACTGGATTAAAAAAAAATCATAAAAATAGCCATATTCATAATTTTTTGCGGAGCTACCTTGATATCCCCTCCCCCTCTCCGTTGAAACTTAATTCATGTCTTTACTTAAATTTAAAAATAATTCTTTCATTTATTCTTACAAGGCAGGGGTTCAGAACCCTTGGACCCCTGCCTTATGTGCGCCACTACTCGAATACACCCAAACATTAGCTCTTCCTAGATTTATAATGTATTGAAACTAGACATAGACTTTAATGTATTGAAATTCTTTTCATTGACCCTGTCAATAGATTACTCAGCCGATTGCAATCGAAATAGGAATACACTAATATATTTAGGGTATTTTAGGACTCTTGTAACATCTCGATTGTGCCCAACGAATTGTTACAAGAGTCCTAAATCCAAAACTTGCAACATAGGCGTAGAGTTATATGGGCCCGTGGGGCTCGAGCCCCCCCAATAAATTGTGAATAGGGGCTGAGCCCACCCAATAATTTACCACTCAATACAGAAAACTAATTTATACTAACATAAAAAAAAGTATTTCACGCCATTTACAAACGTTTAAAAAAAACCTTTAGTTGTAGGTACTTTTAAAAATTTCCTTCTTTTGCTTTCAATCATGATTTAGTATTCATTGTGACGCCACGTAACACACAATGTTACTATAAGTTGCCCTCGCCAGGCTCTGGTTAATTAAAATCAGATTATGCAATGTAAAGTATGAAATGAAGAAAAGTTCAGAGGTGTCTAAAATGCACTATCTCATCGAAAATGTTTTCTTTTCCTCCTTTGGATTTTTTACTTTGCTTCTATTTTTAACTTATAACATGGTAGGAAGATACTAACATGGATACTTATCTTACATAGGTGTAGAATTCTATGGACCCATAGAGCTGGAGCGCCTCCAATAATTTACACTTATATAGAGTAAGTTACATGTACGTGAATCAGTGGCGTAGCCAGAAATTTTTCATGGGGGGGGGACGACTTCTGCAACTCATATATATGTATACGGGTGTATAATAAGGGAGTGAAGAATATACATATTTTATTGCAAAAAATTCCTCATGGGGGGGTTATGACCCCCTAATCCCCCCTCCCTTGGCTACGCCACTGACGTGAATATATGTGGTTGTGGGGCCCGGCCTAATTTTGAAAACTTTATGCTTATGACTTGCAACATTTTACACAGCATCTCTTTTGAGTTATTCGAGTTACATGCGTACGTACAGACTTCAATCCAAAACTAATCAAAATGGATTCACGGTAGGTCGAAATAGATCGTGCAAGTACGTTGAGACGTCGAGCTAAAGTCTGTCAAAGTAAATTTAGTGGTGATCAAATTCGATTTATTCGTGAAAACCTGAATGCAAAAAATTTTCGCGATTCACGGTACTTCCTTTACCTTGTACGAAGAAGGAAAAGGCGTGGACTTTTGACCAATGCGTATTCGCGTTACATCTGAAGAAAACCACCCCAAACTCCCGACCGTTAGATCGACAGCTGCGCGGTAGGCCACGACCCTGAATCTTTACAGTTCAGCCATCTAACCATGTTCAGTGTCTTGTCCACTCGCGTCACGGTGGGGGTCCTTGAAACGATGGAAGAGAGCATGTTAGCCAATCGTTAATTTATAATATAAGAGAAAAAAATAAACCTTGTTGCAAAGTTAAAATAATTAAAATTTTGTAAAATAACGCACATAAAATTTACTAATCGAGCTGAACACGTGTTCCGATCGGAAAAATTTCGATCTTCATCAGTAGCAGTCCATACACAAAGTGGAAGGGGAACTGAAAAGAAAGTGAACAAAAAACAAAAGCGAAGAGAGAGTTGCCAATCAGACGAAATAAAGAGCAAGAAACCAGGGAGGATAAGAAGAAGGAATGGTAAGAGAGCAGATGAAAATAAAATAAAATACTAAACAGAATATATAAAAAATAAATAAAACAATTTTCCCGATGTGTGTTTACTTATCAAGTACGTGTTTAGCTTGATAAGTAAAATTTATGTGCGTGATTTTGTAATATTTGAATTATTTTATCTTTTAAACACCAGTAGTTTTCAGTGTATTTTGTTATTGTAGGAAAGTGTTTCATAATGCATGCCACCGCCGTGATCTTGATATTTCTACCCCGGCCGGCAAAAAAAGAAAAGGAAAAGGCAAAGAAACAAATTTTTTCATCACACATAAATGCTTTTACATGAATAGTTAATCACAGCCGAATGTCACAGCCACTGAATTGAATAAATGTATAAGCGCGCAAAACAACTTTTTTAAACCCCCTTTAACGTTTACACCACACGTCTGTCAGACGTCATAAGCGAAACATCAGTTATTTAATGCAGCGCGTAACGCCCGTACCATGTTTGATGTGTCTCCGTAAATTATTTATTTTGTGTATTTATAGACCCTGGAAATATATATATCATTTGCGTTGCCAGTTACTAATGCGAGTTTGTCTTGCGCCTGTTGCAGATATGTTATGTAAGTGCCGTCTGCAAAGAATATATATATATTTTTTTTAATGTCCGTTTAGAGGGAAAATGTAGACGCTGTTTTCCAGCGCTTTAAAATTAAAAACTAATATCAGGTTTTCAAGGAAGAAATTTGCTGGGGGGAAAAAAGGTGAAGTTGATTGATAAACTTACAAGTGCAACGAATTATTTTATTCTTCAAAGTATGCATCCATATTGCATATAAACTTTTACCATTTAATCCTTTGAGGCGCAACCTTTCCCAATGCTGAAAAAAGGGGCAGTCGTTGCCATCGCTCGACTTAACTACCAGCAAGATGGCGGACGATCGAAACGTTCATCGCGTGCCACAGATCTAGAGATCCTTTTTTGACGCAGCTGGCTGTGCCGCACAGTTAAGTCGAGCGACGGCAACGGCTGCTCTTTTTCCCATCATTGGGCAATCTATCCAGCTGTTTTCGCATTCTTCCATTTTTCAGCAGATGTCAGTGCTGTTAAAAACAATCCTGACTATTTTTTTTTTACGGGAAATGACGTGCTAAAAAGTAAAGGATTCTCGAGGAGCTAGGCCATCCGCAACTATTTTTATAGAAATCAAATCTATCCTTCGTGACTGGCAACAGTCAAAACGTCAGAGTTGGGTATTCCCAGAGCGGAAAACACTGCGCGTTAAAGGGTTAAGCGACAGTTTGTTCAGGCAGATGGTGTAATAGAACAGAACCCTGGCAGACGGGAGTCAATAAATTCATGGAATGTCAGTTTTACAGCTTTGTCAGAATTAAATTGTTTCCATTTTGGAAAGTTGTCCAAATTGCGGAAGAAGTGGTAGTCAGAGGGGACTAGGTCTAGTGAGTATGGAAGATGACGAAGAAATTCCAACTCTCAATTCCCGTAGTTTTGCCACCGTCAATTGTTGCAGGGCGTGGTCCAGCGTTATTGTGCAATAAGATAGGAGTCGGTCAGCTGACCAATCCAGGCATGTTCTTCTTTCATTTTTTTTGCATAATTTTTTTCCAGATGGGCATTTATATGTATTCACAGGATGATTGGCTTGAGAATACGGCACAGAAGCGGGGGAAAGTCCCGCATTACGATCTACCGCGCGGCTGTCGATGCAACGGCCTGGGAATTTTGGTTGGTTTTCTCCAGATGTAACGTGAATACGCGTTAGAACACCTTAAAAAGTCCTCCGACCAAGACACTCCCCCCCCCCCTCTCGTAGGCAGATGCCCATTGTGTAGGCTTGCCATAGAACAAAACAAACAAATTTTAAGGGGCCTTCATTAATTTTAATACTGCCCATCAATCATACTGCCCATGCCTTAATTTTAATACTGCCCATCAATCATACTGCCCATGCCTTAATTTTAATACTGCCCATCATTTTAAGGGGCAAAATAGCATAGAACACATCTAAATAAGCAATTTTTGTTCTGCAAAGCAAGGTTGCAACGCAAGCGGTGAACCGACACTGGTATTAACAGCTGCGCGGATTAAGACAGAATTAGCCATGCAATGTCGGTGACGTCTAGCAGTATACCACACTTGCATCGCGGCCCTCCCTTCATATGTTAAAATTGATTGTTTTTCAGTGGCGGCCCGTGGTCAAAAATGTTAGTGCAGCCGGAAGCATATGAGCCCCCCCCCCTTTCCTCCGGAGAGGATTGGAAAATCTTTGTTACTGAATTCGAAAGCTGGCGGATTAAGCCCTCACCCAGGAAAAAAAAAAAGAAAGAAATTACATAAAAAATGTCAGAGATCCTATTTTACTTCCATAAAATGGACATAAATTTCAACCAGCCGCTCTTATCCTCAAAATTGCATTCATCCGTGTCTGATTCGAAGTTTCCTTAGAATTTTCTTTTGTAACGATAACTTGAGAAGAAAAAAAAAAAAAAAAACTTACTTATTTTTTATAAGTCAAATCAATCCTCCTTTCTTTTAAACATGCGAATCGGTCAGTGATGTCCCCATAAAAAGGCGTTGTTTTAATTCAGATATCCATAATTATAAAAGCTCTTTAAAATTTCCCATGTTTAAAGAATTTTCTCGCTCGCCATGTCTAAATGCCAGTTCTTGCTTACTTAAAAACAATATTGCTTTGATGGGTCATTGTCCATTCATAAGCGTCTATTCAGGCTTACCTTCTTGATAAATTCAGCAATATAAAGTCCAGAGTTTTCCAAACATATATTCTCTTTACCCCCTCCCTCACTTCTCGTCCGAGCGAATCAGTGAGTCGAGTTCTCAAGTTCAGCCGCCGTTAGAAAATCTTCCATCGGCTGTATCCAGCTGCATACTCCTTATGCCGGAGAGGCTGCTTACGTAGTCGTTGTCATGGCAACGGTGCTGCCAATTTTTTTTTCAGTGCTCTGGGCTGAACCAAAGATTTTCCCAATTGAATTGCGGGAAGATTAAAGTGCTTTTTTTCTGAATGAGCGATCCGGCCACAATACGTTTTTTTTTTTGTTTGGTTTTTTTCGGAGATTTTTTTAATTTACCGTAGGAATTCCACAATTCTAATCTGAATTTAGGAAAATTAGTAGAATAAATTATTTTAAAGTATGTGCTGATAATTTCAAGTGCATCCCGGCTGTACTTGCTGTATCCCACGAGCCGCCACTTATGTTGTTATGTGTTTTATGTGTTTTTATGTGTTTTTATGTGTTTTATCGCCTCCGTACAGTTTGGTCGGAGAGTCCTGATTCTCTCTGCACATTTTTAACCTTATCTAATCAGGTGAAACCTTCCTGTGGAGGAAATAAGGCAGCCATTGAGGCCTGGTCCCATCCCGAAATTTGGATTTTTGTCAACTGGATGTCAATAATCCAGTTTATTTTTTGTGGAAAATTCTACCTTTCCCATCGTTTGGGCCCCCTCCCCCAAATTTTTAGCACTGGGGGTGCAATTTCGTTCAGTCCCCGACTTTTGTCTACGTAACTTTGTCAACATGATTTGTAGACAGGTTTTGTAGACCTGAACTGCCACGGTGAAGATCTTTCGAAATGCGTTTTGCCAGATAACGCACAGATAGCGGGAAGGCGGGGAGAATAAAATTTTGAAAGCCGCACTAGGTTATAGATTTCAATTCTAAATATGTGCTTTATGGAACAAGAAAGACAAACACGGCACACTCATGGATTATAATGCCCATTCCAAACAGTATTTGAAATGGTGAAGTTATAGTTGGAATATGTTTAGCGAAGATTGTGAAACAGTTTCAGTAAGCGATTTTAAGATAGCTTTCGATTTCAAATATGTGTTTTATGGAACAAGAAAGGCAAACACGGTACACTTATGGATTATGATGCCCTTTCCAAACTGTATTTAAAATGGTCAAAAATAGTTGCAATATGCTTGGCGAAGATTCTAAAATAGTTTCAGTAGGCGATTTTAAGATGGATTTCGATTTCAAAGATATATTTTATGGAAAAAAGAAGAAAAATACAGCACACTCATGAATAATAATACACCTTCCAACTTAATGAAATAAGGAAGAAAATAGGGAAGATGCACAGATTATGATACGCTATTAATTTATAACATTTAGTGCGTACTTAAAATCTGAAAGTATTTTAGATTTTCTAACTTTTTTTTTCTCTACGTCCCTGCCATGAACTTATAAACGGGACTGTTTGTTTCTTACCAACTTGTTTTGCTAGAAAAGCTGTGAGCATTATATTAAATCTAAATATCGTTTGCAGTATGTCTACTTGTCTAATTGTACTTGTTTTATAAAATGACTAGTTAGACAACTGTCCTCAATAAATGTCTAACACAAAGGCAAAGTTTCAGTGTTTTACAATCTTGCAAGTCATGCATATTGCGGCATCCGCGAAGTGGTTTCACGTTTTCACGAATTCTATTTAAGAACATTCTTTGCACAAGAACGGTTTATCGTGATACTTTAACCCTTTGAGGCGCAATCCTTTCCCAATGCTGAAAAAAGGGCAGCCGTTGCCATCGCTCGACTTAACTACCAGCAAGATGGCGGACGATCGAAACGTTCATCGCGTGCCACAGATCAAGAGACCCTTTTTTGACGACAGCTGGCTGTGCTCGGGCTGCCCTTTTTTCAGCATTGGGCAATCTATCCAGTTGGTCTCTCATTCTTCCATTTTTCAGCAGATGTCAGTGCTGTCAAAAATAATCGTGACCATTTTTTTACGGGAAATGACATGCTAAAAAGTAAAGGATTCTCGTGGAGCTACGTCACCCGTAAATATTTTTATAGAAATCCAATCTATTCTTCTTGACTGGCAACAGTCAGAACGTCAGAGTTTGGTGTTCCCAGAGCGGGATCACTGCGCTTTAAAAGGTTAAAAGTCTGGTGCCAACTGCATAAGCTGTAGTTATTATGAGTCATGTCAAACAAAAGCATACCGATATATAAAGTGGGATCTGGCGACGTATACGGGCGTAACTTTCTAAGGGCAAGGGGGGGGGGGATTGCCTTCAAAAATTCTAGAAAATTCGGATTATCACCCAATTGAAAATATTTTCCACATTAGGAAATACAGTCAACTCCAGATATAGTGAATCCGGATGTAGAGAACGCATTTCCTTAGTCGCGCTTCACATATATTAGAAATTTACATTCATAGCATTTTCGGTTTTAGTGAACCATGACTTCGGTTATAGTGAACTTAAAAATTTCTGGACGATAGAGGTAATGTTGTTCGATTCCCTACGGAGAGTGTCTCTTTTGCGTTCGAGTAGAGAGAAAGAGATTATCAAACACCTGTTCCGGAAATACAGGTGAATTGCCAGTGTCTAGGCTAACTTACTTAAGAATAATATTTTCAATGCTGTAATGCATACCGATCCTTTAAAAGCATTCACCAGCAAAAGCAGAGTATTTTTGAAAGTGATCCAAAAGCATAAATTTCTTGACTTTGGACGATTTCACTTTCCATTCTCAACGCAATAGCACGGGTTAAAAGTGACAGCACATTTTGCCATGGAAATTACATTATTTCCATGAATGTGATTAATTGTGTTTATTACTTTCCGAACATGTACCATGTAAGGAAAGTATTGTAATCATGAAAAAATTCGACTTCGAGATTTTGGTGTTTTTACACGTTTTGAGGGCTTCGGAATCCATTTATGCTATTTTTACGAGATGTATGTATGTATGTGTGTATGTGTGTGTGTGTGTGTGTATGTGTGTTTGTGTGTATGTGAGTGAACACGATAGCTCCTGAAAGGAGCATTCGATTGAGCTCAAATTGGATATATATGTCATAAACCACCGTCGCAAGACCGGTATTGATTTTGGTGTGTATAGGACTTATAGTTTTTCTACAGGGCTACCACAAAGATTTCTTTTACATTATAGCCTATGGGGGGAATTTCTTGAAAGTGCGCTGGCGTTTAAACGGTAGACTCGATTGAGCTCAAATTGGGTATATATGTTATAAACCACCGTTGCAAGACCGGTATTGATTTTGGTGTGTATAGAACTTATAGTTTTTCTACAGGGCTACGACAAAGATTTCTTTTACATTATGGCCTATGGGGAGAATTTCTTGAAAGTGCGCTAGCGTTTAAACGGTAGACTCGATTGAGCTCAAATTGGGTATATATGTTATAAACCACCATCCTAAGACCGGTATTGATTTTGGTGTGTATAGGACTTATAGTTCTCCTACAGGGATACGACAAAACTTTCTTTTATGTTATGGCATAATGGCATATGGGGAGAAATTCTTGAAAGTGCGCAAGCGTTTAAACGGTGCATTCGATTGAGTTTCAATTTGGTATACGTTTGAATTATTCATAGATTAAAATTTATTTAAGTGCTTGGTAATGATCTTAATCGTAAGTGTTCGGAAAGTCGAGTGGAGTCACTCCAGATTTTTTTACTTAACAAATAGTTCTAGAACCATAAATGCGATCAATGATGTTCAATTTACTTAATAAACACTCAGTATTGGTATAAAATTCTATTTTCTACTTTTGTATAGTTTTATAGTTATCGGACATCGGAACATCTGTTTTAATGAGCTTCGGATAGAGTGAACGAAATTTGCTGCTCCCCAGAGGTTCACTATAACCGGAGTTGACTGTGTTTTGCCTTCCCCCCCCCCTAATGTTACATGCCAAAATACGCCAATGCTGGGGACGGAATTGTATATAGACAGATGAAGCCTTACAGGCTGTAAAATGTCTGAGGCACGTTGTATAAAAATTATCTAAGTTTGAAGGCTAGGACGAATTTCTTCCCAATGCTGTTTTCTATATTTCTAAGAGACTTCTAGGCCAGTGTAACACTAGACTAGAAATACTAGTTATATCTGAACATGGTAGACGGCTGAAGTGTGAAGGTCCGGGGTTCTGGGGTTCTGGCCTTACCGCGCGTCTGTCGATCTAACGCGAGTACGTCAAAAAGTCCCCCCGCTCAAAACACCCCCTCTGTACCTCTCGTGTTACTTTGCCTTAACACAATACACACATGCACATATCCATAATACTAGTGTCCAGCAAATAAAACCTTGGTTTCAAAAATAAAAATATCAAATATCGATAAAAGAATGCAGTAAACGGTATATTTAATATGTAACCCGTAAAAATTTTATCCAACAGTTTCGAAATAGTAGCTACAATAGCCACTATAACATAGCGGCTTGCGCAGACTTCATTTAACGGGGGGGGGGGGAGATTATGGGCGTAATCTTTATGTTAAAAATTTAAAATCTATGCATTTTATGCATAGATTTCTAATCTTCGGCAAGGTTCTAAGGTTCTAATCTTTTCAAGGTTCTAATCTTCGGCAAGAGAGATTAGAACTCCCAATTCCCATCTTGCGTACGCCTCTGATAACAGATGGCGCTGCACATCAAAATCGATTGACCATCAGCATGCATGGGCGCCGGCAGAATATTTCCCAGAGGGGGGGGGCAAAGACTACTCCAGGGGCGGCGAAAACTACTCAAGGGAGGGGGGGCAAAGACTACTTCAGCGTATGGTTACCATGTTGGAAAGAGCAAAAAAGTAAGGAAAAACACTGCATACAAAAATCCAGGGGGGGGGGCATTGCCCCCCTTGCCCTATGCTGCCGGCGTCCATGTCAGCATGTATAGTAGTTGTAAATTCATCCTCTGCAAGCATCATAACAAAATGTCCACATTTACAACATACAGAACTGGTGCAAACGAATAATGATATTTGTCATCACAGCCGGTAATGTCTCAACGGAAGTGGATTCACTCGCGGTGCAAATCGAAGATTCAAGTGAACCCAGCATGTTGGGATTTGGGATGGTTCCGGTAGGCAGTTTCTTTCAACGTGCACCTCAGAAAGAAGTCACAGATCGGGAGAATATGGAGGCCTGCGATTTCAGCTGCATCTGTTAGCAGATTTTGTAACTACAGCTTTGAAACTTCCGTATAAAATTTTTATAGCTTACATAATACACATACCGCTTACTGCACCCTTCTATTAAACTTTGTTTTTGAGTTTTCTAACTTTGAAATTAGAGTGTTATTTGTTGGACACCCTGTAGCTATCTTTTTGAGGCTATAGCCATATTATCCTAGGAAAAAAATCTTTCCTTATTTGGTAAACTGCATTAACTTAACAGCCTTATAGTACAAATATAAGGCGTGTATTTATCATTTCGGCCTCACCTTGGAACTTGTAATGTTATTTTTTAAGCTTCAAATAATAAAGTTTTTTATGCATTGCACTATGATTTTTATTCTCCTTTGAAAAGCTTACAAACGGGGCTCCTGAAATTTGAAGGGGCCCTTAGCCTGCAGCCCAGGGCCCTAGTGGCTCGCCCGAAAGGCCGGTGTCTTAGAAGATCCGGATAGGCGGTGCTCTGTGTGCTTTCATTATGTAACTGTAAGTTAAGGGCCAGCTGGTCAAATGGAACTTGCCGTTTCAGCCGTCCAGTCCGGCCCTGCTGCAGCCTAATGAATTATTCGGTCCTGGTCCTTCTACTGTAAATAGAGTTTTAAAAGATTTATGTGTCGTCTATTTGTCCACTCTTTTCTCCATTTTGTGGCTTATCAGCAGTTGCCGTGGAACTGATTGCGTGGCTAATCGGGAACACACAAACGTTTTTTTAAAAAAAATGGCCCAACTAAAATAGCGACGTGTTTACGCAACGGCTTCCGAATTGACAGAAAACAAAAGTATACAAACAGATATAAAAAAAAAATGCAGAAGGTTAAACAAACAGCATAAAGTATATATCATGCGTCCCATATTTGTTTACAACACAAACATTATCTATCTGATCCAGACTGCTGGAATCAGAAAACAATCTCCATGTAATATCGCCTTTTGGTGAGAAAATTAAAAGAAGACGAAGGGAGGAAAAAAAAATGTGTTAAGTGAAGAAATAAAGATTTTGGGGATTGTCCAAGATCTCTGCCCATTGCATTCGAATAGTGCTCCTTTTATCTCACGCCGCCTGCCTGCTGATTCATTTAAAAGACGTCAGAGGGAGGACGGAAAAAAAAAAAATAAAAAAAATAAAGCCCCCTAGTAACGTGTCAGATATTTCTGGGATTTTTTAGATAAACAGCGTTGATTTCTTCATTTCACTTTTAAATGAGAAATGTTAATTTTATATTTTTTTTTCCCCTCCACAGTTTTTCCTTTTCCTTTTGTTGTTAATTATGATGGGTTTTTGCTGGCGTCATGGGAATTGACATAGTTCGCCGTTCACGCAATTTGACCATTTTAGTTTTGCCAAAAAAAAAAAAAAAAAAAGTATATGGAACGCAAGCGGCTGATGTCAAATTTTTGCAAAAACAGCTCTTTTCTTAACATTATAAAGTCCATGTTCTGTATACTGACTAAATTTACACCAAATAGGTTAAAGAGTACGATTTAACTGTAGGCAAACAAAATTTGTTTTTAGGCATTTACATATTGCTTATAAAATAAATAAAGTCTCCAAACAAGTCTCAAACTAACTTTGCTTTTAAATCAAAATATCGTTGTTTATTCACTGGAAAATTTTGTGCTTGTTTACTGGTACGAAATGTTCATTCGCTTAGTTACTGTACGACTTTTTGTTTGAACATAAATCCAATAATTTACATCCCCTCTTTTTTTACATATGTTACATGTAACTACAAATTTGTTAACACAAAAAATTACCAAGAGCCAGTGGCGGACTAACGTTGAGTGAAGTCCAGGGCGATCTCCGAGTTTTGGGGCCACCCCTTCTAAGATTGTATTTTTTAACCGAAAATTAGTAAATTACATATTAAAGCTAACACTCATAACTGAAAAAAATCTGGAAAAATATAAACTTTTTTTTTCTTTAAACTTTTACATTTTGGTAAAATCGAAAAATAGTCTGCTTCGACTGGTGCGTAGAAAATTAGTAAATTAGTTCGCGTGAAACTAAAACTCCTTTAACTTTAATTTTGCTTCTACCGGCTTGCCCGATGCTTATAGGAATAATAATATAACTCAGTACATTTAAAACTTTTAACTACCTACACTTCGCATATTAAAACATACCTAAACCACTGAACCTTAAATTTGTTTTGAAAGGAAATAGTTCATTCTGTTGAAGACACTTTTATTCAACGGAAACCTGTTTATAGAGGAAAAATAGTATTTCGGTACTTTTCGATTCCGTTTAAATCCACCTTGTGACCCCAGGGTAATTTTTTGCGACCCCATTTGAGGTAGCAACCCAAAGATTGATAACCATTAGATTAGAGAATTACCAAATAATCATAATAGTAATAGAATACTGATTTAAACATTTATAAAATAAAAACATTCTCGCTCAAGGTAAACTTATTTCTATTTTCAGTCAATGGCTTTTTAGTTTCTGGAACTTTTATGTGATTTGTTGTAAGATGCAGTTTATGTTCTTTACATTTTATAATTTTCAGTTTTTCTTCAAATTTCAATATTCTTTAAATTATAAGCACTTCTGATTAAGTTAATTGACAAAAATGTCCATATTTGATTTATTAAATATTATATTTTTAGTCAAAGAACAACAGTTTAGTTCTGATTTACACAAAAATGCACTATTAAAGACGTAGAGAAACTATATACATTCAATAGTTCTTACAATTAAAGAATTACATTTATATTCAACGAACGACGGCTTAGCCCAATTTTACACAAAAATGAACTATTAAAGGCGTAGAGAAACTATTTCAATATTTCTTAAAATTAAAGAATTACATTTATATTTAAAGAACGAGGGCCTAGGTCTTATTTACACAAAAATGCACCATTAAAGACGTAGAGAAACTATACCTATACATTCAATATTTCTTACAAATAAAGAATTACATTTATATTGAAAGGAGCTGTTTTTAAATAATTATAAAATTGTAAAGAATAAAATCTAAAATAAACAATCTAATTATATCAAATTGTTTTTCTGACAGTTAGAGAAATGCTTATTTGCCAAAAAGGAAGACACCTAATTTTACAGATTTTGCAGTATTTAACAAATAATTAATGTTTACAATGAGATTTCAAAAGTCTTTTGTATTTAGAAATTCTAAGACATTGCATAAGCCAATATAGTTACATATAAAAGTTTTTATAATAAATATTAGATGCGTGCCCGTTCTTCGCACGGTAGGAAAAGAAAACTTCCCTTACATGTATGATTCAAATTAATTCGTGATGTGGAATCTAAAAAAAAAAAAAAGCAAAATTATTTGACTCTTGACTTAAAGTTTGTGTCATGAGTATTAACCTGGCATCATTGCAATATAATGACTCAAAAAACTACATCAGTGTCATTAGCGATCAAAAAAGTGAAAAGCTTAACGGTTTGCAGAGAACTCCTGACTTTCAAAATGTCTTATTTCTACATCATACTGTTTTTTAGGTTCAAGTTGTAGCATTAAATACCTCAGACACTACACGAAATGGACAGCCGTTTATTTTAAAATAGCTGCGCACCGCTCTTCATGTGGGAGGAAGCGAATATTTTACAAAAATCATATCTGCAGAATCTCATTTTTAGAAAAGTTCAAGTAATCTCCTCTGTTGAAATTACTGCGGGATATATTAACGCAAATTAGAATTACTCATCGTTCAGTTGGTTGTAAGTCAACCGTTGAAAAAGGATGAACAGAACACTTTTAATTTCATGAAATATTTATTAGCGTGTTATATTGTTATTTATTCATATTATCCTTACAAATCTACTATTACTACCTATTACACATTTTAATACTATCTATCTTCGCTAGTCCCTTTTCAAGGCTCGATTAAAAGAAATAGCTTAGATTATTTGGCCCCAATGGGACCTTTTTATTCTATGGCAATTCTTTGCAATTTACTCATTAGCATAAACAATAATCATTTCACATAATGGTTGTCATTAAGGAAGCACTCCATATATATTTAATTAACATTTATCTCAACGTGGCGGAATATATCCAAGCGGTGCCAATTTAAATATTCATGTATCCAATACAGCATATCTTATAAATACTCCACGGTTCTGTCTCCTGAAAAACATCAAACTATGTAATCTCGAGGAGCTATTTAGAATCGCTTTAATTGCCACAGAACGTTACAGTTGCAGAGTTTACAAATTTCACGCATTTTTAAAATTTATGACGTCACTATTTAACTGCTGTAAAAGATATCCCGATTGGTTGAGGGAGTTAATTTGGATATTTCGCACAATAGTTTTCAAACGGTATCATTTTAAAATTTACAATGACGTTGAAAAATTTTTTGCTTTTTATAGGACAACTATGGAGGAATGTAATCCAACGGTAAAATAAAACTATACTGGCAACATGCATATGTTAGGAAACCTATAAGTCCGCGTCATAATTAAATGCCAAAAATAAAAAAAGTAAATAGAAAATTATTAATATATTGCGCTTTAAAACGAAATTTGTAGCTTTTAAAATGAAGAACATTTTCAGCTGCGTTAAAAAATTTCAATTTTTTACTAAACCACGAATTAAAATACCACTTATAATAATGATAATTGTGAATTTCTTAGTTTATTTCTATAGTAAGTTTTAATCAAAATATCGCCTCCTCGTGTTAAAAAAAGAGCAGAAATAAATTCATTAAAATTGTGGCTTAATTTTTACTTATGTTAAATGAATTGACATCATAGATCCTCACTTGCGAATTGAAAAGCCGGGGTCCCATTTAAAAACTCTATCGATAGGTTGAAAACAAAACCTTTTTTTCTAATCCTTCCTCTGACACCACAACATAAATTCTGGTTCCATGATTTATTAATGTAATCGAGTAAGATCTTCGCGTTGGTGTTATTAAACTCTATGTTATATTAAAATTCGCAAAAAATTACCTAATTTATATTTTTTTTCGTATTTATTTCAAAAGAGGCGAAATGTCTGTTTTATCTTTTACAAAAATACCAAAATGTTATGTCGGATAGAATTCAAGATGCGGCAGTTTTAAAATTACTTACGAAAATTTTTGTCAAAGGTCATCTTTAAATAAAAAACATCAAATTATGCTATATATTCAGAAAAAAACTGTTTTTAAAAGGAATTTTTCTCCTCTATCCGATGATGTAAATGTTGTTTTGCTGCGAATGTAATTACTGCCGTTATTATGCATCAGGTGAGAAACAATGCGAAAAATCGCATAAAACATAAAATAAAAAAATTTCTAGGCCGACTTTTGAAAAAAACGCTTCGAGGTGCACAACTTCATGTCTAGAACTTCCCGAGTATCAAATTTGGTGTTTCTAGGTGTAGCCGTTTGTCCGTAACGCTGCCGACAGACCCACAGACATCTTATTTTATAATAAGTAGAGATAAACATAAAATACTGTATTGATTTAGATAACTATTGATTTGGAAAAAAAATGAAATTCCAGCAGTTTCCTTGCAACAGTTAATACAAGAGTAAAAATACTCAGAAAAATGTATTTTGTTAAAAGACATAAGACAAAATGCAATGAAGAATTGCGGGTGCACAAGACATAAAAATTTTTCAATGTTGAAAAGTAAGTAGTCAATTTTGATTAATTTAAATTACAATACAATACTACAAATTTATTAGACAATTATTAATATACTATCTATGGATAATGTAAATATTTCTGTAAAATTAAAACTAAAAATTATCAAAGAAATATGATCAAATTTAACTCTAGATTTTATTTTTATAAAATCTAAAATATTATGACAGAAATTTCAACCAAATTGTCAAAATGACTGAAAATAGACACTTTGCCTATGTTTGACGCCATTATTGGCATACTTTCTTAGCTGTGCAAGAGTTGCTATTTGTCATGTATGTATACATTTATAGTAAATAAACATCTTTCTCACAGATTTTTTTTTAAACTTCATCTGACAAATAAAGTATCACATTAAAACAGTATAGTTAAGCGATTGAGCGGGTATTGATTAAAATATTTAATTAAAAACAAAAGAAATATTTGAAGTATATTAATTTAAACCAGAAAATGATTTACGAAAAAATAATAATAATAATAATAATAATCAAAACTACTCATAAAGATAAAATATGTTTGCGTGCTTCCGCTTTGCTAAATTTGTCGATGACATCATCAAAGTCAACAGTAGCAGCTACTTTTCTTTCTATGGACAAAATAGCCAAATTTGATTTCTTAGCTCATTGTCGATCTTAGATAATTTTTAATCAGTTTAAGTTTCGAAGAACTTTCTCACGAGGATGCAGAAACACAGTTAAAAAATACTGCAAAATTTAAAAAAAAAAATTGGCATTGACTCTATAAAGTCCCATTTAATAATAAATTTAAAAATGTGTTGAGCAGTCCACGTTTCTGTTTCCCTCTTACAATTAGCAGCTCCTACTAGAGATGAGACGGGCTCAGCCCGAGCCCGAAAGCCCGATCCCGAGCCCGGGCCCGAACCGGGCTCGGGCTCTGTAATTCACAATTGTGTTCGGCTCGGGCGGGCTCGGGCTCGTGAAAAATTTCTCCTTTATTGTACATACTGCTTGAAACAGTTTTTAAAAGGCGATTCATGAGGAAAATAAAACTACTTAAAAAAAAAAAAATAGAGGCACGAGCGCCTAGAAGTTGCGTGAAGTTCTTTGGGTATTTTAGAACGGCGGTTTATATTCCTTAGTTAGTCATGCGATCCGACATTTTTTGATAAAGAATGGATACAAAGAATTAGAAAGTGCATTGGGAGTTTGCAACTGTATTTGTCTTTAATTTGCACAAACGGCAAAATTTATTGTATTCTATCAATGAAGTAATTGAGTTTTTTTTTTTTTCATCTTTAGTTAAACTTTCGGGCTCGGGCTCCGACATAAATAATATTGCTCGGTCTCGGGCGGGCTCGGATTAAAAGTCCTCGGGCTCGGGCTTCAAAAAATGAGCCCGAACTCATCTCTAGCTCCTACATGTCGACGAAATCGTTTCACTTCTTCATAAACTTGATATTTGTCAAACTCATCATGTTCAATGTTTGAATTTTGTACAGCCAGTTCTAGTTGGTTGATTGCAGCTGTCATTAACATCGCTGGCTTAACAAGGGTAAACGTATCTGCTATTTTTTTGCATAGCATCGGACCATTTTGACAGTTCTACCGAAAATCTGTCTAAACACTGGAACATTAACCTATTTCTTCAACCTTCGTCAAACTTTCGTCTTTGGATAACTTTCTATCTAATCTTTTCTTAAACTTCTTCTACTATATAGAAGAAAGTTAGAGGGGGAAAGTAGCTATATTGATTTTGGGGGCCCTGGGCATTCACCCCACCACACCTCCCTATATTTCTATAGCACATTCTCCAGGAGTTTCTTATGAACTTTTTTTGCTACTAAGTAACTAAAATAGCATTGTTACTTTCCGAACATGTACCATGTAAGGAAAGTATTGTAATCATGAAAAAATTCGACTTCGAGATTTTGGTGTTTTTACACGTTTTGAGGGCTTCTGAATCCATTTATGCTATTTTTACGAGGTGTATGCTATGTATGTGTGTATGTGTGTATGTGTGTTTGTGTGTATGTGAGTGAACACGATAGCTCCTGAACGGAGCATTCGATTGAGCTCAAATTGGATATGTATGCCATAAACCACCGTCGCAAGACCGGTATTGATTTGGGTGTGTATAGGACTTATAGTTTTTCTACAGGGCTACGACAAAGATTTCTTTTACATTATGCCTATGGGGGAATTTCTGGAAAGTGCGCTAGCGTTTAAACGGTAGATTCGATTGAGCTCAAATTGGGTATACATGTTATAAATCACCGTTGCAAGACCGGTATTGATTTTGGTGTGTATAGGACTTATAGTTTTTCTACAGGGCTACGACAAAGATTTCTTTTACATTATGGCCTATGGGGGGGGAATTTCTTGAAAGTGCGCTAGCGTTTAAACGGTAAATTCGATTGAGCTCAAATTGGGTATACATGTTATAAACCACCGTCGCAAGACCGGTATTGATTTTGGTGTGTATAGGACTTATAGTTTTTCTACAGGGCTACGACAAAGATTTCTTTTATGTTATGGCCTATGGGGGAAATTTCTTGAAAGTGCGCTAGCGTTTAAACGATATATTCGATTGAGCTCAAATTCGGTATACATGTTATAAACAACAATCCTAAGACCGGTATTGATTTTGGTGTGTATAGGACTTATAGTTCTCCTAAAGGGCTACGACAAAACTTTCCTTTATGTTATGGCATAATGGCATACATTCTTGAAAGTGCGCAAGCGTTTAAACGGTGCATTCGATTGAGTTTCAATTTGGTATATATGTTTGAATTATTCATCGATTAAAATTTATTTAAGTGCTTGGTAATGATCTTAATCGTAAGTGTTCGGAAAGTCGAGTGGAGTCACTCCAGATTTTTTGTCTATAAAAGATGCTCCGTAAAAAAAAAAAAAAGTGCTTTACATCCACACATTTGTGATCCGTGGCATCGAAGATGCCTAGTTCAATGGCGTAGCCAGAAATTTTTCATGGGGGAGGGGCAGTGGTGTAGTCGAGGGTGGACGCGGGGGAACGCCGTCCCCCCACTTTTTCATTTCAACTTATGCGTCCTCTCACTTTTTTTTTTCAGAGGGGGATGCTGATTTTGCGTGTTTTTAAAAAAACTAAAAAGCCGGTTTTTAAAAAGTCCGCTAAGAGATAAATTAGTATGAAATAGTTCAGTTCATTTGGAGATTGGGAAGTTAGCGAAAAATTTAGATTAACATGTTTACACTCAGGTCCATAAATTAAGGATAATTCAGAATCACACAGAAATTGATCTCTAAAATAAAAATTTCACCTGTGGAATGATCACACACATCTTGAAGAAGAATATGCAAATTACAGGAAACCAGCAGGTGGCGTGGATGGTACGTCACAATGACGAGAGTGTAAGAGAGGGGTATATAAGGAATGGTGGCAAAGAAGTAAAATTGTTCACAAGCGCTGTGAAAGACTTTCAGTGCAAAAACCGCATAGTTATGGCACAAAGGAGGCATTTGGATGATGTTTTACGTGGCAGAATTATCGGACGACTGGAATGTGGACGTACCCAGCTGGAAGTATCCGAGGAACTTGGAATCGCCCAGAGTGTCATCTCCAGGCTTTGGCAACGATTCCAAGAGGATGTTAATGTGAGTAGACGTTACAGCACAGGTCGCCCCCGAGTTACAACGCCGAATGAGGACCGCTATTTGGCAGTTACTGCCAAAAGAAACAGACGGAGTACAGCATCAGACCTGTCTCGTCAGCTCTCTTCAGCTACCGGTACGACAGTTTCAAGGCAGACCGTGTACAGACGCTTAGGGCACATTGGTCTATATGCTCGTAGGCCTGTCAGATGTGTTCCACTTACTGCAACGCACTGTCGCCTGCGATTAACCTGGAGTAGAGAGCATGCATTGTGGACACCGCAACAGTGGTCTTGTGTGATGTTTTCCAGGTTTAGTTTGGAGTCTGATTCTCGCCGGACATTCATCTGGAGAGCGCCAGGTACCCGTTACCACCAAGAGAACACCATTGAAAGACACCGTTACGGTGGTGCAGGATGGCTCGTTTGGGGAGGAAATATTCTTGGTTCCAGAACTAACCTGCATGTTGTTATATTTTTTTATTTGTTATAATAATTTGTATGGGGGAGGATTTATTGTTAAGTTTTTATCTAAAAGGGGAGCCAATGATCGTTATAATGGTTAGTACAAATTTTGCGCTGTGCATATGAGAGAAATATTAAAATCTTACTTGAAATGTAATCCCACAAGGATACCGCTAAATCCTGAAATTTAGTTTACTCAAATAATAACTATATTTTTTTTCTAGACATGTCTTTATTTATTTGTATATTATATTCATTGCACATACAGTTTATCAACACATCTTAAATATGTCATTCAATAATAATTAATACTTCATGATCAATTATTTCAGAGAATTATACTAAAATATCGGGTACCCTTCAATTTTGAATATTAACAAATTTATTTCAAAAAGTATTTTTACTTATGAAAGTATTTATCTAGAAAATTCTTCAAACGATTAAATCCCTTTCGTACTATAATCATTTAAACATTACTTATACCAACACAATCCACTAAAAAAATCATTTCAAAAACACTAAAATACTTTTTATATACATAATAGGGTAAAAATAAATTTATCATACCATGTTGGGGCAGATGTAGTAATACCTCTCGAGTTCACAATTTTTCCCGCATCACTTTTACAAATTTTCGAAGTTCATAATTCTAAAGTTTCACTAATTTCGCTATACATTGTCACTCAGTCCACAATATTACGGTGTCTCACAAAGTCTGTGATATTTTATATACTATCGCCAAGTCCACGATGTTGCGATAATTTAGCGTTCCTCTCATAGTTCATAGTTCACGATATTGCGATGGCCTAGCGTTCTTCCAGCGTTCTTCTGATAGTTCATTTCTCTAATTTTGATTTCGTATACAGTTGGTGCACCACAAAATTCTTCATCAGCTGGAACAGTTCGATCTTATAAGAAATGATTTTTGTAATCAACGAAATTCTTAGACGAAAGAATTTTCAAAATCTTCATCAGCAGGAATAGGCGATATTTCCTAAACGAGGGAATAGATGTATCTGCGGAACAGTTGATCTCAGACGAAATGATGACGATCAACGAAAATCTTATAACTTAGATGAAAGAATTTTCAAAATGTTCATCAGGAGGGATTTCCGAGTGGTAGGCATTAATTTCTTCAAACAGCGACGAAAACATCCAGCCGAAGGCATCGGTCGATTTCAGGAGAGTGACTTTCGATCTTTTTAAGTGAACGAAATTCAAGTACATGTAATAATGTAGATTACATAATTAGCTGGGAAGAATGAATAGTCGAGTAGTGGCAGTCTGTAAGTTTTCTTTGAAAAATTTAGTAATTTTCAATATTGGGCAGAGATAGAAGTGGCAGGCATTAATTTCTTCAAACAGCGACGAAAACATCCAGCCGAAGGCATCGGTCGATTTCAGGAGAGTGACTTTCGATCTTTTTAAGTGAACGAAATTCAAGTACATGTAATAATGTAGATTACATAATTAGCTGGAAGAATGAATAGTCGAGTAGTGGCAGTCTGTAAGTTTTCTTTGAAAAATTTAGTAATTTTCAATATTGGGCAGAGATAGAAGTGGCAGGCATTAATTTCTTCAAACAGCGACGAAAACATCCAGCCGAAGGCATCGGTCGATTTCAGGAGAGTGACTTTCGATCTTTTTAAGTGAACGAAATTCAAGTACATGTAATAATGTAGATTACATAATTAGCTGGGAAGAATGAATAGTCGAGTAGTGGCAGTCTGTAAGTTTTCTTTGAAAAATTTAGTAATTTTCAATATTGGGCAGAGATAGAAGTGGCAGGCATTAATTTCTTCAAACAGCGACGAAAACATCCAGCCGAAGGCATCGGTCGATTTCAGGAGAGTGACTTTCGATCTTTTTAAGTGAACGAAATTCAAGTACATGTAATAATGTAGATTACATAATTAGCTGGGAAGAATGAATAGTCGAGTAGTGGCAGTCTGTAAGTTTTCTTTGAAAAATTTAGTAATTTTCAATATTGGGCAGAGATAGAAGTGGCAGGCATTAATTTCTTCAAACAGCGACGAAAACATCCAGCCGAAGGCATCGGTCGATTTCAGGAGAGTGACTTTCGATCTTTTTAAGTGAACGAAATTCAAGTACATGTAATAATGTAGATTACATAATTAGCTGGGAAGAATGAATAGTCGAGTAGTGGCAGTCTGTAAGTTTTCTTTGAAAAATTTAGTAATTTTCAATATTGGGCAGAGATAGAAGTGGCAGGCATTAATTTCTTCAAACAGCGACGAAAACATCCAGCCGAAGGCATCGGTCGATTTCAGGAGAGTGACTTTCGATCTTTTTAAGTGAACGAAATTCAAGTACATGTAATAATGTAGATTACATAATTAGCTGGGAAGAATGAATAGTCGAGTAGTGGCAGTCTGTAAGTTTTCTTTGAAAAATTTAGTAATTTTCAATATTGGGCAGAGATAGAAGTGGCAGGCATTAATTTCTTCAAACAGCGACGAAAACATCCAGCCGAAGGCATCGGTCGATTTCAGGAGAGTGACTTTCGATCTTTTTAAGTGAACGAAATTCAAGTACATGTAATAATGTAGATTACATAATTAGCTGGGAAGAATGAATAGTCGAGTAGTGGCAGTCTGTAAGTTTTCTTTGAAAAATTTAGTAATTTTCAATATTGGGCAGAGATAGAAGTGGCAGGCATTAATTTCTTCAAACAGCGACGAAAACATCCAGCCGAAGGCATCGGTCGATTTCAGGAGAGTGAGACAGAGGTCTCAAACCCTTCCATCTTCCGAGAGGCCTGGCTTGCTTTTCTGAAATTTCAAATACAACTCAAAAACCGTTACCGAAGTTCTGTAGCTTGACTTACGCCAATTTGGCCAATTCTTATGTTTTTGGCACACAGTCACAGTATCCACCGCATATTTTCAATTGTAGCCAATAGAGATAAAAATTCACATGGGGGTTCCCTTTTCCTTGTAAACCTGAAAATTATGAGTTTTTTGACTGTGTCTGGCGAAAAGATTATCCCTGCGAAACCGTCTGTGTCTGGCGAAAAGATTATCCTTGCATCGCAGTTACGTTGTTTACAGAAATATGATATCACCCAGTGTGGTCTGAAGATCCCTTCTCTGAAAATTCGATGTCTGTGCGGTCCCGGTGAAAGAACTCTGGGAACTTGGGGGGGGGAGAAATGTGTTTCATACTTGAAGAATCTTAAAAACTTCGCATATACTTGTACTTTTTCCAGAGCATGATTGAAAAATGTTATGCCTTCGCATAACACATGTTCAGAGTGTAACGACGACAGGCCACATCTATCGGGATGTCATTCTGGAACAACATGTACGTTTGTTTCGGGGCGCCATGGGTGCTGAATTTGTGTTTATGGATGACAACGCCCGTCCTCACCGTGCAAACATTGTAGACGAATGCCTTCAATCGGAGGATATCACCCGTATGCATTGGCCAGCATACTCACCGGACTTGAATCCAATAGAGCATGTGTGGGATATGCTTGGCCGACGAATTGCAGCCCGTCAACCCCCTCCCACCTGTCTACCGGAACTTCGGAGTGCATTGCTTGATGAGTGGTGTAATATTCCCCAAGATCAGATTGATCATTTGATACTCAGCATGCCTAGGCGTTGTCAGGCCTGTATTGCATCGTCCGGGAGACATACTCCGTATTAACCATCCTACTAACCATGTTATACTGTTTTTTGTAAATAGGTTCTTTTTTGAAATTTGGTCAAGGGAGTAAAACTTGCAATTTTTATTAATTATGTCAAACGTATAGCATCTTCTTTGCTCTTTACTTTTTGTTTAATAAATAGACTTTACAAATAAGTCAAATTTGTTTTGCTTCTTTCTCTTTCTTTGCCTGAACTTAATTATCCTTAATTTATGGACATGAGTGTAGATTTACAGCCGTATTCACAAAGTACTTGACACTCGTCTTAACCCCTTCAAAGCGTTAAATAGACACCAAATATACATCCATCCAACATCTGACCCTCGTTTTGTTGCGTTAACACGGATGTCAAGTACTTGGTGAATACGACCGTTAGATGTTTGATCCAGACTCCCATTGGAAGATAATTAAAAAAAAAAAAAAAATAAAACGTTAAACTTTTGTTAGTTAGTCTGTACTTCAGTTAGATTAGGGGGTTGGTGCTGCACATGGTTTTAAATCCCTCTGAGGTTAAATCCTTATGAATGAACATGGGCGCCTGCAGCATAGGGCAAGGGGGGCAATGCCCCCCCCCCTTGGATTTTTGTATGCAGTGTTTTCCCTTGCTTTTTTGCTCTTTCCAACGTGGCAACCATACGTTGAAGTAGTCTTTGCCCCCCCTTGAGTAGTATTTGCCCCCCCTGGAGTAGTCTTTGCCCCCCCTGGGAAATATCCTGCCGGCGCCCATGTGAATGAAGGAACATATAAATCTATTTAACTAGCACCAAACACCATTACATCGATATCTATTACCGTCAAATGTGATGTAAAACTAACTCCTCTGAACATAATGTGGCAAAAACTAATTCAGAAATTCACATAAATCTTCTTTTAATACATTTTTTTCTCTGTCTCTCGTGTTAACATGGCGTTATTCTAGTAATCAATTTCAACTATCTATGTTAAATGGATAAAAAAGAAAAATGTTAGAAGAAAAATTAGCTCTTTTAGCTGAACAAATGAACTGATGCCAAAAAAATTTCGGAAAAACCTTGATTGATGGAATCCGTCACCGAATTAAAGCAATAAATCAGTTATATAAGCCACTTGATGAAATTCTAATAAAATGTCTAGAAAATTACATAGTGTAGGTTCTATCTTTTTTTTTTTTTTTTTCAACTAGAAATCACAGCAGTCATTTCTCTTACAATAGGATTCTACGGAATAGGATAGGAACTCTCTTACATTAGGAAGCGCAACCATTTACTCATCCGTGTAGGAGTAAACTTGATATACTGCCCAACGCTGAAAAAGTGCAGCCTTTGCCACCACTCGATCTCAGACTCAAAAAAAGTTATTTGGCTTTGTGACGCGTCGATCGACCGCCATGTTGTGTGTAGTTAAATCGAGGGAGACTTTTTCCACATTAGGTGTGCGATCGCACAGCCTGCTGTGTCAAAACAGTTCTTTGGCTCTGTGACACGATTGGTGATTCGATCAAACACCATGTTGTTCAGTTGAATCGAACGGCTGCACTTTTCCAGCGTTGGGGCCATTTAGCCACATTTTCTGTCTGTGAAAGCGCTGGAATTTGGTGGTGGTACCATGACGCGACCACCTTGCGTTAAAGGGTTAACAGAAAGTATGTGCATAATCTGACGCCATCAATATTTTACTCATAACTTGTCAAGACAGCTCTGTTAAATTGCTTTTAATCTCTTCTGGGAACGTAATGTATTTCTGAACGTACTAAGTGACGTTTTTTTGACGTTCTCTGGAACCCCTGCGACTTTTGTTATAGGGCTTAAACGAAACCTATGAGGCACATGATGAACTTGTCGGTTGCAAAATGCTTTCCAGCAAAATCTTATTTTCTCATGTACTAGAGATGAGACGGGCTCAGCCCGAACCCGAGCCCGGGCCCGAACCGGGCTCGGGCTCGTGAAAAATTTCTCCTTTATTGAACATACTCCTTGAAACAGATTTTAAAAAGTGATTTATGAGGAAAATAAAAGTACAGTCAACTCCGGTTATAGTGAACTTTTGGGGACCATCCAATTTCGTCCACTCTATCCGAAGTTCACTAAAACCCAAGTGTCTTCATGATGGATAGAGATACTGTGTGTGAGTCGGGACTCATGGTTTGCGTTCACTATATCCGATGGTTCTCTATATCCGGGTTCACTATAACCGGAGTTGGGTGTACTTATAAAAAAAGTAGCGACACTGGCGCCTAGAAGGAGCGTTAAGCTCTTTGGATATTTCAGAACAGCGGCTTATATTAATTAGTTAGTCATGAGATCCGGCATTATTTGATAAACATATGGATAAATAAAGAATTAGAAAGTGCATTGAGAGTTTGCAACTATATTCGTCTTTAATTTGCACAAACGACAAAATTCATTATATTCTATCAATGAAGTAATAGGATTTTTTTTCACCTTTAACTGAAATTTCGGGCTCGGGCGGCCTCGGGCTCCGACTTAAATAATATTGCTCGGGCTCGGATTAAAAGTCCTCGGGCTCGGGCTTCAAAAAATGAGCCCGAACACATCTCTATCATGTACTACCGTTTCATGCAGAATTAACCTGTTAGCTCCCATCATACTTGACGGTATGATTGCCCGCCTTAGCAACCGTCGTTGCTTCTGCACAAGGGTCTTTCAATGCTCACCCTATAGCATAATGTATAGACTCGCGCAAGGCAGGTACTAGATATCTGTTTGCACCCTGTCCAGTAAATAAAGTAAAGTTGTAAATTGTAGTAAATTACGAAAGTTGGTACTAATACATTTTTTTAACAAGAAAGGAAAGGCATAGATTAAAAAGAATTTATCATTATATACGAGGCGTATTCGGAAAGTAAGTTCCCTTTTCAAAAAAAATTAGTAAAAAAATTTTTTTTTCAAGCCAATTTTTAATTTTTACGTGAAAGAGTATACCTTAAATTATTTTTCTACACAGTTTCCGACCATGTTCAAACACTTGTCGTAGCGGGTTACCAGCTTTTCTATACCTTCGTCACAGAAACTTCTCGCCAATGACGAAAACCACGATTTCGACATTTTTCACTTCATCGTCGGATTCAAAGAACTTGCCGCCTAGCTCGCGCTTCATGTCCAGCAGCTAGTGGTAGTCGGACAGCACCAAGTCTAGGCTGTAGGGCGGGTGATCGAACTGCCCCCAACGAAACTGTCGAATCATCTCTTGAGTGTCACCAGCAGTATGAGTAAAGTGACCATTTTTTCTGAACCGAAAATCAGGGCATTTCTAAAACACAAAGTCGGAAAGTGTATAAATCAATCCCGAACACACCCCCCCCCCCTTCCCCAAGCTTTTTTTTTCTACACATAAGTTTATTTTCTACTTTTATGAGAAAAATGAGTTGAAAAAATATAGTAAATGTACAAATAAAATAGGCCCATTATATAAACTTAGGTTTTAAATAATTTTATTGTTAATTTTTGGATAACTTTCCAAAATAGTTTGCTTTCTAACAATAGCTATAGAGTCACCATCCATTGACAATAGCCCGACCAGTAGCATAGCGATAACTCTTTGAACTGGGAGACGGACTGAAGGTGCCTGGTTCGAAACCTGGTTGCGTCCGCCGGCCTAACCGTTCGGAGTTTTCCGTGGTTTTCTCCGATACTTCGTGTAAGTATGGGTTGGACCCCTTAGGAAGTCCCCACGGAGGAAAATCTCGGCCTAGATCCCTAGAATAGATAATTGGCCTTAACCCATATTTCCATTTCCATTGATTATAGGTATGCATTAATACGTACTATAAAACTATCATTTTCATCAATTAAAAAAATCTGGTGTTAAATACAAGAAACAAAAAACTTTGTAAATAGCACAATCACTTTCATGTGAATTTATTCTCAATTTATTTTACATTTATTTATTTTCCATAAAGCAGGACTTTGGCGGGACAGGAGTGGAAAAGCGGGACTTTTTGGTTCTCTGGGGACAGCAGGACCTATAGGTAAAAATCAGGACTGCCCCGCCAAAAGCAGGACGTCCGGTCACTTTAAGTATGAGGCCGAGCATTGCCATGGAGCAACACAATTCCTTTACTGCGCATTCCTCTACGTTTGTTTTGAATTGCATGTCGTAGTTTTATTCGCCGTAGTCGCGGTTATCGTCATTGGCGGGAAGTTTCTATGACGATGGTAAAGAAAAGCTGGTAACCGGCAACAACAAGTGTTTGAACATTGGCGGAAACTATGTAGAAATACAGTTTAAGGCATGCTCTTTCATGTAAAAATAAAATTGGCTTGAACAAAAATTTTTTTTACTAATTTTTTTTTCTTCCAAAACAGAACTTACTTTCCAATACGTTCCTACAAGAAATGAGTTTTCTCGGCATAATTGTACTCAAATTCACAACTATCAAATCACGAATCATACATATCAATTTCATCAAAATAATTCTTCTCAGTAGGCTGTGCTGCCAGACATAGTTTTTTTACATAAAATTTGGAATGTAGTATTTATCTTGGTATTGTTTTTAGAATGTGGTATGCTTCTGATATTTTTAGGATCATACCAGAAAAAAAAAATTAAGGGAAGAGAATAGTAAAGTAGTATTAAAAATATTTCGTCTGGCAACGCTGTCAGTATGACTGCAACTGGGAGAGGTCAAATGGGGAACGTGCCCTGAGCGCCATCTAAGGGGGATGCCAAAATCGAGTTTTGTTCCAACCAAAGAAGGGGACCCCAAAATTAAGTTTTGTCCCCGAATGACGTAATCTCCAGTTGCGGCACTGGTTCTCAGTTTCTATCATCGTCAGTTTTGAAAGTGTATAATTTATCAATAATACATTAATATCGCTGTGTCGACTTTATAGAGAAAATAAACGTTTAGGGTGACAAGTTCTTACTTTACTACTGTAAGGTCGCATACCGAACACACCGCCGGTTAAGCAGGTAAGCGGTTAGTTTGTTTAACACCCCCCCCTCCAAAATATATATATATATATATATATATATATATATATATATTGTTCATGATTTCGATTTTTTTTTTTACTGCCAGTCTGTCTGAGTCCCAATTACCGTAAATATGTATCTGTTGAACTTTTTCGTCCTTTTTCAGTAACATTAGAAAATAATGAAATACGTATAAGTTTAATGTAGGGACATATCCTGCCCCCATTCTCGAAATTAGTTAACAGAGTAATAATTAAGCCTTTTTATAAGAAGTTCCGTTTTTTCCATATTGGCCATCAATAGATTTTTTTTTTATCTAGTTATGTGTCTTATTTGACTAACATAACATGAACGCACCCAGTGAGTGATATAATTACTTAAAATATTTTATACAAAGGCAAAATTTAAACAGAGTATTTGAATGATTATAGAGACATCTTATAATTAAAATTTTCACTGTAAAATTTTAATATCTAAATAAATACATTAAATATCACAAGTTAATGGGTAACAATAAAGAGGAATAAAATATATCTATTTTATATGAGGATACGCAATAATTTTTTGTCAATCAATAACAAATGCAATTTTACTACGTGAACTTAAATTAATTACTTCTTAGTTTTAGTTGAAATTAAAAAAAAAAAGCTTGTCTTCATATAATCTAAAGTGCATATTTAGGACATTTTGAAATACGATAATAATACGTTATATAGCAGTAAGTAGTTTAACAAGTACGTTTAGTTCATCTCATAAACACCACGGTCTCTGATGGTCACAGAAATCCTCAGATATACACGCCGACTGAAAACTCTTGTACAGGAGTGGCAGAGGGAACCAATACTCAGAATCACATGACAATCTGAGCTCGGAAGCGCTGTTTTCATTTCCATATTAATAATCACTTTAATAATCAATCCTGTAATCAATATATAATCTCTATTTTAATAATCAGTCCCGTAAATAATCAGTTTCAGTCAAGTGCTTTCTGTGAAAGATCCATTAGTTTTTGACGAACCATGGTCGGAAAGACTATTATTCCAAAGCGATTATTAATAGGTGCATGAAGACAACGTTTCCGACCCGACATTGCTATGCTTGTTTTTGAGTTCGTAATTGCGCCCCTTCGAAGATATGGCTCCCCGATGCGATGCTTACCTTGCTTGCCGCCCCTGTTCTGAACCGTTCTTTCTACTACGCCTTACACGTTTTTTCCCAAGAGTTTCGAATCGCCCTGTAGAACGTGTATTCGACTCATGGCCAAGGGTCGTGAAAACCTCCCGCATTGTAAGCAGAGAACAGATGGAAAATAGCTCTAAACGTCTCAATAGAGTTGTTAGCTGCCCCCTTTCCTATATGGAAAAAAAATGAATTCATTCATCTATCCATCTATCCAGAGTGGATGAAAAATAAATATTAAAGTTCTTTAATTAGTGACACTCACTTATCTATTAATACTAAAAATTGTCTGCCTAAAATTAATAATAGTATGTTACGCAATTATTAGTAATGATAATTACGTTAGGACTTAATTTACATCAGAAGTAACTCCTGCACTTGATTCTTTTTTCATTAAATTTTTACAAAGTTTTATTTAAAAAAATATTAGGACTCCTGCATTTTTTGTTGTTAGAAATTAAACTTCGCGCTGTAAAATATTCGTTAAAAAAAATTCGAAAGATTGTTTTGGCACAGTAGCGTAGCTAGGGGAATTAAGAGGGGCGTCTATCCCCAGGCACAGCAAACCAAGGGGCACTAAATTTTTTTTGAAACTTTTCCCACTGCATTTTGGCAAATAAGAAAGGGCGCAAAATATTCAGTTGGAAACCCTAGCTGCGCCTCTGTTTTGGCACTTTTTTCCCCAATTAGGGGCGTAGGCAGGGGGTGACTCGTGGGGCTGCAGCCACCCCCGATATGAGTATGAATATGATACGGAGAAAATTACTTATTCGTGGACACCCCACTGAGATAATGAGTATGAAATGTATGATACTCTCGGTAGATAATAATAAGAATTGTGTATTCAAATTCGTGGTATAAATTAGAAAGTGTACCTTGAGTAGCTTAGATACTTGGAGAGAAGGGTTCTTCTGCTAAGTAATTGTCCAGTTAGAGCATTTACTGCAAAGGTTCAGCTACTGTCCTTAATTAATGGCTAATATGACCTTAATTTTGGCTAATAAGGTTCAGCTACTGACCTTAATAAGCCAAATATAAAGTTTTCTCCAATGTTTTTCCAACTGTAAAGATTTTAAACTCGACTTACGAATTTCTTTTTTTATTTTCTTTCTCTCACTTTCTTTTCTTAAATTCATTCTTATATGCGAATACTTATAGACAAAATAAAGGGGGGATTCGCTCCCCCCCTATACAAAAATATATATTATTTTGATTTTTATAAGTTATATTGCATTTTAGTTTTTGAGTTCTCAGCCACCCCCGAAAATAATTCCTAGCTACGCTACTGTATCCCATTTAAATGAATGTGGAAATTGAATATTTCGATCGAATTTATCCTGTTAAGAAAAGAACATAATCAAATAAATCGTATTAAAAATTCAATTATTCTGAGTGGGGTTTTTTTTTATTCAAAAAGAAAAAAAAATGACGAACAAAAAGTTTTGTCATGATAGAAAATTTTATAATAAAGAATGAAATATATTGAAAAGTTGGAAAGAGTACAAGAATTTTTTTTTCCGGAAAACTCCATAGACAAGAAAAGAACAAAAGTGGTCATCTCATGATTTAAAATATTGCTTCTCCGAAATTCCGTTATGTATTCATAATTTCAGATATTAGTTACATGAATACTTCATGAATTGAATCACGCCCGGAATCTCCGAAGATATTTCTTATCTTTTTTTTCTGTTCGATATCTGTAGAAAATTTTATTCACAGCTATATCTGTCACTTCGATCTGAAGATATGATATTAATATTTAACCATACATCTCTTAAAAAATAATTTCGTTTCTGAATATAAACAGAGTTGCAGATAATAAAAAAAAAAGCGCGTACGGCATCTCCATGCCAGCGACACCCGTTCATCGCCGTGTTTGGCAGGCCTTTCGCCAAAATTGCAGTGCATTTGGCGCGTTTAAGTGCATTCTGATCTATTCCTTGTGTTTTTTCAGGGCAAACTCGAGAATCTCATTCGCCTGGTTGGTTAGGCTAGTAAGGATTTGTGTAAAAGGATTGAAATTTTGCTACGTTTTACGGAATAGACGATCGAGGATGTTTATATAACAATACCGACATGTTGATTAAGGTGAGTGTTATCTATTTTGCTGCATATTTACTTCATACCAACTGATCATTCTGACTGAGTTTATGATCTGTCAACGTGTAAAAATACCGTAACGTTAGGCTTAATCGTACATAGTATTTGGGGGAGAAAAAAAATTGTACTTATATTATTGCTGGGATTTGTTGACGTTGTAATAGGGTGTATCCTCCTGCAATCCTAGCCGTTGTTTATGGTTTGAAAAACCTTAATTAATTGCTAGTTTGTAAATAAAATGCATTTTAGCACTGCTTTCTTGTCATTGTTTGCGTTATAGATGAAAAGCTTTTATGTGATTTTCATAATTTAGTTTATTCCAAGCAAACAACGTATTGTATCAGAAAATTCAAATCTCGGAGTGTAGGAGTTTGCATTCATACAGAACAAAGCAGAGAAATGATTTTTAAAAAATGATAATGCAGTGTTTTGATAGTGCAGTAATCTAAAACGCTAAACAGTCTGGTCTTTTAATAAGAATGCGATAACCGATAAGCACCTAGAATCCGTGTTTTTAAATTGTCGTTTTATCTAGTTTATCAATAAAATAATACTTTCATAACTGCTTTCATTATGTTGTTAGGATCATATTATATTTACGTCAATTTGCGTCAAATTTAACATTTGCATGTAAACCACCCATTTTAGTTTTCCTGTTGTAAATATGCAAATATATTGAGTGTAAATAAATTCTAAGGTTTTCATAGGGTTATGTATCGGAGTAATGCAGCATCCCCAGTTATTGATTTTAATTAACGGCACTCACTTTTTATTAAAGCAATAAAATAATGCTTACATAATGTTAATCTTAATTAAGTTTATGCAAATAGTTTATGTAGTCAACTATATATGCTATAATAATTTATAAATAAAGCTGATTTTCTCAAGAAGTAGAAATAATCAATATTTGTACATATTAGCTGTGATGTTGTGGGCGGAATTCGTTTGCTCTGAACCCTTGATTACTGAAGTAAACAATATTTTAAAATTTAGTAAATTAAAAGAAGTTTCTGAGACTTTCTGTTAATGTTTCCTGAAACCTGTCTTAATCACTGTGTACTAAATGTATAATATCAAATAGTGGGTTTTTCTCTTTGTTGGAAACTTTTAAATGTGAATTTAAGCACGCATAATCGTTGATACTTCATTATAATTGAATTTGTATTCTTTGATTTTCTTTTATTAACTTATTAAAGTTTTATTTACTAATCTGACATGTTTGTAAAAGAATGATTTGTTCATAATACTAACAGTGGCAAGGGAAAAATCCCTGGGACCCCTTTTGCTGTTTTATATCTAATACTTAATTGAATGTTGTCACTTTTGTAAAAAAAAAAAAGACCAAATGCAAATTAAATACTTGGAAGTTTCAAATTAATTTTTGAATGAAATTGCAAAAATGCAGCTAGCGCAATCCGCAAACTTGACAAAAACTAGGAGTGTTTGTGATTGAGTCTTCATTTTCAAGAAAAGTAGACTTTGATGCTCTTATTCATTGCTGTGACTTGAAAAGATTTATTTAACAATAATTTTTTTCAAGACTTATTGTTAATGGAAGAAAGGACAGAGAAGAGACTAAATGCACAACCCAACATCTGAAGTTTTGAATTTATGTTAACAAAATGTTAAAGATCAAGACTGATCCCTCTGAGAAATTTTGAATTTCCCCCTTTTTTGGACTTTTGAGAACTTTTCGACTGCTTGAATGGTAGTATGACTAACAATATTAGTTTTTCTAATACTGAGGACACAGATATGCAAAAACGTTGTTAGTGTAGTACCAAATACTTTCTCTATGGTGGTAACGAAACCTTCAAAACAAAATGTTGGTATTATTTTGAGCATGCATGTTTACCAGAGTATATAATTCTTTTAAATTGCTAATAATTTTAATTGTATTAATTATTTTTCAGTTACTATTAATTTAAAATTTCTTTAATAATTTTAATAGTGAATAAATGATTGATGTAATAAAAGATCATAAAGGATGTTTCTGAGTTATACAGCGACCCTGAAGCTTTTATACCTGGGGCCCTGACTTGGCTCTCCGTGCCTCTGAATATTAAACCATTTTAAAACTGATAGTTTTTAGTTATAAATTTAGCTTTTCCAACTATCTGTAGAAAAATTTTAATCTGACTTAATTGTTTAGGTCAGTTTTTTAAAACTTTTTTGGTTGCTGTCAGTGGTAACGCCTCTAGATGCATATTTCACAATTTAGAATAGGCCTAAAGAATTTTGGAATGTGTGTTTTTACGCATTGCTTTTCCATATAAAATTAGGTTTATTTTGATAAATAATTATCATTTGCTGATTTTAAATTTAAAAAATCCAATTATTGTACTACTAGCTTTTGATGAACTTTGCCTAGATGTATAATAAGTTGTTATTTATGTGTTAAATACAATTTAATTATGTTTTTGAAAATTTAGAGAGACCGACCCAGTATTACGAATTTCAACAGACAGAAGATCAAATTCATTATATTGATACTTCATTATAATTGAATTTGTATTCTTTAATTTTCTTTTATTAACTTATTAAAGTTTTATTTACTAATCTGACATGTTTGTAAAAACGAAATTCCTTATAACAAAATTTTACTGTGTTCAATGCAAGTTTTCTGTACAATTATTATTAACTTTAATTTCCTTTATATTGCTCAATGGTATCATCCATTAAAACTTCATATAAAAATTTTAGAAAGTTAAATGAAATCAGAATGAATTTTACGTTAACATAATAGTTTGTGTGTGTTCACGAAGTGCGTATTAGGACCAACAGTTTCATTAGCCCACCAGCTAGCAAATTTCACAGTTTTATAGTATGCATTTAAATTTTTAAATTAATAATGTACTAATGATGCATTTTAAATTCTATGTATATTAAGATCTTAAAAAAAAAACAAATTTTGTCCAAAACATAATTTTTTAAAATTTGTATTAAAGGTTTTTTTATTTTAACTTTCAAAATCAGTTTAAATTTTGTCTTTATCTTGTTTATTGTTTCGCATTACTTTTTATGATTAAAAAAAAATATTTTTATAGTTTGCCTCAGAATTTTGCTTTTATTTTACACAAAGCAGTGAAAATATAGAAATGAAACAACTGTGTGAACAGTGTGCGAGTTGATGGCACTGTCAGTATGGATAGCAACGACATGCGTTCTGGGCTGACGGGTCAAAGTGGCTATTTGGACTGACGGTGCCAGTAGGCCTGCTCTATTGTGTATATTTAAATTTTATCAAATGCACAAATGATTTAAAATTATATTGAGAGTTACACTTAAAAGAAAGCATGCTTTGTCCAAAACACCAACTTTAAAATTTGCATGAAAACTTTATTTTAACACAAACTGGTTTAAATTTTTGCCTTTATCTAGTTTTTAAATGTTCCAGTAATACTTCGTTAAAAGCCATTAAAATCCATTAAGTGTTTTGTCAAAACAAAACACTTGGTGTGTTGTGTTTTACTGTTTTAATGGATTTTAATGTCGGTTTTTAACCAAGTACTGGAAATACTTCCATGTATGATTCTTAACTTAATGTTCCAGTAATGTTTGTGATAAAAAGATTTTGAATAGTTTTTCTCAGAATAGTACTTTTAATTTTTTGTCTATTGCACGAAATATTGTAAATAGAAAAACAAAACAATGATCCAAATAGCATGTGGGCTAATGGCACTGTCAGTCTGGATAGCAACGGCATTGAGGGTGGGGTTACCAAAATCAATTATAGCTCTGTGAGGGGCAGGGTGCCTCAATTAGGATTTACTTCGGATATATGTAACTAGTTGTGGAACAGTTAATGTGGTTTTTGCATTAGTCTTGTTTGGCATAATGTCACATTACATATGTTGCTAAAGCTTCAATAAGGATATATCTGTAGGAAAGCACTATTGTAATAATTTCAGAAATAAATTAAAGTGTTTTACAGCAGATTAAAAGATGATTTTATGTATTGTGTTGTAAGAGAATTGATCAGTTACAGGGGTTGCCCTGCCTTTTTAAAATTTTTGCTGGACATTAAGAAGAGCAATCACCAATATTTTTGCTAAACTAATTTTATTTTTGCAATTTGCAATGCTGACAATTGACAGTATGACCCCTAGTTTACTTTTTTTGGTGCAAATTTTTATTGCAAGATCATCAATACAGTGATTTCTCAGTTTAGTACTCTTACTTTTGTATTTTTTTTGATTTCATGTTTTATGCTATCCCAGCAGACGGCAATTGATCATAAATGACCTCTCATTGATGGAGCTATCTCACTTACGTCTTTTTTTAAGTCTGTTGTAAGTCGTATAACTGAAAGATTACTGTAGCAGAATTTTTCATTGGTTTTTAGAGTATAATTATATTTTGTCTGTTCATTTTGTGTTTCATACTTTGCCAGTTTGTCATTTGTTATTCTATAGAATGCCTGGGCAGTGTATAAAGTGTTTTGTCATTTAATACTTTGCTGGTCAGTTTTCGGCATTATATAAAATCTTGTACAATTTGTAGAATGCTGGCTTTCATACATTTCTGATAAACATGTAAGTGCATAATTTTTTGCCATATACTGATTATTCGTGAGAACATAGAACAAATATGTTCCCTTTGGCTGTATCAGATTAATTAGGCGCAGTTTTGGTGGGAGGGTCACATTTTGCTACCCCGGAGATTTAAGTTGCAATGCTCTTTTATCAAAATAGCACTTTCAGGAAATTTATGCCGTAGGTAATTTTAGAGATATTAAGTATGATCTTGAGCACAAAATTTAAGATAATTAATGAATGAAAGAAATTGAAGTGTGTAAATACAAAGGTCACAGTCAGTGGCGTAGCCATAGAGGGGGGGTTAGAAGGGTTAGATCCCTATGAGGAATTTTTGGTGATACAAAATGTATTGTCCTCATTCTCTAATCGCACACGCATACAATGAGTAGCTGTTACACCCCTCCCCCATGAAAAATTTCTCGCTGTGCCTCTGGTCACACTATCCACTTTTTTATAAAGTATGAAGTGATAAAATGTATCGCCATGTTTGTCATTTGAAGATGAATCTGCCTGTAATGGTGATTTGGTCCGTAGTAAACATATTAAGGTTGAAAATCTTGTTCTGATGCATAACTCCAAAACTGTTTTGCAGCAAGACCAGGTCAGATGGTCGGCAGTTGCCGAGGTCCCCCGAAGAGGTACACAAAAAATGAATATACTACATTTTAATTAGAGTAATTTGATGTACAGTGAAACTTCTCGGGAGTAACCACCAGCTGTTCCGTGGAAAATCATCTGTTAAGAGAGGTGGTCGCTGTAAAGATATAAACATTTGATAGCTAAAAATGCTGAAAAATATTGTTTGTTTTGTTATTAATGAAATTGCATACTGCAAGCATGAAAGTTTTCAGATCTTTTTCAGCATCACTGATGCATTTGAGATTTAGTATTTAAATTAGTTTAATGAATTTACTTATACTGAATACAGTGATACAATGAATATTAGTTTAATAATGAATACGTATAAAAAAAATAACGGGTAATGTCTTAAATGCATAATTTATTTGTTCTGTATGTTTCTCAGTAAAGTTCAGTCTTTTTAGCTGTTTCGTGCTTTCATGCTTGATACTAATACATAATTATTTATACAAGCATAGTGATTGAATTTAAATTTAATAAAAATTTTTGAGAAATTTCAGATTTTTAAATTCTTTGACATGACAGCAGCTATCCTGAAATTCTTCAGGCATTCTAAATTGATTCCGATATTCTTTATGCATTCATCATTTCCCAGTAATCTTGCATCTTTACGCATTGGTGCAGCAGATGACACCAGAAACCCCATTGCTCAAGGGGAGGGGGGGTGGTCCCCCTGAAGAGTTGCAGGCCCCCAAAAGCTCTAAAATAGCAGGATCCCTATTTATTTCTTTGGTACCTACCCTAATGTCGCCTATTTTCATCATCTAGTTATATGCTATTATATCCCCTATAATCATCATCTAACAAAAATATTGTTTTCTTTAGTTTCCAATAAAAAATGTGTATGTACACACATATTTACATGTCAAATTATACTCACTCGAATTCCACTTATGGGTGTTATCGCTCAATCCCACCTATCGTGCAAGTTTGGGGTATTGCTGTATTAGCTAAATGAATGCCCTTTCTAATTCTTTATATTCAAATTTATCTAATACTAATCGAAATTTTTAAAAAATTTTTTATCAAAAATTCTGTTGCGTTGTTGCTTCAGTATCAAACATCTGTAGATGCTTTTTATCTAGTAAATGAAAAAAAAAAAAAAAAATGTTAGTATTATTAATCTCCATAATGATAGAAAATGCTATATTTAAAACATGTTTAGGAAAGAAATTTTGCAAATCTTGAAATGTTTGCATCTGAAAAATTTAGTTCATAAAAATAAACAAACCAAAAAGTTTAAATTAGTCGATGATTAATAATTTTTAAAATGTTGTTTAGAAGGCTTGTGTTGTAATATACAAAATTTCTCATGATCTTGTGCCTGAACAGAAGACTGAATTCTAGGGCTTGAGCCATTAAATCTGCTTTAAGTTTAACTTTTGATATTTTTATGTTATTGAAAATAAGAACTCTTTTATGCTTTGCTTTTTTGGATGTATGCCTTTTGAAGCATTATTGAATAACATCTAAAATGTCAACATTATATTATGCCAGAAAGCCAGCTTTCAAATCGTAATTGCAATATATTTTTGTCATTCCAGTTTTTATTCATTCACACAAAGTAGTGCCACAGGTTTCATTCTCCCAAAATTACACATTTAGTCAGTTGAGTTCTTGGATTTGCTTCAGTTTGATAAATTTATTTGAAATTGGATTTATTCCAAGTTTTGATAATCTGTAGTTCACTCTCTTCTGAATTTACGAATTAATTTGTGTTCTAGTGAGAAATTGTTAGAAGTATATAATTTTTTTTACTTGTCATTTTTTATGCATGCCAGTGGCGTAGCCAGGATTTTCTTTCGGGGGGGGTCCAAAATTTTTCCTTCGAATATCATGTAGTTAAGATGAGCGGGGAGGGGGGAGTTTGTATTAAAAAATGAGTTTTGACACTAGAAATTAAAAAATACAACAGAAAATATAAAGAAACTTACATAATGCTTGTGAATTCGTCTCTATTTTGGTAAGCAAAGGAAATAAGTGACATTTGATGTAAAATAAAATGAATGCTGGAGTCGTGCATTTTATATTTAATATTTTACACTATCTAATGAGCTATTTACACAGAATTTACAAACTTAGGGAGCTTGCTTATTAATGCCAATAAAGAACGCACGCGATGGCTATAATAAACCTATACGAGGAATACCTTGTGTGGAGGTCTTTCTAAAGGTACCTATTATGTATTTATGCTATATTCGAAGAAAACTACACGATATTCGAAGAAAACCACACTTCTAAATCATTTTTATCTTAACTATAAAAATGTTTCTCTACTAGTACAAATATAAAATAATAAAGAATGAAGATATAAATGTGGACAATCCTCAATTAAGATTTTTTGACATAGATAAAATTTATTAAATTTTAACTCATGGTGTAGCCTCAATTGTCCGTATGATTATTTTAATTATTGGTATTTCATACAAAAAAATAAATAAATAAGAACAAATAAGTAAAAAATAATTAAATACATAAAGAAACTTACCTTAGTCTTCTTTTGTGTGATGTTGAATTCTCTCGACAGCAAGAATGTAAAAATTCTATAAAAAGAAATTCGTCTCAAAGCACACGGAGTTCAACCTCTATGCCGAATTCTACTGTCTCGTAGCAAAAGTTTCATTCCTCGGCAGAACACATGCAGTTGTTCTCAAATAATTAGTTTCGCTGATAGCAACATACTCAAGCATACACGACACCAGCAACCAGCGTACGGTGGGTCTTGTAACATATTTGTTAACAGGCATTCAGATTTTGTTGTGTGGATCCTATCCCATACAGATCAAAGAATATACAGATGCTTAAAACTGAGATTGCATCCCAGCATGCCCTGGAGATGCCATTAATCTTATAACTCTTTTGTAAGTTCAGGAAATGATCTGTGAGTGGACAATGTCTAGTCTATTCGAAGGCTCCTGGATGTCTGGTTTATAGTTTGAGCTTTAGTTTAGTCTAGGTGAAAACCGGAATCATTTTTGTTCCAATAAGCTAAGCGGTTCCTTTTCCTGCGGCTTTTGACCTTCTGGTTTCAAAACTGTATTCCGCAGGGAGGGAGGGGTGAAAAGATTATTTCATTCTTAAAAGCGGAAAGAAAAAGTTGTCGTCAAATTTATTTGGGTTTCTTTCTATGATGACTAGTGCCCACCCAGCTCCTCAAAACATCATAATACAACAAATGACAGTGCAGGTAACTGATTGCCCTGTATATGGTGTGTACTGGTTTTTCCCACTAGAGACTAGAGAGTAACTTATCACTGAGAAGTTTCACGGTATATATACCATTTAAGAAAATAGGGATAAGCTCCTTTTTCCTCTGTCTGTCTCTTTCATTTCGGGGGGGGTCTGGACCCCCCAAACCCCCCCCTTGGCTACGCCACTGATGCATGCTATAAAACAGTTCCGTTAACATCAGATGTTTAATATATTTTTAATATTTGTAAAAAAAAAAAAAAAAATCAATCTCATAGTTTTAAGCTGTATGATAAAAAATATACATAAATAAAATGATAAAATTAGAATAAACAAAACTTTAAACATTGGAATTTATGTCAAATGTGGAGAAAATATGACACAACCCTAATATATTGCAGATGGTTGCAAAACAGTCACAATGGTCACAAAATACTTGCTTAGTTACATTACTTCACTGTGATGTTTCTTTGAGACTATAGTTAGAGATGTCACTGTGAAGTCACAATATGACTGCTGATTCTTGTAAATTAGACTTGATTATTACACATCTCAACTAGCAATTTTGGTTATAATAGCAAGAAAATGATAAAATCTTGTTTTAGGAAAATTTTGATTTAGTTTGAAAGAATATTTAAATTATTGAATTTTTGTGAATTTGAAAATGCACTTCTATGTGTAATTATGAAACATTATAAAAATACCATATTTTATAAGATTATTTTTAGTGGCAAAAAAATTTTAAAGAAACTATAAGCCTTTTTACTAGTGATGGCAAAAAAATTCAGTATGCAGATTTTGATGAAAAAATCCATTTTGATTATCTCTAAATTTACTTTAAAGTGTTTTTTATAGACCTCTCAACATATGCATGTATGTATGTATCTTAGTTCGTATAAATGCATGGACAATCGAGTTTGACCAACTACAGGTCCATTTTGACTAGTTTTATCCTGACATATACGTATGTAACTTTTATATCTCAAAAACTATTAGTTGTAGAATGGTGACATTTTATGCATAGGATTGTTGATAGTTCTATATCTCCTTTTTTTTGGTTGCATTCTGCTGGATAACTGAGCCACCCAAAAGAGGTTTAGTATATTAAAATCTTTGAACATCTTGAATGAATAATGTCTGTATTTACTCATCGTTTGGGCCATGCCCAAAATCTTGCCAACTGTCATTGACTTTGGTGAGTTTTTCTGAAATATCGCCAAAAATAATTGCATACTTGTTTTAACTCCCTAGATTTGGATTGCTGAGATTTTGTACTCATAACTATTGTATCATATATTTGTGCAACTCTCTTTTTTTTTTTAAATTATCAACTAGGTCATTTATTTACAGGGTCACTCAAGACATTCAATACATTGATGTCTATGGATACCTTCAATTCATTAAAAGTCTGTGGTCAATCAGTATTTGTGCTATGCCTAAAATCTGGCAAGCTTGGCAGCTTTTTGCACTATATTGCCAAAGTACCAAAAATAAATCTTTTAAAACTGAACCTAGCTTTCCAATATCTCAAACGTTTAGATAGAAATAGCTAAACCTGAGTATTATTGAAGTATTGTATCTCTTTCAAATGAAATAAATTTAGATGAAGTGCACCAAAAAAATTTGATTTAATAGACATACCAGTTTATGTGGTGTCACACATCAGGTTTTTTTTTTTTTTTATTTATTTATTTTTTTTTTTTTTTTTATTATGAGCACATTAAATCCCTATCTCCCCAGAAATTTTTGTTAGCTGGGTGGCACTATGAAGTTGCTATGTGTAATTCTATCGAATTAAGGCATTCAAAGCCCGACCAGTGGCAGAGCGCATAGCACTCTGGACTGGGAGACCAAAAGTGCCTGGTTCAAACCCAGGTTGAATCCGTTGAACTAGCTGTTTAGAGTTTTCTGTAGTTTTCACCAAAACTTCGCATAAATACAGGTTAGGGCTCCTTACAGCCTAGATCCCTCATGTAGATAATCGGCTGTAATCCTTGAAATCAAATCAGGGCATTCAAAATGATATTCTGATTTTTCTTCTGGGCGGTCAGTAAAACTTGTTGGGTGATGTGCCTGGTCAGAAAGCGGTGCGGAGAACACTTGGTAAGGGACCTTGTGGACTTGTTTTGATTGCCCCTAAGTAAAGATTGTTGTCCATAAAATTTTCACGAAACAAAAGTTTTAAAAACTGTGGTCCTTATGATGAAAAATAAATTAACAAACATTTATTTTTTTAAGTTTTTGCTGCAGACTAGTAAGAATAAGAAAAATATTTTGGAAATCAGCATCAGTTAAATATAAAAGTAGTTCAAAAATGGGGCTGATTTATTTTTAATACTGAGACTTATTGTTATAAATATCCAAAATTATTTTATTGAAACTTTTAAAATTACTTTTGAGCTGATGTTAAAAATATAGGGATGTTTTAACTTTTTGAATAGAGGAGCAAATTACATAGCTCGCTCCCTCTCCTCATATATAAAGAGGGCGATTGATATAAAGCAGATGTTAACTTAATGTTCCATAATTTAACTTCTACTTTTGACCGTTGGCTACAATTAATGAGGTTACTGAGCTTTGCCCATACCAGTTTGTTTTTGGCACTGGACCAGTAATAGATGTAGCTTTTAAATCCAGGTTCAGTGCTTGTTGAGAATAAATTTGCTTGCCATCATCAGGTGATAATATTAAAAAATAAATAAATGAATCAAACACTGGAGTTTGAACTCCATATCTTTTCCCCGTGCCTGCAGAGCATTATCAGTGTTCTGATGACTGATACTTTCAGTCACCCTGGATAAGGCAGCATAAATCATCAGTTTGACATTGAAGCTAAGTGATTATAGAGGCGATTTTTGTTGGTGTTTTTCTCGTGAACCGAGTGCATAGCCGCTTTCGCAGGAAGTGAGTTTTAACTTTGTACTTCCTTTTAAAAATTATAGGTTTCATGTGGAGAACAGATCAACTTAGAATTAATTCTGCCACCATAAGTGATAACTGAAAGTATGCATCAAACATCCATTTACATTTTCTTCTAGGATAACTATGGATCAATTTTTAATTTTTATAATAGTTTTTCTAATATTCAAAAATTAAGAATGTATTATGAACATTTTACTATGAATAAATGTTTTCTTTGAAAATAATAAAATTAGTAACTATAAACAAATGTAACCTTTTGTACTGGAGAGGTGACTCTCTTGCCATTCGTGTTATAAAAACCTAATTCCCCTCCCTTCTAAATTAAAAGAAGTTTTTTGGTTGATTTCATAAAAACCAGTGGGGTTCTAAAATCAAAATTGAAAAGCCATAATGAGATTGAAAAAAGAAATGTGTATATATCAGTGTTTTTACTAGGGTGCGAGAATATTTCATATTTTGTCTTTTTCGCACATTAAAAATTGTTACTGCGAGATATTCGCACACCCTACAAATACGGAGGATGTTCACACATTTTTGTAACGATTTTGATTTTCTCCATGAAGTTAAATATTAATTTGAAAATAAAAATGTGATTGGCATCAAATTGTAATAAGGCTTATTTATTGTCTGCAGCATTAAAAATATTTTTTGCTTTAAAATGTTGCTGAAAAATAAACAATGGATTGAAGGCTATATTTTTGCACTATCCGAAGAGAAATACTCTTAGTTATTAAAAAAAGATGTCAAAATCATGGTTTTAATATTTCTACACGTAAAATAAGTGACATAATTCATATGAAAGGAAAGAAACGTCAAAGTTTATATTTCACTGGGGGAAAAAGGCAAAAAATGCATACCCAATAAAGGTACATAACCTCTTATTAAATCTAAAGTCACATCTCATGTTTTAAAGGAAAATCCAACTACCCAAAGAACTATTGCAAAATCTTAAAATATCTCTGTAGGAACTGTGGACAAAATTATAAAATCCGATTTAAAGTTAATCAAAGCAAAAAACACTATGTTCTTCACCTAATGCCGAAACATGTTTCTCAGCACAAGACTATGTGTAGATTGTTGTATGAAAATTATTTGGCAGGTGAAAAATGGAAATATGCAGTTACAATTGATGAAACTTGGATACATTTATCCGAGTGCATTGATTGTAGTGCAAGATTGATTTACTACTGCAAAAGAGGAGAAAAAGACTTAACAAGTTGGTTTAGAGAAAACAAGGAAAGTTTTTCTAAAGATTTTATAGCTATTACTGGATTTCTTATAAAGGAAAACTTACAATAAGGAAAGTAGAAAAAATTGTCAAAATTAATTCGGATTACTATCAGAAGTATGCTTTAACACCTATTTTTAAAGAAGAAATTCCATCCCTTTATCCAATCAATCTTCACTGTGTTAAGTTACATCAGGATAAAGCTCCAAGCCATACCTCTACATCTACTGCTTTTTTGATAAAATGAGAAATGAAACTGGAATCGAAGCTATTCCCTTTAAATGCATCCCACCCAAGTCCCCTGACGTTTCTTAACTAACTTGACGTGACGTAACTTAACTTGGATTATGTGCATTTGGACTTTTAAACAAGCTCTTTATAAGCGGCATTCCAAAACATTGGGTGGACTCTGGAAGATTGTGAAGGAGGAGTGGAGCAATATCAGCCTTGATGCTTTAAGAAAAGGACTTTTATCTTGGAAATGGGCTATCAGATTGAACACATTATAAAATAAAATTCTTATATTTATTTCTATATATATATATTTGCTAAATCATTACAAAAATGTGTGAACACACTCTGTATGTTTCATTCTGCACAAAATTCTTGCATTTAAAAAAATCAGCCACTTTTCTAAAAAAGTCGCTCATGCTTCCATTTTTTATAAAGTGGTTTATGTACACAAAATTCTCAGTTTCATTCTTTACCTCTATTTTTTATAAGTTTAACATGGTAAAAGTGAATTCTCAAGAACTCCTAAAGTCTAAGGAGGAAGAAAGTGTCGTAGGGACATAGTTGTAACTCAACTGGGTTATTCTTATTGAATGTAACTGGTCCTGACTTACAGACATTTATAGCAATAAAAATAACTAAAAATCATAATAATTTGTGTTTACCCAAGGCAGGGGTAAATACCCATTTATAAATACCTTATCCACTGTATATTTACCCAATTCGCATCTATAGTGAGAAATTCTCACCCATTTTTTTTTTTTTTTTTTTTTTTAATCTCACTCAATTTTGGGGGAAAGGGTGAAATTCTCGCCCATTTTTTTTCCTGTAATGAAAACCCTGTGTATATACATATACATACATATATTAATCTTATGAAATATTTATAAAAACATAGAGAAAAGAAAAAGTATATTTATCCCTCTACTATCGATGTGCAGTTTCATTATATAGTACTTTGTGATTCGCAATACTTTTATTAGCGTTTAGATGAGTGAAGCCTTATAAATTAAGAAGGGCCTTAGCACTTCTGATTTAGGAATTTCAATTTTCTTAACCGGAAGCATCTAGCATTTTTAAGAGTTCGATTTAAAATTTACTTCAACTTAAAAATTGAACAATTGAAAATTAACTGGAGGATGTTCAAATTAGAGGTGTGCTGGATATCGATTATCTGAGAGAAACAACATATGAATCTGCCAGAGCAAAAAAAAAAAAATTATCCTGATCAGCTTCTTTTCAGTTGATTTTCAGTGGTTTTTTTTTTTTTTTTTTTTTTTTTTTAAAGGCTTTTCAGGGTAAGTAAAAGAAATGAAATTAATAAAATTATTCTGTTATTAATTAATTTTTTGTATTTAAACATAAATTTTAATACTTCATATTTTTGCTCGTTATTATTAAGTGAATGTTTTTGTCTAGCACTAAAGTCCTTCGTTTAAATTAGCATTAGTAATTAAAAGCTATCAGCATGTATTTACTATTGGTGCAACTTAGTAAGCTTTTTAAAAATATTTCTACCTAGTGGTCTTCATTCTCCCTCTCTTAAAAGCTCCACCTCTTTTTTCTTATAAGTGGAAGTCTTATTTTCTTAGAGAAAGCTGAAATCTTTCTAGGAAGGGCTTAGTCCCCCCCAACACACACAGTTATGATAGTGGTATTTATACATAATTATTAATGACTTTAAATCCTTCAGTACAGGAACACAATGTTTTAATACTTAAAAAAAAAGCTTAACTTAATAGGTTAATTGTTTATTATGGTATCTAGTTCAGATTATTGCAGTGAAGAGATAACTTAAAAATTTTCAGGTGCCTGACATAGTATGTACATTTTGTATTTATGTAACAAAGCCATATTTTTTTGAATCCCCTTTTTACACAAAATCGCATTTTTGTAAACTATTGTCTTAAGAAGATGTTACAAGAGGCTCTGTAGACTTGAACATATACTTGGTCTGCAGTAGTGATTTGATAATTTAATGCACATAAAATCTATTTAAAATTTTTAAAAATGTAATTTTAACCACTGAAATATTTTTTAAACCCATGCATTACACAGGACCTGCAAGTTATCGTCGTGGCAAAATATTTCATACATTGTGCATGAAATTATCCTTTCAAAATAATGTATTCTTCGAAACAATTTCCTAACTAAAATATTCGTTCTGCAGATATAGAATCAAGTTATCCATTTTCATGTCCCTATCTCCACATCTAGGTTTTTTTAATGAACTGGCACACCTCTAGTTATATGTCGAGGCTCTTGTCCAAAAACATGCTCATGCTCTATTTTTTATACAAAATTTAAAATATAATTTTTATAAAAAATTTAAAATATTGTTTAAACTGAGCCACATGCCTAAACAATGAGAAGTATTATGTCATATCGCATATCAGAGGAACGGCCTAAAATTAACTTAAGAAGATGGGAATTTTGTTTGGCTTTTCAGTGATGCTATTCAGTCAAGGAAACTGCATAAAAGGAGGGAATTTTAATTTGTAACAAATGCTGTATAAATGGATTTTGATTCACTCCATAAGATAAATCAAGTATTGTTTCACTCATCGAAAAAATTCCTGACTCTGGGCTATGATGTAGAAATATTCATGATCATAGGCAAGGAGTTTTTCATTTTTAGAAAACATTCCATTCTATGGGCTATGATGTAGAAATGTTCATGATCATAGGTATGCATACAATGTGCAGTGGTTGATATAACTTTTGCAGTACAACTTTATTTTTATGCATACAGTTTCATTGAATATTGCTAATTGTGGCAATGGTGGGTAGAAATATTTCTCCAGAAGCTAAGGAATAACCATACTAGCATGAAGATGTGCGAGGGATAAAAAGATAAATTATTAACCCATTTATGCCTAGTGTCCCTTTTTTGGGACGGCATTTTCGCTATCAGTCGAAAGCGTTATTTATTTTTCTTAGCCTTTATTCACGAGTATTGAACCTCAACTCCACAAAATATTCTAACATGACCAAGTAGGATGTTGACCTTTCAATTTTTAAGCATATGATTTTAAAAGAAATCATCCCTTGTTCAAGAAGTTGACATCAGAAATTTAGCTATTATTGCTGGTATTGCTAAAAATCGAAGAAAGTCGCAAAAATATCTGGGCACAAATGGGTTAAATATTTCTATTATATTACCTAAGTATTAATTTTAAAAATGTGTAAGGATTTTTTAAATTAATGCACTCAATATTGCTCTGATTAGAAACTTGGCTTATTTTGAGATGCTTAAAATAGTTTTATGAAATTTTTTAACATTGGTGTCCTTGTAGATGCCAAGTACTATGTGTTTTAAAAAAGTTTTTTTTTAATAAAAAATTAAAATTTTTATTGAAAAGTATTAAGTCTATGCATGCCACATAGTATATAAAATATATGCGTATTGTTTTACTTTCATGGTTTAAAAATTTGCCTTCTCATTGATCAATATTCGGCTGAATCACTGTCCCTTTAAGTGTTTTCTTTTTTTTTCGTAATAGTTTTCGGAGACATTTCTCCCCCCCTTCCCCTAAATCACGTGTTCTGTGTTTCATCATTTTTAACGTGGCTCAATATTTTCGACACAAAGTGACATTCTCATATTTTTGTTACCAAAAATAAACCGTGCGTGCCTGTCGCGGGTACTTTAATTTCCCTTTCAAATGTGTACCAAATCGTCGATTTTGGCGACCGTTTTGTCAACGCGTGTGCCATTAATAATGCAGGTTCGGTCTTCAATCAATGCCCCCACCGGTGCTCTCGCCATTTTCTTGACGACGCGTTTTCCATAATAGCCGGACTACAGCGTCATCTGTTGCTCCTATTTCCATTCTTTTTCTTCTTTTGTCTACCGTTTGTGTTTCTAATTACGCGGTGGAATATCCGTTGTGCGTGTTCTTTTGTGTTAAATTTTCTGCCCGTTTGCATCTTTTTTAGAACATGATGGTTTAGTGATTTAACTAGTAGAGAGGTCGTTAACCTCATGTTTTTTTTTTTTCTTCCTGCTTTATCGCTGATCTCGGATTCCTGAGTATTTAAGAAAGAAATATTTCCCCGAATTAAAGAGCTTCTCGTTTTCTTGATTAGTTGACCAGTGCAAAAGGTGTGGTCGAGCCACTGTACTAATTTTAATAACATAAATCATGCTGTATGGAGTTGTGGGTTTTCCGGAAAATTTTGAAGCAGAAAATTTTCTAAGCCATTAACACAATAAGGTATTGTAATATTAAACTCGCATTCGCTAGAAGCTACAAGTAAACAAAACTGGAGTATTATTATCAGCTCTGTGATGTCCTTTTGAGTTTTCCCTTTTCAACAAAATATAAGCTAAATTACATTTTTAACAAAACACAGAAATTGTGATTTAAAGTTTTTAATCATATATAAAGCTGATAATTTAAAATATAGTTCTTTAATAATTATTCTACCCATATAATGTCTCAATAATTCATTAAAAAAATACCATATTGGACAAAATATTTTATTTATTAAATTGATCTATGAATTGCTGAAATGGAAATAAATTATGTTCCAAAATAACTGCATATTTCTCTACAAAAAATAAAAAATTAGCTATTCAAACACATTTCACGAAAAAACAAATTACTATAAAAATATGTTAGCTTTGATTTCTTTCCTTTCCTTTCCTTTTTTTTTTTTTTTTTTTGTAAAGAAAAAATTTAGGCAATACGAATTTTCAGGAAAAAAATAAATAAAATATTATTTTGAATATTTTAATCACAATTTTTTTTACAAACTTTCAGAAAATATAGAAAGCTCAAATATGTTCCATGAAAAATTATCTTTTTGACATTGAAAATTTTCCTCCCCACATCTCTAGCTGTATAGCTTTTAAATGAAACTCTTTATCTACGAATTCCCTCATTGGCAGAGATTTCCTTTCTGTTCCAAGTAGGTCTATTCAACTGCAAATCGAAGTAGTGGTTTATTGAATACTACTATTCGCATGATGCAAGTGCACTTTTTACTTAGCCTGTTCTACAGTTCTACACATCACGTGGGTTATGGATAGTATCCCCCCCCCTAACTTTGCTGTAACTTTTTTTATTAAAAAATTCCCTTTTCAGTGCGATGTAGTTAACTATGATTTGGATGTTTAAAAAAAAAAAAAGCTTATCGCATGTTTCAGGTAGATCTTATGTTCCACCACAAAATTTTGTATGTAGTGAGCCTTGAGTGCCCTTATATTAACACTGCTTTTCAGAGTTGACTCTAAACCGTATCAGCTACGAAAAGCTTTTTAGAAAATGAGGCTTTTGCGGAAAATATGTATTTCCTAATTACATTAACCGTATTATTTAGCATTTATTTTCATAAGTATCAGCCAATTAAAAAATTCTGCGGATTCATCTTTAAGGGTGTATGTCGAAAAAAAAAAAAGAACTCTGATTTTAGTCTTGGTACACAATTTGAAATAAACTAATAGCACCATGGTCTCCAAAAAATTCCAGAGGGTTCTTCATAAGCTGCTTTACACACTGCAATAAGCGAAAATGCTCTGGCGTTTGTGAAATTTTCAGAAAAAATTCTTAAACATGGATCTGAGCTGCAAGATTTTTCAAAGAGTGACACTCTTTGCGAAAATTTCCGATTTTTAAGAATTTTTTCTAAATGCTTTTTAACTGATACAAATGGATCGTTTATTGCAGTATGTAGTACAGCTTGTAAAGTGGCAGTTTCAAAATTTTGAAGTGCCTAGCATAATATAGTTTATTTGTAATTATGTACTAAAATCACATGATTTTTTCCGAACAACACCGTCAACAATATCATAGATTAAAAATGGCAGCAGACATCCCCCCCCCCCCCCCCCGCTTACTTTGATGGTGTCGTAGGAGAGCTTATCTCAATGATGCACCAATCCGATTGTTACTCTCTTGAAATCTTATTCCATCCTTTTCCATTTTCTTAAGATAGTCAGGTGTTTGCCCAGCAATTTGCTATTGTTCACATCCGTCCCGCCTCCTGTTTATTCAGCACGTCGAGAGGTTTATTTTGTCTAGTATGACGTAATGGGAATTAAACAATGTGGATTTCGAGGTTGAAGAGCTAATTCTTAAGGTTAGGTTCGCTCATCGAAGACGAATCTGTAATGTGTAAAAAAAAAATTACAATTTTACAAACAATGATCGATAAAGTTTTTTTTTTTTTGGGGGGGGGGGGTTAATTTTAAAATGAAAAAGCTCATTTGACCTAACAGTTTACAGTGAAGCAAGATGTTTACATTTAATCAATGTTTTCCTTTTTCTTATTTCTTGGGGGGGGGGGGTCTGAAGTCTCCTAACCCATCCTAGGGATCCTCCTTTGTTCACAACACAAACTTTTGGCTTCTGGGCACTTAGCACAGGCATAAGAGAAAAATCTCATTTAGCTTTTGACACAGCATTGGATGATATCGTTACGAGGCTATTTCATTACGTGTCGTGGGATCTGCTGCTAAATTTAATCACTTTTCTTTGCATTTGCAGTGACGGCATGTTTATGTAATGCCATCGCATTACTGTACTGTACTTGAACCAATCAGATTGAAAGATTAATCATCAAAGCCGGCTGTTTTTACGGTTGATTGGTTGAAGGTCGCATGTTGGGTGAAAAATGATGCCATATCAATATCGTTCATTATATGTGTGGAGCGGTTTGTCGGGTAATAAGATTATGCCATGAACTAAAATTTCGATATCACAATAATGGCAAAATATCCTTGAAATTAGCACCAGGAAGCGCCTTCTGTTTTTTCTTTTATTTTTTAAATCTGCACAGGTCTTTCTTAATTTTGCAGTGTTAAGTTGTGGCAAAGACTTTCATTTATAATACTAAAAACGGTTCAATACAGTTCATCTTTGTCCACTTATTTAAACATTCTAGTTACCATACTTACAGAATGTATTGTTGCCCCTTCAGTTGCTGAATTGGACAATCAAATGAAAACTGAAGTCATTTCTGGAGTTCATTGACCCGGAAAATACAAATACATGAATATATGAAACAAATAGAACAGTTATTGAACTTTGAAAACACTCGGATTTGAGCTCTGTCTGTTACTATTATGCACTTCCTTTGCATGTGTGTCAGCTGATCTTGTCAGAGGACCAGAAACTGCACATTGTGCGTTTACCCCAGTACATGCAGCGGCATCTGGTACTGTCAGCCGAAATGATGGCGTATTTGAACCAGTGGCGGCCCGTGGTCAAAACTGTTAGTGCAGCCGGAAGCATATGAGCCCCCCCCCCCTTTCCTCCGGACAGGATTGGAAAATCTTTGTTACTGAATTCGAAAGCCGGCGGATTAAGCCCTCACCGAATCGGTCAGTGATGTCCCCATAAAAAAGCTTTGTTTTAATTCAGATATCCATAATTTTAAAAGTTCTTTAAAATTTCCCATGTTTAAAGAATTTTCTCGCTCGCCATGTCCTCTAAATGCCAGTTCTTGCTTACTTAAAAACAATACTGCTTTGATGGGACATTGTCCATTCATAAGCGTCTATTCAGGCTTACCTTCTTGATAAATTCAGCAATATAAAGTCGAGAGTTTTCCAAACATATATTCTCCTTACTCCCTCCCTCACTCCTCGTCCCAGCCAATGAGTTAGTCGAGTTCTCAAGTTCAGCCGCCGTTAAAAAATCGTTCATCGGCTGTATCAGCTGCATACTCCCTATGCCGGAGAGGCTGCTTACGTAGTCGTTGTCATGGCAACGGTGCTGCCAATTTTCTTTTCAGCGCTCTGGGCTGAACCAAAGATTTTCCCAATTGAATTGCGGGAAGATTAAAGTGCTTTTTTTCTGAATGAGCGATCCGGCAACAGTACGTTTTTTCTTTGTTTGGTTTTTTTCGGAGATTTTTTTAATTTACCGTAGGAATTCCACAATTCTAATCTGAATTTAGGAAAATTAGTAGAATAAATTATTTTAAAGTATGTGCTGATAATTTCAAGTGCAGCCCGGCTGTACTTGCTGTATCCCACGAGCCGCCACTGTTTCGAACTAGTCTCGTCAATGATTATCTTGCAGTAAATCATGGGCTATGTTTTTTTTCTCTCGTGTTTTTCCTTGTGTATGTGTGTAGTAGTGCCAATGTAAAACCAGACTCAAAAACCCGTTGTTGATTTATAGTTAGTGAACTAAAGTGCCCTAAAGAGTAAAACTTCCTGGAATAATTCCTTCGCAATCGCAGTGTTTCAAACAATTATCGTTTATAATATCATTTCGGGTTCCACTTTGAATAATCGTGTGTAATAACTTAACCTGTGTGCCACTTCTAATATGTGTAGTTTGTATTCCATAAAACAGGATGCAATGCCTTTCATCGGAAATGTAAACCTTTCCATAATAAATACGTCTGCTTTTATTCTTTTACCCATATTGTATTGTGGTTTCCATGGAGATTTCTCCCCCTCCCGCTTTCTCTCTCCTTTGTTATGCCTTACTTTCGCTTTCACTGACGGGTCACGTGCGGAAGGTTCGTTTACCCTTATAAAATATCTCTTCACTGAATAGACCAAATTTAATAAAGGATGTAAAAAAAAAAAGTGCAGTCCAAGAATATTTTTTCTCAAATGCTTCTAAGTAAATCTTGTTTACTGGGATTGGGTACACGTTTTACGTTACTCAACTTCAGTTTTCACTCCATTTCGTTAAATTGCGTCTTTTGTTGAGATTTCCCAGAAAAATTTGTTTGGTTGGTTGGTGCAACAAGTTCTTTTAAGTCATATTCGTAAGCAGTGCCCAGAGACGGCCCGAGGGGCGTGCGGGGCCTCTTCTCTATCATGTCTTATGAGATAGCAATAAAATAGCCCAGGAGCGGGGCCTCTATAAGCGCTGGGCCTTAGGCGATCGCCTACATTCGCACCCCCCTTGGGCCGGCTCTGCAGTGCCGCACTAGAGTTTGTGTCACACGGGGCGAATCCGAAGTTTGGCGCCCCTTTCATCACTGCTCGCTGGGCAAACCTTAATGTTCGCGCCCCCTTTTCCTGGAACCACAATTGATTTTGGCGCCTGCGACGAGGATTGCTTGGTAAAAGATTGGAATAAATTTTAAGTTTCATAAACCGAATTGGCCCGAATATAAAACGCGATCCTGAAATTTTTCATCAAGATAATTAGAAAAATCCTATATTTTTATTTAGGCCTCGAATTTAGCGCGAGTCAAATTTTTTACTTGCAATGATCAGTCAAAAAACACCACGTTATCGAGGTCGCGTTATATTCGGGCCAATGCGGTACAACATAGCATACTTCACGCTGAAACTTTTGGGCAGTTACCAAATATCAGCTACTTGCATGAGCTGGTATAGATTAGAGATGTAACGAATAGTGATTTGGTCGAATAGCCGAATACCGAATATTCGGCACATAGTTTAGGCCGAATATTAAATTTTTAAAAATTTCATTTTAATTGTAAATAAAATATCGTGTTCCAATTTTGTAATTAAATACTAAATAAAGACTAATTGAAATTCATTTTATATTATTTGTAAGTACTTAAAAACACACAATATATTATCTTTAAAACCAAAAAAATCTTGGTCATGAAAAAATCTCTTTTGCAAAGTTAAACACTAATAACTGCATAATTATATTTTTAGATTTTCATAATTTAATAAATAGGCTATGGTAAATGTGATTAATCTCGTAACTTTGTAATCACATCATGTTTTGGCCTTTACATTGCAGTCTCTGAGCAAAACATATTTAGCAGTTTTTCAAAATTATGTTTAATTGAGGATCTGAAAAAATTCCTCCTACCCCCACCCAATAAAGAAATTAGAAAATCAAGTCAAGTAGTGTCACCAAGTAGAAAAAAGTCTGCATTTCTCTAATATTATTAAATACATTAGTTTAGTTATTATTAAATACATTATTTTCGATTCAGTTTAAAATTCAATGACTTAAAAATATTTTATTATATTAGATTACCATATTGAAGTATAACTAAGCAATATTACTTGTAAATGCATTTAAAAAAATATTTTTTGTTCTGAAATTATTCAGCTGAATATGTAGAAATATTCGGCTACAACTATTCGGCCGAATACCAGTTCAGTATTCAGCTTACCGAATATTCGGCCAACTGAATATTCGGCCTACCGAATATTCGGCAAAACAGCCAAATAGGCCGAATACCGAATAGTAGCCGAATATTCGTTACATCCCTAGTATGGATGGTTATTGGTCGCCGTGTATTATATCACTGTGCTTTAACCTGTTCGCTCTTATCGTTGCAAGACGGAGTAGAATTTCTTTGCAACGATGGGAGGGAACAGGTTCTGGCACTCACCGTTATGACGCGTTAGAAATTGTTCTGTAATCCATGGGGCGTTCAGCTTGATTTATTATTTTTGCATTTAAATATATATATATATATATATATATTACCTAGTGTGGTGTTGATTGATTTCGCCCACCCACCCCACGAGATCGTCCATGTTATCAGGACCGCCGAGAGGGGAGTACAGGAGGGGGCAATTGTCCCTATGCTCATGTTTTAGTGGGCCCGGAAGCGAGAGTGGATAGAAAATTTATCCCGTATAAGATTTTGTATATGTCGCCTACGGTAAATTTATTCTATACTGACCCCCTCCAAAAAAATTTGAATGGATTGAAAAAATTATTTTTTTAAGGGGGGCGGCGTCTCAACCCTGCCGTGGGGGGGGGGGGGCAAAAATCCTGTCTTCGGGCCTGGTGTTATTTTCGACTGTTATTTTGATTTTTCCTGTGGGAGCATCTAGCACTTACCGCCAATGCCCGTAATTCTGCTTTAGGGGAGATATTTCACGTTGCCGTGTAGTCAATGACGCACATGTTTTTACGCGTTGCGAAAACTATGTATACGTTGCTCGCACGATCAGCCGCTTCAAAGGTTTCGTGGAACTGGTGATGTGAATGTGTCTAAGGAGAGAAGAATGACGTCATTTCAGCTGGTGACGAGCCAGGTAAGGGGAGGAGGAAACAGAAATGTGAGAAAGAGCACATTTAACTCGATTTCTTTGTCTTGTCGGCTTGTGTCTTGGGTTATCTTTCGTGCTGCGAGTATCTAATCTGCCCACGGGGCCGCTTATGCGTCGTGCAATGGACATTTTGCATGGTGTCTGAGTTCGAGGCTAAAATTCGTCTGCTGGCGGTACCTATTGAAAAATGCATTCAGTATCCATTTTATAATTACTGTTTCTCATTATTAGAGCCGCTCGGAATGAGTTACTGTCTTTTTAATACTTAAATAGATGGTTTAGAAGACGATGATATCGCGTTTCGCTTCAAAGCTTTGTTAATAAAAAGAATATTAGTGTTCTAAAATTATTACGTTATTGCAAACACGGATAAATAATACATCATTGAGTTGATTTTGAGTTTTCTAAGTTTAAAATAGTACAAATATTCATTAAAAACCTCCCACACTTTTTTAAAGTACGATCTTTTAAATTATTTTTAGTATTTAATTATGATTAACATTTTAAATAAAATCTCACAATGAAGATAAAATTCATTTATAAAAAGCTATTATAGGTTAATGGCTAATATTCTAGCTTCTTTTGCAACAGCCATATTTCTACTAGAAAGTGTCAAATAATTCCTTAGGTCCAAACGAGCTGAAACCAAAACTAATCATCAACATAAGATCGTGCATGTGGAGTATCAAATACCGCCAAGTGACGTCACGTGCAAAATGTCCATTGCGCGAGGATCATAGAAAGTACCCGCACTAAACAAAGCGAGGTAAAACGGTATAAACCTGAACAAGAATAAAATTTCGTACAAGAGCATGTCATGCCGAACGCGTTGCTTAGAAAACGCTTTCCATCTGAGAAATGATCGAATAACTTTACCTTTCCACTCCTTTGTTACAAAGACTTGAGGCCAGAGATCCCTTTTTAGTGATCCTCGTTGTTTCCCGACACGCATGTTTTGAATGCCTCGGTGATTCCGCTCTGCTCACTACCTACCAATATATTCTACCTGTTATAATAAAATAAAATTTAATTCTCATTTAAAAAAAAAAAATCGGAATATTAACTTCCCTCCCCTCCCCCCCCCCCTACTTCAATTAAACTTTTCGTACATTTTCCGTTAAACACTTCGATGTAATGTAGTTAAACAAATTTTTAGTTCGCTGCACAAAGTACCGCTTAAAACTTATGCCTTAAACAACGCAACCCTTTCCCAATGCTGAAAATAAGGCAGCCGTTGCCATCGCTCGACTTAACTACCAGCAAGAGGGCGGACGATCGAAACGTTCATCGCGTGCCACAGATCTAGAGACCCCTTTTTTGATGACAGTTGCCTGTGCGGCACAGCCAGCTGTCGTCAAAAAAGGGGTCTCTAGATCTGTGGCACGCGATGAACGTTTTGATCGTCCGCCATCTTGCTGGTTGTTCAGTCGAGCGATGGCAACGGCTGCCCTTTTTTCAGCATTGGGCCATCTATCCAGCCGTTCTCGCATTCTTCCATGTTTCAGCCGATGTCAGTGCTGTTAAAAAGAATCGTGACCATTTTTTGACGGGAAGTGACGTGCTATAAAAAGTAAAGGATTCTCGTGAAGCTATGTCACCCGCCACTATTTTTATAGAAATCAAATCTATTCTTCGTAGACTGGCAACAGCAAAACGTCAGAGTTGGGTGTTCCTAGAGCGGGAACACTGCGCGTTAAAGAGTTAATACTGATTTCATCATCTTTCTTACTTCACAAGATGCTTATTTTCAATCATTGGATCTTTGGACAACCTGTTATCCCCCAAATAAATTTTGATGCGATACCTCTGGACCTTTTTGATGCTGCACTTTGGATGTCCAACAGTGTATATACACTCATCACCGATTCTAACGCTGTAAGATGGCGCTAGCATCGCATGCACAGTAGAGACACTATAATGCGCAGCGTAGAAGATTGATTTCTCAGCGGTGCTAACCATGGTTCATGGCCTAACGATCTAGAGCAGTGTTTCCCAACCACTGGTACGCTGACCTGTACCAGTCCACCAATATTAAATTTATAAAAAAATAATCCAACAGATGTCGTTCTATCCAAAATACATATTTGAACAACACTTGATTAAATGGGTATTTATTTAATATTTGTTATTTTTGGCCGACGCTGATCTACAAAATAATTTTCCTTTTTTTTTTGGGGGGGGGGGGGGCTATCCACAGAATGTAAAAAGGTCGGCAGACACCAATCTAAAGCATTGGCTTTAATCTAAACTATTCATTCACTTTTTGCTAAAGGCGGGTCATTATATGATCATTAAAGTGTGAGTTTAGTTTAGAGATGTAACGAATAGTGATTTGGCCGAATACCGAATATTCGGCCAATAGCTCAGGCCGAATACCGAATATTCGGCACATAGTTTAGGCCGAATACCGAATATTCGGTGGCCGAATATTAAATTTTTAAGATTTCATTTTAACTGTACATAAAATGTCGCTTTTCAAATTAGTAATTAAATATTCAATAAAGTCTAATTAAAATTCATTTTATATTATTTGTAGATGATTAAAAATGCCAGGATAGTATCTGTAAAAAATCTAGGTCATGAAAAAATCTTTTACAAAGTTAAACACTAATAGCAGCATAATTATATTTTGAGATATTCATAATTTAATAAATATGCTATGGTATGTGATTAATCTGGTAACTATACATAATCACATCCTGTTTTGGGTTTTACGGCCTTTGCGCAAACGTAGCAGCTTTTCAAAAATATGTTGGTGATTGAGGATCTGAAAAGATTCCTCCTACCCCCACCCTATAAAGAAGGAAGAAAACCAAGTAGTGTCTCCAAAGTAGAAAAGTCTGCATTTCTGTAATATTATTAAATACATTAAATTATGTTAAACTCAGTTTAAAATTCAATGACTTATTGATAATATTCATGATATTTTATAATATAAAATTAGCATATTGAAGTTCAAGTAAGCAATATTATTTGTAAATGTGCATTAAAAAAATACATGTTAAAAATACTTTTTTCTCTTTGTTCTTAAATTATTCAGCTGAATATGTAGCAATATTCGGACACAACTATTCGGCCGAATATCTGTTCAGTATTCGGCTGACCGAATATTCGGCCAATTTAATATTCGGTAGGCCGAATATTCGGCAAAACAGCCGAATAGGCCGAATACCGAATAGTGGCCGAATATTCGTTACATCCCTAGTTTAGTTAATCATTTCAGAAATAATGTTCATTTGCACGTACGTATAAAAAAAAATTGTATTTTTAATTAATATTTTGTGCATATGAAATGAGTGTTTATCACAATTTTTCAATGGGCGTCATAAGCTAATTAGTTACGAATAACAAAGAAACTTTAAGAGTGAGTCAGCATTACCAGTAGGCTTTTATTGTAGACTGCTTCGCTCATTGGCATGCACTTGACTATGCGTCATCTTTTCGCGCAGGATGTGATGGTCTACCTTGCTTCTTACCTCATAGTGAGAACTGTAAGAATTTTAAACAATAACAGACATTTCTACCCAAGGTATTTAAATTGGGCTTCATTGTGAATGAGTTCAGCAACAATAAACTTTTGTCTGAGGAAGAAAAAAAGCTAAAATGCTTTCGCTAGAACTTATAATCTCTCACAAACAGCGCCCGTTGTTTTCCCCCTGTTTTTACTGTGAATATGCCGGAAAATTTTCTCCAACTAAAAGAGCAACGTCATAGTCTGTGTAATTGCCTGTTTCTGGGGATTGCGCTGTTTAGATAGCAGATGTATAGCGTTGCCTTTGTTAGCGTCTGTATTAATGATGAAAGTGGCGGGTGTTCTCTGTGATCGTACCTTTTGAAAAAATACGTAAATTTAGTTGTGCTCCATTACAGCTAATCTGTTGTTTCGAAGAAAGACCGCCGTTAACCCTTTAAGGCGCAGTGATCCCGCTCTGGGAACACCAAACTCTGACGTTTTGACCGCTGCCAGTCACGAAGAATAGATTGGATTTCTATAAAAATAGTGGCAGGTGACCTAGCTCCACGAGAATCCTTTACTTTTTAGCACGTCATTTCCCGCCAAAAAATGGTCACGATTCTTTTTAATAGCACTGACATCTGCTGAAAAATGGAAGAATGCGAGACCAACTCGATAGATTGACAGCCAGCTGCGTCAAAAAAGGGTCTCTAGATCTGTGGCACGCGATGAACGTTTCGATCGTCCGCCATCTTGCTGGTAATTAAGTCGAGCGATGGCAACGGCTGCCCTTTTTTCAGCATTAGGAAAGGGTTGCGCCTCAAAGGGTTAAGAAATACGTAAATTTAGTTGTGCTCCATTACAGTTAATCTGTTGTTTCGAAGAAAGACCGCCGTTAAGACATTCTAGTGTATTTAAGTATGTTAAATATTTAGTTAGAATACAAATACGTAAAGAAAGCTGGTGTTAGGGATATGTACAACCAGAAGCGTTGTATAAAACAAACGGAACTATAAAAACAAACTCTACCGTACGTGCATTTCAATAGGTGTTAAAGGGCTTTTTTTCATCAGCAACAAGGCCAAATATTTTGGAGGTTTTGCTTTGCTCCAACATTCTGTCCTTAAAGAACGTGTCCTTAAAAGACTTCTGAAAGGCCGCAGAACCTTCCGAGACATTCTTCAAAGTATTGTACAGAATTTTATGATATTGATTAAATTTTTCCGAAGATTAAATCTCAATTAATACATAACTTAAATTTTTATGCTGTCCCGTAGAAAAGAAATTTCCAGTTAGTAAAATGTGTCTCGTATATTGATTAGGTGATGTTTAAAATTTCAGCCTTTCATCATAAAATGTGCACTTTTTGCATGTATAAAAATAAATATATGCTGACTTAACAACTTTTCAACGGTTAAGGAGGGGGGGGGGGGACCGCCAAATAATCTTTTTAGGGATTGTACACAAATTTTGAAAAAAAAAAAAAAAACAGTGATTCCACAAATACACGATATTTCTGCCATTATTGGTATTGTATTGTTCCTCACCAACTTTTTAATGTATCTCTGAGCCTTTTGATGATAGAAGGCTGACATTTTGTACGTCATCTCTGTATGTATGCTGCACATTTTACTAATTGAGATGTTTTTCGTATGGGTGCGGTATAAAAATTTAATTATTGTATTTTTTTAGATTTAATCTCCTGAAAATTTTAAATCCGTACCATGAGACTCTATACCCTTTTTTACGAAAATTTGTAATTTGTTGTATATCTCTATGATCAATATTTCAGGAATAACAGCCTGGTCAGTGCTTCTAGGAAACCCTGTATAGTATCTACAGTCCCGCCTAAAGTGGGGAACAGGGAGGAAATTTCCTTGGGGCCCGGGCCTAGAGAATGTATGTTACGAATTTTTAATGTACAAATCTCACGGGAAAATAAAATGTTTGTCTCCCTCAAGCACTTTTTTGGCTCACGCAGCTACATTCGTAGGAACTTAGAAAAATGCTGCAGAATACATTCTCTCACTGATGTTGGTAAATCATACATGCCGAAATCGTCTGCGGCGTTAACTCTCATTTAGTGTTTGCTAACGTTTTTCTTTCTGTGTTATTCATTTGGCTCCGAATTTTGTAATAATTTGGAAAAATAGAATGTATTCAACATTTAAAAAATCTTAGATTTAATTTTATCAAGTCTGCATATATTAAGAAATGTTTTCAGAATTTACGTACATTACTTACTAAAATAACTGATTACTTACTAAAATACTGATTACTTACTAAAATAACTGATAAAATGCTTGTTTTTTTATGGAAGTTTTATCATGTACAAGGTTTTGTATAGATGACCTACGGTAAATTTAAAGTGCTCCAATTCTAAAGTATTTAAAACCCTTTTCTGGATAAAAATATGAAAGATTTTTTTAGGGGATTAAGACGTCGTAAATATCGGCCCTGGGGCCCGAAAATCCTATCGTCGGCCCTGAGTACACTCTAACAAAAAACAAAAAAAAAAATCGACGCCCCAAAAAGGAGTCGTCCGATTGTAATGAAATTTTGTATGCAAAGACATTCGGACCGAACATGCAGATGATTAAAATCTGAAGTCCAATGAATGAATAGCGGAAGCGCTAGTGCATCGGAACTGCGCATTCAGCAGGTGCATATAAGGAGCGATTCTCAATCTGATGGTAAAAATTTCTGTTGCATTTCGACTACGATATCTTACGTCTGCTGCAACAATGCCTCGCCGAAGGATTCGTGCGCATTTGAAACAGGTCGTGCGATCGGACTGAAAGAGGCTGGTTGGACGAATCGAAGATTCGGCTATTAGACGATGCTGGCGAGAGTGGGTCAAAATGGTAGCGGTCAGCCGAGGGCCACAACGGAACGGGAGGATAGAGCGATTGTCTGAACAGCTGCCACAGCACCGGATTCTTCGCTATCCACTATCCACCGTGTGACCCGCACATGTGTATCCAACATGGCAATCCACAGATATTGAGAAAACGGAATTTACGCTCGCGTCGATCGTTACGCCAGTTGTCTCTCATTCCTGTACACCGTCAAGTCTGATACTGTGATTCCGGGCTCGATCAACGTGGAACTGCGCTGAGCACGTATAGTCTTTAGTGACGAGGTCCCGTGTCCAACTGTGTCCTGACGACAACCGCAGACGTGTCTGGAGACGTTCTGGGCAGAGGGTGGGATCCTGCCCTGAATATCGCACGCCACACAGGCCCACAACAAGGTGTTATGGTCTGGGGTGCATCACACTTTTCAACACGATAATGCCAGTCCGCATACGGCACGTGTTGCTATGAATTGTCCTCAAGCTTTCCGTGTACTTCCTTGACCTGCTAGGTCGCTTAATCTATCTCCCATAGAGCCCATTTGGGACGGTTTGGAGAGGTGATTGCAACCATCTCAAAACGTTGCCGATTTAGCCCAACAGTTGGAGACAATTTGGCAAGACATTCAGCAGGACACGATCCGGGAACTTTTATCAGTCTGTGCCACACCGGGTGACAGCTTGCATCGATGCCACAGGTGGACCAACCCTTGTTGACTTCCTCCCATTGTAATGGTCAACATCTATAATAAATCATTCAATTGTTAGGAAATTTTAATCATTTTATTTTTTAATTTTTATGTATGTTCATTATATCCACTAATGTTTAGCGCAATCGGACATTTCCTTATTAGTGCGTCGATGTTTTTTCCTCCCTTCTTTTGATTTGTTATTATAGAGTATACATATATTGATTTGAAGTCCAAAGATATTTGACTCTTCTTAAAAAGTTGTTGCGTTTCGATTCGAATCTATTCTATTAAATAAAAAAAAAAAACATTTTATGAACAGCACAAACTCCCTGAAATGGGGGTATTGTCAAAATTCTATATCCCTTTCCCAAGAGAGTACTTTCTTGATAGTTAGCCCTATAAACAAACAAACAAAAAATAACGTAAAATGCATCTAAACTGCTTCATTCTAACCTTCATATACATATTGCTTTAAAGGAAATCTGCCGCGAAAGTTTTTAGTCTGAAAAGGTTGCCGCGAAATGTTTTTAGCCTGACAAGGGTGCCGCGAAATACTTTTAGCCTCACAAGGGTGCCGCTGGTAAAAAAAGTTTGGGAACCCCTGCCCTAGATTATAGTTACTCTTGCACCCTGGTTACTTGTTGGAGAGGCTTTGTTGTTTCTGAAGTTAGACGCAGGCTTATATTTTCTCTGCTAATTATCTTTTCCCAGCTCCCTTCTCTCCAACTGGACCGAATCCAGCCTCCCGTCCTGCCTTTTTCCCAGAACTGTCTTTGTTTATTAGGCGGTTTTGGAGGATAGCAGCAGCTTGTTGAACTGAGTAAACTTGGCTTGCCGATACACGGGTTCAGTTTGCACACTTTGGCATTAAACTTCCATTTTGCTTATACTTCTTTTGCTCTTTTTTTTTTTTTTTTTTTTTTTTTTTTTTTTAGGGTTGAGGGGAAGGAAGGGGGGAACAGGTGTTTCAAAATGCCCCTTTCTTTCCGCAGGCTTTTCTTCATTACGTAAATAAGCAATAAGCTCCCACACGCTTTTGTTTAAAGGTACTCCTGTGAGCTCTTCTAGGCTTTCAAGGTTTTTAAATGAGCTGCTTCTTGATCACTTTGTCCCCCCCCCCCCACACACACAAATATACTCACGCTTTTTTTTAAAGGTAAGGGATCTGTGCTTATTTTTTTTCCTCCATTCGAATTACAAATATTTGCTTTTGACTCAAGACTAGATTTTTTTACCTCTCTCTTTTACGTCAACAGTATCCTTGAAAAGGTTTTGGCTTTTGGTACAGACTGTTCAGTCAGGTAGGGCTGCAACCGAGTCTGCAAAAGTCTTGTCGAGTCATCGAAATGTTCATTAAATTCATCACAATGGCATCTTTCTCTTGGCTAACAAGGTTGGAAAGACTTTTTACCCAACAATCAAGTGTTTAAAATGCCAAAATGAATTTACAAATTTTTCTTGGAGGAGGAAGTTATCAAATCACTAGCCGCCTCCGACGACCAGTTGGTTCGCCATCTTTATAAATCTCGTCCATTGGTAATCCATTGGTCTTCCCTATTTTCGTTCCTTATTTCATTAAGTTGGAAAGTATATCATTATTCATGTGTTTGATTAAACAAAATTAAAATTGATATTTCTAACATCCTTTTACTGGATGTAATACATTAGAAATAGGTGGAGAAAAGATGCGCAGAAAAATGCACAATTCCAACTGAATGAAAATTCCAAAAACTTATTCTCAGGTGTATTCAGCAGACGATAAAATTACGATAAATTGCGCCAAGCGTTAGAATCATCTCCTCAAAATCGCACATCAACCATTTTATTTTTCGGCAAATTAAAAAGTTGCACACTTTAGTCTCGGAAAATTTACAAATCCTATTTTTCTTTTGAGTATATAAAACATTTAATTCCTGCTCTGATTTCACATGCACACGATATTTTAATTAAAAAACAACCTTACAAATAATCTAAACAAAAAAAAATCGTTATTCTTTTACTTTTTACTTCAGTCTGAATCATTTAATAAACGTGCCAAATATGGCAACCTAGATATGCTTAAATTCTCACTCATTCCACTGCGGGGTTACAATTGTGAAATGGCGAAGCGAAAAAATGAGCCTTTTGCGACACGTTTTTTATCAATATCTCCAAAAATAAATCGAATTTCCATACAAAATTTGGTAAGTCTACGATCACCCGTTTCGGTGCTACGCGAGACAGACTAACTAACTGACAGTTTACACACTGTTTTATTTATATAGATTGCGTAACAAAGACCTACCATCATTGGTTCCCAACCAATGGTTCACGAACCTCCCCAGGCGTACGTGAAGTGTAAAAAGGGATTCGCAAGGAGAAGTTGGGAACCACTATCCTAGGGGGTACACTTTAATTCATGCTAAAAGAATGAATTTTCCATTGCTTTAGAAAATGGCGATTTCTTGGCCAATGAGTAATTTTGTTCTCTTGTTAGTCGATTTTTTCGAAAACCAGTCACATCTCTCTTTTATTTTATAATCAAAATAATCTTTTTAATGAATAATTAACTCTTACAGAGTAAGCTTGCAATGTCATGAGTGCTTACACACTGTTTGAGTCACTATGCACATGTAGTTTGGCCATCTGCGGTAGTTTGTTCCTAGATAAAAGAAATAAACGCCTTTATCTAAACGGAAGCTACTGTGACGTAAACACCCAGCTCAACAGCATTTGCGTACACAGTAAATCTCCTGTACCCAGTGGAGAAGCGCATAGCTTGATTTGTGCATAAAAAATGACCAAATAAAATAAAGTAACGCCAATCGTTTTTATTTTGAAAGTGTTGTCCTGTTCATGAGATCACCTAATATTTTTGCCAAGACTTAACGCTGGTTTGGCGAAGCGAGCTGACAAATTACAATTATAAAAGGTGAGTCAGAACTCTTAACTTTTCGGGGTTATGTTAGAGAAATCGCCAATCGTCGATTTAACTACCAGCCATATTGCTGGTAATTAAAGCGAGCTATCTCAACATATGTACTTTTTCATTGTTTGACGGTATAGTCAGCTGTTCTTCTATATCGATGGGAAAACGATATAGAAGAAAAAGAGTTTTAATTTTGTTAATATAAAGGTCACTGTGAGAACGAAAAAGTCGTATCTGCGTTATCGTTCTAGGGAGGTTTGCGGAACTAACTCTCTCGCTTTGACGAAACAAAATTAGAGCCGAAGTTTGATGTTCAGAAAGCCCATGGCGGGCCATTCTTTATTTGTATAGTTTGTTTTAACCCTTTGAGGTGCAACCCTTTCCCGAGCACAGCCAGCTGTCGTCAAAAAAGGGTCTCTAGATCTGTTGCACGCGATGAACGTTTTGATCGTCCGCCATCTTGCTGGTAGTTAAGTCGAGCGATGGCAACGGCTGCCCTTTTTTCAGCATTGGGCAATCTATCCGGATATTCTCGCATTCTTCCATTTTTCAGCAGATGGCAGTGCTGTTAAAAAGAATCGTGACCATTTTTTTACGGGAAATGACGTGCTTAAAAAGTAAAGGATTCTCGTGGAGCTAGGTCACCCGCAACTCTTTTTATAGAAATCCAATCCATTCTTCGTGACTGGCAACAGTCAAAACGTCACAGTTTGGTGTTCCCAGAGCGGGATCACTGCGCCTTAAAGGGTTAATGGGAAAATAGCCTCAATTCTGGGCGACAGTCGCCTACACTTGACACTGGATGTTTCACGTAACGTAGTAATCTCCCTAGCAACAGGTGCATTGTTACCATTCTTTACATTCATATCAAATACTGCTCCTGAAAATCTATGTGTATACCAATTTAAAACCTCTCCAACACGCTAGTTCTCGGAAACAAACTAGTGAATTTTAAATGCGTTAAACTAACAAACTAAAAGTTGTGCTTTAAATTAGTTTGGTAACTGTTACGAGTTGTACCCATTTTATTTTATTTTTTAAATTTTTTTTAAAGTCAGACGTGATGCAGGTACGTAATAATATTTTGCTTTTTTGAAAAGTATAACGTGGCAATACTTAACTTTTGTTTGAAAGTACTTCCCTATAATTAGGTTAATACTTTTGGATCTGTCTATCCTCGGAATGACTCGTAGAAAGGTTAGATTGTAAAATTATGTACTATCGAAATAAAGTTAATTTTATCCCTTTGACCAGCGGTGGTTGCTCTGTGAAATCACCTTATTTCAGCGCTTTCACTGCTAGCTACAAAAAAAAAAAAAAAAAAAAAAATCTGGAGTGACTCCACTCGACTTTCCGAACACTTACGATTAAGATCATGACCATGCGTTTAATTAAATTTGAATCGATGAATAATTCAAACATATATACCAAATTGAAGCTCGATCGAATGTACCGTTTAAACGCTAGCGCACTTTCAAAAATTTCTCCCATAGGCCATAATGTAAAAGAAATCTTTGTCGTTGCCCTGTAGAAAAACTATAAGTCCTATACACATCAAAATCAATACCGGTCTTGCGAAGGTGGTTTATAACATGTATACCCAATTTGAGCTCAATCGAATGTATCGTTTAAACGCTAGCGCACTTTCCAGAATTTTCCTCCATAGGCCATAATGTAAAAGAAATCTTTGTCGTAGTCCTGTAGAAAAACTGTAAGTCCTATACACACCCAAATCAATACCGGTCTTGCGACGGTGGTTTATAACATATATACCTAATTTGAGCTCAATCGCATGCCCTGTTCAGGAGCTATCGTGTTCACTCACATACACACACATACATACATACATCTCGTAAATAGCATAAATGAATTCAGAAGACCTCAAAACCTGTAAATACACCAAAATCTCGAATTCGAATTTTTTCATGATCACAATACTTTCCTTACATGGTATGGTACATGTTCGGAAAGTAAAATGGGTTTAGCCGGTCCCAACGCTGTTAATGTGCAGCCGTTGCCATCGATCCATTTTACTACCAACAACATGGCAGCCAAACGAAAAGTCCATCTTGCGCCACAAAGTTATCTGACACTCCTTTAGCTCTGTGACGCCAGTTGACCTAATGAACGACCGCCATGTTGTATGTAGTTAAGTGGATAGATGGCAACGGCTGCACTTTTTCAGCAATGGGCAGTCTATCCAGTGGGTCCTCTATGTATATTGACCTGAAAATGCATACGCTCCAAAGGGTTAAGGATGAATGCGAGACGAAAAAAAAAAAGCTGTGTCGTCTCTCATGGCAAACCGCACAGCTTTGTCTCTTGTCGCAAAATCGCCTCGGAGTACAGTAAAAAAATCTCAGTATAACGAATTTCACGGGACCAAAGATCAAATCCGTTCACTATGATAAAATTTCATTATATCTGAATTTGTACTCTACGATTTTCTTTTGGAAGTTATATTTTGTTCGCCAAAGTGAAGTTTGCTATAGCGAGATTTTTATTGTAATGAGATGCATGTCCTTCTGGTCTCGCCTAGCAACTGCCAGATCCCGTTTCATCTCGCGTTCATGCCATGCCATGCCATGTTTCCGAAAAACCATCGTTTCAATAAATTTGATAATTCAGTAAAACCTCGATACAACGATACTTAAATGGTCTAATAAAATGATCGTTCTAGAGGGATGTATCAGTAGCGGATCCAGGGGAGGGGCTAGGGGGCTTCAGCCCCCCCCCCCCAAAAAAAAAGATATTGCTGAAGGGTAACATTCTGCTTTATTATAAACTTTAAACAGCTAAAATGATAATATTTTATAACTTACCTCCTCCCAAAAGCATACACATTGATTTTGACTGAAATTTTGATTTTCAGTACATTTTAATTGGATGAAATAAGCTTTTTTTTAAATTTTGCCCCTCCCCAAAAAATTTACTGGATGTATTGTTATATCGGGGAGATATATTATATTGTATGGAAATTTCTGCGGCACCTTAAAATTTTATTGTTATAGAGGGATTTATCGTTGTATCTATTATCGTAAGGCGAGGTTTTACTGTAGTTGTTATATATGACTGATATTTTTAAGGGTGTATGGCGAAGAAAAAAACTGTTTTTAGTCTTGGTACACAAATTGAAATAAACTAATAGCACCGTGGTCTCCAAAAAATTCCTGAGGGTTCTTCATAAGCTGTTTTACACACTCCAATAATCGAACAAGCTGTAGCTTTTGTGAAATTTCCAGAAAAAATTCTTAAACATGGATCTGAGCTGCAAGATTTTTCGCAGAGTGACACGCTTTGCGAAAATTTCCGATTTTTAAGAATTTTTTTTAAAAGTTTTGAAACTGATAAGATGGATCGTTTATTTCAGCATGTAGTACAGCTTGTAAAGATTTCAAAATTTTGAAGTGCCTGGCATAAATGGTTTATTTCTACTTACGTACCAAAATCACATGATTTTTTTCGAGCTACACCGTTAAAGTAAGTTTAAAACTTCTGTACCGTTCGTGACATCGAAATGCCTAGGGCATTCTCAAAATATCCTTAACCCTTTGAGGCGCAACCCTTTGCCATTGCTCGACTTAACGACCAGCAAGATGGCGAAGTGTGAACGTTTCGAACGTTCACACAAACGTTCGGCACGATCGAAACGTTCATCGCGTGCCACAGATCTAGAGACCCTTTTTTGACCACAGCCGGTCAAAAAAGGGTCTCTAGATCTGTGGCACGCGATCCGCGATGAACGTTTCGATCGTCCGCCATCTTGCTGGTCGTTAAGTCGAGCGATGGCAACAGCTGCCCTTTTTCCAGCATGGGGCCATCTATCCAGCTGTTCTCACATTCTTCCATTTTTCAGCAGATGTCAGTGCTGTTAAAAATGATCGTGACCATTTTTTTACGGGAAATGACGTGCTAAAAAGGTAAAGGATTCCTCGTGGAGCTATGTCACCCACCACTATTTTTATAGAAATCCAATCTATTCTTCGTGACTGGCAACAGTGAAAACGTTAGAGTTGGGTGTTCCCACAGCGGGAACACTGCGCCTTAAAGGGTTAAAAATGTTTTAACATTGTTTGGCGGATTTTTGTGGGAGGCGGGGGGGGGGATCTTAACACAAATAAAATATACTATAAACAGAAAAATTATATCCGAAAGCAATGTTTTTATAGTGGTGGGGCGTGGGGTTCTTACGGTCACCCCCTCTGGTCCCTCCACTCGATTTGCCGCTGAAAACATTTGCGTTGTCAATGTTCCGCAATGAGTGTGTTGTTTTGTGTCACCTGCCTTCTGTCAGTGGCACAGTAAGTACCGTGTCTGAACAAGTGAGTGCATATGAACTGTGTCCTTTTCTTTCTCTCTTCTGGTCACGTCATAACAACGAGAAAGAGAGGTGAACGCTCGTAGTGCCGAGACGTACGCACACACGCCGCCGCAATGGATTTATTGGCCGGGGTCCATCACACTTTTTTTACCCTTTTAATTCTGGCTCGCCGTTATTATTATTCTGTCAGCGCCCGGTTAAAGGATGGTCCGTCTGGGTCTCCATTCACTGAAAAAGAGATCGTTTTTCCGCATTTCTCTTTTTCGTCCCGTATCGTTCAGTTTGCCGGAATGTTCTGTATGTGTTTCGGATTGATTGATGGATTCACCCTCTCTGCCTGAAACAGCGGCGGGACGATTAGTGTGATGAAGCGTTTTATCGTAGATTAATGCTCATTCATTTTTTTTTTTTTCGCTTTTCTTTCTTAATCTCGAACTCGGGCCCTGTTATTCAAGACATTGGACTGGTAAGCGGAAGGTTGCGGGTTCAAATCCGACATACCACTGAAGACATCGGTGTACGTGCACCTTAGATCTGTGGTTCCGAAAGTCCTTTCGGCGGTCGCTTGCAGTGTCTGAGGTTTGCCCGTATTCAGGAGTTCCCCTGCCTCCTGATGCGGACTTAAGTTGTGACGGGGAAACTCCAGGATGGACATGCGTAAGTTGCTCTAAACCAGACAATCTGTGATCTGAGCTGTCCTCTCCTGACAAACAATGTGGATTTCCTGTGTAACCTGTTCGCTGTCATCATTGTAACGGCACAGCGGAGAACACTCCTTTGGCCAGTGTTGCTTCCTTCCATGAGTCTTAGAATACTCCGTCCGGGGCCCAGAAACTCTGTTTTCTAGGACATATCAACCCTGAAGCGCAAACAATTTCCCTTCAATAATGGAGACCAACTGGATTGGCTGCCCAGCGGGGAAAAAGTGCAGCTGTTTTAACTGCCAGCAGCAGCCAGCTGTATCAGAAAACGTACTTTCATGTTGCCATACGGGCGATTTGATATACCGCCATGTTGTTGGTAGTTAAGTGGATCAACGGCAACGGTTGCACTTTTTCAGCTTTGGCACCCTTTAACATATTTTTCTGCGACTAGCAGTGAAAGCGTTGAAATGAGGCAGATTCACGGCTAGACCACCGTTTTCCAAAGGGTTAACCCTTTAACACGCAGTGTTCCCGTTCTGGGAACACCCAACTTTGGCGTTTTGACTGTTGCCAGTCACGAAGAATAGATTGGATTTCTATAAAAATAGTTGCGGGTGACACAGCTCCACGAGAATCCTTTACTTTTGAGCACGTCCTTTCCCGTCAAAAAATGGTCACGATTCTTTTTAACAGCACTGACATCTGCTGAAAAATGGAAGAATGCGAGAACAACTGGATAGATTGCCCCATGCTGAAAAAAGGGCAGCCGTTGCCATCGCTCGACTTAACTACCAGCAAGATGGTGGACGAGCACAGCCAGCTGCCGTCAAAAAAAGGGGTCTCTCGATCTGTGGCACGCGATGAACGTTTCGATCGTCCGCCCTCTTGCTGGTAGTTAAGTCGAGCGATGGCAACGGCTGCCCTGTTGCATTGTCAGCATTGGGAAAAGGTTGCACCTCAAAGGGTTCAATATGGATTCATTCGTGGGTTTCAGGATGCTCATGTGAAAAGGAGGGAGATCGACCCAATTCCCTTCGCAATGCCCCTTACCTTCTTTGGATCTGCCTCTGGTTTGCTGGAATGCACGTGGTCACAACATCGCAAATCGGGTCAACGTGCGCGTGTCTGCATTTTCCCGGTAAAATACTGGCACCCAGCCACGGCTGAGTTCTTATTTTTATGAGGCTCCTCGGCTTGGCGCATTTACTTGAGTGCGTGACCCCCGTCCTGTATTATTGGAAGGAAGAGGTGTTTAACAACTAACTCCATCATAAAAACGGGACATGAGGGATCGATAACTGTTACCGTAATCGGTTCCGTGTGATAGACATCGATTACGCCCTGTATCGATGTTCTGTGTTGTTAGGAAGCATTAAGTGGCTCTGTCCGATTAAGATAGACCGTCCCGTTGCTTCATAAATCAAAAGAAGGATGCATGAAATCTTGTGGATACTTCTGTAAAACGTTTAGTCAATCTGCTCGAGGGCAAAATTGTTTGAAAGTAATTTTTACTTTCCGAACACGTACCATGTAAGGAAAGTATTGTAATCATGAAAAAATTCGAATTCGAGATTTTGGTGTATTGACACGTTTAGAGGGCTTCTGAATTCATTTATGCTATTTTTACGAGATGTATGTATGTATGTGTGTATGTGTGTGTGTGTATGTGTGTTTGTGTGTATGTGAGTGAACACGATAGCTCCTGAACGGGCATGCGATTGAGCTCAAATTGGGTATATATGTTATAAACCACCGTCGCAAGACCGGTATTGATTTCGGTGTGTATAGGACTTATAGTTTTTCTACAGGGCTACGACAAAGATTTCTTTTACATTATGGCCTATGGGGGAAAATTCTGGAAAGTGCGCTAGCGTTTAAACGGTACATTCGATTGAGCTCAAATTGGGTGTACATGTTATAAACCACCATCGTAAGACCGGTATCGATTTTGATGTGTATAGGACTTATAGTTTTTCTACAGGGCTACGACAAAGATTTCTTTTACATTATGGCCTATGGGGAGAAATTCTTGAAAGTGCGCTAGCGTTTAAACGATACATTCGATTGAGCTTCATTTTGGTATATATATTTGAATGATTCATCGATTAAAATTTATTTAAATGCTTCGTAATGATCTTAATCGTAAGTGTTCGGAAAGTCGAGTGGAGTCACTCCAGATTTTTTTCTCAAATTTCAAATTGCTTGATTGGCTTTAAAGGAGGTTAATTGTGTATATTTTAAATATCTGTTTTGTACGCTTATTCGTTAAGTAGCTTTTTTGGCTCTGCCGTTCGTGTTTAGACAGCATGCCACTTATTCAAAACATCAGTGCTACCTCATTGAATGATTTTGGACTCTATATAGTCCAAAGGAATATAACTAAAGAATGATTTTGCAGCCTTGTTCATGTAGGGTCACACGAAAATGAAGGGGTCGCACTTCCGATCGCCAACGCCACTAATTGCATAGTAAAATTAGTTTGGCGGAAAAGAAGAACGTTTTGGCGAAAATATTGGCGATTGTACTTCTTAATAATTTTCGTCAAAATCAAATTTGGCGGATGGGTTGAAGAAGTTTAAAAGCCAAGGAAAGCCCTGAAAAAACGTTTTTCGGCGAAATTTAGCAATTTAACGTGTTGAAACCGTAATGATTTTGCTTGTGCGACCTGTCTGGAAATCGTAAATCAGTCGTCATACTCAAAAAAGCCGAATTTCATGTGTTTTTCACCTAAAAATGTAGCTTGTTCGAAATGTATGGTTAAGGTACATCTCTTACTTTGAAAAATCAGAGTAACAGATGTGATGCCCTAATGTCAAAAGATGTGTGTTCCTTTTTAGTAGTCATCAAAATATGTTGACAAGGGTCCATAATTTTCTCTAGGATGCATTTTTTCTTTTAACTGCTTAATTTTTTTGAATTTTCATACTTATTTTTGTAAAAATCACTTTTTTTCTGTTAAAATGTACCAAAGAAATTTAAAAGCATACGATGGGTCGTTTAACGAGTGCCAATTTCGTGAAGGGGCCTTTTTCATCGATTGTAATTTTGTGAAGAGGCCCACATTTCGTCTGCATCGATCCCTGCTTGTATTACTATCTTAATATACTCTTGATTACGAGTACACTGTACTTTATAAATTTCAGTTGAGGCATTTTATTCCCTTATTTGTTTAAAAACTATTGCGTATCAAAACATTTCAAAGGCAGTGTTCATTTTTAAATTGCTGCTGTTTTATAATTCTCTACGATTGCGTGTTTTAAGTAATAATGTCTTTATACCAAAATGTTTAAACTATTATAGGAGTGTATACTCTTAAAATCCTTTTCAACATATCAGATAACACCGAATCTCTTTTGTCAGTCTGATTTCATTTAGAACAAAAAAAAAAAAAAAAAATCAAATACCGTCCGGCTAAAAATTATTATTTAAATCGTTACTTCTCCTTTCACAACAAATGCAATACTACTAAAAAGGAATAATAATAATAGTACAATTTTTTGCTAGTGCGTAAAACTCGAATTTTATGCATGTGGTACTGTGAAAGTACTTATTTTCGCGAGCTCGCCATAATCGCAAAAATTAAATTCTCGCAAAATACTCCCCCCCCCCCGCTTCAAATAATAAAAAATCAGGAATTTTTCACATACCAAAATTTATGATTTATTGCACAGTTACATACAATCTCTTTCTTCACAACTTCCTTTCATACAACTATTCCTAAGAGTATAAAACAATAATACAACTAACAGAATGCAGCTCATTCATTTACAATATTTATACCAGCTTCTTTTGAAGCCATTCAAAATAGGAAAGGGCGAACTTTTCCGGATTTTTCAACTTTCGGCTCTATTCGTATAAAATTCGCTCAATTTTCAGCTCGCGAAATCACAGATACCGAAAATAAGTACTTCTACAGTATTATACTCGAATTTTACTTTCATTTGTGAAAGTAAATTGTCTTGTGTGCGGATATTGCTCGAGTGAATATTAATTTGTTTTTGTGTTTATTAGTCATTTGATTGTGTGCTAAGATTTTTTTCTTTTCTTCCAGGTAAGGTTCCATGCTTTAATATAGTTGCTTAATTGAAAAGAAGGTAAGCCACTGGTTAGCTGTATTTTGTTTTAAAGTCTATGGTTTTCATAATTTAATGCTTTTGTAAAAATATATCGTGTTTGAGCTCGTCAAGGTGCTTTGCGAGGTTAAAACTTCATAATTTCCTTGAATAGATTGCATCTTCCAAAATTAGGAATTTGGACGTAAAGCCGATTTTTGAATATTGAAAATTATCAGATTTAAGAAATTTTGTGAATTTACTTTGTGTTTTAATGAACGTGTATTCAACATCCTTAAAAGTATTAAAGAAATTGCGTTGAAAAGTAATAAAGCCTTTGGGTTTGCGTAATTTCTAACATTCTCGAGTATTTTATTTATTATTTATTTATTTATTTTTTTTATTTTTTTGAGCAAATTTGGGGCGGTGTAGGAAGAAGTATATGCGCGTGTTTCCGACATATAAAAATAAATAATTTTATATAATACGCACATAATTAGCAGTAATATTGTGTTACGTGTGTATTTATTTGGGATGAATGCGAGACGAGAAGTACGGCTGTCTCGTCTGGCAGAACCGTTTTGTGAAGTTTAGGCATGTCTTGTCTCATCCCACTACCATGTTTAGTAATAATTTTTATTAAACAACCCCATATGTTTGCAGTTGAGGGAAGGGGGGGAGCTGAAATTTCGCCCTGGAAAAACATGCAAATTACACTGATCACTGAATTCAGAAAAACTAGTTAAAATATTCCATCAGCAACAACTGTCGAAAAGGAATGAGAAATAAACGTCTCCCCCCCCCCTCCCCTCTTTTGCACTTATTTAAACAAGTGCGCTTCAATTTTTCTAAATGCTAGCTTTTTAATTCATGCCAACCGTAAAAGGTCTCATAAAAATAGTAGTAGGTAGGTACAAGTTATTTTTGGGTAGAACCGTAAGATGTCATGCATTATTTCGTTTTAAAGTTAATCGTTACATTTTTACTTTCCGAACATGTACCATGTAAGGAAAGTATTGTAATCATGAAAAAATTCGACTTCGAGATTTTGGTGTTTTTACACGTTTTGAGGGCTTCTGAATCCATTTATGCTATTTTTTACGAGATGTGTGTGTGTGTGTGTGTGTATGTGAGTGAACACGATAGCTCCTAAACGGAGCATTCGATTGAGCTCAAATTGGATATATATGTCATAAACCACCGTCGCAAGACCGGTATTGATTTCGGTGTGTATCGGACTTATAGTTTTTCTACAGGGCTACGACAAAGATTTCTCTTACATTATGGCCTATGGGGGGAAATTCTTGAAAGTGCGCTAGCGTTTAAACGGTATATTCGTTTGAGCTCAAATTGGGTATATATGTTATAAACCGCTATCTTAAGACCGATATTAATTTGGATGTGTATAGGACTTATAGTTTTTCTACAGGGCTACGACAAAGATTTCTCTTACATTATGGCCTATCGGGGGAAATTCTTGAAAGTGCGCTAGTGTTTAAACGGTACCTTCGATTGAGCTGAAATTGGGTATATATGTTATAAATAACCATCTTAAGACCGGTATTTATTTTGGTGTGTATAAGAGTTATAGTTTTTCTACAGGGCTACGACAAAAATTTCTTCTATATTAATGCATAATGGCATATGGGGAGAAATTCTTGAAAGTGCGCAAGCGTTTAAACGGTGCATTTGATTGAGTTTCAATTTGGTATATATGTTTGAATTATTCATCGATTAAAATTTATTTAAATACTTGGTAATGATCTTAATCGTAAGTTTTCGGAAAGTCGAGTGGAGTCACTTCAGATTTTTTTTTTTTTTTTTTTTCTTCTTCATCTTCTGCTCTTTTTGACATTAGTTTCTTTCTCACGTTTTTTCCCCCTCCCCCCCAAGCATGTAGGTTATCTGCCCAAAAAAACAATTATGTGTTATCTTTTAACTTTCGTTTATCAAAAGCATACTTTTTATTTCGCTACTTGCTTTGATAACTCTTATCGATACCTGCTTAAAAAAAGAGGCGCCACTTTCATGCAGCTCGTGGTGATTGTACAAAATTGTGGGAAAACGTCGCTAATTGGATGTCTCTAAGAGGTGGCAGCATTGAGAAATAAACTGTCAAAAGAAATAAAGAAAAAAGTAGTTCCAAAATTTTTTTTAATTCCACTCTTTGATGCGAAAATGCTTGCGTTTTAAATGTGAAACACCAGCTGGATAGGCTGCCCAACTCTGAAAAAGTGAAGTCGTTGCCATCGATACATTTAACTACCAACACCATGGCGGTCGGTCGACAGCCAGCTGAGTCAGAACTTCTTTAACTTTGTGGTGCCAGGTGGGCTATTCAATGGACCTCCATGTTGTTGGTAGTTAAATGGATCGATAGCAACGACTTCACTTGTTGGGCTCATTTTACCATATTTTTTGCGACTAGCTGTGAAATCTCTGAAATGAGGTGGTTTCACGGCGCAACCACCTCTCGTCGAAGGGTTAAGAATCTTTTTGAGTATGGAAGTGAAGAATTTTCTAGATTTCTTGAAGCGTTTTATTTTTTTTATATGATGTTCAGTGGTGTGTAATAGAGATGAGTTCGGGCTCATTTTTTGAAGCCCGAGCCCGAGCAATATTATTAAAGTTGGAGCCCGAGCCCGAAATTTCAGCTAAAGACAAATAAAATTTACTACATTAAGAGGATACAATAAATTTTGGAGCTTCACACACCTCCTAGTCCCCCGTGAAGCTATTTTTTCAAATAAGTACGTCTATTTATCCCATGAATCACTTTTTAAAATCTGTTTCAAGGAGTATGTTCAACAAAGAAGAAATTTTTCACGAGCCCGAGCCCGAACGCAATCGTGAATTACAGAGCCCGAGCCCAAGTCGGGCCCGGGCTTTCGGGCTCGGGCTGAGCCCGTCTCATCTCTAGTGTGTAATGGTTAGCACATCATCCTGCCGTGCCGCAGATTCGGGGTTCTGTTTCGGAGCTGGGCAAGGTTGAATCAGACTTTCATCCCTTGATTGGGTCGATGAAATGAGAACTAAGCTTGCTTGGGGACTAAACACTGGGGGGGGGCTTCGCGTCAGGCTGACCGACCGGGGGCATGTGCTTGGGCACCCCAGAGTCCATGGTCACGAAGGCTGGAATGGACAGTGGAAGCTGGAGACCTTGGCCCAACCTTGGCTGTTGCACCACTGTGGTTAGTTATTTTCTATATTCTTGTGTATAACGCATTAGGGATTGTAAAATAAACAAATGCACAAAATTCTTAATAATGTCGTACCTCATTTCCCAACACCCGATTTTGTGAATATGATTGGCAAGAGAAAGAGGGAGAGGGGGGGCAGTGAAATTGCATTTCTTCTAGGTAAAAATTTATGTCTGACTTAAAGGAGAAACACGAAACGCAGTATAAAAGAAAAAGGGGAAAAAATGAAGATTTGTTAAATAAAAAAACATTTTTCAAAACCGTTGGCTATCGTGCAGCTTTTTGTTTATAGTCGAGTATCTGTTATGCAAGTAATATAGATGATTTAAACTCCTTTTAGACAAAGTAATCAATTTATGATTCGTTTATTTCAAATGTTTCTATTATATTAATGATCATAAAATATTTTAGTAGTAGTTCGTTAGAAATGATCTTGGAATTTTAGTTTTTGAGTAGCAACCCCGCTGTGGTTTTCTATATTCTTCAAAGAATCTAACTTCGGAGAGTGTTTTACAAACGCGGTTTATATAAATCAGTATTTTGCCAGGACGGGAAAAAATGGTAAAAACTTGCTTACTCGTCGTTGATCTGGTATCTATCAGTTTTTTACTAATTATCACATTGAAAATGCAAAAGTAATAAAGGATAACACTGTTACAGTGAAAATACCAGTTGCCTAGAAATTTTAGTCCGTCTAATTTTTTTTTTTTTTTTTTTTTTCAGAACAAGTATTTTTGTGCCAATAAAGGCGAATAATGTGCAAATAAAGCGAAGAAAAATCTTCGAAATTTCGGGTCACCCCGTTCGTTCCATTCGTTTGTAATGGGACTATTAGTGGAAATTTCACTGCTGGCCTTCATTACATCTGCAAACCCTTAATGCTTGTTTCCCGGCTTTATGACTTTTGTAAAGGTGGAACACTTTTACAGGCGAGGGATGCCTCCCATTTTGAAGTTATCTCGTGGAATTAGGGTTTTCGGTTTCATTGCAGTTCGGAAGTATTTAGTTTACTTTAGATAAGAAAATAGGTTATTTTTGTTTGCTGAAAAACAGTTTGTTTTCTGAGTTTCCAATTAAGCGGGCTGTGGCTATATGATATAAAATGTGATGCATGTTCAGAAGACCGTAGGATTTTTCTTAATGGGGGATAATTGATTATAAATTAACTATTCCACACATAATTTTGCGTTACAAATATTTGGACACATTTTTAAATAAGTCTTCTTAAAATTAAGAATATGCCTTATAAGTACTTGCTGTTAAAATTTAATTACGCTTTTTTTTTACCGTAATCCAAATATTTTTGTTTGATAAAATTTTAAAAAATGCATCGGAAGAATCCCTCCGTTTAAAGTTATTCAACGTGAATCCTGTTTAATATCCGCGCAGGACTGCCCTTTTGTAGCAAGATAAATTTTTGTATATGGGCAAACTGTTTATTATTATTAACACTAGGGTGCTATTTCGTTCAAGCGCATATTTTTGTCTACCCGACTTCATAAACATGATTTATAGACAGGTTTTGTAGCCATGAACTGCCACGGTGAAGATATTTTCAGATGTGTTTGCCAGATAACGCAGAGGTTAGCCCGGGGGGAGGGGGAGATTAAAACCTTGAAAATCGCACAAGGTTTTGCAATTTTTGATAATTGATCGCCAAGTTTAACGCCAAAAAATAACTTCAAAACTGAACCAATCTTGGTGATATTTTCCGAATATCGAAAGCTTGGATATTCTAGTTTCTGGACAAAAACTAGAAAAGTATAGTTAGAATATGTCGGGCGAAGATTGTAAAATTGGGCGATTTTAATATAGATTTCATTTCCAAATATGTGTTTTCTGGAACAAGAAAAACAAACACTCATGGATTAGGATGCCCATTCCAAACAGTATTTAAAATAGTGAAAAATAGTTGAAATATGCTTGACGAAGATTGTAAAACAGTTTCAGTAGGGGATTTTAAGATAGATTTCGATTCCGACGATGTGTTTTACGGAACAAGGGAGAAAAATACGGCACACTTACGAATAATGATACACTTTCCAACTTTATGGAATAGGGAAAGAAAATAGGGAAGACGCATGGGTTATGATACGCTTTTAATGTATAGCACTTAAGTGAGTATTTAAAATCTGAAAGTGTTTCAGATTTTCTTACTTTTTATTATCTTTCGGGCTAAATGAACCGGTTTATTAATTTATAGGTATTCATAACTAACCGTTAAAGAATATTAAAATAGTATGAACGCCTGATGTACTGGATTTTGTATCCTTCTTCCAGGAATTGGTTTAAAATATATTTACATTGCCAGGCTATTAAAAAAGAAAGAAATAGTAATAGTTGTCTACAAACTTCATATTAAACATCTGATCATGTGATTTGTTGGTGAACGCTTTAGTATCGCAAAATTAGAAATGTAAAATCAGTATTGGAATCCACTTATTCCGAACTCAAATCTTGGTCTAGTGATTGCAGTGGTTTTTCAGTCGCATAAAATACCGCAGCATAATTTTTTCCTTAAAAATAAATTTCAATTTAATAAATTTCTGTAAAAATTCTTGTTAGAGTATAAATTTTATTCTCTTGTGTAGTAAAATGCCTGTTCTGAAAATAATGTTCAATTAATTAGTTCGGACTGGATTTATAATAGGTCAGGCCGAATTTTAAATTTTAAGCCCTTGCAGATCCTTATTAAGCTTTCTCTAATGCACAGAAAGTTTAAGTGTGATTGGTTTGCAATTTTGTGTGGGCTCACCATGAGAAATCTCATTCGGGTATTGCCTCGATAGTAATTGCTTCTGACTTGCTTCGTTTTTCCATATTATTTTTAACGGATTCTTATTGCTTCATCGTGCTTCGAGGAATGTGCACGCAAGTGTGCGTGCTTTGATTGGTACATCTTGTCGAGTTGTTGCGGAAGCAATTTGTAGCCATCCATCATCGGCGCTCGATCCGCCATTTCTTTGGATTGATTTTGGCTCCATCGAAAAGAGTGAAGAAAATTCAAAAAATGATGTCAAACATAAAATATAATAATGACGTACGTTCCAGCCGGGTAGCAGAAAGTAAAAAAGCGAACGTTATTATTATTTTTTAACTATTTGAAAATCACGTGAACACTAAAACAGTGTTGCGTGCAGCGGACGCGTACTGTTGGCGTATAATAGTTAAATGTACAATTTGGCGAAAATCTATTTTTTTAATTGCTTTTTCGAAGATAAATTTAACTATTCCTAACATTTAAAATCAGGATAAAATATTCCAAACAGATAGATTATGACGTGCTTTCTATTTCTTAGAAACGCATGTATTGTGGACTCTTACATAATAATTAATCGATGTTAAATTTCTATCGAATCGGAATTAATAATCGATTTAAAATGGTTACGGATCTAATTTATAATGGGAGTCATTCTATCCTGGAAATGTGAATGCAATATCTTGTATAATTGCATTATAATAGCGGGCAACCCCATCTAAAATGGATGGAGATGATAGAACTACCTGTAGATTTTTTAGCTATTAAGTCAGTAGTTTCTGTTTTCACTAAACGTTTTATTTTTAGTTAAGCTACAGTCACAATTTTGAGGGGGGGGGGGAACCCAGAGAAATCTTTTTTATGGCGAAGGAAATAAAGCCATTTTCGCTTAACCCTTTCCCAATGCTGTTAAAAAGGGCAGCCGTTGCCATCGCTCGACTTAACTACCAGCAAGAGGGCGAACGATCGAAACGTTCATTGCGTGACACAGATCGAGAGACCCTTTTTTTGACGCAGCCGGCTGTAGCACACGAATCTATAATTGTAATAAGCTGTTTCATTTTACGTGATCCGATTATAAAATCTTTGTCATTTAAAGAGTCACGTGATTCCCCATCTACATATGATGTTTATATCCGATAAAATCTACTTCTATTATACGCTAACGTATGCGGTACCAATATCGACGATATTTCCACGCAGCGAATGGCAACAGCTAGATCTAAACATGAGTGCAGTAACAATAACGCGTGCGCAAAAATCCCAATGAACTGTTCGAGTACGTCCAATGGAGCGAACCTATGTCACGCAGTACCTAGATTACAAAACAACAATAATGGATACACAAAAATGTAAAATCTTTTTTGGATTTTTTCACAGCTTTAAAATATCGAATGTAGGGATGGACGCGAGACGAAAAATAAGCGTCTCGCGTCTCGCAAAATAGCCTAAAAGCTTGTCCCGTCTCGCAAAAATCCCTATATCGTAATGTTAAGAATGTGCGTCTCGTCTCGCAAAAAAGTTGTAAATCTCTGTCTCGTCTCGCAAAAAAGTCGTCTCGCGTCCATCCCTAATCGAATGCACTATACTCGGCGCATTCATCGCCCATCTAAATAATGTCACCACGCATTAGTCTATAGCACATTTTATCTATTTGCCGTTTCAATATCTGATTTTAGGATGACACTCAAAATGTATAGCAACCCTAACCCAAATAAATTGAATGACAACTACTGTTAGAACCAGCGAGATATAATAGGATAAGAAGTCGTTAGTTAAAACAAAGAAACATGATTTTCATTGACATGAGTCCAGAAATGGAGTCAACACTGCACTGAGTATATAGAACAATAAGGAAGCTGACCGCCATGGTGGTTAGTAGAGGAGAGGAGGTGATTATGGAATACCATTTACATTTCTAACTGTAACTTCATAGATTTTTAAATAAAATCCCCCAAAACAGCATGAGTACATGCTATAATGAATCGTAATGAAATGTCAATTGCAAAGAAATACACAATTTATTTTGTTGTTATAGAAAAAAATATTAAAAAAAAAAAAGTTACGAATGGAGTATAATATGGAATAGTCGGGTAATATGGAATAGATGGTTTAAACCGATGAAAAGCAATTCATATTGCTTCATATAGAGTTATTTGTTACTATAAAACAAATTTTTATGTTTTGTAGTTCAAATCATTATATTGGAGTCATTTCTGCTTCGAGTCGATTTAGAAAAGTTGTAGATATAATTTTCTTTCTTTGCTCCGGTACAGTCATGGTGAGTCCACAGAGAACAGCTGGATCTTTGAATCCAAACTTATCGTCGTTGATCATTAGAGAATTTTTCGTGACAAAAGATGCATTCAGCGTCTTTGTTTTCCGGGTCTTGAGTGGATGACATGAAATCCATTACAATATTACCCAGTATTCCATAATACCCGACACGCCATCTCGGAAAACGAACCTTTAAAACTCATTGGCAAAACACTGTCATCTAAAAAATAACCACAGTAGAACAAACTACCATTCTCTTAGTGTACATTATGCGTAACATCCATGTTCATGTCACGTGTTTACTAGTAAGTTAAAATGTTTGAAAACGTATCTACAAAAACTCTTGAAAATCACAAAACATACTTTGTTCTGTAGCGAGTGGTACGGCAACAGAGAGCGGTCAACTCTTACTGCATTGTAAGACGGGAATCTTTCTTGAGTTGTTCATGGTATTAACTTGTGGCAATAACAACTAACAGAGCCAAAAACTCGGTATTCCATATTTCCCCACTATTCCATAATACCCTCCTCTCCTCTATATATTAAGAGTGATGCAAATTCAAAAAAATGGTGTAAGTAGAAAATATCATGATGTGTTTTGGTAGCAGAAAATAAAAAGCGATTATTATTATTATTATTTACTGTTTGAAAATCACAGTAAAGCAGTGTTATATAACATTAACACTGAAATTAATATGCCATAAAATATTCCGTTCCATTACACACAGCAGGCTATGAAAGAGGTTTTAATCATTTAAACCTTTAGAGTCTCTGGCATCTATCACCCATTAGACATGCATATTGTATGTGTATGTGCTGTTGGACTAGAAAAGTACTTTTGAATATTAAAATTCTTTGCGCAAATGGAACAAATGCACACCGCACTTGACTCACTTTTTTACCGATAGAAAATCTTTTTATAGCGTTTCATAATATTATTCCTCTAATCTTTACAGTATTAATTTAGTTGAACATAGTAAAATACTTATGATAATCATGGAGGGAGGATTAACCCTTTGAGGCGCAACCCTTTTCCAATGCTGAAAAAAAGGGCAGCCTTTGTCATCGCTCGACTTAACTACCAGCAAGAGGGCGGACGATCGAGACGTTCATCGCGTGCCACAGATCCCTAGGAGACCCTTTTTTGACGACAGCTGGCTGTGCACGCGATGACCGTTTCGATGGCCCGCCCTCTTGCTGGTAGTTAAGTCGAGCGATGGCAACGGCTGCCCTTTTTTCAGCATTAGGCAATCGATCCATCTGTTCTCGCATTCTTCCATTTTTCATCCGATGTCAGTGCTGTTGAAAGTAATCTTGATCATTTTTTGTACGGGAAATGACGTGCTAAAAAGTAAAGGATTCTCGTGGAGCTATGTCACCCGCAACTATTTTTATAGAAATCCAATCTATTCTTCGTGACTGGCAGAAGTCAAAACGTCAGAGTTTGGTGTTCCCAGAGAGGGAACACTGCGCGTTAAAGGGTTAAGCTATGTACTCTTGCAGTACCTTTAATTTGGGTGAGAAGGGGGGAAAAAATCCTAGTTTCGATTATGGAAGAAGAGGGGGTGGGGTGGGGTGTTAAAAGGAGCCATTTTCAGCCGTTATCTGTTTTACAGTGGTGAATTTTGATGGTTTATCTAACTTTCTCTCGGCACGCGAAGATGCGGTGGCCGTTAATGTTTTATGGCGGAAACGAACCAATTTTTATTCCCCCGAAATAGCTCTTCCGCCGGGCAACCCTTTTACGAGCCCTCCCCCCGTCCCACTCCTCGCACGCTTCTGAGTTTTGTTTTATGTAATGGGTCTGTCAGTTTTGACAGCATCACGTGTATCTTTTTAACAGGCAGCAGAACTCTTCCTTTTTTTTTTTAAGTTGGTGCATTGAATATTTAAACAAACAAAAAAATGTATCATGAACGGGGAGATACATTCTTACAAAATGGTGCATGAATCGCCAGTTTGCGCTAACAAAATTATTCGGAATCAAAGATAACACTAGAGTTAAATTCGGCTATTTTTTAATATTATTTATTTATTTTATTTTTATTTATTTATTTATTTATTATTATTTTTTTTTGGGGGGTGGGGGGGGGGGGACTACGATTATTGGTTGAAAGGCTGGAGTTTGAGTGAAGTAAGCATTTGCCTTTTCTGGTTGATAATGGTGCTTATTTTCTCTCGGAAATTATAATGCCATGCATTTCAATTTTTTTTTTAAATTATGAAATGGGAATATCTCTCTTTCGGCTAATGTCGTGTGTTAGGATTTTGTCCTGAGTGTCGGGCTTTTTTTAACCTATTTGAATCTCAGAATTTTTCTGAATTTTCTCAGGCTTGTTAAGAGATTATTCAGAAATGGAAACTTTCACCAGTTTTATTCATCAGGCTCAGTAACCTAGGGGGCATTTAATTTGAAATGATGCATCTGAAGTTATTAGAAAAAAATTATATTGCATAAATGAATGCTCACTATGCTATGGTCATTGTTTATCTAGGAATATGCTAGAAATTTAAAATTTGTATGAAATTAGTATTAGTATTTTGATTGTAGTTTCATATTTTTGGATATTTATATTTTATTGATATGTTTGAAACTGAATTTACATTATACAGTTCAAATAATTGGTTATTTTTATATAGACACACAGACGTTTAAGAAAAATACTATGTATTGATTGTGCGCGCATTTTATGAAAAATATAATACACATATACATTACCAGATATACATAAAAAATCTCAGCCTTTTAAGTTTGGAAACTTGGAACCAGAGCCGGTCCTAGGGTGAAGTGAACTGTGCGACCGCATTGGGCGCCATCTCCATAGGGGCGTTATAATAACTTACTTTGTAATATGTATATTTGATTGACCATATACTGTTGAAATTTTTGTTTTAACTCCACTGAACACTTTTCTAGCTGCGTGTGTGTGTGTGTGTGGGGGGGGGGGGTTGCATTTTTGTTTTCGCACCACTTAGAAAAATAGCTAGGACCGGCACCGCTTGGCACGTCTGGGTTATTGAAAAATGTTTATCATCCACAGCGTATTGAAATACATTTTTAAGCATGGATCAAGAATTAATAATAGATAGGTTATCAGAACAGTAAAAAATGACTTCAAATAATCCGATATAAGAGGGCACATTCTTTGCTAGAGGTCTTTTCGGATCTATATTTTTCATTCCCAAATGAATGGTTTTCGAGTTATTACATCAATGCTACACTTTACCTGAGTACAAATCAACATCCTGGCAGCAAAATAATTATTATATGTATTAGTAAGAACTATGCCCAGTACCTCAATAGGCTGCTGAAGTTTTCCAGATTCTTTCGGGAAATTCAAATCATTAGAACATTTCACGGCCGGCAGTTTGATGAAAGTTTGTCCTTTTGGGAAATCATGCTATTTTTAATCAAATTTTTAAAGAATTTAATCGATATAGAGTCTCTTTACAAGTTTTACTCTGAACTGTTACAAACAGTGAACCTATAGGAGTTACGAAATGCTCAAGAGAAAATGCTAAATATACGGAATTTTTTAATATTTGCCTAAACAGATAATTTCTCTCGGCTTTTCTGGAAGGCTAAAGGTACACCCTTAACCCTTTAACGCGCTGTGTTCCCGCTCTGGGAACACCAAACTGACATTTTGACTGTTGCCAGTCACGAAGAATAGAATTGATTTCTATAAAAATAATTTGCTGGTGACATAGCTGCACGAGAATCCTTTACTTTTTAGCACGTCATTTCCCGTAAAAAAAAAGTCGTGATTCTTTTTAACAGCACTGACATTTGCTGAATAATGGAATAATGCGAGAACAGCTGGATAGACTGCCCAATGCTGAAAAAAGGGCAGCCGTTGCCATCGCTCGACTTGGCGGATGACAGGACAAGATGGCGGATGACAGGGTCGTCCGCTGTGCGGCACAGCCAGCTGTCGTCAAAAAAAGGGTCTCTCGTTCTGTGGCACGCGATGAACGTTTCGATCGTCCGTCATCTTGCTGGTAGCTAAGTCGAGCGATGGCAACGGCTGCCCTTTTTCCAGCATTGGGAAAGGGTTGCGCCTCAAATTGTTAACAAATGGAAAACTAGCAGAACCCGTAATGTTATCATCTCCAGTGTGCTGTCCACTTAATTTTTCTGAAGAATTAAAAAAAAAAGGAATTGAGCTGTATAGAATGACATGCTTTTCGCATCCACCTTTGTTGTCACTGTCAGATGATGCAACCTGTCTGGGTCAGCTCACCAGCTGGGCGATGATGATTTATTCATTCTCTTTTTCACCTGACCCCGTTCACTGCCGCTCATGTTAGAATTCCGAAAGGAAACACCCCTACTCATCTCCGTTTGGTTGTTCCTTGTAAATATATTTTTATCTTCAGGTACTTCTCTTTTCAATGTCGCATCCTGTCTGATGCTGTTATTAAGCTGTGCGTCATTATGTTATAACAAGAGAAATCGTGCATTATTTTCAGTCATTTTCGCTAACTCTCGCTTCCGAACTCGCAAAATCGATCTTCCGGCGAATTATTTGTGGTTTTGAAGAAAATAGGATCTCAAAATATGCGGGGAAAATACTATAAGTATGCTTCTGCTGAGGTCCATTTATTCTTTCTTTATAATTAGCATTATTAGAAAAGCGAACGTTCAGCCATTCGTATCCTTTAGAATCGAAAAAATTTTTCGTACATGGCATACTTGTGACCACTTTGATAGCTACGACTTCCTGTCCATTGAGGACGTTAAAATCGTGACGTAAGAAAGATGTCAATCTCACTTGCTGTCTAAAGGGAAATTGCATTTCCGACGCAAAATTGAAGCATTTTGGAAACTATCTATTTCGCTCCAATTTATCTTTTCAGTTTTCTCTTTAAACATATGCAGTTGTCGAATCGAAAACCAGCTGTATTTTTAGTTTTTCTTTCTTTCCCTTCTTCTTCTATCCACATTTTTAATGTTGAATAACTAAATATAACTTCATTCTCAAGACGTGAGAATTAGGTTACTGAAAATAGAAATGTAGAGTTCCCCCACTATTCTTCAAACAGTAAATAAATTGCAAGATAGAATGTGAATTCTTCTGCACGTCGACCATTCACAGGTGTATGTCGAAGAGGCAAAAGTATGGACCTGACTTGGTATACAAATTAAAACAGATTAATTGCACCGGGGACTCAAAAAATTCATGACAGTTCTTTATACGCCGCACTACACATTGAAATAAATGAAAAACGGTGCCCCCCCCCCTTTTTTTTTAACTTTTAGAAAAAAGTTCTTAAACGTAGAAATATTGCACTGCAAAATTTTCGATTAAAAAAACAAACAAACATTCTGATAGTTTCGTAGCTGACACAGGTTTGACGTTTATTAGAGTACAGTTCGTAAAGAGGCATTCCAGGGGTAGATGCAGACGGGAATTGGGTCCGTTTTGCGGCCCCTTCACAATCATACAGTCGATTAAAACGACCCCTTCACAAAATTACAATCGATTAAAACGACTCCTTCACAAAAATGCTATCGATTAAAACGGCCCTTCATTGGCATTTTATCCTACTTTTTAATCTGTTTTATCAATTATTTTAACAGAAAAACGTGACTTTTATTAAAAATTGGCTTGAAAATTCACAAAAATAAATGTTTAAATTCGCAAAATTAAGTACTAAAATTCCCATAAATAAGCTTTTTTCACAAAAATAGGACCTTGGAAAAAATTCCTGATCCACCCCTGCATTCTAAACATTTTAGAAGTACTTGCCATAGTTAGTCTTTTTGTATCTATGTACGAAAATTGCATGATTTTTTCGAAAAACACCGGTCAGCTGTACCCACTATCCAGAGGGTGTCCTTCAGAACAATCGAAGTATGTTAGTACCCCAATTATCCGGGTTCGACGGAAATTGCAAATTTCCTTCCTACGATTACGCATTGCTTCAGTCATTCAGTAGTCGTCGCCAATTCTGTACCCGCAATCATTTTTAAAGAGGAAATTCTAGGCTTCCCATTTTAACTCTGTGAAGCGCAACATTTTCACATCGATTGAAAAGAGCAACTGAATAGATTGCCCAACGTTGGAAAAATACTCTGACCTTTCTTCAGTTGCATAAAAGTTCCACCCATTGATCAATACTTAAAGGATGGGAATAATAATTAAAAATGGTCTAAAAAAAAAAAAAAAAAAAAGGACACCAGAGAACTCTTGATGAACGCCGGAGGCACTGCGCATGTGCGACCGCACTGTACGATCTGACAATTAAAGCAATCTCCTGGCATCAACCTAGTTGTATCAATTAATTCTACGCTCAATGCATTTAATTTTTGTCCTTTTAAAGTAAATAATTATTTTCATATTCCACGTTCAACATTACGGTTAACTCTACAGAGTCAACATATAACACACGGCAGCCCTTAATTTGTGAATTCAGCAACCCACTGAAACTACTGCCTTTCATCTGTAGAGTTTTTATAATCTGAAATTGAAAATTGATAAATTTAAAAAAAAAATAAATAAAACATTGACTTACTACTACTTTCTAAATACTCGAATTTTTGAAACTATTTAGTTATTTTGCTGTTATTTTCTTCGCATGTGTTTTGCATAACTTCCAAGAAGCTTATTACTTGTAGCAACTCTAAGTTGTTGATTTAACAAAACAAGTAGAAACAATGGGTTATGTTACTACGGAAACTGTAATGTTGAAAATTAAATATGAAAATTTCTTTTTTTTTTTTTTTTTTTTTTTTTTTTTAAGTGGACAAAAAATAAAATGTCTTGAGTGTAATGTTTATCGAATGCAAATAATTTTTTCTGCCTAAAGAGTACTTTGTAGATCATAAAATGCTGCCACGCTTGCGTAAGCCCCCTACGTTCATAATAATTCTCTGATGTCGAATTTCTTGACTGTTCAGAGATCTTTAGCCTCGTAAGTATTGATTCATGGTTCCACCATCTTTTGGAGATGAAGCATCCAGTGGAACTTCCTTGCATCTGAAGAAGGGTGTACTTTTGGTCCACGCAACACGATCGTAATGCTAAATATCCCCCCTTTTTGTGTGTGTGTGTTTCTTTTGCAGAGTTATTTAATTAATGCTATCCTTTTAACGCGAGATTTTTCGCTAGTGCTCCGGGTAGGGATTCGCCAAGGGCCCAAACGAAGTCCGATGGTTGTTCACCTCGCTTGTTTCTAAACGGGCAAAATTTGCCTTCTCTAAAGAAGGTACCCGACCAAGTTATCATTAGAATCTGTACGAAGTATCCGCTATGATATGACGGAGTTCTAGTTTGAACTTCTTTCTTTTGTGGTTAATTTGCCTCACTTTTTTCAAGCTCTGAATGATTTTCATACGGAGAATGAATGATAAAAGCAAAAACATTAAAAAAAAAAACTCTCGAGGGCACATGCTTGTCGATTTCGGTGCACAGGCTTCATTGGCCTTCACAAGTAAAATACTGCTTGTGTTTAAACAGAAGCGCGTTTCATTTTTCTACTGGTGGACAAAAGTGATTTATTCTTTTTTGTATGTGTGTTGAATACGCTCTTTTTGTTTTGTAACTATTCCATTCTTCCCGCAACGGCGGCCCACGAGCAACTGCACTTGCGCGCAACATCTGCGATTGGTACTGAAGGGGAATCGCTGTCGTCGCTTCTGTGCAGCAGTGGGAGCGAACAAGCTTGAAGCAGTATAGCGCAAGCAGAGATAACATCGTGTTGCAAAATTTTTTAACCCTTTGACGCGCGGTGGTCGCTCCGTGAAACCACCTTATTTCAGCGCTTTCACTTCTGCTCGCAAAAAAATAAAAATAAATGGTCCCAGCGCTTAAAAAGTGCAGCCGTTGAAATCGATCTATTTAACTACCTACATGGCGATGCGCGGCCGCACAGCCAGCTATGTAATGAAATTTCTTGTAGTGTTCTTTGTTCTTTATAGTGTCTTGTTCTTTGTGGTGCCAGATGGGTTATTCGATCAGCCGCCGTGCTGTTGGTAGTTAAATAAATCGATGGCAACGGCTGCAGTTTTTCAGCTTTGGTCAGTCTATCCAGTTGGTCATCTATAATGTGCTTTCACTTCTAAAGGTTAAAATCATTTGCTGAAGTTGTGTTAATTAAGGCGAAAAGTACCTGTTAGATGCCGTACATAATTACAGTATGATGGAATTTATAAAATTAGTATTGGATATTTTACAAGTAATTAATTAAAATGGTACTGTCACGATCTCATCGAATACTTGCGTGCTGACTTCTTTCTGCAGGTACTATGTTTCCCTTTCACATTTTGTTTTCCTGTATCCATTCTTCAAATAAAAACAAGCCTATTATTACTGATATGTCATGTACACGCGTTGTTGCGCAAAGTATTGGATCCCCTTAAAATTGTCTTTTTCTCTCTCTCCGCTCGATTCCCGGTTCCAAACAAAATTTCCTGACTTTTGCGTCATTCCAGGTCGGCGGTTCTGTTGTTTCCTTTTCGGGCACGGGCGGACTCGGATAACAAATATTCGAACACTTCCCTGGTATCGAATAGAATCTAATCGGATTCTTTTTGATCCACACCTCCTGTTTTCGTTTTTCGCCTTATCTTCATTCTGTAGATACATTTATGCTTACCTGGTTTCTGTCTCTGTGCCTCTTTTTCCAGGTTATGCTCTGAACTCTGGTATCTCGCTCTGTTGTTCAGACTTATCGGTTTATGTGTCTTCTTCCAAAAAAGTTATCTTTAGTTCGATGGATCATCGAACGTGTGCATGTTGCGTAAACCTAAATGTAGGCTGATAGGTGAATAGAAGCGGGGCTCGAAGTTGTGCTTAAGAAAATAAATTAAGTTCTCTGGAAAATTGGATGTTTTCGTTAAATGGCCTGATTCTAGAAAAATTAATAATAACCGAGATGGATCTAGAAAAAAAACTCTAAAAGAAGAAAAAGCACTCTGGTTCTTTTTTTATTTATTCTTATAAAAGTATTTAAATTTAAAAAATAAGTCCATTTATTATAGTGTAAATTTGATTAGCCAGGGGGGGGGCATGCGCCCCTGTGCCCTTCCTGTGGTTCCGCAGCGTAAAACATTGCTTGTCGTTGGTACACTAACGGCCGTATTCATCAAGCACTTGAAACCCGTGTTAACCCACCGAAACGAGGGTCGGAAGTCGAAGTCTAACGTCTGAACGGGTTAACACGGGTGTCAAGTATTGGGTGTATGCGGCCGTAAGGACGGGTCGTGGACCACCATCCCATCTATGTTCCGATGTTGCCGAGGGGGTCGATCCAGGAATTTTTTCCAGGGTCCATTTTTTGTGAATTTCAATATTTAATTTTGTGGATTTCAACACTTATTTTTGTGAATTTTCATGCGAATTTTTAATAAGTCACTTTTTTAGTTAAAAGAATTGATAAAACAGATTAAAATATAATTTTTCCGTAATAATTGGGCCGTTAAAATATAATTGGGCCGTTTTCATCGACTGTGTTTTTGTGAAGGGGCTGTTTTAATCGATTGCAATTTTGTGAAGGGCTCGTTTTAATAGATTGCAGTTTTGTGAAGGGGTATTTTTATCGATTGTATTTTTGTGAAAGGGCTGTTTTAATCGATTGTCATTTTGTGAAGGGCTCGTTTTAATCGATTGCAGTTTTGTGAAGGGGTCTTTTTATCGATTGTATTTTTGTGAAAGGGCAGTTTTAATCGATTGTCATTTTGTGAAGGGACCGCAAAACGGACCCAATTTTCGTCTGAATCGACCCCTGTGCCGTATCGATGAAACCAACATCGCGGTCCCGCAGTTATTTAAACAGCAGACAAACCCTTCCGTCAAACAGAGCAGAGGGCTGTTTGACGGAAGGGTTTGTCTGACGAAGACCGAACAAATTTTCGGTCGAAACGATCGTTACGCTTTAGAAGTAATCTTTTATGTGTGTTTTTTCACAAAGTTTTCGTTTATTTTATCTTTTAACACCAGTTTTTTGAGTGTTTATTTTCAACCAAGTCAAATATCGGTTTTTACCAACTTTTTAATTTTTTTATCAACTATATTACCAACTTCTTACTTTTGCCAGCTAGTTTTGTGTAATTTAACCAAGTGGATCAGAAATAGAAAGTAAATTAAAGTTTTCGTTAATTTTTATTTTTATTTTTTTACCACATTTGCCAACTAGGTATCTAATTTTGCCAAGTTTAACAGAATGCTCGGCTGGATCTCTGAATCGCTGGCTGTGCTCGCTGTGCGGCACAGCCAGCTGCGTCACAAAAGAGTCTCTGGATCTGTGGCACGCGATGAACGTTTCGATCGTCCGCCATCTTACTAGTCGTTAAGTCGAGCGATGGCTACGGCTGCCCTTTTTTTCAGCATTGGGAAAGGGTTGCGCCTCAAAGGGTTAAATTAGATGAATGAAGATAAACGTGAGATACTTTTAATTTTAGCTTTTCGAGCTTATAAAAACAAAAAGAAAAAAGAATTCTTCCGCGCAGTAACACCGTAGTAATTTCTGGGAATCACCGAGATAGAATGAGTGAGTCACCACGTCAGATGTCACGTGCCTAGCCGGAGCGAGATCGTTGCGAAACCGCCTGGAAATGACCCCATTCTCAATAAATCGCAATCAAGGCTTCATTTCACGGTCTTCTTTCTCCATCGACGCTGTGTGAGTATTGGCCGAATTTCCTTTTGCCAACTTTGTCCGCACTAGTGCAGTTAAGTGCTCGTGCACTTTTCAAGCAATTAAAACACCCTTTGATGCAATTAAGCACTCTTTAAATTAAAGTTGACCTCCCAGTCTGGCTTAATGCTCTCCCACACCAATCTCGTCTCATTTATGCTACAGAAATACATAGTTCAGTTTAGGGATCATGAAAAAGAACATTTTCATAAATTTTTACAGGCTATCTTGATAACCCCCCCCCCCCGTTCAAACTTAATTCGTATCTTTACTGAAGTTTAAAAATCTATTTCATTAATATTTCGCTTATTATTTCAACTGCCTCTGAGTATATTCATTTTTTAAAACCAATGTAAATTATAGTCAGAAATGGCCCATTCCCATTTAGGAACACAATGAAAATTGTATAAATCCCCCATTTAAATGACTAATATCATTTAACTAACGCATTAGAAGACAAAATATGCACCAAAAAAAAAAAAAAGACTAATTATAAAAATATGCCTGGATCTCAAGTTTAGGAGATAGGATCAAAAGTTTAAGAGATATATTACCTATGTAAATGAACCCTTGGATATGCTTGACGACTGCATTGCGTCACGCACTGGCTTTGCCTAAGTAGCGTATGATGAGTATGTTTTGTCTTTCAAACTAAAACAAAATTGAACATCCTCATTCGTGTTTAGCGTTGCCAGGCGTCCGGATAAAGCCGGACATAGTTAGGCTTTTTGATTGCGTGTCCGGCCAAACTTAACGGTGTCCGGCTTTCGTTAGGCTTTTAACTGGTGACTTTGGCTGATTAGTAATAAAGTACTTGAACTGATTTGGCATTCGGTGTTATTTATATTTCATTAGAATTTAGCAAGATTCATGGTAGTAATCAAAAAAGCTTGATTTTACATACAATTTTTTTGCTGTACCTATTAATACTGAGACAAAATCCTCAATATTGTAGGCTGTCCGGCTTTTTTACCCAAATGTCCGGCCAAACTGGCTGGTCTGTCCGGCTATTTGGTTTGGCGTCCTGGCAACCCTATTCGTGTTTATGGCAAGAGTGATTTTGGGAGGGCGTTTTAAGCGCTTTGTGGTTATAACTGGCTTGATATCGTAACAAATGGGAAAATGGCTTCGAATAAATCTGTATCCGAGGATTTGAAATTTAAAAAAAAAAAAAAAAAAAAAATCCATTTGGTTTTTTTTTTTTTTTTGAGTTTGGTAAAATCATAACAACCCTGGTGTAACATCGGCTTCTTATCGCGGAAGAGAAGGGAAATCAGGTCAGTATTTAAGTTACGATCAATTTTGCGGAAGAGTTTTTCTTTTCTAAGGTGAATTCATTCCCGCTGAGTGCGCTTCAGGGGAAAAACAGCAAAAGAATGGACGCTTTGGATTTCATGATTTCTAACAGAAGTGCATTGGCTTTAAAAATTATTTTATTGTGTTCTTCGAAGTTACCAATGTCCTAAACAATTGTTGCTGCTTATCGAGTGAATAGCACTTTTTTCATCTTGCCTCGGTGCTTAATTTGCATGAGAGCTTCAACTCCCGAACTTCTTTTTGTATTGAATGAAAAATTTAAGTTTTAATTGCTTTCATCATTGTTTACATTGATATTATTTAATTACAGTAGCAACATGGTTGCTACCGGTCAGGGAAAATCGTAAATTTTAGCCCAAAACCTGGAAATCACATAATGTGACCTGGGAAAATTATCAGAAGTCTGTGTTCGTAAACAATATCAACATTTAACCTAACTTTGGGAAGCTGGAAATATTTAAGAAGGTATCCAAAGTTGACGTCCTAAACGTAAAAAATAGTCCGGATTTTTATCGCAAAATAGTCTGGAAAAGTCAGGGAATTCTTTTCCAGAAATGGAGTAGCAACCCTGAGTAAGCAAAAATATATCGAACTAACAATAAATTAAGAATACAAGTTAGAGCTCCTGTACTTCTTTTGTAAGAAATCAACCGCTGTTTTGCCAACCCTCATACACACCACAAGCAATCAATTAAGGAAATATATTCTTTAGAGTAATATATCAAGAAATACAATTCTAAATGTTTTAAACTTGCTTGTCTGTATTGCAACTAACATGTTTCCTCTTACGCCATCCGATGCCAAGTCTTTTTTTTTTTTGTTGTTGTTGTTGTTCTCTCTCCTAACGTGGGAGCCCCTGCTTCCTCCTACAGGTAAATACAGCACTGATTTGGAGTTTGCTAAATCTCAAACCGCGTGAATCTTAAAAATAAAACTCTGTGGAGTAGTGCATGGTAAAAAGGCCTTTTATAAATGAAACGAATTTCTTTTATTGCTTTCTGCTGCTGATATTCTTCTAACAAAACTTAATTAAGCAGCATTGTGCATACGCTCTCACATAGAAATTATCGAAATTCGATAATTTTTTATCCGTCCTCCCCCCCCCCCCACACACACACACACACACTTGCCTTTTTACGACTGTGTGAAATAACGGTCGGAGTAAAGGTCGGGAATAATTGTTTCGATATCTTGGGAGGGAGCTGGATAGAAAAGAGAAAGAGAAGACAAAAATAAAAATGGCTTCATTCCCAAGTAAAACGAGGAATTGCCACATTTCTTTTGTAAATGTGTTCAGCTTAATTGCTAGGTCCAATCGGTTCTGGGTTTTTTTACCCGAAAGGGCACAGGATTGCGACTTACGCCATTTTGGTGCTGTATTTTCATTTATTTATATATACGACTCTGCACTGACTTAACTGTTTAAGCCCTAAGGATATTTCCCTAGATGTCTACATCTGCTATTTTGCAACAGAAGATCTGTTTTTTTAGAGAAGGCTAACATTTTCCTATGGAGGTAAACAGATCACTCCCCCTCTCCGCTTAAAACTTCCCTGAATCCGCCACAGATCCCTTTAAAAAAATGGAGCAACATCCCTTTTCATTGCAATTTACTGAGTTTGTCGGTAAATTTAGCGACTTTTTAAGGTTCGACACAATTAGCTTTTCGCAAATCCTATGATTTTTTCTCGTCCTGCAGTCGTAACTTAGCCGAGTCATAAACAGTGTTGCCAGTTTCAGGATTTGTCGGTAAATTTAGCGAAATAGCGACTTTTGAAGAATATTTAGTGATTTTTTTTTTCAATTTAATTTTTTAAAATTAAGATCTGGCAATAGCGTCACTGTTCGGGGTAGAAGACTTACCTCATGCCTGGTTTATACTCAGTCCACTTCCGTGGCAATGAGCAGGAGAAATGGAAGTAACAGGGGCGTAAACGCCTCGCTCGTCTTGCTCATGCCATAACCTTTCTTGCTGCCCTTCCTGCCGTTCGCTCCCCTCCTGAAGGTATTTTGAAGGCAGTGAGGAGGGAAGTACAGCAGAATGTAAAACCCTCACTGCTTTTGGAGCTGCCGCAGAAGTGCTTCTGGGAAAAAAGCAGCAGCGAGAAGAGAAGTGGGAATGGCTGAATGTAAATGGGGTATCAAACTTGTGGGGCAACAACATGTCCGATGCATGCCGCCTGGCTTTCAGAGCAGACTCCATCCGTCTCCTGCGTTAATTGGACAGGCTGAGGCTTTTGCTCACCATTTTCTGCATCTTTAGCCACGTGTATTGTAGCACCTAACCTCTCTCTCTCTCTCTCGACCCCCCCTCCTTTTCCCCTAAACTCTCGGTTTCACTAATTAAATTTTTTGAGTGGCCCGGCTGTATTTATGTTGTCCCGCACGAGAATGAATCAATGAATGAATTTCAGTTCAGAAATTCCTTTACTGATTGCCGTTCTTTTTGTAATAATTATCACTAAATGAAGCTGAGGGCCGCTTTCTTAAGAAATGTGGCATTCGTTTTGAGCCAGAATTTTAACAATTTCTGTCAAAGTGATGCCATTATTACTTAATTTTATGTCTGAATAAGGGACGAACGAAAATTTCGATTTGTCTAACTATCGTGAATAAGCATGGATTGCTCTGATATTTATTCCTGGATGTAATAACGACGAACCTTATCATTGTGGCATGTGTCCATTTTAAAATCTTGAGTTTTTTTATCGGAGCCCCCAAAAGAATTCCAATACATGACACTCGGTGAGCAAATTGTTTATGGTATACGTAACGTGACCATTTATTTTTTTCCTTCAAAACGGGACATTTACTATTTTTAAGGTAATAGTGTAGGGAGACTGAATTTACAGGTCTGGGTATCTTTAAACCCTTTGAGGCGCAACCCTTTACCAATGCTGAAAAAAGGGCAGCCGCTGCCATCGCTCGACTTAACGACCAGCAAAATGGCGGACGATCGAAACGTTCATCGCGTGCCACAGATCTAGACCCCCTTTTTTGACGACAGCTGGCTTTGCCGTACAGCCAGCTGTCGTCAAAAAAGGGTCTCTAGATCTGTGGCACGCGATGAGCGTTTCGATCGTCCGCCATCTTGCTGGTAGTTAAGTCGAGCGAGGGCAACGGCTGCCCTTTTTTCAACATTGGGCAACCTATCCAGCTGTTCTCGCATTCTTCCCTTTTTCAGCAGATGTCAGTGCTGTTAAAAAGAATCGTGACCATTTTTTTACGGGGCTATGACGTGCTAAAAAGTAAAGGATTCTCGTGGAGCTATGCCACCCGCAACTATTTTTATAGAAATCCAATCTATTCTTCGTGACTGGCAACAGTCAAAACTTCAGAGTTTGGTATTCCCAGAGCGGGAACATTGTGCGTTAAAAGGTTAAGAAAGTTGTTAATAAAACGCGCAAACAGATTTGTGTTAATGTTAATATCAAAGTAAAATGAAAAACAAAGCATTGATAAAACACACATGTAATTAAAAAAAAAATAGTTCAAGACGTACGTTTCGGATGGTACAAGGGGTAGACCCTTCTTCGACTTCAAAAGCACCACCCGACACAAGGCAGGAAGGTAGGAAAGTGAGAAATGTAAACAAAAGGGCACTCGGAAACAAAGGAAGTTGTCATTCGGAAGGAAAATAATTCTTAGAAAACCAGAGTGAAAAGGGCAAATAAAGTGGAGGTCGGGGGAGGGGGGGGGGGATAAGAAAAAGAGGAACATGGCTTTAAAAAAAAAGAAATAAAAATTAAATAAGTTAAAATAGTTGACAAAAAAAAAGAACATTAAAAGAACAAGCACAAAAGCAATACATCCCTCCGGCGTTTTCTTTGCGTCTCGGAAAGTAAGGGAGGTAGGTCATTATTATTATTATTATTATTTTTTTTTTTTTTTTTTTTTTTTTTTCAGACACTGTCGTTGGATGATTTTAAATTTTTTAGCGGCCTTTATTGAAATCGTTACCGTGGGTTGCTCTCTTCGTGAAAACGGGACATTGTAGGGGACATTACGGTGTCCCGAAGCTGTGCTTGGGGACAACAGGACAAGCCACCAAAAAACGGGACGTATGGTCACCTTAGGTATACGTCGAATACGTAAACCTTTTTCAAACAAAACAATTTATATGTATGTTATGGAGATTAATAAAATAATGTTCACCACCGGAGATAGTGTATGTAGCAGTGACTTATTCCAGGAGAAAAAAAAATAATAATAATAAAATCAGGATGACCCAAAAGGAGGGAAAGGTTGGAATTTTTCACAAAAAGGGTTAATTATTGATATCAGATTATCACAAAAATTCCGTATGCGAGCTATCTCTAGGTGAGTGTGAAGGTAAATCATTAACAAAAGTGAAGGGATAGACGCAAAACGGTAAATAACAGGGCTCATACACTCATTAAAATTTAATTTACAGAATTGACTGCCCTAAACTCCTTAAAATTATGCGGGACTCCTTAGAAACGCCTTAATTTTGCATTTACAGTAACAACCATGATGAATGGAGTACGCAGCATCTGCGACCTATTATACAGGATGTCCAGCCTTAATGTGACCCAATAGCTAATTCCCGAACCGTTCGATTTAGATATGCACTTCCAATTTGAAAAAATATTTTTAAAAAGGTAAAGAATGTTTTTACGTACTTTTCGAACCAAAAAACCCGTTTAGAAAAAAATTACAAAAATTAAATTTTTATACGGTCCCCAGGTCTTATCACTTATATTTAGGAAAAGATGCAGTACACAAAAACAAAGTAAACACAAAAAGTTTTATTTTATTACGATAAAAACTGTCCGAGTTATGGAAATTTGAAAATCATACGTTTCATCCATTTTCTCGGCTATTTTCAAGAAGCTGATAAGGGACTTACCGTCTTGAAAATGGCCGAGAAAATGGATAAAATGTATGATTTTCAAAGTTCCACAAGTCGGTGAGTTTTATCGTAATAAAATGAAACTTTTTGTGTTTACTTTGTTTTTGTGTACTGCATCTTTTCCTAAATATAAGTGATAGGACCTGGGGACCGTATAAAAATTTAATTTTTGTAATTTTTTTTCTAAATGGGTTTTTTGGTTCGAAAAGCACGTAAAACCATTATTTACCTTTTTTAAAACATTTCTCAAACTGGATGTGCATATCTCTGAACCGTACAGTTCGGGAATTAGCTATTGGATCACATTAAGGCTGGACACCCTGTATATAACTTTCACTTGATGATGGAAGAATTTAAAGTATTTCTTTAAACAATTTAGAGTTAGTTCCTTGCAGAAAACTGTAATAACAGAATAAAAATGGTGTGAAGTTTGAGTTTTGTGTTTCATTTTAAGATTTTTTTTTTTTTTTTGACATGGCTTCAAAAATTTGTATTTTTCCCATATTCAGTTTGGATTAAAATGTTTGTTAAAACATATTTGTAATGCCCAATAAAAGTTATGTATAAATTCTCCTGCTAAACTAAGATTACATTAGTAGTCCCCAAAAAAAAGTGGACTCCTTATAAAAAATTTTGGGGCCCTTAAATACTTCTTAAAAACTCCATAAATTTCATTTTGAAAAATGAGTATGAACTCTGAATAAGAATGAAAATAAACACTCAAAAAACTGGTGTTATAAGATAAAATAAATAAAAACTTTGTGAAAAAAACACACATAAAAGGTTACTTCAAGGCGTAACGATCGTATTTTCACGAACGTATTTTCGGTCGAAACGATCGTTACGCCTTGAAGTAACCTTTTATGTGTGTTTTTTTCACAAAATTTTTATTTATTTTATCTGAATAAGAATGTCCTGTCTCGCAAAACAGCTGCAAAGCTTTGTCTCTTCTCGCAATGGAAGCTTCTCTTTTTACAGTATGTACCTATACTATATATGTATAGTAATTTGGTTTGTATCTTTAAAATATGCACTTATAAGAAGTACATTCTTATATAAAAGTTAGAAGGTTTTAATTTGGGCCTGGGGCTTAGTCGAGATGAATCGTATTTCATAGGGGGAAATGGATTCCAGATACAAGTAGTGCGACTTACAGGCTCGATCAAGGAAAGAAAGAAATTCGTGTATCTGTACTAGAGATGAGTTCGGGCTCATTTTTTGAAGCCCGAGCCCGCCCGAGAACGAGGACTTTTAATCCGAGCCCGATCAATATTATTAAAGTTGGAGCCCGAGCCCGAAATTTTCAGGCCAAAGACAAATAAATTTAACATACTTCATTAATAGGATACAATAAATTTTGGAGCTTCACACACTTCTAGTCCCCCGTGCCGCTATTTTTTAAAATAAGTACGTCTATATTATTTACTCATGAATCTACTTATTTTAAAATCTGTTTCAAGAGTATGTTCAACAAAGGAGAAATTTTTCACGAGCCCGAGCCCGAACGCAATCGTTGAATTACTGATCCCGAGTCGGGCCCGGGCTCGGGCTGAGCCCGTCTCATCTCTAATCTGTACCACTGTATTTGAAGAGTGGTGGTGGTGGGAACAAAGAAGATAGGCACGTGCCCCGGCCGCCTTAATGTGAGGGGTCGTTAAAATTGAGGTTTGCTCCGGATGACGTGATCTCTAGTTTGACACTGTTTACGTGGTCATTATGCGTTAAAATATGCTCGTATAAAGGAATCTCACGCATTAAAAACTTGGCATGTTTTAACAAATCCTTGAAGCGCAAGCATTTTCACATTCATATAGAAGACCCGTTGGATAGACTGCCCAACGCTGAAAAAGTGCAGCCGTTGCGCCATCGACCCATTTAACTACCGCCACCGAACGGCACAGCTAGCGCAGCCAGCTGTGTCGGAAAACTTCTTGAGCTCTGTGGCGCCAGATGGGCCATTCGATCGACCGCCATGTTGTTGGTAGTTAAATGGCTCGATGGCAACGGCTGCACATTTTCAGCTTTCGGAACATTTAATTATATTTCTTTGCGACTGGCAGTGAAAGCGCTGAAGTAAGGTGGTTTCAAAAAGGGTGGTTCGTCAAAGGGTTAAAATGATGTTTTCATCGAGTTAGCTGCATCAAAATGGCTACTGCGTTCAGCAGCCTGTTCCAGGCAGGTATGTTTACGGGGGCCTGTCTATCTTCCTTAAATTGGGCTAGCTATCGTTTTTAACGGCGGTTTTCTGCTGCTTTAAATTTCGTGTCCCATAATCTCTTCTCTCCCTCCTCCTTCAAACATCGCTGTTGTAATTAAATTTTCCGAGCTGGATCTTCTTTTCCGAACGAAGAGTATTTTCCGTGGCCCGGAATTCTTTTTTCCCCCCTCCCTTTTAATTCCTTTTCTTTGTCCACTTAAATTATCTCTTAAAAGTGAAAAGCCGAATTAAATGCGCGTTTAGTCCGGATCTCGGAGGGAAGAAATAGGGTATTATGCAGATTATTCGGAGATTTTTTTAAAAAAGAAAGCGCAACTTTTTTTTTTTTCTTTTAAAGATGATATGTGAATTGTTTGTTGTTCTGATTTCTGATGATGCATCCCTTTAAAAATCAGATTAGTTTTGAATTTTCGGATCCTATAATTACAAAAAAAATTCCTAGCTAGTCGAAAAACGTTTAATTTCGGTTTGTTTGTCTGTCCGTGCTGCCGTTAAAAGATGCTGGAAGCAATATATTTTGCTTCTGTTTTAACTTTACCGCGGATAGTGTACTAGAACCCCCCATCACCCACTCCTCCCCCACCTTAACCAGTCGCCACCGGCCAAACCGACAAAGTTTTCTTTTTCGTTTTTTTTTTTTTTTTAGCATTCGTTTGTTGTGTGTGTTTGTATTTTTTCTGTTCTCTTCTCACCGCTCTACCATGGTTGTCTAGTTTTTGACGCATGACAGCTATTTGGCAGTTTTAACCGTAGTTTAAACCGTCATGTCAAAAACCTCAAATATTGCGTGGCAAAAAAAATAAACAAAACTTTCAAGTGTTATTCTGTTGTAAAATAGCTTGTACGTTAATATCTGAAATGAATTAATCAATTAATATTTAAAAAAATAAAGCACTATTATCAGCAAAAAATGCTTACTTTTTAACATCTATCAGGTTTATTTTATTTTTAAGAAGATAAGGCTATTATGTGTTTTGTAAGGATGTTCTTACTCATTGCATTGAAGTCCCAAATCTTTTTAAATGGGAAACTTTAGTATCCTGATTGATAGTTAAAGGTCCTGATTTTTATTCCTTTTATCTAAATGACTCATATTGCTATGCTATTAGCTGTTGCTCCTCCCCCTTTGCCCATTCTCCCTTCCCCTATTCAATTATTACTCCCCTCAACCATAAAATCGAACCTCCCACAACCCCCCCTCCCTCCCCTCCCCATGCCTCCCCCCCCCCCCCCCTCCCACGCCTCCCCCAACACCTCAGATCGTTGCTCTAAGCCTAAACCGCGGTCTCTTCAATTCTTACGAAATATCATCACGGATTAACCTAAAAATAAAAGTCTTGATGTTCTGCTTCTAGGAAATGTTTATCCATACTTTAGTTTGAAAATTTTGAAACGCTGCAGAACATTATTTATATAATTATATATACAATTATTATATGTAATATTGTATACATTAAATTTCTAAATTTGTATCATATAAATGGTATTAAACTAATTATTCTTAATGAGCACAACTTATGTGTTAGCATAATTGTTTAATATAATTAATTTTACTTTGGCAATTAGTTTAATGCACAATCTAAATATACTGCATAATTACTTTACATACTGTTCTCTTATTAAATTTTGACAATTTTTGATGGTTTAAACCAGTTTTTGACGCTTGTCATGTCGAAAACCATTTTTTGACGTCAAAAACCCAACCCTGTCCAGCGCCATCCAGATACCCTCGTATTGGTTGTCTAACACACACACACCTTCCTGGCTGAAGGCTCTGTCTGTTCTACCATAAATTTAAATTTTTGCATTTATTTATTAAAATACAATATAGAAAATTATCTATATAATTCAGGTGTGTTCATTATCCGCTTTGGTTATAATTGTATGTATAATGGTGGTTTTATTTCAATGTTAAGGCACAGAGAAGAATATATTATTTTTTGTCGTTAACTAGGAAAATCTGTAGAGTTAAATTACCGTTCGAGGTGCAGTCAGGCCAAAATTTTTAGCCTGAATAAATTGAGTCACAATTTAACTGTTATCTCAGGTGTTTATGGGTGTTCCGAAATGGTAGTTTAAAAATACTGTTTCTCAAATTTAATATCTCCCGTCCATTAGAGATGAGTTCGGGCTCATTTTTTGAAGCCCGAGCCCGAAGACTTTTAATCCGAGCCCGAGCAATATTGTTAAAGTTGGAGCCCGAGCCCGAAATTTCAGCTAAAGACAAATAAAATTAACTACTTCATTAATAAGATACAATAAATTTTGGAGCTTCACACACCTTCTAGTCCCCCGTGCCGATATTTTTTAAAATAAGTACGTCTATTTATCCTATGAATCACTTTTTAAAATCTGTTTCAAGGATAATGTTCAACAAAGGAGAAATTTTTCACGAGCCCGAGCCCGAACGCAATCGTGAATTACAGAGCCCGACCTCGGGCTCGGGCTGAGCCCGTCTCATCTCTACCGTCCATGTCCAGGCTCCATTCCGTACCAACTTAACGTTTCTGACTGTAAAGCAGGAGTAAAAATTAGAATATTAGCTGGCCCTTTGAACCAACGACTCCGTAGACCGTAACATTTATCACTAGTCCTTATACAAAAATTTTAAAAAATTACGTGAGTAATATATATTGACTAGTCGCCAAAAGTTTGCCCTCTTCGCCGCCCCATACCTTACTGTACTATATACTCAGTGCAGTGTTGACTCAATTTCTGGACTCATTTCGACGAAAATCATGCTTCTTTGTTTTAACGATATTTTTCATTCAATTTATTTAGATTAGGGTTGCTATTCACATTTTGGGTGCCATTATAATAGCCTATGTTGAAACAACCAATGTCTAAAATGGGCTGTAGCCCAATGCGTGGTGACATTTTTTAGATGGGCGGTGAATGCGCCGAGCATCGTCCATTCGATGTTTTAAAGCTGTGAAAAAGTCCGAAAGATCTTGCATTTTTGTGTATCCATTATTGTTGTTTTGTTATCTGGCAGCTGCGTGAGATAGGCTTGCTCCATTGGAAGTCATTGAACTAACTGTCAATTTGGATTCTTGCACATGCGTTATTGTTATTGCACTCATGTTTACATCTTGCTGTTGCCGTTCGCTGCGTAGAAATATCGTCGATTTTGGTACCGCATGCGTCAGCGTATTATATACAGGGATAAGATTCTTCAGACTTTGGTCTGATTTTCAGACTTTTTCAATGTTTAAAAAAAAATTAAGTTTTTTTAGTTTTTCAAAAAAATTTCTGAATTTTTATTTTTTTAATAAGGCAAAATTGTATTTAAGTAGGATAGATTTAATATCACTAGTAGTTGCAATATTTATTGTACTTAAAATTCATAAGTACTATTGCTCAAATGTTGTTCACACATTCTTTCAGACTTTTTCCTTTTTTGTCAATCTCATCTCTGTATATAAATAGATTTTCGTTAAGAGCTGAATTGAATAATATTAATAGCTATTATAAAACTATTAAATAGGTTAAATTATGCTACATGTAAAGTAAATAAAAAACTTTGTAAAAACACACATAAGATGTCACAGGTAAGCAGATACGTACGTTTCGACCAAAAATTGTTTTGGTCTTCCTCGGTCCAAGCCCTTCGTCACGTATTGGTAAAATTAGATGGCATGTATTGTGGGACTAAATTAACCCTTTAAGGCGCAGTGATCCCGCTCTGGGAACATCCAACTCTGACGTTTTGACTGTTGCCAGTCACGAAGAATGGATTGGATTTCTATAAAAATAGTTGCAGGTGACACAGCTCCACAAGAATCCTTTATTTTTTAGCACGTCATTTCCCGTTAAAAAATGGTCACGATTCTTTTTAACAGCTCTGACATCTGCTAAGAAACGGAAGAATGCGAAGAACAGCTGGATAGATTGCCCAATGCTGAAAAAAGGGCAGCCGTTGCCATCGCTCGACTTCACTACCAGCAAGATGGCGGACGATCGAAACGGTCATCGCGTGCCACAGATCTAGAGACCCTTTTTTGACGCATCTAGAGACCCTTTTTTGCGCGGGCACAGCCAGCTGTCGTCAAGAAAGGGTCTCTAGATCTGTGGCACGCGATGAACGTTTCGATCGTCCGCCATCTTGCTGGTAGTGAAGTCGAGCGATGGCATCGGCTGCCCTTTTTTCAGCATTGGGAAAGGGTTGCGCCTCAAAGGGTTAAGAAATTTGTCAAGTGGAAAATGTAAATAAAACGTTACTACTGGTTCGACGGACCCACAAATTTTTAATTCCACTTGTCCGTGATGTTGCTTTGTAGTCGCGGACCACCGTTAATTTCGAGCCCTGCTAAGGGAGAAAAGAAAAACACGTAAAGACAACTGCAAATGCAAAAATAAATAAATAAATAAATACTGACATTTTCCGAAAGGAACAATCGCGTGCCACTACTCTTACCGAGAAAAAGCTTGCGATGCTCGCTTCATTTGAATTTGGGAAATGCATTTATTTATCAGTGTGCGTAAGTCAGTCGTGATAGATTTCTTTGTCAGGGCGCCAGCACGCGTTTTCTTTGTGTTATCGGTAAATATTCATCGATACAGAATTTCCGATTTTTTATCTGACTTTCATCGTCCGAGGGTCACGCGCACTTGATAAGACGATTTTATTAAAGTGTGATGCTCCGAGCGCTCCGTCCTTTTGAATGTCGTCCGTAAATAGAAACAGCATGCGGCTGGCGGCTATTCCTTTCAAATAATTAGTGGAATTGAAAAATAATTACGAATCACTCATTTCTGTCGCTATTTGATTTTTGTTTCTTTTAATGTGTTTTATCAATGGTAAGTCTAATATGTAATATTTTAGTTTTATATTGAAATATTATGTTTTGTGTTTAGTATTGTAAAAATAGATCATTAAGGGGTCTTCTGCCCTTTTTAAAAATGGTGAAAATGAAAAAAATTTCTTTTGTGTATTATGATCCTGTATTTAAAAAAATAATTTATTTACATGCAAGAAATTTTGCATATCAGTACAATGGCCTTTTCCGTTTACATTAATGTCTTCAAAAGTTTTCTAAGTTAATTACGAACAATTAATTTATTCATTGAGTAAAAGCAACTATTTTTGTTATTGGGTTCACTACGTGCAGCCCAACACATATAAAAATCATTTTACAGACTCAGTATTTTTTTTTTATATACACTCTAACAATACATAATTAAAATGAGCTATTATTATGTAGATGTTACCTTGGCCCCGCAGAGGGGCTGTTGCGCCATTGTTTGACTTTGACTTTGACTTGACATACCTATCTACAGAAAAATAATTATTAATTATTTTTTCACTAATTAAAAAAATAAATCATTTGTAAATTAAAAAATTATATAACGACAGGCACAAAAGTAGGTCATTTAAATTATGCATTAGCAGAGTGTACGTAGAAAAAATATTGTGTTTGTAAAATGTTTTTTACATATTTTAGGCTGCGCGCAGTGAACCACATATAGAAAATAGTTACTTTTAATCTGTTAATTAATTTAAATTTCCTAATTAAGTCAGAAAACCTTTGAAGGTCTTACTGTAAACAGAAAAGTCTATTGTATAGATATGCAAAATTTCTTACATGTATATAAATTATTTGTGTAAATATGGAGTCATATACATGATAGCACTTTTTCAGATTTTTATCACTTTTAAAAGGTACAAGACTCCTTAAATTTCCCCCTGTTTTTAAAGAAATCTGCGTTTAAATTAATAATAATTAAAAAAAAAATATGCTGGATTTTTAGATTTGCAGGATTTTTAGATTCCGTGGTTTTGTATACTTTACGATAAACGGATTTCCTCCGCCCCCCCCCCCCCCCACAATCCAGATCACTCTTTCCGCTGTTTGTTCATTAACATTTTGGTAGAAAAAATTTATGTGAGTATGTTCCAACAACACGTTTTCAATTTTTTCCCATCCGTCTAGCGAATATTGCCTTGAACAATTTTTATTTGAATTCCCAATACCACTCGAGTAAAAATTGATGAAATGTCATTAAAGAGTGCAGGTTCAGATATGAAAGAATATGATACAACATTAAAGTTAAAAGCAAAGAATGTGTGTGTGTGGGGGGGGGGGTGTTTAATAAAAACAAACAAGGAATAAACTTCCTATGTTTTTTCCCCCTTTTCAGATGTTATAACAACAATTCTCTTTCTAATGTGTTACAGAACTGGCCTGTTCTCTTTTCCTAATGCGTTTAAAATTATGTCTAGTATTAATGTTTTTTTTTTTTTCTTTTATGGAAGTTACTAAATTGAACTCAAATTACTTATTTTCTCTTAAACATTCATTTAATGTGATTTTACAGCAACTTTGATTTTTAACTTTTGTTCTTTTTAAATATTGTTTCTCATCATTTTCTGCTGTGCCCGAAATTTCGCTTCCTGGAATATTTTCTGCGGTATCCCAGATTTCGCATTGTGCAGGATGATTTCCTGTTTTTCTCAATTTTTGCGATTTTCATCCCTGGATTTTAAGTTGGCACTATCCTGCTATGTATTGAAAGTGTATGATAATCCATGCTTTGACAGTGGTTTTTCTTGCTTCATTATGTTGGCGAGTGTATCTAAATAATAAAAGCCGTTGCCTGTAACGATTCCGGGATCGGCCCATCGCACCCGGTGCGCCTGGTGGCCATGTTGAAATTTTAATAAAAACGACATTTTTATCTCTAACTAAAAGCAAAAACTTTTTGCACAGTTCGGAAGATCTCTAAAAAATGAACCTTTTTAAAACTTGCAGCTATTTTCAACTCTAAATATCTAGCGAGATATCACGCCTTGAAAAAGTAAACACAGAAGTGAAGCCAATGATTAATTCCTTGATTCTTTGAAAAAAATCACGGAACATAATCTGTCGCGAGATCGACCAGAGGAAAAGCGCAACAGATTGTTTGGTGGCGACATTTATGTATTATATTGTTAACTAAAAGTGCAAATGCATGCTCGAGCGAAAGTTTTATTGTTACAAAGAAAAATATTTTTTAAGAAACAATACATTGCAGCATGAATATAATGATAAATATCTCGATAGGTCATTTTTCTCTTCAACGGTAATCTCCCGTATCGATTTTAAACGAAAAAGTTAGTTATAGAATTACAGTCAACTCACGATTTTGCGACCCTTGATTTAGCGCCTCTTCCCGATTTAACGATTCTCTGATGAAATCCTGACGGCCATCGATAGCCAAAACTAGTCGCCGAAGGCGGCTAATTTATCATAATCATCCCTTCAAGGGTTGCAAGTTGGGAACGAGAAGAAATTCGGATCCCCGCCCAAGTTCTTAGGTCTTCCAGGGTAAACACCGAAAACCATTAATTGGAATCGCCATATACCACGTGACATAAGCGGACTCGAGTCTCTTCTCGTGATGATCGGACTGGACCCCGAGTGACCCTTGGGCTTAAACCTTAAGCCCAAACTAAGAACTTGGACGGGAATCCGAATTTTTAATATCAATTTTGTTTTCTTTGAAATTGACGAATCTCTCAAAAATACGCTTTAAACGATGACTGCCCATGGAGCTTAATGTATTGGAATTCTTTTCAGTGCTCCTCTAAAAGGACTATAGATGATTTACCATTTTCAATAGCGTGCACACAGTACAGTACCTATGTATAGAGATGCAACGAATATTCGACCAGTATTCGGTGCACAGCTGTTTTGCCGAATATTGCTACATATTTAGCTGAATTATTTCGGAACAAAGGGGGGAAAATATTTTTAACATTTTTTTTTTTTTCTTTATGCATTTACAAATAATATTGCTTAGTTATACTTTAATATGTTAATTTAATGTTATAAAATATCCTAAGTCATTGAATTTTAAGCTGAATGAAAACAATCTGATGTATTTAATAATATTACAGAAATGCAAACTTTTCTACTTGCTGACATTACTAGACATGATTTTCTACTTTTCTTTATGGGATGTGGGGGTAAGAAGAATCTTTTCAAATCCTCAATTACAAGGATAATTTCGAAAAGCAGCTAAATATGTTTTGCCCAGAGGCTGTAAATCCCAGAGCTTGATGGATTATGCATAACTACCAGATTAATCATATTTAGCGTAGCATACTTACTAAATTATGAATATCTCAAAATATAATTATGTTGCTGTTATTGTTTAACTTTGTAAAGGATATCGTTTCATTACTAAGATTCTTTAGTTTTGCAGACAATATACTGCTGCATGTTTTTAAGTGCCTACAAATAATATAAAAATGAATTTTAATTAGTCTTTATTTAGTATTTGAAAAAGACATGTTATTTAGAATTAAAATTTAAATTTAAAAAAATTAATATTCGGTGCTCAGCCTAAACTAGAGCAGAATATTCGGCATTCGGCCAAATCACTTCGTTTAATCTCTAAATATGTATAGCATATAAATTATGCGTTTATCGTTTCATACTTACCGTCAGTTAGAGCACGGACGGACAGAGAGGTAAGCCGAAATCACTTTTCAACTTAGTTTTAGAAAGAAAGGGTAAAAAATTTTATTAAGACGCGACTAGTGAAGTTCCATTGATTTTTGTAGAAAAGTTTCATTAACTGTTCTTATTCATCCGAATTCATTGAAAAATACCATCAATATTCAGTCCCGAGCGCCATTTTATTTTATGACACTTGGAACTTCTTATCTCATATATATAAAAAAATTTTAGTATGTATGTCTCGGGGATTTTATGCGATACGGCTAAATAGTTTGAAGCAAGGTCACGGCGTTGTGAAGGTCAGTGGGGATTTTTCGATAAGAAATCGAACTAATACTTTATATAAGGCGTCGTCGTTCCACAGTATTCGCCATTTTGATGAAAAGATTGAAGAACAAAAAATCTGATTCGCTGTAAACTAAATTTAGTTGAAGCTGCTTAAATAGTTAAAAAATCTAAAGTTATCTGTAATTCAAGAACCGTACCACCCTCTGGAAACGTGGCGTCTGAAAGTTATCTGAAGTGTAATGACGTACGATTTATGTAGTTTTTAACCCTTTGACGCCCGGTGGTTGCACCCTCAAACCACCTTGTTTCAGTGCTATCGCAAAAAAAAATAGGGTAAAATAGTCCCAATGCTGAAAAAGTGCACCCGTTGTCAATTTTTCTTTAAAATGCGGGTGTGTGTGTGGGGGGGGGGGAGGTATACTGTAGGCTTGACCTCTACAAGGGCCTCGGACGTTGTTCATTTCGTTATGGGGGCGCCTAGTATGCAGGCCAGCGTTTTCCTCTATGAGTGGGCTCCTAATTTTTAGCCCATTCCAGATGAGAGACTTGGCACCTGAATTGGCACCCCCCGAGATGTCGTTCGAACACGAAGAACTCGCGTTGACTCTCCCAAGCACTGCTGGTCAAGCCGGCGCTGCCTCACTTTCGGTGTCGTAACGGGAACAGAGTGTAACCGATTGATCTACTGCCGAAGGGAAAATATTTATTAACTTTAATTAATTTATCTTTTAATGCAAATAGCGTTTTGTAAAATAGTTAAGGTTAACTCGAGATAAGTTGAATATTCGTTTATCTCGAATTTTTATGAAATTCCAATACAATTCTATATTTTCGACACAAAAATTTCTCAATATCTCGGAAGTATTTCTTTTTAAATCGAAGTTTTTGTAAAAGTTTTCATTTCATGTCTAAAAGACCCCTAGAATAATAATTTTAAAAATATATGTTATAAATCATACTAGGATTATTTTTTTCTCCTATCTTTAAAATACGCGTATTCCTTACCATTCACCTTATTCCCGATGGAAAAAAAAAATAATAATAATTATAAAATATAGAAAGAGAAGAAACTTCTCGTTCTTGCTTTTATCATTTTTCTTAAACTAAGTACTAAAATATCGACTAACCCACTAATATTAGCGAACTTCATAAATAATAATAATAATAATAAAATATAGAAATTGGGAAGAAACTTCTCATGCTTATTTTTATCATTTTTCTTAAACTAAGTAGTACAATATCGACTAACCCACTATTTATTAGTCAATTTCATAAATTTTTATATTCATTATCTATATGAAGATGTAGATGAGAGACTTCCATTTTCTATATTTAAATTCTAACTTTAACAGAGAATTATCACATGTTTAGGCATATATGCAAGTAATTGTTATGTCAACAAATTTTTGTTCCAATATATTATGCTTGTTAATAAGTTTTTTGATTTTTTCTAAAAAGTAAGAACTAACTTTCCAATCAATTTCGTGCTTTGCATGTTCGATTCTTTTGACACTGTCCATTGAAGATGAGTGGCATTTTCTAATTTATTAGAAAACCAGTACACCAGAACCTATAAAACAAAAACAGATGTTTTAAGTTCTGGTATACTGAAAAGCTTTCTTCTGGCCACTGCACCGAATCTTGCCCTCCAATAAATAGAAGATAGAAGGGAAATGCAGTTCTACCATTTCGGTGATTGGCTGTCGATTTATGCTCAGCGGTGATGTAAGCCAGTGTCATGGCATTTCCTTAAATAACCGAATTTTGCCTATTTCTGTCATTTTGTGATCTCTGACGTCAATAGGGCGTAAGCCACCTACGGAACATCTGCCGAAGGTAATCGACTTTGATTAGGCTGGGTGAGGTGCCACGCCCAAAGAACCTCGCGTCAGACGAAAAGAAAGCCCCATCGCAATTTTTCCCCCCCTAACTAGTTCGGAATTCGTACTATATGCGAAGCCATATGGCTGACTATTATCTGGGAATCGATTTGGCTTATACCGATTTTTTTGAAATCTTAAAATGCTTTACTTGTAATTCGCAAGCAAAAAAACATTGCAATTTTTATTTCTCTTACTTTTATTATATTGTTTCGTAGAGTCGTGTTATTTCCGTAATATCTGAATCTTATACCAAGGTCGATGCAGACGAAAATTGGGTCCGTTTTGCGGCCCCTTCACAAAATAACAATCGATTAAAACTTCCCTTCGTTGGCATTTTACCCTAAATTTTAAGCGGTTCAATCAATTATTTTAACAAAAAAAAAAGTTACTTTTATTAAACACTGGTATTGAAATTCACAAAAGCCAGCATTGAAATTCACACAAATAATCAATTTTCACAAAAATGGGACCCTGAAAAAAATTCCTGGATCGATCCGTGCCATATTTTTTTGTTTATTTTACTGTAATTTGATTTTTTGAATTTTGAGAAAATTCTCGAATTACAATAATAAATACCTTCACCTTTTAAAGATAGTACTCATATATGTTAAATGTTTTCACTATATATGGATTAATGGATTATTTATAATTATAACGTATAAATAGTACAAGGGTCATTCAATAAAGAACAGAAAAAGTTAAAAAAAAAAACAACTTTGAATGCGAATAGTTAGACGTGCGTCGTTGCAACAGTGAGAAAGAACAGGTTTTTTAATTACTTACCTTAGAACACTGTCGTGGCCAGGATTTATTTTATTTATTTTGGTGGGGGTGGGGTCTAATTGTAAGCTAAGGAAAGTGTCAGATTTCGAAGGGCTACAGCCCCCTCAAGCTCCCCTCTGGATACGCGACTGCTTTAGAATCTAAATGCTGACCATGCTATTTTTTACAAACTAACATTCGTTATTAACTTGTTACGTTGCTTTTAACTCGAACCAATACTGTTCCTTTTCAGCAGCGTTAACAATGTTACCTGTAGTATAAGAACACCCCTCTTCCCCCGTAAATAAATAAATAAGCGAAATATTAATAATAATAAATTAAATATATGGCTAGACTCCACAGACGTCCGAATCGTACCCTGAATGTACAAATTATAGTAGAATCTAGGTTTAAAAATATTTCGAAGGCTCCATTTCGTCATTCCGAAAAACTACTTTATTCATGTAAGTGTGGTTCTTTGTGGATTCAGCTTCGAGTCGAATTCAGCGTCTCTGCAGCTCTCCTCTACATGCGAAACTTACTCACGGAGACCCCCTTCCCAGTGGCGTGCAGCCCGAGTTTATTCCTGTCCTCTCATTAGCAAAAATACCCGGATAAGGAGGTCATTAGGTAATCGCTAAACACAGACCCTTACCTGCACTCCTTGTTTGTTAATTCTGTTTTCCCTTTCTTCTTAAAAGTAGGTGGGGTCTCGCTTCCTGATGAAATAATCGATGCCGTCATTATTCGGGGGGCTCTTAGCTGTTTAAGAGCGGCTGACAAGAGAGTGTATTGAGTGGCAAAGGCCGTTCCTAAGGTTTTAGCGGCCCTTGATGGGTCCCTATTTAACTGTCTTTTAAAATTCTCTACCTACTCGATCACGAATCTTATGAATGTCCCTTAAAACGCATTCGTAAAGGACTCCACTCATTATTCCAGTTGCATAGTTCAAAAAAGTGGAAAATTGGCCCATGTTACCAAAATTTTAATGCAGGATTTCGTTCCTCCATATCGGTCCTTTGTAAATTTTTTTAAAATATTTTTTCCGGTAGTTTTAAAAAAAGAGACTCTCTTCCCAGAGGGGTGGTGCATCCCCCCCCCCCGAAATTTTGTTTTCTGCCAACAAAATTATAATGATAGTCTTTTGTGAAAAATTCTGCTTTGTTCACCGTTTGGAACCCCTCCGAAATTTTCGGACCCTCCCCGAAATTTTTTTGTGAGTACGTCCCTGTCTCTTCCTTATCACTGATATGTAGCTAATTATTCGTTTAAAATTATTTAATAATACAAGGCTAGGGGGCTGGTTTATTACTTGTGCACTAATATGTTTTGTTTGTCTGTTCATAACCCCCCCCCATGAGAAATTTTTTGCCATACAAAATGTATATTCTTCACTCCCTTATCACACACATGTATGCATGCATATATGGGAGTTGCAGTAGTCGTAACCCCCCCCCCCCCCATGAAAAATTTCTGGCTACGCCCCTGTATTGGTGTAGTCCCGTTCTTGGCTACTTGATCAGATGAAGCAGCTGATGTAATGCACCCGAGATTTTATTAAACGGCGAATACTTTATTTTTAGAAACTGTTTGACTGAAACTTTTTTTGAAAAATTAAAACTTGTAGTTTTTTTATTATTATTATTGTCTAAAAAAATGGCGATATTCGATTTAAGAAAATTGCATAAAATAAAACTGTAACTTATTTCTATATTTATTTATTGCAAGCATTTATTTATTTGCTTTTTTTTGCTCCTTTTTCTTCTCTCCTTTTCGAAAGAAAAGTTGAGTGCTCAACTTGCTTGTATACATCTCAGGATATTCCCTCGATGCCCAGTTGCATCAGAGGATCGTTGAAGGGTATCTGGTTGCCATGGAGACCCATTGCGTGTCCCATATTGGGCTGCAAGGGCAGTATTCCCAATCGAAAAGTCTATGGAAATGATGAAATAATGGGGGTTAGAAAAAGAAAATGAGTCCTCCTCCCCCGTCAAATCCTGGAGTTGTTCTATTTTTGTACGAGACAGACGGCTCCACAAATGGATTGCTTTCAGACGTTAGCTTTATGAATTAGTGAAAAAAGTGTTCCTTTTTTTCTACCACTTTCTTTGTCCATTAAAAATAAATTACAAGTTTCATATTGTATTCTTTAATATTACAGTTGCCGTAGTAACAGATTTCTTTGCAGCCACCTAAGTTTTTAAATTCAACAATCCAATGAAAACTGGGGGCGTATTCACAGCAAATCGATTTGCTTAAGGTACGAAAAGTTGTCGCCGAAATCTGTGCTCGCAAAAAGCATAATCTTACTTCATTCACTCTCGATTTTGATGAGAATACTCTTTTTGTATGTATTCAAGATCTCTTTGCGAAAACTTTTCGCGTCATTGCGATTTATTGAGAAGTGGAAGTAGCCCCAAGAAGTCACATCAAGAGTTCTCCGAGACGGGTTGACTATAGAACAAATAGAATATTGACTTACTGGCGCATTAATAATGCTGTTGTATTTATTTATTAGCACTTGAACGCTATTAAAATCAATCTTGGTTTTGGGGAATAAAATGTTGAAAGTTGGTAAGGATGGCAATTTTCGATGATTTATCGCCAAGTTTGGTGCCAAAAAATGTCTTCAAAACTGAACCAAGCTTGGCGATATCTTCCAAATTTGGCTAGAAATTGGTTAACGCGACAGTTTATTACAAAAGAGAAGTATAGTTAGAATATACTGGCGAAGATCGTAAAATAGTTTTTAGTAGGCGATTTTAATATAGATTTTAATTCCTAAGTGTTTAATGGAACAGGAAGAAAAATACGGCACACTCATGAATTATGATACACATGCCAAACAGTATTTATAAAAGTGAAGTATAGTTAGAATATGCTTGACGAAGACTGTTAAACAGTTTTCGTTAGTGATTTTAAAAGATTTCAGTTCTGAAGAAGTGCTTTGTGGAACGAGAAAGAAACGACACTCTCGTGGATTATGATGCACATTCCAAACAATATATTTATTATTCTGAAGTGTAGTTAGAATATGCTTGGCGAAGATTGTAAAACAGTTTTAGTAGGGGAATTTAATATAGATTTCGATTCCAGAGAAATGTTAAACGGAACACGGGAGAAAAATACGGCACACTCATGAATAATGATACATTTTACAACTTGGAATAAGGAAGAAAATCAGGGACGGCTCATGAATTATGATACACTTTTAATATATAGCACTTTATTGCGTTTTTAAAATATAAAAGTGATTCAGATTTAAACTTTTTTTTTAAAGCATTTTATTTCCTCCGCATATGCAACTACATATATTTTAAAATGGCCGGAGCTGCACTTATGTTTGTCCCCCTAGCACAGAGGCAGCGCTGCCGTATGGTATTGTCAGAAAAATCGAAACTCTTTTGAAAGCTTTAGACCGGTAACTTATCCTGAATATTAATCAAAGCGTGGTATGCATGTTCCAATTATTTTTCACATCTTTCGATAGGAACCGCTAGTAAACATAGTATGTTTTTGTTGCCTGTCGGCAAAATCGCACGTGTGCTTCGATGAGTGGCGCCTTATTCGCGTGCAGTAGGCTTGTTTACTTTTTTCCCCCCTTTGAAATATAAACAGTTTAAAGACAGACATCATTCCAAAAAAGAAACCTGGTGACTTTTTGGCACTTTCCAAGATCGATGGCTGCTATTTTTGGTCTCCTTTTTGCATTGCAAAACACATGCAATATTGTTGGGACGGAGATGAGTTAACTCACTATGGTAAGGGGGAGTAGAAAGCCTAATCTATGAATTTCTGCATTGACAGTGGATGCAAGTCCATTTTCCTGTACGATATTTTATTTTCAGATGTGCAATATATTTTTCTGCCACTGTGCTGAGTTGGTGTTGTGTGTGGCTCTCTTATTTAATTTATTTATTTTGTAAGAATTGTTTCTGTTATTGTTTGTTGCTAAGGGTTGATGATTCTCAGAATTTAAATGTTTTTTGAAATAGTAAAGATTAAACCAGGTGTAGATGCAGACTAAAATTGGGTCCGTTTTGCGGCCCCTTTACAAATATTACAATCGATTAAAACAGCCCCCCTAACAATAATAGAATCGATTAAAACGGCCCCTTCACAAAAATATAATCGATCAAAATGGGCCCTTCACAAAAATATAATCGATTAAAACGGCCCTTGATTGGCATTTTACCCTACTTTCTAATTTGTTTTATCAATTATTTTAACAAAATAAAGAAATGACCTTAATTGAAAATTGGTATGAAAATTCACAAAATAGTGTTGAAATTCACAAAATTAAGTACTGAAATTCACAAAAATAAGCAAATTTTTACCTTTACATGGTTAATAAGATGTATATTGAGGGGTGGTGAGGGTTGCTCATTTTTACATTAATAGGTATAGATAAAATACTAATTGGTGTTAATTAGATTATAATATGATCATCATTTTTCATTTTAAATACATATTATAAACATATTACATAAATACACATTATAAACGGAGCATTAAAAAATGCTCATATGAATTAAATCTTCCTGATTGTAGGATTCATCAGCCCCCTGATTTTGCCTGCATTTATTTATTTATTTTTTTTTGGGGGGGGGGGGTGCTAATTTTTCCTGGGTGCAGATCAATGCAAGAAGTTTTTTTTTTTTATGAATTTATAGAAGTCTCATTGAAATAGGATACCATTCATATAAGTTTCCAAAAGTGTAGCATTTACCACTAAGTAGAGTTGTCATTCTACTTTTTACAATTTTGGAAATTGACGACTAGGAATTTCGCCCAGTTATGCATAAAGCAATTTTATGTAATAAAATGGTCTCATTGAAAAGCATTTTAATGTATTGTATTCGAAATTTCAGAAACATTGAAGTATTTACAAGCATAAATGAAAAGGAAAAAAAAAAAAAAAAATCACTAGCAAAGTAAAAATTCTGTTTGTAGTTGCAAGTGAAAATTTCATGCCTTGCATTTAATAAATGTTTTTATTTTGTGTTCTTGCTTTCACTAATATATGCTACGTGTTTCTTTTCTCCCCAGAATGTCAACCACTGAAATGGCAATGTCAAGAATCATGCGTCATTTTTTCTGTGCCACTTTCTCCTACCCACCACTCTTACTTTTGAGGTGTCGTTCTGTGGCCGTCGCGTCTCTCCAGTCACAAGACTAACCCGCAGATAATGTCGTCTTCCAACACCAGTGCAGAAGAGCAACCTCTACTGAACGGCGGCAGCACAATGGGGAAGGGACTCAGCTGGGACAACCAAGATCACAGGGACCACATAAGTGACATTCACATCCACGTGGACAGCCTCCACAATGGACTCAGCAGGCGGGAGAAGAACGGGACAGAGGGATCCCAGTCGGACGGGACAGTCAAGATCACCCTCCCGCCCCCTGAGAGGGAAGAGCCTCGCTTCCCGCCCGAGAAGTGGAAGACTTTTTTGGGATTTGTGTTCCTCACGGCCAACATGGCGTGGACATTGACTGTACTCTCTATTGTGCACGAGAGGATGCCCGATAGGACCAAGTACCCCCCTCTTCCAGATATATTTTTCGATGTTTTCCCTCCAGTCGACTGGGCCTTAAATGTGTCCGAGTTCATCATTATAGTCTCGGTGTGGTTAACTGTACTTATGATAATCATGCACAAACATAGGTGAGTCTGAGACTGTGGTGTAGAGCTGCAATATATACAGTATGGAACCTCTTATCCAGAAACCAGTTATCCAGAATCATTTTTCAATCGATTAAATTCCTATTTTTTTCCAAAAGAAAAGCAAAAAATGAGTTTTTTTATATTTCTTATGTTTGTTTTTTATTTTGAGTACTACAGCTAGAATTTATAAAGCAAGCAATCTGGTAAGGCATTTTATTTTTTATTTTTTTTTAGTGTGTGACTAAGTGTTCAAGAAATTATCATATCCTTACTACTTCCTCTCTAAATGATTATTATTTATCTTGTTCATATTAAGAGCATTTTTTAGATTATTTTTCTAATATATTAACAATTAATGTTTAATTCTAATCAAAAATTGAGAATAACATTTATGCTACCAATTAAATCAGTAGGCGTAGTGTTAATCCCCAATCATTTATCCAGAAACTTCAGTTATCCAGAATACACTTGGTCCCAACCATTCCGGATAACAGGTTCTATACTGTAATACATTGTGCATGCTTAGCTTTAGATTCTGATTCATGTGTTACGTTTGTGAGGTAAATGAGTATTTGTTTACGTCCAAGTTTAGAGAGAAATGATTTGTCTGTGAAATGCAGTTCTGGTGTTGCAAAAACCATGAAAAAATGTACTGCAAATTTCAAGATGATTATACAGCTCAAGTTTTATGTGTATTTTTTGTATGTTGATTTATATGCATATGACCAGGTGTGGTACATTTTGCATGATTTGATAAATGAATCATTTTCAGCACTGCATCTACCCAAGTATCTGTAATGACCAAAAGTAAATGTTATTTTAGACATGATAAATTAACAGGTCCTTTCATAGTCTTTTAATTTAGTTCAAAAGGTAATATTTTTAAGGTTTAGAAATAGGTTAACACAAAACATCTATTTTAGAGGTTTCTCCTATCTTCTCCTTTATTTATTATTTTCATTGTCTTTATTTATAATTTTTTATCTCATCAAAATTTAACAAATTAAATCTTTTCTTCTGCCAGAGTTAGACATTTTTTGTTCTCAAATGCTAGCTTTTATCCCATCCTACTTTTACACAAAAGCAAATATGATAATTCTAACTGTGAACTGACTGATGCAAATTGATGCTGAAATGGACTGAGTTAAGTTGTTCAGTTAAAAGTAAAAGTTAGTAACAACACCATATAATTTGAAAAAATCTAATTCTAAATAAATAAACAAGTAAATGAATAAAAATGCATTTTAAAGTTATTATTTTTAAAAAAAAGTTACCTAGCAAGTTTGATGATCATGATGATGATGTAATGTACAAGCAAGGACTGAAAGGTTGAGGGACGATTAAAGGGGATGACAGCCCCTCCCGAGAATTAATGTAAAAGATGCTGTATTATTTCCATAAAATGGATGTGTATGTGAATCGTCCAACTAACTGCACCCTCCCCCCCTCAATTGCTATAATCCGTCAGTGCGTACATGTACCTTTTAGCATTTGTTGCCAAACACAAAACTTGAATGTGTGTTGTGGCACATTTCCAACCTTGACCTGGTTGCCTGCATTCATTACTAGTATGCACTTTTACCTAATGAAAGTAAATCTTATTGGACTATGGGTGGAATTCTGCCCCGTTGGTTCACGAAATCGTCGGTTGTTAGCTGTCAACTGGGCAGAACCAGTTGTTTGGTTACCGACTGCGCTAACAACTCCGGAGGAAAACGGGAGGTCTTTTAGCCAATCGCATGAACCCCTTGACGCTCCTCCTTAAAACTCCACCTCAAGGCGGGGCAAAATTAACGACGAGTGGAGAATCCAGCTGTATGAGTGTTTATCTTGCGTTACTATCCATTTTCATTACACATTATTTCATAAATAAAAGCAATCACAAGAGCATCTTCTTATGATCGTTTAATTTTTCTTATTTCTAAGCAAAATAAATGATAAAAACTATGTTCCTTACATTTATAATACTTGTGTTTTAGAGAAAATGATATGATTTTTCAAAAATTGGTAATTGTGTAGAGAAACTTTTTTGCCAGCCCATTCATTAAAAAAATAATAAGCAGCAAATGTCATTCTAACTAAAAAATGTATTTGTATATAACACTTCATTTAATAAATAAAATAAGTGTTTATATATATTTATTATTTTTGGCTGACTATGGTCTGTGAAATCCTTTTTCCTATTTTTCCAGTCTGCAGATGTAAAAAGTTGGAAAATGCTGGTCTAAATCACATAGGAATATAAATGTGACCAGTGCCTGCAGCAATAGTTTACATCATCTGGGATAAGCCTTAATTTTTGTGCCCCCCTTCTTTGGAACCATAATGGATTTTAGTAGCCCCTTAAGCATGGCACTCAAGGCACATGCCCTGTTTTATCCCGCCTTTAGTTGCAGACCTGAATGCAAAAGATGATAATCCAGCTATGAATGATTTGAAACACTAAAAATTAAAAAATTTGATAAAATAATGGGAACACATAAGAGACATTTAAAATTTAACCAAGTGAAAATTTTGTAAAAACTCGTATGTGTTAAAAATGCAGTTATGTTGTGACTAACCGAAGGGAAATACAACGTAAAATAATTAAAAAAGCTAAATTTTTCCTTCCTTTACAGTGGTTAAGGGAGGAAACAGATATGTAATCTAAAGTTCTTTTTTCTTTTGTTTGTTTTCCTTTTAACTAACTCTTTTCTTTTGTTTTGTGTTCGTTTTAAATGGTTCGTACTTTTTGTCTTGTCTCAGTTGTTTGTTTTTTTCCCTAGTTCTAATCATTTGAAGGAAGCTTAATTTTTGCTGCACTGTATGCGTAAAAATTCTACCTATAGTTAATAGCATACCTGCCAACTCGTACGGTTTGGCCGTACAATGTACGGATTTTAGCTTAGTTGTACGGTTATACGGCCGCAAGGCAAAATTGTACGATTTTTTGGCAAAGTTTTGGCTAATGTGATTTTATTTACTATGTTTCAAAATTTAGTGGTTTTGTGGAGTATTTTAAAATTTAAATCACCAATTGACGTTACGTCGAACGTAAAAACACTAGATCGTTTTATTTCCCATATTTAAGCTAACTCCCCTCCCTCTCCTACCTCTTCTGCGTTCTTCCACTGATACGCTGTGTTACTGTTAACCCGAGAGGGAAAATAGGAATTCCCTCCAATCTCCGATGCTGCGAAAGCTATGATTGGCTCACAGATTTTTTTTTCCCCTCCCACCCGCCGCCTTGCTTGTGACGTGTTAGGAGAAGTGAGATGGGAGCGTTCGTAATCGATATGCCGAGTGTCCATGCTTTGTCAAAGTTTGCTGCTGCGCATGCATGGAGGTGGATGCGCATTTGTTTAGAAATATCTCCCTCCCAATACCGCTTGGCTCCCATCCATAAGCGCAAGAACAACTTTCAATCACAAACACGTGTTGATGAAATTGTCCAGTGTAGTTTGAAGTTGTGAAATATTAATTTGAAATGTCGAAAATTAAACATAAACAATATAATAAAGTTTTCCTTGATTCTTTTACAAAGGAATATCCGTGTATCGTCAAATCGCAAAGGGGATGCAATTTTGCTTTTTGCTCAGTGTATAGGACCGACATCAAAATTGCGTATCAATCATGAATAATCTTGCTAAGTAGCAAACATAAATAATCTTGCAGACAAATAATTTTCAGTTGTTGTTGTTGTGTGTGATTATGGCAACGCTACACTAGGGCGATCTGCCGGGGGGGTTGGGTGCCTTTGCAGGAGGACTTTCTAAGGGGTTCTAACGCGTATTCACGTTACATCTGGAGAAAACCTACCAAAACTCCGGATCGACAGCCACGCGATGGGACCCGAATCCGGGACCTTCACACTTCAGCCATCTACCACTTTCAGTGGCAGAACCACTTGTGCCATGGTGAGGCCAAATCATTTTCAGATATAGTTTATTTTTTAAATTCATTTCCAAATATGTGCTCACATGAAGTATGTGGGAATGATGTTTGCAAGCCAGTAGATGAAGTCAGGGATGAGCTTCAATCTCAATTTTGCAAATTGATAATTTGCCCGAGGAAGTTCAATCAGAAGAAAGAATGGACAAAAAATGGGCTAAAAATTGAGATTGAGAAAATTAACAGCTGCTAGTGGGAAATTTAAATATGATTGAATGTTATGCTAAGCATATTGACTATACCACACAGTAATGCTGCTTGTGAACGTTTGTTTAGCAGTGTTAAGAAAAATAGAACACTATTTCATAGTTTTTTGTCTAATGAAACTTTGGAAGACATTTTAATTGCAAAAAGTAAACTCAAAGGCCATTGCTATGAGCAAGACTTTGATAAGTATTTTTTAAAAGCAGCCAAATCAGCTACTTAGGAACATTTGTACTCTAAAGATACCAAATAAATGCCCCTCCTTTCCTATATGTGCATATGTATTAAAAATAGTGTACTAAATCTGAATAGTAATTTTAAAAATTGTATTTGCTTACATTTTATCTTTAGTAGGCATATTTATTGCGTTACTGCGTGACACCGTGGTATTGTAAGATTTTCAAAAATTGCATGTTGGCAGGTATGTAATAGAAATTAAATGCTTCTGATATAACAAGAGAATAATGTATAGGAATTTTTTTAAATACACACTAAACCTTTCTTTGGTCTTTTAAACTTATACAATAGTAAGTGTTTTGGAAATGTGGGGCAAAGACGTACCCAGAGGGGAGGGGGGACTGAAATTGGGATATTTGTCTCTCTCTCTCTCTCTCTCTCTCTCTCTCCTCCCCCCCCCCCCCCCCCCCATTTTCTGATTAGTTAGCCTGATCTTTTAGATGTTTTCCATCCTGCATAAATTTTATTTTATTAGTACAAATTAATATTTCATGTCACGCACACATGATTTCCTGTCCAAGCCCCTGATATGGGGGTGATTGTAAAAAATTTCATGTTTATCCTTTTTTTAATTTGTAGATTCCTGTTGTTGTATTAGTTTTTAAAGCGTATTTTTTAAATATCATCCCCCCCCCCCCCTTCCCTGTAAAATTTTCACTATACCCTTATAGCCTAAAATATATTGAGATGTGTAATCTACATATTGGAAACTATAACAGCTATAGGTTTTCAAAAAATGAAAGTATTCCCATCATTTTTGTTTATATATAGTAAGTATTTTCACCTAAATGAAATTCTTAAGTTGTAAATATGATTCAACAATGTTATATATTCTCTTAAATATACTGAAAGTCACCAATTTCACTTAAATGATTATAGAAATGCTTTTTTACTTTCTTTAAAAAAAAAATTATCTTCCTTAATTTTTATAATTAATAAAAGTTTGGGAACTCTATTTTTTTTATCCTTTTTTGACTTCAGTCTTATATTTGCTATTTATATAAGTGTTTAAATATTGCAATTTCTTTCAGGTTTATCATTTTAAGAAGGTGTTTTGTTATAATTGGCCTCCTTTACTTCATGCGCAGTATTACAATGTTTGTAACTCAAGTCCCTGTTGCGAGCACAACTTATTTTTGCTCCCCTAAAGTATGTGAGTTTGAAAAATTATATTTAAATGTAAATTTTCATGTTGATTTTTTATTTCCCTAATTATTTATTTGTGCAAGACAAATTTAGCTCTTTGTATTGACTTTTCACATATTACCTTTTGTTCATTTAACCCTTAAATGTCTAATATATTTCAGTTTTCATTTATTGAACAGGTAGCATTTAGCTTTAAATAACGAAAACTTTTCTTGATAAGCAACAGCAATTGTTTGAGGTATCAGTCATTTCAGTTTTTCTACAAGCATATAACAAATGCTTTAAATGTTTCTATTATTTAAACATAGTTTTAAAAAAAAATCTCTGAAGAAGTTACAGTAAAAATCTAAATTTGCAAAAAATATTAGTCATTCACATTCAAGGTTGTAGGCCTCACAGGTTATAAATAAGCCCTCACAAATGAAAGGTCACCAGTCATTTAAGGGTTGAAATTCAAGTTTTTATATGCCGATGCATGTCACTTTTAAACATGCCATAATTTTTTGTTCTTTTTTCTTATGTGTATAGTTTGTGGTTTGTTGTGTTTTTGACTCAGTTGCAATTCCCCCCCTCCCTCCTTTTTTTTTTTTTTCCCCGAGTACAACTAACATTTTGTAAATCAAGAAGGGAAACTGAAAATTTTTAACTGTTAGAAATTAGCAACCAGCTACTTGTAGCAAAATCCAGACTGTAAACTGTGTTACTTCACAACAGGTTGATCCTTGTTTGCAGGCTCTTAATATGCACTGTCTTTCAATATATACTAATTTTACAATAAAAAACTCACAAGTGACAAATAAAAGGACATTATTTATTAATATGTGTATTTTGTACAGAATTACCTAATTTAATACACTAATTTTGTGTCATTTGAAATGGTACAATGTCATTGTGTACAGAGGCAAACCAATGGGAGGATCTGGGGCTGCAGTCTCCTCCCAAAAGACATTACTTACAGGAAATGTTTTGTTACACTGTACACATTAAGTCAAATGAGCTTTTTATACAAAAAATTGCTTACTGGGTTTACCTTGACAATCTGTCTAGACCTAGACCGAGTGTCCTAAGTCTTTGTGTGAGATAGACAGACGTGTGCCAATGCCGCACACTTTAAAGAAATTTTACATCACAATCCACCGTTTAAAAGCATACTGCTGAGTGCTTTCACACCTGTAGGCAAGAGGGCTTGTTTTGCCACAAGGGGCTCTAATAGTAAGCATTTTCCCCCAAATATTTTTGACAAAACCTAGCCAATCTTAGTAGAAAAGTAATTATGTATTTGTAGCCTTTTGTTTCCATTTCCTATCTTAAAGTGCATTGGTATTTATAGAGACAAGAAGTCTTAATTTAGTAATCACAATGTTGTGTTTATTTATACTGCCCCCCTCCTTCCCCCCCCCTAAAAAGTTTTTCTTTTCTTTTCTTGCAAATCATTGGGTACCTGGTGCTTTTTTAACCCCACAATGCTACCCATTAGTCTCCTGTACGAAACTTAGACAAATAGCATCATGCCAAGATGCGAAGACATTCCTTTGAAAATAAATAAATCTTACTTTGTTGCTTAGCTGATGATTGAAAATGTAAATTTCATCCCAATGCTTTCTATGTTCCTAACAGGCCAAATGTAACGCGAGAATAGATATAATTATTAGCATTTGAGTTTATAAACAAAGTATGCTTTGAAATAGAAATCTTGGTAAAATGCATTTAACTGATCGCCCTTTAGTACCAATATGGGCTATTTATTTATTATTTCTGCTGGACTTTCAAACTTGTACTGTTATTTTTTAAGTTTAAGATAACTCTTTATGTTTTTGATCAGTTGCAATATGATTTTTTTCCTCTGGAAGGTTTGCTTTGGAGGCCCTGAAATGTTCAGGGACTATGTTCTACAGCCTGAAATCCTAATGAATAATCTGCCCTGCTTATCAGGCTCTAAGGCCCAAATAATTAAAAAGCTAATGCCAATTTTCCAATGTGTGTTACAAGGTTTTAAAATTGTTTAATTCAACCTTTATAAATTTTAACTGAAATTGATGAGTCTGTAGCGAATTCTGAAAATTCCTTAACATGAGCATTCTTTATTTCTTTAAAATCTTTTCTACTTAAAATCCTTCCTTTTAAATTATATTTCGATATTATAGATTTTTCAAAAATTTACGTTCATGGTTCATTTTAAAGTTTTAATTAACAATGTTATGGGGTGGGTACCTTTGGGTGGTTAAAATCCCTGAATATACCAAAATTGTTTGATTAATTAAGAATTTATCAAATTTTTTTCTCAAATGTAATTTTTGAGCTGTTCTTAAACACCCTTAAATATAGTGCTGTAATCTGCAAATTTTTTTTGTAATTTCCTGTCATGTTTCTCTGTTAATAATTCTTTTCAGTAAGGTTATACTTTCTTTCCAGGCCAATTCTACAAGTCCTCTTCTAATTGCAAAAAGAGTTATCTACATGATGTCAGGATTTGGATTATCCATTAATGGGAAGCATACATATTGTGGAGATTATATTTACAGTGGCCATACAGTTGTGCTAACTATGTCCTACTTAGTAATTAGAGAATGTAAGAGAATCATTATTTATATATATATATTTATTTAATGTTTGTCATTGATGAGATTTTGGTGTGATAAATCAGGGTTTTTTTTTTTTGTTGTTATCGCCATTTTCTTCTTCTTCAGTCTCAATTCAGAATAGCAATGGTTACTTTTTCTTTTTATTTATTTTTTAACCTTGTACTTTTTAAACCACCATTATATGTATCTTTGTGGATGAAAATTTTGCATATTTGTCATAACTAGTTTGCTATAATGATTTTACTATTTATTTTAGTGCTGAATTGTAATCTGAAGGCGGAAAAAAATCCAGTTTTTAACTGCATATTGCCTGCTAACAAATTCATGAAGACCTAGTTGATTACTAGTGATTTTAGCATTTCAGAACATTTAAAATATATTCTTTTTAAATTTATTTTTATGCATTTAAAAAAAAAAAAAAAAATATTGGTCTTAGACCTAGCTTTATATGTTATAAAGAGAAAAAGTATGGGCATAAATTTCTCTGTTTCTAGTTTTAAAATATATTGAAAAGCTATGTTATACATTAAGCTCTCTTTGCATTAGGTATTAAGGCAGATATGGGCAACATCTGGCCCGCGGGCCGGATGTGGCCCACCAGAGCTTTTGATTCGGCCCACAGAACATTATGAAACCCATATAAACCATACAAATCCCAGTTATATGGCCCGCAACTTTGCTAATATCCTGATGTTTGGCCCGAAACTTTTCAAAGGTTGCCGATACCTGTATTAAGGCATAACTTGCTGAAAAAAATTTCTCTCTTGATGCTTGCTAATATAGTCCCATGCTAATTTTCATACACTGGGACTAGATTGGCAAGCATGAACTGATAATTTTTTGTTCGGCAACTTATGCTTCAATACCTAATGCATAGCTTAACTGTTAATCATGATGCCATGTTTGTAGGTGAACTTAATTCACTTCTATGCAGTATTAACATGGTGTTCGTTGTTATTGCAGACAGCCCAAGGAGGTTTGTAATATTTCACTGGATAGCATGGCTGTCTAGCTGCACTGGAATCTTTATGGTGCTGTTATCTCGAGGTCACTATACTGTTGATGTTGTCATAGCTTACTATTTCACAACCAGAGTGTTCTGGATCTACCACACAATGGCCAACAATGCTGCTCTTAAAGTATGTATGCCCCCTATTATCTGTTTTCTCGGTTTTTTTGTTATCACATAGCTGCCAAGTGTTCCGTTTTGTACAGATTCATTCTGTTTTTTGAGCTTTGTTCCGTAAATATGCTTTTAAGCCAAAATATTCCGTGTTTCAGCTTCTGTGTAAGGATTTTTAAAAATTAAAAGGAAAAAGGAAAGTCGTGTACATATTTAGCTTTTGGTGATGCATTTATCCTTGTAAACAAGTCAATAAATTTAACTGAATGATATTTATCTTATTATTCTTTCAAGTATTTATTGCATTAAACATTTAAGTCTATTGTAGAAATTGAGCTAAGTGAAGTATATTTTATTTTTATAAATTAATGATTATACGTGCACATCATATCTCTACACATGATAATTTAATTTTGTTAATGTAAGATTTTTAATTGTATATTTAATCATGTTGTGATTCATTCACTCAATAAACCCTTGCGTTGTGTAACCCTTCCCCTTTTAAAATTCTTAAACTTAAGCCAGGTTCCTTTGGACAGTTAAAAAAGAATATGTAACAAACCCATAATTTATCTCCCTTCCCCAAATAAACTTACTCTAAATAACAGTGTACTCAATACAGTAAACAATTTATTAAAAAGAACATTTGACATACTTATATAAAACATTAAAGTAAACAATAGTTCCGCGGATCCGACAGAATCTGGTAGAAACAGGATAAAAGTCACCTTCTGCATGCAACTAAAATCAGGGGGAGAATACGAGGTCTTAAACACAAGGAATCTCAAAAGTTACTACTCACAAGCGGGCCCGCAGTCGTGGGAGTTACGCTGGAAGTATGCGGCGTTGAGAGTCATGGCCAGAGGGAGGCGCACACCAAAATGTCGTCAGACCGAGGCTGGATCGCAGATCAATCTTGGCTCAGAACAGTTTCGCTCTCTCGTCTAGATCTTCTGGCCCTGCCGTATCGTACAGCGAGGTTTCAGTACGGGAACGTTTGGGCTCACGGAGGGTCAGTTTACGTCCTCTCGGTGACCGTCCCTTCTTTCGCTGGACTCGCAGTTTTCATCTCTCATCAAAAATTCATGGCTTCTCATTTTCCTCCTCGCATCAAAATTCTCTAGGTCTCTCCTCTCCGAAACGTCCTCTCGAAAACCCCCCCGATTTTTCTTCTCCCCGCGCGAAGGGTACCACAGAGGGGGCAATAAAAATACCCCAGCGGACGAAATCAGTCGCTGAGTGGCCAAGAATGCCATAAATTTTGTTGCGGGACATAACTTCCCGCCCCAGCCTCATTCTCAGTGAGAACGGAGGCAGGGGATCCGATGGACCCCCCCAGCAACAAAACAAAGCCCCAAAACACAGGAATTTTGATTAATCCACGAAAACAGCCCCAAAACCAAAATTTGATATTAGGAGTCGTCTCCTCATCTCCTACGCACAAAAAAGATACAAAACACTAGCTATTAATTCCAATTACCAAAAAATAAATATGAAACCCTAAATTAAATGTAAACAGCAGGAGAGTACAGAAACTTTAACATTAAGGTATTTAAATTAATAAGCTATTGCAAAATTAAACTTACATAACAAAAGAGGAAATTAAGATCTGAGGTAATTAAATAAGTAATTAATAAAACTATGAAGAGAGGACTCCGCAAAGCAACACAACAATCATACATTTCATAACCACGCACTGTGTTCCTCATTTCTGATTTTATGAGCACGTGCTGTGTTCCTTATTTTTTTCTTGGAAGGTTCGCAGCTATGTTATCAGATACATTACTAAGCAGTGGTTGTTTATCATTAGAGTTTAGCAGGGGCTCCATTACTTATTATGGTTCTATATAAAATAATATTTTATTGAAAAATATGTTTGTATTTTTTATTGTTTTGAAGATTATGAATTGAAACCACTTTAAAAAATGTCAGTTATGTTTTTGTGTTTTCTGTGGACAGAGTTGGCATATTTGGCTAAACTTGGCTTTAGAGCAGATTACTTTGGCCTGTCTTTGAGATAGTCCACAGAATGTTCTTCAGTGCCAAGCAGGCAAATTATCCCTGTTCAGTAATTATTCATAAAATTAACCCTGTCAGTGGGAAATTATTTTCCTTTGGCATATTCTTATGTTCTTTACGATGTTTTATTGATTTTTCCTGCTTTACAAAACTTGTTGTGTAAGTATTTTATTTTAATGAAATTCATATAAAGTGCTTGGTCGGAACAGAATTTCATAATCCCATTCTTAAATTTAAGTTCTGATAAATATGTTATTCATATAATTAATGTGTTGTGCAATTTTATTGATCAGTACTTGTAATGGTACATAAAACTGCCAAGAGAAGGCAAGGAAAATAATTTTTGTTTCTTTTGCTTTCTTATAAACCTTAATTCTCTCTCACTAACCATGATGATTGCTTTTATTCAGGTCCCTGGAAATAACAATTTCCTGTCTCGCATTTGGTGGTTCTCTATTTTTAACTATTTTGAGAAGAACGTTGGAGGTATCGTTCCTCGCCAGTATGAGTGGCCTCTACCTTGGCCCCGCAAGTTTTCACGGCACACTCGAATATCCTAGCACAGTAGAATATGTGGTAAGTGCTCCGTGGCTTTATTTATTATTTTTTTTTTCTCCTAAGGCTGTTTGGGGGGGGAGGAATTATGTATATTGCATTTTAACCCTTTAACGCACAGTGTTGCTGCTCTGGGAACACCCAACTCTGACATTTTGACTGTTGCCAGTCACAAAGAATAGATTTGATTTCTATAAAAATAGTTGCGGGTGACATAGCTCCACGAATCCTCTACTTTTTAGCACGTCATTTCCCCATACAAAAATTGTCACGATTATTTTGAACAGAACTGACATCTGCTGAAAAATGGAAGTATGAGAGAACAGCCGGATAAATTGTCCAATGCTGAAAAAAGGGTTGCGCCTCAAAGGGTTAAGGCTAATTTGCACAAGGCATATCTGTCTGGGCAGAGAGGGGTGCCTTGATCAAGGACTTTTCAAGAAGCTCTACTGAATATCATGTTACTTTTACATCTTCAGAAAACCACTCTAAACTCGGCAACGATAGTTTGAGAGCCGCACCAGAACCAGAACCCAGGGCCTTCAGCCATGTACCATGTTCAGTGTCATATCCATTCGGCCATGGTGAGGCAGGGGAAAAAAGAAAAAATGTAATTTAGAATTATAGTAAGAACATTGCATCAGACAGACAAAAAATATGTAACTACTGTCAAAATTCTTGTTTAGTGTTCACCGTGATAATAACAGTGAAATTCTTTTGTGTGTATTCAAGGAGTTGTTATTATTAGAAGATTGTTTATTTAAAAAAGACAAATTTTTAATCATTCTGAATTTTAATATAATCTAAAAACTAAACTCTTTAAAAAATATTTTTAGTAAAGAAAAAGTAAGGCTGTAGCAAAAGAATTTTTTAAAGAGACAGTATCCCCCATAACTTTTAGTAAGTAACTATTAAAAAATGTATAATTTTTATATGCCTTTTCTTTTTCATATGGGCTACACTTTTATCCTATTTTCTTTATCTTTTATTGAGATGGTGAGGTGCAAATGTGCTTCTAACTCAAGCAGAACTGTATCATTTAAAAATATAAATTTCAATGTAATTTGTGTTGGAAAATAAAAAAATTATTTAAAGTGTTTCATTTAACTTCACATAATTACTTCTAGTTTGTGTACTATTTTTTAGATTAGCAATTCTCTGATTAACTTTAAAAGATTATTTTCACTGAACTGAATAATAAATTACATTCATTTTAAATCATATGTATTTTATTACCTAATAAGTATAAATTCATTTCTAAAACCAAATAACTTGATCATTCAGTTTAATTTGACTTAACACATAAAAAACAAAATTGGTGACTAACTTACCTGCTTTCAGTGGAAATCAGATATTTTAAATCTGGTCTTACAGCCAGATGATAAAATCTTCCATATTTTGAAATTTTTGTCTCTTATACAAAATAGTATGGACTATGCTAAATATTTGTGAAGAAATAATTCAGGTTGGCAGGTATGTTGTTGAAACATTTTGGAAATACCATGAAATTTTCTCAAGATTTTGCTACATTCAAATCTATTTTATTTTAATGAGTAAATAAATGATAAAAAATAAAGTACATTCAAAATTCTTTTCCTTCTTTGCTTTGACATCAGTTTAAAGTTATTAAATATGCAAAAATCTAAAGAGTTTTGTTAAAAGACATACAAATTTGCTCAAGTTTTTTTCAAAGTGTGCAAAAGCTTTTAATACAAACCATTTTTAAAATGTATGAAACAAAAGTATATAGAAGTACAAGCCTGATATTTAACATTTCCTAATACCCAGTAAAATGTTTAAGCATTAGACTTGTACCTCTCATAATTTATTTATTTATTTTTTTAATTATCATATCGATAGAATTTGGTCTATTTTTTCCTCCTTGAGTATAATAGCCATGTATTTGTGTATGTGGTTTTAGTTTACTCACTGACATATTCTGAAATTTGTTCTATGCATTTAATATTGCCAAACATAAAATTAAAATACTTATTTATTTTGTAGGTTAGCAAGGATGTCGCTGATGTTCTTCAGCTAGCCACCCTTCTATAACTCAGTGTGTGAGTGAATCTTTATCTCCTAGAGATCTGAGCTCGTACATAGCATGTAAAGAATAAAACTATTATATGAAAAGTACTTTTTAAGACAGTCGAAATAAATTCTGTTTTGTACCTGTACTGTAAGTGATTTAAAATGCTCTTCAAACAAGTCCTTAAAACAAGTGAGAGCATTGTGAATGTGTTGAATAGGTTTATTTTATTTTTTATTTATTATTTTCTGTTTGTTTTAACTTTTACTGTAAGAATTTCATTCCTTGTAAATGAAGAGAAAAAATACCTCACAAAAAATGTTTTAAATTTGTTTTTTGTTTTTTTTCTTCCTTGCTTGCTCAATTTGTATTGTATAACTCAGCTGTTTTCTTTCCCCCTTTGCTTACTGTCTGTCTATGCTAATTTTTCAACTCTTTAGTTAGATCGTGATTAATTTTATATTGTTACTTTTCTGCTGTGAAAAATGTAATTTTTAATCTCTTTTCACCTAGTCCTTAAAAGTGAATTACAGTGAAACCTCTCTTGAAAAAATTTATGCTATTTGATATTGGATGTCTTGGGCAGAGCATTTATCATGTGTGTTAAGCCTTCCTCATAAGTACTGAATACTTTTTACAGTTCAAATTGCGTTTAATGATATGTTTTGCGAACATTCACGCATTACTGAGAACGTTAAAAAATTAATTATTGATTGTTAAATTGCTCAAAATTTTCCATACTGATTTATTTAAATAAAATAAGATTTAATGCTGTACAAGAAAGTAGTACAAAAAAAGTTACAATTTTACATTCGTTCAGAGCAAACTGAAAAAATGGCTCAAAGTATTAAACATGTTTAATAATAAATTTTTTACCCTTAAAGGTCTCGTCTTGATGTGTGTCTGTGTAATATCTAAAAATGGGAAAGAAAAGGTCACAATTATTCATCTCCTGTTGCTTGTTACATTGAAATTCATAATGATTTTCGACATTAAATAAAAAGAAATTTTTAAGTTGGTTTTTAATCCTGAAATTTTCAGACACACATGGCAAAAAGTTTTAACACCCACGGCCTATTGCATTTTCAGAAATCTAAATGCTTGTAACTTTTTGTAAGCTGTTCAGTGAAATATATAATGCTTGTGAAAACAGAAATTGTTGTACCAAATTTATAATTTTGAAAAATTCTACGTTTGTAATATATATATTAAAAGAAAAAAAACAATTTATTTAAAGGCACTCCCCCCCCCCCCTTTCCACCTATATAAACATTTTGTTTATTTAAAGGTGATCATTCCTCCTACGCAGTGTATATTGATGTTCACACACAAAATTCAGAATTTTAACTGTCATGTATAGTTATGTAATTTTCATATTTATATTTCTATAATGTATCATTATTAACATTTCCTAATATGCCCTATTTAAATATTCAGTATTTAAGCAAAAAATAGATTTGTAGCAAAAGAATCAATTTGCTCTGCAACATGATTCTATGTACATAAGGTTTTACTGTATTTCATTTTTCTAGATTGTTGTACAGATAAATATTTATTCTTACCTCCCCTTTGAATTTAAATATATCTCTGAATGGCATTTTTTCCCCTATTTTTCTATAATATGTGATTAAATTTAACCTAGGAGCTTATAATTAACACATCCATTTCTAGTAAATTTGCTAAATATCAGTTCTGTATTGACTTATCCAGTATTTTCATAGCTTTCGGAATCTTAATTTATTTTTAAACAAGTTAGAGATTAAAATAGTAAACTGCAGTAAATTAATGCAAGAAAGAAATTGTTTAAAAAAAAAAAAAAAAAAATCTTAACTTTATGCGGACTTGAATTATCTGAGGAATTGTGTGTATAAGATTTTACAATGAGAATTTTTAATTTTTGCTGGATGGTCAGTTCTGCATATGGAAGAATTTTTCAGGAATACTTAGATAAGTTCAATAGTGTTGGATATTTTCATGTAGTTGTGAAACTAATCATAGAATTGAAATTTCAATATCTCGATCCAGTCTATCTTTAAATTTTTCTATGGAGGTTTTTAATATAATCTAGTGGTATAATCCCCGTTTTAATGTTGTTCTTTGTGTATATGCTAAATTTTTAAGATATCATGTTTGCTCTTCAGTAAAAAATTATACAAAAGAACCTACATGTGGTTAATATATTATGAAATTGAAGTGGCTAGTGCTACTCGTTTTGATTTTGTAATATTTGCAATAGAAATACTTTCAACAAGCTTTCTATTAGAACCCATTAAAAGGTCTGATTTTTATTTTAAGATGTTTAATGCAGCGAAAAAGATTTAGTGACTGTTTTTCTGTTGCAGTATAATGAAACACTATGCAGACATACCTTGCTGAAGACATAAATTATGCGAAATTATAGCATTTTGAAAAATTTAGAAAAAAATTAAGTTATTAGTAAAATATTGTTCTGAATTAAATGATTTTAACTGTATTTTTATGTGCACCTATGTCAGTTTTTTTACATAGCATAAAAAAACTCAAAGTCCTTATTGAAAAAAATAGGCTTAATTCCTGTAAATATTTTTTACTAAATTTTTTAATGTGTGATTTACTTATTGAAATGTTAATTTAAATGTCTGATTTTTACTTTCATTTATAATTCTCCATTGAAAATTTTTATAATTGCTGCTTTTGCATAAATATGGGGATTTTATTATTTATCAATCTCTTTTTATATTATTGCTTAGAAATAATTCTTCCCCCTCTCAAATCTCACTGTATAATTTTTCATTTTTGATGGCATGTCTTCCTTAAATTTTTCTGCTTTATGCACTTTTAAAAGTGACAGCACTACAATAAAAGGAGGAGTAACAAAGTTTATACTTATGAGTATAATAATAAAAATTGATCTTTTGAGTACGATTTTAATATTTGTACAAAGAATATCGAATTTGAAATTTTTTCTTATACAGCGCATCCCCTGCCCCCCTCCCTTCTGTAACATTTTAAAAGTAATAGTGTTGTGCTGTTTTTACTAGAAAATTCTATAGGTAAATCAAACAATGATAGATCCATATCCATTTTAAATAGAATGGAAAAGGAGATAACAATACTTTGTCCTATGTGTGACCTTTGGTCATTAATGTTTTCTTACAATATATGCACCATTGTCAAATTATTTGTATCCAATTTTCAATTAGTATTTTAATCAAAAAAATTTAAGCCACTGGCAAGACTTTTTGATACATTTATTACACTGTAATTAAAAGTATTCATTGGTTATAATTATGCATTTTGGTGGAATTAAAGTATTATAGCCTTTATCCCATAGCAGTTGATAAGGTCGATATACATGTACAGCAGAAAACCTAAATGCTGGCAGTTCTTACTTTATTGCTTTGATAACCAGAATATTAATTTTTAAAAATGTGTTGTAATATATTCTTTTATTATTATTTGTATACTTCTTGATCTGACAGATATTTGCAGTGCGTATTTATTTATAAATATACATAGATTAAATTTTAGTTTGTAAAACACAAAAGTTTTAACTTTGAATTTTTTGTATTCTTGACTAAAGACTTCCAGTTTTGGCAAATTTTCAATGTGTGTCAATAGAAAAGCAAAGTAGAGCACAGTATTTTCCTTCTTTTTTCAGAAAAAAAAAAGTGCATATATATCAACTTTGTCAGGTTTTATTCAATAATTTTTATTGTTTAAAGCAGTTTATAAATTATTTAATTTATTACTATCTGTATTAGAGGCTTATTTAAACAAATATATAAGAATTTTTCTAGTAAATAATTTAACACTGCAAAACCAATATTGTTTGAATGTAATGGTGTTTTATTCATTGTTTATATGAACATTCCAGTTTTGCTTTTTTTTAATGTATCCTGAAGGCTCTATGTCCTACTTTTCATAAGAAGTCTCAATTTTTCTAAAGTTGGTTAAAGCTTTTCAAGATGGGCATAGCCTATCCACTTACACTAAAGGAGTTAATTTTGTATTCTTGCTTTAAAAAAGGAAAAAGAAAAACAGAAAGAAAAAGAAGAAAAAAGTGCAAGAACTGCCATTTTTTTGGTTCAATAGGGTACTCTTTGATGTAATTAGAGAATATTTCTTCTGTAATCAATGTATGAATTTCTCCTTGTGTTTTTAACTCTTTCTGACTAGCTCATTTAATACAGTTCAGTGTTGGATTAGCATTCTGGCAATCATTTGCCGTATTAACAGCTGTGCTAGCTTCTTCATGTATAACAAAATGAGTGGTTGGACACTTTCAGCTTGCATCAAAGTACTCCCACAAGGAATTAGTACCGTACTGTGGATGTAGCTAGCTTCTTGCGTGGGAAGAACACTACTGCATTAGTTCAAACTTTACCTGTGTGTGGCAGAAATGAAATGTGATAGCTAAAATACACTTAATACTGACTGACATTGCATTAGGCGATTTGCAATGTCATTGGCATTTAATTAGGAATTCTCTCTTTCCCCATACTTAATGAAAGTGGATTAGTGTTGGGGGACATATTTAAAGAAGCATCTAAGGCCAAATGTTTTTTACAGTGTAGTAACAAAATTTAGCCGATACTTTATCATTTGCTGCTAGATTTTGCATTATGTGTGTATGTGTTACAAGTTTTAGACTATTCAGTACTTGTAATTGTTTAATTGCTCAAATTATTGTTTTTAATTTTATAATAAATTATTAAAGCTAAGTGATAGTTTTAAATTAAATATTTATTGTATTTTAAATAGTCTCCATTGCAAATTTCAAAAACTTTTAAAATTTTGTTGTCTTAACTTTATAAATGCTCATATTTGTTGAATGCAAATTCAATTTTCAAAAGTATACTTTTTAATTATTATTATATAATTTGGAAATGGGTAACTGTTTTCTCTGTATTTAAGTTTGTATGCATACACACATGGTGAAAATATTTTACTTTGTAATTTAGTGTGGTCCAGCACACATCTTATGTTTTTTGTTACAATTCTGTGCACTTAACTATACATTATCTGTATAATGATATATATAAATATATATCCTTAGCAATGATAGTATCTGCTGTGAGAATATTTTTGAAACTGTGCAAATGCGTTTAAGCACATAATATCCTGGGCCACACAGTTTACAAAGAACTATCAGAGCCATAAAAACTTGTATTGTACACAAAATGTAGTGTATGTGAACTTGCTTTAAGAATCGGATAGTACTTGAGACTATTTTTGCTATTCAATTTATATGTAATGTTCGGATAATGCTAATAATGTGCTTGCTCGTGAGTTTCTGAAGTGCCCATATATATATAAATAGAAACTAAATATATTGGATTATTAAGAAGTAATGTTACATGGGAAAAAAAAAGGAGAGAATTTAGATCACATTTATTACTGAAAAAATTTGGGGTTTAATCTATTTATATACATTGTAATTATTTTACAAATAAAGTTTTATGCTCAAATTGTAATTATATTTTAGGCTTTTTTTTTTAAGAACAATTTATAAAAGTAATTAAAAAATTTTTTAAATGACTTTAAGTAAAACGTATTTTTCTTTAACAAGATTGAAAATGTTAGCAAAAATTATATTTCTCACATATTTAACAAGATTGAAAATGTTAGCAAAAATTATATTTCTCACATATTTAAATGTGTTTAAAATTATAATTATATAAAATATTTATAGGAGACAGTTTATATGTTTTTAACATTCAGTAATTATCTTTTACCAAAAGTTATGCTTTAACTAAATATTTCTGAGCTGTTGAAATTAAAATCATCCAGGTGTTTATCGCGTTAAAGAGGAAAGGGGTGGTGCAAACATTATGAATTATCTGTAATATGTAAATAAATCTTATACAGTTTTTAAAACAAACTATTAAAATTTGGTGAATTCCTGCAGGATTCACACACACACAATTCGTAATTAGATCTTACCCTTGTGTATTTGTAACAAAAAGGAGTATTATATTTCTTTCTTGTGCATAAAATAACTTGCTCTTTTGATATTCATTAATTTAATGCATACTTATTATGCATTATTCTTGTTGTTTTTCTTGTAAGATGAGCTTTTCACTGTGTTCAATTTCAATTGTTCTTGTGCATCATTAATCCTCTTTTTGTGCATACTTGCTGTGATTGCAACATTGGCATAGCTTGACTGAAAATGTTGGGTGTTCGCATGTTGAATTTAAGAGCAGAAGGGAAGTTTCAAATGTTGGAAATCACAAAATTTCGAGACAAAGCCAAGCCCCCTCCCCCAAGATGCTATGCCTGCGTGCATAAAATTCCATTTAATTACTTACCCTAAACCTTCAAATTCAAAAAAGATCTGTTAGTGAAGAAAAAAAATTCAATTGAACTAAAATGAGTCCTTAAATTTATATATAAACTGGATGTTTCAGAATAGTCATTTATCTAGTTTATAAACCAGAATTCTTTATATAATTTTGTTGTGAAGTGCACTAAAAGACAGCAGAAGCAAGTTAGTTCTGCTCACCTGAAAAATTCTTAATTTTGTATTATGGGAAAACCTTATGAAATTTCAGATTTTCTGTTTATAAAAAGACTTTAACCATGAGTTAGAGGGCTCTGGAAATGCAAAACTTCATTTAAATATGCACAAGCTTTGATTCATCACTGAACATAAAATTATTTCTGCTTTCTGTTTATCTGCCTACATATTTAATGCATGTGAAATAGTTGCCTATATCATATTTTATTTATTTAATATCTTGTTTCTTTGCTTCATATTCAGTTACAATGGACATTATTAAAAAAAAAAATTAGATTGAATGAACATGGATAGTATAGGAATTCTTCAAATTCAGAAAAAAAGAAAGAAAAAAGTAAATAAATAAACAATTCTCCATTTCCAGTGAGATTTTTCTAATTTTCTTCATCATGACACAGTGAAAAACATTTCAGGTGCCAAAGAAAAAAATTTCTACGTGTTTTTAATTCCCGTGTTTGGAAATTTTCTCACTACACTATTACTACACTTTGAATGAAAGCATTTTTTAAAATTCTTTCGGGAAAATTCTCTCCTTCAAACCATTTACTGGAGAGTTGTAATTTTTTTTATAACCTATCATCTTGCTGTGGCAGATCCAGACAAAAATTCTAGAGGAGGTAAAAAATGGTTTTGTCTTTTTTTTTTTTTTTTTTTCCCCTGTGAACTCCTTTGAGTTTACAAAATAAGTCAATCTTCTATAGTGTAAACTCACTTCATCTGGTGGGGGTGGGGACACGTGTCGCTGTGCCCCTCCTTTGGATCTGCCCATGTCATTTTGTATTCGCTTTGGGAATATTTAAAAATTTGAAAGGTAGCTTTAAGTCTTTCATAGGCTTTGAAAATTTGTGCCGTTGTATTTTCTAGTGTATCAATTGATATGTATATATTTCAGAACCTAATGTTTTGTGAGCTATTATACTAGAGAGGGGTAATTTATTTACATTGCGTTGACTTTGCTTCCTGTGTTACGAGTCTTTTTGCTCAGAAGTATGCAAAATGTAAAAAACAATTATGTAAATTTTTTTCCATGTTGCAAAATAATATTGCTACAGCAAGGAGATTTTTCACATGGTGAATACTATAAAACATGTATTGTGACAGCATATCTTTGCTTTTTTAGACTTTTGTCATTTTAACAGATTAGATGCATTTATTTTTTAAATATTACCTTAACTCCTTGCCGGTTCAATTTTTTTTTGAGTTGGGGGGTCAAGAAAATGTCAATTTTATTTACTGCATATTTTGATATGCATACATTTTTAAAGCATAATAACACTATTCTCATATGAGATTTCCTAAATCATGTATAATTCTTCCATCTAGTTGGCAAAAAAGTAAATAAAAGTGTTTAAAAACAAAACGGAATAATTCAAGAAAGATTAAGTGAAAAATAAAAAATTTCCTAATGCCCGAGCGATAATCCAAAATGGAACGTTTTACCTGCCCGAGCTCAGCTCGGGGAAATCCAGTAAGGGGTTAATGACCAACAAAATGACCTCTCCTATTTGAAAGAAAAGAAAAAGTTAATATTGAGGATTTTATTCAACAAATATTGATCTTTCTTTTTATGTATTGCAGGGGACTACTGTATCTTTTTCTTCACTGATAAAAACAACATTATGATAACTGTAATGGTATTTGATTAAATAAAAAAATTCTGATTTTAAAAATTCTTACCTATTCTTGCTATGTGATCACACAGGATATTTCTTTCTGCTTGGATATAAAATTTTATTATAAAAACTAATTGGTATACTGAAATTAATTCGAGAGCATTTCAAAGTATCATTCTGGCATTAATAAGTAAAATTCTAGCATTTTCTTGCAAAAAAATAGATATCAAATGATACACTAAAACCTAAATACATCTACATATTGCAGCTACCCTATCTGTGATGGAATTTAAAAAAAGAAAAAAAAATCTGAACTATTAACAAATTCTCATGTTCCAGATATGTATAATTTAAAGCTTTTGTATGCATTTGGCATTTTTCCTATTAGAAGTGAGAGTCAATCTCTATTTGCTTGTTATGTATTGTATAATAAATTTGATAATGTGTATATATATATATGGAATTTACATGATTTGAGATCAGTCTCTGTCGTGGTTGAACTTTTTCAATTCTGCATAAAAGATTCTAAGAAAAAGTGAACTACAGGTCAGTTGCTGTAACCAGTGTACATATATTGCATAGCTACAGGGAAGACTGCGTTACTCAGTTGACCGCAAGATCATTTGTAATCAGTTCTATGTGAATAAGTCATTGTGAGAAATTGGAAGCTCTTGTAGATCATATTCAGTGTATATACATGTTAAGGATTATTTAAACTTTATATTCTATAATGTTTGTAAAAAATATTTCTGCTATGTACTGCAAAGGAATAGTTGTAAAGATCTAAATTCATTTGCAATAAATGTATTTTTGTATCTCTCTTAATTTTTCTTTCTTGTGGAAAAGAACATGTTTTCATTTTACTGTAGAAACCTATTCCACATTTAACTCTTAAATGCCCAGAGTTCCAAACTTCATGCCGGACTTTTAACCCTTTGAGGTGCAACCCTTTCCCAATGTTGAAAAAAGGGCAGCCGTTGCCATCGCTCAACTTAACTACCAGCAAGATGGCGGACGATCGATACGTTCATCGCGTGCCACAGATCTAGAGACCCTTTTTTTTTATGACAGCTGGCTGTGTCGGCACAGCCATCTGCACGATGAGCGTTTCGATCGTCCGCCATCTTGCTGGTAGTTAAGTCGAGCACTGGCAACGACTGCCCTTTTTTCAGCATTGTGCAATCTATCCAGCTGTTCTCACATTCTTCCATTTTTCAGCAGATGTCAGTGCTGTTAGAAAGAATCGTGACTATTTTTTTTTATGGGAAATGACGTGCTAAAAAGTAAAGGATTCTTGTGGAGCGGGAACACAGCATGTTAAAGGGTTAAAACACGTTCACTGCTGGATAGAGCACAAGCCAAATTTCTTATGGCAATCTCACATATAAAATACAGTTTTTAGCAGTAAATGATTCATGTCGTGAATGATAAAATTTCACTTATTTCAAACTGTGTGATTTTCGAAAAATTAATTAGTTATTCACAAAACTGATGTGGGAAATTTAGCTTACATTCCTGGCTATTGTGTAATCGGCAGCAAACATGTTTTTAAATTCGGGCTCTTAAAGTTTAAGACTGTTGGGTGGCTGCCAATTTGGACTCGCTAACTCCATGTTAAAATGGGGCTAGTGAATTATTTGAATAAAAAAAAATTACTGTAGGTTGTTCAGCAGACAATTGTCCATGCACAAATCTTTTCATTTTGTGTATAATCTTTTGATGACTGGGTTAAATTTCTATTAAAATTTTGAAAATTCAGCCTATTGCAGATATAAGTAGTCAAAAATAATTTTGATATTCAATATATTCAAAAAATGAAAAGATTTATAGGTAGGCAATTGTCTGCTAAATAACCTACAGTAATTCTATTAGTTAAATAATTGAAAGTACAGTCAAACCTCATTATATAGTCATTTTTGAAAAATCTTGGCTAATTGAATAGGAATTATGTATTTTAATATTGCTTATATGGTCATGCCATAAAAGCTGTCTTTCAGTAAGAAAAGTGATCTATCCTTTCTTCATTGTGCTGATAAGAAAAGGAACTGCTTGCTGGGTTAGAAAAAGTTTTAACTCCCACCCTCACGTTCACTACTGAAAGCCCCTCATTTCTTTGAAAAGAGGATTGTACCTTGCTCTGTCCACTGTTTAGAAAGAAAAAAAAAAAAAAAAATGTCGGGTGCAGAGCATGTGTCACACCCATCTTTGGAATAAGTTCGAAGTTTTGTTTCCCCACGTTTTCTCACTGTATTTTTGTTCTGCTCAGTCCTGTTTATGTTCATGAGTAACTTGGCTGCAAATGAAAGACCAAAGAATTTGTCTCTTTTGGAGAAAAAGACATTAATCGAATTATTTGAAAAGTCAAGCCTGTCTAAGGCGAGAAAGCATGGAATACCAAGAACTACCATAAATAATATTTTATCTTCAAAATCATCTACCAAGGAGTTCGAAAATGGCTAAGTGTTTCACCTTTTGACAATATCTTCTGATTTGGATAAAAAGTGCCACATCACAAAAATGTGCCAATATCTTCCTTCATCTTAAAAGAATAGGTTTTACTGTTTGCTGCTGACCTAGGAAAATCTAGTTTCAGTGCTAGCAATGAATGGTTACAGAGATTTATTTGCATTACGGTATGACTTAGCTTTAAAAAAAATATCGGGTGAAGCTGCTTATGTGAATGATAAATAGTTAGAGGAATGGAAAGAATCGAAATTAAGTGATGTTCTCAAGCAGTTATAACTCTTCTGATGTTTAACGCGCAGTGTTCCCTCTCTGGAACACCCAACTCTGACGTTTTGACTGTTGCCAGTCATGAAGACTAGATTTGATTTCTATAAAAATAGTTGCGGGTGACACAGCTCCACAAGAATCCTTTACTTTTTAGCACGTCCATTCCCGTCAAAAAATGGTCGCCATTCTTTTTAACAGCTGGCTGTGCCGGGCACAGCTAGCTGTCGTCAAAAAAGGGGTCTCTAGATCTGTGTGCACGCAATGAACATTTCGATCGTTTGCCATCTTGCTGGTAGTTAAGTCGAGCGATGGCAACGGCTGCCCTTTTTTTCAGCATTGGGAAAGAGTTGCACCTCAAAGGGTTAAACAATGCTGATGAGTATGGATTATTCTATCGTACTTTACCAGATAAAACTCTTTCTATTAAAAATAAAAAATGTGTAAGAGGCAAGAAAAGCAAAGAGAGACTTGGCCTTTTATTAGCAGCAAATATGCGCCGAAAAACTCACTCCCTCTGTCATAGGAAAGTTTCCAAGACCCCGTTGAATGAAAAAAGTAAAATCTTTGCCCGTGTTTTACGATGCAAATTTAAAAGCTTGGATGATAGCTTGCATATGGGAGAAAACAACTGACTGTCCGGATAGTCATTTTTCAAGAAAAAGTTTGCTTTGATTATCAACAACTAGTGGCTACCCGCGACTTCGTCCGCGTCGGCTTTAGAATTAGGTCCCGAGAGAAACGAAGCATGTGTGAATAATAAATATGTTTGCGACTAAAGAAACCGCATTTAAATATTATTTGCTTTTTACTTATTTTAAATGAAGTATAATGCATGGTAGTATACTTCATTTAAAATGAGAGTATGCAGAATTACTAAATTTAGATTTTTTTTAGGCATTTGGCGAATAGAGACAGTTACGACAGTATTTTTGAACTGTTTCATAAAAGAAATATTTATGCTTTATGCATGAATTTTACCCTATGTTAATCAGGAATAGTGGAGCTTTTTACTAGAGAAAAAGTTTTAGAATCGGTTCTGTAGTTAAAGAGATGCCCATAGAGCGTAATGTATTACAATTATTTTGAGTGTTCCTTTAAGGGAACTATTTACGCTACATGCATGAATTTTAGCCTATAATACTCAAGAATAGTGTAGCTTACTATCAGTGAAAAAAGTTTAGGAATCGTTTCAGTACTTACAGACATACACATAGAGCGTAATGTAATTCTTATGAGTATCCCTGTAAAAGAACTATTTGCGATATATGCATAAAAGGTAGTCTATAACACTCAGGGTCCCCCCAGTGTCGAAGAGGTTCTGCTCTCAAAACTGGAAGGCGGGAGATGCCAGGTTCAAACTCCGTAGTACACTTTTCTTTATTTATGCTTTTTAATTTGGTGTAAAATCAACATAATTTCCATACTTATTTATGTTTTCTAAGTGCATGCGATTTTGCAAATAGAATTTCTGCTTTATTTCAAAAGTATAAATCATTTTGTGCGGGCGATAAAACGGTTTTTAATTAATAGTTAGAAAAGTAATTAAAATTCCTGAGCCTCAGGTACACTTTGCCGAAGTCATGGGCCCAATCATGCTCAAATTTTCAAAGCTCTGCTTTTTGTGGATTTGTCTGGAGAACATTCATTTTTATTATTAGAGATAGATAGATTTGGCATAAAACTCTCATAATTTCTGTATTATTTAATGTTTTTCAGATGCGCGTGCTTCTTCATTGAAGTAATAGCATTCTTGTTAGCTCAAAACATGAATCACTTGATACGGGTGAAACTCGCCAAGCATGGCAACGTAAAAACGGTTTTTAATTAATAAATAAAGAAGTAATTAAAAATCTAAAATTCTAAGTAGCCTATAACCTTCTCCAGGGTCCCATCTATATCTAAAACCAAAATTCATCATAATTTATTCAGTGGTTTAGCCGTGAAAGCATCATAAACAAACAAACAAACTCACTTTCGCATTTATAATATTAGTTAGGATTGTACTGCCCATTGTAACATTCCCCTGTTTAAATTCTATTGAACTTGTTTATTTTCCTCCAAATAGCACTAGTGTTTCCCAACCCCTAGATCAGAGAGTAATTCAAAACTTTCAGGTAAACTACAGAAAACTACTCTTTAATGGCATGATTTCTTCTATCAGGGATGAGATTTTTCAGCTTTTTGGCTGATTTCAGCTTTTTTTAAATTATTAGGAATTCATTTTTTTGTCTTTTTTCTCTGAAAATTCTTTTTTTCTGTGGTTTCTGATAGTAGTTATTAATTACTGTGTAACGATTATCTTGTAGCATGTTTTGATTCTTTACTTCTTAAAACTTCTTTCACATATAAATATCACGTGTACAAATTTTTTGCTCTCATATAATTTCAGTCTTTTTGCTTTTTTGCCAATCTCATCCCTGTTCTATTGACAAAAAAGTTTAGTGTGTCTTTGTTGGATGCCCTGTTGATAGAGCTTGGAATAATGTATATAAAAAAAAAAAGCATTTCAAACTTGTTTGTGATCTTGAAAAAGTAATGATTAAAAACATCTAAACCAAAGAAAAGGCAATCCTACATAACTGAATACTATTTTAAATGATGAATTGTGTTTCTAACTTCTGTAAGTATATTATGCATCAATTATTATTTTCTTTATTACTTTCAATTATTACATCAGTTATTACTTTATATCTAATTACTGCATCAATAATTAAATAAGAAAAATTAAGCCTAATAACAATATACAGACGTGCCAAGTCTTGGGATTTTGGATTAAGTCTCAGGCTTTTTGATTCTGTTTTGGGCCTGCGAAGTTTTTAGATTTTTTAAAGAATTGAAACTCATTGAGAGTTTCAATTCTTCTTAAGAGTTCACAAAATCAGTTACTTAAAATAAGATATTATTTCAAATTTTATTGTTATAAATTATCTTTATATAATTTTTAGGTTTGAGTAGTTTACATTTTGATCGGTGCTTTGTAATTTCTGATATTTCATTGGCAAATATTTGAAATTGAATTTCTTTACACTCTACAACTTAGCACTCTCTTATTACTCAGGTTTATATGTGTGCACGCGGCATTTATGAAAAGAAACTACATCTGTATTGAATATACATAAATTTTATGCTGAAAGTAAATGCATTAAAAATCTCAGGCTTTTTGAAACTACAAAGCAGGAGATATCAGGCATTTAAATTTTGGAAAGTTGGCACGTCTGAATATAAAACTCTGTTTTTCCTTACATATTTATTTGCAATCTTTGCTAATTTTGAATTTTAGTTTTTAAAAAAAGAAATATTTTTAAGAAAACTGACTAGTTCTTCAGATTTGAAATTTGCAGTAATCCACACTATAGTTTCTGAGAAAAAATTCTGAAAATTTTCATAGTTCTAGCACTGTAAGTTTATTTCTTATCTGGAGTCGAAGTTAACAAAAAAGCAGACCTCCAAAAAAGTGTCAAGTTTATTTTTATTTATTTCTTTTTTTCAAAAAATTTAAGTAACTTCAAATTTGTTTCAGTTCACAGTATGTTTTCTGCAGAAACAGTCTAAAAATTTTCATAATTCTGGCTGAAAAAGTGTCAAGTTTTACAATTTTTTTTAAAAAGTTAAATATCTCTTCAAATTTTATCTCAATGTTGGTATTCAATCTAGTTTCTAAGGAATCATTCTGGAAAGTCTCTTAATTATATCATCCTAAATTTATTTGTAATCGTGAGCGAAAGTCAAGAAAATAGCGTTTTCTCTGAAAAAGAATCAGGTTTAATATATATATATATATATATTTTAATTAAATAACGTTTCAAGTTTTATCTGAATGCCATTTCTCATTATAGTTTTAGAGGAAACATTCCGAAAATTATCATAGTTATGTGATAAGTAAGTTTTATTTTCTATCCTGAGCGAAATTCAACCGAAATCCTCCATTTTCAGGATCAACTCTGGATACAGTTGCATTTTTTGTAAAATGCAAAAATGAAATGAGAGTTGTTCCATTTCTGTAAAAGCATTTCCAAAAATCTATAGATTGTATAAATAATCTGCTAATGATAAATCATTCAAGTCCTGAAATGGAACATTTTAACGGTACATACGAAAAACGACCTAGTATGAAAGAATGAAAAATAACACGTTAATGAAAGAAATTTCTGAAAAACAATAACTTACACGTGTTATTTTTCATTCATTGCTTATTTTATGTTACTTGTGTTTCATTACTAACAATAACTAAATATTGGGACTCAACTAGTCTTGATGGTAAGTGCAGGTGATTGGAGACTCCAGGAAAGTTTCAAAGCAGGCGCAATCGGTATGTCTTTTTCTTTTTTTTAAGTCTTGATGCGCATTTAATTTGTTTGCTCTCATCATTCAAAGACTCCTCGCCCCATGATACGTGGTTATGCCACTGAAAATGGTAGACGGCCGAAGTGTGAAGGTCACGGGTTGTTCAGGTCCCATCGCGCGGCTGCCGATCTAACGGTCTGGAGTTTTGGTAGGTTTTCTCCAGATGTAACGTGAGTGCGCGTTAGAACCCCTTAGAAAGTCCTCCTACCAAAGCAGCCCCCATTGGCAGATCGCCCTAGTGTACAGATTTGAACGTTTTTTTTTTAAATAAGGAACCTGAAATTTAAATAAATAAATAAGTACATAAACATTAAAAAAAAGAATAAACTTGAACTCTGTTACAATGACCTTCTTCTACACTGACAACTCTCTTAACGCGTGTAATATTTAGTATCGTTCAATAATTCGCCCATAGAAGCGAAACTAGCTTAGCCCTTTAACGCGCAGTGTTCCCGCTCTGGGAACAACCAAACTCTGGCGTTTTGACTGTTGCCAGTCACGAAGAATAGATTGGATTTCTATAAAAATAGTGGCGGGTGACATAGCGCCACGAGAATCCTTTACTTTTTAGCACGTCATTTCCCGAAAAAAAAAATGGTCACGATTATTTTTAAGCGCACTGACATCTGCTGAAAAATGGAAGAATGCGAGAACATCTGGATAGATTGGGAAAGGGTTGCGCCTCAAAGGGTTAAACCATCTTTATTTTCCAGCGTCATCTATCCAGTCCCTTAAATGATATTGGCCGAGTTCGATTGTTTGTGTACCTATAATCTGCACGTATATTTAATATCCACAATTAAGGCTTCTTTTGGAGTAAACTAAAGGCAATAACAAAAAATCATTAATTATATAAAATTTTTCTATTTTAAAGGATTTTTTATGTTTTGATCTTTAGAAGGTGGGGCTTCAGTTTCTTCATGGATGCAGCTACGAACATATTCATTAAAGGAAAAATAATATTAAAAACAAAACTATACTGAAAGCTATAAAGCAAGTGGCTAGTGAATGAATTAAAAATTTTGTATTCAGAAGAAAATGAGTTATGGAGTTTTCTGAAAGAAAGCATTTCGAAATAACAGTAAAGTTCTACTTATACGCTATTCTCACTTATAACAACTGTTAACATTTATGCGTCGTTTTCATGTTAAGTTTACTATTCATTCGGAAATTTTCTGTCTGTGTCATTATTTTCTTATTTAGTGTGAAACACATTTCTTAACCTTTGAGGCGCAATTCTTTCCCAGTGTTGAAAAAATCTGATGTGTCCAACACATGACTTCCTTGCACGTCCATTAGATCAAAAATATTTTCGACGAACTTCCTCTAAATTTATTTGTTTGAAAGAGATAAAATATCAATAATAGTAAGGTTTAGCGATTTCTAGCCAAATATTTCGATATCGCCAAGCTGAGTTCAATTTGAAAGATTTCCTTCTGACACTTTATTTGGCGATATTTCACCAAAAGCCGACAAATTTGAGATAGTCAGCGAGATTTTGGGGATAGCCAAAGTAGTCATTGACCACAGACTTTCAATGAATTGAATGCATCTATACACCTCAATGTATTCAAAGTCATTTCGCTCACCATGTAAATAAATTCTCAGTCGATTGCTGTCAAAAAAGATATTGAAAACAGTTAGATATTACAATAGTTCTAAATACAAAGTTAAAAAATCTACGGGTTAAAGTTTTAGAGTTATACAAAATAGGAAATAATTTTTGGCGCCAAATTTGGCGATATTTCGGCGAAACTCGTCAATGTCGACGACATTTGGCGAGATTTTAAGCATAAACCAAACAATGACAGATTATCGCCAAATTTGGCGATATTTCGCCAAAACTCGCCAAGAACGATGACAAATGGCGATACTTTGGGCATGGACCAAATGACTGACTATCGCCAAATTTGGCGATATTTCGCCAAAACTCGCCAAGGTCGAGGACAGACGGCGAGATTTTGGGCATGTACGAAACAATGACTGTCTACAGTTGTATTATAATGAAGATGTACATAGACATTAAGGTACTGAAATTCTTTTCGGTGGTCCTGTAAATAAACTCTCCAGTAGATTGGAACCAAAAATCGAGACAACTAGATGTTACAACATTCTTATATATGAAATTTCATAATAGTTTTTGAGATTTGAGAGTTAAATATGCACACACGTACACCAAAAGTCGCCAAGCTTGGCGACTTTTGGCATAGTTCTTGAGGGAGGCACGTGACCGTGGCCGGACCATTACCTAACTTATGTGGTAGGACGGTATTGTGCTTGAAATGGATGAATGCCTCTAAAATTGCTATTGACCGTAATGTATTGGAAATCTTTTGAGTGTTCCTGTAGCAGAACTATAAATGATAAAGACACTTTTTTTAATGGAGAAATTCATTTTCTAACTCTTTACAGCATATATCACTTTTGAGTCGTTTGAAATAGCCCAATACCTCTAAAAAACGCTTTGATGAATTTCGGCCCATAGAGCGTAATGTATTTCGAATCTTTTGGGCGGTCCTGTAGATAAACTATTCAGTCGAATGGAACCGAAAGGGAAGGTGCACAACTAGATGTTACAACAATCCTAAATATAAAGTTTCAACATTCAACGCCTAACAGTTTTTGAGATATGCAAGTTTAATGAATTTCGGCCCATTGAGTGTAATGTATTTCGAATGTTTTGGGCAGTCCTGTAGATAAACTATCCAGTCGAATGGAACCAAAAGGGGAGGCGCACAACTAGATGTTACAACTATCCAAAATATGAAGTTTCGACATTCTACGCCTAATAGCTTTTGAGTTAGGCGAGTTTAATGAATTTCGGCCCATAGAGCTTAATGTATTTCGAATCTTTTGGGCGGTCCTGTACATAAACTATCCATTCGATTGCCACCAAAAGGGGAGGTGCACAACTAGATCATAGAACAATCCTAAATATCAAATCTCAACATTCTACGACCAATAGTTTTTGTGATAAGCGAGTTACATACATACGTACGTACGTACGTACAGACGGCATGGAAAAACTGGCCACAGTAGACTCGCCACTGGTCAAAATGAGTTGCAGACGCGTTAATAGGATCGTGCATGCTAGCCTACGATGAGATGCATCGAAAAAAATTTTTTAATTAAATTTAGAGGTAGTCAAAATCGGTTTTTATGTCGAAATTTGGCCCCCAAAATTTTTCGGGATCACATTACTTCCTTATACTACGTACAAGGAAGTAAAAAGGGCAGCCGTTGCCATCGCTCGACTTAACTACCCGCAAGACGGCGGATGAACGTTTCGATTGTCCGCCATCTTGCTGGTAGTTAAGTCGAGCGATGGCAACGGCTGCCCTTTTTTCAGCTTTGGGCAATCTATCCAGCTGTTCTCGCGTTCTTCCATTGTTCAGCAAATGTCAGTGCTGTTAAAAAGAATCGTGACCATTTTTTGACGGGAAATGACGTACTTTAAAAAGTAGAGGATTATAGTGGAGCTAAGTCACCCGCAACTATTTTTATAGAAATCCAATCTATTCTTCGTGACTGGCAACAGTCAAAACACCAGAGTTGGGTGTTCCCAGAGCGGGAACACTGCGCGTTAAATGGTTAACCATCTTCCTTTAAAAGAGGCAGTCTACTATATTGAAAAGGGTAAAACTTATTTTGTTTGTTAGAATATGAGTGAAAAAATACTTTACAGACTTAATTCAATCAGTAACGCTGTAAATAATAATAAGATTAGCACATCGGGTGACTGTGAAAGACATTTTTTAATTCAGTGTCTGTGTAACCATAAATCACGTCTTAACTAGTGTGCAATGTTTATTTGATCAATCCTATTGATATCTGATACTTAAACTGTGGTATATAATAAAGATAGGATGTTTCACATTTTTCATTAATGTTTATTTTAAAATTTAGTTATTGTTTTCAGAGTGAAAACTATTACGTACTGTTAAGTACTTTACTATACCACCTTCAAAACTACTTTGTAAAAATAATTCCATTTTCATAAATTTGCATTAATAGTGTGTTAGAATTATTTTGAGTGTCCCTGTTAAACAGCTATTTATGCTATATGCATGAAAGGTAGCCTGTAGTACTCAGGGTTGGTGTAGCTTTCTATCAGTGAAAAAAGTGTTCGAATCATTTTAGTAGCTACAGAGATGCCCATGCAGCGTTATGTATCAGAATTAATTTGAGTGTCCCTGTAAAACCACGGGCGCCCATAAGAATTTTTCGTGCGGGGGGGGAGCAAACTTTTAAAAAAATTGTGGGGTCAAATTTCAAACTTTTAACAAGTTTAATTCTGGCTTTGACATTAACGTAAAACTCTAGGGGGGGGAGGGAGGAAGTGCCCTACCTTGCCCACTTATGGGCGCCCATGTGTGAAACAGCTATCTATGCTAAATGCACCAAAGGTTGCCTGTAGAGTAGTGCCACTTTATGTAAGTGAAAAAGAGTTTAGAATTAGTTTAGTAGTTACAGATAAACCAATAGATCGTTAAGTACTTCATGTGAATGTCCCTGTAAAAGAATTATTTGTGATATATGCTTTAAAGGTAGCCTATAATACTCAGGAATTGTGTAGCTTTCCAATAGTGAAAAAAAGTTTTAGAATCGGCTCAGTGGTTACAAAGATACCCGTGGAGCGTAGTGTATTTATTATGAGTGTCCCTGTAAATCAACTAACTATGCTGTATGCATAAGAGGTAGCCTATAGTACCCAAGAAATAGTGTAGCTTTCGATCTGTGCAAAAAAGTTTTAGCATCACTTCAGTAGTTAATGAGATGTTCAGACAGCGTAATGTATTAGAATTATTTTGAGTGTCCCTGTAAAACAACTATTTATGCTTTTTGCATGAAAGGTACCCTATAGTAATAAGGTGTAGTGTAGCTATCTATCAGGGAAAACGTTTTAGAATTGGCTTAGTAGTTAGAGTAACCAATAGATTGTAATGTAATTCGTATGCTTGTCCCTGTAAAAGTACTTTTTTATACATGAACACGGCCTATAACGCTCAGGAATAGGGTAAATTTCCATTAGTGAAAAAAGTTTTAGAATCGGTTCAGTAGTTACAAAGATACCACTGGAGCCTAATATGATTATTATGTATGTTCCTGTAAAAGAACTATCACCGCTGTGTTCATGAGAAGTAGCCTATAATACTCGTGAATAGCGTAGCTATCTATCAGTGAAGAGGGATAAAAAAAAACAGAATCGGTTCGGTTCAGTAGTTAGAGATGCTCACAGACCGTAATGTATTATAATTATTTTGATTGACCCTGTAAAAGAACTATTTATGTTATATGCATGAAATGTAACCAAAAATACTCAGGAATAGTTTATCTTTCTATTACTCGAAATTTTTTAGAATCGATTCAGTGGTTACAGAGATGCCCGTAGAGCCTCGTGTAATTTTTGAGTGACCTTGTAAAGGAACTATTTGTGATGCATGCATGAAAGGTAGCCTATAATACTCAGGAATAGCGTAGCTTTCCATCAGTGAAAAAAGTTAGAATCGGTTCAGTAGTTACAAAGATACCCATGGAGCGTATTGTAATTCTTATGAGTGTCCCTGTAAAAAAAACTATCTATGCTGTATGCATGAGAGGCAACCTATAATACTCATGGATAGCGTAGCTCTCTATCAGTGAAAAAAAAAATACTATCCGTTCTGTAGTTAGAGATGCTCATAGACCAAAGTGTATCTTTCTGTTACAAAAAAAATTTTTTTTGAATCGATTCGGTGGTTACAGAGCTGCCCATAGAGCTTAATGTAATTTTTATGACTGACTCTGTAAAGGAATATTTTGTGATATATACACGAAAGATAGCCTATATTAATCAGGAATAGTCTAGCTTTCTATTGGTGAAAAATTTCTAGAATAGGTTTAATAGCTACTGAGATGCCCGTGGAGCGTAACGTATTAGAATTATTTTGAATGTCCCTGTAAAATAACTATCGGTGATATATGCATGAATTTCAGCTTATGTTACGCAGGAATATTAGCTTTCTATCAATGAAAAATTTCTAGAATAGGTTTAATAGCTACTGAGATGCCCGTGGAGCGTAACGTATTAGAATTATTTTGAATGTCCCTGTAAAATAACTATCGGTGATATATGCATGAATTTCAGCTTATGTTACGCAGGAATATTAGCTTTCTATCAATGAAAAATTTCTAGAATAGGTTTAATAGCTACTGAGATGCCCGTGGAGCGTAACGTATTAGAATTATTTTGAATGTCCCTGTAAAATAACTATCGGTGATATATGCATGAATTTCAGCTTATGTTACGCAGGAATATTAGCTTTCTATCAATGAAAAATTTCTAGAATAGGTTTAATAGCTACTGAGATGCCCGTGGAGCGTAACGTATTAGAATTATTTTGAATGTCCCTGTAAAATAACTATCGGTGATATATGCATGAATTTCAGCTTATGTTACGCAGGAATATTAGCTTTCTATCAATGAAAAAATTTTTAGAATCTGTTCAGTGTTTTCATAAATGCCCTTCGAACATAATGTAATTTTTATGAGTCCCTGTAAAATTGTGATATATGCATTGAAGGTAGCGTATATTACTCAAGAATAGTGAAGCTTTCTGTCAATGGAAAAGTTTTAGAATCGGTTTAGTAGTTGAAGATTCCGTAGAGCGTAATATAATTCGTATGTGTCCTTGTAAAAGCACAAGATGTCCATAGAACGTAATGTATTCAAATTGTACTGAGTGTCCCCATAGAACTATATATGCCAATGCACGAAAGTTGGCCTATATGTGAATGCAGTGTATAAGCGTTTTAACCCATACTTCTGCATATATTTTAAAAATTACACTTCCATTTGTTGAAAGGCACTAGTCCGATCTTTCCAACTCTATTATTGATGGATATTCTTAAAAAAGGATTGTTATACGATATATTTTTGCTTTCATCTCAGCAGATACGTCCCTGTGTTTAAAGTCCATTTTCAATAAAGATTTAGGCCACTGTTAAAGAGTATATTATTGACACAATCTTAAAAATCTTTGCTATACCGTATATTTTTTTCATTTTAACAATTACACCCTTTGCTGACAGTCATTTTTTAATAAGGATTTATTCCGTTGTTTCTAAGTATATTGTTCACACATTCTGGAAAAGTATTGTTCTAACATATAGTTTTTTATATATTTCAAACAATTATGCCCTTTCTTTAAAAGTATTGTTTAATAAAGGTTTAGTGCATTGTTTCTAAGTATATTTTTGACACAATCTTAAAAGGCTTGGTTGTAATGTGTATTTTTTGCATTGTTTCTAACAATTACATCACTCTGTTGAAAGGCATTTTTAATATAGTTCATTGTTTCAAAGTACATTATTGACACACATTATCAAAAAGCATTGTTTAACAGTATATTTTTCCATTGGTTCCAACAGTTACCTCCTTTTGCTGAAAGGCATTTTTAATAAAGGTTTATTTTATTGTTTCTAAGTGTACTTCCAACAAACTCTTAAGAGCATTATTCTACCAAATACTTTTCCATATATTTCAAACAATTACGTCCCTTTGTTGAAAAGCATTTTTAATAAAGGATTAGTTCAATATTTCAAAGTATATTATTGACACTTACTGTTAAAAAGCATTGTTCTACCGTACATTTTTGCATTTTTTCCCAACAATTACGTCCTTTTTGAAAATCATTTTTAAGAAAGGTTTAGTTCACTGTTTCAAAGTATACATTATTTACGCTTATATGCTTAAAGAGCATTGTTATACTATACCGTACGTTTTGCATCATTTCAAACAATTAGGTCCCTTTGTTGAAAATCATTTTTAATAAAGGATTAGTTCACTATTTCAAAGAATGTTATTTACACTTATTGTTAAAGAGCATTGTTATACTTGACACAATACAATACTTGCCTGTTCTTCTAAAAGAATTATTTGTGATATATTCATAAAAAGGCAGTCTAAAATACTCAGTGGCTTTCTATCGGTGAGAAAAGTTTTAGAATTGGTTCAGTAGTTAGAGAGATAACCATAGAGTGTAAATGTATAATGTTGCAGAATTACTCTGCTTGTTTCCGGGGTCGCCGTTCTAAAGTCCAGTTGGTGTAAAAAGTTCTAGTAAAAAGTCCACTGGTCAGGATGGAACACAACTTTATTGCTTCTAGAACTTCGTAGAACAACCAGCTGTACAAAATTCACAAGCACAATTAAACTATAATGTGCTTTTACAGTCCGCTTAGATCTGAAGCTTTCATAAATGCTGTAATTCTCACACAAAATAAACACTTCCACAAGTAAAATTCAGTGGAAATATACTGACACTGACTCACACTGAACTGGGGCTTTTGAAGCGCTTCTATTTATAGCCGACGCATAGAGGGTACAAGAAGCTTCCAGAAAAGTCTATTTCACGAACATTCCACATAATGCGAGAATATTGATGACGTCATAGAAGAGAAATGTTAGGTTATTATGCGTTTTTAATGCCGGTAAACCAACTTCCAGGCCCCATTGGGAAAATCGCGCCAAATGACCAAAATGTCGCCAAGCTTGGCGACTTTTGGCGAAATATCGCCAATTTTGGTGCCAAAAATAAGTCCCCAAAAGTGAAGAGATCGAGGCTCTAGGACGAATATTTCTCGAGTTTTCTAGAAACCCCATATATTTGAATGGGAAACCGTAACCTCCGTATCTCCGGTTCTAACTGGCCGATTTTGATGAAAGTAAAAGCAAAATTTATCTATTTGAAGCGTAGAATACGAATTTTAAGCCCCAGAGCAGCGGTTGCCCCGAAAATTCGTAACAATAATAATTTTGAGTGTCCCTGTAAAAGAATTATTTACGCTGCATACATTAAATGCAGCCTATAATAATCAAGAATATTGTATCTTTCTATTAGTAAAAAAAAGTTTAAAAATCAGTTCTGTAGTTACACAGATGCCCACAGAGCGTAATATAATTCTTATGAGTGTCTCTGAAAAAAAATTATGTGTATATGTACATATCTACATATACCTGCATAAAAGGCAGTGTATAATTTTCAGGAATAGTGTAGTTTTTATTGGTGATAAAAGTTTGGGAATCGGTTCAGTAGTTAGAGAGATACCCATAGAATGTATCGCATTTGAATTATTTTGAGAATTCCTGTAAAAGAAATATTTATGCTATATGCATGAACTTTAGCTTATGATACTAGGAATAGTGCAGCTTTCTACCTGAGAAATGTTTTTAGAATCTGAGTCGTTTGAAATAGCCCAATACCTTTAAAAACGCTTTGATGAATTTCGGCCCATAGAGCGTAATGTATTTCGAATCTTTTGGGCGGTCCTGTAGATAAACTATCCAGTCGAATGGAACCGAAAGGCGAGTTGCACAACTAGATCTTACAACAATCGTAAATATAAAGTTTCAACATTCTACGCCTAATAGTTTTTGAGATATGAGAGTTTAATGAATTTCGGCCCATTGAGCGTAATCTATTTCGAATGTTTTGGGCGGTCCTGTACATAAACTATCCATTCGATTGAGACCAAAAAGGGAGGTGCACAACTAAAACCACACAAAATGCAAGAATATAGATTAAAAAAAAAAACGTGATTGAAAGAAATAGCACTCTCAAGAGCTAACAAAGGTTTAGACCACTGTTTTAAAGTATTGTTGCAGAATACTCTGCTTGTTTCCTGGGTTCGTCGTTCTAAAGTCCAGTTGGTGTAGAAAGTTCTAGTAAAAAGTCTCTTGTCAGGATGCAACACAAACTTTATTGCAGCTAGAACTTCGTAGAACAATCAGCTTTACAAAATTCACAGGCACTAACGGCCAGTAGCTCGTTTAAAACAGTCCACTCAGTACCGAAGCTTTCACAAATGCTGTAATTCTACCATAAAAAAGATCACATCCACAGGTAAAAATTCAGTGGAAATATTCGAGGGATAACACAAACAGTCCCTCAAGAATTTACACACAGCACTTTAAAACAGCTTCGAAAACGCACGCGGAAACACCGCTTCTAACACAGATCAAAGCGCCGTATACTTCGGCAGCTCTATCAGCTCTCCACCAGAGATCACTCCACACACTGCGGGAGCTAACTCACACACTGAACTCTTGGAGAAGCGCGCTCTGGTATTTATAGAGGAGGCAGAAGCTGCGAGGAGCTTCGAGAAAAGTCTATTTCTCGAAGATTCTGCATAAAGCGGGAGTTTTGATTACGTCATAGAAGAGAAATGTTTGGTTATTATGAGTTTTTAATGCAGGAAAACCAACTTCCAGGCCCCATTGGGAAAATCACGCCAAAAATGACCAAAATGTCGCCAAGCTTGGCGACTTTGGGCGAAATATCGCCAAATTTGGCGCCAAAAATAAGTCCCCAAAAGTGAAGTTACTGAAGGCCTAGGACCAATATTTCTTGAGATTTCTAAAAACCCCATAGAAAAACAAAGTGGAAACCGAAACCTCCGTATCCGTTTCCAGTTGACCGATTTTGTTGCAGCAAAAAGCAAAATTTAACTATTTGAAGCTTAGAATACGAATTTTAAACTATTTTAAGCCCCAGAACGGCGGATTGCCCCGAAAATTCGTAACAACATATTATTGACACACATTTTTAGAGCATTGTTATACCGTCTATTTTTGCATTATGTCGAATAATTAAGTCCTTTTGTTGAAAGTCATTTTAAATAAAGGTTTAATCCACTGTTTCAAAGTATATTATTGACACACTTTCTTAAAGAGCATTGTTATACGTATATTTCTACATTATTTCCAACAATTAAGTCCTTTTGTTGAAAGTCATTTTAAATAAAGGTTTAGTCCACTGTTTCAAAGTATGTTATTGACACACTTTCTTAAAGAGCATTGTTAAAGCCGTGTATATTCTGCATTATTTCCAACAATTAACGTCCATTTGTTGAAAGTCATTTTTAATACAGGTTTAGTCCACTGTTTCAAAGCATATTATTAACGCACATTTTTAAAGAGCATTGTTATATCCTGTATTTTTTCATTATTTCAACAATTACATCCCTTTGTTAAAAGTCATTTTAAATAAAGTTTAGTCCACTGTTTCAAAGTATATTATTGACACAATTTCTTAAAGAGCATTGTTATACCGTGTATTTCTGCATTATTTCCAACAATAACGTCCCTTTGTTGAAAGTCATTTTTAAATAAAGGTTTAGTCCACTGTTTCAAAGTATATTATTGACACACTTTCTTAAGAGCATTGTTATACCGTATATTTCTGCATTATTTCCAACAATTAACGTCCCTTTGTTGAAAGTCATTTTAATTAGCGGTTTAGGGTCCACTTGTTTTTCAAAAGCATATTATAGAACACCGTCTTTCTTTAAAGAGCATTGTTACATATCCGTTGGTATTGTCTGAATTAATTTCCAACAGATTATAACGTTCCATTTTGTTGAAAGGGTACCCCCCCCATTTGTTTAATGACCCAGGTTTAAGTCCCACTGTCTTCAAAGCATTATTAAGGCAACATTTTTAAGAGCATTGGTTATATCCCTGTATTTTTTTCCTTATTTCCCAACAATTTACCTTTCCCTTATTGAAAGTCCGGTTTTTAACATAGAAGGTTCAGGTCACTGTTTCAAAGTATATTATTGTGACACATTTTCTTATAAGACGGCGATGGTTATACTGTGTATTTCGGCATTCTTTCCATACAATTAACGTCCCTCCCTTTGTTTTGGAAAGGACTCATTTTTTTAATAATGGTTTAGTCACTGTTTCAAAACTACACTTGCTGGCCACCCAAATTGCAACACCAAGAAAAACAAGAGATATCACAACAAAATTTATTGTGTAGATAACATGTTGACCAAGTAACAAATGATTAAATTTACAGCATTCTATGAAGCGTGGTTCCTGCCAAAATCAGTACCCAGAGTAGCCGCCGTTGTTGGAGATCACAGCTGCCACACGCCTCGGCATTGATTCAAAGAGACTTTGAATGTGTTCTTGGGGTACAGCAGACCAAGCAGCTTCCACACGTTGCCAAAGTTGATCTGGTGTGACAGCTGGGGATGAACTCTGGGTCAGTCGTTGAGCAACCATGGACCACATGTTTTCTATCGGCGAAAGATCCGGAGAGCGCGCCGGCCAGGGAAGCAATTCAATCTGGTGATTGACGAAGAACCCTTGGACAATGCGTGCCACGTGTGGCCGTGCATTATCCTGCTGAAATATGGCTGTTGGCAAGCCCTGAAGGTAAGAAAGGACAACTGGCTCCAACACCTCGGAGATGTAGCGCTGGTGGTTAAAGTACCGGCAATGCGTACTAGAGGAGTGCGAGAGAGATATCCGATACCGCCCCATACCATAATACCCGGTGCAGGACCAGTGTGACGGTGCATAATGCAGCTGTTCAGCATCCTCTCTCCACGGTGTCTCCAGACTCGAATCCGACCGTCGTGGTGTTGCATACAGAAGCGTGACTCGTCAGTAAAGAGAATTTCATTCCATTCTGTCGTCCACATCCTTCTTTCATCGCACCATTGGCGGCGGAGACGTCTGTGGTTCCGCGTCAGAGGTAGACAAAGCAACGGACGTCTTGCGGACAGACCATTCTGCTGTAAACGACGTCGAATGGTACGCGCAGACACTGGATGATGCGTTACAGACTGAATCTGCTGTGATATGGTTCGTGATGTGACTGAGCGGTCCGTCACTGCCATGCGTACAATCTGCCTGTCATCACGTGACGTGGTGCACTGAGGTCGATGCGGTCGATCACGTCTGTCCGTCGTACCCTCCTGCACCCAACGATCACATATCCGCATCACAGTTGTTTGGTTTCGTCCAATACGACGACCGATTTCCCTGAAAGATAACCCACAATCTCGGTATGCCACTATCCTTCCTCTGTCAAACTCGGATACTTGATCAAAAGATGATCGTTGTTTCCTACGAGGCATAATTTATCGTTTTTTTGAAAAAAAAGCAAGAAAAACACAATTGCTGTACTTGAAACCGTCGAAATCTCCAAGCCTTAAATAGCGCTTTGAGGTGGCGCCACAGGCGCGCTTGATGTGCGTCTGCGCTGAAATTCTAATCATTTGCATATCTCACCTCAGCTAATGCATGTTGTAAATTTCATATTATTTGCATGCTTCCTTCAGGGTGTTGCATTTACGATGGCCAGCAGTGTATATTATTTACAAAACTTTCTTAAAGAGCATTGTTATACCGTTTTTTCTACATTATTTCCAACAATTAACGCCCGTTTGTTGAAAGTCATTTTAAATAGCGGTTTAGTCCACTGTTTCAAAGCATATTATTGACACACTTTCTTAAAGAGCATTGTTACACCGTGTATTTCTGAATTATTTCCAACAATTAACGTCCATTTGTTGAAAGTCATTTTTAATACAGGTTTAGTCCACTGTTTCAAAGCATATTATTGATTCACATTTTTTAAAGAGCATTGTTTTATCCTGTATTTTTCCTTATTTCCAACAATTACGTCCCTTTATTGAAAGTCATTTTAAATAAAGGTTCAGTCCACTGTTTCAAAGTATATTATTGACATACTTTGTTAAAGAGCATTGTTATACCGTTAATTTTTGCATTATTTCCAACAAATACGTCCCTTTCCCTTTGTTGAAAGTCATTTTAAATAAAAGTTTAGTCCACTGTTTCCAAGTACATTATTGACACACATTTTTAAAGAGCATTGTTATACCGTGAATTTTTGTATTTCTAACAATTACGTCCTTTTGTTAAAAGTCATATTTGATAACGGTTTAGTTCACTATTTCAACGTATATTATTGACAAACATTCTTGACTAGCATTGTTAAATCGTATATATTTTAATTGATTCTAACGGTTACGCCCCTTTATTGTAAGCGATTTTTAATAAAGGTATAGTCTATTGTTCCAAAGTATATTATAGCTACATTTTTAAAAAGCATTATTATACCATATTTTATAGCATTGCTTTTAAAAATTATGTCTCTTTATTGAAAGTTATTCTACTAATATGACAAATGTAAAAGTTCGCATTTTTGTGCGTTTGAGTGTTTTTGAACTCAATCACGCAAAACCACAGAACGGATTTGCGTAAAATTTGAAATGAAAATAGCTTACGCCCTGGATCAATATGCAGTCTACCTTTTATGCATATAGCATAAATAGTTCTTTAACAGGTACGCTCAAAATAATTCTAATACATTGCGTTCTATGTACATCACTGTAAGCACTATATAAGTTCTAAAACTTTCTCCCCTAATAAAAAGCTGCACCGTACCTGAGTTTTATAGGCTACCTTTTATGCATATGTCACAAATAGTTCTTTTACAGGGAGACTCATAAGAATTGGATTACGCTCTATGGCATCTCGGTAAATATTGAACCGATTCTCAAACATTTTTCATGGACAGAAAGCTGCAATATTCCTGTGTATTATAAGTTAGCTTTATCCATTATATCACATAGTTCTTTTGCAGCGACACTCATAAGAATTACATTACGCTCTGAAACGGTTTATATATGTATATATTGTTAAGAATTTTCGGTTTGTTCTGCCTCCCAGATATTAAAATTATTCTAAAATTCGTACCCTACGCGTCAAATAATTAAATTTTGCATTTTGTTGTATCAAAATCGGTCAACTAGAACGCGCCGTACGGAGTTTTGGGTTTGCCCATTGTTTAACATAGGTTTTTCTAGAAATCTCGAGAAATATTGATGCTAGAGCTTTGGTGATTTCACTTATGGGAACTTACTTTTGACGCCAAATTTGGCGATATTTCGCCAAAAAAGTCGCCAAGCTTGGCGACATTTCGGTCATTTGGTGCGCTTTTACCAATGGGGCCAGTAATGCTTGTTTTCCTGCATTAATATTGCGCTGTAGCTTAGTGTTACTAATTTCCATTTCCTTGACATAATCAAAATTCGAGCTTTATGGGGATTCTTCGAGAGATTCTTCTTCACCAGAATTTTCGCTTAGCTTCTGCGACACCTATAAATAGAGGCAGGGCAGGCCACCAGAGATAGTTATATTCGAACGCTAATTGAGCATTACTCTGTAAATTGTGCTATTGGAAGCAATATTTTGCTTGTTTTTGAGTACAGAGTGTAAATTCTTCATTGCTGCGTCCTGAGGGACTGTTTATGATTTCCTTTGTAAGTTTTCATTGAATTTTTGCCAGTGGAAGTGTTTTATTTTTTGTAAGAAATGCAGCATCTGTGAAAGCTTCTGCACTGAGTGGACTATTATAAGCAAGGTACTGGCCATTAGTGTCTGTGAATTTTGTACAGCTGATTGTTCGACGAAGTTCTAGAAGCAATAAAATTTGTGTTGCATCCTGAGAAATGGACTTTTGACTTGCAATGGACTTTAATCAAAAACTTTTTCTACAGTAGAAGTCTTCTATTCCTAAGTGTTATAGTTTTACGAATTTTTGGGCCAATCGGCTGTTCCAGGGGTAAACTAGCTTAAAATTCGTATTCTACGCGCCAAATAATTAAATTTCGTATTTTGTTGCATCAAAGTCGGTTACCTAGACCAGGGGATATAGAGTTTTGGGTTTCCCCATTGGTTAACATAGGGTTTTCTAAAATCTCGAGAAATATTGATGTTAGAGCTTAGCTGACGTCACTCTTGGGGACTTATTTTTGGCGCCAAACTTGGCGATATTTCGCCAAAAAGTTGTCAAGCTTGGCGATATTTCGAATATTTGGCGCGATTTTTCCAACGGGGCCTATAAATTTCATTTTCCTGCATTAATATTGCGTAATAGTCTAATGATTCAACTGTATTCCTATGACGTAATCAAAATCCGCTCTTTAAGGGGATCCTTCGAGAAATTTCTAATAGCTACTACGTCCCCTATAAATACGACAGCGTGCTGCTCCGGTTGAGTCAGTCTGTTTTTGACTGCTGTGAGAAATAGACGCACGTTCTGTTGAGAGTATAAGACTTCGTGTTAGCGCTTATAGAAGCAGTAATTTGCATGTTTTTAAAAGCGCGTTTTTAAGTGCTGTGTAAATTCCTCATTGCTTAGTCTTGAGGGACTATTCCCGCAATCCTTCATAAGATTTCACTGAATATTTTGCTTGTGGAAGTATTTTATTGGATGTGAATTACAACATCTGTGAAAGCTTTGGTACTGAGCGGACTGTTAAACTATTAGCCGTTAGTGCCCGCAATTTTGTACAGCTAGAAGCAATAAAGTTCGTTTTCCATCCTAACTAGAACTTTCTACTCCTACTGGACTTTAGAACGACGGACCCAGAAATTAAACAGAGTTTTCTGCAACAATTGGCTACCTTTCATGAATTTCTTAAAAATAAAATAAAATAAGTTTAAATAGTTCTTTTACTCGGACACTCAAATTAATTCTAATACATTAAGCTGAATGGGTATTTCTTTGACGTCTGTACTGATTCTAATTTTTTTTTTTTTTACTGATAGAAAGCTACACTATTCCTGAGTATTATATGGGCTACCTGTCATGCATATAACACAAATAGGTCTTTTACAGGGATACTCATTCGATTTACATTACGATCGCTGGAACTAATGAACCGATTCTAAAACTTTTTTCACGGACGGAAAGCTGCGCTATTCCTGAGTATTGTAGGCTACCTTTCTTGTATATAGCATACTTAGTTCTTTGAAAGGGACACTTATAAAAATTACGTTACGCTGTATGTGTACCTCTGTAACTATTAAGCCGATTCTGAAATTTTTTTCACTCATAGAAAATTACGTTATTCCTGGGTATTAAAGCCCTTTAATGCATATAGCATAAATAGTTCTTTTAAATGGACAATCAAAATAATTGTAATACATTACGCGCTAAGGACATCTCTTATGACTAATCTCTATGACTAATTAAAAATAAAATAAAATATAAGTTTAAATAGTTCTTTTCCTCGGTACTTTAGTAGAAACTTTCTACTAAAGTTCTAATAAAGAGTCCACTTGTTAGGATGGAAAACGAACTTTATTCCTTCTAGCTGTACAAAGTAACACTCAAATTAATTCTAATTCATTAAGCTGTATGGGCATTTCTTTGACGTCTGTAATGATTCTAAAATTTGTTTTTACTGATAGAAAGCTTCACTATTCCTGAGTATTATGGACTACCTTTTATTTCTCTCTATTCTAAAAAAAAGTCACGGCCGCTGCCGCAAGCTTGTTCTGATAGCTAATTCGAAACCGTGGGGATTTGAGTTTCGACGAAGGTGTCCTCGAATTTGGGAAATTCCGGGGAAGCCGATAAGTTGACTTAAATTTCGAAAATCGAATTATTTTAGAAGATATTAATAAAAAACTGAAAAAATAAGCATAATGGTTGCCGGGTTAGGCAATTTTCGCCAGCATAAAATCATTCATGCCTTTGCAACAAAGCAATTCCAAGTATGTAGAATCACGTGAAACTGACAAACACGAAGTAGAATGACTCCAATTTTATGCCAAATTTAAAAGTTTGTGACATAAATAAGTCAAAGTGTGTTATACAAAGTTCCCTTAGATAACAGGAGTTACCGATTATTCGATTTTCCAAAACAGAATAACTAATTTTAGCTGTTTTAAAAAACGCCCTTTTGGCATCAGGTACAGGTACGATCTGGCAAAAGACTCTCTCTCCAAGCAGGGTAACTCTAAAACGCGTTTTTCAAAATGTTAGCACTCAGTATGTTGAAAATGAAAAATAATTCAAATGCAAATTATAGTGAAGCCCGTTAGGTTCAGCTTATTTGCTACCAATAGAAATATTTGGCGGTGTTTGCCATTATAGCAGTTATAGTACAGCTTAGATATTTGTCAGCGCGGCGAGATGATATATTTCGTGCTGCTAAATACGCCAATCGGTAAAGAATTATGTATATAAATATATGGATAACGATTTACACGGTAACCTTACATGAGCAGTAAACAGTTATTTGGGTAAATTACCAAATAATAAAGAGTCGTCATTGGTGGCAAGCTATTCTAACTGTTCCGTAGTTTTTATCAAAGAAAACATGTAAAGTACTGGTTTCTTCGAACTAATTATTAACTATACACATACGTAAGTCGCCAAATTATGAAAAATTGCCATGTTTGGCAAATACGTAAGGTTTTTCATAGCTTTTACATAATTAAAAATAGTCAGAAGCTTAATTTTTATGTTCCAGAGAACATGCATAATCAAGCGATGTGTAGCTCGGTAACATTCTATCTGATCCAATCTTAAGTTTTTTCTTTTGAAATTATGCCTTTTTTTTTACGAATACGCCTTATTAGGGGCCGAATGCATTATTACGAAAAGCTAGTCCAGGGGTCTTGGCCCCTAATCTCTCTATTCTAAAAAAATGTAACGGCTGCTGCCGCTGTCAAGAGCTTGTTCAACTGTCTCCTCCTAAACCGTGGGGATTTGAGTTCCGATAAAGGTGTCCACGGATTCGGAAAATTCCGAGGAAGCTGATAAGCTGACTTAAATTTCGAAAATCGAATTATTTTAGAAGATATTAATAAAAAAACTGAAAAAATAAACAAAATAGTTGCCAGGTTTGGCATAAATCATTCATTCCTTTGCAAAAAGCATTTCTAATTATGTAGAATCGCGTGAAATTGACAAACATGAAGTAGAATTACACCCATTTTATGCCAAATTAAAAAGTATATGAAATAAATAACTCAAAGTGTGTTACACAAAGTTGACAATTTTCAAATAGTACGCTCGCTTAGACAACAGGAGTTTAGAATGAGCGATAATTCGGTTTTCCAAAACAGAATAACTAATTGTAACTGATTTTAACAGCGCCATCTTGGCATAGGTACGATCTAGCAAAATGGTATAGTTTCAAGCAGGGTGAATCTAAAGAGAGAGTTCCAAAATGTTAGAAAACAGTATCTTGAAAATAAAAAATAATTAAGCTGCAGATTATTTTAAAGCCGGTTCTGGCCAGCTGGACTATTTGCTACCAGTATAAATATTGGGTGCCGTTCACTAAGAGGCGCCGACTTTACAAAATTTTCGTGGGTGCTCTAGATGAAAAGCCCGTGTAGAAGCTGGATATAGGGAAAAACGCGCAAGTGTCAGGGAAAATCTAGATCATCGATGAATTTACCTTTCATTGGACTAGGCATCTTTCTACCCCGCATTTTTTTTCCCTACGTAGAGAAAACGGGGTAGAAAGCAGCGATAATTCAGGCATTTACCCCTTATTTTTGTGCATGTAACTTACTTTTCGGGGGGGGGGGGGATGAAGAATTGGATTTTATTTATTTACTTATTTTTTAACTCGCCCTAGGTGATATTTATTCAAATTCTTAGATCAATTTAATTTTAGTTAAGAATTCGACAAGTTGTAGAATTTTATTTTAGCATTTATACGAACACGAAGCACTTGCATTTTTTTCTGTGGTAACCTAGGTTGCAAGCAACCAGCCTTCAGGTCATTTCCCTCTTCTATCCGTGATGTTAATATAAGTTAATGCTGTGACAAGCGGTAGCAGAATGTATTTCATAAATGATCATTTTCTAAAGAAAACTGATTTCCTTCTGAATTTTCGATAGTTTTTTTTTTTTTTTTTTTTTTTTTCTGCGAGGATTCGTACCAGTCATGGATTTGCCGAAATTCCGAACTTTTGAAATATTCTCCGAAAATAGTCTATTTTAAAAAAATGTCCTGTTTCTTTATTAAATATGAAAAGAAATTCTCTCTGGACATTTTAGGTCAATTTTTAAAAAGTTCGGAATTTCAGCAAATTAAAGACGCACGTTCCATTTCTACGGATTGTATGTCTTTGGAATGTCCTCCTGGGAGAAAATTATTCAAAACACATTATCCAGCAAATCATCCTAGATAACCTGATATGTTACAAAAAGACAAGGAATACCGATAAGATAATATAAATTGCACCATTTGTGTCCAGACGATTAGCATCATATTCTCCAAGTTTCGCTTATGCTTGCCGCAATAGATAATACTGTAAGTTTTTTCTTGCATGAACTGTATGGGAAAATTCAAAAACTCTTTCGAATACTGGCGACGCAGAATGGAAAGGGCTAAAGGAAAAAGAAAGCGTGGTAAATAATTCACCCGTGGTTTTACTATGAAACAACTTGTTTAACCCATTTATGCCTGGTGTCCCTTTTTTGGGCCGGCATTTTCGCTAGCAGTCGAAAACGCTATTTATTTTTCCAAGCCTTTATTCACGAGTATTGAACCGTAACTCCACAAAATATTTTAACATGAACAAGTAGGATGTTTACATTTCAATTTTTATATATAAAGTTTTTAAAAGAAATTATCCCTTGTTCAAGAAGTTGACATCCGAAATATATCTATTACTGCTGGGATTAGCAAAAATCGAAGAAAGTCGCAAAAATATCGGGGCACAAATGGGTTAACATGGTCGCTGTCTGTCGCAAGAATACTTAAGCACTAGGCAATTTTCCTATCTGTTTTACGATTAACGTATTTGATGGATGAGTCAATTCTAAGGCAGGACGGTGAATATTCTTACCATGGTCTTAGAAAGGGTTAAAAATTGAAATTTTGGTTGAGGCAGGTGGTATATGCCTTTACTTATAAAAGCAAAAGGCAGATTTCCGACTTCCACTTTAAGTAAAATCAATTTTTGAATTCAAGTCAAAGAATTGCCAGAAATTGGGCTATTACTTTCAAGTGACGTCACGTCACGGTAGGGTCGGCAGGACGCTACTCTAAACCCGTGAACGGTTGAGATTCTTCTTACCCATGACATTACGCAAATTTGCATAAATCGCGTTTTGAAACTATTCCACTGCCAGTGGCATCAGTGATTGTTCAGTCTGATTGGTCATGCAAACCTTCCTGGTTTCTATAAAAGTAGGTGGCAGTATAAGGACTAGAGTGGTGGGAGCCGAGGCGGGCTGACTGTTGCTTGGGATTCTGCCAAGCTAAAGTTCCTAAGCCTGCAAATCATAATCAGTGCCATATTAGACAATTAGATCGACGCAATTCTAATATATTACGTAATCGACGTTGTTTCTTTGTTCAATACGAGTATTATGTCATCAGAATGCTTTATACAATAGTTAAATTTCTGACGTTGCTTTCAAAGAATGCCAGACATTTGCCTGCTGCTCCTAGAAAAATAGGACTTTTTCTGAAACAGGCAGCTGTTGCTAATAATCTCTTCGATCTCGACTTCCTACGCCTGCAAATCATAAATGTAATATTTGGATTACGACGCAGTGACCGCTACAGGTAACAATATGATCAACCAATTAATCTACTCTTCCAAATGGTCTCACAATTATAATTTGTCAAGCTAAGGGACCTGAGCTGTGGAGAACCCGAGCAACAGAATTTGGAACTATTCCACTGCCAGTGGCATCAATGATTAATTGGTCCAGGCAAACTATAGAACCCTGATCGTATCAAGAACCCGACCAACGGTCATCCCGCCTCCGGCCCCCACCACCCAAGTCACTAAGCCTGCAAATCATAATCAGTGCCATATTAGACAATTAGATCGACGCAATTCTAATATATTACGTAATCGACGTTGTTTCTTTGTTCAATACGAGTATTATGTCATCAGAATGCTTTATACAATAGTTAAATTTCTGACGTTGCTTTCAAAGAATGCCAGACATTTGCCTGCTGCTCCTAGAAAAATAGGACTTTTTCTGAAACAGGCAGCTGTTGCTAATAATCTCTTCGATCTCGACTTCCTACGCCTGCAAATCATAAATGTAATATTTGGATTACGACGCAGTGACCGCTACAGGTAACAATATGATCAACCAATTAATCTACTCTTCCAAATGGTCTCACAATTATAATTTGTCAAGCTAAGGGACCTGAGCTGTGGAGAACCCGAGCAACAGAATTTGGAACTATTCCACTGCCAGTGGCATCAATGATTAATTGGTCCAGGCAAACTATAGAACCCTGATCGTATCAAGAACCCGACCAACGGTCATCCCGCCTCCGGCCCCCACCACCCAAGTCACTAAGCCTGCAAATCATAATCAGTGCCATATTAGACAATTAGATCGACGCAATTCTAATATATTACGTAATCGACGTTGTTTCTTTGTTCAATACGAGTATTATGTCATCAGAATGCTTTATACAATAGTTAAATTTCTGACGTTGCTTTCAAAGAATGCCAGACATTTGCCTGCTGCTCCTAGAAAAATAGGACTTAATTTTCTGAACAGGCAGCTGTTGCTAATCTTCCAAATGGTCTCACAATTATAATTTGTCAAGCTAAGGGACCTGAGCTGTGGAGAACCCGAGCAACAGAATTTGGAACTATTCCACTGCCAGTGGCATCAATGATTAATTGGTCCAGGCAAACTATAGAACCCTGATCGTATCAAGAACCCGACCAACGGTCATCCCGCCTCCGGCCCCCACCACCCAAGTCCCTAAGCCTGCAAATCATAATCAGTGCCATATTAGACAATTAGATCGACGCAATTCTAATATATTACGTAATCGACGTTGTTTCTTTGTTCAATACGAGTATTATGTCATCAGAATGCTTTATACAATAGTTAAATTTCTGACGTTGCTTTCAAAGAATGCCAGACATTTGCCTGCTGCTCCTAGAAAAATAGGACTTAATTTTCTGAACAGGCAGCTGTTGCTAATAATCTCTTCGATCTCGACTTCCTACGCCTGCAAATCATAAATGTAATATTTGGATTACGACGCAGTGACCGCTACAGGTAACAATATGATCAACCAATTAATCTACTCTTCCAAATGGTCTCACAATTATAATTTGTCAAGCTAAGGGACCTGAGCTGTGGATGAACCCGAGCAACAGAATTTGGAACTATTCCACTGCCAGTGGCATCAATGATTAATTGGTCCAGGCAAACTATAGAACCCTGATCGTATCAAGAACCCGACCAACGGTCATCCCGCCTCCGGCCCCCACCACCCAAGTCACTAAGCCTGCAAATCATAATCAGTGCCATATTAGACAATTAGATCGACGCAATTCTAATATATTACGTAATCGACGTTGTTTCTTTGTTCAATACGAGTATTATGTCATCAGAATGCTTTATACAATAGTTAAATTTCTGACGTTGCTTTCAAAGAATGCCAGACATTTGCCTGCTGCTCCTAGAAAAATAGGACTTTTTCTGAAACAGGCAGCTGTTGCTAATAATCTCTTCGATCTCGACTTCCTACGCCTGCAAATCATAAATGTAATATTTGGATTACGACGCAGTGACCGCTACAGGTAACAATATGATCAACCAATTAATCTACTCTTCCAAATGGTCTCACAATTATAATTTGTCAAGCTAAGGGACCTGAGCTGTGGAGAACCCGAGCAACAGAATTTGGAACTATTCCACTGCCAGTGGCATCAATGATTAATTGGTCCAGGCAAACTATAGAACCCTGATCGTATCAAGAACCCGACCAACGGTCATCCCGCCTCCGGCCCCCACCACCCAAGTCACTAAGCCTGCAAATCATAATCAGTGCCATATTAGACAATTAGATCGACGCAATTCTAATATATTACGTAATCGACGTTGTTTCTTTGTTCAATACGAGTATTATGTCATCAGAATGCTTTATACAATAGTTAAATTTCTGACGTTGCTTTCAAAGAATGCCAGACATTTGCCTGCTGCTCCTAGAAAAATAGGACTTAATTTTCTGAACAGGCAGCTGTTGCTAATCTTCCAAATGGTCTCACAATTATAATTTGTCAAGCTAAGGGACCTGAGCTGTGGAGAACCCGAGCAACAGAATTTGGAACTATTCCACTGCCAGTGGCATCAATGATTAATTGGTCCAGGCAAACTATAGAACCCTGATCGTATCAAGAACCCGACCAACGGTCATCCCGCCTCCGGCCCCCACCACCCAAGTCCCTAAGCCTGCAAATCATAATCAGTGCCATATTAGACAATTAGATCGACGCAATTCTAATATATTACGTAATCGACGTTGTTTCTTTGTTCAATACGAGTATTATGTCATCAGAATGCTTTATACAATAGTTAAATTTCTGACGTTGCTTTCAAAGAATGCCAGACATTTGCCTGCTGCTCCTAGAAAAATAGGACTTAATTTTCTGAACAGGCAGCTGTTGCTAATAATCTCTTCGATCTCGACTTCCTACGCCTGCAAATCATAAATGTAATATTTGGATTACGACGCAGTGACCGCTACAGGTAACAATATGATCAACCAATTAATCTACTCTTCCAAATGGTCTCACAATTATAATTTGTCAAGCTAAGGGACCTGAGCTGTGGAGAACCCGAGCAACAGAATTTGGAACTATTCCACTGCCAGTGGCATCAATGATTAATTGGTCCAGGCAAACTATAGAACCCTGATCGTATCAAGAACCCGACCAACGGTCATCCCGCCTCCGGCCCCCACCACCCAAGTCCCTAGCACTGCATTTACTTTTATTGAGATCTGGAAGGAATGTCTGGCCAATCAGACTGCATCATGGCTGATGCCACTAGCAGTGGAAATCCCAAAACGCGACTTATGCAAATTTTCACAATGCCATGGGTAAGAAAAATCTCAACCGTTCACGGGTTTAGAGTAGCGTCCTGCCGACTCTTCCGTGACGTCACTTGAAAGCAGTAGCCCAATTTCTGACTCTAAGGCAAAAATTTATTTTACTTAAAGTGGAGGTCAGAAATTTGCCTTTTGATTTAATAAGTAAAGGGATAGGGATGCACCACCTGCTCCAACCAAAATTCTAATTTTTAACCCTCTCTAAGGCCATGGTAAGAATACTTACCACCTGCGGTCTGTTGATTACAGAAATCAATTATCATTAGTGAATTTTCAGACTTTTGTTCAGTAAAAATGGTTAAGCATTTTTACCATATACAGTGGAACCTGCTAAAGTGACAACCTGTGTACAATTTCACTTTACAACCAATACACTTTACCACCTTTGGAAGGTGACCAGTTTTGTTGTTTCCAAGAGTAGTCGTATTAAATAAATACGACTACTAAGAGTAGTGGTTCTGCTGTACATAGATTATGAATTACATTTGGCTTATAAATTTCTGTTCTATTTGTATTTTTACTTTCCGAACATGTACAATGTAAGAAAAAATCAGATTTCATGACTTTGATGTATTTGTGTGTTGAGGTCTTCTGAATTCATTTTATGCTACCTTTATGGTGATGCATATATGTGCATATGAATGAACATAATAGATCCTAAACAGTGCATTTGATTAAGCTCAATGTTGGTATATATATTATAGACCAACCTCACAAAACCAGTATTGATTTTGGTGTGTATAGGACAAATATATATATATTTTTAAACAGGGCTACAAAAAAAAAAAAAAAAAAAAATCGTGAATGTGCACTTGCATCTAAACGGTGCTTTTGATTGAGCACAAATTGGGTATATATATTACAGGTCATGGTCACAAGACCTAATTAGATTTTGGTGTGTGCAGAGCTGATAGTTTGTTCAAAGGGTTCCCCCAAAGCATATCATCAGTAAAGTGTGCTAGTGTCTAAATGGTACATTGAATTTGAGTGCAAAATGTATATGCATATTATAGGTTACTGGCACACAATCTATATAGATTTTGGTGTGTAAAGGGTCTATAATTTTTGTACAGGGCTACCAAAAAATTCTTATATATTACGGCATATAGACACAAATTCTTGGAAATATGCTAGTGACATGGTGCATTTGAGCTCAAATTAGGTGTGCGTAAGGCTTTGCTTGTTGGTATCCCTATAAAAAAAACTCTCATACATTGCAGCCTATACTCTCAAACTTTTTGAAGTACACTAGCATTTCAACACTACATCTGACTGAATTTATTTAAACCCTTGCTAAAGATAAAATGTTCAGAAAATTGAGTACAGTCACTCCAGATTAAAAAAAAAAAAAACCCTCATAATTATTTTTAAAAATGACATACATGCAACAAGAATTATCGCTTTCAGTTATATATTTTTGCATTTAATTGAGTGCGTAAGCAGTAGTTAGTGGTAAAAAATTTATTCCGCTGCAAAATTGTGCATAATCTTTGTGCAACACTTTTTCTTCGATTCTCATGTTGGATATTAAAATAGAGGAGATATACGAGTTAATCCAGAAAAATGGGTTAGAAAATTCATTCCCATGTACTTTCGACTCTGCATATAAACTCACCAATGAGAGTAAAGGAACTTCGGTTTTTATGTGCAAGATAAAATTCTCCCGTATATATGGCACATTTCCGCATTTTTAAAAACATATTCCGATACGATTAATCAAGTCGAATGTATACACTGTAAGTACAGGCCTCGCAGTCAGTCATATTTTTTTTTAAATTCCTACCTTCATCCAAGTTTCATTTATATAGCCTAGTATTTTAACGGTTTGATAGGCAAAACCTTAACATCTAAAAGAACATTTGACAACTGTTGAAGCAGCAGAACATGTTACTCTATTATTTATAGAGGTAGGAATTTAAAAAAAATAGGACCGACTGCGAGGCCTGTAAGTATCCTCAGATACAACCCAGAAATTGAAACTAGCTTAGTTCTGTGTTATCATAAACCTCGCCACTCACCATTCATGCAAGTGTCGTATCGAGTCCTGGAATGTCTAAAAGACAGATGACAGGACACACTGTCTTTGGACAGCATGTCAAAAAAGAAAAGTTAAAGAGCAAAGTCAAAGTGAAATGAAAGGACAAATTTAACTGAATGCCAAATGGCTCAGCAAAGATTTGTTTCAATCTTGGTTTTTCCACAGAATGTATAGGGCTGTTCAGAAAGTAATGTTTTTTTCATACGTCAGGATTTTGCCTAGACAAAACTATTGAAGATAATACGGAATTCGGCAGGTATGAGAGTTTCTTCTAGATTGGAAAGCGTTTCCCAAAATTCGTAACTTATGGGGATAGAGGGCCAAAACATTCTTTTCACACATCCTGCTTGATCTCAAAGGAGAAAAGAGATATCCATAAAATTCTTGCTGTAAAATACAGCCCTCGCGAATGCTTAAAGATCGATTTAAAATAGGATTCTTCATGGAGGGTAGACGTGAAAAAAGAGGGAGGGTGTCCCTTTTTTTTTTAAAGAAAAAAAAAGTATTATTTATAAAATTATCCCTTTAAAATTTAAGAAGTACGCATTCTATGCCTAGGCACAGCTTGTTTGTAAATCAATACTTATTGAAAATTTATTTGTTTGAGTTCTACGTAAGAAAATGACATTAGTTTCCGAACAACCCAATATATACTAAAGTATACCAAAAAACACTTTGGTAACAACTTTGATTAAAGTTAGCGGGTCATCTTATAGATGGGTCTGTAAAAAGGTTCGGGGGGGGGGGGGGGGGGGGGAAATCACCATATTGGAGCAACTGCAGTCCCATTTTACTCAACTACAGAATCTTTATATTTTACAAGTAGTATAAACTCACATGGTATACAATTTGAATTCATTTCCCCAAAGCTAGTAGGGACCCCCCTTGTAAGTATACTTTTCTCTTCCTTTTTCAAAAGTAGTGATATTGGCTCAAGTAGTAAGTTTCTATAAAAATTTCATTTTTTGGCGAAGCTTCAGCAACCATGATAGTACTTTGTATCTAATTAACATTGTAAAATATTTTACAATAGGATTAAGTAAATTATGATTTTCAAAATTGGATTTTGAATAGGAGGGAAAAAATCTACAAAAAATTAATACTTGACAGCGAAGTTAAAATAATTTTCAAATATTTATTCATTTGAAAAATTTCTTTAATGAGGTTTTTTTTCTTTTCTTTTTAACTATGCGATGTCTCAATTCAAGATACAGTAAAAAATGTTGAGGGGACCAAAATATTTTTTTGCATTAAAAGATTCTTAAAAAGAACAAAACTCATCAATATTTTTGATGTTGACATGTTTTATTTTGACTTCCTGTTAAGCTACAAGTATATTACAATTATTCGTATGAAAAGCACCTAAAAAAAATTATTTTGAGGGTAAAAAAAAATCAGTTTTTTTTTAATGTACTTTTTAGCACCATATTGTCCACAAATTGTTTGAGATCACCGATTGTTTGATTCATCTCTCCATTTGAATGTGCATACTTATAACCATTTTCTGCACATCTGAAGTAGAAAAACAGAAAATGTATGAATCTGACAATGGAATCAACAATGCAAGTGGTTATCTTTTTGATTATGAACAATCTCCAAAATCTGTGATGCACACATATTAACATAGACTGCAACATATTCATTTAATGATGTTGTAGGACAGTCTAGTAATGCTGAAACTTTCCCAAATATGTCATTCAATGTTGCTTGGTCTCAATATCGGCTGATGAGCTGTCAAAGAATTCACTACCTTGAAGAATCCTGCATGGCGAAAACAATTTTCAATTGTCATACGCTAAATTCCATGCTGAGCGCAACATATATAATTATTGGATAGATGACTACTGTGGGAGAAAAACAAAAAGTGGGCCGTGAAGGAAGAGGAACTGATTCCCAGAAGTTAAAAAATTCCACAGACACATTTTAGTGACTTGTCACAAACATACCACTGAAGATCAAAGACGAACTTTTCATGTAACAATTTTTGCTTAGCGATAAAGAAAAAATGTATTAAACAGCTAGTTAGTTTTATGGTCTAGACTGCTTTGTCATTTCGTGTTAACAGATTTTTTTATGTTAAGTGTTTTCGTGTTAAACATGCTTCATTGTATTTCAAAGTAATTTTTATCTTTTAATTCTTCTCATGAAAATAAAAGTTGATCCAAAATACTTATAATTTCTTTTCGGTTTATGCTAAATTTAAGTTTGGGGAAAAAAACAACCTGAAATTCATTCATGAAAACTTACCACTAAGAAACTGTAGATTGAGGTAAGAGAGAGAGCACATTATTGAATGCTTGCTGAATACCCATACAATAAAAATGCCCCCCCCCTTTAATGGTCTTATATGCCTATTATACTTCATTTAAGTAACACCATTATTACATAAAGATCTACAAGATTTAAAATAAAATTCTTGAATATTCTCAATTTCCAATAACATTCTGAACTTGCACCACTATTCAAATCCCACGGGTCACTATTATTTCTCGCTATGCCTAGGCAATAAAGTTTTTTCCTTCCATAAAGTATAGGTTTATTATTGTTGACATCTCTGAATCAACGTATAAAATAGATAAGCAATAACACAAGGGGATAGCATTACTCGGTTGACATGTAATCCAAGTTCCTTCTCTTTTAAATACAACAGGGTTTCTACAAATTTCACAGATTTTGTTTCCCTGACATGTATCACGCTCTTCCCTGACTTTATCTACCGTGCTTTCCCGAATTTTGCGTTTCTACTTTTAACATTACACCCTTTAATTAATAACTTTTTATATATTTTGCCCCTATTTTTACAAATAATAATAATAAAATTAATATATACAAGAATCTTATTTAACATCACTGTATTCTAACAAAAACAATGTATGATAATAATTTGGGATAAAATTAAGCCTATTTCAACTGCACAAGATATGTTCATCAAGAACACATTTTAAAATTATTTGTAAGGTTGAATGGGAAAATGAAAATAAAACAATTTCTATACTTAGATTCAAACAGCAAATATTTTCTTGATTTTACCGCAAAATTCAATTTTTCTTGCATTTCCCCGATATTCCAGGTCTGTAGAAACCCTGTACAACTAGCAGTCTTCAAAAAGGTCAAATCTGGAAATTTTTCAAAGAGGCATACAAATGTTGTGTGTGGGAATGAAAATAAATACAAAAGCACTAAAACAATATTTTTTTTTAATGAAAAAAAAAGAAGCAATTTACATGTTTCTTCTGAAATGGGTTGAATTAAAATGAACATACAGGATTTCTGAAAGACTTGCGAAATAAGAATGACATCATTTTTGCACAAACTTTCTCCATGTTCGGAAGTATTTTAAAAAACATCCATAAAAAATGAAACATGATAAAGTATAAAGATGTCCTTCGTTTTTTTTTTCTTTCTTTCGTTTCCTCTAAAGTCCAGACCGGTACAAAGTTAAAACTTGCATTTACATAGTTTGTACTAATTTACCATTTGATAAAATAGTTCTTTTGTGTTTGCGTGAGAGAGAGAGAGACAGTATATTTCATATATATATTTGTATATGTATATAGCATGCAGCACTTCCACGATAAAACAGGACACTGCATCTTTTGATAGAGAAACAAGCTTTACAAATTCCTCGTTACATCTACATCACTATGAGTCACTATTTACAAGACGGGCACATATACAGGCAAGCACACACTGAAGTTTTTTTGTTTTTGACACAAAATCTAAAGATTGTTCTAGGACAAATTGATATATCACACCAGCAGATGCCAAAGTTGGGGGAGGGGGAACTGTACAGTTATCTTTCTTTGGTAAATATTCGTTTGAAAATAAAGGAGATAGCTTGATCATAATAATTCAAGATTTTTTAAAAAGATGGATGAAATCTTATACATGCACAGAAAGTTCGGTTCTGTACATGCATGCATTGTGCTGCCCACTCATATAGCATGAAATTTATTTACATATCCACAGTGCCTTTTATACAGGATTTTTTTTTAACATTAGAACAACCAATGGCCGATGCATCACAAAAAGTTTAGTATTTTTGATAAACTAACATTTAAAAGTTGAAATGTATTCTTAGAGTTTCAAAGTTAAGTTTAAAAAGAAACTACTTGCAGCATTGGATCTTGCCTTTTTAAACTTTAGACATTTTATTTCCAAGGTAAAGACTTTTCAAACTTGATAAAATATTAAACATAACATTTACATTTTTCATTTTTTTACTGGATTATTACTGATATTACAGGATAAACAAGGAACCTTGAACCCACCTTTCCCTTGCTATTTGAAACATTACCTTAAACCTTCAATTAATAAACCTTAAATTGTTAATATGAACATGACAAACATACAACATAACTGTATATATTGTATAAATTCTAATGGAACGGGGTGGGGGAACTAATAAACTTAAATTTTTACGACATCTGTTAAATGAATAAAATTTTCAAAATATTTTCTCGTAAACATACATCTGAATAAAGGGTTTTAGTTTCACTTTCCCGAACAAATATAAAATACTCTTAACAAACTAAGAATTTTCTTTCGTTAAAAGAAAACTTGCGCACAGGTCTATTACAACACTGCTTTTAATTTTTCCTATTTGAAAGTAAATTATACCAACTTTTGAAACTAGTTGTCAAATGTGCAAATATTGGAGTAAATGTATATTACTATGATAAATAGTACCATAATAAAATAATAAACTTTAATCAGTTTTAATGCACATATTCACAGTTTTCAATTTTTAATTATTATTTTTTAAACAACAGCCATAAACAAATATTGACGAAAGTTTTAAAAGTTGGGAAAAATTCTTCAGACCACAAATGTTGTATAGGAGCCACAAATATGTCACCTAGAGATTTGTTTTTTATTATCGTCCAGATTAGTTGTACCCTGGTCATAAAAACCAAACAACAGCAGTTAATGTATTTTCCTGATTAAAACAGCAAGTCTCAAAACTGCATAGGTTTAGTTGTTCTACTGTTAATCGAGTCTCGACTGGATATAAAACTATATACATATCAATTTGTTAATAAATAAATATATTTCTAAAACTAACTAAACAAAAAGGGAGGAAAATGACTTTGATTTTAAATGGAAAGAAAAGAGAAATACTGATACAATTATTTACAAATCTCATAACATATAAACAGAGAAAACAAATCAACGAAGATTTCATCCATCACCCACGGGTAGAATCGGTCAACGTATCTCCTTCTGGGATGGTCAGTGGTTCGATTTAAAAAGTTTGTTCACTGGCACTCACGTATTTCTATTTTTCTTCATCATTAAAACAGAGCAACACTTAAATGTGGGCTGTTTCACGAGGTCGTAGATGATGTGGATGTGGCAATGAAGGGGATGGGAAATCACTTGACCCGTAACTAATGCATTTTGGACAATAGAAATATAAACAGTGTACAATTTCACACAGCTGACACTTGAGTTTCATCATCTAAGAAAAAAAAATAAACAAAAAACAATATAACTAAAATATGTATTTTCATTCACAAAATTAATAATTTCTTAATAAACAAATTACCCACATAATTAGCATACACATTTCATAAATAGAATTACAATTTTCAAATTAGAAGAATAAAAATCCTAATTTTACAGATTCACATGTAAACTTGGATTTTTTTTTTTTTTATAATCTATAGACTTCTATTTATGAACCGTTTTAGTTCTTCAAATTCATTCTGGTAAGTTCGTTAAAGTGAAATTTCAATGAAATTTTATTGTATTGGTCATGAAAATATGACAATATAAAAATGAGATTTGAGGTATGGCCCACTTGAATTAACCTGAACTAATTAATTGATTATACATGTTTCAGAATCACCCCATTTCAAAAGTGACTTCATACACTTGATATTCATATATAACCAGGTGCTTAATTTTCACTAAAACAATAACTTTTACAGAAAAACAAAGTAATTGTTATATTGTGGATCTCAAATTGTGTGATTCAAATCATCACAATCTCTCATGTATATAGCAGGAATTGTACTGAAAACTAATGAATAAGATACTACAGTTTTCACCACTTGATTAGATAACTGACAATTACATATGGAGTTTGGTAACATTAATGATTGTTATTTATGATTTATCTTATTGCACTGTTAATATGATTATCTTTATAATCCATTTTGGGAAGATTTAATTTAAACAATGCATTAGTGTTTGTTATTTTAATTTTATCAAACAATTATTTTTTAATACTGACAAAATGATATAAGTCTGATTTGGGATGGGAAAAAAGTAAGCCTGGTCTGTTACTAAAATCTATCTTTCTGGAAAAGCCAGGGCATACAGAGTCCAGGTTTCTACCTAAGTCCATGCAGATCTCTACCTCATACAATATGAAAAATGCATCTGTTAGCTAAGGAGCCTTTGCCATGACATCCACCCTGTCTCTCGAATCCCCTTTTAAATGTCAAGAGATTTCCCAGAAGCAATATCTGATGCAAAAGAGTTGAGTTTTTACCGCTTAGGGAGACTGTTGATGAAAATCTTAAGCTTCTCTACTTGATGAGCAATTGACTGGTAGAGGCTTACTGGCACAAGATCCAGATAGGATAGAAAAAAATAAAAAGGAAAATACTACCAAGGAGAAAGTATAGCATTAACCCTTTGAGGTGCAACCCTTTCCCAATGCTGAAAAAAGGGCAGCCGTTGCCATAGCTCGACTTAACTACCAGCAAGATGGCGGACGTTTCGATCGTCCGCCCTCTTGCTGGTAGTTAAGTTGAGCGATGGCAACGGCTGCCCTTTTTTCAACATTGGGCAAGCTATCCAGCTGTTCTCGCATTCTTCCACTTTTCAGCAGATGTCGGTGCTGTTAAAAGAATCGTGACCATTTTTTGATGGGAAATGACGTGCTAAAAAGTAAAGGATTCTCGCGGAGCTGTCACCAGCAACTCTTTTTATAGAAATCCAATCAATTCTTCGTGACTGGCAACAGTCAAAACGTCAGAGTTTGGTGTTCCCAGAGCGGGATCACTGTGCATTAAAGGGTGCAACTTGATGAACAAAGTTATGCCCAACTTTTCCTTCTCCCTACAGTTAAGAGGGTGGGTTGTTATAGAGTCAGCATAGGGCATGATTATTAGCAATCGCATCAACTATTTAGAAGTGGACTAGCTGATTCTCTATTCTGTCCACTTTGCAATACTATGCACTTAATCGGGGAGCTCCTCCCCCCTACCTCACATTCGTTCTTGAGATGTCTAAAATTTTTGTCACTTTCTGGAACCATTGGATTGCAAGATGTCTTACGTCCGAGGAGACGATGGTGGGCATAATTTTTGTAAAAGTAATTTGCTGATACTAGATACTTTGTTTTCAAAGGATCCAAAACTAAACTCACCATCATCTTCAGGATCAGTGACGTCTTCGTAATAGCTGGTGGAACCTTCAATGCTGTGCGCTCGTCCAAGGACCATCTGTCGACTCCTGGCAGCCATCTGGGCAGCAATGGAATAGTCCGGAGGTCTCTGGGATCTTGGATAAGGAGGTGGCGGAGCACTTCGAGGTGGGGGTGGAGGTGGAAGAACATGAGACGCATGTGGCACTGCTGAAAGCCAAAAAAGAAAAATATTCAGATTTACACAACTCTTAATATTTTGTAGATGTCAGTGGCATTAATTAAATTTTAGAAAATTTTATAAACATTTTAAAACTTTCCTAAATTTATCCATAAAAAAAATCAAACATGGAAAATATTAGTATTGATAGTTTCTTTTTGCTATTGTCTGTAATCATTTACGGAAACAATATTCGTAATGGGTGAAACAAGTAATTTGAGCAATGCATGTATATTTTTGCTACTAATGGTAAAGTCCTAGAAATTGTTTTCACAGTGAAACCACTAAACAATAAAGGATTAATCATGGGGTTGAAAAAATAAACAATCAAAAGTCAATGGCAATCTATTTCTCTTCTACTTTTACAGGAGTCGTTAATGAGTAAATTTAAGGCATGAAATTGTAATTTCAAAACATCTACAAAATATTAGTATCAATAACTGGAAACATTAAAAAATACTCGGCAATTTTAGTACATAAAAATCCTATAAAATAATTATTTTAAGGAGAATTTTTTTTTAATGTAAACTATACAAGAAAAGTAGCAGAACAGCCTACAAAAGTAACAAGCCATTTGTAAAAGACTTTATTAGGAACATAGCTTGCAGATTAATATTTTGAAAAACAGAGGGTAAGAATTGTTAGCAGGTTCATTTAAGATCCTTAACAGACTATGGTTACAGCCTACAGCATTAATTGCGTACGTCAATATATTTTACAAGAACAATGAGGGAGAAGTAATTTAGATACCACTTTTATATTTAATTTCTCCGTAGTTTTACGATTATATTCTTTTTAAGTTATTCAATCGCAAATAAATTATAATTAAATAAAATATCTATACTACCTTGTGATCCTGGAATTGTAGGCATTATGCTCATGTGTGGAAAAGATCGCATGCGCATGATGGGTGGGGAATGTGAAACTAGAAAAGAAAGAATATATCAAATTAACGATCACATAATTAGCCAAAATTGTAATTCATACAATAGATAAATCTTTTTTTCTTTTATTTTAGATTGAATAATAGTGATACATTGAAATATGATTGATTTTGATAAGGGTCCGCCCAAATAAACCATTTAAATTTGATAATGTATTTATAATAAACACATTTTATGGATACAAATTTAAAAAACAGTGCTGCAACTAGAGTTTATGTCACCCGGGGTCCATTTTGTTTCGTGTTATCAAATATTTCATGGTTGGCATGGGTGCCCATATGTGTACTTTTAGGAGGGCTAATCACAAGATGTCAAACACTTTAATACAAATATAATGCAAAAAGTTCAGTTATACTAAGAATGTTCACTATACTGATTGCTAGCTTAAAGAAAAAAAAAAAAAATGGAAGAGTTGTTTAATCTTTTTTGAATGAGTACCACATATGTGGCAGAGCAAAATTTACTGGAGAAAACAAGTGCACATATCTGGTGTCATGAAGCAGATAATTAATATGGAACGCAATACGATTTTAAAGACATTCTTGTAAAAAACTTAGCATTAAAACATCCATCATTTTTGTACCTGAGGGAATTTCTGCAAAACTCGGCAGCCCTATTGAGAAGGTTGAGCTTCAACTCAAGAAGTCATTATTATATAGTTTGCTTTCTAAGTAGCTGAACAAATTCATGATGTATGCAAATAGTTAAGCTTTGGTGAAGTATGAATGAATTGAAGAAATCAGCAGCACAATGTGTCTGTCATTTACTAAAATAATTTGTTAAGGGGACTCTGCACTTTTTCCACAATTTTTTTTAAATGCAAGGACTTTGACTTATTTGCATATCATTAATGCTTATTATTAAATGAAAAGAATTTTCACATGACAAACAGACATCAATTTAATAGAAAATTTTGTATTATAACTATAGTAACTATGCGTTACAATTTCAGGAATGGGTTTGTCTATTGATGAATTTGTTTCAGAGGGGGGGGGGGGGGGAATATATGTAAGATTACATTCATGGAAAAGCATATTAAAAAAAAAACCATGATGGTTGTAACTTTTTTGTTTTTGACATTTTATCTTCTCAAGACAGGGGCGTAGCCAGAAATTTTTCATGTGGGGGGGGGGGGGGGGGGTTACGATTACTTCAACTCATATATATGAATACGTGGGTGTGATAATGTAGTGAAGAATATACATTTTGTATAGCAAAAAATTCATCATGGGGGGGGGGGGTTATGACCCCATAACACCCCCCCCCCTGTCTCAAGATATAGCATAATACATCTCTTATTAAGTCAATCATACTGAACTTTAAAAAAAAAAAAAAAAAAAAAGTCCATTGATGAATATATCTTGAGGTTTTAACACTTTAAATACTATCATTTTCTGAATAAAATTAAAACAAACAGAAAAGAAGTTTAAAGGAGTCCCATTTTAAAGGACATTAATGCAGTTAAAATGTTTAAACACCTTTTTACTACACTTATATTGATTAGATTGTTTTAAAATTTTGCTCTGTTATAGTAGATATGTCAAATTATATTTTAAGTGAAAAATTTATGTTTTTATTGATTTTCTTATTTGAAAGGTGCCAAGTCCTCTTAAAATAAGATTACATGTAATATGCCTATTAATCTTTAGATACATAAGTAACGGTCTAAACATACCCATATGTTGACTCCTTTGCTGTGGCGGCGAATTAGAAGAACCTAACGAACTACTACTATGACTGTCAATGCTTGTAGCATGACCAGAATCAATCTCGTACAAAGTATGATGATGATAGCTGCCTGTACTACTGCTATCACTTGAAGTAACAGATCCTAAACAATGAAAAAAAATTCAGTTTTATAATTGTTTTCATTTTCCTTTGTGATGATATACACATAAATAAAAGGGAGGGGGGGGGGAATAGTAATAACCATAGTGAAAAATAGAATACGATAAAAATATTGAAATGCATATAGCAGTAAATAGAGGGGAGGGGGGAACCTTAGTAAAGGAAATACATAATTAAAAAATGCAAGAACTCTAAAAAACACAAAAGGTTCTCCCTTCATCAACAGAAAAATAATAATTCACACAAAGCAAAAATATGTATGTTCGTACTCATTTTCTTGCTGATATTGTGCCTCTTGAAATAGTTTTTATTACTGTTGTGTAATCTTTTTAAGAAGTCCCACCTTTCATTTTTATACATATATAGCAGTGTTTCTCAAACTATAGTCATAAAAGTCCAATTAATACAATCAATACTCACTTATTAGATACCATTGCAAAATTAATTTTAACTAAGGCCATTTTTAAGAAATACTGAAATTGATTTTTTTAAAAAATGTTCGTATATTTTGAGCAGACAGTAAACACACAGAAACTTAAACACAATGAGCAAAAAAGTGAGTATACAGAAAATTTTTCATCAAATTCTGTTTGTAGCACTAATCAGTACACGATTAAAATGACTAAGCCATTTGGAAAGAGCAAACAGAAGATATGTTTGATGTACAGTCGAACCTTCTTAGGGTGAAATCAAATCAAAGGGGCTATGGTAATAGTTTAGCGCTTACCAAATATCATGTTATCCAAAAAATAAAGCTTGTAACAAATAAAGGATAGTGTTTAGGGCAAGACCAAGCACATATTTTGTGTAAACTATCATTTCCTTTTAAGTGCATGCAGATTAATGAGAGTTGACTGTATACAGGTCTAAGAATTTTGATTCATCCTGATGTGAGACATACATTCCTATTTATTTCTGCAAAAACTGCAAGAAGTGAGGAAATTTTCAAATACTCACACACATTGATATTTTGGCAAAGGAAGAGATTAGTCCTCAGCACATTGAGCTAAACACTAGTGTTACAAGGAAACAGAATAAGTCAATAAATGGATTGTTGACATCATGTCAGTGGAAGAGAAACAGAAATCTCAGTCACAGAGAGTTTAAAATTAGCATTCAAATAAAGCAAGCAAGCAGTAGCTAAAATAATTGTAAGCTTTGATTCATTAAAAAGAAAAAGAAAAGAAGCAACTTTAGAAAGCACTTTACATCGAAGTTAATGTATGCACACATTCCTTGCAATATTGTAAAATTTTGTTTCAGGTAATTATAGTAATTCACATATTTAGAAAAATTTGTATTTTTACTTGAAAACTTTTTAAGATAACCAAGACATTACTGTAATATGTTTTTGGAAATAAGAATATTATGGGTGAAAAGAATTTTGTACCTATGAGGCCTGTTTATGAAGTATATGACCTTTAACTGGGAAAATTACTTTACGTGATAGGATTAGGACTCCAATATAATTTGAAGCAGGCTTCTTGCACCATCACCGTACTTAGTCTACCCATTTTTCCACTGCCAAAAATACTTCTGGAAGGCTTTTTATGAGAAAAACTGGATCAAGTGCAAGAACGGGCTGGAGCATTATCATGATCCAATGTAGCTGGTGTGGTTTTTTGCACTAAGATATCTAGATGGCAGAAAACTCTGGTACTTGCACAAAGACTAAACTCCAGTACATTAACAATTTCTCCAGGTTTCATGATCAGGGTGTCTCAACTCACTTGATTTATCATAATGAAATTTATTCGGGTTTTTTTGGTAACCTTTTGAAAATTTTCCTTGGCCTGAATGTCATGGATAGTTTGGATTTCTAGCATATAAAAAATGCAAATGGGTGTCAGAAAATAAACTCAAACATTTTGGCAAAATCTGTGACATTATGCCTTTATTATGTTGCTTTATCTTGACTTCTGTGATTTTCTTGGTAGACTACCAACTGATGCAGTTTGGCAAAACACAACAGTGGAGATAAAAGCCTTACCGATATGTTTTCAGCAGTGGAAGAATTGATGGACTAAGTGTGAGGAGGTAGAAAAAGTTTACTTTGAAGAGGATGGTAGTCCCGATCCCACAATGCAATACATTTTAGAGTTACTCTTTAGATAGGCCCTACATGTACATGTAAGTGATTAGCACAAGTTTCAGCCCTTCAAAATGGTGTTTGTACCTGAAGTTTGAGATTTCCGGAGAGGCAAATTGCTAAGAGCCGTCACGCTGGAGCTTTCTGCACTCAGGTCGACTGGCAGAACGGACGTTGTGTTTGCCGTGTCACTGTGGGATCGGCCATGGCCTTGCCTGCCGTCACCATGCTTTCTCCGCAGAGCGTTCGGAGAGGGTGACGGAGACAGGGAGTGGTGGTGACGTGGAGGCTGGTGTGGACGCACTTTGCTCTGGTCGGAAAGAGCCAGCAGTTTGCGCACAGCCTGAGGAGAGTCTGCACCTGTCAAAAAGGAAGCACAATGGCTCTTTTCATCTTCACACAACAAAACTCTTATGTAGCAGAAAGAGCACTCTTATGTGTAAGGTTGCAGTAATACAGATTTCGCCTTGATAGCTGCAGAGATGCCAGGCTATGTAAGTCAAAACCTAAACCAAAAAAGAGACCTAATTTTTTACTTTTTTTAAAGGTGATTTCGTCTTAGCTACCAGCATACCCTGCTTTATTTCTCAATAATTTCCATTATTCATAATGTATCAATTTTATGTTTTAGTTCCTTACAGAGGTGTTAAGACTTCACATACTGAAATATTCTCAATCATTAGTTAAAAGTCATTAAAAGCTTTTAAAATACATTAAAAACGCAACACACCAAGTGTTCACAGTCAAGCGCTTTCGTCTACTCCGCCCGCAGCCATCCTCAGGACTGGCGAAAACCACTTCCTTCTTTGCAGCATGCCGCTCCAGTCTTTGCCGATTTGTGCATGAGTCATGTCGTTGACAGCGCTCTCTTCCGTTAAGATCTCTATTGCTTCGCATTTTAGACTGTAACTATGATTATTATAATTGGCTATTTTTTTCAACATTATTAAAATCTATTTTCAAATTTTCTTTTAAGGCTAAACGGGATAGGGCAGTACTTTGTCTATTATATTTAATGTCATTAATGTGTTCCTTAATTCGGTCTTTGACTTTTCATTCTGTTACACCTATATAATAGCCTGATAAGTTAGAATCTTTATAAACAAATTTAATTTTATAAATTCCTGTGGTTTCCAAAGGATTGATCTTTTCTTTATCAGAGCGGATTCTTTTAAAGATGGTTATTTGGTTTTATGGGAATTCTAATATTCTTTTCGCAGGCAAGGTTAGCAAGTTTTTCGGCAATTCCGCGACAATAGTGTATGGGATATGTGAAAGTTAGTTTTGTATTTTGGGCGTTGTTGATATGTTTTTTTTTTTTTTCTTTAACTAATTTGTCTACAATATTGTTAGGGTAATTAGCCATGTGACATTGTTTTCTTATGAATTCCAATTCTTTTTTGAGGAGTTTATTGTTGGAACAAGTATCGAGAGTTCTATTAATATATGAATGAATTATGAGATTTTATAATTATAGGGTGTTTTTGATGAGAATTTGACTATTTCCTGTTTAGCCTTAGAAAGTTTGGAGAGATTTTAATAATGTTGAAAAAATAGCCAATTATAATAATCGTAGTTACAGTCTGAAATGTGAAGCAATAGAGATCTTAACACAAGAGGGCGCTGTCAACGACATGACTCACACACAAATCAGACTGGAGCGGCGTGCTGCAAAGGCAGAAGTGGCTTTCGCCAGTCCTGGGGATGGCTGTGGGCGAAGCAGCCGAAAGTGCTTGACTATAAACACTTGGTGTGTTGCGTTTTAACAGATTTTAAAGGCTTTTAACTGAAGAAAAAGCTAGTTTGCAAATTTCATTTTCACCACTTGAAATTCTTCTTTAAAATTAATTTGAAGTATTAAATATTTTTGTGAGACACTTTCTAATTTTGATCCAATTCTGCCACAAAATTGAAAACGCTTCAAAAACGTAATTAACATGCACATACACAGCTAAGGGAACATTTCATACCTGCTGTGCATCCATTGTTTAACATAACTCTAAATAGCATCCATCCAATAAAATAAAATAAAATTGCATACAAAAAAAAATGTTGCTTTAGCATACCCAGCAATACTTGGCATCTCTGCATGCATCACACAACAGCCATTAAAGTAGCCAAAAATAAAAAATATATATACATAAAGCAAGAAATGAGAGAAAGGAGTCTGCAGAGCCCCTTGATGTGCAACTTACCGAATTTTGGGCCTGAGTTGAGTGACTTTTTTCCTTCTGAAGTACTGCTATTACTGCTGGCTGTGGACAAAGAGGGCGATGGATGCCTCTTCCTCGGGGGTTGCTGCATTTGAGGAGCGACTGGCATGATCAGGGGTACAGGTCCCGTGTTGGGCTCGCATTCCAGTGACATGGTCCTGAGTTTTTCTTCGTCTGATATAACTTTGAGACTGGAGAGATATGTTTTCACACGCCTAACCATTTGTGCCTGAAAGGGTCATTGACATTTTTAAATATTCACAAATGAAAATGCTAATCAATGTCAACTACTTGATTTATAGGAGTTTATAAACGAGCCCTATTTTTTTAAACATAACAATAAAACTTGTCTGGACTTTATTTATGTGCCTGTCTTCAGTTCATTTACAAAAAGGCATATGATTCCTGCAAGGTTTCAACCAAGTTTTTCAAACTTCAGGTAAAATTTATGTTCATAATGCAAGACACATTCTAATGTAACAAAGCAGTCTGCAACATTTGCTGCTCATAGCAATTTTTAATTAAAATGTGAAATGATTACATAAATTATTATGTTTCAAAAATGAATTTAATATTTTGCATAAATCTGTTTTAAAGTTTTATAAAAATAATTTTATATATCAATGATGCAGGTTAAATTTTAGTAATGTGTTGAAAAAATAAAATAGACTTTTGCCAGAGTACTCTATCATAAGACATAACATTAATCAGTAGAAGAAATGGGATAAGGATTATTTTTTTGAAGGCAGAAATCTTTGAAGCAGAGTTGGCTATAAAAATTATTTTTGTGGCATCTTAAAGATCTCCGACAGCATCAACAATTTAATATGGTTGTGACAAGTTGAGGGAGTTAATATTTCTCCACACTTTCAACAAACTCCCCCCCATCATAAAATTTATTTAGAGAGTGAAAAGAGAGAAAATAAATATAGTATGTTTTTCCAAACTGTATTTTTGCCTTCATTGACTTTTAAATTGCTACTAGTTATACCAAATTACATTATGTGAATTTTGCTATGCATTATCTAAACACACACTGATGTTGACACTTATTTTAATTGAATTAATTTAAAAATTATCTTGTAATTTTGGAAAATTTTTAAAACAAGCAAACACTCAGTTTTTTTTTTTTTTTTTTTTTTTTTTTTTTTTTTGATAAACATGACTACACAAGCATTACAAAATGTGAGTAGTCACATATATTAATGGAAGATTTACATATACTTTGAATAGAGTGTACAATTTATAAAACATGAAACCTTTTCTTAGCTTAAGGTAGAGCATACCAATTGTAATCACAGTTTTTCAGATTAATAGCACATTCTGGTAAAAAATTTTTAAATTAAATAACTAGCATTATGTAACAACATATGCGGTAGAACCTGACTAATGTAAACACCTTCAGGAAGAACAAAACTGGTCACCTTATAAAGGTGGTCAGCTTACAAAAGCCGTAAAGTATGGTGGTTTTAAAGTGAAACTGTACAAAAGTGGTCACTATAGACAGGGGGGGGGGTCTCTTCACCTGGTTTCAATGTACTGCTTTTCAAAAGTCAAATAAGGGGTGAGAAAGAAAATTTATTGCATAAAAATTCAGTTTATTTTCTCCAAATATAAAATGCATGTACCAAAGCATATGTGTGGCTAGTTACTTTGAAATCAACCTTATTTTAAAAAAGAGCTATTTAAAAAAAGAGTACTAGTGCATAGGATGTGAAATTTTCTGAAAATTTTCAAATTGCATAGAAAACAAGCAATGAAAAAATTTAATGTAATGCAATTTGGTTATTACAGAGAACATATTACTACAATCCAACAGTTATCAGAGGTCGGCCCAAAAATTTTTTCCAGGTCACATTTTTGTGAATTTTCACACACTTTTTTTTTGTAAAATGCCAATGAAAGGTTATTTTAATGAACTGTATTTTTGTGAAGGGGTCTTTTTAATAGATTATAATTTTGTGAAGGGGCTGCAAAATGAACCCAAGTTTTGTCTGCATCGATCCCTGGTTATACAGTTAAAAAATAAGTAGGTTTTCTTAATACTTTACCTCCTCAAACATCTTTTTAGGATTGGGCTGTGCTGTGCTTTTCTTCCGCTTTTTAACAGTTGCAGCATTTGTCATTGTCACAAAGCTGTTAAGTGAAGCCATGGCAGCAGTGGGATGGGCACCTCCAATTTCAAGCATATTAAACAGATCCTGCAACGGAGAGAAAGAAAATATTATCATTGTTTTAAAAACTTCATTAAAAAAAAAAATCCTTTAATCTTACTAAAACATTCAACTCTCAAAAATGTGAAATCTTACCTTATAAAATGAGCACTACAATCAATTAAGATTTATTGTCACTATTAACATTTTTATTCAGCTTTACTGTTCTGTCATTCTGTGTTGCATTTTTTCAAATCTTGCAATTGATTTTTTTTTTCTTTTTTAAACCCACTTCCAATAGAACTACAATGCTGAAAGTCAGGATAGTGGTGGATTTCTAGTGGCAACAAATATTAAAAAACTACTATCTTTATTTTAAGTTTGTTACTTTTAGGAAATTCTGCAACTTTTTTACGACTAATTGCACTAGAGACATGAAAAAATTAAAATTCCTCGTTACAAGTTGTACTGTGAACTGTTACAAACAACAAGCCTATAGAGTTAGGGAACACAGAAAAAAATGCTGAACATACAGAATTTCACAGTATTTCCATTGAACAAGTAAAATGTTGCCTATTTTTGAAGGCAATTTTTATGATATTTTTTCCCACTTTTAAATATAATTGCACGAGCCTTAATGTTAGTATAAGCACATAGTGTATTTAGTGAAGAAGTGTTATTAATTTTCTTTGTTTAACATCACTGGTTTGTTTTTAAGTCCTGTGATATCGATTGCTTTTCAAAAGGAGCACCCTTAAACCATATTAAAATTTTAGTGGATGGCCAAGCAGTTTAAAGTGTATTAATCTCTTGTTCTTACATTGAGTGCGAGTTTTGAACCCTGTTCCTGACAGGGTGACTGCATTCCTACTTTTTAAAAAATTTTATTTAATAAATGATTAAGATTTTTCAGGCACAATGCATATTTTAAACCGACATATCAATAAACAACATGTTTAAAATTCTGCATAAATAGATCCCTTTAAAGGAATGTTGGGTACTTTTATTTCTCATGCTCCCACAACAGGAGCTTTGGCACCTTCCCATAAACATTTCCAGTCTTTATCTTACTGCTGTGCAACAATAAAGATAGGCATGCTGATTGACAGTTTGGCACTTTACCAATTGGTTACTTTGTGTGTTTTTAAAACTTGATTCTCAGAACAGTTGTTTTTATTTGAAGTTTAACAAACACTGCTTAGCATCTGGGTAGAAAAAAGAAATGCTTCTGAAATGAAGAAAGATAAGATGCCAAAACCTCCATTATGGGGCATGTTATATTTCCTAAATAGTTATAGTTAAAAAGAAAATTTTTACTGTTCAGTAACAAATCATGCAATGTAAAAAAACATATATATATATATATATATTTATATTCTAATTTTCAATGTAGTTCACGTAGTGGCCTTTAACAGGTTAATGAATAGTTACAAAAGAAGAAATTTTCTAATTTTAATGCTCTTGTTCAATATAATTATCCAGACCATGACTTAATATTTTCTTCGAGCACAAAATAAGCATAAAATCTAGATTTTAATGAAAGATTGGTACAAAAATTTTAACCAAATATCATTCAGGCCATGAGCATAGTTGCCAGGCATAAATTAATCTACAACCTAAGTTACTTACATAAGGTGCAGAACACATATTCATTAGCTGGCGAACTTCTTTAGCAATCATTCTTAACTTTTCAAAGTTTACCTATAAAATAAATTTCATTAATAACAGGTTAGAAGGATTTATTCAAACAGCACTAAACTGAAATATGCTTACTTGCTGAAGAATATTCATTTATGCAACATTTCTACATTATTGAAAAGTATTCCATGTTATTCAGTGTAAGACTAGTTAAGTTTGAAAAATCTGTTCAATATACTGAAATCACCGTTGCCTCAAACATTATCTACTAATGTCTATTTTTTTTTTTTTAAATACATGAATACAATTCTTATTTATTTAGGTGACAAGAATAGCTCAACTTTTAAACATTTTCTTTGCATGAGGCAGTAATACTACTGAAAAACCAAACTTTTAAAATAAAACTAATTGTATTTACAGTAAGATTCTCAGTTTAAAATCAATACTTACCAGATTATCGACAAAAGTATCATTTCCCAGATGAATGAAGGTCAGATCTTTTTTGACAACGGGATAGAATGGAATCTGTAAATTGATATAAAAATGAACATCACAAGTCAGGTTGAAGAAATTTACATTGCAGCAAACAAAGCACTTTATAAACCCCTTTCTATTCAATCAGAGGCTCCACACAAAAAATTTTGGTAGTAATTGTTCTAAAGTTAGTAATTTAATGAAAACTGAAATTAATGTTATTTACAGACAGGAGTAATGATAATTCATTAACAATTTATCACTAGGCTGATTTATTTTACTAATCTTGCAAACAAATTATTTGACTTTCATCTATCTGTTTCATTGAGTGTGTGTGCTTGTATTTACATATTCTCTCTCTCTTAAGTTTATCACTATATAACTCTCATAAGTTTATTAGATAATTTTAATCAATACTGAGGGGTCATATCAAACTCAAACTGATTTAATTATACTTTGATCTTTTCATACACAAATACTTTAAAATATTTGAAACTGAGAATTAGTGTATAGTATGTGAATTTCATAAAAAAAAACTTCTGGACAATTTTAGAAGTTACTTACGATGGGAGGTTGAGTGTGCTCACTATTTAAGAGATTACGATATTTACACATATTCCTAGAAGGATCCATTAAATCTTGTAAGTCCTGAAATGTTAAATATTTAATTTTAAAAAGTTAGATATGCACTTAAATAATAATTATGAACAAACTTGAAAATAATCTTTCAAGATATATGCCTACATAATTATGCAATTAAAACAAAGTTTGAAGCATTCAATATTAGAAATATAGTGAAGTATGGAGAATTGTCATTCAGAAGTTAAAGAAGAAAATACTTACAGAAAACATTTTTTGATATTTAGACGGTAATTTTTCCCACGTTGATCTTAGTCTTGATACCGCACCATGGCCTAAGCCACTTAATATGGCAAACATGGAATTAAAGTTCTTGCATATTTTACACTGACCTAGAAAGAGAAGAGAAATAATATAAATCATAAGAAAATAAAAAAAAAGGGAAAGAATAAAACACTATGAATATGTATATATGCCAAGAGCCACTGCAATTACCTGGAGCAGCACTTTTTTTAACAAAAACCAGATTAATACACCGAATTCTCGTCATACACAATGCAAAAAAAGAAAATCCATCTGAATATTACTTTAACAATTTGTAGCAGTAATACTAAGCATTTTTCAATTTTTTTTAAAGGCATGTTGCTTGCACTCATTATTCACCATGCGCCATGTAGGAAAATTAACACACGGAAATTTCTCCACCATTATTTTTTACATTCAACTTCTCAAGATTCCCTGAATTTTCCAGAACTTTGGTAAAGTTCCATACAATATTGTTATGATATACATATTATTTACAGAACTTGTCATATCAATACAAATCATCATTAACCCTTAGCCCAAAAAGGTAAATTATACTTGGGGCATTCCAGACAGATGACAAATAGAATTATTTACTACTGTGGACTTCTTTCCATAGGTCAAAATGAAGTTTTCTGACTAAAGTTTTTCCAAACAGATGGCAGCCCTGTGCTCATTTTACAATAAAATTACAAACAAAAAATACATCTACAATATAAAAAGAGTGATCTACTCAAATAAGATATGCAATTCTACTTTATATGGTGACGTTCAAAAATTGCATTAAAGTATTTATGTGCATTTTGTCTGACAAAAAAGTTGTCTTTTTAAGGAGAAAGCATAGAAAAATCCTCAGAAATGAGGGCAGGGTAAATAAATTGGTATTGATTATGCTTGAATTTATACAAAAATAACTTATGGGGAAAAAAAATCTTTTTAAGCTAAATGTAAAGAATTTATAACCTGTAATTTTAACAAAACTTACGAGCAACTTTAATAAACTGTTTTATTATTCTCATCCTTCTAATGAGCTGATGTTCTGCACATACTTCGGTGACTACCCAAAACATCTCACGGTTCACCAGCTACAAATACAAAAAAGAACATTAGAAGCAATTCAAATTTTATGAAAATAAAATAATTACATGAAAATCTGACATATTTCAATTTTTACTGTAAAATTTAGTTAATGAGCTAATATATCGATTCATAAAGAATTATAAGAGGAAACTCATAAAATTATAAACATACTTCAGCAAACTTGGATAGCTGTGGGGTTCCATATTTAGAGCAAACTTCAAAAAGGTCATCGATGTATTCAGTAGGTTCAATTTGCCTAAATGTGCTGAAGTCTTCTAAAGTAAGCTGTGTGGCTACTTCCACACTATTTAACTGCAAAAAGTGCACTTGGCTTTCACGAAGAAGCTCCTAAAATAAAGTATTTTTAAATCAATTCAGGTAAAAATAATAATGCCGTATAGTAAAGAAATTTAAGTTGTTCATATAACAAAATTTTTATTTCGTACATAGACATTCTTTTTACATATAATGTAATTTGATTCTTTTTAAAATTCATTAATCACAATAAGGTTGAGAAAAATCTTCATTATTGCATCTAAGTGCAATGAAATCCTAAAATTTTCTTTAGGAATGCAGGATATGCACACTGAATCTTATCAGAATAACACCTAATAATCTATTTTTATTTTTAAAAAAATCAAAAACATTCCAATATATTTTAAAATGTATAAATAATTTTGTTTTAAACTTCATATAGATATATGCTGGCTTCATTTAACAAATGCATTGTCTAACAGCAGGAAATACCTTGATTTGTGAGGATCATTTTTGTTACTTCGCTTTTTGAAAAGCATTTTAACTCCCCATCTCCCAATGAAATAAATGAAATTCAAGTTTTCAGGGCATTTTAAGACATTTCAAACAAAAAAGTTAAAGGAAGTTGTAGCTCTTAAACAGCTATTTAAGATCTTTTCAAACATATACATCACATAAATTTCAAAACAATTTGTTTAACATTCCATTTTAACTGTATTTATTTAAGATGTTCCAGACTTTATTTAGATGTATAATAAATTTGAAGCTCTTAAAATATAAACCAGCAGTCCAAATTTTAGTCTTTGGTATGAACTTAACACACACACACACACATATATATGTATATATATATATATATATATATATATATATATATATATATATATATATATATATATATATATATATATATATATAATATATAATAGCTTACTTACGTGAAGTGAAATCCCAAGATAATCCAATGATAAAGTGAAGAAAATATAAAAAATAGATAGCACATGGTGCCAATTAACGAGCTTATTCCGGATAAGTGTTTAAATATAGCCTTTTAAGGCAATGAAAGAGTGGAAAAATTGAATATAGAGCGCCAAATTAGAACTGGTGTGCATTTAAGCCTAATCACATGTAATCAGAAATAGTCCGAAAATGGAATTGATATTGAAATGGTGTGCTCTATCATCAGGCGCCACCGCACACACATTTCAATTTAATCGAAAAAAACAATAATAGCTAGGTTTCTGCAAGTTACCTGACCAAAATTAGGGTCCTTTTGTAACTTGGGGGCGCGACCGTAGCTATTAGAAAAAAACAACGAGGAAGTGGACCGACACGAAGATCAAAGCTCAGTAATGGAGGCAGTATTAGTGCATGTTGCCATCAGAGAAGGCTTACTGCAATCAATAGACAAGTAATGCCATGGAGTGTGATTAAAAAATGATATATTAATAATACTTTGGAAGTATGGAAAGGAAAAGAATAAATAAATAAAAAAAGTAATAATTAAATGAATAAA